>JAZHRO010000014.1:37863750-39110000 GCA_037157565.1 Thalassia testudinum
TTTATTTTCCTTAGAAAATTATGTTAAAGAGCCTCAAAGAACCCTAACAGTAGTTCTAGGAACACCGGCACAACCCTAGGATACTTAGGTTTTCTGTAGATTACATAGAAAGCCAATATAGGGTTCAAACAGCACTTCCAGACGTCTAATTACCAAATCAGACGTCTGATAAAGTATTTTAAGACGTCTGACTGTTGTTTCAGACGTCTGATAACTGTTAGGCTGGACATAGTTAGTTCTGTCTGATGAAATCAGACATCCAGACCTTTATACCAGACGTCTTAGGAGACGTCTGATGGACTTGCCAGACGTCCAGATAGTGGACCGTTGGCTAGCTTAGCAGGCACTCAAGATTATGACCGTTAGAGCCTTATCAGACGTCCTTAGGCCTTTCCAGACGTCTGATAAATGACCATTTTGCCTCGGCTGCCCCAAAATCTCTTCTCAGAGATTTTCTAGCCGTTGCAACGTTTGGAAATCAATTCCCATAGTAGAAGTAGGTTTCCAGACGTCTATACATAGTTCCAGACATCCTGTATGTCGTCTGATGGACTTGCGCAAAAACCCTGTTTAGATCTAATCCAAGTCAGGGAGAGACCCGCCCAAAATCAGACGTCTAACTCTTGCATCAGACGTCTGGAAGTCCTGTCAAATGTAATCATTGTCCTGATTTCGGCCTGATTCTCTTGGACTTTGTTCCCAACGGCTATAGAACCTTTCCTAAGCCTTCCAAAGCCTTCCTAAGGCCTCTATAAATAGAGGGAAGCCTTTACACACTAAAAAACACTAAGAAAGACACAAGATACACACTTGGATACACTTAGCTACACACTTTCACACTCTTTTGTGTCCAGAAAAGATCTTGCTCTCCAAGCTTAAGCTCCATTCCCTTGAGAGCATCAAACCTTCGCGCACCCGCTCTCCCGCCGTTGTTCACGAGAGCGACATTGCGCCGTTGCGTGGCTCATGCACCCGTGTCATTGTCGACGCACTCCTTGCAAAGGGGAGTTTCCTAATTCCTATAGAAGCTTAGGTTTATTACTTTGTTGGCTCTATAGGTTTGTTGTTTATTTTATCTTTGTCTTTTGGTTGGGTATTCGCTTTTCGAATTCCCGTCTCCTTCGTGGGACAAAATCCTTCTCGTGAAGAGAAGGGGTTGAGGAACGCTACCCTCGTACTTGTAGCGTGGTTGTACTGAGGTTGAATCACCCTCGTTTTAAAGTGATTCGGTTAGTGGATTTGATCAACTAGGTTGATCGGAAAATCCTAACTCGAGAGGGTTAGGTGGTGGTTTTCACCCGATTTGGGTTTCCACCTAAAAATTCTTTGTGTACTTTGTGTGTTTGTTTATTCTGTGATATTGTTTATTTTCGCATTTTATTACGTCACCCCTCCTCGTAGGGCCAAACCTTCAGAACACAGGGAGCAAATTAGAAATCACACACTAATCTCAATAATAGATGTAAATTGAGCACATAAACTACTCAAAATCCAATTCAGAATGTAAAGTAGGAGTATATAGAGCATAAAAAGAATTGTAGCCACAAATAATAGAGATCTGATAAAAAATTGGATGTCTGATTAGTAAGATGCTATAGTATTTTCCTTTTCCTTCTTCTACCTTCTGTTTCTTCTACTTTCTTCTCTAGCTTTGGCCCTTTCCTTTGTCGTTGGCTTCTTTCTTCTTTGTCTTCTTCTTCCTTCTTTCTTTCTGCCTTGGCTTTCTCTTCCTTCTTCTCTGGCTCTTCTCCTTCCTTCTTTCTTCTTTTTTTCTTTCTTTTCTTTCTTCTCTGTTCTTTGCCCTGCGAGCCTCAACTGCTTTCTTCTTTGCCTTTCCTTAGCTTCTCTGTAACTCTGGTCCTCTTCAGCTCTCTTCTGCCTTCAACCCTTAGCTTCTTCTTTAGCTTCCTCCTTCAACCGTGCAGTGCCTTTTCCTTCCTTAGCTGTTGTGGTTGCCACTCTTCCTTCCTTGGCTACACCATTGGCTTCTTCTTTTCCTTTCCATACATGAGCAAAACCTACCCCTACCCTCCCCCGCGAACTCTTCTCTCTTTTCTCTCTTAGGCTCACTCTCCCAGAGCCTTCTCGGGTAAATGGGTTGGGTTAGCGTGCCCGGAACCAGGCCCATTGACGTGCGGTGGTGGCGAGGAGTGTATGGGTAGTCAGGTCGAGAACTAGGTCTGCGGAGGTGTGGGTCACGGACGAGGTGGAAGGGATGAGTGGGACCTCACCCCATGTCAGGAGGTGCTAAGCCCCTGACAACTTTTCAACTTATATCACACCGTTCGCTCGAAAACTTCTGAGGTGGGACTAAATGTCCCACCTGCTTCTCGTGCGTGCCCGCAACAGGTGTCATGCTCAATTGCAGCAGATGTGGTGCCCTCCAAAGCCAATCACTTGGATGAGGTTATGCGTGAGATGATTTCGTGTCGCTTGGGACCTGGACACCTGAAGCCTGGAGCCTAGAGTGAAGGTTGAGAGCTTCTTTAAAACTGCTCCAATGGCGATGGAGGTTTGAACCTGCACGCATGCAACATGACCTTGTGGCCTCATCAAAACATGTAGGAAGCTTCACCGTGGCACAGTGAAGGTGTCTCGGTGGTTGGCGTGGCACGGGGCAACCTGGGTGTGCGTGCCTAGGTCACCCTATGCTTGTGAAGATGAGTATGTTCAGGGGAAGTGTGTGGAGTGTGTGGCGCTCAATGGAAAGAGTGAAGATGATCAATGGGAAGTGGCAGAGCTTTTGAGGTGGTTGGCGAGGTGGGTGGTTGCATGGAGTGGCGGATGCACCTCGCCGGTGGTCTACTGGAGGTGGAGAAGATGGTGGTGGTCTGTGAGCATCGACGGATATTTTGGGAAATAAAGAGGGGGAAACAGGAAGAGGAGAGAGGGGGGAAGTACCTGACCTAGTTTAAAGATGAAAGGGGAAGGGATGGTGGATGGCTCGTGTCTGCCGCCGCCGGAGACAAAGGTCCCAGTAGGAGGGGGATGACGATGATGAGAAGGAGGTAGGCGCGTGCGTAGGTGTGGCGCGACGCGGACGATGGAGGCAAAGGAAACTCTGTCACTGGTATTGTGGTAGAGCGACAAGAGGAGGAGATATAGGTCGCTGGAGCTTGCTAGGAGTTTGGTTGGAGGAGAAGAGAGGAAATTAGGGGTTATCTCCGACCAAACCAAGCTGGGGATCTGCGGCAGGGTCAGGGGAAGCTTTTATAACCTCTAGCGGAGGGCCTTGTGCTTGGAAGGCAAGCTTCCAAGCACGGGCAGGTCGCTGGAGCTGGAAGGTCGGAAAAGACCAAAATCTCTCATGCATTCGCATGAGAGATTGGGTAGGAATTGGAGCTCAAGATTGGGTTCACATGATCAGGAATTCCTCAGAGAATCTCCCTTTCAAATTTGAGAGGGATTCTCTAAGGAATCAAGGAGTTGTTTCCCTTGAATCCTCGCCGGAGTAGAATTCCCTCAGTTGTAATGGCGGAGGGACCTAATTACAATGAACGATGAGGAAGCTAGGGGGTGTCTGCAAGAGTTTTCAAAAGCTAGGGGTCTAAATGTAATTGGGTTGGACTATTTTGCAAAGTAGGTCAAGGTGAACTTCCCTTAGGTCCAAATTTTGGCATAAAGCTAATTTTGACCTAAGGAATCCAATGGTGAAGTTGGATTTTGGGTTTGACTACGTTTGGCTGGGCATTTTACATAAAAACCCAATTTAGGCCAAACATTTGACTAGGACCTCTATTTAAGTCAAAATAGGTTCTAAAGGCCAAATTGAAGGTTCTAAACCCTAGAGGATATTTTTCCATGAATTTTAGAGGGTTTAGATAAATTTTAAACTTTCCTAAACCTTGTTAAATTAAGTGGGTCTATTTTAGGGTTACAAGAAGTCATTTAATTCCCAGATTTCACATTAACCCTTTTCTATTTGAACCAACCCACTTTTTATCTTGTTAAGACCATTTGACCTATGTTTAGCCCCTGAGAAATCCCGTTGTTGCACTGTAGTGGTAAAATTACAGTTTTACCCTGTGTTTCTTGCTTCTCTCAGACTGGTCATTCCTTGAGTTAGGCCCTTCATTTGGTTATGTAGGAGCCTTTGTTCTCTTTTTTAGATAAAAATGAGCTAGTTTAGGGCTCATGATGGTGTTCCCATCACCCCTTATTATTAATGCCAAACTGTCAGGGTTACGAGAGGAAAAACTACTCCAAGTCCTGAATAAATATCAAAAAGCAATCGGTTGGACTTTAAATGATTTAAAAGTCATTGACGTGTCCTATTGCACTCACCGCATTTATCTTTAGGATGATTCTAGACCCTCCTGCCAACCCTAGTGTCTCTTAAACCCTAATATGCAGGAGGTCATAAAATGGAAAATAATTAAATGGCTCGATGCAGGAATTATTTACCCTATCTCTAATAGCTAGTGGGTCAGCCCTACACAAGTTGTACCCAAGAAAGATGGCCTCACTGTTATTATTAATGATAAGGGTGAAGAAATTCCCACTGGGACTGCTTCTTTGTGGCGTGTCTATTTTGATTACAGAAATTAAATACCGCCACCAAGAAAGATCATTTTATGCTCCCATTTATTGATCAAATTTTGGAGTGGCCAGCTGGACAAGAATATTATTGTTTCCTTGATGGATATTCCAGCTACAATCAAGTCGCAGTCCACCCTGAGGACCAGTAAAAGACCACTTTCACCTACTCCTTTGGAACCTTTGCTTTCTGAAGAATGCCATTTGGATTGTGTAATGCATTCGCAACTTTTCAACGGTGGATGTTAGCAATATTCTCTGATTTCGTAGGTGATTGCCTGGAGGTCTTTATAGATGATTTTTCCATTTTTGGATATTCTTTTGATCAATGTCTTTGTAATTTGGAAAGAACTCTCCAAAAATGTATTAAGGTTAACCTGGTTCTCAGTTGGGAGAAAAGCCATTTCATGGTTTAGGAAGGCATTGTCTTGGGCCATGTTATTTCTGGAAAGGGAATCTCAGTAGATAAAGCTAAAGTTGATATAATCTCCAAACTTCCCCCACCCAGTTAGGTGAAACAAATAAGATCTTTTCTGGGGCATGTGGTATTCTACCGATGATTCATCAAAGATTTCTCCAAAATTTCCCCACCTTTAAGCTAACTTTTAACTTAAGACCAACCATTTTATTTTGATCATGATTGTTTGGAGAGTTTTAATATTTTAAAACAAGCGATTACTAAGGCACTCATTCTGCAAGCACCTGATTGGGCTCATCCTTTTGAGCTTATGACAGATGCCTTAGATTTTGTAGTAAGAGCCATCCTTGGGCAACGAATCGATAAGAAACCCGTTGTGATTTATTATGCTAGTAAAACACTTGATGAAACACAACGAAATTATAATGTCACCGAAAAAGAACTTCTTGCGATCATTTTTGCCCACGAAAAATTTCGTTCATATTCGTTAGGGTCACACATCACCATATACACTGATCAGTCGTCCTTGAAATATTTACTGAATAAGAAGGATGTGAAACCGTACCTAATTCGATGGATTTTATTGTTACAAGAATTTGACTTCAAATCAAAGATAAAGTAGGTTCGCAAAATGTCATGGCTGATCACCTTTCAAGACTTAACACTATGCAAATTATCTCACCACTGGACGATTCCCTTCTGACTGGCTCAAACACAAAAGGGATAAGTTCTTGGCCAAGATTAAATGTTACTTTTGGGAGGACCCCAATCTTTTCCATATCTGTGCTAACCAAGTCATTAGGTGGTGCGTTCCTGATTCAGAAACATATGATATTCTAAACCATTGTCACTCAATGGTTTGCGGTGGACATTTTTCAGGGAAGAAAATGGAAGCCATGGTGTTAAATGTAGGATTTTATTGGACTAGCATACACAAAGATGCTCATGAATTTTCTCAGTCCTGTGTGCGCTGGCAGAGCATCGGCAACATGAACTCTAAGGATATGATGCCCCCTTAACCCAATTTTGGAAGCTGAATATTTTGATGTATGGGGCATCGATTTCATGGGACTGTTTATCATCTCTTTTGGGTACCAGTACATTTTAGTCGTTGTCGTCCATGTTTCAAAATGGATTGAAGCAGTACCCACATGCACTAATGACCATTGGGTTGTCGTGGATTTCATAAAGAAAAATATTTTTTCACGTTTCGATATTCCTAAGGCCATTATTAGTGATGGAGGCTTACATTTCACACATTCTCAGTTTCGTCAACTTCTTGCTAAATATGGGGTGAACCATAAAATCTCCACACCATATCACCCTCAAACTAATGGCCAAGCTAAAATCTCCAACCGAGAGATTAAAAATATTTTGCAAAAGATGATTAAGCTTGACCGAAAAGATTGATCGCTAAAACTTGATGATGCACTATAGGCTTATCGTATGGCTTTCAAAATCCCCATTGGCATGACACCTTTTCTCCTTATTTTTTGCAAGGCATGCCACCTCCTGGTTGAACTAGAACATAGGGCTTATTAGGCGATAAAGGAATTCAATTACAATTTGGATGTAGTCGGTAAACACAGAAAATTACAATTAACAGAACTCAA
Source organism: Thalassia testudinum (assembly GCA_037157565.1). Taxonomy (NCBI): domain Eukaryota; kingdom Viridiplantae; phylum Streptophyta; class Magnoliopsida; order Alismatales; family Hydrocharitaceae; genus Thalassia; species Thalassia testudinum. The sequence goes on from JAZHRO010000014.1 coordinate 37,870,318, forward strand.
AGAATTTCGCAACATGGATTATGAAAATGCATGCATTTACAAAGATCGAACCAAGAAATTTCATGATAAATTCATCATTCGAAAAACTTTTGAACCTAAACAATGAGTGCAGCTTTTTGATGCGAGGTTGCGAATATTTCCTGAAAAATTAAAATCTAAATGGACCGATCCTTACATTATAGTTCAAACTTTTATCCCCAAGGTGCCATTGAAATTTTGGATCCTAAAAACAACAATATCTTTAAAGTTAATGACCAACTACTTAAGCCCTATCTTGATCACAACCTTAACATGAAATCCAATTCTCAAGACCTCCACGACTTATCCGATATTTAGTGACTTCACGCCCAGCTGAATGGCATAAAAGGTAGCACTGGATGGGAGGTAACCCATCATTTTTTCTATTTTTCGTTTTTACTTTCTTTAGAGGTTTTGCCTATCCTGATTTTGACCATATTCACCAAGGTAATCTCCTTTCCCTTCCTATTGCATGTGAACCTCCCATATCTTAAGATGGTTGGGGGGGTGTTTTTAAATTTTAATGATCAAATCAGGATTTTCAAAGCCTAAAAACATTTATTTAGCCTCTTATTTTGTTCCATCTTCTGCATGCATACCCAAAAGAAAAATAAATAAATAAATAAAAATGTTGGAAACTTGTTGAGAAATCTTTGAAATCAAGACTAGGGCTGAGAAATCATTCCAAGGAACAATGGGATTTAATCTTTAACAAACTAGGGATTAAGAAGAGGATCCAAATATTAGAATTTCTGGGTCTACTTTTAGACTAGATCAAGTATCCTTCTCTAAATTCCACCTAAACTGCTGTTAATTCGGGTGACTTAATCTTCTTTTGCCACTTGGAAATTACATGGCTCAGTTTTCAACCAAAAACTTGTGTCCCTTGCAAAATTCTTGTGTCAACTTTCACATACAGCCAAACAATTAGAAAGAATTACAAAATGATCCCCTTATTTAGTCTTAGTAAAAATCCGAAGCAGATCATTGGTTTGAGTTCCCACCGCTGAGAAGAAGGAAGATGCCTTCTTTGAGGATGAGATGTCAACATGTTACCACCTCGATGCTGCTCTATATCTATATTTCATATCTTTAGATGGAGCATTAAGGCGCATTTTTGCAGCTCAAGTGTCTTGGACGGTGCTCTACTGACAATGTCGGAGCAAGAGCTTGAGTTTGCTTGGAGCACCCTGATGGGAACACCATCATGAGCCCTAACTACCTCATTTTGACCTAAAGAATAGAATAAAAGCTCCTACATAACCAATTGGAGGACCTAATTCACTACATAATCTTTCTGAGAGAAGAGTAAGAAACAAGGGGTAAAACTGTAATTTTACCATTACAGTACAACAATAGGTTTTCTTAAGCGCTAAACAAAGGTTAAAAGGTCTTAACAAGATAAAAAGTGGGTTGGATTTGACAGAAAAGGGTTTGTGTGTACACTATGAATTAAATGACTTCTTGTAACCCTAAAATAGACCCACTTGATTAAACAAGGTTCTGGTCAGGATAAAATTCACCTCAACCCTCTAAAAATCATATAAAAATATTCTCTAGGGCTTAAAACTTTCAATTTGGCCATTGGAACCCATTTGATCTAGAATGGGGTCTCAGATGAATATTTACCCTAAATTGGGTTTTTATGTAAATTTCCTAATCAAACTTGGTTAAACCCAAAATCCAACTTCACCATTGGATTCCTTAGGTCCAAATTAGGTTTTTACCAAAATTTGGACCCAAAGGAACTCATATTGACCCACTTTGCAAATAGGTCTAGCTTGATTATATTTGTACCCCTATCTTTCAAAAATCCTTACATCAACCCCCCTAGCTTCTTCATCGTTCTTTGCAATTAGCTCCCTCCACCATTATAGCGGAGGAATACTACTCCGGGAAGCTTGAGAAGGCGATTTCTCCCTGATTTCTCAGAGAATCCCTTCAAAATTGGATGGGAGATTCTCTAAGAAATTCCCTCCAATGAGAACCCAATTTGATGCCCTACTTGGTACCTAATCTCTCATGCGAACGCATGAGAGATTTGGGTCTCTTTCGAGTTGCCATCTCCGGCCATCATACCTTGCTTGGAAGCTTGCCTTCCAAGCACAAATCCCTCCCCGGAGGCTTATTTAAGACCCCCCAGGTTCAATCGCATTTCCTAAGCTTGAAATAGACCGAAATTTTCCTCAATTTCTTCTCTCCTCCGGCCGACTTGCTCATCAAGCTCCGGTGACCATCCCTGATCTCCTCCGTTGCCTAGCCACAATACCAGTGGTAGGTTCTTCTTCCTCACGTTCGTCTGCATCACGCAGCACCTGCCGACGCCCCTGCCTCCCCTTCGTCCTCACCGACCGTCATCTCTGAGCATCTTCGTCTCCAACGTCGGCAATATGAGCTAGATGCCATCTCCATCTCCCTCTTGTCTCTTCACTGCCTAGATAAGTTCCTTCACCCTCTAAAATCTTTCCCCCTCTTTATTTCCCTCATTCGAATACTGCCGCACTCCACCACCATCATCTCCTTCACCTCTGGCCACCAACTCTGGCAAGATCGCTCCACCACCACAGACCACCTCCCTCCTCGCCGACTAGTCCATAAGCATTGCCTCGACCCCCTGATCACAACCTCCCACTCATATCACCTAAACACTCACCCAAACACACCCCCGAACACACCCACTTACACGGCCACAGAGAACCCTAGGAACGCTCACTCAGGCATTCCCATGCCACGCCGACCACTGCTGCAAATTCGTTGTGCCTTAGTGAAGTTCCCTGAATATTTTAACGTGGTCGCGAGGATGTCTTGGTGCTTTCAGGTACAGATGCTCATTTGCCATTAAAGCAAAGCTCGGAGCTTGCTTGCAGGAGCTCTAGGCCGTGACAGCCCCAGGCTCGTGTCCCAGGCTGCGCGGAACGTCTTCGCGCACAATGCCAGGCATTCAATTGGTGTCGAGGGCAGTGGCAGCTGCTGCAATCTAAGAGAGCTTCTTTGTCGCAGGCGCACGCGAGGTAGGTGGGAAGATAGTCCCACCTTGGAATTAGAAGGAGCATTGTGCCCGCATCAAGTGAATTTCTGTCAGAGGCTTATCGCCTCCAACTCACTGGGTGAGGTCCCTCTCACCTGACCTCACCGCCTCGTCTGCGACCACACCCCACGGACCTGGTAGACCCGACCCGACTAGCACACCTTGCCCACCATCGCACACCGATGGGCCTGGTTCTGGGCGCGTACCCGACGTGATTACCCGAGAAAAGCATGGCTCTGGGAGAGCAGAACCTAAGAGAGGAAAGAGAGAAGAGAGTTCACACGGGTAGGGGGTAGGTTTTTCTCTACAGGCTAAGAAGAGGAGAAGCAAAGCTAAAGAAGAGGAAGGAGAAGGCTAAGGGCTGAAGTAGAAGAGGAAGGAGCTGCAGGAAAGAAAATGGCCATAGAAGCTAAGGCAGAGAAGGAAAAGAGAAGGAAGAAGAGAAGGAAGAAGCTGAAGGCAACAAGGCAAAGGAAGAAGAAAAGGCAATTGGTAGAGAGAGAGAAAGAAGAAGAGAAAAGCCAAAGGAAGAGAAGAAGGCAGAGGAAGCTAAAAGCTAAGGTAGAGGAAGCTCAAGGAAAGGATAAGGTAGGACAACTGAAGAAGAGAAAAGCCAAAGGAAGAAGAAGAAGGAAGGAGAAGACAGAGAAAGAAAGACAGAGAAAGAGAAAGAACTTGCCAAGGCAAAATTAGAAGGAGAAGAGAATGAGAGAGAGAGAAGAAATTCTAATTTTTTTTATTCATAATTGAGTTCTTGAATATTTCGTGCTACAGATCTACTCCTATATTTTTGCATTGTGACATTGACATTATTGCATATTCTTTTAATTGTGATCTTGATTTTTAAAGCACCAATTTGCTCCCTATGTTCGACCTCGGACTTTAAATTCGAGTAATAAAATTGTATTTGTTTTAAATGCTTTTTCGGCTGTACTACAATGCGACATTCTTAAAAGCCGATTCAGTGCGATAAACATTTTGGCACCGTTGCCGGGGAGCAACAGGCAATTTGGAAATCTTGATTACAATAGCTGATTTGGTACTAACTCGCTATATCTATTTTGTTGTGGTTGTTTCAGGGGAGAAGATTCAAAGAAAGATAGCCGCACATCAAACTCGCTCGGGGTAGGTAATTTCTGATTAATCTCATTCTCTTAAGCCCCTCATTCTGAAAAGGAAGAAATAGATAAAATCAATTAGGGCTACTTGCTTTCCATTTCTAGCTAATTCACCAAGTTGCCTGATTTCATTTCAACAAACAAAACTGATTTGTGCACCCATTTAAGGTAACTAGGACTACCACTTTCTTGATTGAGCCCTAGATACCACATTTGACAAACTAAATTGGACCAAGATTAGGGCCAAATTAAGGATTTCCATCTAGGGTTTTAGAGACACACTTGCATAAGTAAGAATCAACTCTCCAAAAAGAGGTGTGCCTAAGACTTGGTTGAAGAGATCTATTCAAAAAAACCGTAAAATTCAGGCTTTTAATCTCACTTGAATCTTAAAAGAAGGGACTTAAAACTTCCCAAAGGACAAATAGGTGAAGTTGACCCACTTTGTTGGGTCAACCAACCTTAAAATTAGGTCACTTTTTGTACTCAATACATCTAAAGTTCAAGTGAAATCTTAAGCACCCTTGCTCTTTAATAAAATTGGTAGACTTAAGAGGTCAAAGTCCCTATTCTGGTCTACCTGAAACATCAGTGACAAGAGAGGTCGGGTGGGGGAAACCTTGTAACTTGTGGGGGCGCTCTACCATGTAGGGGTCTTCACAAGACTCTCCCTCTCTGGCTGCCCAGGTATTTCTCAGGTGGATGACTTTCTGACTAAGGGGTATCATCCGCCCCGAACCTCTATAGTCATCCAAAGTTTTTGGGTGTCTTGATTAGGTCCATCACATTCTACTCTCATCCAGACCATCTGTGCATGTTCGGTAGGAGGTCCTTAAGACCATCCTTGAGGCCTCCTTTAATGATCCACTCCCATCGAGGCCAGGCCTCGACTTCCGTGTTTGTGCAGCAACCCTACCACATAGACGTCTCCTCTGATTTATCTGAACCCAATTCTCCTTCTTCCATCACCATGGCACAACCAGTAGAAGAAGAGAATAACCTTGAGAACCAACTTCAGCGCCTTAATGATTTATTTCAAGCCTTTGTAAACCCACCACAATGTCCTATGATGCGAGATCACTACAATCCCACTGCGGTGGTGATCGAACCTCGAGTCCAAATCCCGATTGGTGGTCCTGATTCTGAACTCAAGCCCAACATGATTCATGTTATTCCTAAGTTTCATGGGCTTAATTCCGAGGATCCCTTCCAGTACATCAAACAACTCAAGCATCTGGCCCAGACCTTCGGGTCAGATGTTCAAAATCGGGATATTCTTGTCATGAAGATGTTCTCCTTCTCTCTCATGGACAAAGCAACTCATTGCTATCAGACTCAAATGAGTCCAATCAACACATGGGTTGAACTACAATCCGAGTTTCTGAAAAAGTTCTTCCCAATTGGTAGAACGAATGCCCTATGACACCAGATCACACACTTCACCCAGCAGCCTGGAGAACCACTTCATGAAGTGTGGGATAGTTTCCTGGATCTCATGCGAAAGTGCCCCCATCATAGAGTTCCTAAATGGGAACAAGTCCAATCTTTTTACCAGGGACTCCATGAAAATATCTGCTTATTCGTCAATGCAACCTGCGGAGGAAATATCATGGGTCAACATGAAGACACTGTGTGGGAGATTCTCGAGAATATGTGTGAGAACTCCATCAATAATGACTCCATGGGCTTGTTCAACCGGACGAATGTTCGCGCATTGACAAATCCAAGGGGAGCACATGAGACACAAGGCTTGTCTGCATCCGTCGACTTGGAATTGATGTTCAGTCGGTTGGACAAGGTCTTTATCATTGAGAAGAAGGTGGATGAGATAACTCAACATCTGCAGCGAGCCACGTCTGCACAAAACCTGGTTGCACAGCCACCCTCTGGAAGGGAAGCTGTGCATAACATCTATCATCGATCTTCTCAGGGGATGGACCTGTATCCACCCCCATCTGACTCTAGGATCGGAGGAAACTCCGATCCTGCCTACTCTAGTTGGGGGAACTCTGAACCCTCGTACTCTAACTTTTCTGAGGTTCCTCAGACCTGCGATGACCTCAATGCCATCCAGAATGACACATTCTCTAACACCTATAACCCTGGATGGTGGAATCATCCCAATTCCTGTGGGCAGGAAATAATCAGAATCAAAGACCACCATATCATTCTCGTCCACAAGCTCCTCGTCCATATCAGCCACGTCAGCCTCGGCCCAACCCTACCTATTAATCGGGGCCAACTCAGACAGATCAGATGACTCTCATCCTTTAGACTCTGGCTGACATTTAGAAGACGAATGCGGCTATGTAAAAATAGCACAAGGACGAGATCACAGAGGTTCGCAATCAACTCACCCCAATGGCGAATTCCCGCCAACCTGGTACACTCCTTTCGCAACCTCTATCGAATCTGAATAACGTGCCGAACCAGAGGCGTGTTATGAACCCAAATTCGGGCCAAGCCCACATGATTTATCATGCCCCTTTTGTTCCATCACCCGATGGGATGGAAGCTTTGACATCATATGTGGGATTTTAGCAGCAGCCACCTATTTTACCGACACCAAACCAGAACCAGGCAGGACTGAATTCTGTAACAACCCGTAGTGGCAAAGCAACACAAGGCCTACTTTACCCAAGCCACTTTCAGCCTGGTAGTGGTATCCCAAACCCTAGGATAGTTATCCAGGACACCCCTGTTCCAGATCAAGAACATGAACCTATTCTAGAGGAGCCATCCATGGTTCCATTTCTTGAGGCCTTGACCAAGGGAAAGAGGACAGACAAACCTATGGCACCTGAGGAGGACCTGGTCAAGCTCTTTGAATAGGTCCAGATAAACATCCCCTTGATGGATGTAATCTACCATGTACCGACTTACGCACGATTTCTGAAAGACGTGTGTACACCTAAGCGTAAGCTGTGAACCAAAAGTGGGAGTCCAATCGTACTGTCAGAGCAAGCCAACTCTATAATTTTGAGCAGACTCCCACCTAAGGCAAAAGACCCAGGTACTCCCCTGATTTCCTATACCATTGGTGATACCCAATTTGATAGAGCTTTATTAAATCTAGGAGCTTCCATAAACCTAATACCTACATCCCTACTTGACCACCTTGTGGAATATGAGCTTAAACTGACAGAGGTGGCATTACACTTGGCTGATTGATCTATCAAGTCACCTAAAGGAGTTCTTGAGGATGTCATTGTTAGGGTTCATGATTTCTATTTCCCAGTGGACTTTGTAGTCTTGGATATGGATGCTCCAGAAAACCTGAGGGATACACCAATTATACTACGGAGACCTTTTCTGGCCACTACTAGGGCCAACATAAATTGTGAGGAGGGCCAAATTGAACTGAAATTCGGGAACCAAACATTAAAGATCGACATCTTTAAGGCCCAACAAGGGATTAATTGTGGTGTGATCATGTGGTTTTCAACTCAACTCAGTTATCAAGTTAATTTCACTTAATTAAGAGTGGAAGAAATCACTTAGGTTAACTCGAAGTTGTGTCGGTTGTGTAGCATAGGGTCGAATTAACCTAACATTTTAGAAATTTTTACTGGCTGAGTCCAGGTCGTTCACTAGGAGGCATAATAAATTTCTTCAAATTCACCAATTTTCTTTTATCTCTTTAAGTTTAGGAGGTAAAACTAGTTTAATTTTCAAAACATGAATTTTGTCAAAATATTTAAACTATAAGAATATACAAAATTCCATATGCAAACATATTTACTCAAAATGTTGTACTTTATTAACAAGTAAACATGCTAGTTTTTCAATTTTATTTCATTCTAAGAAAGTAAGGCAATTAAAGAGTTATCCAATTAAAGCATGCCTTTTTACATTTAAGAACAAAAAGAAATTATGCAAGAGAAAATTCATTTATTTTCATCTCTCTTCACCTCTAATCTTCTTTCTTTTCTTCTTTCTCTCTTTTATTTTCTTCTCTCGAGCTCTCTTTCTTCTTACCTTTTCTTGTGTTGTTCCTGCCTTCTTATCCTCCTTCTCTTCTTCTTTTTCCCTTTAATCTTCTCCTGCCTTCTCTTCTTCCCTTAGTTTTTCTCCTTTGTTCCTTCGTCTTTTTCCTTAACACTTCTTAGCGCCTGCGCCTTCTCCTTTAGCACTTAGCATCCTTCAGTGGCTTCTCTTTTCCTTAAGCTTTCAGCTAAACTGAGTTTTTTTCTTTTTCTAAACCAAAAGTTTTTTTTATTTGCGGCGAGGTCCTTTCGAGGATACACAGCACCCTGAGACCAGGGTGGGATCAGACCCTACTCGGTCCTCACCTAATCTCAGTTAGGTTCGTTTCAGTTCATTTGTTAATTGGTTCACAGTCTCGAGCTGCATCGGCTCAACCCGGCCTCCCAGGCCACACTCGCCCTCCCAGGGCACAATCACTTTCGCACACCCCTAAGGGCGCACACCCGCAAGCATAAGCCCACACACACAGAACACACAATGCTCAGATCAGATCAGAAGGAATCAGAACCGGTGCGCCGAGCGCTGACGACTGCATAGCCAAGGGAACAAATCAATTTTATCCCCAGGCACGCGCTCGTGAATATCCGAGGTGGGACAAAGCTAACCATTCCAGACCGGAATTCAAACGATCGTAACTTTCTACCCAGAGCTCCAAATTGAATGATTTCAAGCTTGTTGGAAAGCTCTAAAGGTAATCTACACAATTTCAGGGTTAATTTAATGTTTTAATGATGTTTTGTTCTTTAATTTAAGAGTTGAAATCAAGGGTTTCTATGGGTTTTAAAAGCCTGGAAAGTAACTTTTAAATCAGGAGAGTCCTCAGATGGACTTCTCTCATCTATTAAAAGGTCTGTATATGTTATATAAATAATTCCGCTTCTGTTAGGATAGATTTTAAACTTAAGACCTACAGAAACTGCAGAGAAGCTTTTCTCTTCTCTGAAAACTTCATAGGTTGATTTTTAGATTTCAGTAAGTGCAACAGACACTTTAAAGTGTTCCTAATCTATTTGGATTAATTCTAAGGGTTATAACAAATCAATCTGGCCAGGTTTTAAGTTTGAATTTCATCAGAGCAGTACTCCTATTGGTTTGGGTTCAAAAGTAACGCAAATTGGCAGAAACAAAATCTTCACTAATTACACCATCTGAGCTTACTTTAATTAATTTCAGATCATCAAATAGGATCCCAGAAATAGTTTCCACTCCTCAAAATCTCAATTTAAGCTCAGAACACCATTATCAGACTCTGGTTTGACTGTGGAAGCTCGAAAATTGACTTCCTGTTCTGAGCTTCCTCCTAAGAAATTAATGCCTAAAATAGAGTCTTCTCATCATCAGAAACTTATTCAGATCTTTAAATTTATGTTCTGTCCTTAATTTCTAGGGTTTCAGGCTCGCCGCTTGAACTAAAATAGGTGTGTGTTCGATAGAGTAAAGGAAAGATTGCTACAATGTTTTGAAGGTTAAATTCTGAGCTCCTTAATTGTTTCTCAAATCCTTCATAACAGACTTCTCCAACTCGCCAGAGTTGGGGAAGAAGAAGTTCAAATCTATAGCTCCAATGGTTAAAATCTCAAACAAATTTCTTTAAAATAATCAGCAATCCTTATTTTACTATTCTAGAGCCACTTAGCAAGTTTAAGAGGCTGTAACACAAAAATGGCTCGCCGAAGCTCCGGTGAGTCCAAAAAATGTAAATTGTATGTACAGATTGACAAAATTAACTATTTTTGATCCAGAAATGATCCTAAGGTTACAAGGAACCTCTTTATCACATTAAATTCCTCATTTGTTCATTAAAATGTTAGATTTGACAGTAAGTTTGTTTCTTAAAAGATTTGAATGATTTAAGCTCAGGACTTGATTTAACTACTCGATTGAGAGGTTAAATCAAGTCAACAGATGTTATTATTCATAAATATATATTTAATTTATAGTTTGAACTGTTCTTGAGCCACCATGGATAGCGAGCTCAGGAACTTAATTGAGATTTAGGCATTTAATTATAGATGATAATAATAGGTAATATAATGTCCATTAGGGTTCATTAGTGGTGATAGGTGATTTAATTAATGATTAAGTGAATTAGAAGTGAACATGGAAGATACAGGAAGCTGTACAGTGAATTAAAAGATAAAATTAAAGCTCTGGCGAGCTCAAAGAACTCGCCGGAGTTGGAGGAGATGAAACTAAAATATGAAATTACTTTAACCTAACTAACTAAACTAACTAAGCTAGCCTACTCCTACTCCTACTCCTAGTCTACTGTTACCTGGACGAAGGGGTCAATAGGGTTCCACCGAAGTCTCATGGCGGACGAGGAAATCAGAGGGTGGGAGAAAGATCTTCAGCGAGCGGATTTGAGGTGGAGCAGAGGAATCCTAGGGTCGGCACCTTTGTCAGAGGTGCGGAAGACCACGGTGGATCTCCTCGGCTACTTAAGATGGACGGAGGAAGTTGGAAGATGGAATGGGGAATCGCTGGAGGTTTGGAAGAATAGCCTATTGAAGTCGGCTACAGTGTTAGAAGAGGGAAGGGAGCCAACTTGCCTAAAATCAGAGGTGTAAGGGGGCATTTATAGCAGTTTGCGGTGAAGAGAGAGGCGGAGTCTGGCCGAAGAAGGACCTCAATGAGCTTAACCTCCGTCGTCGTCTCCGACGACGATGAGGTTATCTCCCACTGAAAAATAGGATTCTCGGTTAATCCAGACTGATGGATGAAGTGGAGGTGGTGAGCGCAAGCTGCAAGAGCTTGGGCAAAGAGGAATGATGTCGGCAGGTTGTTGATCGCATGGTGGGGTGACTCTCTGCCGCCAGTCGTTCATTAGGCTGGAGAAGAAGAAGAAGAAGACGAAGAGGGACTTAGAAGTAATAAAACTTAATGACCTATGTGAGAAATAAGGACCCGACTGTAATGAATATTAAGGACTAAAATGTAAACCCAGGTTTTGAAGGTTTATTTTAAATTAAATCTTTTTCAACTTTTTATATATGTTAGTAAATAAGGTAAATATTATGTTTACACCTTGAATTTACATTTTTGACCTTTTTAGATTAATTTATTAGATTAAGTAAAACTACTTAAGTTATTACATAGTTAGGTATACATTATATTTAAGTTACTTATCTTATTAATTAAGGAAATGATTAATAGGATTTTGAGTCCAATTATTATCTAAATTATTAATAATGTTAATTGGATGATAAAATGTCATTTTTAACTTATTTTAAGGTCCTTAACTAAATATCCCTTATTCTATAATTAACCCTTATATATTCATAACCTTAGCTAATTAACTAGGAAGACTAGTTAATTAGGGGTAATTAGAGATCATGATGAGTGTCTCATCACAGTGTTATAGAACATATATGTGATATCAAGGCTGTGGTTGATGATCCATATATTGAAGAAAATCTGACTACTTCTGATCACCCACAAGAGGATCAAAACCCGCAATTAGAGGAGTCCGAACTTGACCTAGACACACCTGTAACTCCCTCCCTTTCTACTAATACACACCCTGAACCACCCGCTGCTACTGATAACCCTGTTTTGGAACTCAAGCCTCTTCCTGACCATTTGAAGTACGTCTTTTTGGGTTCTAATTAGACGTTTCCTGTGATTATCAACTCTAGACTCACACCTGATCAGGAATCTCGTCTGATTACTATTCTCCAGCAACATCGAAGAGCCATTGGATGGACTCTTGATGATTTGACTGGTATCAGCCCCTCCTACTGCACACACCGTATCTATACCAAAGAGGACACATGACCTTTCTGTGAAATGCAGAGACGTCTAAATCCTAACCTGCATGAGGTCGTGAAAAAGGAGATCATCAAGTGGTTAGATGCTGGGAGAGTCCAATCCTAATCTGCATGAGGTCGTGAAAAGGATCACTGACAGTCGATGGGTGAGTCCAATCTAGGTTGTGCCCAAGAAGGTAGGACTCACCGTAATCACGACTGAAACAGGAGAAATCATAACGACCCATATGGCGAATTCGTGGAGAGTCTGCATTAATTATAGAAGATTCAATATGTCCACAAAGAAGGATCATTTCCCACTATTGTTTATTGATCAGATCCTCGAGAAACTAGCGGGAAATAGGTTCTTCTGCTTTTTGGATGGGTATTCCGATTATAACCATGTTGCAATCCATCTTGAGGACCAAGAAAAGACCACTTTCACCAGCCCCTTCGGGACCTATGCGTTCTAAAGGATGCCGTTCGGTCTCTGCAATGCACCGGCTACTTTTCAGCGGTGCATGCTTACCATATTCTCAAATATGGTAAGTGATTATCTGGAAGTCTTCATGGATGACTTTTCAGTATTTGGAGAATCATTTGACGATTGCCTCCTACACTTGGTCCAGATCCTCAGGTGGTGCATTGATGTGAATCTGGTTCTTTCCTAGGAAAAGAGCCATTTCATGGTGCCTGAAGGAATTGTCCTGGGACATCTCATATCAGAAAAAGGCATCCAGGTCTATCGTGCCAAGGTGAATCTGATTTCCAAACTCCCTATGCCTAGATCGATCAAGGACATCCAATCTTTTCTGGGGCACGTTGGTTTTTACCGTCAATTCATTCCTGATTTCTCAAAGATTGCGCGTCCCCTGAGCACTTTACTATCTAAGGATGTTCCTTTTGAAATCTCCAAGGAATGCACTCAAGCATTTGAAATCCTCCGTGATCGAGTTACCCAAGCTCCGATCCTACAGTCCCCTGATTGGTCTCAACCCTTTGAGATCATGTGCGATGCATCTGATTTCGCTGTAGGAGTGGTACTTGGGTAGAAAATCGATGGGAAACCTATGGTCATCTACTACGCTAGCAAGACACTTGACGAGGCTCAACGTAACTACATAGTTACTGAGAAAGAGCTGCTAGCCGTAGTATTTGCCCTGGAAAAGTTCAGATCATATCTTCTGGGCTCTCATGTTATCATCTACTCTTACCACACAGCTGTGAGGCATCTCGTTGTAAAGAAGGACGCGAAACCTTGATTAATCCGTTGGATCTTGCTGTTGTAAGAGTTTGACCTCGAGATTCGTGACAAATCGGGAAAACAAAATGTGGTAGTTGATCACTTATCCCACCTTCCTTCTGATATTATCGACCCTTCCGAACCCATTACAGAATATTTTCTCGATGAGCACCTCCTGACTATCAGTACAGGGCTTCCATGGTTTGCTGATATAGTAAACTACCTGGCATCACATCAGATCCTGTCCGATTGGCCAAAGGCCAAGAAGGATAAATTTCTTTCCAATGCCAAGTATTACTTCTAGGAAGACCTGTATCTTTTCCGCATCAGTGCTAATCAAATCATTCGACGATGTGTCGCGGAAGTGGAAATTCAAGACATATTGTCCTTCTGCCATGATCAAGCATGCGGTGGACACTTCTTAGGTCATAAAACAGTAGTGAAAGTCCTCAAGTGCGGCTTCCATTGGCCCACGATTTTCAAAGATGCATACAATCACTGTAGGGCATGCACTCGTTACCAGACTTTAGGCAACATGAGCCACCGTGATATGATGCCCTTACAGCCGATTCTCGTATGCAAAATCTTCGACGTATGAGGGATTGATTTTATGGGACCCTTTCCTATTTCGGATGGCTTCGAGTACATTCTACTCGTTGTTGACTACGTGTCCAAATGGATTGAAGCCATTCCGACCCGAACCAATGATCATAAGGTGGCTATCAAATTCATTCATCAGAACATCTTTTCGCGGCTTGGGATTCTGCATGCAATAATCTCTGATGGAGGGACGCATTTCACTAACACTCAGTTTAGGTCATTGATGACCAAATACGGAGTGTCACACCGAATCTCTACTCCTTATCACCCTTAAACTAATGGTCTAGCTAAGCTATCAAATCGGGAGATCAAGAAAATCCTCCAGGTTACTATTTGGCCTGATAGGAAAGACTAGTCATCCTGACTTCTGGAAGCTTTGTGGGCTTATAGGACCACCCACAAAACCCAATTAGGTATGTCTCCCTTTAGATTGGTGTATGGGAAGGCATGTCACCTCCCCATCGAATTGGAGCACAAAGCCTATTAGGCAGTACAGACCTGCAACCTAGATCTTTCTAAGGCAGGAATCCACAAAAAGCTTCAAATGAGCGAGATCGATGAATTACGCCATGATGCATATGAGAACTCGCGAATTTACAAAGAGCAGGTTAAGGCCTTTCATGACAAGCACATATCCAGAAAGATCTTCTACCCTGGTCAAAAAGTTTTACTCTTTGATGCCAAGCTCAAACTATTCCCAGGAAAACTAAGATCAAAATGGATTGGACCTTACCTCGTCCGATGAATCTTTGGAAATGGAAACATCGAGATCAATCCACTTAGCCACGATTCAGAACCTTTTGTCGTGAACGGTCAGAGACTCAAACTGTTCATTGACCCTACCGATACAAATTTGGCTGAGACATCCTTTACCCTCCATTCTCACTGAGCTCATTGCACCCAGCCAATGGCATAAAACTCAGCACTTAACGGGAGGCAACCCGTCATTTTTGAAAAACCTGAAACCTTTCTTGACATTCCTATGCTAAATTCATATTGCACTTTAGGGTTCATCCACTAAAACAACCAACCTCACCTCAGATACCCGTACTCGAGTTTGAAATCGTCTGCAACAGTCACCTCAACCCGTTCGCCCACGCAAAACTTGTTCTAATGAATGATCTAAGCTAAACTCGAACCCACCTAATTTACAATGGGGACATTGCAAATCATAGGCATGGGGGGTATGAAAGTGCAAAATGCCGTGAAAATCATCTCAAAAGAAAGGGTTTCAACAAAACAATCACATATCCCAAAAATACCAAAAAAATGAAAAAAATCTTGAAAAAGAACAAAAAAATTCTAAGGGAAGAGAAAATTTTGAGGCCATACAAATCGTGAGGAGAAAAACAGGAAAAGTGGAAAATGTCAAAAAGGAGCACAAGTTGAAAAAGAAAAGAGATAGTCATTAGTAAGAAATTAAGGGATTAACTGAGTTCTAGACCATATCAAGAAAAAGAAAATGAAAGGAAAGAAGTGCTAATGAAACATAGAAGAGATTAGTAGGAATGCTGATCTTAGGCCTCTTGGGCTATACTCCAAGGTTTAAAAATTCAAGTATCTGCTAAGATCTAGATAGTCCTCAAGAGGTTGGGGAAAATGCGATGCTTAAGTATTAGGTCTAAGACTTAGGGAGTATTCGGCCTCGTTAACTGACCTTTGGTTTGCGGGACTTGGTAACCTAAGCACCCCAATCCACACACTGTCTGGTTTAGTGCGCATAAGTATCAAAATCATGCAAATGCGTTTAAATTATTCTGAAAAGGTCACCTAGATTAGGTGCGGCCGATCAACACAAGTTGATTTGGACGAGTTCCCAGCGCGGAGTGGCGGGAAATTCCCCTCGAAGATGCACAATAACATATCATCTCCTCGGTGCTTATCTCCTAGGATATTTACATATCCTACTAGGGGCATGTAAGCACCCTGCACTGGTTCAGATGCCATGGGCAGCATTATCACAAAATGTCAATTGCCAGGGTCTGCATGGGAGGGGTTATCTCGAAATCTCGAAAGTCAGGGTTCTGGGGGTTGCCATTGCCAGTGCTATCACGAAGCATCGATTGCCAGGGATCCTTTGAGGATTGATGATGGGGACTAGGAATCCGATACTGATCGTGTTGAGAAGCCAATCCGAAGCTAGAAATAAAAAGAAAAGAGAGAGAAAAATCTCCAAACAAAGAAAATCCCTCTGTTTCTCTTTTACAAAATTGCACTGCAAACTGAACCGAGGCTAAAATACATTACAAGCATGGGTGCTTTAACCGCAGAGTTCAACAAACCTTAGGATAGTTCCTGTGGGCCTTAACAACCTTCACGACAGACTGAGGCTAGAGTTGGTCAAGATTGGATCTTGGTTGGTACTTGAGTACCTCTAGGCCTATTATTGGCATTCTAACCTAATCTACAGAAAAAAAGCACACATCATAGTTTTTGAACATCAAGGAACTCATGGTCTAGAATCAAAGTTAAAACCTTAAAATTTTGCTAAGGGACTAGCAAAAGCTAGGCATGAGGGTATGATGGGAATACCATCATGAGCCCTGACTAGCTCATTTTGACCCAAAGAAGAGAATAAAAGCTCCTACATAACCAACTAGAGGTCCTAATTCACTGCATAACCTTTCTAAGAGAAGAGTAAGAAATGAGGGGTAAAATTGTAATTTTACCATTATAGTACAACAACAGATTTTCTCAAGGGCTAAACAAAGGTCAAAAGGTCTTAACAAGATAAAAAGTGGGTTGGATTTGACGAAAAAGGGTTTGTGTGTATACTGTGAATTAAATGACTTCTTGTAATCCTAAAATAGATCCACTTGATTAAACAAGGTTTTAGTTAGGATAAAACTCACCTAAACCCTTTAAAAATCATAGAAAAATATTCTTTAGGGTTTAGAACTTTCAATTTGTCTATTGGAACCCATTTTTACCTAGAATAGGGTTTCAGACAAATATTTACCCTAAATTGGGTCTTACGTAAATTGCCTAGTCAAACGTGGTCAAACCCAAAATCCAACTTCACCATTGGATTCCTTAGGTCCAAATTAGGTTTGTACCAAAATTTGAACCCAAGGGGAACACATCTTGACCCACTTTGCAAATAGGTCTAGCCTGATTACATTTGTACCCTATCTTTCAAAAACCCTTACAAAAGACCCTAGCTTCTTCATTGTTCTTTGCAATTAGGTCCCTCCACCTTTATAGTGGAGGAATCCTACTCCGACGAGCTTGAGAAGGTTATTTCTCCCTGATTTCTCAGAGAATCCCCTTCAAAATTGGGAAGGAGATTCTCTGAGAAATTCCCTCCAATGAGAACCCAATTTGATGCCCTACTTGGTACCTAATCTCTCATGCGAACGCATGAGAGATTTGGGTCTCTTTCGAGTTGCCATATTCGGCCATCATACCTTGCTTGGAAGCTTGCCTTCCAAGCACAAATCCTTCCCCAGAGGCTTATTTAAGATGCCCCAGGTTCAATCGCATTTCCTAAGCTTGAAATAGACCGAAAGTTTCCTCAATTTCTTCTCTCCTCCTCCGGCCGACTTGCTCATCAAGCTCCGGTGACCATCCCTGATCTCCTCCGTTGCCTAGCCACAATACCAGTGGCAGGTTCTTCCTCACGTTCGTCTGCGTCGCGTAGCACCCACCGACGCCTCTGCCTCCCCTTCGTCCTTGCCGACCGTCCTCTCTGAGAATCTTCGTCTCTGGCGTAGGCAATACAAGCTAGATGCCATCTCCGTCTCCCTCTCATCTGTTCACCACCTATATAAGTTCCTCTCACTCTCTATAATCTTTCCCTCTCTTTATTTCCCTCATTCGACTACTGCCGCACTCCACCACCATCATCTCCTTCACCTCCGGCCACCAACTCTGGCAAGATTGCTCTACCACCACAAACCACCTCCCTCCTCGCCGACCAATCCATTAGCATTGCCTCGACCCCCTGATCACAACCCCCCGCTCATATCACCCAAACACTCACCCAAACACACCCCCGAACACACCCACTTACACGGTCACAAAGAACCCTAGGCACTCTCACTCAGGTGTTCCCACGCCACGTCGACCACCGCTGCATATTCATCGTGCCTTGGCGAAGTTCCCTAAGCATTTTAACGTGGCCGTGAGGCTGTCTTGGTGTTTTCAGGTACAGACGTTCATCTGCCATTGAAGCAAAGCTCGGAGCTTGCTTGTAGGAGCTCCAGGCTGTGACAGCCCTAGGCTCGTGTCCCAAGCTGCGCGGAACGTCTTCGCGTAAAACGCAAGGCATTCAATTGGTATCGAGGGTAGTGGCAGCTGCTGCAATCGAAGAGAGCTTCTCTGTCGCAGGCGCGCGTGAGGTAGATGAGAAGATAGTCCCACCTCAGAATTGGAAGGCGCTCTGTGCCCGCATAAAGTGAATTTCTGTCAGAGGCTTATCGCCTCCAACTCAAGGGGTGATATCCCTCTCACCCAACCCGACCGCCTCGTCCGAGACCACGCCCCGCGGACCTGGTAGACCCGACCCGACTAGCACACCTTGCCCACCACTGCACGCCGATGGACCTAATCCCGGGCACATACCCGACACGATTACTCGGGAAAAGTGTGGCTCTGGGAGAGTAGAACCTAAGAGAGAAAAGAGAGAAGAGAGTTCGCGCAGGTAGGGGGTAGGTTTTGCTCTGCAGGCTAAGAAGAGGAGAAACGAAGCTGAAGAAGAGGAAGGAGAAGGCTAAGGGCTGAAGTAGAAGAGGAAGGAGCTGAAGGAAAGAAAAGGGCCGCAGAAGCTAAGGTAGAGAAGGAAAAGAGAAGGAAGAAGAGAAGAAAGAAGAAGCTGAAGGCAACAAGGCAAAGGAAGAAGAAAAGGCAACCGGAGGCAAAGGAAGAAGAAAAGGCAACCAGCAGAGAGAGAAAGAAGAAGAGAAAAGCCAAAGGAAGAGAAGGCAGAGGAAGCTAAAAGCTAAGGTTGAGGAAGCTCAAGGAAAGGCTAAAGTAGGACAATTGAAGAAGAGAAAAGCCAAAGGAAGAAGGAAGGAGAAAACAGAGAAAGAGAAAGAGCTCGCCAAGGCAAAATCAGAAGGAGAAGAGAATCAATGAGAGAGAAGAAATTCTAATTTTTTTTATTCATAATTGAGTTCTTGAATATTTCGTGCTACACATCTACTCCTATATTTTTGCATTGTGACATTGACATTATTGCATATTCTTTTAATTGTGATCTTGATTTTTAAAGCACCAATTTGCTCCCTGTGTTCGACCTCGGACTTTAAATTCGAGTAATAAAATTGTATTTGTTTTGAATGCTTTTTCGGCTGTACTACAACGCGACATTCTTAAAAACCCGATTCAGCGCAATAGACACATCCCTTTACATCGCATTGGGTTTTAGGGTTGTGAGCTCTTGGGTGGTGTCATGGACAGTACTGTCTCGAAGTACTGGTGCTAGAGCCCCCTTGAGGTTTGGTAACAAGAATGATGATCCCGACACATCTGTTATAAGATTAAGCTTAGCATAAGCATGGGGGAGACCCAAAAAAACATCCAAACAAAAACATGACCCTAAATGTTGGCATTCACAAGCACTGACATAGGATTTTAAAAGATTATGCAAGTTACGAGTCTAATTCGAGAGCCAAAGAAATCCTAACTGTAGAATAATTTTGGGTCATTTGAATTGACAAGGGGTCAATTTGTGAATTTGTAAAGGGTACATTGATCTCGGTGCTTCTAAATTTTAGATCCAAAGATGAATCTCGACGTTTATCTTCAACAAATCCCATGTCCTTCATAATTTTTATCAACCAAAGTCCTGCAATCTTCTTTTTCTCAAAAGTTAAAAAAAAATAGTCTTTCCAAAAAATCCATTTTGTAAAAATTGAAGTTTTGCTAAGAGGCTAGAAAAAGATAAGCATGGGGGTGTGATAAATGGCAGTTTATCATCATTTTTATGACCTAAAACAAACTTAGATCTTAGGTTTTTAACTTCGCAAACACGTTTTTTAGTTGCATTTAGGCATAATCTAGGATTACACATGCACTGCATTCTTTTTGTTTTTCTTAACATCTTTACTTGAGTGTTAAGGTTAAGCAGATATTCAAACCCTTAAAACCCTAGCACTCAAGAAGGAAGAAGGTGAAGAAGAAGTCCAGATCAGCTGAACCCTTGCTGGATCCAACTCATCTCAACTGGATATTAGCTGACATTGGTTAAGTTTAGCTCCTTCCAGCTCCATTCAACCCATCTTAGCTGGATGGTAGCTCAAGGTAACTCATCTTAGCTCAACCCACCTCAGCCCAGCTCAGATCCAGCTCAACTTAGTTGGGTCTAGCTCATCCTAGCTCCAATCAGTTCACTAGGAGCTTCAGCTAGCTCAGCTTAGTTGATGAGAGTTCATTCCAACTCTAGCTCATTCCAAGTCCAGCTCTACCCAGCTCTACTTAGCTCACAACAGCTGAACTTCCTCCAGCTTAACTACTACTTGCCTACTTAGTAGCTAAGCTAGCTCGAGAGTTCTCATCAGAGGCAATTGCATCTCAACCTAGCTTCAGATAGGTTGAAACCAGCTCAACTTAGCTCAACTACTCAAGCCTAGCTACTAGCATAAGAACTAGCCAGCTAAGCTAAGTAGCTGAGCTCCTCATGAAGACCTCCTCAGCAGATTCAACCCCAGTGCAACTCCAATGCAGCTTCAGTCAGCTCTCCTTTAGCTCCTCTTCTCAAAACCCTAACTCTTCCACTACTATTCTACTAGTTAAGCTAGCTTAGCTAAGCTCAAAACCAGCTCCACCTCTATGGCCATCCACCAACTACCTAAACCCTAACCTAACTCCACCCTAACTCTACTCCAAGTCCACCACCTAAACTAACCACCTTTTTTAACCTATAGTTGGCGCCACCATCACCACATCTCTTCACACCACCACCTCCAAGAGCCACCACAAAAAGTGGAGCCAACTGTCCCTCCAAAACCCCTTAATATCACCACAATCCATATCCCGTAGAACCCATCCTCACCATCCACCTAACCCCCTTCTAGAAACCCCCCTTTGGCACCAACTTTAACACTCCCTTCCACCACCATAACTACCCTTAACCACCACCTATGTTGGCGCCAAAACCACCTATCCACACCCCTTCAAAATGGCACCAACTCTACCTCCAATCACCACCATCCAAACACCACCATAACCCATCTCCTCCATCCACATGTTGGCACCAAAGACAAGCCCCTTAACCATGCCAAAATTGGTACCAACTCAACCCAAACCCACCTATCCTACACCCTTTCATGTAGCGCCAATTAACCTCAACCCTCCACCATATAACCACCACCTAAAGACCTAATCCTAACCCTCCATCCATCTCCATGCCAACCCAAAACCCTTAACCTACTTAGAGTTGGCGCCAACTCCATTTAACCCAACCATACACAACCCTACATATGGTGCCAACCTAATCTAACCCTCCATCCATTAACCACCCTCCTAAGCATCCATCCTAACTGTACAGCATACCATACAACCCCTTAACCTTAGTCTCCACCTAGGGTTGGCACCAACTCCTAAGAAGCCTCTTCATGTTGGTGCTATTAACCCTAGCCCTAGGATCCCATAACCATCCACTATAAGCCATCCTAGCCATCCATCCTTTAACCATACCTACACCCCTACCCATCCTATAAAAAGACCACTAACTACCCACTTCAAATCATCCTTGGTTATATTTTCTGCCCATATTCAACCCATATCCAACGTCCAAGGAGAGGAGGAAGAAGATCAAGGAGATACCCTGTCTCCTTGGTGGCTTCAACTTCTTCTTCTTCTTCTTCTTCCTTGTGTTGGTACTAAACCAAGGAGGAAGGCTAGGCAAGGAGGACATCCAGGGGAAGAGATACTGAAGGTAGTCCACACCACCTTAGGGAGAAGTTCTTGGATTGGATATCTTCCACACTAAGGAGGGGGAGACATGCCCACCTAGGGCTTGCTAGGAAGAAGAGGAGAGCCAGGCGCCAGGAGCAAGTTTTCTTCAACCCAGGGGCAACCTGAGTTGGAGTGGAAACTCTGCAGCATCATCACCATCTTCTTCATAAGCATTCTTCTACATTTTCTTTGTATTTTTGTGTAATATTTTAATGTTTATTTTTGGTTGGAGATTATAAATGAGAACCCTTCTCGCTTGTGAGTACTCTAACCTGTTGTAAAACATTTTTCAATTAAATAAAAGCATTCCTCTACTTTCTTTTAGGTATCTTGTGATTGTGTTGTGACTTGCTTCTTCATTACTCTAGGCCTTCCGTGCTTAGGGTGAGTTGGAGAAGCAAGACACTTGTTGCTTTGCATTTTCCGCAGCTCTAATTTCTGTCTCTCTCCATGATTGTTTTGCCCGTATTTTAAAAACCCTAGAAAATTTGCATATTTCAAAATCCAAAAGGAAGTTGATTTCCAAGATTCAAGTGAGAGATTTTGTTTAAAGCATTCCTACCTCTCTTGGGATGACCCGAATACTTCCTAAGTACTCGGAGTTTATAAATTTAAAAGCAATCCAAATTGCATGTTACAATGACTTAATTTGCAATTTTTACAAATCATGCTTTTTAGCGATCAGTCGGCAATCATCTTAAGTAAGGAGTTGGTCTCTTGTAACCCTTCTGGGATAGGATTTGCTAAACTAGACCAATGCCTTTTCCTACCGCTTGAACTACCTGAGGCACATGGCCTTTTACCACGATCTTCATTTTGTCTATGACGTGGCGGACTACTTAAGGATCTTGAGTATCTTGCTGATTCTTCGAGGGGTTTGTTGTAGAACCATAACCATAACTTGGTTGCCCTAAAGAAAGGAGCTCCTTGAAGCTGCAATTATGCTCTGGAAAACCATCATCGTACAATGGGTGGGTAAACTAAAAGGGATGCGGAGGTGGTGGATCCTCTGCTGCATCTGTGGGAATGTAAGCTGCTGGTGTGTCATCCGTAGATGAATCAGACGGACGGTTAGATGACATCGCATGCTCCCCTGTAGCAATGTCTTCATTGATCATATCATTCACCTCCTCATAGAAAGGGAAGGGTTTGCCCTTTATCTTCCATAGCTTCGGAGTTAACTACGAATATACAAAATGGAAATCAGAATTATTCATAACCTAGTGGAAGGAATTCAAAGGAGTTACGAAGGTCAATAAATTAGGATACCTCTAACAAAACTTTTGGAGAAGGATCTACCAGACACATAGTAGTTGGGTCCATGCCCCAACCACTCATGTTTTTGAGGTGATGGTACGCTTTGAATTTCTTCTTCAACGTCCTCCATCTATGGAGAATCTTGAAATGATCATAACCTAAATCTATCTCCCGATTAAACTCAACCACAATCTCCTGACACGCATGTTTGGTGAATGACCCCCCCTCCCAACCCCGATGCTTATAGTGATCCGGAAAATTTGTCATCAACTTTGTGTCCATCTCAATAGTCCAGTTCTTGACCCTCTTAATCCTAGCTCAACTAGATTTAGCTTGTTGTGTTGGTTCTGATGTAGGTAGGGGGATGGGTTGGCCTGTTCATGTCATTCTACAATTTAAGAAAAGTTAAAAATTAGATCGCAGATTATTTTAGTACACCTTCTATAAGTTCTTATCATTACTATAAATTCCAATCTAAGAAACATTTAACATCAATCATTGCTGATATGTCATTACCATTGCAAGATATTATATGAGGATGAAATCTAACATATAAATGGACTTCATAATTAATAAGGGCACATACATAAAAGATTAAAAATTTGCCAACAGGAAGCAATTGCCAACTGGGATACAAATGATAATTTATACATTACGATAAAAGGAACAACAACTGCAATATCAATAAATGAAACATAATATGCTAAACTTCACTATATCAGTTTCATTCACTACCTACTTTAAACCCTATGCCAATGTTGCTCCTAATCCATTTCATAACTTAGGAAGATAGTAAATTCAATTTTGAATAGGTAGCATGATTCACCAATATTTCATTTGTGTTATTGGATATTACAATACATTTCAATAATTTAAAGTATAACAATTAAAATCAACAGAAATCCCTATCATTAACATACAACAAAGTTATCCTACTCCATTTCATAATCCTATAATTTTGAATAGCAATCATGGTTTTATCAGATGCAAAGGTGAAGTTGAACTAGTGAGAAGTGAGGGGGCAGATCACAGCTTCCTCACTGTCATAAATAGGAAAAGAAAAAGATAGGAAAAAAACTATTGTTAATTAGATAGACAATAGATTATTGTCTACAACTTCTGAAATATAGCACTCCATTTCAAATTGTTTAACACCACAAATCAACAACTTTCAATTAAAAAGCACCACAAACCCACAAAAAGTAATGGCAAGGTAAGGGAGATATCAAATGGTGTTGCATCTTTCTCCAATCCAAAAAGTACTGATGGAGTAATAATACAGGACTCAGTTACAGTGATGGTTTCGCAAAGAACATCTTTATATTTTGAAATTTTTTGCTTGAAATATAACATAGATAGATAGAACATCTAAATGAATGAGCAAAATTTACATGGAGTACCTTAAAACTTTAATCCCAATTTCAATGGTGCCTACTAACTTGGAAATGTCGCAACTTCGTACATGAAATTTCACTCATACCAACTCCATCTACATTTTCAAAACTTTCTTTAAATAGGAAATCCCAACCAAATATACTCATGACCATTCATGTCAATTATTAACCAAGTATACTCAGGACCATTCATGTTAGTTAAGTATATTTTATTCATTTTCCAATGGTGGGGATCAGATTATTACATCAAAAACTACCAGCTGAATGGTGCAAGCTTGGTGACCACTATATAAAGATCAAACTAGTTCATTTGAAGTATCAGCTGAACCACCACATCCTGGACATCAGGGTGAAAGCTCATCAACCATTAGAAAAATTACTAAAGAAAAAGTACACCATAGCTTTATATTTTCCATTGATTTATACCTCCAAGTGCTTACTGCAAACAATAGACTTCTTTTAGTAGTAAAGTTTGACTAAAACCAATCTAACAGATAAAAGTCCTTACCATAGATTATCCTACTTCAACCAACAATTAACTAATACCATAAAACTAAAAACTAATGGCATTTTCGTGTCTTTAAACTTGTTCACATTCCACAGTGGTTTTCTAAACAAAATATAGCAGCATAACTCTGAACAATTTGTACTTATTCACTTTCTTTTAATTTTTTCAATTAGAAACCATGAAATGTAACTTGGAGTTTGGCACATGCAATAGATCATAAAGATTCGGATGCATGCCAACATTTTAGAGAATATCACCTCAAGCTTCCTTGATTGTGCTTAATTTGTCCATGGTCCTAAACTAGTCCATAATGCCACAATGAAAGCAACAAACATTACTCATCAAATAACAGCAAAACATAAACTAATATACGTACTTCTATAACCCAACATGCAAGTAATTGCAGAACATGGTGTTCACTGGAGAATCCCATGCACGCACCAGATGATTTAGTTTAGGAAAACATCTTGACTACTAACCTCTTAACCAGACGTTTCATAACACTACTATGATGATGCTTCACTTCTCAAAGAAGAGCACGAGCGTCACTCTCAGATCACCTGTGGAAACAAAATAAACAAGTAACCATAGATGACAAAGGCCTACAAATCATGACTAAATGTAAAGGAAGGCACTCCTTACCCTCCTCTTCCTCCTCCTCAATGAAGACGAGCAGTAGCACCTAGGTCAGGACATCAAGGAAAGATGACAACCACTTAAATAGATGCTGCCTTTTCAACTTCGACTTAATTGACACCCACAGGTCTAGGGTAACTCAGCCACAGTGAGAGCAAGCAGGTCTAGGAGGCCCGTGCATACTCCTAGCACACAAATAGGCAACAAAATCGATGAGAATCTACGCTTGGTTCGCATACACCACAAATGGAAGGATATAAGTAGGCAAGATTCTCCTACGATGGGACAAAACAACCTTGCAAAAGCAGCATGAAGAGACTCAACAACACAACCACCTCATTCAGTCATGCAAGTGCCACATCGACCAACACACTACAAAGAAATTGAGTTGTGCACCATACACCCCGTGCATATACCTCCTTTAAAGGCTGACAATGTCAATAAGGGGAAGTGACAAAAAGCTAAGGCATAAAGTAAAGACCGCATCAACCTACTATTCAAACACAAGATGAGGCACCATTCAGGAAACCCTAATGGCGATAATCGAGCTCTAATTATGCAGCAATCATAGGTCTTAATGTACCTGAATTAAGTTAGATCCTAGCTTAACTTAGGCATAATGCATACATAAGCATCATACTTTGCATCATGGTTGATTTGTTAGTTTTGTAAATAATAATGCTATATTATGCTCTAATTGAGAGGAATTAATGATTGCAGGTAATTCAGGGTTGCAGATAATAAATCCAATTATATGGATCTGTTCAGAATGACGACGGGAGTCCAACACTTCCGAGATCTCCTTGATCAAACTCTTGTAGCATCCTACAGAGTTCATAGAAGAGTAAGGGCCAAGAGGCAAATAGGTAGAAATTTAGACCTCAAATGCCAAATTCGACTGCACGGATGGATTTGGATCAACGATCGTAGTCCAACAGCACAAAAATCATCTCGGTCGAAGGTCTACAGCATAGGCTACAAAGCAAGAAGATGGATGGCCATGATGACGCCACGTGGCCCTATCGTAGCCACCCAAGGCTGTTGCCCCAATCTCTGAAGGGAACACCCCACACATTGTGGGCTATTGGATCATCATCTAATAGCCACAAAGCAGCCACGTTGCTGCTACAGCCTGTGCCCCATCATGGAAGGAAAATGCTCAGTCATCGAATAGCACACTGGAACAGAAGGGCAAGATGCACGTTCGAAGTGCAACAACACATGAAATTGAGGTGGTAGCAAGCACAAGCGAAATAGCACCATCGGATCTCCAATCGACGTCGATGGCGCATTCACGTGGCAAGCAGAGAAGCATCGAATGGGAACGCATGTGATCATGCGCAACCAAACACGCGCACGCTTGAGAGAAGAATCTCAAAAGCAATGGCGAGGTTCATTTAAGCTGTTCAATCTCACGATCGGATGGCTGAGATCGAGTGCGGAGCTCCTGCAAGATCTTAACGAAGGTGTTTGAAATCAGAAGGCAATGCGGGTGAGTGCGCAATGACGGCCATGTGATGGCGATCCAAGGGATGAGTGCATGCCACGTGTTAGCTAGAGGGGAGCTCCATACATAAGAAGTGTTTGGGAAGACTTTTTGAAGTGCAATCAGAGCCGTCGATCTCCTGATCAACGGATATGATAAATCCAAGCTTTGTTCACGAGTTGGAGGGCCAAATACCAACTTTGCCACTCATTTTTACAATAAAAAGGACCTAGGGGCCCCCATATGGAGGAAAACTCTTCAGATCCTCTCCTCCAGATCTCTTCTTCCATCTCTCCAAACCTCCAAGCTTCTCCGGCTCTCTCCCTCTTCCTTTGAAGCATCCATCGAGCCACCTTGGCGCACTGCTGCTGCTCTCCCCGACCTCTCCACAAGGCCACCAAGGACCACCCTTGGTGCCCTTATTTTGATAGTTTAGATAGTTATTTCAATTCCTATTCTAGCATTGCATGTATTAGTTACAACTCTAGTTTTATTTTACAACTCATGATCAATCAACTGCTTGCTTCACTTCATATATATTATGATTAGTATTCAGTTAGTAACTCTAAATCATTGTTATAATCAAATTGTTTTCTGCCTCCCTAAGTTCAACCGGGACTCACATCTTATTACATTTTATTTGTTGACATGTTTTCGCCCTATACTACGACAGATTATTTAAAATTGTGATTTCACGTTGACCAAATTGGCGTTGTTGT
This sequence comes from Thalassia testudinum, assembly GCA_037157565.1. NCBI lineage: Eukaryota > Viridiplantae > Streptophyta > Magnoliopsida > Alismatales > Hydrocharitaceae > Thalassia > Thalassia testudinum. Next base: position 37,897,960 of record JAZHRO010000014.1, read on the forward strand.
CGGGGAGGAACAGTGATTCTTGATTAAGCAACTAATTTGGTGTATTTTTTCTTTTGTGTGTAGGGATGAAGCGAGGATTTGCACATGCATCGATCGCAGGTGAAGACTATCAGGCGCACATGTTTATCTTAGTAGGATTTTAGAGTAGGGATTATATAGGGTAGGAGCTATTTGAAAAAAAAAATAGAATTAGGATTTGTTAGGTAATTAGGGTATGCATTACCTTAGAAAAGAAAACATATTTTATGTGCTACTGCTATTTTTAGAAACTTAGCCAGAAACTAAATGCAATTTTAAAAATTCATTTACCATGTTTCTAGTGATCCAAAAATCTTAAAATTTGGGCAAGAACTATATTTTTCAAATTATCTTTCCAATGCCACCATTCTCAAAAGGAAATTCAATTTGTGAAAATTTTGAAAATTCATGGAATACATAGGGGTCAAATAGATTGAAAACTGGATTTTTCTGAACTTTAAAAATCGATTCCGACCAACACATAATTCTGATTCACTAAACAATGCTGGTGTTTGAAAAACAATCAAGTTAGCTTTCATTGTCATATCTTTTCTGAATTTTGGGATCACATTTGATATTGTTTCCAATAAGAAAACCAACATGGGGTCAAAATCTCAAATCTGACCCCCTTTTAGTTAAAAATTCATAAATATTCATTGGAAATAGTAAAAATTCTAAAAGCAATACTCTCTGAAAAGATTATTAAAAGAGGAATATTCATGCCAATTTTCAAATCATTTGGATTCCAACTTTACCCGAGAGTATATTTTTGATCAGTGGTCTACTATTTGAGAAAAACATAGAAGTGCATGAGCCTTAGGATCACATTAGACTAGCCTGGACTCAATTGAGAATAGTGGTTAGTTGGTGAGCCGAGTCACCTTGTGGACTGCTCATCATATATCAAATTAAATAAAAAAGGTTAAAAATCACAAAAACATATCAAATAACCTGCATTTGTCCTGTAACTACTGGGTGATTTCAACCTCTTCTGCCAAACCTGGTGACTAAGCCTATAGGATAGTATCAAACGACCGTGGCTAAGGGGTACAAAGGAACTGGAGGCGAAAGCTGAAGGAAGAACCTTCCTCTTAGTTCTCTCGTAACCAGACTAGCTGGGTTAACTTAAAAGGTAGGGATTATCTTCATTCAGTTTCTCAATAAATTTTCTTCACTAATTCAAACTTGAATAAAACATCTGGTCATCTAACTATAAGGACCAATTTGATTGCAAGGCCTTTGCCTTATTCTACCACTAGTCCTTGTAACTGGTGTAAGGTCACTAAGACCCTTCTGGTGTCTTTTGACCATCTTGATCATGGACCCATACTCTTTCTCATCTTACCATCAGGGTTCTCCTCCTAACCTAACTATGATCCCAACTTCTTATGGGTGGGAGACTGCTCCTCATTATTCCTTTATGCGTGCTACTCAGGCCTGGGATATACCCACCTCACCCTCTTGGACATTGACACAAATCTCACAACCCTTAGAGACATTCTCCATGCGGGATCGGGATCTCATCATGATGACTGATTATCTTGATCGGTCCCACCAAAAGCAAACTCCGACCCCTCACAAGAACTCCCAGATCGCTGAACTAATCCAAATAGTCCGGGAAGCAAAGGAGGTCCGAAAAAGGGAATCTGAGGACTTGAGAAAAGCAATTCAGGATGAAAAACAAAGAACCCAAGACATCACCTCTAGGGGCCCTGAATTTAGTGAGAATGTGCCACAGGTGGATGATGAGCCACTCAAGGTTGAGGATTTGACCACAACCTATAACTACACTAAAACCACCCACCACCCTTATGATTTTCCAGACCAAATCTATTATAACCCTTCATCTTCCTCGAGACTCGCATCTGAGGCCACATCCACATAGATCACCACTAGGGAGCCGCCAATGGACTCGCAACTACTTCTCAGACTGCAGGAAATAGTAGCAAAGTACAAGGACACAGTTGCAAGAATCTACATCAAATCTAGATCACTACTAATCCAGGGCAGAGATAGAATTTCATTGCAACCGAAGAATCTCTAATCGAAGCCCTTAAAGAACTAGAATCCTTGGCGAGAATGAATCAACAAACTCACCTGCTTCAAGACATACTCCTTTTGAAGTACCAAGTTTAAACTAGCCTAGAGGATTTTAGGGAACTTGAGACTATTTTTAGGGATTCTTCGAGTCACACACCCGAAGTAGATGATGTTGATGCCTTAATAGGTGATGTTGAAATGAAAATAGAGATATCTGAGGTGATCAAGAGACATGAGCAAGGAATAACTTGAATGGACTCATCTGATAGTCCCAATCGAGAAAGTGGGGAGGAAAGGGACGATACCCCCAACATTAATTTACAATTGTGGGAGACATCTGATGGAATCAAGGAAGAAAATCAACCTATGGAACTAGATCATGATGAAAACCTTGAGATGCAAACCTCTCATTTTGAGGAATCAGAGAGTCGTGAGCCAGAATACGATTCCTTTATATTCAAGGATTCCCAAGGTGAGGATTCACAGGATGATTTATATTTGGATGTCTCAAATAATCTTGGGGAATTAAAGCATAGATAGGTTGGATTCAATAAAAATCAAAAGATTTTTGCCTTGAACACCACTAGTTAGGCACACCTAGGTAATTCAGAAATGATTTTGCCTTGGGATTCAAATAATCACAGGTGCCTTGATGAGTCTAGAGTTGACATGACTACTTAGAGAAACAAATCAGTTTTCACTCCAACATCTTGTGATTCACACTTTTCTCCTCCCACCTACCAACGTGATGAAGAAAATTCAGAGGTTGCATTCTCTACTCTTGATTCTAATTTCCAATTATCGAATGGTACTGCTGATGATTTATCAAGGGAAACAGAAAGACCATAAGAAGTACAAAATGGTAAGCAACCTAACAATTATGAAGGTGAAATACTAAGTATAAGGAATTGGGGGCTTACTCATGATCTTAGTCAATCTAATGGATGGCTTGACTTAGAGACTGAGATAGATTTCGAGGAATCTGAGATTAGTATTGACGAGGATGAGATGATTTCTGAAGAGGATTTTAGTGAACTTACAATTGCACAAATACCTTCATACAACCTAGGGTCTAGGGGGAACTTGATTTTCGATGTTAATCACCATTATGAAGACCCTTATGATCAGACTCTGATGCTAATTGTCATTTCGATTTTCATATCAATCTACTTCCTCAGCAATTGCTCATAAACTTTTGGAATGGAATCAATGAGTAGGATTGGCATCATGACCTTCATTCCAATCTTCCTCCTTTCTTTTTCCTTGTTCCACACTTGACTATTGAGAGACTCTTTAGAATAGGGTTGCATCATCAATTGGTTTGCATGGGTGGACCACTGATTCTTGGAGCATACAAACGCATCTTCCTTTTGATCTTAGCCCACTCTCCTGCAATCATTGATCCATTTGATGGAGTTTCATCCAGTTGGAGGCATTAAACTCAGAATATTAGGCATAGTAGTTAAACTCAGCATTTAGGCATAGCATCTAGACTGAGCATTTAGACATAACATCTGTTTTATGCATAGCATATTTCATTTGGGCATATTGTTCTGCATATTGTGAATATCATGATTGTGATGGAATGAGCTGAATGATAAATCAGGAGCAACTCCAGGTGACTTCTATCCACTTACACCCTGCCTTATTTCATTTTCTCTTATTCATGCATAAGGACATGCAAGAACTTAGGCATTGGGGGGGGGGGGGGTAGTAAATATAAATTGAAAAATTTTTCTGCCAACACCTGGGGAAATAGATCTTTTTATCAAGAGGTTTTATCAGGGATCTATTCTTTAGTTGATTCGTGAACTTAGAATCTAGTATAATTTCACACTTGCACATAGAATTTGCAATGAATCCACTGTGAAGACTGATAAACATCTTTAGTTTGTTGAGAAGAGGCATTGCTTCATCTCTTGAACCCTAAGATAGTAATCAGGGAGTCAGGAAAACCATCTTCTAAAAGATCTACCAAACAATTGTAAGGTGAGAGTAGAGAGTCTACTGGTGCTCTAAGTCAAGTGTGAGGAATCTTAATTTCTGGATAATTGGATAATGATACTTGGAGTTAGGCACAATTTTCGCTCTCAGTTCTTGCGTACAAGTACTTTGTGGGAATCTTTATGAGAGCCACCAAATAAGAGCAATATACAGAGAACAGGTTCTAATAAAATTAGGACTAAGGTGGATGGTTACGATTGTCCTTTACGGAATCCTCGGCTAAAGGAGGGTATTAATGTCAAGGTTAGAAATGCGCTATCCTATCTATTCCTTTCCCAATGCTGAGAATAGGCATTTCCATCAAATAAGCCACCTGATATCCTCTTGAACATAACCAATCCTGAATAATGTCTCGTGAATAAAAGTACGTATGTTATGTTACGATGCATTATGTTGGTAGATATATATATGTGAAAAAAAAGAAAATAGAGAAAAAGAAAAAAAAAAGAGAGAAGAAAGAAAAAAAATGTGGAGTTGCATTTATTCCATGTTGAGCACATCAAGGTACCCTCACGATCCACCAAATACAGCCTTCACCTACTTTTCCTGTAATTCTAGCCACCCGAATACTGGCTGAAGATTTCTGACTTAATTATAAGGTTATCAGAACTTAATTGAAGTGTAATGCCATGAGAGACCACCAAACATATTTATAAATCTGATGAGATGTGAGCTCAAAGAGAAAAAGAGAAGAAACAAAAAAAGAAATGAAAATGAAGAAAAGAGAAGAAAAGAGAGAGAGAATGAGTACAAGGAACCTAAGAGAGAACAATTTTTCTGCCTCTCTCTAAGTTGATTTATTTAGTAATCTAGAAATCTAAATTCTGAAGTACTAGTCTCTATGTAGCACCAGAGGATTGTGAACCACCAAATACAAACCTAGTTGACTTAGACATCTTCTACCTAAGCCAAAAGATGGGGCTAAAATTAAATGTTATTTTATATCCCCGAGAGAAGAAATTTGCCTATCCCAATAGAGTTTTACTAAGGGTCAAGTATGCGCTTTAGATGTGGATCGACTTTTTGCCTGGATCCGTTGCATAGGCTACAACACTACACTTTCATGATTATCTGGATTTCTAAATTTTTGGATGAAAATAGAGGAAATAGATCTCTAGTCAAACTCTTGATAGAATACATTTAGTCTTACATTTGCTAGGGAATAGCAAGATTTAGGCATGGGGGTATGATTGTGCAGCAATCATAGGTCCTAATCTACCTGAATTAAGTTGAATCCTAACTTAACTTAAGCATAATGCATACATAAGCATCATACTTTGCATCATAGTTGATTTGTTAGTTTTGTAAATAATAATGCTATATTATGTTTTAATGCATACATAAGCATCAACGCTTCCAAGATCTCATTGATCAGACTCCCATAGCATCCTATGGAGTCCGCAGAAGAGCAAGGTCCAAGAGGCAAATAGGTGGAAATTTGAACCTCAAATGACAGATCCGACCGCACGGATATATCTGGATCAACGATCACAGTCCAACTACATAAAAATTATCTCAATTAGAGGCCTACAGCATTGTCTACAAAGCAAGAAGATGGACGACCACGATGGTCCCACGTGGCGCCATTGCAGCCACCCAAGGTCGTCGCCCCAATCTCTGAAGGGAACACCCCACGCATTGTGGGCTGTTGGATCATCATCCAATGGCCACAAAGCAGCCATGTCACCGCTATAGCCGGTGCCTCATCAAGGAAGGAAAACGCTCAATCGTTGGATCTCCATCCAACGACTGAGAGTAGCCAAGCAGCGTTATGGAAGTGCAACCATGCACACTTGTAGCATGTTAGATAGCACCCTAGAACAGAAGGACAAGACGTGCGTTCGAAGCGTAATGACCCGTGAGCAAGTGCAAGATAAATTGCATCGTTGGATCTCCAATCGACGTCATTGGCGCATTCGCTTGGCAAGTGGAGAAACGTAGGATGGGAACACACGTGATCACTCGCAACCGAACATGATCGCACGGGAGAGAAGAATCTCAAAGGTGGTGGGCATGGCTCATTTAAGCCATCCGATCTCGTGATTGGATGGCTGAGGATTGAGCATGAAGCGCCTGTGAGATCTTAGTGAAGGCGTTTGAAATCAGAAGGCGGTATGGGTGAGCGCGATCTGAGGGATGAGCATGCTCCACATGTCAGCCAGAGGAGAGCTCCATGTGTAAGAAGCATTTAGGAAGGTTTTTTGAAGTGTAATCAGAGTCGTTGATCTCTCGATCAATGGATCTGATAAATCCAAGCTTTGTGCATGAGTTGGAGGGTTAAATACCAACTTTACCCCTCATTTTTACTATAAAAAGGACCCCAGTGGCCCCCATATGGAGGACAACTCCTCAGATCCTCTCCTTCAGATCTCTTCTTCCATCTCTCCAGACCTTCAAGCTTCTCCGACTCTCTCCCTCTTCCTCTGAGGCATCCACCAAGCCAACTTGGTGCACCGCTGCTGCTCTCCCCGTCCTCTCCACAAGACCACCAAGGACCACCCTTGGTGCCCTTATTCTGATAGTTTAGATAGTTATTTCAATTCCTATTCTAGCATTGCATGTCTTAGTTATAACTCTAGTTTTTTTTTGCAACTCATGATCAATCAACTACTTGCTTCACTTTATATGTATTATGATTAGTATTCAGTTAGTAACTCTAAATCATTGTTATAACCAAATCATTTTCTGCCTCCCTAAGTTCGACCGGGACTCACATCTCGTTACATTTTATTTGACAATGTGTTTTCGTCCTATACTACAACAAATTATTTAAAACCGCGATTTACGTCGAACAAACTCCATAACAAACAATCCTGCAAATCCTACCCTAATGATAATGCTTCACAAACTCAGAGAGAAACTACGGAAGCGGAATCGCCTTCTCCATAGGAAAGTCAAGCGGAAAAAACATAATGGGAAATCCTTCTATGCAAAACACATCGACATTCACAAAAAAATCAATAATGAATCGAAGAATGAAAGAGAAGGAATCCAAACATGGCACAAACCACCATTGCCCAAACCTCCTTCGTCGATGGCCCATTCGCACCAGTGATTTTGACTCCAAAGGTGGAACACTGGGTTGCCCTAAGAGTCGACGAGGAGGGCTCCTGCACAAAGCATCCCTAGACATGGGGAGAGGTTAACTTCGCAAGAGGTGGATTAACTTCACCAACTTAACTTTATTTAACATGAACCAGGGAAATAAAGTTACCCATCACAATTGCCACTTCGTCAAGTTAAGCACGAATGGGTTACCTGTCGAGTTAAATGCCTTAACCTAGCAATCAAACAGTACTACAATAAATAACTTTTATACTTGTACACCAATATGTGAACTAAAATTTAGTATCAATTGGATGGAGGATAGATCTAACAACCGACGAGGCGTGCTTTATAATTGCCTTCAATGTAAGGCCTTGGAATAAAAAAATACTGAGAGTCCTGATCGACTTTAAACATTTTCCTTGCCATTCTGTGATCGTGTGAAGAGGAAGAAAACATATTGACCACTTCCACGTGATGTGAAATGTACTTTATTATATCATCGTTAGGTCCGATATAATTCACAACTAGCTAGTTTGGTCGACGAAGAGTCAAAAGTAATCTTGCTTACAAATGTCTCACTCAATCCGACAGTCCACAGCGGTGGACCCAAGTATTCGTACGGGGGCATGGCCTCTCTTTAATTCTGGCAAGTCTTTGATAATGTATTAACTATTTTACGCGTTGTTACCTACCTTTGTATATTGGTCTATATATTAAAAAAATAAAAAATATTTAATTTAGTTAAGAAAAATATATCTAATTAAGTTTTGAATTATCATGAGAGAAATATGAGAGAGATAGGTATCCTTGATAATTTTTTAATGCTAATATATGTGACACTCGATTATCTTTAATCTTTTATTATTAATAACTGCATATGCATAGAATATAACTAACACTTTCCTTTCAATATGATAATAAATTAATTAGATATTTTACATAATATTTGTAAATTCTTGTGTAATATTTTTCTTGCTTGTGTGTTATATTTATGAAAGTTGTTATGCTTTTAGTGATCCTAAAAATTTTATAGTTTCCAAAAATCCAATTATAGTTATAAAATAATATCTTTCGAACAAAATGACATAAAATTAAAATAATTACTTTTTTAATTGATGAGAAATTCAACCAATGGTTTGATTGTCCTCCTTATAGTAAAGTAATTAAGTTAGCAAGTGCATATTTAGTTGATTTTGTTAATTAAATTATAGAATGTCACTTTTAGAAATAGATTTTCTATTTAAATAAAGATTAAGAGGTTATTTTTTATATTAAAAAATAAATGTAGGTTATTTTATCACTCATTTATCTTTTTATAAAATGTATTCGGCTAGCTATTACCCTCTCCTTGATTTTTCTAATACTGCCCCGATAGTCCATGAGGCTTTTTCTCATGAAAATGAAGTGATATGTTAAAGATGTTCAAGTCAGATCAAAACATAGAAAATTATTTTCCACTTTCATTAGTTAAGGAGTCTATCTCTATGAGGGGTTGACGACAACATTTTGCACCTACATTGACGGTCTGTAACCGTTGATATAGGTCAAAATGACCATCACTGTAGGTCCAAAGAGCTATTCTGAGGTCATTGAAGGTGTTCTCTTAAGAGGTGTCGCTGTAGGTAACAACCATTGTTCTACCTAAACCTACAGTGATGGTCACATCCTAGAAGCTGGTCATTGTTTGTGATAACAGTAACAACGCTTTTATCTATTACTATAGGGTAAAAAAATGTTGCTAAAATTATTGCTACAAGTAATGACTCTAATTGTCTTTTTAACACAATACCAACATGACCTTCCGTCACAAGATCTATTAATATAAATATCAAAGAAATATCTTAATAGAATTAAGATTTAACCTTATCATTAACAAGAATGTTTACCTTCATTCAAGTAAGATTAAAAGAAAACATACAAGATATAACACTTTTTTTTTTAAAAGAAAATGAGTCCTATCGAATTGCTGATAGCAATCCAGGAGAGCATTTATTGATTAATTCATAAAAGCATACATGCACATCCAATGGAACAATTTTTTCATATGATTATAAAAGAAATTTGTCTATCAGCAAGTACTATAAGTGACATAAGCCACAATTATCCATCAATGTCTTTCAATACACAAGTATCTAATTGTTCTAAAAGTTCATTAGTTGTCAAGTACATGATGTTACACAAGTATCATATGAAATCTTGAGTAGCTCACAAAGGTTTTTGATCAACTTGCGGTAATGCACAACTGCAAATCATTAAACATGATGTTACAACTCTTGAAAAAAAGATGATGATTTTACTGTTTGTTTATACATAAATATAAAATCATCATACAAAAAAGAGAGCTTCAATCTTAATATCTAGCTTCTCTCAAAAAAGTAAAAAATCCTGAATATGACATGGAAGACTACATATATATAATTTTTCTTTTGCTTTTTGGTGGGATATGGAGGGGGCAATGGGAGTACATGGGATCTAAATGGCTCATATGAGAAAACATGTAAATTAGACATCACATTTATATTTAGAGAAATTGTCACGTTAGATGCTAGGGAAGAAAAGAAACTATTTTCGGTTGGGTTACTCAAAATCCCCCTTGGCTCTCAATGCTAAGATTCCCAAACTCTTGGAATCTAAGCTAAGGGGACCCAGGATCGTAATTAATTTTGACCTTTGAACATAGATCAAGGTGCCCTACATTAAAGGAAGCTCAAGAAATTTGCATAGATGGAGATAGGAAATTATAAGTTGTGTGGGTTGGACAGTTGTAAGTTATATCTTTTAGCACAAAGCAAAAGAACATGATAGCTCCTATTTTCCCAAAAATTAATATTCCTTCTTCAATATGCTCAACTTTCACATCTACCAACTTTGCTATTCATAAAAATTAAGAAATTAATCAACCCATAAAGGTGTGCTGATCTTTAACCTAAATTAAAAATCCCTATTATGGTAATTAGGGATAATTAATCCTTACTTACCTAAATTAGGAATTATCTTCACTTAGTGGCATCAATAATGATCTCAGCATCATCTAATCGATGTTTAGTAAATAGTACATAAATAACATCAATAATTTCTAAGTTGATTAAGTGGTAGTTTTGTGAGAGAAATGTCTTCGTTATGGAATGTGTTTCCAAAGTTGCCCATGCTCGTCATGTAGCTACTAGATTTGTAGGTATAATTTCTGAAATGTCAAAATCAAAGTATAACAAATAAGTAAAAAAAGAATTTGTTGGATTCATACTTAGCTCCATAAAAGACACTGTTGAACGGATATACCCATGAAAAATCTAAATCAATATGAGTTTGCTATCCTAAGGTTCATTTTGGGCAAGAGCATGTAATCTAAACAATTCCTATCCTAAGGTTCAGTTTGGCCAAGAGCATATAATCTAACTGTTGAGACTTAGAGAAGATGCCACGTGGCAGCAGCAGCAGCAGCCATTTAGATGCCCAACAAGGCTGGTGGCAAGGTTCTAAGTGGACCAAGTAACCTTAACTCCAAGTTCTCTTTTGTCTATTTAAGAGATCTTAACCACGAATAAGATATGGCTCCTTATACTACAAAGCAAATGCTGCCTAAGTGATACAATAATGCCCAAAGTCCTTCAGTCTAGATCTCACACCAAGGAAAGGTGCCAGATATAAGGTCATGGCCATGGATAATGGCCAATTGATAGTTGTAAAGCAACCAAAAGCTAGTTAGCACAACACACTTGGAAGCACTAATGACCAATGTAGTTGGTTTACCACAAAAAAGAGCATGGTTTAAATCATGCTAAATCTTTCTTAGAGAGAAAAAAGGACCAATTTTGTCAATGTCAAATAGTAATCTAATATAGTGGGAAATTCACTCCCAATAAATTCAATTTTCATCAAAGGAATTTTTAATTAAAAATAATTTTTTTCATCACCAATTTGTTCCAAAGTCCCCAAATTTGCAAAAGTACCTCCAAGCAAGCCCACATTGAATGACTCCCAATAGAAAATCCAAACAAGTAAATAATGAGCTGCAACCCTAATGAGAAGGTGCCAAATTTAAAGGAATGTTTGGTACATGAGATAAACATATCACATGTCATGAAGTGTCATATGGAAAAGGATAGATGATATGCAGAGTTAAAACAAATGATTTAGAGTAGGAAATAAGGGGCCTGTCAAATGAAAAAAAGGAGTTTAAAGAAACTAAAAGAATAAGAAAATCTAGAAAAAAAGATAATGCAAGCCTATAGCTTTTCAGAGGAGAATAGAGAAATTATATGATAGATCAATTGTTTGTTGCTACCAACAACCATTGAATGTATAATTTGAAGAGATGATGTTATGAACACGTCTATTCTACCAAACTCCAAGATACATTGACTAGTGGGACGAACCCAAAAGTACATATCATAATCAATTTCCATCACCATACCTGGGTGGAAGATAATAGTATAATTTGGAATTCTTCACACCAAAACATCAGCTAATGGCAAACAGTCACAAACAAGTTTCTAGAGGAAATTATGGACCCTTGGTTGCAACTCTTTATGCTTCTAGATTTGATAAGAATGTCCTCTTTGAACCTCAGTTTCTATGTAACCATCCTCCATCAAGCTCTTATACGATGACTTGACTGTAAAAGAGCCTTTAGGGCAAGGTTTCCAAACCATTTCATCCCTAATCAATTTGTTTGGCTGAATGTGGCTGATTTTTTGAATAACCTCTTGGTTGAAAAATTTATCAAGCTAATCCAAGTCCTAATTTCCATCTTCCTTCAGTAGGTTAGACACCTTAACAGGAAACTTATGTGAAAGCATAGGGGAAGGGATGGGCTTCTCCTAATGAGGGATCCATGCATCTCTCCAAATATTGATTTCACTGCCATCACCAACCAACCAAATTGAGGGTGGCAGACAAAAATTCCTTTATCTGCCAAAGCTCAATCCACAGTTGGAATGGCAGAGCCTTAAGATGAGTACTCCAAAAATCAACTTGTAAAAAGTATTCGCCATCATAATGCTATGAACTAAAAAAGCTGCAAACAGTTGGCAAAAGGTAGTACCTGAATTGTTGGGATACCTTATATAAGTCCTTGTTTTTCATTGTTTCTTACTTACTTACATTCTTGTAACTTGTCTCGCTTCCCAAAATCAACAAATAGTGTCGGTGGATCTTGTAATCATCCATAGTGTTTTTGGATTTGTCGATTAGTGCTACTTGTTATATTGTGTGGTTCACGTTGTTTTGCTTGTATCAACTAGTTTAGATTCACGGTGCTAAGGTTATTTATCTCCATTAGGTGTAACACCCATGGGATTAGGCCTGCTTTGCTAGTATTAGCAATGTAATGTCTATCAACTTTGACATGGAAACTTGTAGTAGTTGGCTCATATTTAGCAGACTTGCATCTGGAGTAATTACGGTTTCCCTGTTGGTGTTTTTCTCTACCAAGTTGTTGTATAAGGTCACTAAGTTATACTTGCGCAATCAAATTTAAGTATCAAAGACAACCGTAATTTTTTTTAATGAAAAGACACTAAATAGTATAACCAGATGCTCAACCTGTTTGTAACTTTATTGAGATTCTTTGGCTTCTATTTTTGGACCTAGTTGATCTAGACATGATTCATATATTCGCGTCATCTTGATCTTTGTCTAGTTTCAAACAATTGTTTATGGATGTTGTTCTTTGATTAGGTATTCTACTAGGGGGATGCTCTTGACAGATTGCGTTGTTTGCCTGGAGTGCTTGCGTGATATGGAAATAGTTTTTTGACCGGGCATTGAAATAGTTCGTTTTTTAAATCCTATGTGAGATAGGCGGCATATGGAAAAACAAAAAAACATGAATGATTGGTAGAATATGTAATTTGAATCATATACCTTATGGTTGGTAGATAGATGATGAAGACCCTTTGTCTCCATGAGAGTTGCTAGGTACACTTCTAGCATGAGAAGCCTATGAAGTAATAGATAATTACCAAACACAGTCAAATTATATAATTACATAACAAAAGGTTCATGTCTTTTATACAAATAAAATAATTGAATACCTTTGCTTGTCCCGCCTCTACCTGTATATACAAAACAAACATTCAAATCATATTAAAATATGTGAATATCATTCATGTCAAATAAATGTATCAAATCATACTTGCATAGCCAATTTTGTTGCATGCTGCATAATATCATCCATGTTGGCATTGGGAAATTATTCTTTTGACATTTGGACCACCCCCGAAATAATCCTGTGAAAAGTCCATTCAAAGTCTCATGGATATTAGATTGAAGGGGTGTTGTGTTGTTGAAGCTTTTGGAGGGAGCAACTACTCCCAAACAACGAACTCTATCTTTCTTCTCATCTCCCTTCACCTTCGAGTAGGCATCCCCTTGTCAAGAAGTGACTCCCTTGGAAGTTGAACTACTAGCATCACTTTGATATTTCTTCATGAGATCCTAATGATTGTAACAAGAAAAAACTCAATCCTAAAAATATACCATGGCAGTTAATCATAAGCCGAGATCACAAAGAGCATACCACAAGTAGAAACTAGAATTAATATCCCTACATTCATATCCACAGTAAACATGCATTACATACAAAGATGCCTGCACACTGCACACACACATAATGTAAAGGAAGTAGGGAAACATATTTATACATGCATCTCTATGTGTATATCCCATTATCTTGCCCGCCTTGATGGAGTTACTGTCAAAGCAGTTTGTGCACATGTGATATAACAGTTGTGTTGCATAGAACTTATTTTGTACTTAAAATTATGCTCTAATATGACTAGTAGCAAGTTTCATCACGAAACCACGAAACCAATCATTGAACTGAAGACTATGAAGCCTATCAAGTTCAAAGTGAGATAGAAGAGGTGAGCAGTGATGCCTTCTTAGCATAGACTTATGCTCCCTATTTTAAAAAGGCAATGAATCTCTAGTTACATGATACTTCAACTTATTATGATAATCCAATCAAAGAAATGAAGAATTTCCAATACATACATTCTAAAGTGACTAACGTCTTCATCGTTAAAGTGAACATAATGATGTGCCTGAAATAGCGACTGTGAATCAAGCTTCTTCCTTGAAACTCTTCTTCGTTTCTTGAGTTCGAATCTCTTGTTTCCATCTTAGAGATAACATCCTTGTCATTGTGGTGGCCTATCAAATTTGGTTTGACCACCACCAAGATACCTTGAACAAAATTTTAGGCACTCATTTGCCAAGAATCCTTCTGCAATTGATCCCTCAGGATGAGGTTTGTTAGTGACAAAGTGTTTCAAAGTCAGAAAGAACCTAAAACATCGAAAGGCTCACATATTAGTGAAACACAATTTCTAAAAGACATCTAGTAGATAATTGTATGATTTACAAATAACTACTTCTCAATAGGGTACATCCATCTATGGAAAACATAACCTCCAAGCTTTGCTTCCTCTACTAAATGGATGACGAGATGTATCATGATAGTAAAAAATGAAGGGGGTAATAGATTTTCCATTTCACATAATGTTTGAATGGCTCGGGATTGTAGTATATCGAGATCTGACGGTTTGAGAACCTTGGCACACAGGCATTTAAAGAGGTAACATAAGCAAATTAAGACAATCGTCACTCTATCAGGTAAACAACCTTGAACAACCACCCGTAAAAGCTCCTGCATCAGAATGTGGCAATCATACATTCTCATCAATGTTACCCTCTTCTTTTTAATTTGTATTACATGCGAGATGTTGCATGATAACTCATCTAGAAGTTTCATCTCCTTCAAGATGGTAAAAAAGATTGTCATTTCTTACTTTGTCATCTGATGACAAGCTCTGGGAATCACATTTCCAACTCCTTTCGGATGGAGGCCTCTTCTAATCCCCATATCTACCAAATCTTTGCGAGACTTGTAAGTATCCTTTGTCTTTTTGACCTAACATGTGATTTGTCCCAAAAATATTGTCAAATACATTTTTCTTGGTGTGCATGACATCAATGTTGTGGCATAGCAAATTATGCTTCCAATATGGCAACTCAAACAAGATGGTCAATCTCTTTAAAGGATTGCGTGATTCATCCTTTAACGAGGCAACCGACTTTGCAACCTGAAGTATGCTTTTACCTGACATTCGTACAGGTGCCAACTGATGCTCTGTGCTTCCATTAAATGACTTACTATCCATGTGAAAGTTGTGATTCTGATCTAGCCATCTCTGATGTCCCATATAGCAATACTTCTTGATATGAGACAACCATAAAGATTTAGTGTTATAACCACAACAGGGACACCCTTTTTCTCCCCTAACACTCCAACCAGAAAGTGTTCCATAAGCTGGAAAATCATTAGCTGTCCAGAGTAATGCAGCTCGTATCAAAAAGGTTTCATTATTAGATGTATCAAAAGTTTCAATTCCATGCTCCTACAACTCCTTCAACTCCTCAATGAGAGGTTGCATATAAACATCTATCTTGCCCCTAAGAGCTTTTGGACTAGAAATCAACAAGGACAAGATGAAGTTGCTTTGTTTCATACATACCCAGGGAGGCATGTTATAAGGTATTAGAATGATAGGCCATGTGCTATGGGCAACATTCATATTCTTGAATGGATTGAAACCATCAGTAGCTAATCCCAAACGAACATTACGAGGCTTGACAACAAATTGTTGATGCAAAGAATCGAAGTGTTTCCAAGATAAAGAGTCTACAGGATGCCTTAAGAGGTCATCCTTAATATAACCTTCTTCATGCCATCTCATATCTGTGGTTGTCTTTGAACATGCAAACAATCATTGGAATCTTGGTTTTAAAGGAAACCATCGCAACACATTAGCTGGTTTTCTCTTTTTCTTTACCACAGAAAGATCAACTAATGAATCCTCACCATCCTTAATGTTTTTCCATCTTTATTCACCATATATTTGGAAAACATCATCATGTTCATTGTCTTTCTAAAAGAGCATACAACTATTTGGGTAAGCATGTATTTTGAGATAACTTAAGCCTAAGCTTGAGATGATGCTCTTTGTTTCATTGTGAGATTTTGGTAACCCATTACCCTTCGGTAGCAAGAAGATTAAATACTCCAAGAGTTGAGTAAATGAGTTATTACTCCAACCGTTTATACACTTTAGATGGTATAAATATAAAGTTGTAGCCAACTTGCTCTCATTAGAGTTACCATATAACGGCTTCTCAGCATCCTTCATCAAAGTAGAGATCTTACATCGTTCCTTTTCTACTCTATCAGATCCTTGTTTGCTAGCACCTTCATATCCCATATCATCCTCAACAAAATTAACATCGTCATTGATCTCCGTGCATCCTGCATCTGCATTGACTCCAATAAAAACATCCTTCAACAAGCCATGAACATCATGCTCAAAGGCTACATCCCCATCCCTCGCATTAGAGATTGAGGTGCGAGAAGTCTCACCATGATAGGTCCAATTCACATAATTCTTAAGAAAGCCATTACAAAGCAAATGATCAAGACCTCATCCTTCATCCTCCACAAAGCATTAACACACTTCTGACAGGGACACAAAATCCTACCATCTACCGAAGACTTATCAAAGGCAAAATCCAAAAATCACACAATGCCCTATATGTACTCTGTGCTTGTCCTCACTTTCGACTCTATCCATGATTTATACATCGCTTCCTGCAACACAAACATAATCTAACAATCAATTGTAGGTATCATGACTAATCAAATAGTTCCTTATTGCATATAGGTAAGCATAATAATAAGCCATAGTAAGAATCATAAATAAGCCATGATAATAATCCCTTTTGATCTAACAATCAAATGACCCCTTGATGGATCAAAAATATTTTTGATTGATCAAAAAGAATTTTCGCTTCATTTTGTGACAAATGGAAGTTGGCAATTTGAGTCTGGACTGGTTCAACGTAATCTGAGATGCATAGGATTGTGAGCACCTAAGAGACTCAACTTCAAAGGATGGTTGTAGATGAGTTTAATGGAGAAACTTGATTCATTAGACTAGTTAGATATGAAATACTCAAGATTTGGTGTCTAAGAAGTCATATACCCATGGCATAGGCCATAATCGCAAATGAAATACTCGTGATTCATTTGCCTCTCATTGTTTACTACCTTGAACTCCAAGACTCCAACAAACTTGATAATTATAAATAAAATCCTTGAACCTTCTCTTTTTGTAAAGCAGAAGCTTTAGATGCAGACTAGATTATTACACTACCGCATCGAATTAGTTTTTTTTTTTAGGAAGTAAATATGGTGGCCATGAGATTTGATCTCATGACCTTTTTGAAGGCCAATGGGGTGCTCTACTACTGAGCATTCAACTTCAAAGGGCAAAGTAGAATATATAATAAGCATATACTAGCAAGAGTGTACTAACAGTAAGAATGCAATACAATACCCAATACAACAAATATAATTGCCTGTTACCTACATAGCTAAGTAAGGCACAACATATCTAAGTTGTGTTGTTGTTATTTTAATATATTTTATTTGTTACTCTTTATGTAAGAACTGAAGCTTGTAAGTCATAAATTCAAAAATCAGCTTCTACTACTCGACTATATAGTATAGTAATGGACACAACATTGACAACATCAACAATAACAAAACAATCTCATTAACAACAAAAACAAAAAATAATGAAAAAAATATCAATTGGAAAAGGATAAAAAGAACACATTTACCTGTAGAGATCAAAGAATAGAAAGTTGATAGAGAAGGTGTAAAACCTTCAAAGAGACAAAAAGAAGTATGATACAAACAACCTAATGAATCTCATATCACATTCACAACAAACTGAATAAGCCAAAATGAATTAAAAATTATATTGTAAGCCCTCTATTAGATACTCACATTGCTTTTTTCTTGGTTTTACACTAGGTCTGCATTTCTAGTTTCATGTTTGATTTTGGTTATATCAATTATCAAAATTTCATTCTAAGGAAAATACCTTGATATCAAATTCTAATTGAAATCATGTTGTGTTGTGCTCTAAAATCTCTTACAATACACCAAAACTTTGATCATCTTGATTGTGATAATGCTTCCTAAATTGTACATTCTGGACCAATTTTGATCTTTTCCTCTGAAATTTGTGTTTCCTTGCGCTATATAATGCATTGCTTCCCCTTTTGTGTTTATGTCCTTTGAAAACTCTAATTTTCAAAATTTCACATTTCCTTCTAAAATGTCTAGCACTGATGTTAAATGAATTACATAAATTTTCTCATCGTTGCCACTAAGTATTTCTAGGACCTTGTCTTTAGGGAGATGGAGAGGTCAATGTTTTTATGCAGTTACCAACTTTCAATGTATTTGTTAAAACATGTTTTTGTGCAGTTACGAACTTTCCATAGTAATTCTTGTTTTGGTCTTAAATGATATGTACTACTATTTTTACAAGAATAACCACAACTTGTGTAGAGACTTCTAAACCAAATGAGGAAGCTCCTAATGTTGAAATCCCTGATCTGAATGCGAAGCATGTGAGTATGCATCCAACGCCACCAAAACATGTCATTCAAAAAAGAAGAAGAAGAACCCATTAAGTTAAAGTAGGTGAATGCATGAGCTGCAAAATTAATTTTCATTTTTCCTTAAGATTTTAAAATTGATTCCTAATTTTTTGCTGTTTATTTCTCTGTTAATCAGTAAAAGAAGCAACTATTACTTAAAAATAAGAAAAGAAAGAAAAACAGAGGCAACTATTACTTAAAACTAGAAAAGAAAGGAAAGTAGAAGCAACTGCTTTCTTCTTCTTGCAGTTTCCATATAATGCATAAGTTGATTCTCACCAATTGGTGTTTGGAGCCACATAAAAGATGTATCTGCACTCTAATTATAATTTAATGAAACATGTGAATACCAAGTCTAATTTTTTCTAAACCTTCTATGCTATAAATTAGTTATTTCACTACGAATGCCAGATATTAACCTTTTAATTCGAAGTCTATAAAGCTACTATGAGAGTTCATTACAGAAGACACATAAGATTGTCTTCGTAGTTTTGTCCTGCTCGGCTATAGTATTCCATTAACTATAGAGAGCATATGTGTGTTGTTAATTTTTTGTGATGATGGAAAGGAAATTGAACATTAGTAAAGCATAATCACTCTAGGAATTAGAATATGGAAGTTTGAGATCAAGTGGGAGAGATTTGATCGATGGAACAATAAGAGATCAAAATCTTTAAGATCAATTTGATGAAGTTAGAGATTAGATCATTGACCAGTGAGAGATCGATGAAGTTGGAGAGATTGAGAAAGAGAGGGATTTATTTGAATGTCGATTTCAAAAGTTAGAATGAAAAATACGAGCGAGAGATTGATCCAACACAAAAATGTCAACGAGATCCAAGTGAAAGATCAGGTCCAAAAACCTAAAAGAGATCTATCCACCTTGGATATTCGTCAGTGAGACCAAGAATAGAGAGATAAAACTGTAACTAACCTGAGTCGACGAAAATGTGACGCTCGATAAGGGGAGAGATTAGGGCTTCGATCTGATCGAGTTGACCTGATAGAGGTTTGGGCATTGATGTATGCTTAAGCGACATGGGGGTGGTAGAGCGACGGTAGGTGGGTCAACGAGGGAGGGGGAGGGAAGGTGGAGAAGGAGGATGAGGAGTTAGGGCAAGCGACGTTGGCGAGGGGAGGATGAGGCCGGTATGGGGAGAGGAGGCTAATGCACGACAAGGAGCGGGAGAGGAGGCTGATGCATGACGAAGAGGAGTAGGAGAGGAGAAATGGGAAGTAAGACAAGGCTGTCCTACTTGCTATAGTAAGGGAGGAGTGGCAAGGAAATAGGTCAGGGAGGAAAGAGTAGTCGAGGATGAAGACACATTTGCCCTCATCATTTTTTTTATTTTTCCTAAATGTTTCCGCTGGTGTAGCATCTATCATTATCAATGTATAATAGAACCTACAACAACATATATTTGATGTCAATGTAGGTACACTATTGCTGTAGGTTAATTTTTTTGTTGTGGCTATCACAGAAATACGATGGTGTATGTAGCAATCCGGATGTCTACTAATCAAAGTTCCCAACACAAAATGTAACTCTTCTAGCCATGCTGATGATAAGCATTGAAGTTGCACCAAGGAAGACAAACTTTATATAGTGGAGTTCCTTCTGACTTCTTCTCTAAGAAGGATAAGAATGAAGAAGGAATAGAAAGAGGGAACATGCCTCTTCTTTTTAAAGGAGAGAGAATGGCTAAAGAGATTGAGAGTAGGTAGTGGGGGCTTGTTTACTTCTCAAGCTTAGATTGCCATTTTATGGGAATTCTCTGCTTTTATTCTTCGAAGAGGTGATCAAAATAAAGAAAGAGGGTTGACTAGGAAGTTGGAGTCTGATGTGCCCGAATCGCATTTACTAAAATGTGTCATTGTAGTGCAAAAAAAGCATTAAGTTTAATTAAAAAATGTTGAACATGTGGATTAGGTGAGCCTGAGTTGTCTCACTAGGATGCTAGGTTTGTTAATCTAATTAGGCTAATCCAATTAGTTACACCTAAATTTAACTATTTATAATCTAAATAAGTTCAAACCTAGGGTCTTTTCTTAGAATAATTTAAAACAGAGTTCAAATAGGATTTTTAGATTGCACAACTTTAGAAATAATTTAAGATAAAATACTTTTAAACATGTACAATTTCTAAATAAATTCCTACTGATACTATATTCAAAGACCTAACTACATGAATTTATCATAAAATATTAACTACATTGCTACAAATAAATTTCCTATTTCACGATTGTTAATTCAAGATAGAACATATAACAGTTCCAATAAAATCTTTTTTAATATTTTAATGGACATAGAAAATTCTTTTAAAAACATACACAGAACTAAGCTTCAGATGGAAAACAACCACAAAAATTTCACCCATTAAGTCAAAAGGGATTAGGAGATATACAATATTTTATTAAGACAATCTACTACTATTATGAAATTGATATTGAGTATTCAAACAGTTTTCTAAGACAAAGGACATAAGATAGTAGCATAAAAATTGTCAAGTGTGATCTTCAGATGATAAGTAATATAATGATTCTTTTTTACATTTTTCAAAGCACAGGAAATACAAGTTTTACAAAAAAGAAAACATCAAATATCACATCTGGATTGAAAACTAATAAACCTTAATAACAAAAATTCTACAAAGCAACTAAAACATGGAAACATCATGAAAACTATGCCAATAGAAAGATAACTAATCTAGCTTGTAGAGGAATTTTATTTCACTAATTTATAAGGCCTAAAACTTAATATATAGAATTTTAAATTTAGCATACAAAATTAGTCCAAACACATACATTGCACATCTAATCTAAAATGTCTTAAATGGAAAATCTATGCAAATAAAGAGCTTAGTCTGTCAATGGAGGGTGTGAGCTTCGTGGAATTGACACAAAGATGGATGAGGTTGAGGTCGAAGAAGTGCTTCTAGCTTCTTATGCCATGACCTTCTCTCGAGCATGCATGTACCCACCGAGTGATGATCTTCACGAATCTACCTTCGTGCCTTTAATAGAGAGAGTCTTGAGAGGAGGAAGAGGGTTTAGGCATGGAATTTGGAGAGGAAGTGGGGATTATGGAGGTGGTGAAGATATGGTGGTGGTGGTAGTTGATAACACCACGCAAGGGGGTAGTAATTAGGTTGAATATGGCTCATCTTTAGAATAAAAGGCACAACATAAAGTAGAATAGGAGCATTGCATGCATCAAGTACCAAGATTGCTTATAAACTGTATTAATGGCCATTTGTGTAAAGCATTTGTCAAAGCAGGCCTCAGATGAGCAATCGGACCGCACGGATGGATTCAGGACGACGAACGGAGTCTAACGGACTCAAAATCGGCCAAATCCGACATCCGGAGCTCCCACAATGGGCCCAAGAAATCCTGACCGTTGATCTGGAGATCAAAGGCCTAGAACGCGCCACGTCGCCCCGCCCCCGCCGCCCGCACGCCCCCAAGCCAGCCAAGGACTCATCTCGGCCGTTGATCTTCGATCGAACGGCCGAGATCCACGCGCTCGCCCGCGGTCGCCGCGACAAAGCGCGGGTGTGGCGCAACGGTTAGCGCGCACGCCCGCGTTGCGGCGACGCGCGTTCGATTTGCGCGGAGCGAAAATCATTTGCGGGCGAAGGGCGCGGCAAAATTGAGCCGCGCGATCAGAAGCGAGCGGCCAGGATTGCGCCACGCGGCGCGACGACAGCGCCCCACCTCCCACGCGCGCGCGCACGCCGGGCGGAAACGCGCGCGCGCACGCGCGCCCGAAGCGCGATCCTAGTGCAGGCGCGGGAGGATCTCAGCCGTCCGATCATCAATCGGACGGCTCTCGTTCGACAGCCACGGATCGCGCCTGAAGAGAGAGAGGGGCGGGCGGCTGACCGGCGGCAGAAGGCCTTCACCGACGTATATGGAAGCGGTTTTAGCGACGTTCTGGATGTCGCTAAAGCACATTCTTCTTTTAGGAAGCCCTTAACTCGATTTAAACCCCCTTCTACCACCATTCATGGCATCCTCTCCCACTTTCAACTACTCCACTCCTCTCCTAGCTAGTCTTAGGCACTCTTGTAATCGCCGGAGACGACGAGCCGCCGACGGAGCCTCCTCCACCGCCGTGGCTGCCTCGTCGCTCTCCACTCTCTCTCTACCTCTCTCTCTCTCTTTTAAGCTTTCATTTACTTTTGTTGAAGCATGTATTTAATATTGTAAACCATGAACTATGAATGCATGTTTAATGAAATTATTTTTCATTTAGTTGCCTTTTTAATTTCTGTTTAAAGTGCATGATCAAAACCAAGAGCTTTCTAACCCTAAACTCTCTCTATCTCTCGCTTTTCAAAACCGTTTCTTTCGCAAGCAAAACTCCGCCTTTTTCGTGACAACAAGTGGTAAACAAAATCCGATTTCCACGCCTCCCTGAGATCGACACTCGGACTCACCTCCGTTTACTTCTTTTAAAACCGACGTATCAAGTGCAACTATAACGACACCTCTTAACACACACGCACGAAGGCACGTCAGTAGTAGAGGGTTGGGAAGGATGGGGGCAAGCATGGAAGTGGTTGAATGAGAGTAGATGGAGATGGTAAGGGAGAGGAAGATGGTGAGTTTTTTTGGTGAGAAGGTTAGGAATGGGGGGAAGTTGGCATCCCCAAAAGGTTAGGAGAGGTGTTTCCAGGAGAAATGAAATGGGGATGAGGAAGTTACTAGGTCAGTGAGAGGGTAGTTTCCTAGGTTTAAGGGAATGAAGCATGGGGTTTTTCTGAATGGGGGATGGATGTAGTTGATGCATGAAAAATAGGGAGGGGGAAGGTGCTGATGTAAGGCAAGTAAGAAGAAGTAGGGTGAGGTGGTGTGAAGTTGTGGAGAGAGAGAGAGCAAAGATTGAGAAAAATAAGAAAAGAACTAGAATTAATTTAGGAAAAGGATTTTAAAATAATTATATTATAATATGGTAGGATAAGATTTGTTTGAATTGGGTTAGGTTAGGTTAAATCTAATTGAGATCCACTTGACCTAATTAACGAACAATTAACTTAGATGTGAGTGTAATTGCAAAAATGGACTGGATTCTTGTTAATTGACTTAGAAGATATGTAATTAAGATCAAAGTGAGTAGGGCTAGGGTTTCTAGGAAGTTGGATCACTCTCTTCTCAAGGCAATTTGACTCTTGAAACTTTTTCTTCTAAATTATGGTTCAACCGACTTCAATTTCCAACAAAGATAAGAGGACTATGTAATTGGATGTAAATATGCATTAATTAGACATAATTTAATTCCTCAATCTGAAAAATGCAAATTAAATTCATAACCCTAATAATGTGCTAAATGATGTGCATTATGTTATAAAATTACATTAAAAAGATATAATTAAAGTGCATAAATGTAGTTTCATTAGAGTCATTGTTGTTGTATGCGACAAGGTTGGATGAGGTTCATCATCATTTTTGGGTGCACAGAACCCACAATGGGTCGACCTTTTCTTTCCACTCTATGAAATTTCCCATTGTGGAAAGCGCCAACTACTCACTAAAGGAGAAAATCCTTCTTCCTTGGAATTGTAAGACTTCTCAACCTATTTGATCAACTTTGTTTCTTTCTTCACCTCGAAATCCAGTGAGTAGAAAAGAAAGATTAAAGGAATGGTGTTTGGTTCGATAATCATGAAATTAATAAGTTAAGTTGTAGTATAGTTGTGAAATCGAATCTAAACAAAATATACAACGAAACTCGAGGTGAGTCCAAATCAATCTCAGGGAGCCACAGAAAGTTGTTATTTTGAAATCTGATTTTTAAAATTTTTTTCTTTTAAGTGCTTGCAATTTAAAACTATCTGAAAAACTAATCTAACCTAAACACTAATCATCAATGCGAGTTTTTAAAGAAATATATACGAGATCAATTTAGTGCAATGAATAATGGAAGAGCATAAACTTGTATTGCTTCAAATAATTCATAATGACAAAAATATTCAGAATAACAATAGAGGAATGCTTAATGTGAAGAATCAAAATGATAGGAATAAAAATCTACTATAACAAAAATCCATCCCACCGGGAATGCTCGTAGAGCTATCGACACTGGAGGATAGTGGTGGCTAGGTATGGTCGTGATGACCTTCCTACATGCCATGGATCAAAGAGTGGCACACCCACAACCCTTGGTGAGTTTAGGCATACCGAAAGAATAAGAAAAACTATGCTACTTGCAATAATTAAATGTTGAAATAAAAGAATGAGAAGAGCTACATTCTAATGGAAAGGAAGGCACCAAAGGTGATCCCATAAGGGAGGCTTTGGTGGCCTTGGTGTGTGGTTTGGAGAGGTAGGATGGCCGTTGGAGGTAGAGGAGAAGCATGGAGGTGGAGCTACCTAATGATGGAAGAAGGAAGAAGATTGAAGCTAAAAGAAAAAGGGAAGGTCCTATGGCCTTAGGTTTTAAGTGTTTTTATAGAAAATGTTGGCTATTTTAGGCTATTGGATATGATGAAGGGCTAGGATGAATAATCTAAAAATAGGCTAGGTGTGGTGGCCATTTGATGATGATCTTATGGCTAGGTTCATATTACCATTATTAGGAAATTCTACAAGGCCTTTGGATGTGAAATCAATGGCTAGGATTATTCTTCTATTTTGGTTTTAAAACATAACAAGGTAGAGAAATAAATGGTCCTAAGGGCTAAGGTAGAGTCTAATTAGGTTCTAATGAGCCTAATTAGACTTGTATAGGTTGATTTGTGTCAATTAGGTTCTGGGTGAACTTAATTGGGTTAAGGTGCACCCAATCAAGTAGGAATGCACCTAATTGGGTGTGGGCTAGTTGATTGGGTTTGGGTGGAGTCTAATTAGGCTCCCATGTCTGAGTGCGAGCGGAGCCTAAGGGATCAAGTATACACTAAAAAGGGGTTGAATAGTGCAATATCTATTTAAAATAGAACTTAAAAAATAATATACCATAGATAAAAAATGAATAAGTAGAAACCAGAAAAATAACACCTAATTTTAGAGTGAAAACTCTTCTAGGTGAAAATCACTACTTAAGCCTTCCAGCTTAGGATTTTCTCAACTAGTCGACGCTAGTTAAATCCACTATCATGTACTACTTGAACAAGGTAGCACAATCTCTTACAAATATCTTCTCTTACACCTGACCAAGAAAAGAATAATGGAACTTCCAATACAATTTGGATTCTCAGATCAAGAATAACATAATAGAATAATATAATAATATTTCCTCTGAAACCTCAATAATATTTAAAACAAACTGAGCTTTCTTGAATCACAGTAGTTGTAGGCGCAGAGGCACGAAAGCACTAGAGAGAGTAGACGTGTTTTTCTATTTGAAATCTCTTGAGGTGTGTTTTTGAAGAGGGGGGTTGAAAGTCCCATTTATAGGTATTTTTTGACTTGTTTTGGAAATGCTAAAAGCACAGCTTTAATCGATCAAAATAAATGTTTGGTTGATCAAAACTATATTTGGTTGATTAAAATAAAGTATTGATCAATTCAAGGTTGATCGATTAAAAGGGTAATTTGATTGACTCTAAGATTTCAAAAGAAATTCGACCATTGGAATACTTTTGATCAATTAAATCAAATGGATTGGCCGATCAAAAAGGAATATGACCGTTACAAGTATTTGATCGATTAAGACAATAAGTTGGTTGATCAAAGTTTGGTTGATCAGAAAGAAATTTTGGTTTATCGATAGTAGAATTGACAAAGGTTTAAAAGAGAATGATTTTTGTAAAAAATGAAAAATTACGTTTGTTTTCTTATTGATGCTCCATACATAATTCTAGGCTCAATAAAATTAAAAAGTCTTTAAGTCCTCTTCATCCTTGATGTATTTGAAAAATGTTGATCAGGATGCATTCATGCTATAATTTGACTTAACCTATAATAGTTAGTCCACAATAAAAACATAATTTTGTTATATCAAAATAAGGGTAATAACATTCTCCCCCTAAATGATGATAACAAAATTATAATTAAGTATGCATGAATTTTGCTGCCCCTTTGTTATTAACAAAAATTTTTAAGCAATGAGATTAACAAGTAGATGGTGCTCCCTTTATTGAAATACTCATGCAATTCATGACATGCTGCTATGCAATAGAATTACAAGCTATGTACATAAACATATCTCATTTTCAATAAGCAGAGAAGCAACAAGAAGATATTTCCAATAAAGATACTATAGTGCTCACATAACAAATAAAAGTACTACAAAGCAAGATAGTTCACAATCCAAAGATAAAAATAAAATATAATGTTCTACAAGCCAACATGAGAAATAAAATATAAAAGAAACTAAGGATGGTCACGATATCTGATGGAAACTCCACATTGATATCAAAATCATCTAGAGAGAATTGGGTCCTGCAGTAGAGAAGCATCATTTACGTCTCAAAGCTGGAGAGATCTGAAGGTCTGCAGATCCACGGGACGACTGCTGGACTAAGGAACTAGTATGTTGTAACTGTTTAGAGGAGGATGGTGTTGAAGTACTCATAGGAAGAGGAGTTGTTGCTGAATGTCGGCCTTGGGGGGTTTGTGGTTATGGACAATGAGCGAGTGGATCTACTCTCCAAGCTGATCCAAAAACTGACCCTGCCTACTCAGGTATGTAGAAACCTAAGTGCTGTGCTCCATCATCATCTATCGTGTCTTTCTCATCATCAGAGAGATGTCGTCTGTCACATCCTGGACTTCCAAACTATCATGTCTGGTAAACTATTTGTCAAGGTAGGGCCACTCTGAGTCTTAGAATGAGGGAGAGGGTCTGACTGGAGGTGGGCAGTAAGCATCAAAATGCTGGTAGAGAAAGTAAGGAGGTGGAGTAGAGGAAGGACCAGCCTGAGAAGGAGGAGGCCGAGAAGGGGAAGCTGTTGCTTGAGGAGGATCTTGATGTGCCTGACGCTCTTGTTCCATTTTGGAGTAGGTGAGCTCTCCAAAAATGGAAACATGAGAGATGAACTGCTTATAATTAATGTCCGTGAAGAAATTAAAATGCAGGAAGATATGGGAGAGAAGAGTACCAAAGGAGAAAACACTCGTAGGTTTCCTCTCCGAAGGTGAGGATGAAGTGGTTCCAATTAAATGCCCTATTGGTCATAAAGGCGTATAGAACCACAAGCGTGGGACCTGGATAGTTCTCAAAAGAAGTGGATTTGGACATGAAGTTCTAAAGAAATATGCAGTTGAGGAATTGCTGGAGTGGACGGAAATACGATGACTTGGTAGGCTTGCCCAAGTCGAAAGATTCGTGAGTCATCAACATCTCCCTAATGACCTCAGAAGATATGTCATGGTGTAGCTCAGGGTAGGTAGGGCCAGAGGAGGGACAACTAAGGACCTCAGATAAAACATCGGCGTTGACAAGGACATCAATGCCGTAGACACTGGATGTCAACTGGATATCAAAACCTTCACCAATGTTTCGAAGGTTGGAGAAGAAAAGGTGACAAGCCATAGGGTCTACACTCTTGATACGACTACCCCTAGCACCTGCATAAAATGTCCGATAGAAGAGGGGACCTATCCTATGAAAGGTAAGTTGGTCTCTAAGACTTGGGAAGATGTGCTTGATAGGTCGACCGACGTGAGGTGAGAGGCGAGAGTAGAGAGACAAGTTATGATGCACCTCGTCACTGATGAAGAGATGGTCGAAGGTGTCATCTATGGGGGTGGGGGTAGAGGGACAAGAATGTTTAGGGGCCATTGGAGCAAGTCTATTGCAGTTTTGGTCAATCAAATGAATCAAGTTGGTCGATCAAAACATAGATTGGTTTATTGAAAATAGGCAATTGATTGATCATAAGGGTCAATTGGTCAATCAAGTAATCATTTTTGGTCGATTAGAAAACAGACAGGAAGCAAGTCAAGTTGGCAGAGTTAAAAGAATGGTCGATCAGGTTTTTGGTTTGGTCGATCAAAAATCAAAAAGTGGTCAATCAACATCAATTTTTAAGAGTTTTGAACATGATATTTTTGGTTGATCAACAACAACACTTTGATTGATCAAAAACTGATAGAATAAAAAAAGCTAGGATTTGAACAGATCAAACGGGAAGAACAATGAAGAACAATGAAGAACAGTGGCTGGAAAAACACAAAAAACACATCAAAGCAAGATCAAAGTGATGAGATTGATAGAAAATAAGTAGAGAAATGGGATATACCAAGGATCGAAAAAGATCAATTTGGTAGGTAGTGAGGAGGTCGGATGGTCGGTGGTGGTCGTCGGATGCCAGAGTAGTTGCCAGTGGTGGTCAAACGGCCGGCGGAGAGGCGACGGTGAGGTGGTTCGCCAGGGATGAGGGGACGCCAGTGGATGGTCGACCAAGATTTGGTCAGAGATGGTGGTGATGTTGGTCGGTGAAGTGGTGGTTGATGGTGGTGGAGAGGGGAGCATTTGTGGAGTAGGACCTTCGGTTGGTGTTTTGGGTGGTTTGGTTGATGAAGAGAGTTTTTGCAGTGGTAAAAAGTGATGGTAAAAAGTTATTTTTATAGGGAATAGGTAAAGCAAATAAAGTAGTAGGTGATTAGAGATTGAAATCAAAGATTGATTGTGATTAGTGATCAAATCAAGTAATTAGAATCACTAAATGAAATCTTGACGGGATCAAATTCACCTAGATTTGGTCTATTAAAACACATATTAGTAACCCAAATTCAATTTTGGTCGATCAGAAAGAGAGATTGATCGATGAAATTTGAATTTCCAGTGGAGGGAAAATTCCCGCCCAAAAAATTGATTGATCAAAACCAACATTTGGTCAATCAAAAGTTGAAAATTTCCCACCCAAAAGATTCAAAGCTTGATCAATCAACGATTGATCGATGAACACAATTTGTTTGATTGACCAATGTCTATCAAGAAAAAAATAATGAACAATCAAAGTTCAGCAAGCCTTGTTAAGCCTAGGTTTCTTCATATCAGTATAAATCTTTCTCTTGCTAGAGGTTTTGTGAAGATATCAACTAATTGTTTCTTTGTTTGAATGAATTCTAAGACTATTTCCTTCTTTAGGGAATAATTTATAAGTGATGTCTAATATCTATATGTTTTGTCCTAGAGTGTTGAATAGGGTTTTTGGACAAGTTTATTACACTAGTATTATCATAAAGAATCGTAGTATTTTCAAAGTTTAGTCCAAAATCTCTAAGTGTTTGTTTGATCCACAAGATCTGTGAACATCCTAAAGAGGTAGCAATGTACTCAACTTCAGTTGTGGATAAGGAAACATTATTCTATTTCTTGCTGATCCAAGATACTAGAGAATTTTTGAGAAATTGGCACATTCCACTAGTACTCTTGCAATTAGTCTAACTTCCTACATAATCAGCATCACAATAGGAAAGTAGGTCAAGTGTGGTAAATTTGGGGTAGAACTGACCAAGATCAGCAGTGTTAAGTAGGTACCTAAGTATCCTTTTTGAGGCATTTAGGTGAGATTCTTTAGGGTTTACTTGAAATCTAGCACACAGACATGTACTAAAAAGTATGTCAGGTCTACTAGTAGTCAAGTAAAGCAAGAATCCTATCATGCTTCTATATAATTTTTGATTTACACACTTGACTCATCTTCTTTGAGTTGAGTAGTCGTAGCCATTGGTGTGTCTTTTCCTTTCATTTTGTCCATTAAGAATTTCTTCAAAATTTCTTTTGTGTATTTTGTTTGCAAAATGAAGATTCTATCTTCTAGCTGATTAATCTACAAACCTAAGAAGAACTTTAATTCTCCCATCAAGCTCATCTAGAATTGATCCTGCATGATTTTTGCAAACTCTTGTCATAGAAGATCATTAGTAGCACCAAATATTATGTCATCAACATAAATTTGGATTAAGATTAGTTGATTATCTTTTCTTTTAGTAAAAAAAGTTGGATCAATTAAGCCAATTTTGAAATAATTTCCTATTGAGTAGTTTCTTACCCTTTCATACCAAGCTCGAGGAGCTTGTTTAAGTCCATATAAAGCTTTATTAAGTTTGAAAACATGATCAGGGTTATTAGCACTTTCAAAGCCAAGAGGTTGTTTCACATAGACTTCTTTTAGAAACCCATTTAGAAATGTACTTTTGACGTCCATTTGTAATAGTTTGAATCCCATATGAGCACAAAAGCTACTAACATTCTAATGGATTCTAGTTCAGCTACGGGAGCATAAGGACTTGTCCCTCTCAAACAAGTCCTGGAAAACCTAAAATCCTCCTTGATGAATGGATGAGACCCTTTACATCGAGGAGATAAAACCACAAACGTGATCTATGAATTCTTTGTAAATTCGAAGCGACGTTGGCCTCAGAACAACGAGCGCACCACATGAAGACCTTCAAAAGGACTGCAGCAACACGACCCTTTACTAGCTGGTTGAGTAATAGAAGGAGTTAGTTGATTGGTTAGAGAAGGGATCAAATCCCTTTGGGGACGACCTTTAGTAGATGATCGTTCAATATTGAAATTAGATGTTCGACTACAACTACATTGGTCGTCCAACAAGCTTGTTGGAAGGCGCTCTTGAGAGGAGAGGCCTAGAGTGCCTCTTCTCTTTTCTCTGGCAGCTGTGGATCTCATGGAGGTTATTTAGTGGCTTGGAAATCAATTAATTGCATTGATTAGAATTAGGGTTTCCCATTGAGAGATATTTATAGGGATTCCAAATCTTAATCCTAATTTGATAGGATTGTTCTATCAAAAAATTAGCGCAAACGGAGTTGAGTTTTGAAAACCCATCGTAGTGTGATTTGTAAGAAAAATTGTCAATAGATAAATTTACTGAAACTCGAAAAGAATTCCTGGTCGAACACAGGGAGGCAGATATTTGATTAAAAATCATGTTTGTTTTATTTGTCACGAAACAGATTAGCTAGTCGAATTGAATCTAAACTAGCTATCTACTTAAAATAATAAATAATAGAAGAAAGAGAGAGATTATTGCAAATAAAGAGAAAACAGAGATAGAATAAATATGGATCTCATAACCACAAGCTGATGTTCATTACAATTACAACTACTCACTATACTAGAAGCAGGAAATCTACACTAGAAAGAGGTAAAAGAGAAGGTAGAGCGAAGTTATCCTCCTCAACAGCTGCTTGGAGGATGAGTTGCAATAACGGAGCACATGGAAGTTGGTGAGATGCAGGACGAAGGAGAACGATGAGGGATGATGGAGAATGGGGCAAGACGACATCGTGTGGGATCCACTTCCCGAATGGTGGTGAAAGGACCACCGTGGAACACTCCACGAATGGGGTGAGAAGGTAGAAAATTTGTATTTTTAACTCTAATGGAGCATCCCGGGTTTGGGACAAGCTCTTAGAGTTTTATAGGGGGTGAGAGAAGAGAGGAAGGGATGAAGAAAGTGTGGGGGTCGTAAGGCCTTTTATAGGTGAAGATTTGAGGGGGCAAATAGGTCTTTATACTTTAAAAATTAAATTAAGGGTCTTTAGTGATAGATAAAATCGTCACTAAAGCATAGATCATGAGCAACGTGTGTGCGTGTACCACGCACCTCTTCCTCTCCCCACGTGCAACGCATACGCACGTCCAAAGGCTATCAGTTGCCCGATTGTGAGGTCAGACGGCTTAAAAGCCATCGTGCTCGCACCTTTGTCATGCGCCTCGTGTGGGATCAGGCGTGAACTTGGGCATCCAATCACGCATGCTCCTGATTGGTTGATCTGGGCCATTTGCAGCTAATTGCATGGTCGAGATTATGCTCATCCACGCAAGGAGAGGCGCAACGCGGGCGGCTCGAACTCGCGCTCTTTGCATGAGCAGTGCCTTAACCAATGCGCTACGCAGCAGTTTGAGGTGTGGTGCTGCTTTTGTGCTCAGTCGATCTCGACCATTGGATCTTCATCCAACGATCGAGACCATTTGTGCCTTCGCCTTCAAAAGATGAGAGCGCCACTTGGTGCATGACGTGGCATGTTTTCAGCTGTTGGATGGGCATCCAATGGCTGGGAATCATCGAGTTGTGAAGAAGAGATACTGCGGCTGGTGCTAGGCATCTGTGATGGCACCACGTGGCACCATCATGGCCATCCATCTTCTATGTGTTGTAGATGGTGCCACGGATGTCGGATTGGATCGATTTTTGTGTCGTTGGGCTGCGATCGTCATTCCAAACTCATCCATGAGGTCAGATTTGTCATCTGATGTATGAATTTACACCATGTTGGCCCCATGACCTTTGATTTTTCTCAAGCTGCATCTGATGCTACGGAAGTTCGATCAGGGTGATCTTGGAGTCGTTGAACTTCGATCGTCGCCTTGATCAGATCCGTATGGTTGGATCTTCAATTCGAGGCCCTGATTAAATGTTGTCCTATCACCTGACCATTAAAAGGAGAAATTAACCTAAAAATTATACAACCTAATCTAAATGTAAGATGATGCATGTTATGCAATATTTATAATATATAATGCAACTCTATCTCTAAGAATATATAAAAATAGATGATTTATGTGATATAAATGTGTTTACATCACACCCCCATACCTATCTTTTGCTAGTCCCTAGCAAAACTATATGCTATTTGTAAGAGAATTAGGTCAGATTTCTTGGGCAATAGTTATTTTTCAACCCTTAGAGATTTCAACTATAACATGAACTACAAAGACAAAGCAACACCCGGGTGTCTGCCAAAATGTAGACCACCTCAAGCCCTCGCCTTATTCAAAGAAGGATCTTTTTCTTCTTTTCTTCTTTTCTATAATTTTTGGAGTTTTGAGTTTAAGGTTTTGGAGCAGCTTTCTAGGCCACTCAACCCACCCAAGACTCGAAGAGAACCCTAAGTTCTAAGAATCTTTGTGTGAAATGTGATAGACTCACTGATCAGTGATTAGAATGGACTTTGGGTTTCTATGCCCCTAGGTGACCTTGAAAAGAAATTTTTCCTAAAGGCGTATCTACTTGACCGGTAGATTTCTCCCTACTTTTATTTTTGTGGGGTCAACACAGGGGCAAACCCAATGTATATCTCCTCGGATTATTCTACTTCTTCACTTCTTCCTAAGTGTTTTGGAATTATACGTGAATTTCTTGAGCTAGGTTCTGGACAACCTACCAATGGGCTGTTACCCATGATAACTTGTCAGCCATACTCGTGCGGTGAAGTGTGGCTTATTTCTTTAAGTAGGTGGCTTCCCTAATCTAAGATTTACCTAAAGGCAGTAGGAAAAGAATGGTCGTGTGACTAGGCTCTGGACAACCTACCAATGGGCTGTTACCCACGATAACTTGCCAGCCATACCACCCTAGAAGGTTCATTAGCTACCCAATTTTCATAAAAATCACTAAAAAGTGAGTCAGTGCCAATAGTGTGTAGATGCTTAGGCTTAAAATCCCCTCAAATTAGAGGGCGGGTTGATAAGTCGTGTACTCATCACCCCAACTTATGTAACCAATTAAAATATGAATTTAGAATGGCGAGGACTCAAGAAACAAGGCCACATTTTAGTGGACACCCAGGCTGATTAAGCTTGAAGACCTGAAGGGTCTAAGTGTTCAAATCATACAGTTTTATTTTCTAAGATTGAAAATTTTCTAAAGCCTAAGTTCTCTTTACTAATTCCACAAATTTTCTTTAAATAAATAAAAAGAAAACAAAAAGAATCTACGGAGCTGACCAAATAATTTAGAGATGAATATCCACCCCCCATGCCTATCTAATGCAATGTCCTCATTGTATTAAAAAGACATGAAACAGAGTGGAGTAGAGTAGAAAGCACCTAAATTGAGTGAATAATAGGTCTTCTTCGAGATGAAAAGAAACTGTATACGTGCTAAATTTAGTGCCTTCAACTAGGCACACTTTACAAAAAAGAAATAAAGAATTCACAAGTACAGGTCACCATCAGAGTAAGAAAATCTAGCTTTGGACCTGCCAGGAGAAGATGTCCACAGATGTGGACCAGATTGTTATGTAGACCCATACCCTGTGGTCGAGTATATCTAAGGTTCTGGATAAAAATTATCCAAAATCGGAGATCAGCATGCAAGCGGGGTCATGCCTGCAATTTGTGAGGATGCAACCCAAGTCCAAAAAGTCGGGTAATAGAGAAATCAAGCTCAAAAGGATAATCAATGAATTTGTGCTTAGGTTGGACATCCTCTGAGTCAAAGATGTCATAAGGGTCCTGGTAGAAGGTTGGTGGTTTCAGACAAATAGACACCCTTGGAGTCGGTCTTTTACTTGCTCCAGAATTGACTTCCCAAATCATCATTTCCCAATTCCTGTCCTCGTCATTCAGGATTTCAGATTCCAGGACCTCATGCATGTTAATCACCCCATCTGAAATTTCCAAGTCTAAATGATGTGACTGAATCAGAATTGACTTGGGTTTAGTGATCTCAAAAACAAAATCATCAGTATACTCAAAGCGGTGTAATTGAGAAATGGGGCTTTGAATTGAATCCTTCATGAAATTAAGATCTAAATCCACCATGCGAGCCCCAACAGGATCAAGTTCCTCAATTTTAGGGCCATCAAATGATTTATCGAATTCCACAGGCTCAGTTGTCTTACTAAAATCGTGTTCTGTAAACTCAGGTGAGACTTCGCATAATGATTCTTCACCTTCAGAATTAAAGAAATCTAAATCCACATTAATGTATGTCTCAAAATCATCAATCACTTTCTGATCCATGTAAACATACGCTTCCTCATACCCTGCTTAGGGATCTCAGGTGAAGCAATTAAATCATCCTTAATTGGTTTCTCTAGATCAATCTGGTCAATCCTGGTCTCGTAACACATGTCCCCCCCCCAACAAGTGCCTGAGCAGGTTCTAATATTGGATCTTCTAAAGGGGGTTCATCTTGGGAATCATCCCAAGATTGGACTAGAGCAATCACAAATCTCATCCTCAATTTCGATAACTTCCCAAGTAAACACTCACTCGGGCTCTTATCCTTAACATCTTGGAGCAAATCCAAGAGATACTTGTTATGATCATCAATCATTTCAATCAAGGGTTCCAATTCCTCAGGGCAAGGTGTTGGATGAGCTTCTAAAGATTGTATGGTATTCCTTAAGTTAGCAAACACCTTATCTTGGACCTGGTTCACTTGAACCAAATGGTTTGGTTCAGGGTTGGGCGGGTTTAGGTTCAGTGCAGGGTAGTTGACGAATTGAGGTTCTTGATACCCTCCTAGATAATAAGTCATTTCGGGTTGTTCAAATAGGGGTGATGACCTATACGCAGTATAATCTGGGGAAGGGTAAGGATCAGTATATCCTTCTTGATTGTAGATCAAATTAGGATTTCTAAATGAAGTCAGTGATCTATAATCGATGTAGCTCGGAGAAGGATAAGAATCGAGATCATGGTGTCTAGGGTTAGACCCTAAACATGGAGGTTCGAAACTGTATTCCTAATCAGTATTATCCCAACTAGAAGATGGATGAGAATAAGTTTGGTTGGAATAATAATTATTTTGGGAATAAGTACTGTAAGAGGGTAGGAGTGGAATTACGAATAAGATGTGGAAGGATCCATGACAGAACGGGAGGAAGAAAGGTACCCTGCAATACAAACAAACAAACCTGTTATTAAGTAGGCTAGCCTAAAGACCTACAGACTCCCAGAACCCATCTTGAGATAAAGAAATGATTTGATCTACTTCTTTCCAGTCAATCCAACCAGTTAGAGGGAGGGATTGGGGAGAAGCTTCTTCCTTTGGCTTACGCCTCTCGTTCCTAATGTACCCCCCAGCCACGATCATTTGATTCTACTCCCCTAGCTAGTTCCTAATGTACCCCCCAGCCATGATCATTTGATTCTACTCCCCTAGCTAGACATCAGATTGAATGGTAGAAATAGACTAATCGAAAATAATCTCGGTCTGGGCTTCGAAGAGCAAGTCCAATCCTTAAGGCCAACGTCTACTCTATTTTAATTAGGGTTAGGTTTGAATGTGCTTTGGAATGTGATGGGCCCTTTATTTGGGTTGTGCCCTTAATGATTGATTGATATGTGTGTGCGTACACAACCAATGATTTTCAAGCAAGATTATTTTTGGATGTGGTGAATTTTAGGGTTTAAATCTTGCTTAGTAGCTTTTAGGATTCAACTTTAGGTGTATTCAATCAAGTTCAATTGGCACACCAGGTTTTGCAAGCATAGGTGAAGATGTTTTCCTTTAAAGCTTAAAAGAATGTGGAGTGGCAGGTAAATCCCTAAAAGTTGAACTTATGTGGCATCAACTTGATGAGTTATTTTTAGTTGAAGTGGTGTGGCCCAAATAACTCAAACAATTGGTCTAATGCACCACTTAGTTAGGCACACAAGTGGTTACCTAATCTGATTTCTACTCGATTATTTGTTTGGGTGTGTGTACCGGTTCCAAAGATCGATTGACGGTTGAGTTTGAAATCAGAAGAGGTTGTGTACCTCTGTGAGTTTTTTTTTTAATTTTTCTTTTATATGTGGAGGGTGAGGTGGGTGGAGGTGACAAACAAACAATCAAAAACTAACCTTAGAGTTTATAAGAACACCTAGGTTGATTTGTGTTTGTGTTATTACGTGGTGGAATGAAATCTAGTGGGTGGGGAGGTGGGGGTAAACTTACAGACCCTTCAACAACACTTTACTCCAATCTACTGCTTTTGCCCGTCTCGAGAGAGTACCTGCAATCACAATAAGAAAGGAGAAAAGTGAGGTAAAAGATAAGTAAGGCAGGAAAGTACGAAAACTCAAAGAGCATTACCTCCCTAGCAACGGCGCCAAAATGTTTAGGTGGAAAATCTGCACAAACGGAGTTGAGTTTTGAAAACCTATCGTTGTAGTGCGATTTGCGAGAAAAATCATCAACAGATAAATTTAACCAAAACTTGAAAAGAATTCCGGGTTGAACACAGGGAGGTGGATGTTTGATTAAAAACTGTATTTCTTTTATTTGTCATGAAGCAGATTAGCTGGTCGAATTGAATCTAAACTAGCTATCTACTTAAAGAATAAATAATAGAAGAAAGAGAGAATATTACAAATAAAGAGAAAACAGAATAGAATAAACATGGATCTCATAACCACAAGCTAATGTTCTTTACAATTATAACTACTCACTACACTAGAAAGTAGGAAATCTACACTAGAAAGTGGGAAATCTACACTAGAAAGCGGTAAAATAGAAGGTAGAGAAAAGTTATCCTCCTTGACGACTCCTTGGAGGATGAGTCGCAATGATGGAGTGCCCGGAAGAAGGTGGTGAGATGTAGGACGAAGGAGAACGATGAGGGACGATGGAGAACGAGGCAGGACAATGTCGTAGCGAGATCCGCTTCTCGAATGGTGGTGAGAGGACCACCGCGGAGTGCTCCACGAATGGGGTGAGATGGTGGAAATTTTGTATTTTTAACTCTAATGGAGCATCCCAGGTTTGGGATAAGCTCTTAGAGCTTTGGAGGGGGTGAGAGAAGAGAGGAAGGGATGAAGAAAGTGTGGGGGTCGTAGGGCCTTTTATAGGTGAAGATTTGAGGGGCTAAATAGGTCTTTACACTTAAAAATTAATTTCAGGGTCTTTAGTGGCAGATAAAACTTTCACTAAAGCCCAAATCGTGGGCGATGTGTGCGCGCGTGCCGTGCACCTCTTCCTCTCCCCACGCGCAATGCATACGCATGTCCGATCGAATGGCTTAAAAGACACCACACCCGCACCTTCGTCGTGTGCCCGCGTGTGAGATTGGGCATGAACTTGGGCATCCAATCGCGCGTGTGCTTGATTGGTTGATCTGGGCTGTTCGCAGCTGATCGCATGGTCAAGATCGCTCTCATCCATGTGAGGAGAGGTGCAACACGGGTGGCTCAAACTCGCACTCCTTGCACGAGCATTGCCTTAACCACTGTGCTACGCAATAGTTTGAGGCACAACACTGCTTTTGTGCTCAGCCGATCTCGACCATTGGATCTTCATCCAACGGTCGAGATCATCTGAGCCTTCGCCTTCAAAAGATGAGAGCGTCGCTTGGTGCGCAACGTGTCATGTTCTCAACCATTGGATAGGCATCCAACGAATGGGATTCATCAAGCATGTGAAGAAGAGATGCTATGGCCGGAGTTGGGCAGCTGTGATGGTGCCATGTGGCACCATCATAGCCGTCCATCTTCTATGTGTTATAGATGGTGCCACGGATATCAGATTGGATCGATTTTCATGCTGTTGGGCTGCGATCGTCGATCCGAACCCATTTGTGTGGTCGAATTTGTCATCTGATGTATGAATTTACACCATCTTGGCCCCTTGACCTCTGATGTTTCTCGGACTGCATTTGATGCTACGGAAGTCTGATCGAGGCGATCTTGGAGTCGTTGAACTCTGATCGTCGCTCTGATTAGATCCATATGGTTGGATCTTCAATCCATGGCCCTGATTAAATGTCGCCTTATCACCTGACCATAAAAAGAAGTTAACCTAAAATTTATACAACGTAACCTACATGCAAGATGATGCATGTTATGCAATATTTATAATATAGGATGCAACTCTATGTCTAAGAACGTGTAAAAATAGATGGTTTATGTGATATAAACGTGTTTACATCAAGGATCTATTGG
The DNA here is from genome assembly GCA_037157565.1 of Thalassia testudinum. Lineage (NCBI taxonomy): Eukaryota > Viridiplantae > Streptophyta > Magnoliopsida > Alismatales > Hydrocharitaceae > Thalassia > Thalassia testudinum. The sequence goes on from JAZHRO010000014.1 coordinate 37,937,156, forward strand.
ATCTTCATTCAACGGTAGGGATCTCCATTCAATGGTAAGGATTTGGTGCAAAATGTTTTCGCGAAATCATCTTTGTTTAAGATATATATGCATCGTAGTCTAGTCGACAAAATCACACAAAACACTTAAATTTATAAAACTCAGAATCTATTTGGAGCCCAAGATCGTTCACAGGGAATAAATATGGAATCCAAGCATTAATCTTAATTCAGAATTAATGAGCATAGTAAATTAAGCACAATAAAGATATTTGAATGAATAATCTTCTCAGAATGATATTCAACCATAGACTAATATATATCAAGAATAATAGGATAAAAAGAATAAGAGAATACAAAAAATAATGGTGATTTAAATCACCACAGAAATCCTCTTAATTAAGCATGCATCCCATGTATTCAAAGCAACTCAAATAAATCAACAGTGACTTTACTCAATAATCCATGTCATCTTAAGTTCAGAATAATGTCATAGTGCCTTTAGAATCAAATCAGACATTGATAAACGCCAGTTTATGATAATTCTTATACATTAAAACAAACCTGGCTCTTAGGATTTTGCTCTGCAAACAAGTTTTTGGGTTGCATTTAGGCATTAATTAGGTTAGTTATGCATTGCACTTTTTATTATCTTTTTAATGTATTTTTGTGAGTGTTAGGGACATACAGATTGCCAGATCCTTAGAACCCTAGCACTCAAGAAGGCAACTGGTGAAGGAGAAGCTCTCACCAGCTGGAACTCAGCTTTATCCAGCTCACCTGAATTAGGGTTAGCTCATCTTAGCTCCATTCAGCTCATCTCAGCTGAATGGCAGCTCAACCGAGCTCATCTTAGCTCACTCTAGCTCAAGTCAGCTCAGATCCAGCTTAACTTAGCTGAGTCTAGCTCATCTCAGCTCCCATTAGTCCATAGGAAGCTCTATCTAGCTCAGCTGAGTTGACTGGAGTTCACCCTAGCTCAGGTCCAGCTACATCCAGCTCCACTCAACTCCAGCTAGCTGAAGATGACTTCATTTCAGCTTAGGAAGCTTAAATCTTGCTCCTGGGGACTCAGCTTAGCTCAACTTAGTTGAGCTAATCTACCTTAGCTGCCTCAACCAGCGTGATCCTCCCCGGGAGCACCAAACCCAGCTCACCTCAGTTCATTATGGTAGAAGCCAGCTTACTTTAGCTCAGCTTAGCAGCTAGCAAAGAACTAGAAAGCTAAGCCAGCTAAAGTATCTCCATGCCATCCTCTTTAGCAGTTGCCAGCACCATTTCTGCTCCAGACTTCTTCCGTCTAGCTCCTCTCAACAAACGCTAGCTCCCATTGCCTCCTCCTCTACTCCATTACTAGCTAAGCTAGCTTAGCTTAGCTCCAGCTTTCTTGGCCATCCACCACCTACAACTTAACCCTAACTAGCTTCACTAAGTAAGCCCACCTAAGCTACACCACTCCACCTCAACTTGGCCCCAACAAGACACACCTCTTCAACCCACACCATCACCAAAAGACATGAAGAAAATGGCTCTAAAAACAACCTCCAACCACCTTAGTTTTTGGCTCCAACTCTCCCTTCATCTTAACCATCCATCTAACACCTAAACCCATCCTAACCCTTCCTAACATGGCACCAAAAATAACCTTCTAGAAGACACCCAAGTTGGTGCCAATTTGTGGTCTCTTCAGCACCAAAAGCCACCAGCATCACCATAACTAACCCCTCCCAACCCTTCATTTGGCGCCAACTTACCTCTCCCCTTGGATCACCTAACTACCCTCATCATCTAATCCTAGCCATCCATGTAAAGGTCACGCCAAACACCATTTCCCATCCTATAAATACCCTATCCTACCACCACATAATTCCCATCCTCCCATTAGATAATTTCCACCTTACTTCCACCTAAACCCACGGCCAAGAAGAAGGGATAGAGAGGAAGATTATGGGGACACATCACTCGCCCCCTTGGTGCCTTCTTCTCCCCATTCCTTCCCTTTGTGCCACGCCAAGAAGGAGGAGGATCTTCACCACCAGGAGGATGGCCAGGTAAGGAGAAGAAAGGGTGGTGCACGTCCACCCTTGAATGAGATCATTGAAGGTGGTAGCTTCCACCTTGGAGGACACCATCTTGGAGGAGCATAGCAAGGAAGGAGAAGGAGGAGCCCTTTTCAAGCCTAGGTGCCACTAAGCTTGGAGCAGGGAGCTTCACCTCTTCACCATCTTCATCATCAAGACCTTTAGTTCTTATTTTATTTTTGTACCTTGATAGTTGTAGGACAAGCTTTCCTCTATTAGGGTTTTGTGTAAAACATTTTTGGTCCTAATTTTAAAGTTGCCTTAAATTTTTGTTGCACTTTTTATTGCACTACTTGCTTTATCTCTAGTGTAATTTCACTCCCTTTTTCTAATTAACCTAGGCCTCCATGCGCCTAGGTTGAGCTTAGAAAGAGGTTATCTTTTGTCACTTAGCTTTTAGCATTTTAGGTGTTAGGTCTTTTCCTGCCAACAACTCATGTTTCCCTTTATTTCAAAATCCTAAAAAATATATATATTTTTGAAAAGACAAAAGAGAAAGTTGAGATCGATTTTCCAAGCAAGGGATTTGATTTGCAAACAATTTGGCCTCCTTGGACGACCCTAGATACCCCACTATCTAGGTTATAAATCTTAAAAGCGAATTCATTTTTTTGCGTTGCAATGACTTAAAATCCTAAATTAACAAACCGCGCAAAAACATGGCCAATTTTTTGCATCGTTGCTGGGGAGGCATGACTTTGCTTGATTAATTCTCTTGCTTGAAGTGGATCCCATCCACTTGTCTCTCTTTTTTCATGTGTGTGCAGGAATTAGTTGCAGAAAGAAAGTGGGAAATTTTGAGAAGCTTGAAGTATCTTGTCTTCCTGCAGAATTTTAGGTTGGTTCTCCATTTCTTGTCACATTTATCCTTAAAAACTACCAAAAAAATATTAAAATTGGCATTCAGGATCTTAAATATCTTACTTAAGTGGAGTGGTGCAATTTAACACTCATTGTTTGCTTGTTTGCACCCTTAAACACCACTCCATTTCAAGTGCGAGTGTTTTGTTTTTTAGATCCAGACTTTTGTCTGGATTTAAAAAATCAATTCTGAACACCATAGACCTTATAAAATCTTGAAATTTGGCTTTTTGGAATCATTGTGAAATTCTACACAGCTCATAAAATCATCAAAAGTTTCTGAGGTCGGTGGTGGTACTGAAAAGTCCAAAATACCCACGGGTATCATTTCTGGACTTTGACACCAGCACAAAGAGAAATTCTTTAAACATATAGAAAAAATTCCTAAAATTCTAAAAAAATATTTTCTGGAATTTTTGTTTGATTTACCATAATGTAGTGGTGGTGTTTGATATGTTTGGACCACTACTTAATATAGAAAGCCTAAAAAAAGATCCATTTGTAGTTAATTTTCTGTCCTAAGATCAATTGAATTAGGGTTTCCTTTTCATTTTTAGATACAAACAACATAAAGGAAACATATCTTCACCCATACAACTTGATTCCTCTTGTTTGTGGATCTCAAAACCTATTTTGAAGCCTTAAGAAGGGAAACCCTAAAATGCATTAATTTAAAGCAAATCCTAAAAGACAGAAATACTTAAAATTGTGTGATAACTTGCTTTGCATTAGAATCAACTTCCAATTCCCGCACACACACATACAAAAAAAATTGAAATAATAGGGCAATAACCCAATCAACGCTCTCCATATTCCATGTGCACTTTAGTATCCTAGACTTAATTAAAATCTGTAGCAACTTGACCCCTAAGGTTTCATCAACTTAGGCTTGCTATCTAGGTCTTAAGTTTGTTGGTGCTAGAGCACCACGATCATTTGTTTTGATGATAACAAAATACATGTTATTTAACATTTACACTTAGAGTCTTAGATTTCAGGTCAATTGCAAATGTAGACGTGACCAGCTGGAGTTCGAGCTCGCATCCAGGATTGATTGGAGGAGCTTGATGGAAAACAGAGGAGATTCGCGAGGAGCGATAGATTGAAGAAGGAAGGAGATGAAGAATAGGATAGATTTCCTTCTCTTGTACTCCTTGTATTTTTCGTTTCTTCTGTTGCTTTTTATTTTTGTTACTTAGATTCATGTTAAAGAGCCTCAAAGTACCCTAACAGTAGTTCTAGGAACACCGGCACAACCCTAGGATACTTAGGTTTTCTGTAAAGAACTTAGAAAACCAATATAGGGTTCAAACAGCATTTCTAGACGTCTAATTCCCAAATCAGACGTCGGATAGTGTGTTTTAAGACGTCTGACTGTTGATTTAGACGTCTCATAACGTTTAGGCTGGACATAGTTAGTTCTGTCTGATGAAATCAGATGTCCAGACCTTAGACCAGACGTCTTAGGAGACATCTGATGACTTTTCCAGACGTCCAATTAGTGGACCGTTGGCTCACTTTGCAAACACTCAAGGATATGACCGTTAGAGCCTTATCAGACGTCCTTAAGCCCTTCTAGACGTCTGATAATTGACCGTTTTGCCTCGATTGACCCGAAAATCTCTTCTCAGAGATGTTCTAGCTGTTGCAAATCCATTCCCACGAAAAAGTAGGTTTCCATACGTCCAGACATAGTGCCAGACGTCCTGTATGTCGTCTGATGGACTTGCACTAGAACCCTGTTTAGATCTGATTCAAGTCAGGAAGAGACACACCCAAAATCAAACGTTTGACCTTATTTTCAGACGTCTTAAAGTGGTCTACCAGACGTCTAATGCCAGAATCATACGTCTGATAACCCCGTCAGTGCAATGATTATTCCTGATTTTGGGTTGATTCACTTGGGCTTTGCACCCAACGGCTATGGAGCCTTTCCTAAGACATCCAAAGCCTTCCTAAGGCCTCTATAAATAGAGGGGAACCTCTTGCACACCAAGACACACCTAAGAAACACAAGACACACCTTGCAATACACTTTCAAACCATTTTGTGTCTCTCTTGCTCTCCAAGCTCTAATTCTTCATCTAGAGAGCATCAAGCCTTCGCGCACCCGCTCTCCCACCGTAGTTCAGGAGAGCGACGTTGCGCCGTCGCGTGGCTCACGCACCCACGTCATCGACTCGACGCACTCCTTGCAAAGGGGAGTTTCTTAATTCCTATAGAAGCTTAGGTTTAAAATTACTTTGCTGGCTCTATAGGATTATTTGTTATTTTATCCTTGTTATTTGGTTGGGTATTCGCTGTGCGAATTCCCGTCTCCTTCGTGGGACAAAATCCTTCTCGTGGAGAGAAGGGGTTGAGGAACGCTACCCTCGCACTTGTAGTGTGGTTGTAACTGAGGTTGAATCACCCTCGTTTAAAGTGATTCATTTAGTGGATTTGATCAACTTGGTTGATCGGAAAATCCTAACTCGAGAGGGTTAGGTGGTGGTTTTCACCTGGTTTGGGTTTCCACCTAAAAATCTTTGTGTACTTTGTGTGATTATATTTTGTGAGATTGTTTATATTTTATTTCCACAATTATTACGTCACCCCTCTTGGTAGGGAAGAATCTACAATTGGTATCAAAGCAGGTCTTGTTGTTTCGGCGTAACAACCCTGCAAGAAGATCTATGGAGGGAAGCAGTTCCGCAGGTAGGATTTCCGAGGGCCAGTCTACGACTCGTCCGCCGTTCTTCGACGGGAGCAACTACCCATACTGGAAGCTGTGGATGAAGACGTGGCTTCAAGCCACCAATTTCACGATTTGGGCCAGGTGTGAGACCCCCTTCGACATTCCACAAAAACCCGCCGCAGGATACTCGCAGCAGTAGATTTGGGAGCTCTCTCTCAACGCGAAAACAATGAATGCGTTGTATTGCGCGCTCAGCTCGGAGGAGTTCAACAGAATCTCGCAATGCGCCACCGCATACGAGATTTGGCACACACTTGAGGTAACTCACGAAGGTACCTCTAAGGTAAAAACCTCTAAAATTAATTTACTTTCTCAAGAATTTGAATATTTTTCAATGAAATCTAACAAATCTTTAAGTGAGATGAACACTAGGTTCACTCTCATTGTAAATAACTTGAAAGCTTTAGGGAAGACTTTCATCAAGGGGGAGCTTCAAGGGAAGCTTCTTCGTTCTGTTGGACCAGAATAGGAACAGAAAGTCACCGCCATCGAGGAGGCAAATGAAGTGGAGGAGCTCAACATGGAAGATCTCCTAGGCAATCTAATGGCCTACAAGACAAAGTTGAAGCAGAAGAAGAAGGATACACCGGAGCCTAAACCGAAAAAGATTCTCGCCTTCAGAGCCACGTCGGATAGCGAGGTAAGTTCCGATGACGAAGACTTTAGAATTTTACTTAAAAAATTTTCCAAGTTTTGTAGGGAATTAAAGAAAGAGACAAAGGAGAAGAAGGAAAGTCTGAGACGTTGCTACCACTGCAACGAGAAAGGGCACTTACGACCAGAGTGCCCTCTTCTCAAAAAGGAGAAGAAGGAAAAGGAAAAGAGATCTAAGAAGAAGGCGTTCCAAGCCACTTCGGACGATTCCAGCTCGGAGGAAGAAGAAGAAAAGTCCATAGAAGAAGAAACTGCTTGCTTCGGTTTCATGGCCAGAGGAAGCGATAGCGAAAGCGGAAGCAACTCAGACAACGAGGTATGTTACGACTTACAAGAAGCTTTTAATGAACTTTTTGAAGTTAGTAAAGCACTTAAGATAGAAAATAAAATCATGAAAAAGAATCTTAGTTTTCTTAGAAGTGAAAATGACAGGTTAGAAGTAAAACTTAAGGATCTAGAAGCTAGTCCTAAAAATGGTAACCTATTATTAGAAAATCATAACCTCATCAGTGAAAATAATAAATTGATTGAGGAAAATGTTAGTCTAAAAATAGAAATTTCTGATTTAAAGACTAAGATGAATATTATAGAAAAAGAAATTGCATGTCTTAGGGAAAACTCTAACAAATTAATCAACAAAGTAGATGATTTATATAGCCCTAAGATTGAGAAAGGATTTCCATCAAGGAGACCCGCTAACAGATTCGGATCCAAGCTCACTTGGATACCGAAGAAAAATTTGGAATCTTGTTTTGTAGGGTTCAGAGATAACTACAACACGAAGGATTGGACCTACAAGCTCAAGGCTGGTCAACTCGAGTTGGGAGAACCAAGGAGTAGACCAAGGAGGAGAACAAGAAGACTGACGAGACGGCAAACAATTGATGGACCCGCCGCACGTCGACCACCAGACTGGAGACTGACGCCGATGCCTGGGCCTCCAAGCTACGGATGGGAGCCCCATCCGATGTGGCATCCACCACCACCATTTGGGCCATTTTATTGGCCATGGTAGATGAGGTAAAACCCTTTACCCTATCCTTTTATCATAAGCATTTAGATAGGGGGAGCAAAAAAGTTATAATCTAATTGTCAATTTTTAAGGGGGAGATATAAGGTAGCTAAATTTCCTTTAGAAAGGGGGAGAAAAATAATAGCTATCTTGTTGTTATAAAAAAGGGGGAGGACATTACCTTTGAAATTTATAGAAGAGCATGTTTTAAGGGGGAGTTATAGAAAATTTAAAATTAATCAAACCTTTTTGATAATGTCAAAAAGGGGGAGGATTTTTTGCATTATTATTTAGGGTTTTGTCATCATCAAAAAAGGGGAGATTGTTGGTGCTAGAGCACCACGATCATTTGTTTTGATGATAACAAAACACGTGTTATTTAACATTTTCACTTGGAGTCTTAGATTTCAGGTCAATTGCAAATGTAGACGTGACCAGACGGAGTTCGAGCTCGCATCCAGGATGGATTGGAGGAGCTTGATGAAAAACAGAGGAGATTCACGAGGAGCGATAGATTGAAGAAGGAAGGAGATGAAGAATAGGATAGATTTCCTTCTCTTGTACTCCTTGTATTTTTCGTTTCTTCTATTGCTCTTTATTTTTGTTACTTAGATTCATGTTAAAGAGCCTCAAAGTACCTTAACAGTAGTCCTAGGAACACCGGCACAACCGTAGGATACTTAGGTTTTCTGTAGAGAACTTAGAAAACCAATATAGGGTTCAAACAGCATTTCCAGATGTCTAATTCCCAAATCAGACATCTGATAATGTGTTTTAAGACGTCTGACTGTTGATTCAGACATCTGATAACATTTAGGCTGGACATAGTTAGTTCTGTCTAATGAAATCAGACGTCCATACCTTAGACCAGATGTCATAGGAGACGTCTGATGACTTTGCCAGACGTCCAATTAGTGGACCGTTAGCTCGCTTTGCAAACACTCGAGGATATGACTGTTAGAGCCTTATCAGACGTCCTTAAGCCCTTCCAGACGTCTGATAATTGACCGTTTTGCCTCGACTAAACTGAAAATCTCTTCTCAGAGATTTTCTAGCCGTTGCAAATCCATTCCCACGAAAAAGTAGGTTTCCAGACGTCCAGACAAAGTGCCAGACGTCCTGTATGTCATCTGATGGACTTGCGCTAGAACCCTGTTTAGATCTGATTCAAGTCAGGAAGAGACCCGCCCAAAATCAGACGTCTGACCTTATTTTCAGACATCTTAAAGTGGTCTACCAGACGTCTGATGCCAGAATCAGACGTCTGATAACCCTGTCAGTGCAATGATTGTTCCTGATTTCGGGTTGATTCACTTGGGCTTTGCACTCAACGGCTGTGGAGCCTTTCCTAAGCTATCCAAAGCCTTCCTAAGGCCTCTTTAAATAGAGGGGAACCTCTTGCACACCAAGACACACCTTGCAATACACTTTCAAACCATTTTGTGTCTCTTTTGCTCTCCAAGCTCTAATTCTTCATCTAGAGAGCATCAAGCCTTCGCGCACCTGCTCTCCCGCCTAGTTCAGGAGAGCGATGTTGCGCCGTTGCGTGGCTCACGGACCCGCATCATCGACTCGACGCACTCCTTGCAAAGGGGAGTTTCTTAATTCCTATAGAAGCTTAGGTTTAAAATTACTTTGTTGGCTCTATAGGATTATTTGTTATTTTATCTTTGTTATTTGGTTGGGTATTCGCTTTGCGAATTCCCATCTCCTTCGTGGGACAAAATCCTTGTCGTGGAGAGAAGGGGTTGAGGAAAGCTACCCTCGCACTTGTAGCGTGGTTGTAACTGAGGTTGAATCACCCTCGTTTAAAGTGATTCATTTAGTGGATTTGATCAACTTGGTTGATCGGAAAATCCTAACTCGAGAGGGTTAGGTGGTGGTTTTCACCCGGTTTGGGTTTCCACCTAAAAATCTTTGTGTACTTTGTGTGATTGTATTTTGTGAGATTGTTTAGATTTTATTTCCGCAATTATTACGTCACCCCTCCTGGTAGGGAAGAATCTACAAAGTTGTCTTTAGTTAATTTTAATTCTATGATCTATATCTGGTGTTCAGGCTGAGGGGCCATGCCAAACGACTAGGCACGAGTTTGTAGAAGCACCTGGGGATTTTCCTAGGAAACACTTGGGCCCAAACCTCCCCTTAAGCAACTTGGCTAGATTTGTTGACAGAACGGGTATTCACTGTTGATTACTTATTTCTTAGGTTATTTTTAGGGAGTCACATTTAAGTTAGGTCTAGAAATTTGATTGCTTGTGTGCACACTTCTCTCATCTCCATCTCTTCTCCTCCCGTCCTGTTCTTCCATTTTATGCACGGGTGACGGTCTTAAAATCCGCACTTGGAAGGACCATTTGATTTCGCCCCCCACGCAAAAAGACCACTTTTTTTGTCCTCTTCTTTTTTTGAAAATATGGAAAATCAACAAAACAGTCCACTAACCCTTCCACTTTCACCTTTAATCCCACCTTTAACCCTACTACTAACCCTAATTCTAACCCATCCACCCAAAACCCCTCCACCTTTGACTTTCCACATCTGGAGCTCCCTAATGCTAATTTGCCTCAATCACAACATCAAGACCCCCCTCCTGATCTCTTGACAATGATGGCTGAGAAGATTGCTCAACTGAATGCCAATCAACAAATGTTGACTAGGAATATCCAAAACCTAGCCAACCAAAGGCCAAACCCACCACCCTGTTAGCAGCCTGTTATTCCTCTAAAAGATTTTTATGATCCTTCTTATTATGAGGAACGACCAAGGGTGGTCATACCAGAGGGGCACCTCGAAATCAAGCCGATGGTTCTGAACCTGATTAAACACTTCCATGGCCTTCCTAGGGAAGACCCATTCAGCCACCTTGAAGAGCTAACTCTTCTTGCACAAACAACCCGTTCCCAAAATGTGCAAGAAGACCTTTGGCTGATGCAGCTATTTCCATTATCTCTAAAAGATAACGCAGCTTACTGGTTCAGGACCATTGGCCGACCCATCATAACTTGGCGTCAGCTCAAGAGCACCTTCCTCAAGAAATTCTTTCCCATAGGTCATACTAATTCCCTGTGAAGACCTATTATGACCTTTCAACAAAAATCTGGTGAGACTTTCCATGATTCATGGGAAAGATTTCAAGATCTCTTAAGAAGTTGCCCACACCACGAGATTCCTTTATGGTAGCTCGTGCAGATCTTCTATCATGGATTAGAAGATCAAATTCGATGTTTCGTCAACGCCTCATGTGGCGGCAACTTCTTGAATAAGGATATGACCTTTTTGAAGAAATGAGTGAAAACTCATTTAATCAAGCTTCCTTGAACACATTTTGTAGAACTCCAAACCCGCAGTTCGATGTTCATGAAGTATGCACTCAATCTATTCCTGTAACCCAAGATAATCTTCAAATGATTGCACAAAAACTTGACCAGGTGCACATTAGTCAAAAGAAGATTGAGGAAAGACTTGCCACATTAACCCAAGCTCTACACAGTCCACATCTAACCGAACCTAACTTTCCACGAAGAGAAAATTTGCACAATCTCAACACTACTCCTGCTGATTATTACCAGTATTCTGAGGTTGCCCATGATTCACTGGGGAATTACAACTATCCAGATCTTAACCCCACTCAAAATATTTCTGCCATCTAAGAGCCATTTAAAAATTCTTCCAATTGGAAGAATTATCCAAACTACTCCTTGAATAATCAGGTTCCTCCTGAACTAAATCAATTTAATGGGTATGGATCTAATCCGACTTTTCATCTTGGGCCATCCCAACAAGTCATCAATGCCCAGATGATAAGAACCCTGTAGGATATGCTGACAAAGATGACGGAAGTAACCCACACCATCACAAATCTGAATAATCAGATCGGGGTTACTCCTACTCAAAGACCTGCAGGACATCTTCCCTCTCAACCCATGCCTAACCCTAATCACCAAGGGAACCAATATCCGGGCAGAAATCCACATTACCCAAATCAGCCTCCTACTAATCCACCACCTCAGCAGCCTCCCTGGTTTCCACAACCAATGGCCCCCCACCTCCTCCAAATAATAATCTGACTACACATGCAGTTACGTTGAGGAGTGGGAAAACCACCACTGATCTTGGGCCTTCCTAAAAACCTGGAGAAACTCCCATCCCTGTTCAAATTGACTCTCCACCTCCCCATCAAGAAGAAAAAGAAACATAAAAATCTCAAGACATGACTCCTATCCCTTTTCCATAAGCTCTCCACCCCACCACCAATAGAAAAAAGAAATCTGAGCCCACCATAGAAAAACTCATGCATCTAATTGGGTAAATTCAAATCAATATTTCTCTCCTAGATGCCATCAAATATATACCTGCCTATGCCAAATTTTTGAAGGAGATATGTACTCCTAAAAGGTAGGAAAAAAATCTAGGACAGGTACATCTTTCGGAGGCAATAAGATCTGTCATACAGAGCAAGCTGCCTCCTAAGGTGAAAGATCCGGGGGTGCCATTAATTTTAATGATTATTGATGATACTACCTTTGATCGCGCCCTCCTTAATCTTGGTGCCTCAGTTAATGTCATTCCAACGATTTTATTTGAAGAGTTTCAGATCGGTGAATTAAAACCCGTCAAGGTTACCCTGCAATTAGTCGACCGATCTACAATCAAACCTCGTGGGATTGTTGAGGATGTTTTGGTCAAGGTCCAGAATTGTGTCTTCCCTGCAAACTTTCTGGTCCTTGACATTGAGGTACCCGAATCTTTATTGAATGCCCTAATAATCCTTGGATGATCCTTTTTGGCCACTGCAAAGGCAAATATCAATTACCACACAAGCAAAATGGATATCACCTACATAGGCCAAACTATCACTCTAGATATTTTCAAATCCTCCAAGAGATTCCATGATGACAACTTTTTTGAGGACTCAGATACTGAAATTTCAAATATGGTGGAGGAGATAATGTTGATAGATACCCTTATCGGCCACAATATTTTTAAGGAATCAGATTTAGAATCAGTGGTCGACGAAATATGTGATTTGGAGACTTGTCTTGACCAAAAATCCATTCTTGATGAACCCCCTGATCACCCTGACCCACCCACTCTTCCCTCACCCCACTTTTCCACACTAACTTCACCTAATGCTCACCATCCCTTCCCCAACCCCTTTTCTATGGACCTGCCACCAGACCTGCCAGAGTTTGGCATTCAACCTGATTTAAAACCATGGCTAGACTTGGGCTACACTTATCATTTTCCATCCAATTTTGATCCCTATATTTCCTCTAATCAATTTTCTAGGGATCCAGAAGAAGACACATTTTATGTGGGCATCCAAGTGTCCAACTATTTACATAATTTTCCATCTTTCATGCATACCTTTACGCACGGTTGATGGGAGGTAACCCATCATTTTTCTTGCTTTCCTTTTTCCTTTCTTTTTCTAGATTTTGACCATCCTAAACTTGACTGCCCTTCACTAAGGTGATCCCTTTTCCCTCCTAATGCATGAGGACATTGCATATTATAAGCATGGGGGGGTATTTTTAAAATTTTGATGATCGATTTAAGATTTTCAAAACGTAAAAACATGCATTTTTCTTTCATCATTTTAATTTCCTTCTTGCATACCCAAAAAAATAAAAATGTTGAAAACTTTTTGAGGAAAATTTTGAAATTGAGACTAAGGTTGAAAACTTACTTTTGGTACAACGGGATTTTATCTTTAACAAACTAGGAATGATGATATGGATCTAATCATTAGAATTTCAGGGTCTTTCTTTAGACTAGATCAGATATCCTTCTCTAAAATTCCACCTGAACTCATGATAGTTCAGGTGACTTGATCCTCTTTTGTAACATGGAAAGTATCTAGCTTAGTTTTTGATTCAAAAACTTGCATTTCTTGTGGAACTTCCTGTGTCAAATTTCATACACAAGCCAACACCTAAAAATCACTAAAAATGAGAAGAACCCCTTGTTTGGCCTTAGTAAAAGTCTGAAGCAGATCATTGGTTTGAGTTCCCACCGTTGAGAAGGAGGAAAATGCCTCCTTTGAGGATGCGATTGCAACATGTTACTGCCTCGACGTTGCTCCATATCTACATTTCAGATCTTTAGATGGAGCATTAAAGTGCATTTTAGCAGCTCAAGTGTCTTGGACGGTGCTCAACCTATAGTGTTGGAGCAAGAGCTTGAGTTTGCTTGGAGCGCCCCTTTACACCGCATTGTGTTTTAGGGTTGTGAGCTCCTGAATGGTGTCTTGGACAGTGCTATCCCGAAGTACTGGCGCCAGAGCCCCCTCGAGGATTGGAAACGGGAATGATGATCCCGACACATCTATTATAAGACTTAGCTAAAAATAAGCATGGGGGAGAAAAAAAAAACATGCCCTTATAAATGTTGGCTTCTCACAAGCACGACACAAGGTTTTAAAGGTTTTTGCAAGTTGCGAATCAAATTCAAGAGCTGGAAAAATCCTAGAAACAAACATTTCAAGTCATCTAAATTAATAAGGGGTTAATTTGTGAATTTTTTGGAGGATATATTGATCCCATTTTGTCTAATTTTTTGATCTGGAAACAAATCCTGATGTTTATCTTTAACAAATCCTGTACCTCCTATGTTTAAACCAACCAAGGTCCCATATTCCTTTTCTCCTCAAAAGTCGAAAAAATTAGATTTCCCAAAAAATTCCATTTTATAAAAATTAAAGTTTTGCTAAGAGACTAGCAAAAGATAAGCATGGGGGTGTGATAAATGCCAGTTTATCATCATTCTTATACATTAAAACAAACCTAGCTCTTAGGATTTTGCTTCGCAAACGGGTTTTTGGGCTACATTTAGGCATTAATTAGGTTAGAAATGCATTGCACTTTTTATTGTCTTTTCAATGTGTTTTTGTGAGTGTTAGGGATATACAAATTTCTAGATCCTTAGAACCCTAGCACTCAAGAAGGCAACTGGTCAAGGAGAAGCTCTCACCAGCTGGAACTCAACTTGATCTAGCTCACCATAGTTGGAATCCAGCTCACCTGAACTAGGGTTAGCTCATCCTATCTACATTCAGCTCATCTTAGCTCACCCTAGCTTAGGTCAGCTCAGATCCAAATCAACTTAGCTGAGTCTAGCTCATCTCATCTCCCATTAGTCCATAGGAAGCTCTAGCTAGCTCAACTGAGTTGACTGGAGTTCACCCTAGCTCAGGTCCAGCTACATCCAGCTCCACTCAACTCCAGCTAGCTGAAGGTGAGTTCATTTCAGCTTAGGAAGCTTAAGTCTAGCTCCCGTGGACTCAGCTTAGCTCAGCTCAGTTGAGCTCAGCTACCTTAGCTGCCTCAACCAGTTTGATCCTCCCCAGGAGCACCAGACCCAGCTCACCTTAGCTCATTATGGTAGAAGCCAGCTTACTTTATTTTGGCTTAGCAGCTAGCAAAGAACTAGCATGCTAAGCCAGCTAAAGTAGCTCCATGCCATCCTCTTCAGCAGCTGCCAGCTCCATTTCAGCTCCAGACTGCTTCTATCTAGCTCCTTTCCACAAACCCTAGCTCCCATTGCCTCCTCCTCTACTCCATTACTAGCTAAGCTAGCTTAGCTTAGCTAAGCTCCAGCTCCCTTAGCTATCCACCACCTACACTTAACCCTAACTAGCTCCACTAAGTAAGCCCACCTAAGCTTCCACCTAAGCTACACTACAACACCTCAACCTGGCCCTAACAAGACACACCTCTTCAACCTGCACCATCACCAAAAGACACCAAGAAAATGGCGCCAAAAACCACGTCCAACCACCTTAGTTTTTGGCACCAACTCTCCCTTCATCCTAACCATCCATCTAACACCTAAACCCATCCTAACCCTTCCTAACATGGTGCCAAAAATAACCTTCTAGAAGGCACCTAAGTTGGTGCCAATTTGTGGTGTCTCTTCACCACCAAAAGCCACCAACATCACCATAACTACCCCTCTCCCAACCCTTCATTTCGTGCCAACTTACCTCTCCCCTTGAATCACCTAACTACCCTCATCATCTAATCCTAGCCATCCATCTAAAGGTCACCCCAATCACCATTTCCCATCCTATAAATACCCTATCCTACCACCACATAATTCCCATCCTCCCATTAGATAATTTTCACCTTACTTCCACCTAAACCCACAGCCAAGAAGAAGGGATAGAGAGGAAGATTAAGGGGGCACATCACCCGCCCCCTTGGTCCTTCTCCCCATTCCTTCCCTTTGTGCCATGCCAAGAAGGAGGAGGATGGCTAGGCAATGAGAAGAAAGGGTGGTGCACGTCCACCCTTGAAGGAGATCATTGAAGGTGGTAGCTTCCACCTTGGAGGACACCATCTTAGACGAGCATAGCAAGGAAGGAGAAGGAGGAGCCCTTTTCAAGCCTAGGAGCCACTAAGCTTGGAGCAGGGAGCTTCACCTCTTCACCATCTTCATCATCAGGACATTTAGTTCTTATTTTATTTTTGTACTTTGATAGTTGTAGGACAAGCTTTCCTCTATTAGGGTTTTGTGTAAAACATTTTTGGTCCTAATTTAAAAGTTACCTTAAATTTTTGTTGCACTTTTTATTGCACTACTTGCTTTATTTCTAGTGTAATTTCAATCCTTTTTTCTAGTTAACCTAGGCCTCCATGCGCCTAGGTTGACCCTAGAAAGAGGTTATCTTTTGTCACTTAGCTTTTAACATTTTAGGTGTTAGTTCTTTTCCCACCAACAACTCCTGCTTCCCTTTATTTCAAAACCCTAAAAATATATATATTTTTGAAAAGACCAAAAAGAAAGTTGAGATCGATTTTCCAAGCAAGGGATTTGATTTGCAAACAATTTGGCCTCCTTTGATGACCCTAGATACCCTACTATCTAGGTTATAAATTTTAAAAACGAATATGCTTTTGTGCATTGCAACGACTTAAAGCCCTAAATTAACAAACTGCACAAAAACACAACTAGGCATCGGCCAACCTTCTCAGACGACTTAACTCATCATAGCACAGCCCTACAGAAGGCACACAAGGCCGCCAAAGCTTCTCAAGGCACAACAGCACACGAGCCAACTTCCCTCAAAGGCCAAGTTTCAGAGCCTTCTCCTTTAGCAAGCATCCCAAGGCATTCTCATGTGAAGCAAAAACCTCCCCCCTCCTCAAAAATCCTCTTCTTTCTCTCATAACTACACCAAGTCAGGTCAATATTTGGGTAATCGGGTATATGGTCAAAGATCCAGGCCCATATGCATGTGTGCACGGGTGAGGGTGCTTGGGTATGTGTGAGGGGGACCCAACTCCTTGGTGTCTCAGGCGAACAAGCAATGGCAAGAAATCACTTTATATTGCTGCAGCTGCTCTACCTTTTACGATGTGGGACTATGTCCCACCCTCTTCTGCTTGTGCGCAACTGTAGCCAAGCTTGAAGAAATTGAAGATGTTGCTACTACTATCTTGGCTAATTGGAGGTCTAGGCACCTTCGTGGTGCCAACTTGCATTTGATAGAGGTTGAGGCGAAGCTAGAGAGGATCGGATGAAGCGTGACGTCGCCGAGGAAGACGACGGCGATGGCAAGCGGCCGGCGAACCTGAAAGTATGAATATAAGCTCAAAAGCCCTAGTCAGTATGACTGACAGGATCATCGTGAGGCGAGGAAGATGATGGTGACGTTCGTTTGGTGATCAGGTGCGTGTGGAGGTCTAGCGGAGTCGTGGAGGGTGTGTGGAGGAGACGGAGTTCTGTAGGGGTTTTAAGGGTGTGAACCCCTTAATTTCTTGAGGGCTTTTGGAGGGCGAGTCTTGGCAGAGCTAATGGAGGTGGTGCGAGGGTGTTTGGAGGTGTTTGGAGCTTGGAGGGCCTCACCGGAGGCTTGGCTGGAGCGGAGACAATGAGGGAGAGAGGTGAGTTGTTGGTTTAACCTAAGATCTAAAGGGTTAAACCTAAACTATGGAGAGAGAGGGAGAGTTTAGGATCTAATTAGCAGATGAAAGGGGAGAGATGGTGCCAGCTTTGATTAGCCGGCACCAGAAATGGTGAAGCCTTTGGTGAGTGAGAACAACAAGGAAGAAGAGGATCTGGGAGCTCTTGATTTGTCCGTCGAGGAGCGGAAGAAGGAGATGAAGACGATCCTGCTGTCTATGGTATGTGGCAGTGGGTGAGGAAACCAGAGGAAAGGACATCACCGGAGCTGCAGCGAAGGTGGATGGAGAGAGGGATTTTGTGAAGAAATGCAGCCAAACTAAGCTAAGGAGCACGGTATCAAGTTCTAGAGCTTTATATAGTGCTTCTGGGCAAGCTCTAGACAAGCAAAGGGCTCTACATGGCTTCAGCTTGAAGGAAAAACACCCATGAACCTCGTGCATTTGCACAAGCTTTCTGTATAAGATTTGAGTCCTAAATCAAGTGCAAATAAATCCTCATCGTGTGAACATTAATCCCACTAAATTTGGTGGGATTTGATGAAGATTTGATGCTATTTTGGCGTGGTCGAAAGCTGCCCGGAGGTTAGTTAACCTCCAATGGCAGCAAGGACCCATTTGCAAGGAAGATAAGGAAGTTATGGACCTATTGGTAAAGATTTTGAAAGTTAGGGTCCTGTATGATAGAAACAAAGTTTGAAGAGCTAAATTGCAAATTAGGTCAAGATAGACTCTGATTGGGCCTAAATTTTTGTACAAACCTAATTTGGACCCAAGGAATCTAGTAGTGAAGTCGGATTTGAGTTTTGACCAAGTTTGACTGAGTTATTTGCGTAGAAATCCAAATTAGAGTAGAAATCTGTTTGAGACTCTATTCAAGGTCAAAATAGGTTCAGATGATCAAACCAAGGATACCAAACCTCTAGGAATACTTTTCTATGAATTTTAGGAGGTTTAGATGAATTTTATCTTGACCAGAACCTCTTTAATTTAAGCAGATCTGAAATTAGGGTTTTGTGTTGATAGGGGCTGTTGGAGGATGGCAGCTAGTGATATTCCCAAAATTATAGAGATTCAGGGGTCCAGCCTGATTGCTACTGTGTCTGAAGCTGAAGTCTTGAAGGCCATCAAGGATCTCAATTGTGAAGGGTCACCTAGTCCTGATGGGATTCAAGTTCTATTCTACAAAGAGTTGTGGGATATTGTGGGCGTTGAGGTGATGGATGTGATCAGAGAATTTGAGATTGGCAACTTTGGCTTTGAAAGAATCAATAGATCCTATCTTTTTATTTTGCCAAAGACTCTAGGAGCTGAATCTTTTCAGGAGTTTAGACCAATTACCCTCTCTAACTCTATTTATTTGGTGATTAGCAAGGTCTTGGCCAATAGATTGAGGCTTGTTTTGCAAGATCTGATCCATCCTATTCAATCAGCCTTCCTTCCTGGCATATCTCTACAAGAATCATTTATCATGGCCCATGAGATGGTATGTGGTTGGCACAAGAGGAAATGTAAAGATTTTTTATGGAAGGTTGATTTCTGCAAAGCTTATGACTCCATCAGTTGGCCCTATCTTTGGGAGGTGCTTAAAAGAAGACGTTTCCCCCCTGTTTGGATTCAAAGGGTGAAGAGGTGTATCACAGCTGCCTCTTTCACCCCTTTGATAAATGGGAAACCCTGTGGCCCTTGGATTTAGCCCTAATGTGGGATCAGACAAGGATGTCCTCTGGCTCCTTTGGTTTTCAACCTGGCAGTTGACAATTTGTCCTGGTATTCTTGTAAACTTGCTGAAGCAGGTCTTATTAGAGGGTACTCCTTATCTTGCAGGAGTAATTTTGCTCCTATTCTTCAATATGCGGATGATACGATTTTTTTGTGGAGGGTTCTATGGATGAAGCACTAGCTTTGTATCATATGGTCAACATCTTTGGAGAGCTCTCAGGCCTTAGGCTGAATAGGGATAAATCCAGTTTGGTCTATTTTGGCCTACCTGAGGTTGAGCAAGGTGTTATTGCTGCTGTTTTGGGGATCCCCTGCATCAGCCTTCCTATTAAATACTTGGGGTTGCCATTGAGATGTTCTAGAATGAAAAAAAAAGATTGGAGCTACCTCTTTGACAAAATTTGATGGATGGCATAGCAGTTTCCTCTCCAAGGGTGGAAGACTTATCTTGCTTAATTCAGTGATCACCTCTATCCCTGTTTTCTACTTCTCCATCTTTAAAGCACCTAATTCCATTTGGAAATAGTTGGATGTATTGAGAAAAAGGCTCTTTTGGAGGGGAGCAAAGCATGAGGGCAGATTCTTGCAGCCACTGAAATGGGAGCAAATTTGCCAACCAAAGGATAGGGGTGGACTTAGGATTAAGTCTTTGAAACACTTCAATGATGCTTTGTTGCTTAAGTGGGCAATTAAGCTCTTGCAAGGAGACTTGAAACCATGAACTGCCTTGATTAGGGACAGTTATGGAGCTTTAAACAGTATGCTATCTAGGCTACAGCCCAATAGACCATCTTCCTTCTGGAATTCAATAACCAGAGCTCTGGTTGATCACTTGCACCTGCTGCAGCCGGCTCTTGGGGATGGCAGGACCTTCAGCTTTTGGAAGGAAGGTTGGTCATTACTAGGTGTCCTAAAGGAGATCTATCCAAGGGCCTTTGCTGCAGCATCTGATAAGGAGGGAACTATCAGCAGATTCTGGTCTTGCAGCAGCTGCAACTGGAATTTGAATGAAGAGGACTCCACCAGGAGGGGCACCCAGCTGTGGGAAGAAAGAAGGAAGCTGCTATCAGATCTTGAAAGATTTAGTCCAAGGATTGGAGTGGAGGATAAATACATTTCGGAGGGGATGTACACTGTGCAAAATGGCTGTAATAGAATCTTAGATTATGGAAGTGGGTGGAGCTGCGATTTCATTGACTAGAAATTTGCCTTCTGAAAATCCCCCTTAAGGTATAAATTTTTCGTTGGCTATATAGGAGAGATGGTTTGATCACAGGTGATCTGCGACACAGAAGGATGGGAGCTGCTCATCATGAATGCTACTTGTGTGGGATGCACACTGACAATGTGAACCATATCTTCTCATCTTACTTGGTCATTGATGCTATTTGGAGGAGGACTTGTCAGGAGCCACTACCAGATTGGGACTCCATCTAGCATGGGTTTGGTATGAGAGAGAAGCCACATGTACGCATGGCTGTCACTCTCTGGTGTGTGTGGAAGGCGAGAAATAAGAGGCTTTTTCAGGAGAGACCAGTGTGCTGTGAAAAGATTGCAAGAGAGTGCTGGTCCCTCATACATACGTGGGGATCTGTTTTGTAATTCCTCTTACTTGTTTATGTAATATACCTCTCTGGATTGCTATCATAAGGTGATAGCTTTCCTTTTTGTTTCAAAAAAAAAAAATTAGGGTTTTGTGCTTTAAATAAGTTCTCAAAATGTGTGAAACCCCATTTCTATCTGTATGGACCCACTTATTGGACTTCAATACTCATTTGACCTTAGATTAACCCTTAGGAAATCCCATGGTTACTCTGCATTCATGATGTAATGTTAAAACTACAGAATTAACCCTGATTTAATGTTTTCTTCTTAGAATGGATTTGTATGGAATTATGGCTCTTAGGCAACTATGTAAGAGCATTTGTCAATTAATCCTAACTAAATAGAGCTAGTTATGGCTCATGTTGGAATTACTATTTGTATCTAAACTTAAATTAATTGCAATCCAATACTTGAATTTTTAACCTAATCAAATTAGGTGCAGTTAATCACCAAATTAATTGCAATTTAAGTCCTTAAATTACATTTGATTTATTCTTCAAGTAGAAACCTATCAAAATCATTATTGGTTTTACACTCCAATAGTGAATCTTTAAGATTTGTGGAATTTTAGCACTATAACCCTACAAATATTCTAAATACTTGGGAATCCCTTGCACATGAAGAATAATAGTATTATGAGGTCTAATACCTTTAGACTATCGTCATTTCTCCTTGGATAATATTACTTTTAACATCTCCCTATATCATTGGGATGAGAACGAAGATCAAAACCTCTCCTAAAAGTTTATCTCTTCTCTTCTTGCATTGGGTCTAATCAAGACTCTGCAACCGCATGTGAAATTATTGTTTCCCAATATACGCGGAGTGAGCTCATCCCTCTAATCTGTTACCTACACTTATGTAATAAATTTGTGTGATCCCTTTAAGAGATCATGTGCCTTCTATCCATTCCCACATACACTAATTTTCTAGTATCAGACTAAGGTGGTGCATCTACTATCGGTCTGCTAAATGCATGTGTTTGTCAATAGAGACACATATTTATCTTAGGTCAAAGGATATGCCTTCTCCATGAAAGCTTTGGAGAAAGACTTTGGCTATCTCCTATTTCATCAAGTTAACTCCTTAACCCAATTCGCATGATAGTTCTTGAATCTCTATTCAAGAACACTAATCAAGAGACAACCCTTAGATAAGGTTGCCATCCCAACTTAGAACGAAAACAGTTGATTGAATCAGATGGTTTCTTGATATGCTATCAGATTCTTTAATCGTTTAGATTTCCACATCAACACACATTGGGTTTATTTGATCTAGTGAAGTTTGTTACCCTATTTGTACTAAGGGACTTAATTCATTTACTAGAGAATAATTGAATTCTTTTATTCAAATGCAAAATGTAATCATATTTCATTACTCAAATGGCTCGCTTAGGGCATACAATATCCAACATATAACTAAGAGAATGCCCCCATTGCTTTTACAAGCACTATTGAATAGATATTCAACTAATATGAAACTTACAATTCAATTTCTTCATAATGCTATTGATTTTTCACTGTTATAAGTGCAATTTAAAATTTAATACTTGAAACTAGAAGTAAGTGACATGCTAAGACAAATACGCAAAGAGGCTATATAGTGGTAAAACTAATCCTAATGGAATCATAAACTACTTCATTATTGAAGAAAAGATGAAAATGTGATTAAGCTAATGCAAGAAAAATAAGAATGAATGAAGCCACCAAGAATTGGATAGTAGTCATAGTTACAAACTGAAGTTTTAGTTAACCAGTTAATAGCAAAGATGTCTTCCATGCTTAATATATTCAATATTCACCTTTAAATATCATAAGATAACTTAGATTTGGTCGTAGCCTTAAGTTTTTCAATGTAAAACAAATTATAATTATAGATTATCTCAAGTTTCAACTAATCTAATGGCAAATTGATTAATTTATAAAGCTTAAAGAGGAAATTGTAAATAAAATTAGATATCTTAAGAAAAAGATTTGTAGCTAATTTATCGCCAAAATCAAACAAATACAAGATACACAAAATGAATTGCAACTTCAATTACACAAAGATATGAAAAAATATACAAGGATATTATTCTAAAATCTTTGAAAAGTTCAAAGATTTTCAAGCTTGGGTTGAGAATCAACTAAGATAGACAAATTAATGTTGCTCATGAAATTGAACTAGAGGGGGGTGAATAGTGAAGTTGAAAATATAATTGGTAAATAAAAATTCAATCACACAAATAACACAATGATTTTTTTGGTGGAAACCACCGCCTAATTCAATCCTTGACTTAGGATTTCTGATCACCTAGTGATCAATCCACTAACTATAAGTACTTTTATTTTGATGCACCAAAATTATGTTATCTGCTAGACTAATCTTTTAGGACTCTCTCTTTCTAGATTCATGGAATAAAGTAAGAAGATTGCTATTTTTCTCTCATAGTCTTTTTTTTTTAATTTTATTGAGTCTAGAATATTTTGTAAGGAACCTTAAATTGACTTCAACCAAATTTTCATGCTTAACATAAAAATCAAGTTCTTAGGTTAATTGATCAACTAAATAATAATATTGATTGACCAAATAAATTGATCGACCAACCTGGTTAATTAGTTGATCAAATTAGCCCAGTTTAGGAAGTTGATTAATACACCTTTATCGATCATTTAGCTTAATTAATTGATCAAACATTAATTGATCAAATAACTAGTTTGACCGACCAAATCTCATTTTGATCGACCAAACCATCTTAATTGATTGACCAATTGAATTTGGATTAATTCCTTTTTAGGTTGATTCTCTAATATAAATAGAGGTACAAAAGTAGCCTTTTTCAACACACATTCTAAGAAGAAATCTCTCTAGAAAAGGAGCTGTCGTAATTTCTTTCAAGTGTTTCTGCGCTTCTGCTTCTTCATTTTCCAAAGCACGTCAATCCAAACCTCTGCAAAAAATTCGATTTGACTTTCCTTAAGGTTACATAGGATTATACTATTTTTATTTCTCTTTGTTGCTTTATTACAGATCCCAAGTGGTTGGGAAGATTCATTGTTGTTATGCTTCTCTTCAGGTTGAAAAGAGAAGGGGTTATTGTAAGAGGTTGTGCCACCCTCGTTTAAGTGGTGCGATAGTGGATTGAGTAGCCTCGCTTAGTCAGAAAAATTTATGCTAGGAGGCATAGGTAGTCATTTTTACCCAGGAAGGGTTTCCACTATAAATACAGGTGTCATCTATGCTTGTTATTCTGTGGTTTGAATTGCTTTTGCTATTATCATCTTTAAATTTTTTAAGGCGATACTATTAACCCCTCCCCTTTAGTATACTATTAAGATCCGCAAGAGCCACACTTTGTATCAGAGTTTTGTTGTCCAGAAGATGTCAAACTCATCTGTTGACACGTATGCTGAGGGGTAGTTTGCAGTTGGACCTCCACTCTTTGATGTAACGAACTATGACTATTGGAAGAGTAGGATGCAAATCTTCCTTGAGTCTGTGGACATCAAGGTATGGGACATCATTGCCTCCAAATACACACGACCTGAAATCCAAGGAGTAGTGGTGACTCCAGACCAAAAAAAGTTGGCAACAAACAACACGAAGGCTATGAATGATTTTCTGTGGAATTTCAAAGGAAGAGTTCAATCGTGTATCAACATGGAAGACAGCTCATGAGATCTGGAGCATCTTAGAAGTAACCCATGAAGGTACCTCCAAGGTAAAGGAAACTTGTATGAATTTACTAACCCAAAAATATGACCTTTCTAGGATGAAGAAATGAGAATCCATCAAGGAGATGCTTACAAGGTTTACAGACATTGTAAACTCCCTACGAAAATTGGATCAAAAAATAAGAAATGAAGCCCTGGTGAGGAAAATCCTCTGATCTCTCACTAGTGATTAGGAGACGAAGACCACTGCCATTCAAGAATCAAAAGATCTATCTACCTTAAAGCTAGACGATCTTGTTGCTAGTGTAATGGCATACGAGGTCTAGCTTCAACATATGAAGGAACATGAGAGTGAAGGAGTCAAGAAGTAGATGCTAGCACTTGAAGCCAACGATCAATCAAAGTAGACTTCAAGTGAAGATGAAGAAGATGATATAGCTCTTCTCTCGAGGGAGTTTAGGAAGTTCCTCAAGAACAAAAGGATTAGAGAAAAAAGAAGGAAGAGTCCAAGGAAGACATCAACATCTAGTACAACTGCAAGAGGAAGGGACACATCAGAAAAGATTGTCACTCCTCAGAAAGGAATTAGAAAAGAAGAAATTCCAGAGGAATGATGGAAAGAAGAAAGCTCTTCAAGCAACCTAGGATTAGTCTGACTCAAGCTTAGAAGAGGAAGAGACTTCTAGTGAAGAAGCTATTCTAGGCCTCATGGCCTTAGAAGATAAGGAAACTTCTTTCTCTTCTGATGAACAATTAGAAGCTTTCTTTGAAATGCATGATGTAGTTAAATCACTTAAGTTTGAAAAAAATAAGCTTAGCAAAAACCTTAAAAGAAGAAAAGTCACAAAAAGATATACTTGCATCACAAAATAAGGAATTATCTGTTGAAATCACATCACTAAGATCACAGATAGGTGACCTAAAGATAGATATAGATAAGCTAAAAGAAAATTTTGCTAGTCTTATAGATGACTTAGCTAAGTTCACAAAAGGTAGTCATAATTTGCATAAATTACTAGGAACTCAAATGCAGATCACCACAAAATTTGGGTTAGTGTATATACCTAAAAATGACTATGAAGCATCTAGTTCAAGTCAAAAGGAAGAGAAAGGTAGCTTGCCTAAACAGGCAGCACCTTCTAATAAATGTGGACCCAAGAGAAAATGGGTACCCAAGGCACCCTTTGAATGTTGTCTTGTCGGTCAAGTAGATTATAAAAGGTGGACATATCGTGAATCAAATGGATGCTTGAAACCAATTTATGAATCCAATGATCCAAGAACTCAAAGACAAACAAATGATAGGATCAAGAAGAGAGAAGGTGGATCATAGACAATGGATATTCCAAGCATATGACAAGAGAGGAATGCCTGTTCCTATAACTTAACTACCAGGAAGGTGGTACAATCACATTTGGGAACAACCACAACATTCGTATTATTGGTACTGACCAAATTGGTAACTCTTCAGCCTCTTTTGATAATGTGCACTTAGTTAAAAAGCTAAAACATAACTTGCTTAGTGTAAGTCAAATTTGTGATAAGTGTAATGAAATTACTTTCAGTTCAATTGGCTTTAAAATAAGAGATAAAGAAACCAAACAAATTCTTCTTAGAGGTAACAGATATAAAGATATTTATATTGCTAACTTCAACAAATGCAACAGCTTTAAATGTCTTGTCGCATTTGACGATGAGGCAATGCTTTGGCACAAATGGCTAGGCATGTTCACATAAAGAATATTAGTATACTTGTGAAACATGAGCTTGTCAAAGGTTTGTCAAAGATCAATTTCAAGAAACGTAAAGTCTGTGAATCTTGTAAAATTGGCAAACAAACTAAAAATTCATTTAAACTTAAGAGGATGGTTAACACCTCTCAACCACTAGAGTTACTTCATTTACACTTATTTAGACCAACCAAATCCAAAAGCTTAAGTGGGTGCAGATTTTGTCTAGTCATAATTGATGATTTCTCAAGATTTACCTGGGCATCCTTCTTGAAAAGTAAGGATCTGACTATTGATGTTTTCAGTAAATTGGTAAGAAGATTACAAAATGAGAATAGATTAGAAGTCATTAGGATTAAAAGTGATCATGGTGGAGAATTTGAGAATCAATCTTTTTTTGACTTTTGTGATCAATATGGGATAAAACATGAATTTGCTTTCCTTAGAGCTGCACCTTAAAATGAAGTTGTTGAAAGGAAAAATAGGACTTTGCAAGAGTATGCCCACATAATGATGTGCGAGTCAAAGCTACCTCGATATTTTTGGGTTGAGGCTATAAGCACTGCTTGCTATATCCAAAATAGATCCCTAATTAGACCTATCCTAAACAAAGCACCCTTTCAACTCTATTATGGAAGAACACCTAGAATTTCCTATTTTAAGATATTTGGTTGTAATGCTTTATACTGAACACAAAGGATAATCTTGATAAGTTTGATGCTAAGAGCTCAGGAGGAATCTTTTTAGGGTATTCAACCAGAAGTGAAGCCTATAGAGTATTTAACAAGAAGAATGTTGTTGTTGAGGAAACTATGCATGTATCTTTTAATGAAACTCTAGCTCAACCACAATCCTCTCTTAGTGATGGTGATGATGACCATATAGGAGATCCCTCAAACATACCAAAAGCAAACAGATTGAATGAATTACCAAAAGATATGTCTTATATGAAGGATCGTCCAAAAGAACTTGTGATAGGAGACCAATCCAAAGGAGTTCAAACCAGATCTTCAACCAACATCTTAGCTTTTACAGCTTTTGTTTCTTAACTAGAACCTAAAAATGTTAAGGAAGCTTTTTCTGATAACTGTTCGATTATTGTAATGGAAGATGAATTGAACCCATTTGAAAGAAATCAAGTATGGGAATTTGTTCCAAAACATAACTCTCAGACTATCATAGGAATCAAATGAGTTTTTAGGAAAAAGCTGAATGAATCAGGAGAAGTAGTTAGGAACAAAGCTAGATGATGAGACCACATGAGTGGGCTAACTAATTACATCAATGTCTAAATATTATGATAATATTTACATATACATAGCATACTTAAATATGTAAATAAATTAGTTTATAAAATTGGTTGCATAGTTGATACATGGCATTCATATGTAAATGAAATAGAAGATAGTATATAGTATAATTTAGTTGACATACATACATGTATACATTACATGCATTGTTTTGGGTTTACATGCAAATTACCAAGTTTTCTTTCTACAGAGCGCATGTGTAGACGCACGTGCTGCCACGAAGTCCCACCACCAACCGAACTACTCCACTATCACACCAAGCTTCTTGCAACCCCCTCAGGATTTCAACGCATCATCTCCCAATTGCCTCGAGATCTCCATCAAGTTGTAGCCGAGACTTCGGGGAAGAAATTGATGGAGGAAGAATTTATAAAGGAGTGCAGCAGCCGCGGGGAAAGAGATCTATCCACTCCGCCGTGGTCCTCCCAACACCTGCACCATGGACCGAGCACACAGAAGAACACCATGGCCGTAGCGTGCACCATGGCTTGAAGTGCACTATGTCGACCCTGCAGCCTGCCCTCAACTTGTGGTGCTCTATGACAGAGAACATCACCACCGCCATCATCGCCAACACCTTCCAAAACCCCCCATCTTCTTCCTCTTCTTCACCAGTAGAGAAGCCCGCCATAGCAATCATCACACACGCACGTAGCTACATAGCAGTTGCTGTGTGCACAATCCCCACGACTGCCGCCACACTCCATCCTTTGTGTGTGCCTCACGCGCCACCAGCCGTGCCAACACCCGGCTTCATCTTCTTCTTCTTCGCCGACAGAGAAGAACTGAAACTACACGTCCACTTCACACATAGCCAGCTCTACGAACCTCTCTACTCCATTGACGCCACTGAACTCACCTCACCCTCATGAGGCCACCCACGTCCACTATTGTCGTCGTCGACCACTGATTGCGCAGCAATCATAGGTCTTAATTAACCAAAATTAGGCTAGGACTTAGCATAAGTTAGGGTAATTCATGCATGCATAAGCATTACTAGTACCTTTACTGCTTTCTTTTAGCTATGCATAAAATAATGCTATAATGTACTGATTAGGTGCATTATGTCAATTGCAAGTAATAGGCTGATCAGAAGCTAGATCTGAAGCTGGATCTAAAGCTGAATCTGAAGAATAAAGAATAACAGGTGTTGCAGTAGAGCTGGAGTGGAAGACCAAGATTAGATGTAGTAGATAATAACGTAAGGGAGTTAAGGTATGCTATTCTATTAAGTACGAA
Source organism: Thalassia testudinum (assembly GCA_037157565.1). Lineage (NCBI taxonomy): Eukaryota > Viridiplantae > Streptophyta > Magnoliopsida > Alismatales > Hydrocharitaceae > Thalassia > Thalassia testudinum. The sequence goes on from JAZHRO010000014.1 coordinate 37,965,643, forward strand.
TAAAGCAATAAATTATGAAGAACTTAGGTCCATCCTAGCCCTAGGATAGCCTGGAAGCTTCCCCAAGCCTTAGCCACCATTAGATTAGGTTACCGCACCCTAGGAAACTTCAAAACCCTAATTCCAGCCTCTATCTGGAAGTTCAGATGAATTATAGGACGTCCAGAACCCTTAGCCAACTCCCGCACACCTTAAACCCACTTCTACAGTGTTATTGAATGTCCAGACACTTGGTCAGCATCTAATTTCTGCAGACAGAGCCTTAATTCTTTCCTGACTCTGATTGGACATCTAGACAAGTCTAGACTTCTGATTTTTCACTATAAGACGTCTGACACTATTATTAGACGTCTGGAACTACTCCCTAGTTCCTGGTTTTGAATTCAAGCTTGGATCTTGAATTCCTAGGTACCTAAACCCAATTCCAACCCCATAGGAACCTAAATTAAGGTACCCTAACCCTAGTACATCACCTCTAAACCTCCCTAAGGACCTAATTAGGTCCTCACCAAACCTAATTGACTTGGATCATAGTCAATTTCATCAGCCTATTCAATTGGACTCATTAAGTCCAATTGAGCCCTGATCTCAGCACACACTATCCAATTGCACTCAGTGAGAGTCCAATTGACCTAGACCTAACTTAATTGAGTTATTTTACTCTCAATTAGCTTTCCACACACCCAATTAAACTTGTATTAAGTTTAATTGCACTTTACCTTAGTGAATTAGTGTTTACAACCCTAATTTGAGACCTACCTTGACTTAAACCCACTAGAACCTAACCTAATCAACCTAGCCACCTAAGTTTTGACCTACACACACCCACACAAACCATCCACAAGAAAATACCAACCCTAGAGTTCTCTAGAACTCTTTACCATGTGTTGTTTCCTTGGTTGCTAAAATTAGCAACTAAGAGCCATTCAATTTTTAGGTCCACATTTTGTGGATCTAAAAGCCACCATGCATCCTCTCTCTCACTCTCCCACGAGCTCCCATCATAGGCCACTCTAGAGAATTCTATAATTCTCTAGAGAGCTTCCCTTAGGTCTATAAAAAGACCTAAGGGGTGTCACTTTGCACCCATTCACTCTTGGCTCCATTTTAGCTAGCTTTATTCCACCTCCACTCCACCTTCACGAGTAGCTTCACCATGGCCACCACCATCTCCACGCCAAGATGTTGGATCACCTCCTCAACCTCTCTCTAAGGGTCGGCCTAAGCATCATTGGCCACCCCTCCTCTCAACTAAGTCAAAGGCCATCGGAGCCCACCTCTGAATGCCCTTAGTTCTGATAGATTAGATTGTAGTTCTTCATAGATTTATTGCTTTTATTACTACTTAGTAGTGTAGCTCCTTACTTCTCCCCCAATGATGCATGCATAATCCCCCATAGATTCTTGTATGCAGTCATTTTTTGATAGCTGTTAGTTTTTACATTCCTTGTATAACCATTCCGCTACCGGTGCTCTGTAACTTTGTTATCATCATCTTTATATATATATATGTTGAAAATCACCATGTTCCTGATTATTATCTTTTGGTGTGATTAAAGTTGCATGTTTTCAATTTCTGATATTCTAGTAACAGCATGTCTTGCGTCAATATGAACTTAGCATAAATCGACATGCGATTTTGAATAAGTAGAGTGAACGAGATCGATTTCAAATCTGCATTTCCATAAATGCCTCCTAGAGACGAACGACCGGGACTCAAGTCTCATTATCTTTATAAATTATTTTTGACGACTGTTTTTGCGCACTATACTATGACAAGATCTCTGTTTTCAAAACACGCGCGAGAATCACGCTCTGTCAAATGGCACCATTGCTAGGGAGGCAACGCCATTTTTTATTTCGATCTCTAGAAGTATCACTGATAAATCTTCCTCTGCTTATCTTTTGATGTGCAGAAAAATAGGAAAAATGGGATTTGCCCACACAATGAGCGCGGAAAAGAATACTAGGTGCACATCGTATCTTTCTTAGTTTAAGCTTGATTTGAACCTTAGGTTAGATTTCCTTCTAGTAATTTCAATTGAAAAAAAATAGCCTATTTATCTTCGTGAAAAAAAAATAAAAAAAAGTCTAGGTAGTTAGATTAGGTTTCCATTTGAATCTTAGGTTAGTTTACTTGAAACAATGAAAAGAAAAGAATTTTTTGAAAGAAAAAGCTTTTCCCTTCAAAAAAAAATTTTCAAATGTTTTGAAATGAAAAAAAAAATTTCATTTTGGTGGAAAGTTTGAATTTTGAATTCACACACCTTTTAAAAGCTTTCCCACCATTCTTTGATTTTTGGTCAGATTTTAAATTATGATTTAAAAATTCAATTGCCGAAAAATTAATGAGCGAAAGATTTTGAAATTTGAGATATTTTTTTATTTTCAAACCATCTTTCAAACGGCACCATTCATTTAAAAAAATTTTAAGTACAAAATTTTTAAAAATTCACGAAGTGCAAGGGGGTCAGACTAACCCAGATTTGAAAATTTTCAAAATTCAAAAAGCAATTTCGAGTAATCCGCAAATATGTTTTGACTAAAAATTTTGGGGTTTGTAAGCTGATCTCATTGGCTTTAATTCCCATATTTTTCCAAAATTTTTGAAGATCATTTGATACTATTTCAATTTGAAAAATCGACCAGAGGTCAAGTTTCCAGATCTGACCTCTGTTGTTAAAAAATCTCTATAAATTCGATTGAAATAGTAAAACCCACAAAAAAATATTCTATGAAAAGATAATTGAAAAAAGAATCTGCTTGCAAAATTTCAATTTATTTGGATTCAAACTTTATCTGGAGAATTATTTGTGTTTCATTGGTCTGTTGAAATCACAAAGAAGAAAACCCTAGAATTGTATGAACCCTAGGTTATACCTTTAGGGTTACATTCTAGAGAACACACTGGGCTATCCTAGACTTAGTCAAGTCTAGTGTTTAGCTGGTGAGCTTGGTCACCTTGTGGGCCGCTCACTACAAACCCCAAGTGAAGAAAAACGGGCTCAAATTAATTTTAAAACACGTAAGCAAACCCGAATTCAATGTCATCCTACTAGGTGGCTTCAACCTCTCTTGCCGAACCTGGTGACTAAGTCTGCGGGGCAGTATCAAATGACCATGGGTAAGGGGTAATGGAACTGGAGGCGTAAGCCGATGGTAGAACCTTCCCCTTAATCCCCTCGTAACCAGACTGACTGGGTTAGCTTGAGAGGTAGGAATCACTTTCAGTTGGTTGTACGATGAATTTTTCTTCAGGAATTCAAACTTAAAATGAAAAATCTGGTCATCCGATCATAAGGACCATTTGATTGACAGGGCCTTAGCCTTGTCTGGCTTGGCTACACCAACTTAGGGGTTGGGTGGTGTATGTGAGGAAGGTGGTCACTCAAGCCTCGATTGGTTGGACCTTGGGAGCCTCTCCTAAGGAGGTGAGTCACTTCGCATGGGCCATCTTCTCCCCCACCCTCTTCTTTTATCTGCTTAGCTGTGATGGCTAACCCTGGATCTGGACCTAATCAGGATCCAAAAGAGCTAGACCCACGAGCTTATCTGAGAGCCCGAGTCACTAAATCAGCTCAACCTTGGGATCAGAACCCAAGGTGGTGAAGATGACTTTTCGCTTCGCCTGATCCTTCTCCTCATGTTACTGAAATGGTTAACCCATATCCTAACCTTGGATATTATGACCCATACCAGCCGGTCCCTCAAAGGACTGCATCTTATAACCCAGGATATGGATTTCACACTCTTGCATCTCACCCATGGAATATGGGTAGACATGATTCACCCCCTGAAACCCCTGAAGAGCTACCAGTGCATATGCGACTACATTACAGAATACAGAGAGCTATAGCTAGCGCTAAGGAAAAGGTCGCATCCTATCTACACGAAATCCAAGCTATCACTGAGCTAAACCAAAGACAAAGTTGGATTCTGTATCAACAAGCTGTGATGGAGCTCCTTCAGGGAACAACAGGGATAACAAGGCTAATTAGACAAAATTGGGAAACTTAAGAATTACTGCTTTTGAGATATCAAGTGGAAAATAGCCTTGAGGACATTGAAGAATCTGAAACGACTACGCCAGATGGACACACAGGAGATTCTCGGGAGTAGATGCCGAAAGATAATTCAATGAAAGAAGAATCTAGCTTGGATATGAGACAGGAGTAGGAAATGTTCCGAATGGGTTCATCTAAGAACTCCATTCAAGAAACTGAGGAAAGAACTGATATCTCCAGGACTGAGCAGCAATCGGATTATCCTAAATCCTGGGAGATACCTCTTGGGTTAGATAACCCAACCATGATAAGGGAAGTAGATCCATTTGAGGATATGGATCTTAAGGCAAACATTACATGTGACACTACTGATCAGTCTAGGCCACTTCCCATTGTAGGTGAACCTATGCTAGGGCCAACATCTTCTGATCTGCACTCTTCTTCTTTCACCTACATCCCTAATTCGGATGTTAGAGATTTTGAGATGACACTTTCTACCCTTGATCCTAACATCAGAAGACCAGAAGTAGCTATGGATGACTTGACCGAAGAAATAAATATGCTACCTGAGGCAGGAATTACTGAGGAACCTAATGCATAATGGTGAAGCTTTTAGTAGAATGAGTTGGGGACACACCTACAATCCTAGTCAATCTAATGGATGGCTCGACTTGGAGCCTGAAGAGTCAGCCTCCGATGAATCAGAGATGAGTACTGATGAGTAATTTCTGACGAGGATTTCAGTGACCTCCCCACAGATCTACTTTCACGAATACCCCCATATGATCCAGAGCCTGGGGAGGACATGATCTTTGATGTCAATTATCGTTATGAGGATCCCTATGACACAGATTTTGGTTCTAAGATACATGTTGATCTACTCCCTCAGCAACTTCCTGCTAAATTGTGGGACATGATAAATCAGCTGAATCAACATCATGACCCCCCCTCTGATTATCCTCTATTTTCCATCACTACTCCACACTTTCTTATAGCTAGACTTTTTCGAGTAGGGGTGCACAATCAGTTGGTTCGCATCTCCGAACCACTGATTCTAGGAGCATACGACCACATCTTTCTCTTAATCTTGACCAGCTCTTATGCAAGAACCGATACGTCTGATTGAGTTTTTGCCCAGCTGGAGGCATTAAACTCAGCATCTACCTCACATTCTACCATCACCCTATACATACTCACTTTATACATAGTATATTTTTCTTTTAAGCATATTTCCTTTTTGCATATTGCATACTGTCAGGTTGGCTGGTGATGAACGCTAAACTTTAGGAGCAATTCCAGGTGATTGCTACCCATTTACTCCCTGCTGTATTTAACTTCTTTTATATTCATGCATGAGGACATGCAAGAACTGAGGCATGGGGGGTAGATACGACAAAACTGAAAATTTTGATACCAACACTTAGGAAAACCCTAGAGCTGCATGTCAAACATACTTTAGGATCCTAAATATAAGAATAGCCAACTCCACCTCCAATGCTTGCATTGGAGCTAAAAATCATCCGCAACAGCACTTCTGACTCACCCACTCACCTTTTGTTCTAAATTTAGGGTCAAGCTGAATGTAGCCCGAAAGGGAAATTTCATGAAGTACGAATATAAGAGGTTACTTATTTATAGCATATATACATAGTACATCCACGAATAAGATTATTTTATTAAGAGAATGCATTAGGAATTTTATCCTCTAGTTGATTCCTGTAATCTGGAATCCAGTATAATTTTTCACACACATGTAAAATTTGCAATGGATTCATGGTAAAGGCTGATAAACATCTTTAGTCTGTCGAGAAGAAGAAGTGCTTCTTCTCTTGAACCCCTGGACAGTGCGGCTGTCTTCTTCTCCTGAACCCCATCAAAATTTTAAGGTTTTAACTTCTGTTCTAGACCATGAGTTTTTGTCATAATTTATGATAAGTGCTTTTTTGCTTTTCTTTTTCATTAGGTTAGAATGCCAATAGTAGGCCTAGAGGTACTCAAGTAGCAACCAAGATTCGAACATGACTAGCTTTAGCCTTGGTCCTCTACGAAGATTTTTAAGGTCTACAGGAACTATCCTAAGGTTCGTTGGACTCCGCGGTTAAAGCACCCGTGCTTGAGACATTTTAGCCTCGGTTCAGATTGCAGTGCATTTTTTGTAAGAGAGAGACATAGGATTTATTTGTTTGGATTGTTTTTTTTTTCTCTTTTCTTTTTATTTCTTGATTCAGATAGGCTTCTCAATACGGTCTATGTCAGATTCCTTGTCCCCATCATCAATCCTCAAAGGTCCCTGGCAATCGATGCTTCAAGATAGCACTGCCCATGGCAACCCCCAGAACCCTAGCTTTCGAGATTTTGAGATAATCCCACCTATGGCGTTCCGTAGCCAAATCCAAACCCTGGCATTCGACATTTCGTGATATTACCGCCCATGGTATCTGAACCAGCAGAGTGCTTACGTGCCCCCAGTAGGATATGTAAATATCCTAAGAGACAAGCACCGAGGAGACGATATATTGTTAGGCATCTTCGAGGGGAATTTCCTGCTTCTCCGTGCTGGAAACTCATCCAAATCAACTTGTGTTGATCAGTCGCTCCTAATCTAGGAAACTTCTTTCAGAACATTTAAACTCTTTTGCATGATTTTGATAGTTATGCACACTAAACCAGACTGTGTGTGGATTGGGGTGCTTAGGTTACTGAGACCCGCAAACCGAAGGTCAGTTAACGAGGCCGAATACTCCCTAAGCCTTAGACCTAATACTTAAGCTTCGCATTTTCCCCAACCTCTTGAGGATTATCCAGATCTTAGTGGGTACTTGAATTTTTAAGCCTAAGAGTCTAGCTCAAAAGGCCTAAGATCAACGTTCCTACTAATCTCTTTTTGTGTCTCATTAGCACTTTTTCCTATTTTTCTCTTTTCCTTGATGTGGTCTAGAACTTCGGTTAATCCCTTAATCTCTTACTAATGACTATTCTTTTTCTTTTTTTCATTTTGTGCTCCTGTTTGTCATTTTTCTCTTTTCCTCCTCATGTTTTGTATGACCTTAAAAATTTTCTCTCCCCCCTCAACTTTTTTGTTCTTTTTCAAGATTTTTTCATTTTTTTGGTGCTTTTTGTAATATGTGATTTTTTGTTGAAACCTTTTCTTGTGAGATGAGTTTTCATGAAGTTCTGTCCTTTCATACCCCCCCATGCTTACGATTTGCAATGTCCCCATTGTAAATTAGGTGGGTTCGAATTCAGCTTAGTTCATTCATTAGGACAGGTCTTGTGTGAGCGAACGGGTCGAGGTGACTGTTGCGAACGATTTCTTGACTCGGGTACGGGTACATGAGATGGAGTCGGCTATTCTAATGGATGAACCCTAAAGTACAATCAGAATTCAGCATAGAAATGTCAAGAAAGGTTTCGGGTTTTTCAAGAATGACGGGTTGCCTCCCGTTAAGCGCTAAGTTTTATGCCATCGACTGGGCACAATGAGCTCAAGGAGAATGGAAGGTAAAGGATATCTCAGCCAAATTTGTATTGGTCATGTCAATGAACGGTTTGAGTCTCTGACCATTCACAATGAAGGGTTCGGAATCATGGCTGAGTGGACTGATCTCAATGGCTCCATTTCTAAAGATTCATCAGACTAAGTAGGGTCTGATCCATTTAGATTGTAGTTTTCCTGGGAACAGTTTGAGTCTGGCATCGAAGAGTAGAACCTTTTGACCAGGATGAAAGATCTTTCTAGATATGTGCTTTTCGTGAAAGGCTTTAACCCACTCTTTGTAAATTTGCGAGTTCTCATACGCGTCGTAGCGTAATTCATCGATCTCGCTCATTTGAAGCTTTCTATGGGTTCCAACCTTAGAAAGATCTAGGTTGCAGTTCCATACTACCCAATAGGCTTTATGCTCCAATTTGACGGGGAGGCAACATGCCTTCCCATACACCAATATGAAGGGAGACATACCTAATTAGGTCTTGTAGGCAGTCCTATAAGCCCATAGAGCTTCCGGAAGCCGGGATGACCAATCCTTCCTGTCAGGTCGAATAGTAACTTGGAGGATTTTCTTGATCTCCTGGTTTGATAGCTCAGCTAGGCCATTGGTTTGGGGGCGGTAAGAAGTAGAGATTTGGTGTGACACCCCGTATTTGGTCATCAGTGACCTGAACTGAGCGTTTGTGAAATGGGTCCCTCCGTCGAAAATTATCGCACGTGGAATCCCGAATCGCGAGAAGATGTTCTGATGAATGAATTTGATAACAACTTTACGATCATTGGTTTGGGTCGGGATGGCTTCGATCCATTTGGACACATAGTCAATAGTGAGTAAAATGTATTCGAAGCCTTCAGAGATAGGGAAGGGTCCCATAAAATCAATCCCCCAAATGTCAAAAATTTCGCACACCAGAATTGGTTGTAAAGGCATCATATCTTGATGGCTCATGTTGCCCAAGGTCTGGCAACGGGTACATGCCTTACAGTGATTATATGCATCCTTGAAAATTATGGGTAGTAAAAGCCGCACTGGAGGACTTTTGCTGTAGTTTTATGTCCTGAAATGTGTCCACCGCATGCCTGGTCATGGAAGAAGGAGAGTATGTCTTGGATTTCCACTTTCGTGACACATCATTGAATTATTTGATCAGCACCGATGCGGAAAAGATACAGGTCTTCCCAAAAGTAATACTTGGCATCGGAAAGCAATTTGTCCTTGTGCTTCGGCCAATCGGACGGGATCTGATGTGATGACAAGTAGTTTACTATATCAGCAAACCATGGAAGACCTGTATTGATAGTCAGAAGGTGCTCATCAGGAAAATGTTCCGTGATGGGTTCGGAAGGGTCAATATCTCAGAAGGAAGGTGGGACAAGTGATCAGCTACCACATTCTGTTTTCCAGCTTTATCATGAATCTCGAGGTCAAATTCTTGCAACAGTAAGATCCAGCGGATTAATCGAGGTTTTGCATCCTTCTTTGAAAGGCGATGCCTCACAATTGTGTGATCCGAGTAGATGACAACATGGGAACCCAGGAGATAAGATCTGAATTTTTCCAAGGCAAATACTACGGCTAGTAACTCTTTCTCAGTAACTGTGTAGTTACGCTGAGCGTCGTCAAGTGTTTTGCTAGCATAGTAAATGACCATGGGTTTCCCATCAATTTTTTGCCCCAATACCACTCCTACAGCGAAATCAGGTGCATCGCACATGATCTCAAAGGGTTGAGACCAATCAGGGGACTGTAGGATCCATGCTTGGATAAATCGGTCATGGAGGATCTCAAAGGCTTGAGTGCATTCCTTGGAGATTTCGAGAGGTACATCCTTGGAGAGAAGAGTGGTCAGGGGGTATGCGATTTTCGAAAAATTAGGGATAAATCGATGGTAAAAACTGACATGCCCCAGAAAAGATTGGATGTCCTTGATCGAGTAAGGCATAGGGAGTTTGGAAATCAAGTTCACCTTGGCTCGATCGACTTGGATGCCTTTCTCTGAAATCAGATGTCCCAGGATAATTCCTTCAGGCACCATGAAATGGCTCTTTTCCTAGGAAAGAACCAGATTCATGTTAATGCATCGCCTGAGGATTTGGACCAAGTGTAGGAGGCAATCATCAAATGATGCTCCGAATATTGAAAAGTCATCCATGAAGACTTTCAGATAATCACCTACCATATCTGAGAATATGGCAAGCATGCATCGCTGAAAAGTTGTAGGTGCATTGCAGAGATCGAACGGCATCCTTCAGAATGTGTACATCCCGAAGGGGCAGGTGAAGGTGGTCTTTTCTTTGTCCTCAGGATGGATTGCCACTTGGTTATAACCGGAGTACCTATCAAGAAAGCAGAAGAACCTATTTTCCACTAGTTTCTCGAGGATTTGATCAATAAACGGTAGTGGGAAATGATCTTTCTTCTTGGAGGAATTGAGTCTTCTGTAATCAATGCAGACTCTCCATGAGTTAGCTACATGGGTCAATATGACCTCTTCGATTTCAGTCATAATGATGGTGAGTCCTGCCTTCTTAGGCACAACCTGGATTGGACTCACCCACCGACCGTCGGAGATCGGGTAGATGATCCTTGCATCTAACCACTTAATGATCTCTTTTTTCATGACCTCCTACAGATTAGGGTTCAAATGTCTCTGCATTTCTCATGAAGGTCATGTGCCCTCTTCAGTGTAGATTCGGTGTGTGCAATAAGAGGGACTAATGCCAGTCAAATCATCGAGAGTCCATCCAATGGCTCTTCGATGTTTCTAGAGAACAGTAATCAGACAAGATTCCTGGTCAGGTGTGAGTCTAGAGTTGATAATCACAGGAAACGTCTGATTGGAACCCAAAAAGATGTATTTCAGATGGTCGGGAATAGGCTTGAGTTCCAGGATGGGATTATCAGCAGTAGCGGGCGGTTCAGGGTGTGCGTCAGGAGCAAGGGAAGGAGTTATGGGTGCATCTAGATCAGGTTCAAACTCCTCTATTTGCAGGTTTTGATCTTCTGGTGGTTGATCGGGAATAATTAGGTTGTCCTCGATATACAGTTCATCAACCATGGCTTTGATGTCACATATTTATTCTATAACACTGCAATCGATCCCTTGTTGGGCCTTAAAGGTGTCAATCTTCATTGTTTGGTTCTCAAATTTTAGTTCTATTTGGCCCTCTTCACAGTTTATATTGGCCCTAGCAGTGGCCAGAAAAGGTCTCCCTAGTATAATTGGTGTATCCCTTTTGTTTTCAGGTGCATCCATATCCATGACTATAAAATCCACCGGGAAGTAGAAATCCCGTACCCTAATAATGACATCCTCGAGTACTCCTTTAGGTGACTTGATGGATCGATCAGCTAACTGCAACGTCACCTCTGTCAGTTTAAGCTCAGATTCTTCAAGGTGGTCAAGGAGGGATGTAGGTATTAGGTTTATGGAGGCACCTAGATCTAATAAGGCTCTATCAAATTGGGTATCACCAATCGTGCATGAAATTAGGGGAGTACCTGGGTCTTTAGCCTTAGGTGGGAGTTTACTCAAGATTACAGAGCTGGCTTGCTTTGATAGTACGATTGACTCCAACTTTTGGTTCGTAGCTTTTACTTGGGTGTACACACATCTTTTAGAAATCGTGCGTAAGCCGGTACGTGGCGGATTGCATCCATCAAGGGGATGTTTATCTGGACCTACTCAAAGAGCTTGACCAGATCCTCCTTAGGAGCCACGGGTTTGGTTATCCTCTTTCCCTTGGTCAAGGCCTCAGGAAATGGAATCTTGGTTGGTTCCTCTAAAATAGGTCCAGGTTCTTGATCGGGGATAGGGGTATCTTGGATAACTATCCTAGGGCTTGGGTTACTAACAGACTTGGAGTGGTTTGGATAAGGTGGGTCTTGAGTTGCTTTACCACTACGGGTTGTTACGGAGTTTAATCCTACTTGGTTTTGGTTTGGGGTTGGTAAAATAGGTAGCTGTTGTTGAAATCCCACGTAAGATGTCGAAGTTTCCATCCCGTCGGGTGATGAAACAAAAGGAGCCTGATAAATCATATGGGCATGGCCTAAATTTGGGTTCATAACGTGCCTCTGGGTCGACATGTTATTTGGATTTGGTAGAGGTTGCGAAGGGAGTGTGCCAGGTTGGTGAGAATTCGCCATCTGGGAGAGTGGATTGCAAACCTCTGTGATCTCATCCTTGTGCTGCTTTTGTATTGCCGCATTCATTTTTAGAATGTCAGCCAGAGTTTGAAGGATAAGAGTCATTTGATCTGCTTGGTTTGGCCCAGATTGATAGGTAGGGTTGGGCCAAGGCTGAGGTGGTTGATATGGACGCGGAGCTTGTGGACGGGGTTGATAAGGTGGTCTTTGATTATGAGAATTTCCTGCCCACAGGAAGTTGGGATGCTTCCGCCATCCAGGGTTATATGTATTGAAGAATGGGTCATTCTAGATGGCGTTGAGATCCTTGCAGGTCTGAGGAGCCTTAGGAAAATCAGAGTATCAGGGTTTAGAGTTCCCCAACTAAAATAAAGTGGATCAGAGGTCCCTTTGGTCCTGGAGTCAGACAGGGGTGGGGATGGGTCCATCCCTTGAGAAGATCAGTGATAGATGTTCTGCATAGTTTCCCTCTCAAGAGGTGGCTGTGCAAACGAGTTTTGCGTAGAGGTGGCTCACTACAGATGCTGAGTCAGCTCGTCCATCTTCTTCTTTATGATAGAGACCTTGTGCAACCGACTGGCCATCAGTTCCAAGTCAACGGATGCGGACAGGCCCTGCATCTCATGTGCTCCGCTAGGATTCATCGATCCGTGGGCATTCGTCTGGTAGAATAGGTCCATGGAGTCATTATTGATGGAGTTCTCGCACATATTCTCGAGAATCTCCCACATTGTGTCCTCATGTTGACCCATGATGTTTCCTCTACAGGTTGCATTGACGAACAATCAAATGTCTTCACGGAGTCCCTGGTAAAAAGACTAGACTTGTTCCCATTTAGGAACTCCATGATGGGGGCACTTTCACATGAGATCCAAGAATCGGTCCCATGCTTCATGAAGAGGTTCTCCTGATTGTTGAGTGAAGTGAGTGATCTGGTGGCACAAGGCATTCGTCCAGCCAATGGGGAAGAACTTTTCAAAAATTCAGACTGAAGTTCAACCCATGTGTTGATCGGACGTGTTTGAGTTTGATACCAATGAGTAGCCTTGTCCGTGAGGGAGAAGGAAAACATCTTCATGAGCAGAATATCCCGATTTTGTACATTTAACCAGAAGGTCTGGGCCAAATGTTTGAGTTGTTTGATGTGCTAGAAGGGATCCTTGGAGTTAAGCCCATGGAATTTTGGAATGGCATGAATCATATTGGGCTTGAGTTCAGAATCAGGTCCTCTAGCTGGGATTTGGACTCGAGGCTCGATTGCCACCGCAGTAGGATTATAGTGATCTTGCATCATAGGATGCTATGGAGGGTTTACAAAGCTTTTGAATAGATCATTTAAGTACTGAAGTTGGTGCTCAAGGTTGTTCTCTTCTTCAATTGGTTGTGCCATGATGGAAGAATGAGAACTTGGTTCTGATGAGTCAGAAGAGAGATCTATGTGGTGGGGTTGCTACACAAACACGGGCGTTGAGGCTTGGCCTCGGCGGGAGTGGATTTCTAAAGGAGGTCTTAAAGATGGTCTTAAGGACCTCCTACCAAACATGCACCAAAGGATTTAGACGAGATTGGAATGTGCTGGACCTAATGAAGACACCAAAAAAATTTGGGTGACTATAGAGGCTCAGGGCGGATGATACCCCTTAGCCAGAAAGGCCGTCCACCTAAGAAATACTCGGGCAGCCAGAGAGGGAGAGTCCTGCAAAGACCCCTACACCGCAGAACGTCCCCACGAGTTACAGGGTTTCCCCCACCCAACCTCTCTTGTCACTGAGATTCCAAGTAGACTAGAATGGGGACCTTGACCTCTTAAATCTACCACTTTTAATTAGGATCAAGGTTCTTAGGGTTCCACTTGAACTTTAGATCTTTTCAGTGCAAAAAGTGACTTAATTTCAAGGTTGGTTGACCCAAAGGGTCAACTTCACCTCTTTGTCCTTTGAGAGCTTTTAGGTCCTTTCTTTTAGGGTTCAAGTGAGTTAAGAGCTTGATTTTCTTAGGGTTTCTCTTGGATAAATCTCTTCAAACAAGGCTCAGGCACACCTCTTTTTTAAAATTTTGGTTCTTTGCTTAAAGATGTGTCTCTAAAAATCCTAGATTGGAATCCTTAAGTTGGCTCTATTTGGTCCAATTTAGTTGCTACAAAGATGGTATCTAGGGCTCAATCAAGAAGGTGCTAACCCTTGTTACCTTAAATGGATGCACAATTCAAAAATGTGTTGAAATTAGAATCAGGCAACTTTGATGAATTACTAAATATGGAAAGCAGGTAGCCCTAGATTGATTTTTTTCTTTGTTTTCCTTTTCAGAATTGAGGGGATTAAGAAAGAGGGCTAATGAGAAATTACTTGCCTCTGGTGTGGTTGTTGTGCGGCTGTCTTCTTTTCTTCCCCTGAAACAATCACAATGGAAGAAATAGATCAAGCCAGTATTGAATCAGAAGATGTGATCAAAGTTTCTAAATTGCCCGTTGGTCCCCGGCAATGGCACTAAAATGTTTATGTGAAAGTGAAATTGGGTTTGTAAATATTGTGTTGCAGTATAGTTTAAATTGCTTAGAAAACAAATGAAAGTTTATCACTCGAAAAACTATGAATCCGAGGTTGAACACGGGGAGCAAATTGGTATTTAAAAACTAAGAACACAACTTCAATTTATAAAATGTGATGTTCAACCAAATTATGAAGCAATAGAACTAGTTTCAATGTATATAGATGCTCAAAAATAGGAATAAAGATGTAAAAAATCATATGCTTTTGGGCTTTCTCTTCTTCTTTCTCCTTCTGATGTCTTCTGTTTTTTCTCTTCTTTCTGTTCTTTCTCTTTGTCTGACCTCAGCCGAGCCTTCTCCTTCCTTTGCTTGGGCTTTCTTCTTCTTCTCCTTCTTTTGCTTCTTTTCCTATGCTTCTAACGTTGGCTTCCTCTTTCTCTTCTTTCTCTGACTTCTCCTGCCTTCTTCCTTCCTTGGCTTCTTTCTCCTTTCTGCCTTCTCTTTCTTTGCTCTTAGCTTCTTTGCCTTGGCTTCTAATCTCCTTCTTTCTTTTTCTTCAACCGTGCCTTCTCCTCCCTTGATTCTTCTTTGCCTTAGCTTCCCCTGCAGCTCTTTCTCCTTCAGCTTTCTTCTTCAGCTTCCTCCTCCTTAGATTCCTTCTTCAGCTTCTTCTTCCTTCTTCCTTTTCCTGCACACAAGTGCAAAGCCTACCCCTACCCTCCCTCGTGAATGCTCTCTCTCTTTTCTCTCTTAGGCTCGCTCTCCCAGAGCCTTTCTCGAGTAAATGGGTAGGGTTAACGCACTCGGGTCCAAGTGCACCAGCTTGGGTGATACGCAAGGAGTGCACGGGTTATCGAGTCAGGTAACCAGGTCCACGTAGCGTGGGCACGGACGAGGCATGGATATGTGAGAGGGACCTCAACCCATGTTAGGAGGCGATAAGCCCCTGACACAAATACAATTTATACTACTCTTCCTCTTCTAAAGTTACCGAGGTGGGACTAAAACTCCCACTCGCTTCTTCGTACACACCCACGGGGGATGTCACTCAATTGCTGCATCTACGGTGCCTTGGGACTCCAATTGCTGGTTTGAGGGGATCCGAAGAGATTCCGTGCATCTAGAACCTGATCTTTTGGAGCGGGGCCACCTGGAGTGAGCTTGCAAGCAAGCTTCGCTCCCTCTCCAATGGTAGATAGGGGTCCAACCTGTCAACATGAATACGGCCTCACGGCCCTCTTAAAATACTCAGGAAGCTTCGCTGTGACACAGTGAAGGTGGTTCAAGTGCTGGTGTGGTGCGGAACGGCCAGGGCGTGCGTGCCTAGGTCGTTCTGTGGCTGTGAAGGTGGGGTTGTTTCGGGGTTGTGTATGGCGCGTGTGGTGGTCGATGGAGAAAGGGAAGATGATCAGTGGACGGTGGTGGAGCTTTTGAGGTAGTTGGCGAGGTGTGTGGGTGTGTGGAATGAAGGATGCACCACGCCGGAGGTCTACTGGAGGTGAAGAAGGTGAGGGTGGTCTATGGTTGTCGAGGGTTGTTTTGGGAAATAAAGAGGGGGAAAATAAAGAGAAGAGAGAAAGGGACTTATCTACGAATGATTGGATGAAGGGGGAGGCAGAGGGGTGGATGACGCATATCTGCCATCACTGGAGATGAAGGCCCTAAGATGGAGAGGTGGTGACAACGAGAGGGATGTAGACGTGGGCGCAATTATGGTGCGACGTAGAAGAATGAGGCAGAGATGACTCTGCCACTGGTATGGTGGCAGAGCGATGAGAAGTGGGAGGAAGAGTCGCTGGAGCTTGCGGGCTTCTTGGTTGGAGAGGGGAAGGAGGAATTTCTGGGGAATTCTTCGACCAAAACAAGCATAGGATGGCCGGGATGACCTGGGGCCTTTAAATAGTCGCAGGCGGAGGGCCTTGTGCTTGGAAGACAAGCTTCCAAGCACGGCAACCTCATCGAACTTGGAAGGTCGAGAGGTACCCATATCTCTCATGCGTTCGCATGAGAGATTAGGTGGGAATCAGAGCGCCTAATTGGGTTCACACAGTCGGGAATTCCTCAGAGAATCTCCTTTTCAAATTTGAGAGGGATTCTCTAAGGAATCAGGGAGATATCCCTCTTGAATCCTCGCCAGAGTAGGATTCCTCCACTGTAATGGCGAAGGGACCTAATTGCAAAGAATGACAAGGAAGCTAAGGGGATCTGTGCAAGGTTTTCAAAAGTTAGGGGCATAAAAGTAATTAGGTTGGACTATTTTGCAAAGTAGGTGAAGGTGAACTCCCCTTGAGTCCAAATTTTGGTATAAACCTAATTTGGACATAAGGAATCCAATGGTGAAGTTGGATTTTAGGTTGGAACAAGTTTGACTAGACATTTTACACAAAAACCTAATTTAGGGCAAATGTTTTACTAGGACTCCTATTTAGGTCAAAATAGGTTTTAAAGGCCAAATTGAAGGTTTTAAACCCTAGAGGATATTTTTCTATGAATTTTAGAGGATTTAGTTGAATTTTATCCTGACCAGAATCTTGTTAAATTAAGTGGGTCTGTTTTAGGGTTACAAGAAGTCATTTAATTCCCAAATCTCACATTAACCCTTTTCTGATTGAACCAACCTACTTGTTATCTTGTTAAGACCAATTGACCCATGTTTAACCCATGAGAAATCCTGTTGTTGTACTGTAATGGTGTTGCAAGAAGTCATTTAATTTCCAAATCTCACATTAACCCTTTTCTGATTAAACCAACCTACTTGTTATCTTGTTAAGACCAATTGACCCATATTTAACCCATGAGAAATCCTATTGTTGTACTATAATGGTAAAATTGTAATTTTACCCTTTGTTTCTTACTTTTCTTTCAACCTAGTTATTCCCTGAGTTAGGCCCTTCACTTGGTTATGTAGGAGCTTTTATTCTCTTTTATAGGTTAAAATGGGCTAGTTAGGGCTCATGATGGTGTTCCCATCATAGAGGAAGCTAGAGGCCAATGAAGCCAAAGCTACTCAAGATTTGGCTTATCAGATTCAATTAATGAACAAAAATTTTGATAAGCTTTTAGAAAACCCTGGCATGAACCTGCAAGCAGCCTCTATCTTTCAGGCTTCAAGTGAATGCTCCATTTGCCAAAGCACGATGCACGCCACTGTGGAGTGCCACTAAGAAAATCAATTCCCTGAGTTGATTTAGGTCGACCTGAACACGGCCCAAGGTTTTAGACCACCCCCTCGTAATAACCCCTATTGTAATACCTATAATCTAGGGTGGCAGAACCATCCGAACTTCTCATGGAAGCAAGGTGATGCTTCCAACTCAAGGAATGCAAGACCCTAACCTCCTCAACCCATATATCAGCCTTCCTATGCAAACCCTCCTTAGAATAAACCTTCTGAGATGGATGAACTAAAAGCCATGATGAAAGCGATGTAAGAGCATCAGAATATGGTCATCCAATCTCAAGGTAAGTTGATCACTGATATGCAATATGAAATTGCTCATCTTATTGAGCTAGTTAGGTAGTGGGATCCGAGGAAGTTGCCTAGCTCTTCTGAAGATAACCCAAAGGGTAAGGGAGTCATATTCAGGGTGCACGCTCAAGCTGTGACCGTGCTGAGGAGTGGAAAGAAAATCGACAAACCTGCTAGTACTCCTACCATGACAACCCCTCTACCTAGAAGTCAGGGGTGCCCTATCCTAAGCACCTATCCGCTCCTGGGGAATCTTCTGTTGGCTTATCTGGAGCTAAGGATAGGACGGATGAGATTATGGACACTTTTAGGCAAGTCCACATCAACTTGTTGGATGCTATTAAACAAATCCCATCCTATGCCAAGTTTCTAAAGGACCTACGCACCTAGAAGCATCGATCTAGGAGACAGGTTCAAGCTAAGGTCATCCTACTTGACCATGTTAGCTCGGTACTCCAACATGGAACACCCCCCAAAATAAAAGACCCAGGAGCCGCATATATTTCAGTGGTTATAGGTAACCAACACATTGATGAGGTTTTGCTCGATTTGGGCATGGGGGTGAACATTTTACCGAGCTCTATCTACAACCTCTTGGGAGGAGGCGATTTAAAGCCTAGACCAATCATCCTCCAAGTCGCAGAGAGATCGCTTAAGACACCACGAGGATTACCGAAAGATGTCCTAGTGAGAGTGGAGGACTTCTTCCCTGTTGACTTTCTCATACTTGACACTGATCCATCTAATAAGCCCACTAATGGTTGAAGATGGTTGATGGTTTAATGATGATGATGATGACTCCATTGTTATTTATATAATGGATTGATCTTGTTGTAGTAAACGTAGGAAATACAAACCATCATTACGACCATTATTATTTAATTAACTAATTTTTACTGGTTTATTCCAAGTCATTCACTGGGAGGCAGTTATTGATTTGCATCACTCTCTAGGTCTAAAATTATTCTTTCATTCAAAAAAAAAAGTTTTATGTCCAACAAAGAATGTTTGAATGAATGCTTGGTTTAATTATGTACAAAGAATTAATTGAAATGCTTACAAAATTAATTACAAACAAGCATTAAACACTTCATCATTGTACTCTAAACTATCTATTTATAAGTTATGCTGCTAAAACTTACATAAACATATATTACTAACTCATATTACATATCATACTAACTTAACTTACTATATTGACATATACAGTAACACATATAATAGTTATAGCAATAGATATAAGCGTCGCTGGACCCCAAAAAAAACTATATAGAAACAAAAAGAGGGAAACCAGGGTCTATAGCGACGGTTATTTTGCCTACAGTGACACTTTATTTTGTTAGTAAAGGTCTGAAGTTATATATAGAAATACATAATTATACTATGTGTGTATATATATATATTATAGTTATCTTGTACAACCCTTTTTTATACAGGTTTCCAATCTGTATATACTTTATACTTATATGTATCTATACTCTCCCTCTCTCTCTTTACTCCTCTACCTTTCTTCTTAATTTTATTCTTCGTCAGTTCTTGGCGGCACTTAAGCGTTAAATACTTAGGTGATTAGTTAATGTCATTACAGCTCTTAATTAATCAAAATTTTGTTTAATTTGCAGGCACACTTTTCGAGGGATACATAGCACCTAGATGGTGGGACCAGACCTCTACTAAGCGTGCCCTAATTTGTCATTAGGCCACTTAATTACATGTTTACATGCTCAGATCAGTGGGCTTCACAGCCCGCACACCCCTAGGCCCCTGGCCCCACACATCATATACTCAGTATGCTCATAGGTAATAGGATGATCGGTTGTTCGGGCGCCCAGCGCCCATGATGACTGATCGTCCTATGCAGCAAATTCCAATTAAAGCATTGCGCGTGCTCGCCCGCCAACGATGTGGGACTATCTAGGCGTAAGCGCAGCGTAGAAATTTCAAGCGGCAGAGCGGCAATTGCGATTTTGGCCCTCGATTCGAGGGCCATAATTTGTTAAATATTAAAAATAAATTATGTGAAAATAAAGTATTTATATAGTACTATACAATTGTACAATTAATATGGAATTTTAATTATATTTAGTGTATAAATAAATTAGCTAAGGTATATAGTCTATACATACTTAATTTTAGGTTTTGTTCGTTAATTACGTATAAATTATTTATTATATAGTCTAATTGACCTTATACAGAGTTAGTATACATGTATAAGTATTTTATAAACATTTTTATTATATTTTACAGATTTGATTTATGTTTTATTTACATTTAAATAGCTAATTTTAGGACTATTTTATTTGCAAATTAAATTTAAATAGTGTATATATTATAAATATACTTAAATTAAGTTAAATTACTTAAAATACAGTAGTATACATATACAGTATAAATTACTTAATTTTAACTTAATTTACTAATTTATTTTAATTTAATCTAATAACTTAAATATTAACTTAATAAATTTATTATTTATTCCGTATACCTAATTAAATTAAGGTACAAATTTTAATATGACTATAATATGCATATAAATACATATATATAGTATTATAACTTAATATGGCTATTTATAGTGCTTATTACTTTATATAGCTTATGGTACATATACATTAGTTTAATTAATAATTAGTTGTATAATTAAGATATATATAGCATACTCTAACTTAAATATTTACTTTACATAATACAATATATACATAAGTTATTTAACTTATAGATCTGTATGCTTTACATTATAGATAATTAAGCTTACTATATAGCTTAAATAATTACTTATATACATATTATCCAAAGGATTTTTAATGTTTTGGGGTTTTTTCAGTTTTTATGGTTTTAATTTATATTGTGGAGGTAGGAGATGTGAATGGAAGAAATAGATGAGAAAGATGACATATTTTTGGTGTTTTAAGAGGTACATTCTTTTATTAAAGCTCATGGTATACAGTTAGAAAACTATCTGATCTTCAATCAGACAGTTTTATTTTATTTTTTTAGATTTCTTATATAATTTTTATTAAAATCCAAAGTTCACTCATCCTAAGCCTTTAAAAGGTTGTCTAAAGTGTCTTAAGGGCTTAAGGTGAGACCTAACTATCTAAAAGGCAGGAAACTGCCTTAAACATGCTCAGTCTAAGTTATGAAACATATAAAGGCAATTAAGCATGTAATTCAAGATAAATTTCACTTAGTGGACAGCTGGACTTAATAGTTAGCTGACAAAGGATTAAAAAAAAAAACTCATTACAAGCATCCAAAGGATATTAAGAGTCAATTACAATAAGGAAAGCTTGTATACAAGTTAACACAACATTGCATATCAGTCAGCTCATTTAACAGAATTAAACCTAAGCTACTGTCCATAGGGTTTATTCAGACTTGGGATTTCCTGCTAGATCAGCAGGAAGAATCTTCTCAAATGTAGCAGCTGAGTAGAAGACTACTCAACAGTAAACAACTGTTGAAACTCCCCTCACTGCCACAGATTTGGTTCTACTTTCGACATCTTAACTGCTGCTGCAGTTAAGACATCTTCCATAGAATCAGATCTACAACAGAGAAGACTCAGAACCAGCTACCTAATAACTTGAATCAACCAATCAAATTCTAGATCAGGCTATAGACAACCTGATCAGGAATTTTAAATGGTTGTTTCAGGAACTACATAGCTGGATTGAGGGGAAATGTAGCTGCAATTGTAGCACTTTGCTCTAAATCTGGGATTAAAATATAACTTAGAAGTTCCCTCAACACAACCTGACAAGGGTTTCAATTCACAAATCACTTGGGAATACAAATCAAAACCAAGATCCCTTGTTAGCAAAATCCCTTCAGATCAAATGAAAGCTGATCTATCTCTTCCTAATGCTATAGACAACATGTAGGAAGAGTTAAATTAGTAACTTTAAAAACACACACTCAAATCCCAGAATTCTAAGACCTAAAGGAATATGGAAAATTCCTTAGGTCAAAACATCATTCTTCTAAAAACAATTAATTGATGAATACAGGATAGGACTTCAAATCACCAAAGTGATTTTCATGAGCCCTATCATGCAATCAAGGCATTGCAAACCTCATGAGGATCCAAATCAAATTATGACTCCTCTGAGGTGAATTCTAATTTCAGAATCACCTCAGATTCCTAGCCAAAGAATTAATCAACTGATCAGAAACTCAGTTTGCTAGATCATAGAGTTTAAAGCTCACAAACGTATAAAACATTGAAATTTGACTTCATCAAACAAATCTGGCAAACCAGTTCTCTTTCAAGCTCAGATTAAGGGCTTTGTGACAAAACATGAGATGAGTGAGAAGCCCCTAACATGATCTTTGATGCCAATTTCAGATCTGATATCAGAAGATAATGAGATCTGAAATTAGGTCAGATGAGTGGGTGAATTGTGAGAAATAAATCGTGGGAATCAGAAGCTATATGGAAAACATGAAGAGGGAGAAATCTTATGAAAAATGGCTGTGTGAACCATCCCCTCTTATCTGGAATGATCAGAGGAGGTGAGGGGAGTGAATCTATTCTACTTCTACTGCTATAGCTAAACTAACAGAACAATGAAATTAAACACTACAAACTACTTTAATTCTACTTCTAAGCTACTTAACTACAGCTACAACTAAATTGCAGAATATTAAATCTACTCTAACAGGAAAAATGGGACCTATGGGTCCTTAGCCGGTGGCTAAGGAGGAAGAAGGGAGGGAGATGACTCCAGCGGAGGGAAAAGCCTTCCAGTGAGGCTTCAGAGTCGTCCTCAAGTGCTATAAGGTCCTTAGCGACGAGGAGGTTGAATAGAAGTCGGTGATTTCACAGCCGATGGCTGTGAAATCAGGGATTTGGTGGGGAGGGCAGCTGGAGTGGACGAATGACCGCCATGAGATGTAGGAGAGAGTGATCCCCTGTGTGCGCGACCACTGAGGTGCTTAAGTAGCAAACTCAGTGGCTCAGATCACCGCACGGGGGAAAATAGTTGATGAAGCAACCGGCGGCAAGGATGAGAGGAGAGGGGCACGTGGTTTGCCAACTCAAAAACTGATCATTGGATGGGATCTGGGGAGAAGGGTGAGCGCACGCGCCGCTTCTCCTTTAGATCAGATCAGATCAGATCTTTTTTTAAAGCTTCGATTCAGATCGAGTTGCAGATCAAGATCACGAGCGAATGGATGGCCAAGATTTGCCATGTCCTTCGCTCTCTACAGTGCGTGCGAAGAACAGCAGGCAGTAGCAGTCTGTTGGGGAAATTGTAGGGAGAACCCCTTCAGGAAGGGGTAGAAATATTGTATGCAGGCCCATAAGTGAAGGAAATTGTAACAGGACAGACCCTGAGGGCTTTTGAAGGGGTCCCTGCGGGTTGCAAATAGGTCCAAAAAGGATTTCTAAAGAAGAGAATGTGATGCATGAAGGAGCTAAGTGTAAACTCTACGTTTCAAGGTCTTAATGATGTCCAAATGCCTT
Source organism: Thalassia testudinum (assembly GCA_037157565.1). Lineage (NCBI taxonomy): Eukaryota > Viridiplantae > Streptophyta > Magnoliopsida > Alismatales > Hydrocharitaceae > Thalassia > Thalassia testudinum. Next base: position 37,988,714 of record JAZHRO010000014.1, read on the forward strand.
CAAATTTTTATATGTGCTCAATTGAACATTTAAGAAATTAATTATACTTTTGATTTATACTTTTAAACTTGTTTATGTGTTTAATTCATGCTTGGATCACCATTTGACCTAATTTTAAGAATATCTCATTTCATGACATAATTATGCAATTTTAACACAGAATCAAGGTTTTAGGCCTTTTTCTTTGATTCCCATACTTAACCCTTTTTATCTATTAATTTGATGTTGTTTAACCCAGTGTCTAGCTTAACTTCAGCTTTTTAGCTATGATGAGTAGCCACTCATCACCCACCAAGTCATCCATTATCCTGGGATGCCCCTTCTTGGCAACAGCAAATGCCTCTATCAATTGTAGATCAGGGACACTTAAAATGGGCTTTGGGAACAAGAAGATCCGACTGAATGTTGTTGATACCTACAAGCAATCTGGATTTGAAGATTGTTCCTAGATTAAGGTAGTTGATAAAATCATTGAAGAGACTACTTTAGCACTCTTATGTAGAGATCCCCCCCAAAAGGTCATATCTAAGGACCATCCTCCAACTATTGAAGAGAATGAAGGGGATATGCCTGATTAGAAGAGCTGCTGGGAGTACACACAGAGACTCTGTCCCCATTCTGGACCCTGAAGGTAGATCCGCTACCTGAGGCGGGGACATCTCAACTTATACCCTCAATCCAAAAGGCTCCTGAGTTGGAGCTTAAACCCCTCCCGAGCACATTGAAGTATGCTTTCTTTGGCCCTAACGACATGTTCCTCATCATTATCTCATCACAATTAACTGAATCGTAGGAGAGAGCTTTGTTCGAGTGTTTACAAAGGCATAAGGATGCTATTTCTTAGTCGATAGCTGACATTAAGGATGTTGACCCCTCCCTTTGCATGCATCATATATACACAGACGAGTCCGTGAAACCCTTTCGAGACATGCAGAGAAGGCTCAACCTCAATATGCAGGAGGTTGTCAAAAAGGAGATTCTAAAATGGTTCGATGCATGGATTATCTATCCCATTTCAGACAGTAAATGGGTCAGTCCAATACGTGTGGTGCCCTAAAAGGTAGGAATCACTATGGAAGAAAATGACTAAGGAGAGTTAGTGACCACTAAACCCTCAATTGGTTGGAGGGTCTACATTGATTACCGGTGTTTGAACACGACTACCTAGAAAGACCATTTCCCCTTACCGCTTATTGACCAAATTTTGGAAAAACTTGTAGGGAACAAGTATTTCTGTTTCCTTGACAGGCACTCTGGGTATAATCAGGTAGCTGTCTTCCCAGACGATCAGGAGTGTACCATATTCACAAGTTTGTATGGCACATTTGTGTTCCACCGGATCCCATTTGGGTTATGTAATGCTCCTACCACTTTCCAATGATGTATGTGTTTCTCACTCGAAATCAGGTTTTAAATCGTTGCATTGTAGTATAGTTGAAATCCTGCGAAAACCTAATAAAATTTATACTTGACAAAGTCTAAGGTCGTTCACTGGGAGCAAGTAGGAATTCATTTCTCAAAATTGCAATTTAAAATAATAGAGATACGAAATTATAATCAAAAATTGATTTAGAATAATGTAGCAATAAGATCAAGTATCAGACTGCAAAAAGAATTGACTAAAATGGTGATTTCAATCACCAATTACTCCTTATAATAATGTAAATAGAACTTAATAGTTATATATGAAATGATCTCAGTCAACCATCTGAATATTCAATCAAGCGACTTAAACGTCTGATGAACAGTGCTTTTTCTCTGATTTCTTCTTCTTCTTGCTTTCCTTCTTCTTTCTTCTTCTGTTTTCTTTCTCTGCTCTTCTTGTGTGGCTCGTCTTCTTTTCTTCTTCTTCTTTCTTTCTCTACTCTTTTGTTCTTCAACTCTTCTTCTTTACGTAGAGGGGGAAGGATCCTCAATTTTGGCTAAGTGTCAGCCAATCCTTCTCAGAGCAAAACCCCCTACCCCTGAGAACTATCCTCTTCTTTCTCTCCTTGGGTCACGCTCTCCCAGAACCTCCAAGAGTACCGGGTTATCGAGTTTTTAGACCTAGAGTACACCATGGTCCAGGGCTATGGGCATGGGTCGCAACCAAGGAGTGCTTAGGTTAGGCGGGTTATTAGGTCTGCTAGACTCGCGTGTAAGGTGTCGTGGGCAAGGCGCGTGAGGGTGCATGCGGGGACCTCACCCCCTGTGAGTGCTGAGGCGATAAGGCATAGCGACAAATTCAATTTATGCAGGTGCGGGCACTCTTCAACTTCCAAGGTGGGACTAAAGTCCCACACTTCCTTTGTGCACTACAGTAGTAAGGTTTCTTAGTCTGATTGCACCTGCTACTGGGGGTATTCCCTCCAATTGGAGTCCTGGGCACGTTCCTTGAGCAAAGCAGTAGCGCCTGGGACTTCACTTGGGGCTCGCGATGCCTAGAGTAAGGCCTCCAGCTTCGCTCGAAGCTTTGCCAATGGCAGCTCGACCTGGTACTTGAAACTCAAGGAAAAGGGCCTCACGGCCACGTCAGATGGTTCAGTAGGATCACCATGGCACGACGAGTGTGATGGTGGTAGTGGCGTGTCGTGAGAGGGTGTATGGTGATGTGTGAAGGTCAAAGATGGTGGTGCGGCAGTGGGTAGGTCGTCAAGGTGTTAGGATGGGTAATAGGAGAGGAGATGTCAGGGCTTTTGTGTAGTGGAGTACGGCGGAGCTTATGGAGGTGATAGAGGCATGATTCATGCAATGTGGTGGTGAGTAGGCATTGTCGAAGCATCGCCGAAGGTGGAGAAGATGAAGTGTGTTGAGGGAGAAGTAGTGGTCGTGCGTATGTGTAGAGAGTGGGAAAGTGAAATAGAAAGAAAAAGAGAGCAACAGAGGGACTTAGCGAGATGGTAGGGAGGCGGAGGGCTCCAGTGTTGATCGATCGGAGTTGGAGGAGTAAGAAGCGGTGAGACGGCGACGGCAATGTAGATGGAGGAACGCCCTCCCTTTGGTTGGGGAAGGTCGCGACGAAGAGAGGAAGAGTTTAGGTCGTCCAATTTGATGGTTGGACGGTCGGAGGAGGGAGATCTAGAGAGGTCATCGGAGCAGGGATTTTTGGTGGCCGAAGGAGGGGAATTAAGTTGATTTGGCTCCCAAAAACTTGCTAAAGAATACGGCCATGCCCTGGGGCTCCTTTCATCGAGTTCAAGAGGTCAATTTGGGCTTGGAAGCCAAACTTCCAAGCTTAGGAAATGTTGTCAGAGATGGAAGTTTTGAGATACCCAAATCTCTAATGTGTTCGCATGAGAGATTGGGAAAGTTTTAGGGCACATGGATGGATTCAATGGGAAGAGGACTCCTCAAGGAATCTCCCTTCCACTTTTGGAAGGGATTGATTGAGCAGAGGAGTTCTCTTCAATCAAGGGTCATCGGAGAAGGATTCCTCCATGATAATGGTGGAGGGGACTATTTGCACCTTAAAATATGCCTGCAATAAAGCCTTATTATGCTATTTCCTAGCATTAACGTTGCATATTAGGATTCTATAGTTGCATTTGTAAAAACACTTGCATTCATGCATTTAATTGAGAGGAGAAGAGAATGGAATAAATGGCTTGCATATTTACATTTTTTCGCAAGTGCCTCTTTGCAAAAAGTCCCCTCTCTATTTTTTTTTTCCTCTTTCTTTCTTTTCTCTTCCCGCGGTTCTTCTTCCTGCAGCTGCATGCACTCCACGCCATGCTGCAGCTGCATGCACTCCACGCCATGCTGCAGCTGCACGTCCTGCCAATGCCACTCCCTGCTGTCCTTCTCGCACCATTCCCTGCGATGGCCATCTCCCCCATTCCCCGCATGTTGCATGGCCATGCTCTCCTCCTCTATTTAAAGCCGCAGCCTCTTCCTCGCAACACGGAGGCTGCTGTAGGAGAAAAACCCGCAGCCACAACCTTCTCCTCCACCGTCCTCCCCTCCCATACGTCGGCCCTCCTTCGAGGAGGCACCCGGTGAGCAGGAGAACCCACTGTGGTGCACACCACCACAGTGGGAACACCATCGCCCAGCTCTTCAACGAGCCGGTGGGTGTGGTGTCTTCCTTCGTTTCATTTTTTTCGTCCCACGCCATTGCCGCCGCTTCAAGCTCCGAAGCTTGAAGCCGCGGCAGCAGCAGCCAAGCGGCGGCAGTAGCTCCCCCCGCCACCTCCGCGACCTTCCCCACAGCCGCTCTCCGCCTTCGCGCGCACCTGCAGGGCATTCCCCGCCTCCTTCTCCGTTCTGTCGCCTCTGCCGTTGCACCCTTAACCCGCCGTTGCGCGCACTGCAGCGGCCGGCTAAGCCCTCTCGCCGTCCCCTGCCAACCTCCGCACCCCTCCGTGACCACCTGCCGACCTCCTCCGCGTTCTCTTCCCCACGCCATCGCCCGCTCTTCGCCCTTGCACTTGGCCTGCAGACGCATCACCTCCATCTGCAGATGCCATTTCCAGACGTCCGCCTCCGCCTGCAGACGACGCGGCTCCAGACGTCTGCCGCCATCCACCGACGACTTAACTCATCCCTTCTGCGTCCTCCTCGCTCCGCTCTCTCAGCTCTCTCTCCCACTCTCTCTCTCTCTCTCGCTCTCTCTCTCTTTCTCTCTCTCTTTTTTTACTCACAGCACACACTACACCAACACACACACACACCTTCACCAACGTACACACACCTACACTCACACTTATGCACACACACACACACTTACACTATAAGTATAGTTATATATAGTAACATATATATACATACATAAATATATATACATACATATATCTATATATATATATATTTATATACATAGTATATCTATATAGTTATGTATACATACATATATATATAATATATATACATATATATATAATATATATATATATATCTACTTATATATATATCTATATACTTATACATATACTTATATATATAGACATATATACTTATATACATATATATATATACATATCTATATACATATATATATATATCTAGATACATATACTTATATAAATATATACATAGCTATATACATATAAACATACATATATATATATACATACATCTACACCTATATATATATACATATATATCTATATATATCTATACATATATACCTATACATTTATATATATATAGATATATTTACTTATATACATACATATGTACATATATTTTCACGTTATTTACTATACGCTGTATCGCAGGAATATCTACACTAGTTGCTGATATTCCCCGATACACGCGTACAAAAAGCGTGGACATATACATCTTCCATCATCCATCCTCACTCCACACGGCACATAGTCGTGTTGGTTGCATCTCTCTAGACGACGACCGACCCGACACGGTGCTACACTCCATCGCCACCTCCACCCCCACCCCTTTATATATATACTACATATAGATATATATATCTATAGATACTATATTTACTTTCTGTCTGTTAGCTTCCTTCTTAGTAAAAAGATAAAAAAAATATAAAAGAGAAAAGATAATCTTTGATTTGCAGGAATCCTGTCTTGCGAGTAGCAAGGCGTGTTTTGGATCTCTGTTTTGGCTAAAAGCCAAGGACACAATTTTGAGGGTGTGCCTCAAGAACAAGGATTACCAGAAGAAAATTTAAATAAGAAAAACACCAAAAACATAACAAACGAATGAAAGAGACACATTTTAGGAAAAGCGTAGAAACTTGACTTGAACCCCACTTCCCTGAGTTCGACCCTGGGCCTAAAGGTGACAAGATAAAATCAATTAGGCCAGGTTAAAAATTTTGTAAAGAGACGGTTAGGTCCAAATTAGGTTAACCACTATACATATTTCAATGATAAAAACATCATATTAACAACCTATCCGGGCCGACCGATCAGGGACTATTTGAAAAGAGTGATGACAAAAATAGGAGCCTTTTTGTAAGGAATTCAAAAGTTAGGGGCATGTGTGTGAGGGAAAATGCTCAGACTGGACCAAATTATCAATTAGGTCAAGATGATCTTAGATTGGGTCCAAATTTTGGTAAAAACCTAATTTGGACCTAAGGAATCCAATTGTGAAGTTGGATTTTGGTTTTGACCATGTTTGACTGGGTAATTTATGCAAAAGTTCAAATTAGGGCAAATGTCATTCTGACTCTATTTTGGGTCAAGATGGGTTATAATCATCAAATTGAAGGTACTAAACCCTAGAGAATATTTTTCTATGAATTTTGAAGGGTTTGGGTGAATTTTATCCTAACTAGAACCTCAGTTAATTAAGTGGGTCAGCTTTTAGGGTTTCAAAGTCATTTAATTCTTAAAACACACGAAAACCCTTTTCTGTATGTTCTAACCCACTTGTTAGACTTTTAGGACCATTTAACCCTTAATTAACCCCTGAGAAAACTTGTGGTTGTACTGCGTTCAAGATATGATGGTAAATTATAGTTCTAACCCTATTTTCTTGTCTTTCCCTCAGAATGAATTACAGTGAATTATGGCTCTCTGGCAGTTATGTAGGAGCATTTGTTGACTTAATCAAATCAAAATGAGCTAGTTATGGCTCATGATGGTGTTCCCGTCATACCTCCATGCCTAGCTTTTGCTAGTCCCTTAGCAAAATTTCATGGAATTAACTTTAATTCTAGATCATGTGCCTTATTATGCTTAAAACTCTGATGTGTGCTTTCCTTTGTAGATTAGGTCAGAATGCTGATAGTAGGCCTAGAGGTACTCAAGTATCAACCAAGATCCGATCCTGACCAGCTCTAGCCTCAGTCCACCACGAAGGTTTCTAAGGCCCACAGGAACTAACCTAAGGTTCATTGAACTCCGTGGTTAAAGCACCTATGCTTGTAACATGTTTTAGCCTGGTTCAGTTCGCAGTGCATTTTTGTAAGAGAGAGATAGAAGATCTTTTTCTTTGGAGAGTTTTCTCTATCTTTTCTTTATATTTCTAGCTTCGGATTAGCTTTACCATACGGTCTGTATCAGATTCCTAGTTCCCACCATCAATCCTCGCAGGATCCCTGACAATCGATGCTTCGAGATAGAACCGCCCATGGAAACCCCCAGAACCCTGGCTTTTGAGATTTTGAGATAATCCCACCCATGGCGTTCTGTAGCTAAATCCAGACCCTAGCAATCGACATTTCATGATAATGCCACCCATGGCATCTAAACCTGCACAAGGTGCTTACATGCCCCGGTAGGATATTTAGATATCCTAGGAGACAAGCACCGAGGAGACGATATGTTATTGTGCATCTTCGAGGGGAATTTCCCACCTCTCCACGTCGGGAACTCATCCAAATCAACTTGTGTTGATCAGCCGCTCCTAATCTAGGTAGCCTTTTCAGAATAGATTTAACACCTTTGCGTGATTTGATAATTAAGCGCACTGAACTAGACTGTGTTTGGATTGGGGTGCTTAGGTTACCGAGTCTCGCAAACTAGAGGTCAGTTAACGAGGTTGAATAATCCCTAAGCCTTAGACCTAATACTTAAGCTTTGCATTTTCCCCAACCTCTTGAGGACTATCCAGATGTTAATGGATATTTGAATTTTTAAGCCTAAAATAACAGCCCAAGAGGCCTAAGATCAGCATTCATACTAATCTCTTTTTGTCTCTTATCACTTTTTGTCTTTCATTTTCTTTCCTTTTGATTTGGTCTAGAACTAAGTCAATTCCTTAATCTTTTACTAATAACTATCTCTTTTTTATTCCAAATTATGCTCCTTTTTGACATTTTTATCTCCTCCCCTTTTCCTCCTCAAAAATGATATGCAATTAATTTTTCAAAATTTCCTCCCTTCTCCTATTTTTGTTCTTTTCCCTTTTTTTCTTTTTTTTTTATTTTTTTGGTTTTTGGAATATGTGCTTTTTTTATGAAACCCTTTCTTGTGAAGTGATTCTCATAGCATTTTGCACTTTAATACCCCCCCATGCCTACGATTTGCAATGTCCTCATTGTAAATTAGGTCGGTTTGAATTCAGCTTAGATCGTACATTAGAATAGGTTTTGGGTGGGTGGACGAATCGGGGTGATTGTTGTGGATGGTTTCAAGCTCGGGCACGGGTACCAGAGGTGGAGTCGGCTGTTCGAATGGACGAACCCTGAAGTACAATATGAGTTCAGCATAAGATGTGTCAAGAAGGGTTTCAAGCTTTTCAAAAGGATGACAGGTTGCTTCTTGTTAAGCGCTAAGTTTAATGCCATCGTCTGGGCGCAAATGAGCTCAGGGAGAATGGAGGGCAAAAGATACCTTAGCCAAGTTTGAGTCAGTGAGTTCGACGAATAGTTTGGGTCTCTGACTGTACACCATAAAAGGTGCAGAATCAAGGTTGGTTTTCTAATTTCAATGGCTCCATTTCCAAAGATTCGCCTCACCAAGAATGGTCCAATCCATTTTGATATGAGTTTTCCTGGGAATAGTTTGAGTTTGGCATCAAAGAGTAGAACTTTCTGACCAGGGTGGAAAGATTTTTGTACAATGTGCCTGTCATGGAAGGCTTTAACCCGCTCTTTGCAAATACGCAAGTTCTCATACTCATCATTGCATAGTTCCTCGATCTTGCTTAATTACAACCGACGGTGTATTCTAGACTTCACTAGATCCAGATTGCACTTCCGTACTGCCCAAAAAGCCTTGTGCTCCATTTCGATGGGAAGGGACATGCCTTACCATACACTAATCTGAAGGGAGACATGCCTAATTGGGTCTTGTGGGTGGTCCTATAGGCCCACAAGGCTTCCGGAAGGTGAGTAGACCAAACTTTTCTATCAAGCCGAACAGTGACCTGAAGGATCTTCTTGATCTCTGAATTTGATAGTTCTGCCAGTCCATTAGTCTGGGGGTGGTAAGGAGTCGAGATACGACGCGACACCCCGTACTTTTTCATCAGGGATTAGAAGTGCACATTTGGTAAAATGAGTCTCGCCATTGCTGATGATGGCCTTAGGAACCCCAAATTTGGTAAAGATGTTCTGGATAAATCAGAGGACAACTTTATGATCACTAGTTCTCGTGCCAATGGCTTCGATCCATTTAGAGACATAATCAATAGTGAGTAGAATGTATTCGAAGCCGTTAGATCTGGGAAAGGGTCCCTGATAAACGCTAGTTTATCATCATTCCTATGCATTAAGACAAACCTAGCTCTTAGGATTTTACTTCGTAAATGGATTTTTGGGCTGCATTTAGGCATAAATTAGGTTAGGCATGCATTGCATTTTTTATTGTCTTTTTGATATGTTTTTGTGAGTGTTAGGGATGAACAGATATATAGATCCCTAAAACCCTAGCACTCAAGAAGGCAAATGGTGAAGGAGAAGCTCAGACTAGTTGGAACTCAGCTTGATCCAGCTCACCACAACTGGAACCTAGCTCACTTGAACTAGGGTTAGCTCATCCCAGCTCTATTTAGCTAATCTTAGCTAAATGGCAGCTCAAGAGAGTTCATCTTAGCTCACCCTAGCTCAAGTCAGCCCAAATCCAACTCAACCTAGTTGAGTCTAGCTCATTTTAGCTCCCACAAGTCCACAGGGAGCTCTAGCTAGCTTAGCTGAGTTGACTGGAGTTCACCCTACCTCAGATCCAGCTACATCCAGCTCCACTCAACTCCAGTCAGCTGAAGAACTCATCCTAGATCAGGAAGCTCACGTCCAGCTCCTGGGGACTCAGCTTAGCTCAACTCGGTTGAGCTAAGCTACATTAGCTGCCTCAACCAGCTTGATCCTCCCCGGGAGCACTAGACCCAGCTCACCTCAGCTCATTATGGTAGAAGTCAGCTCACTTTAGCTTGGCTTAGCAGCTAGCAAAGAACTAGCAACTAAGCCAGCTAGAGTAGCTCCATGCCAGCCTCTTTAGTAGTTGCCAACTCCAATTCCAGCTCCAGACTTCTCCTCAACTCATCTCTTTAAACCCTAGCTCCAATACCTCCTCCTCTAATCCATAGCTAACTAAGCTATCTTAGCTTAGCTTAGCTTAGCTAGTAACCAGCTCCTTGGCCATCCACCACCTTCAATTCAACCCTAGCTAGCTCCACCAACTAAAGCTCTACCTAAGCTAGCTATCCTACTCAAGTTGGCGCCACCTCCTAACCACCTCTTCACCCCATCATCACCACCAAAAGGCACCAATTTTGGTGCCAAAACCTAACCCTAACTACCCCCCTTTTTGGTGCCAACATCCACCCCCATATCCACCATACACTTAACCCTACAACCCATCCTAGCCACCCACCTACCCCTCCTTCTAGAACCTTTCTTGGCGCCACCTAAGACCCCCTTCTAGAAGCCATTTTGGCGCCAACATCAAGGGGTGCCACCACCCATAACCACCCCCTAGGTGTCCCTTGGGTTGGCACCAATTGCCCTTAGCCATAGGATCCCCAACCACCTCCATCTTACCATCTTAGCCCTCCATTTCAAGAGTCACCTTAGCCCCCTTCCTACTGTATATAAACCCACCAGCTACCACCATTTTAGAGCATCTTCCATTAGTGTATTATTCCACCTACATCCACCTATACCTACGGCCAAGGAGGAGTAGAGAAGAAGATTAAGGGGGCACATCACCAGCCCCTTTGGTGCCTTCTTCTCCCCACTCTCTTCAACTTGGGCCACGCCAAGGAGGAGGACTTTTCTACTTCAAGGAGGATGGCCAGGCAAAGGAGAAGGACCTAGGGTGGACGTCCACCCTTGGAGAGAAGCTTAGGGCACGCCCCCTTAGGGCTTGCTTTGGAGGACATCACTTTGGCGGAGCATATCAAGGAAGGAGTTGGAGGACTCTTTTCAAGCTTGGGAGCTACCAAGCTTGGATCAAGAAGCCCTCTTCTTCACCATCTATCTAGAGGATTTGTGTTTTCTTTTGTTTATTACAATTTTCTAGTAGTAGAAGCATTCATCTACTAGGCTTTTCTGTACAATACTTTCTCATTAATCTAGTTGCCTTCTTTGCAATTTCTTTAGTTGCATTTTTAATTACTTTGTTTTTAGCATTCTTCACTTCCTCTCCCTAATTATTCTAGGCCTCCACTTGCCTAGAGTGAGCTTAGGGAGAGGCTCTACTTGCACTTTAGAAATAGTATATTGAGTTGAGTGTAAGTCACTTTCTCGCCAACAATTTCGCATGTTGCCTTAATTTCAAAAACATAAAAATGATATATTGAAAAAGACCAAAAAGAAAGTTGAGATTTATATTCCAAGCAAGAGAATTAATTTTTCAAACATATTGCCTCCTTGGATGACCCTAGATACTCCACTATCTAGATCTTACAAATTTAAAAGTGAAAGCGGATTTACACGTTGCAATGACACTAAATTACCTAATTAACAAACCGTGTATTTTCATGATCAGTCCCATGAAATCAATTCCCCATATGTCAAAGATTTCACACACAATAATCGGGTTCAAGGGAATCATATCCTGCAGGCCCATGTTTTTGAGGGTCTTACAACGAGCGCATGACCTACAATACATCTGTGCATCTTTGAACAAAGTGGGCCAAAAGAACCCACACTGGAGAATTTTTGTTGCAGTTTTACGCCTAGAGAAATGGCCACCACAAGCTTGGTCATGACAGAATGATATAACGTCATTGACCTCGTCATTAGGAATGCATCTCTGGATCACTTGATCATTGCCAATGTGGAAAAGGTATGTTTCCACCCAAATATAGTACTTGGCCTCGATAATCAATTTGTCCCGCTTGGAAGTCGGCTAATCTAGCGAAACTTTCCCTGTAACGAAGTAGTTTACAATATCAGCAAACCATGGGAGACTGTGAATGACTAGCAGGTGCTCGTCCGAAAAATGCTCAATGATTGGACTAGATAGGTCGATGATGGAAGAAGGAAGATGGGACAAATGGTCAGCTACCACGTTCTATTTTCCCACTTTATCATGAATCTCAAGATTGAATTCTTACAATAAAAGGATCCAGTGGATCAATCGAGGTTTCGCATCCTTCTTCGCAAGGATGTGCCTCATTGTAGTGTGATCTGAGTAAATAATAACACGGGAACCCAAAATATATGATCTGAATTTTTCTAGGGCAAATACTACGGCTAGCAGCTCTTTCTCAGTAACTGTGTAGTTACGTTGAGCCTCGTCAAGTGTCTTGCTAGTGTAGTAGACGACCACAGGTTTCCCATCTATTTTCTGCCCAAGTACTGCCCCTACAGCATAATCAGATGCATCGCACATGATCTCAAAGGGTTGAGACCAATCAGGGGATTGCAGGATAGGTGATTGGGTAACTCGATCATGCAGGATCTCAAATGCCTGAGTTCACTCCTTGGAGATTTCAAAGGGGACATCTTTAGATAGCAGATTAGTCAGGGGGCACGTGATTTTTGGAAAATCAGGAATGAATCGACGGTAAAAACTGACATGCCCCAAAAAGGATCGGATGTCTTTGACCGAGCTAGGCATAGGGAGTTTGGAAATCAGATTCACCTTGGCTCGATCAACCTGGATGCCTTTTTCAGAGATGAGATGTTCCAGGACAATTCCCTCAGGTACCATGAAGTGGCTCTTTTCCCAGGAAAGAACCAAGTTCACGTCGATGCTTCGCCTGAGGATTTGGACCAAGTGCAAGAGGCAATCATTAAATGATTCACCAAATACCGAGAAGTCATCCATGAAGACTTCAAGTTATTCACCTACCATATCTGAGAATATGGCAAGCATGCATCGTTGAAAAGTAGCGGGTGCATTGTAGAGACCGAACGACATCCTTCGGAATGCTTATGTTCCAAAGGGGCAAGTGAAGGTGGTCTTCTCTTGGTTCTGAAAATGTATTGCGACCTGATTATAACTGGAGTACCCATCCAAAAAGCAGAAGAATTGATTTCCTGCTAGTTTCTTGAGGATCTGATCATTGAACGGTAGTGGGAAATGATCCTTCTTCGTGGAGGAATTTAGTCTTCTATAATCAATGCAGACTCTCCACAAGTTCGCTATGCGGGTTGGTATAGTTTCTCCGATTTCAGTCGTGATGATGGTGAGCCTTGCCTTCTTAGGCACAACTTGGATTGGGCTCACCAACCGACTGTCGGAGATCGGGTAGATGATCCCTGCATCAAACCACTTGATGATCTCCCTTTTCACGACATCCTGCAGGTTTGGATTTAGGCATCTTTGCATTTCATGGGATGGTCGTAAGCCCTCTTCAGTGTAGATGTGATGTGTGTAGTATGAAGGGCTGATACCAGTAAGATCATCGAGAGTCCATCCAATGGCTCTCTGATGCTGCTGGAGAATAGAAATCAGGCGTGTTTCCTAATCAGGTGTGAGCCAGGAGTTGATAATCACAGGAAACGTCAGATTGGAACCCAAAAAGATGTATTTGAGATGATTGGGAAGAGGCTTTAATTCCATTACTGGGTGTTAGCAGCAGCAGGTGGTTCAGGGTGGGTGTCGGGAGCAAAGGAAGGGCTATGGGTGTGTCTAGGTTGAGTTCGGACTCTAATTGCGGGTTTTGATCTTCTTGTGGTTGATCAGAAATAGTTGAGTTTTCCTCGATACATAGGTCGTCAACCACAACCTCGATATCGCAATTTGTTCTATAACTCTGCAATTAATTCCTTGTTGGGCCTTAAAGATGTCGATCTCTAGTGTCTTGCACCCAAATTTTAATTCAATTTGGCCCTCCTCACAATTGATATTGGCCCTAGCAGTGGCCAGAAAGGGTCTCCTAGTATGATCGGTGTATTCTTCACATTCTTAGGAGCATCCATGTCTAAGACAATAAAATCCACTGGAAAACAGAAGTCATGTACCCTAACTATGACATCCTCGAGCATTCTTTTAGTGATTTAATGGATCGGTTGGCTAGCTGCAAAGTCATTTCTATTAGTTTAAGCTCAGATTCCTCAAAGTAGTTTAGGAGGGATGTCGGTATCAAATTTATGGAGGCTCCTAAGTCCAATAAAGCTTGATCAAATTGTATATCACCGATTGCATAGAGATCAGAGGGGTGCCTGGGTCTTTTGCCTTAGGTGGGAGTTTGCTCAAAATGACGGAGCTGGCTTGCTCCGACAGTACAATTGGGTTCCTACCTTTGGTTCGTGGCGCTTAGGTGCACATATGTATTTCAGAAATTATGCGTAAGCCAGTATGTGGCGTATTGCATCCATCAAGGGGATGTTTATATGGACCTACTCAAAGAGCTTAGCTAGGTCCTCCTCAGGTGCCACAGGTTTGGCTGTCCTTTTTCCCTTGGTCAAGGCCTCGGGAATTGGAACTTTTGCAAGTTCTTCTAGAATGGGTCCAGGTTCTTGATTTGGGATAGAGGTATCCTGGATGACTATCCTTGGGTTTGAGTTTGCATTACCAGGCTGGGAGTGGTTTGGATAAGGTGGGTCCTGTGTTGCTTTGCCACTCTGGGTAGTAGCAGAATTCAATCCTGCCTGGTTCTGGTTTGGTGTGGGCAAAAGAAGTGATTGCTGCTGATAACCCGCATATGATGTTGAAGCCTCCATCCCGTCGGGTGATGGAGTAGAAGGGGCCTGATAAACAAAGTGAGCTTGGCCCTGATTTGGGTTCATAGCGCGCCTCTGGTTTGGCACATTATTCGAATTAGGCAGAGGTTGTGAAGGAAGTGCACCAGATTGGTGGGGATTTTCCATCTGGGCAAGTTGATTGCGAACCTCTGTGATCTTGTCTTTGTGCTATTTTTGCATAGCCTCATTCATCTTCTGAATGTCAGCAAAAATCTGAAGGATAAGAGTCATTTGATCTACATGAGTCAACCCAGATTGATAAGTTGGGTTAGGTCGAGGCTGAGGCGGCTAATATGGACGAGGAGCTGGTGGTCTGGGCTGATATTAAGCTCTCTAATTTTGATTATTTCTTGACCACGAGAAATTAGGATGATTACGCCATCCATGGTTGTAGGTGTTTGAGAATGGATCATTTTGAATGGTGTTGAGGTCCTCGCAGGTTTGAGGTGCCTTGGAAAAGTTGAAATTCGAGGGTTCAGAGTTCCCTCAACTAGAATAGGAGGGTCCAGAGTTTCCTCCGAAATCAAAGTCAGACGGGGGTGGATATGGGTCCATCCCCTGAGAAGATTGATGATAAATGTTATGCATAGCCTCCCTGCCAGAGGGCAATTGCGCGAACGGGTTTTATGGAGAAGTGGCTTGCTGCAAGTTTCGAGTTAGCTTATCCACCTTCTTCTCAATAATAGAGACCTTGTATAGGTGACTGGCCATAAGTTCCAAGTCGAAGGAAGAGGATAGGCCCTACGTCTCATGTGCTCCCTTTGGATTTGTCAATGCATGGGCATTCGTCCCGTCGAGCATGCCCATGGATTCATTATTGATGTAGTTCTCACGCATATTCTCGAGAATCTCCTACAAGGTGTCTTCGTGTTGACCCATGATGTTTCCTCCGCAGGTCGCATTGACGAATAATCGAATATCTTCATGAAATCCCTATTAAAAAGACTGGACTTGTTCCCATTTAGGAACTCCGTGGTGGGGGCACTTTCACATGAGATCCAGAAAATGATCCTATGCCTTGTGAAGTGATTTTCCTGCTTGCTACGTGAAATGCATGATCTGGTACCATAAAGCATTTGTCCTACCAATAGGGAAGAACTTTCTTAGAAACTTAGATTGAAGTTCTGCCCAGGTGTTGATTGGACACGTTTAGGTTTGGTATCAGTGAGCAGCCTTATCCATGAGAGAGAAGGAGAACATTTTCATGAGTAAAACATCCCAATTTTGAGCTTTTGACCCGAAGGTCTGGGCCATATGCTTGAGTTGCTTGATATGTTGGAAAGGATCCTCATAATTACGCCCATGGAATTTGGGAATAGCATGAATCATGTTGGGTTTGAGTTCAGTATCAGGTCCACCAGTGGGGATTTGTACTCGAGGTTTAATTGCCATCGCAGTAGGATTGTAGTGATCTCGCATCATTGGATGCTACGGTGGGTTTACAAAGGCTTGGCATATATCATTGAGGCACTGAAGCTGATTTTCAAGATTATTATTTTTTGCTGGTTGTGCCATGATGATGGATGAAGGAGAATTAGGTTCAGGTGAATCAGAAGAGATATAGATCAGATTGGGTTGTTGCACAAACAAGGAGGTCAATGCTTGGCCTCGACGGGAATGAGTAGCTAATGGAGGCCTCAAGGATAGTCTTAGAGACCTCCTCCCAAGCATGCACCGATGGAGTAGATGAGAGGTCGAATGTGATGGACCCAATCAAGACACCCAAAAAAATTTTTTAGATGACTATAGAGGTTCGAGGCAGATGATACCCCTTAGTCAGAAAGTCGTCTACCTGAGAATTACCTGGACAGCTAGAGAGGGAGAGTCCCGTAAAGACTCCTACATGGTAGAGCGCCCCCACCAGTTACAGGGTTTCCCCCACCCGACCTCTCTTGTCACTGATGATCCAGGTAGACCAGAATGGGGACTTGACCTCTTAAGTCTACTAGTTTTAATTAAGAGTAGGGGTGCTTTATAAATTCACTTGAACTTTTAAGGTGTTTTTGTGCAAAGTGACCTAATTTGAAGATTGGTTAACCCAACAAGGTGGGTCAACTTCACCTGTATTGTCCTTTGAGAAATTTAGGTCCCTCTTTTAGTGTTCAAATGAATTTAAGAGCCTGATTTTAGGGTTTTGCTTGAATAGGTCAATTCAATCACGGTTGAGGCACACATTATTTGGAAAGATTAATTCTTGATTAAGCAAGTGTGTCTCTAAAACCCTAAACTGGAATTCTTAATTAGCTCTGATTTGGTCCAATTTAATTTGTCCAAATGTGGTACCTAGGGCTCAAACAAGAATGTGATAGATACCTTAAGATGTTAAGTAGGTGCACAAATCAGGGTTTGAGTGTTGTCTAAATAGAATGTATCAAATCAAGCAACTTGATGATTAGTCTAAGAATATAGTGCAAGTAGCCTTAATTGATTTTTTCTTTTTTAGCTTTTCAGAATTAGGGTTTTAGAAGAAATTTGGATTTGTGTTTTACCTGCCCCTGGAGTGGCTGGTGCGCGGTTGATCATCCTTTAATGAGTCCCTGCCCCTAGAGTGGCTAGGGTGTGGCTGATCTTCCTTTAATGAGTCCCTGAAATAGATCACAATCAAAAGAGATGTAGCAAGTTAGTAACAAGTTTGATGTTGCAATCAAGAGATCTAAATTGTGCATTGCTCCTCAGCAATGATGCCAAAATGTTGCTCGCTCGAAATTAGGTTTTAAATCGTTGCATTGTAGTATAGTTGAAATCTCACGAAAAACAGATAAAATTTATACTCGAAAAGTCCGAGGTCGTTCGCTGGGAGCAAGTAGGAATTCAGTTCTCAAAATTGCAATGTAAAATAATAAAGATATGAGATTATAATCAGAAATTGATTCAGAATAATGTAGCAATAAGATCAAGTGTCAGACTGCAAAAAGAATGGAGTAAAATGGTGATTTGAATCACCAATTACTCCCTACAATAATGGCAAATAGAACTCAATAGTTATATATGAAATGATCTCAAGTCAGCCATCTAAATATTCAATCAGACATCTTAAATGTTTGATGAACAATGCTTTTTCTCTGATTTCTTCTTCTACTTCTTCTTGCTTTCCTTCTTTCTTCTTCTGCTTTCTTTCTTTGCTCTTCTTGTACTGCTCCTCTTCTTTTCTTCTTTCTTTCTCTGCTCTTTTGTTCTTCAACTCTTCATGCAGAGGGGGAAGGATCCTCAATTTTGGCTAAGTGTTAGCCAATCCTTCTCAAAGAAAAACCCCCTACCCCCGTGCACTATCCTCTCTTTATTTGCTTGGATTACTCTCTCCCAGAGCCTCCAATAGTACCGGGTTATTAGGTTTTTGGACATAGAGCGCACTCGGGTCTAGGGCTGCAGGCATGATTCACAGCTGAGGAGTGCTTAGGTTAGGTGAGTTATCGGGTCGGCCAAACCCACGTGTAAAATGTCACAGGCGAGGCCCGTGAGGGCACGTGCGGGGACCTCACCCCCTATGCGTGCTGAGGCGATAAGGCATAGTGACAAATTAAATTTATGTAGGTGCAGGCACTCTTCAGCTTTTGAGGTGTGACTAAAGTCCCACCCTTTGCGCACCGCAGCAGTAAGGTCTCTCAGTCTGATTGCACCTACTACTGGGGGTATTCCCTCCAATTGGAGTCCTAGGCAAGTTCCTTGAGCAAAGCCGCAGCACCTGGGACTTCACCTGGGGATCGTGATGCCTGGAGTAAGGCTTCAAGCTTCGCTCGAAGCTTCGCCAATGGCGGCTCGACCTGGTACCTGAAACTCAAGATAAAGGGCCTCAATGCCACGTCAGATGGTTTAGTAGGATCGTCGTGGCATGCGAGTGTGATGGTGGTAGTGGCATGCCGTGAAGGTGTATGGTGGTGAGTGGAGGTCGAAGATGGTGGTGTGGCAGTGGGTAGGTCGTTGGGGTGTTAGGATGGGTAATAAGAGAGGAGATGGTAGGGCTTTTGGTCAGTGGAGCACGGCAGAGCTTATGGAGGTGATAGCTGCGTGATTCGTGCAGTGTGGCGGTGAGTAGGCATCGCCGGAGGTGGAGAAGATGAAGTGTGTTGAGGGAGAAGCGGTGGTCATGCGTATGTGTAGAGAGTGGGAAAGAGAAAAAGAAAGAGAGAGAGAGAGAGCAACAGAGGGACTTAGTGAGATGGTAGGGAGGCGGAGGGCTCCGGTGTTGATCGACTGGAGCTGGAGAACGAGTAAGAAGCAGCAAGACAGTGACGGCGATGCAGACGGAGGAACGCCCTCCCATTGGCTGGGGAGGGTCGCAACAAAGTGAGGAAGAGTTTAGACCGTCCAATTTGATGGTTGGACGGCTGGAGGAGGGAAATCCAGAAAGGTCACCGGAGCAGGGTTTTTTGGTGGCCGGAGGAGGGGAATTAAGGTGATTTGGCTCCCAAAAACTTGCTAAAGAATATGGCCATGCCCTGGGGCTCCTTCTATAGGGTTTAAAAGGTCGGTTTGAGCTTGGAAGCCAAGCTTCCAAGCTTAGGAAATGTCACCGGAGATGGAAGTTTTGAGATACCCAAATCTCTCATGCATTCGCATGAGAGATTGAGAAAGCTTTAGGGCACATGGACGAATTCAATGGGAAGAGGACTCCTCAAGGAATCTCCCTTCCACTTTTGGAGGGGATTAATTGAGTAGAGGAGTTCTCTTCAATCAAAGGTAGTCAGAGAAGGATTCCTCCACGATAATGGTGGATGGGCCTATTTACAAAGATTGATGACAAAGATAGGGGCCTTTTTGTAAGTAATTCAAAAGTTAGGGGCATGTGTGTGAGAGAAAAGACTCAGGTTGGACCAAATTGCAAACTAGGTCAAGATGATCTCAGATTGGGTCCAAATTTTGGTACAAACCTAAATTGGACCTAAGGAATCCAATGGTGAAGTTGAATTTTGGTTTTGACCATGTTTGGTTAGGTAATTTATGCAAAAACCCAAATTAGGGCAAATGTCAGTCCGAGACTATTTTGGGTCAAGATGGGTTTTGATGGTCAAATTGAAGGTACTAAACCCTAGAGAATATTTTTATACAAATTTTAGAGGGTTTAGGTGGATTTCATCCTAACTATAACCTCAGTTAATTAAGCGGGTCTATTTTTAGGGTTTCAAAAATCATTCAATTCTCAAAACACACAAGAACCCTTTTCTGTTTATTCTAACCCACTTGTTAGCCTTTTGGGACCATTTGACACTTAATTAACCCCTTAGAAAGCCCATGGTTGTACTGCATTCAAGATATGATGGTAAAATTTTAATTTTAACCCTATTTTCTTGTCTTTCCCTCAGAATGAATTTACAGTAAATTATGGCTCCTTAGTAGTTATGTAGCAACATTTGCTGACTTAACTAGATCAAAATAAGCTAGTTATGGCTCATGATGGTGTTCCCATCAGTATGATGGCTATCTTTTCTAACATGATCGATGAGTTTGTAAAGATCTTCATGGATGATTTCTCTATTTACGTCTCATCGTTTGACCTATGCCTCTCGCACCTTAATAAAGTCTTAACCCATTGCAAAGAGGCAAAGCTGGTGCTTAGTTGGGAGAAGAGCCACTTTATGGTCTAGCAAGGCATTATTTTGGGGCATGTAGTTTCTGAGAGAGGATTAGAGGTGGATAAAGCCAAAATTGAATCCATCTCTAAACTTCCATCACCCACCAATGTTCATCAAGTGAGATCTTTTCTTGGCCATGCTGGTTTCTATTGGCACTTCATTAGAAATTTTAGTAAAATCTCTAAGCCACTCTGCTACTTGTTAGCGAAGGATGTTTACTTTGATTTTGGTGACAGATGTGGCAAGGCTTTCCAAGTCTTGAAGAAAGCCCTTATTACCATGCCGATTCTCCAGGCACCAGATTGGGCCCTCCCATTTAAGCTGATGTGCGATGCTTCTGATTCCGTAGTGGGAGCAATCTTAGGTCAAAGGGTTGATGGCAAACCTCATGTTTTGCATTATGCCAACAAGACCCTTATGGAACCTCAGCAAACCTACACGGTCACTGAAAATGAACTTCTTGATGTAGTATTTGCTCTAGAAAAGTTTCGATCTTATCTATTGGGATCCAAGGTTGTGGTGTTCACCGATCATTCTACTTTAAAGCACCTTCATGAGAAGAAGGACACCAAACCTCGTTAGATTCGTTGGATTCTGCTACTTTAGGAGTTTGACTTGGAAATAAAAGATAAGAAAGCAGTTGAGAATGTGGTAGCAGATCAACTGTCCAGGATCCCTATTGAGGCATCAACCCCTACTAGTGATATCCAAGAGACTTTTCCTGATGAGTCTCTAATGACTGTGGAGGCCAAAACTCCTTGGTTTGCTGACATAATGAACTATATAGTCACAGGCATTACCTCAGTACTTAGGACCAGCAGAAGCGAGATAGGTTTCTTTCCAACGCTGAATTTTATCGCTGGGAGGAACCTGAGCTTTTTAGAATAGGCCCTAACCAGTTATTCTGCTGTTGCATCCATGACAAAGAACAAAGGAGTGTTTTGAGTTTTCACCATTACCTCCACTGTGGAGGGCATTTTAGTGGGAAAAAGACTGCCCACAAGGTTCTTCAGTCTGGCTTTTGGTGGCCGACATTATTCAGAGATGCACATACATATGTGGGCGCAGGTCTACATTGCCAGTAGATGAGAACCATTGGAAAAAGGGATGAGATGCCCTAGCAACCTATTCTCCCTGTTGAGATCTTTGATATTTGGGGCATCGACTTCATGAGTCCCTTTCCTATGTCCTTTGGATATGAGTACATCCTTGTAGCTGTGGACTATGTATCGAAATGGATGGAAGTCATACCCACATGAACTAATGACCATTCCATGGTCTTGGATTTTTTAAGACTAATATCATTTCTTGATACGGGTGCCCAAGGACTTTCATAAGTGATGGAGGACCTCACTTTAAGAATGTGCACTTCACAAGACTACTCCAAAATTTGGGAGTCAACCACATGATAGCCACACCTTACCATCCCCAAATGAGTGGACAAGTTGAAGTGTCTAATAGGGAGATTAAACAGATTCTAGAAAAACCTATCAGGTCCAGCCATAAGGATTGGTTGAAAAAATTGAATGATGCTCTATGGGCCTATAGAACAGCGTATAAAACTCCCTTGGGCATGTCTCCTTTCCATCTTATGTATGAAAAAGTGTGTCACCTTCCTATTGAAATACAACACAAAGCTTATTGGCCTATTCAAAATGTTAACTTAAATCTAAATAAAGTAGGTAAGGCATGCATGCTAGAGTTAAGTGTGCTTGAGGAGCTTCATAATGAAGCCTATGAAACCTCTCAAGCTTACAAACAACGTACAAAGGTCATCCATGATAAGCACATTGTTAGAAAGACCTTTGAGCCCAACCAGTGGGTCTAGCTTTTCAATTCTACACTTAAAGTATTTCTTGGAAAGCTTAAATCTCGCTGGGATGGGTCGTATGCTGTTATCAATGCCTTCCCGTAGTAGAAATTCGAAACCCTACTTCTGGTATGAGCTTTAAGGTAAATGGCCATCGACTTAAACCATATGTTACTCTTTTAGATGGTCAGGTTTTGGAGGCACTTCCGCTTGAGGAGCCTTAGCTCCTCCCACTCTCCTCTTTAGGTGATATTCTTCTATGTCTTTCTTTTTCTAATGATCTTAGCCATGGGGGGGTATAACCTGAGGATGTTTATAGCATTTATAAATATTTGAGTGCATTTAGGTGCATTAGTCAAAAAAAAATCTCTTTTGTTTTCTTGAGCTAAATTGGTTAGTCCGCAGCAAAAAGACTTTTATCAAGGAGGTGTTATTAAGGATTTTCTTCTTAAATTATTTCTGAGTTTAGAATCCAATACAATTACTTCACTTGCATGTTGACTGGGTAATGGATCTTTGTAAAAAGCTAATAAGCATTTTTAGTCTGTTGAATCCTTGGACAGTTTGAAGGGAGTTAGGCAAACTATCTTCTATTAAATCTACATAATATTTGTGAGGAGAAAGTACAGAGACTACTGGTGAGCTAAGTATGGTGCAAGGACTTTTAAGTTCCGTATAATTAGATGATGATACCTCAGAGTTAGGCATAGTTTTCACTTTTTGTTCCTATGTACAAACATTGTGTGAATTCTTGAGAGTTACCAAATAAGGCAGATACATATAGATTGAGTTTTAATAAAACTATGACTAAGGTGGATGGTTATGACCGTCCTTCATAGAGTCCTCGATTGAAGGAGGGTAGTAATTGTTGGTGCTAGAGCACCACGATCATTTGTTTTGATGATAACAAAACACGTGTTATTTAACATTTGCAATTTGAGTCCTAGATTTCAGGTCAATTGCAAATGTGGACGTGTTTAGACGGAACTCGAGCTCGCATCCAGGACGGATTGGAGGAGCTTGACGGAAAACAGAGGAGGTTCGCGTGGAGCGACAGATTGAAGATAGAAGACAAGAAGAATAGGATAGATTCTTTTTAATCCTTTCTTGTATCTCTTGTCTTTATTTTCTTGCTCTTTTTATTTTCCTTAGAATATTATGTTAAAGAGCCTCAAAGAACCCTAACACTAGTCCTAGGAACACCGGCACAACCCTAGGATACTTAGGTTTTCTGTAGAATACCTAGAAAACCAATATAGGGTTCAAACAGACTTTCCAGACATCTAATTCCAAAATCAGACGTCTGATAATGTATTTTAAGACGTCTGACTGTTGTTTAAGACGTCTGATAACTGTTAGGATGGACATAGTTAGTTCTGTCTGATGAAATCAGACGTCCATACCTTAGACCAGATGTCTTAGAAGACTTCTGATGGATTTGCTAGACGTCCAATTAGTGGACCGTTGGCTGGCTTTGCAAAGGCTCAAGAATATGACCGTTAGAGTCTTATCAGACGTCCTTAGGTCTTTCCAGACGTCTGATAAATGACCGTTTTGCCTCGGCTGACCCAAAATCTCTTCTCAGAGATTTTCTAGCCGTTGCAATGTTTGGAAATCAATTCCCACAGTAAAAGTAGGTTTCCAGACGTCCAGACTTAGTTCCAGACGTCCTGTATGTCGTCTGATGGACTTGCGTAAAAACCCTGTTTAGATCTGATCCAAGTCAGGGAGAGACCCGCCCAAAATCAGACGTCTGACCTTTGAATCAGACGTCTTATAGTGAACTTACAGACGTCTGATGCTAGAATTAGATGTCTGATAAGCCTGTCAGAACAATGATTGTTCCTGATTTCGGGCTGATTCACTTGGACTTTGTTCCCAACGGCTATAGAACCCTTTCTAAGCCTTCCAAAACCTTCCTAAGGCCTCTATAAATAGAGGGGAACCCTTGCAACACAAAAACACATAAGAGACACACTTAGAAAAACACAAGACACACTTAAGCAACATACTTCCACTCTCTTGTGTCCAAGAAGCTCTTGCTCTCTAAGCTCAAGTTCTACATCTTGAGAGCATCATTCCCTTCGCGCACCCGCTCTCCCGCCGTTGTCTACGAGAGCGACATTGCGCCGTTGCGTGGCTCACGCACCCGCGTCATCGTCGACGCACTCCTTGCAAAGGGGAGTTTCCTAAATCCTATAGAAGCTTAGGTTAATTACTTTGTTGGCTCTATAGGTTTGTTGTTTTATTTTATCTTTGTTATTTTGGTTGGGTATTCGCTTTGCGAATTCCCGTCTCCTTCGTGGGACAAAATCCTTCTCGTGGAGAGAAGGGGTTGAGGAACGCTACCCTCGTACTTGTAGCGTGGTTGTACTGAGGTTGAATCACCCTCGTTTAAAGTGATTCGTTTAGTGGATTTTGATCAACTTAGTTGATCGGAAAATCCTAACTCGAGAGGGTTAGGTGGTGGTTTTCACCCGGTTTGGGTTTCCACCTAAAAATTACTTGTGCACATTTTGTGAGATTGTTTATATTTTCAATTCCGCATTTTTTTTGTCACGCTGATCTCACCCCTCCAAGTAGGGAAAAACCTACAGTAATGTCAAAGGTTAGAAATACGATTATCCTATCCATTCCTTCCCAGTGCCAAGAGTAGGCACTTCCATCAAATAAGCCGCACAATATCCTTTTAACCATCATCATCCCTAATAATGCCTCATGAATAAAAGTTTGCATCGTGTTGTGTTAAAGTTATATATAAAAAAAAAGAAAAAGAGAGAGAGAGAAAAAAAAAAAAAGAAAAGAAGAGAGAGAGAAAAGAAGAAAAGGAATATGTAGATATATATATATATATATAAAGAGAGAGAAGAAAAGAAGAAAAAAAATGTTTGAGTTATAATCGTCTTAGGTATCTATTTTATCAGGTGTCCATAATATTGAGGCAACAAAAACATCTATTGTGGTCCACCAAATATGACTCATACCTACTTTTTAGTATTTCTGATTGCCTGAATACTGGTTGAGAACTTCTAACTTAGTTGTAGGGTTATTAGGACTTTAATTGAAATGTAAATGCCAAGTGAGGCCATCAAACGTTGAGTATATTTACAAAATCTGGTAAGATATGTGATCTTAGAAAATAAAGAAGAAAAAAAGAAAAAGAAAAGAAGGAAAAGGAGTGAGCGCAAAGGAGCATTAAGAGAACATGGTTTTTAGCCTCTCTCTGGGTTGACTCATTTGATAGTCTAGAGATTTAGAGTCTGCAGTACTAGACTACATATAGCACCAGATGAGTGTGAACCACCAAATACAAATCTTTTTGACTCAGTGTCTCCTACCTAAGCCAAAAAGCCAGGGTCAAATTATAAATCATTTCCTACTTTAGTCTCTAGGGAAGTAGTTGCCTATCCCGATAGAATTTTATCAAGGATAAAGCATGAGCTTTAAATGTAAGTTGGCTTTTCACTTGGATCCGTTACCTAGGCTACTATTACTTCATTTTCACATTTGTCTGGATTTCTAAATTTTTGGAATAAGAAAAGAAGAAATCATTGGTCACTTCCATCACTTTTCACTTTTGCTCGGGACTAGAAAAAATTAGGCATGGGGCATTTGATGAGACCACATGCATGGGCTAACTAATTACATAATTCCTAAATATTATGATAATATTTACATGTACATAGCATACTTTAATATGTAAATAAATTAGTTTATTTTTTGAAAAGAAAAGGAGAGTTATCAAATCGCCGATAGCAATCTGGGAGAGCATTTATTGATTATATGAAAGAAATGAATTATATGAGTGAACCTGATTGATGTATGAGATTCCAGCAATTGTTTACAATATTATCCACATTCACTAGTCTCTCCTGAAACAAACTCTCATTTCTAGCTCTCCACACTGACCATAGCACAACCACCATGGGCAAATATGGCTTATTCAACCTCAAGAAAGAGCTCCATAGATCATCCCACGTGGGAATAGTTTCCTTGCAAACCTTCCTCCAAACACAATCTGTTATCATACATGTGGAAAAAATATGAAGACTAGAGTCATTGTGCATCCCACACAAATGGCATAATTGAGTAGGGGTGCCCATTCTCCTATGCCTCATATCTCCCGTTATCAAACCATCTCTTCTGTACAACCACAAAAAGATTTGTACCTTCAATGGTACTTTCAATTTCCATAGCTTCTTCCCAATCTCATCCACCTCTGCCGACTTGGAAGAAAGGATGAGTTTCTCGTAGGCAACCGCTGATGAGAAGGCCCCATCCCATTTGTATGTATCACACTCAGGCGTAGATCTGAAAGCAGCAAGTTCTTGCAAGAGGTGTTCATTTTCTGCCCATGTTCTTGTTCCATGGTTGTTCCCCACCTCATTATTTAACGTCCAAATCTCAGAAGTCGTGTCCCAATAGTCGCACACCAAAGCATTTTTATCAATAGCAGTCGAAAATGCAAGAGGGTACCTGTCCTTTATCACCTCACCAGGCAGCCATTTTTCCAACCAGAATTTAAAGCTTCTCCCGTCACCCAAGACATATTTGAATAAATTCTAGTTATCAGCCAAGGCATGCACCACAAAGGACTAGAAGGGATATGGCTTATGAAGATTCAAGCGGCTCTTCTCATCATTTGCCACCCCGTAACTATCATGAATGATTTATGTCCATGACTTTTGTTCCCCTGGCAGCAACCAAATTGCCCATTTCAACAATAGGGCATCATTAAACCCTTTGAGAAATCAGATTCCCATGCCACCATACTTCTTAGGTGAACAAATTGAATCCCATTTAATAGGTTGGAGGAAGGCACCTTGATGAGAAACCCCTTTTCAGAAGAACCTCTTGCGCATAACGTCAAGTTTTTTCCAAGTTGACTTTGGAGCTCGGAGAACAGAGAAGAAGAAGACTGGAATGGATGTGATAACTGAATTTAATAAGATATACCTCCCCCCTTTCGACAAGTAGTGGCTGCTCTAGCCTTCTAGTTTCGTAGCCGCCTTCTCAAAGAGAAAAGTCCAATCTGTTTTCTTCATTTTGTGCACTTTAGTGGTAACCCTAGGTATTTGATTGGCAATGATATCACAGGCGTGCCTAGGATGGTGGAGATGCCATTTTGGTTTGTACCGTTCATACCAAAGCAGACCAAGGAGGACTTGCTTCCATTTAATTTAAAACCAGAGATCTCACCGAATATGTTGACCATATAATATAGTGCCTGTGCTTCCCTCTTCCCACCATCCACAAAAAAAATAGTGTCATCCACATACTAAAGAATGGGGGCCAAAGCCCATCTATTTGTCGTCGAATATCCCCTTATCATCCCATCAGCTGCCAACTTGCATGCATATCTTACCAAGGTATCCACTGCAAAATTGAAGATCAATGGGGCTAACGGGCAACCTTGCCATACCCCACACTGAGGCTGGATCCAGGATCAACATGGCTTCCCATTTATCAAAGGGGAATAGGAAGCAGTCGTGATGCACCGTTTCACCCATTGTATCAAAAGAGGTGGGAATTTTTTCCTTTTA
This sequence comes from Thalassia testudinum, assembly GCA_037157565.1. Taxonomy (NCBI): domain Eukaryota; kingdom Viridiplantae; phylum Streptophyta; class Magnoliopsida; order Alismatales; family Hydrocharitaceae; genus Thalassia; species Thalassia testudinum. The sequence continues at coordinate 38,016,110 of JAZHRO010000014.1, forward strand.
AGAATTTCCTAAAGATACGGCCAAGAAATTGAGTCATAGGCTCTAGTGAAGTCTACCTTCCATAGGAAGGCCTTGGATTTTCGCCTATGCCATCCCATCACCATTTCTTGAGCCATGATGAATGATTCCTACAGTAACCTCCCATGTAAGAATGCAGATTGGACAGGCATAATCAAATCTTGCAATACATCACAAATTTTGTTAGCTAGGATCTTGCTGATGATAAGATAAATGGAATTCGACAAAGCAATAGGCCTGTAATATGAAAATTTCTCTGCACCTTTCTTTGGTAACAAGAACAAATAAGACTTGTTCAGTCTTTCAAAACTAAAGTTGCCATTTTCAAACTCATGTATAACACTTCCATCACATCCTTCTTAAGAACATTCCACATTTCCTTGTAGAAGAAGACCTGTACCCCATCTGGTCCTGGAGCTCCCTCATTATTCAAGCCTTTGATAGCTTCCACTGTTTCATGTTCAGTGAAAGGGGCAACTAACATAGCAACTTGTTCACTGCTGACACACGGAAAGGCAGCCGAAGCCATCCTCCTGGAACCTCTTGGCGCAGCCTTGGCTACTTCTTTAAAGTAATGGCTAGGTTTAGATCTTATTTCACGAGTGGAGGTAATGGTTCTCTCGCCCACTTTAACAGAGGAGATGAGATTAAATCTTCTCCTAGCACTGGTAGTAAGATGAAAGAATTTCGTATTGGCATCGCCTTCCTTGAGCCACAGTTGCCTAGATCTCTCACGCCAGTCCATTTCTTTCTTTAAGTCCTCCCCAATGACCTGCTGCAGATATTTCCTTTGCTCTTGCTCCTGGGCAATCAGAACCAGCCTGCATTCCTTTGAGTCAAGCCTTTGGATCTCAGCCAGTGCCTCAACTCTCTTTTGTTCTCTGATAGCCACCACTGTCTACCCATATTCCTTCAACATTGTGCACATATCTACCAGCTTTATTGCAAGCTACTGTGTAGCCGAGCCTGTAACAGTCTTATTTTGCAACCAACTGGACAACATGTCTGCAAACTCCTCTTCTCTAAACCAAGACTTTTTAAGCTTGAAGTATGAACCAACATTCGCACTCACCCCACAATCCCAAATAATTGGTGCATGATCAGAGAATGGCCTGTCAAGGCTCATAGTAGAGGACAGGTGGAATCTCTCCAAGAGGCTGGGGTTGCCAAAGAACCTGTCCAACCTTGATACCAGCCCACTGCCATTTCTTCATGTGAAATCAACCCCACTGATAGGGTATTCAGTGATGCCCAAGCTCTGCACAGTCAATTGATACATGGCATTCATATGTAAATGAAATAGATGATAGTATATAGTATAATTTAGTTGACATACATACATGTATACATTACATGCATTGTTTTGGGTTTACATGCAAATAACCAAGTTTTTTTTCTACAGAGCACACACATAGATGCATGCGCTACCACGGAATCCTACCACCAACCAAACTACTCCGCTATCACACTGAGCTTCTCGCAACTCCCTCAGGATTTCAACGCATCATCTCCCAATTGCCTCAAGATCTTCGTCAAGCTGTTGTTGAGACTTCAAGGAAGAAACAGATGGAGAAATCATCTATAAAGGATTGTAGCAGCCATGGGGAGAGAGATCTATCCACTCCATCATGGTCCTCCCATTGTGTTTATTTGGCTAAATCGATGTTTTAAAAAGTGTCGCGTTGCAGTATAGCCAAATAGCGTTCAAACAAATACAATTTTTATTAGTTGAAAAATTTTTGAGGTTGAACATAGGGAGCAATATGGAATTCAGAAATCAAGATCACATTTTAAACTAAAAGAATTTGTAATAATATCAAGTATCAATGTGTAAAAAGATGGAAGTAAAATGATGGTTTAAATCACCATATACTCCTACAATATTAACTAAGGAACTCAATGTATATGTATGAAATGAAAGCTTAAATCTGTCGTCTGATTTGGAAATCAGACGGCTTAAAGTCATCTGTTGATGTGCTGCAACTCTTCTTTTTCTTCTCTCTCTACTTTGCTCCTTCTTCCTCTACGTTTCTACCTTTAGTTCTATGACTCTCCTCTTCTTTTTTTCTTCTTCCTTCACTGGCTTTCCTCTTCGAAATCCGACTAAGTGTCAGGGCCAAGCTTCTCAGGGAAAAACCCTCCCCCTACCCGTGCAACTCTCCTTCTTTCTTTCTCTCTGAGGATCCACTCTCCCAGAGCCACGGGTAATCGGGTTATCGGATTCAAGAGCATACCCGGGTCCAGGCTCACCGATGTGAGGTGGTGAGCGAGGAGTGCAGGTCGGGTTATCGGGTCGAACCAGGTCCACGTGTATGTGTCACGGACGAGGCTGGGTGAGCAGGTGAGAGGGACCTCACCCAGTGAACTGAGGCGGACAACATATGTGACTTTTTCAATTTATTTGCCTCAGTGCGCTTTGTAGCCAAAGATGTGGGACTATCTGTACAACCCTTCTCACGTCTACTGATGTACATCTCCGCAATTGCTTCAATTGCTAGGCTCACGTCTTCAATTAGGGACCTGGACTTGTGCGCAAGATGCTTCCACGCAACTGTATGGTTGGACCGGATAGGTTGTTAATATGATGATTTTATTGTTGAAATGTGTATAATGGTTAACCTAAATCGAACCTAACCATATTTTTACAAAATTTTTAATCTGGCCTACTTGATTTTATCTTGTCACTTTTAGGCCCAGGGTCGAACTCAGGGAAGTGGGGTACAAGTCGAGTTTCTACGCCTTTCCTACAACGAGTCTCTTCCGTTCGTTTATTGTGTTTTTGGTGTTTTTCTTATTTAGATTTTTTTTTGATAATCTTAGTCCTTGAGACACACCCTCAAAATTGGGTTCTTGGCTTTGAGCCAAAACAGAATAGAAAATGGGTCTTGCTATTCGCAAGATGAGGTACCTACAAGTCAAAGATTATCTTTTCTCTTTTATATATTTTTTTATCTTTTTACTAATAGAAAAGCAAAACAGAAATAGAGTAAATACACTATATATATATATGTAAATATTATGTATATAAAGGGGTGGCGGTGGAGGCGACAATGGAGTGTAGCACGATGTCGAGTCGGTTGTCGTCTAGTGAGACGCAACCAACACGACTAGGTGTTGCGTGGAAAGTGGGATGGATGGTGGAAGATGTGTGTCCACGCTTTTTGTATGTGTGTATCGGGGAATATCAGCAACTAGTGCAGATATTCCCGCAATACAACGTATGATAAATAATGTGAAAAAATATATATATATATGTATGCATATAAGTAAATATATCTATATGTGTATATATATAGTTATAAATGTATAGGTATATATGTATATGTAGATATATATATATATATATATATATATATATATATATATATATATATATATATATGTATGTATATATGTATATAGCTATATATGTATATATGTATATGTATATATAATACTATATAGATGTATATATATATATGTGTATATGGGTATATGTATCTAGATATGTAGATATATGTACATAGTTATATAGATATATATATGTATATATGTATGTATGTATATATGTATCTATATGTTACTATATATAAGTATACGTATATATATAAGTTTATACTAGTGTTTATGTGTGTGTGGGTGTGCGTAAGTGTTGGTGAAGGTGTGTGTGTGCGTCGGTGTAATGTGTGCTGTGAGTGAGTGAGTGAGAGAGAGAGAGAGAGAGAGAGAGAGAGCGGGAGAGAGAGAACGCAGGAGAGAGAGAGAGAGCGGGAGAGGGGACGCAGCCACAGCTCCTGGAGTGACGATAAGTCGTCTACAGATGGCGGTCCTCGTCTGGAGGTCGCGGGCGCACGGGCGCGTACTCGCACAGAGGAGATGAAGAGTCCGCGTCGACCTGCTGCGAGCGCGGAGGCTTGCGACAGTGCGCGCGGGGCTGGAGGGCGACGGGTCTGCAGGCGGGCGCGGAGGGCGGCAGGGGCTGGCAGGAGGCGGGAAGACGCTTGGCCGGCCGCTGCAGAGGCATGCAGCGGCCGGTTGCGGGCGCGGAAGTGGGCGACAGAGCGGACGAACGGAGGCGGGGAAGTCCTGCAGGTGCGCACGGAGGGGCTGGGGCGCCTGCAGTTGTTCGCGGAGGCTGCGGGGGCTGCTACTACTGCTACTGCTGCCGCCGCTTAGCTGATGCTGCTGCTGCTTCAAGCTTCTGACCTTGAAGCGGCAGCAATGGCGGGAAGTTGCGAGAATGAAAAAAAAATGAAAAAGAGAGCCACCACGCCCACCGGCTCTTTGAAGAGCTGGGCGGTGGTGGTCTCACTGTGGTGGTGTGCACCACAGTGAGAGCTCCTGGTCGCCGGGTATCGCCTTGGAGGAGAGCCGGCGTATGGGAGGGGAATGGAGGGGAAGGTGGTGGTCGGGAAGCTGCTGGTGGTCTTGTTCTCTAGCTGCCACCAGCCCCCTCAAGAAGAAGAAGGTGTGCCTAATTTATAAGGGGAGAAGGTATGGCTTCATGCATGGCTGCTGCAGGGAGAGGGAGAGAATGGCAGCCGCAGGGAATGGGTTGGCAGGGACGAGCTTGGCAGCTGCCGCAGCATGGCGTGAGGAAGAACATGCAGCTGCGGGAAACAAAAATCAAGTGGGAAAAATAAAAGATGAGGATTTTTGCAAGGATGCACTTGAGTAAAAATGTGAATTATGAAGTCATTTATTTCAATCTTCTCTCCTCTTAATTAAATGCATGAATGCAAGTATTTTTACAAAATGCAACTATGGAATCCTAATATGCATAGTTAATGTTAGGAAATAGCACAAGACATTATTGCAGGCGTATTTTGAGATGCAATCAGCAACCTATAGCGTTAACCTAGAACGGGGACACCTAGAGCAGATCTCAAGCAAGCTCGAAGCTTGCTGCTTCCATGGCGAGGAGGTTGAGTTCCTAAAAATAATGAAACGGTCTTTTGGACACATCAAAATGCTCAGGGAGGGTAACCGGACAACGACGAGTGAGATGAGGGTGTTTTTGTGGCATCTCGTGGTCCGTGAGTGCATGGTGAGGTCGGACTGTGTGCGTGAAAGTGGGTGTGTTCAGGGGATGACTTGGGTGGATAAGGGATCGAATGGAAAGAGGGGAAATGTGCGGAAAGATGTGGCGATGGTTGTGGGCTTGTCAGCGAGGGATTTAGTGGTCTGTGGAGGTGAGATGGTCTCGCCGGAGGGGATGGCCGAAGATGGAAGGGATGAAGTTGCGGAGGGTTGTCAGTGGTCCATTTGAAGTGGGGTGAGTGCAAAAATAAAGTGTAAGAGATGAGGAACTTAGCTAGGAGGTAGTTGGACGAAATGAGGTAGAGATGGTGTCCAATGCGATGTTGCCGATGCTGCAGACGAAGGTGGTTCCGGTGAGGGAGAAACGGAGAGGACGAACAGGAAACTGGTGTCTGCTGGTACGGCGAGACGCGGAGAGGAATAAGGACGATAAATCCACCGTTGGTATGGCGGACAGAAGACGAGGAGAAGCAGAAAAGGTCACCAGACATCGAGGAACCTTCAGCCGTGAAAGAGAGAGGAATTTGAGGGAGATCTTGGCCGATTTCGAGAGTGAGGAGTTCGAGAAGATTTGGCGGTTCTTTTATATGGATCCAGAGGCAAGGAAAGCTTGGAAATCAAACTTTCCAAGCTCGGAAACCCCCACAGGAGTTGGGATTTTTTTTTGATACCCAATTCTCTCATGTGTTCACATGAGAGATTGGGAAGGATTCGGAGCACATGGACGGGTTCAAATTGAAGATAATTTCTCAATGAATCTCCCTTCCAATTTTGGAAGGGATTCGGCAAGCAATTAAGGAGAACTCCCCAGTCAAAGATCGTCGGAGTAGGTTCCCACCGCGATAATGGTGGAGGGACCTAATTGTGAAGTCGACGAAGAAATTAGGGAGCTAAATGCAAGGATTTTTGAAAGTTGGGGTATAAATGTAATTAGACAGGACCGTTTTGCAAACTTGGTCAAGACAAGCTCATCTTGGGTCCAAATTTTGGTACAAACCTAATTTGGACCTAAGGAATCTAATGGTGAAGTTGGAGTTTGATTTTGACCAAGTTTGACTAGGTAATTTATGTAAAAACCTAAATTAGGGCAAATATCTGTCTAAGACTCCATTTTGGGTCAAGATGAGTTCTCATGGTCAAATTGAAGGTACTAAACCCTAGAGAATATTTTTAGAGGGTTTAGGTGAATTTTATCACGAGTAGAACCTTGGTTAATTAAGTGGGTTTATTTTTAGGGTTTCGAAAGTAATTTAATTCTCAAAACATATGTAAACCCTTTTATGATTGATCTAACTCACTTGTTACCTTTTTAGGACCTTTTGATCCTTAATGAACCCCTAGGAAAACCCGTGGTTACACTGCATTCAAGATGAGCTGGTAAAATTGTAGTTTTAACCCTAGTTCCTTATTTTTCTTTCATAATGAATATGCAATGACTTGTGACTCTCTGGCAGCTATGTAAGAGCATTTATTGACTTAATTGGGTCAAAATGAGCTAGTTGTGGCTCATGATGGTTTTCCCATCATTCCCCCGTGCCTAGCTTTTGCTAGTTCCTTAGCAAAATTTTAAGGTATTAACTTTGATTCTAGACCATAAAATCTTTTGATGCTTAAAAACTTTGTTGTGTGCTTCCTTTTGTAGATTAGGTTAGAATACTGATAGTAGGCCTAGAGGTACTCAAGTACCAACTAAGATCCGAACCTGACCAGCTCTAGCCTCAGTCTGTCGCGAAGGTTTCTAGGACCCACAGGAACTAACCTAAGGTTCATTGAACTCCGCAGTTAAAGCACCCGTGCTTGTAACATGTTTTAGCCTCTGTTCAGTTTGCAGTGCGTTTTTGTCGGAGAGAGAGAGGAATTTTTCTTTATTTTTGGAGAGTTTTCTCTCTTTTCTTTTTATTCCAAGCTTCGGATTGGCTTTACTGAAAGTTCCATACTCGGAGGGGGTGACGTAATAATTGCGGAAATGAAATATAAATAATCTCACAAATAAGCAATCCCACAAGTACACAAGTAATTTTAGGTGGAAACCCAAACCGGGTGAAAACCACCACCTAACCCTCTCGAATTAGGATTTTCCGATCAACCAAGTTGATCAAAATCCACTAAACCGAATCACTTTAAACGAGGGTGATTCAACCTCAATACAACCACGCTACTTAAACGAGGGTAGCATACCTCAACCCCTTCTCTCCACGAGAAGGATTTTGTCTCGCGAAGGAGACAGGAATTCGCAAAGCGAATACCCAACCAAATAACAAAGATAAAATAAACAAGTAATCCTATAGAGCCAACAAAGTAATTTTAAACCTAGCTTCTATAGGAATTAGGAAACTCCCCTTTGCAAGGAGTGTGTCGAGTTGATGACGCGGTGCGTGAGCCACGCGACGGCGCAACTTCGCTCTCGTGAACAACGGCGGGAGAGCGAGTGTGCAATAGCTTGATGCTCTCAAGATGTAGAACTTGAGCTTAGAGAGCAAGAGCTATCTAGGACACAAGAGAGTGGAACTATGTTGCTTAAGTGTGTCTTGTGTTTCTCTTAGTGTGTCTAGGTGTATTTTGTGTTGCAAAGGTTCCCCTCTATTTATAGAGGCCTTAGGAAGGCTTTGGAAGGCTTAGGAAAGGTTCTATAGCCGTTGGGTGCAAAGCCCAAGAGAATCACCCCGAAATTAGGAATAATCATTGTTCTGACAGGCTTATCAGACGTCTAATTCTTGCATCAGACGTCTGGAAGTTCACTTAAGACGTCTGATTCCAAGGTCAGACGTCTGATTTTGGGCGGGTTCCTTCCTGAGATCTAAACAGGGTTTTTGTGCAAGTCCATCAGACGACATATAGGACGTCTGGCACTATGTCTGGACATCTGGAAACCTACTTTTTCTGTGGGAATGGATTTCCAAACGTTGCAACGGCTAGAAAATCTCTGAGAAGAGATTTTGGGTTAGCCGAGGCAAAACGGTCAATTATCAGACGTCTGGAAAGTCCTATGGACGTCTAATAAGGCTCTGACGGTCATATTCTACACTGTTTGCAAAGCCAGCCAACGGTCCACTAATTGGACGTCTAGCAAATCCATCAGACGTCTCCTAAGACGTCTGGTCTAAGGTCTGGACGTCTGATTTTATCAGACAGAACTAACTATGTCCAGCCTAACAGTTATCAGACGTCTGAAACAACAGTCAGACGTCTTAAAATACTTTCTCAGACGTCTGATTTGGGAATTAGACGTCTGGAAACTCTGTTTGAACCCTATATTGGTTTTCTAAGTATTCTACAGAAAACCTAAGTATCCTAGGGTTGTGCAGGTGTTCCTAGGACTACTGTTAGGGTACTTTGAGGCTCTTTAACATGAATTATCTAAGGAAATAAAGAGCAACAAAAGAAACGAAAAATATAACAAGTATAAAAGAAGGAAATCTATCCTATTCTTCATTTCCTTCCATCTTTAATATATCGCTCCTCGCGAATCTCTTCTGTTCTCCATCAAGCTCCTCCAATCCATCCTGGATGCGAGCTCGAACTCCGTCTAATCGCGTATCCATTTGCGATTGACCTGAAATCTAGGACTCAAAGCGCAAATATTAAATGACACGTGTTTTGTTATCATCAAAACAAATGATCATGGTGCTCTAGCACCAACATTTACAACATGGTCTGTATCATATTCCTAGTCCCCATCATCAATCCTCATAAGGTCCTTGGCAATTGATGCTTTGAGATAGCGCCGCCCATGGCAACCCCCCAAGCTCTGGCATTCGAGATTTCGAGATAATCCCGCCCGTGGCATTCTGTAGCTATATCCAGAGCCTGGCAATCGACATTTCGGGATAATGTCACCCATGACATCTGAACCAGCACAGGGTGCTTACATGCCCCCGGTAGGATATGTAGATATCCTAGGAGACAAGCACCGAGGAGATGATATGTTATTGCGCATCTTCAAGGGGAATTTGCCGCCTCTCCACACTAGGAACTCGTCCAAATCAACTTGTGTTGATCAGCCACTCCTAATCTAGGTGACTTTTTCAGAACAAGTTAAACACATTCGCGTGATTTTGATACTTAGGCGCACTGAACTAGATTGTGTGTGGATTGGGGTGCTTAGGTTACCGAGTCCCGCAAACCAGAGGTCAGTTAACGAGGCTGAATACTCCTTAAGCCTTAGACCTAATACTTAAGCTTCACATTTTCCCCAACTTCTTAAGGACTATACAGATCTTAGCGGGTACTTGAATTTTTAAGCCTAGGATTATAGCCCAAAAAGACCTTAAATCAACATTCCTATTAATCTCTTCTTTGTTTCATTAGTACGTTTTTCCTTTCTGTCTTTTGATATGGTCTAGAACTAAGTCAATTCCTTAATCTTTTACTAATGACTTTCTTTTTCTTTTCAAATTATGCTCCTTTTTGACATTTTTAACTCCTTCCCTTTTTCTCCTTGAAGTCTGATATGCCATCAAAATTTCCTCTCCTCTCATATTTTTGTTCATTTTAAAGAATTTTTTTATTTTTTTGGTACTTTTGGAATATGTGATTTTTTTGATGAAACCTTTTCTTGTGAAGTGATTTTCACGACGTTTTGCACTTTACTACCCCCCCATGCCTACGATTTGCAATGTCCTCATTGTAAATTAGGTGTGTTCCAGTTTAGCTTAGATCGTTCATTAGAATAGGTGTTGGGTGGGTGAATGGGTCGGGATGACTATTGCGGTCGACTTGAAGCTCAGGTACGGGTACCAGAGGTGGGGTCGGTTGTTCTAATGGGTGAACCCTAAAGGGCAATATGAGTTCAGCATAGGATGTGTCAAGAAAGGTTTCGGATTTTTCAAAATGACAGGTTGCCTCTCGTTAAGCGTTGAGTTTTACACCATCAGCCGAGTGCAATGAGCTCAAGGAGAATGGAGTGTAAAAGATATCCTAGCCAAATTTGTACCAGTAAGTTCAATGAACGGTTTGAGTCTCTGGCTATTCATGACAAAAGGTTCTGAATTGTGGCTTAGTTGACTGATTTCAACGGCTCCATTTCCAAAGATTCGTCGGACAAGGTAAGGTCCAATCCATTTTGATCTGAGTTTTCCTGGGAACAGTTTGAGTTTGGCATCAAAGAGTAGGACTTTTTGACTAAGGAAAAAGATCTTTCTGGATATGTGCTTGTCATGAAAGGCCTTAACCCGCTCATTATAAATTCACGAGTTCTCATACGCGTCGTGGCGTAATTCATCGATCTAGCACATTTGAAGCTTTCTGTGGGTTCCTGCCTTAGAAAGATCGAGATTGCAGTTCCGTACTGCCTGTTAAGACTGTGACATCAAAACACTTTAACACGTCTAGGAGTTGGTCTAGACATCTGGTCAGATGTCTAGACCAACTCCTAGACGTGTTAAAGTGTTTTGATGTCACAGTCTGGTCAGATATCTGGATGCCTTTCCAAACGTTAGGAAATAAATTTTTGCGTGCGTACGAATGCGAGTCTGCACGCGTGCCACGCGTAGACTGAAACCCGCTGACCTACAGCACCTTCCCCCCCCCCCCATGCCTAGTTATATCATCCTCTCCCCTCTCCCTTGTTCACCACCCCACCGTCTTCTCCTTCCTCCAGTACGAGTGCGAGAGCGAGAGTAAGAGCAGGTAGCAGCTGCAGCCCGGTGCGATGGCGGAGAGGAGAGGTGCAGTGAGAGGGAAGAGAAGAGAGCGTGCGGGCCATGAGGGAGAGAGCTCACCAGAGCAGCTCGAGGCCAACCGGCGGGTGCGCGGAGGAGCACTGTGCTGGGGAGGGTCTCCCCTGGTGCTATCGTAGCTCGGGCAGTGGACGGATGAGCGCGGCACGGTCGCACGCAGCGGGAAGAAGACGATGGAGGTTCTGATTCTGGGAATTTTTCCTAGAATCAGATGTCTGGACCTACATCCAAACGACGTAGGCGACGTCTGGAGGGAGCTCCAGACGACTGAGAGGTACGTATTTCCTCTTATACCTCCTTTTGCGGATACGACCATGCAGGCCATTCCGCCAAGGTTCTGAGACGTGTCATGTTGAGAAGGTTTTCGTCGTGCATGCAGGATTCATTTCGGGAAGGCGCGGGGACACGCCCTCCCACGGAGTTCAGACGTTTGGGCAAGGCACCAGACGACGGAGAGCGTCTCTAGACGTTCGGAGAGGTAGTCAGACGTCTGGAACTAGGTCCAGATGGTTCAGCAGGATCCCTGGATGTCTAAAGAGTAGCGTAGAGTGAGGTATGACCTAGGCCACTTTTTAAGACGTCTAGAAGGTGTTCCAGACGTCTTATTTGAGTCAGAGTTGTCATTTTTGACCCGTTTAGGGTTCGTTCGGGGTCTGATTTCCGTGTTTAAGATTCCGTTATTCTCAGATTTAGTTCCTCTACTTGTTTGAAATACCTTTAACCTATTCTGAGTGGTTCCTTGTGATTGATCCTTGTGTTAGGACCTCATTCTGTTGCGGCTTTGGGGGTTGCGGAGGCACGTGGACCTGCCGATCACTCCCCCATTACTCCTGGTTTTGCGGGTAGAGTGGCTCCCCTTAGTTAATTACAAACATTAATGCATCTCTGAAATAAATGATAGATCCTAGGGTATGGCATGAATCCTAGGACTTGAAAACTAGATTGAATGATAGATCCTAGGGTATGGCATGAATCATAAGACCTTAAAACTAGATTGAATGATAGATCCTAGGGTATGGCAAAAATCCTAGGACCTGGAAACTAAATTGAATGATAGATCCTAAGGTGTGGGATGAATCCTAGGAATAGAAACACTGAAACGAATGTTTGAATGCCTGAATTGCAGTCTTGGATAAGTAGATAGAATAATGATAATTGCCTGTAATTGGATAACAGTTACCAGTGAAATGTAGGGTACTGTTGCTAGTAACTGCTACAAGTAATTCCTGTTGTTTGGAAACTAAATTCGAGCTGCTTGTATATAAATTGATATTAAATGTTGGAAACACGGGCTATATGCGAATAAAACTGAAATGATGAAACCTAGTATGGCTTGGCCTGAGAAATATGAGCATGAACCCTATGGGGAATTAGGAGTAGAGCTCCTGGAAAATAAATAGAATGGAATTGGGAAAGTGGATGGGGAAGTGAGCTGGCCCTTGAGTACGGAGTACCAAGGAGAGCGACTGTCCCCCTGTTTAGTGCAGAGCGGAGCTAGCCGCCCTAGGGACCCGGGGTTAGGTCTGGCCACTTTGTATTGACTTTTGGCCCTCGCGTACACTGTACCAGGGAGAGCTACTAGTGTAGGGAGGGAGCTAGCCACCCTACGGGGCTCGGGGTTCAGCTAGCTGTCCTACACCGACTTGTTAGGCCCACTGGGTAAACCAGGGTAGTCAGGCGAGGGTGCGCGGACTGTGGAGGGGCAAGACCCCTATTTGGTTACTATGGAGGGGCTGGACCCCTATCACTGAGAGGGCTCTGCCCTATACTGGTTCTGTGCTGTGCTTTGGGTACACCCGTTAACGGAAACGACTGATCGCATGCCAGTACGGGGTAGCTACCCGGGCGCTTATCGCGCGTGTCGTAGTCACCATTACGTCTGTCAGTGACCTTGGGGTGGTTGACTGAGGGTAAGACCACCACGGGGGACTCTCCCGGCCAGGAGAGCACCACATGCTACTTCTACTTTTCGGAAAAGACTACAATCAAGATCGTTCCCATGAGGAACATTCGAAATCAAGAGAAAGACCTGAGAAATAAATGAAGAAAGAGTAAATAGAGAAATAAAGAAAGGAATTAAAAACAATAGCTACTTGTCCACATTTACTTTTTTTCTTAGCTAGCTGGTTGCTACTCTACTCAGTGTTTCGTTGACGTGTCATATTTGTCACCTTTTTCAGGACCAGGTGTTGAGCAGCCTGAGCCTACGGCTGCGGAGGGTGCTGGGCCTAGTGGAGCCTAGTAGTTGTACTTTTGTTGTACCCATTTTCTGTAGTAGTGAGTATTTCTGTTACACCTTGTACTCTTTTATTGTAAACTTCATATTTCTGTACCTATTTTTAATTCTCTAATATTGTGGTGGTATGTACTGTTGTAGTTCTTTTCTTTACTACTGTACTTTTGTTATTGTTAGTTACTTGCTTGGTGAATGTGGTTTATTTTACTGCTTTTTGGTTACTTTCTCGTTGGACGACTGGGTCTTGGGATCAGTCGAGTCAATCTGATTCTCGTGTCCTGTAGGGATTCGGGAACCGGGTCGTAACAAGATTGTATCAAAGCAAGGTTGTCTCGAGAAGTGAACCAACTAGCTGGAAAATAACCAATTCACATGCTTGTAACTAGAGTTGCCACCACAACGTACCTTTTGACATCAATTTTAGGGTTCCTTCATTGAATATCGATTCGTATTGACATCTTTTCTATTCTGTGTTCGTATCTCCTTGCAAGAGATGCCTCAATGAGGAGGTAGCAAGGCGGGCCGCGGACGCGGCTGAGGATGAGGTCAGAGGGGCAGGCATGTTGAGCCTGACACCTTAATGGACCAGCCACTGCTCCCGGGCATTCAGGCCCAGGACCTGGCCCAGCTGATACGGGACATCATGCGAGAGGAGCTTCACTCGCCGCCACGAGTGCCTCTCCCTGGTGCTGCTGAGGGGGAGTCCTCTGTGGGACCACGAGACGGACACGGCGCTAGATGCGGGGGAGAGGGTGGGCCTCCACCACCCCCACCTTCCTCCGGCACTTCTGAGCACGATGCTTCTTTACCTGGAGGTGTACCAGCTTCTCCACTTCAGTGCCACTATGAGCTTTTTGGACAGTTCCGAAAGCCGAAGCACCCCTCCTTCAAGGGGGATGAGGACTCGACCAAGGTGGAGGACTGGCTCGAGCAGATCGAGAAGGTATTTGACACCTTTCCCCCCCAGTGGAGTGCCCCGTGGCCTTTGCCACATACCAGCTGGAGAGCGCGGCACACAGGTGGTGAAGGGCGGTCAGAGGTTAGGAGAGGGACGAGCCGACTTGGGACTAGTTCATTACCCTCTTCTGCGAGCAGTACTTCCCCCAGACGTGGCAGGACTAGAGGAGGCGGGAATTCCAAACTCTCTGCCAGGCGACGATGATCGTGAGCGCGTACCGCACGCATTTCATAGAGCTGTCTCGTTTCGCAGCAACAGCCGTGGCTACTGAGGAGGAGCGCCTTTGGAGGTTCACTGAGGGGCTCCGGCCTGCTATTCGGGGGTATGTCAAACCCCTGAAGCTACCTACATTCTCGATGGTGGTGGAGGCAGCTATGACGTATGAAGAGACCAACCCGTCCACACGCGACACTGATAGCAGGCGGAAGTGGCCCTACCAGCCAGACTTCTCACAGGATCGACGAGAGAGGAGGCACGTGGCGCCTACGGGAGAGCCGTCACGCTTTGCGGGGCCATCAGTGGCCTTTGGGGGCCCCCGACAAGGGCCAGTTGCCAGCACCGGACCCCCGCCCAGCCATCAGTAGGGACCCACTGAGGGCGGGAGTCGAGTCCCCCTTTGCTACCTGTGTGGCCAGCCGAGCCACATCAGGAGGGACTGCCCGTCTAGGGCTGGAGGTCAGCAGATGATCCCCACACCGAGCACTGGAGGGCGAGTAGGAGGCTGCGGTTTCTAGGTGTGAGGAGGAGGACAGCAGTCGCGAGGAAGGTACCGGCCGACAGCTACCCGTCCGACTCAGAGTATGGCTGCTTCGTCTGCACCTAGGGCTGAGGGGCGTATCATTTCCCTGACACACAGGGATGCTAGAGCTTCAGGATCAGTGGTGGCAGGTATGGTTTCAGTTTCCGGCAGACTTGTTTACACGCTTTTCGATTCCGACGCTACACACTCGTTTGTCGTTGCTAGTTTTGCTGTTAGCTTGGGGCAGGACTGTATGTTGTTAGAGGATCCGTTCGTGATCAGAGGTCCGGGTGGTCAGATGTTTGTGGCTGAGGAGGTGTACACAGGTTATGAGGTCAGTGTTGGGGGACACAGCCTTCCCGCTAACCTGATTATGATACAGATGGAGGACTTTGGCGTAATTCTGGGGATGGACTGGCTGTCCGCTTACCACGCCTTGGTGGATTGCTTTGAGAGGAAGATCGTATTCTCCATACCGGAGTTGCCTTCTTTCGAGTTCCATGGGCAGCCAGTGGACGGAGGCTTTAGGTGCATTTCTGCACTTCGGACGGTGAGACTTTTGGGTCAGGGGTGTGAGGGCTTCCTAGCTTGTGTGGTGGTGGGGCCCATCCCTGTGGCAGACTTCCAAAGTATCTCGGTGGTCAGAGAGTACCCCGACGTGTTCCTAGATGAGTTGTCAGGACTACTGCCCAGGCATGAGATCGAGTTTGAGATCTCACTGGTACCGGGGACCAGCCCCATTTCTACAGCACTGTACAGGATGGCACCACTTGAGTTGCAAGAGCTCAAGTCTTAGTTGCAGGATCTTCTAGAGAAGGGTTTTTTGAGGCCTCGTGCGTCTCCATGGGGAGCCCAGGTATTGTTCGTAAAGAAGAAGGATGGTACCCTACGCCTTTGTGTGGACTACAGACAGCTGAATAGGGTTACCATCAAGAGCAGGTATCCGCTGCCAAGGATTGGTGACTTGTTTGACCAGCTGCGAGGTGCCACAGTATTCTCCAAGGTAGATTTGAGGTCTGGATAACACCAGTTGAGGATCAAGGAGGCAGATGTCTCCAAGACAGCTTTCCGCACCCGGTACAGACACTACGAGTTTTTGGTCATGCCATTTGGGCTGACCAATGCCCCTACTGCCTTTATGGACTTGATGAATCGGGTGTTCAGACTGTACTTGGACCAGTTCGTGGTGGTATTCATTGATGATGTGCTCATCTATTCTCGAGATCAGGCGCAGCACGGACAGCACTTGCGGATGGTTTTGGACACATTAAGACGACGTAGGCTGTACGCTAAATACAGCAAGTGCGAGTTTTGGTTGAGGGAGGTGACCTTCTTGGGTCATGTGATCCTCGGGGATGGCTTGGCTGTGGACCCAGCCAAGGTTGAGGCAGTGCTTAAGTGGGAGAGACCGCGTACTGTTACTGAGATCCGCAGTTTCTTGGGATTGGCAGGCTACTACAGGCGATTTATCAGGGGCTTCTTGCAGATTGCATGTCCTATGACATAGCTGACCCGGAAGGACGTGCCCTTTACTTGGACAGACGCTTGTGAGGCGTGTTTTCAGGAGCTGAAGGAGAGGCTGACTTCGGCTCCCGTGCTCACCATCCCAGACAGTAGTGGCGGGTTCATTGTGTACACGGACGCCTCTTTACAGGGATTAGGGGGTGTGCTCATGCAGAGGGGTTACGTTGTCACTTACACTTCGCGACAACTAAAGCCCCATGAGCATAGCTACCCTACCCATGACTTGGAGCTGGTAGCTGTCATCTTCGCACTGAAGACTTGGAGGCACTACTTGTACGGTGAGACCTTTGAGATTTTCATAGATCATAAGAGCCTCAGATACTTATTTGATCAGAAGGAGCTCAACATGAGACAGAGATGTTTGTTGGAGCTCCTGAAGGACTATGACTGCAGCATTTCCTACAACCCGAGAAAGGCTAACGTGGTGGCTAACGCCTTGAGCCGGAAGGCGTCCACCCACTTGGCCAGTTTACAGGCACGGAGTTTGAGCCTCATGAAGGAGATGGGCAGTTGGCGACCCCTAGAGCTACGGGGGTACTGTGGGGCAGTGACTGTGACACGATAGATGAGGCCAGAGCTGGTAGACCGCATCATCACTGGACAGATGGCCGACCAATACTTGCAGTCGTTGTGTGACAGAGTACTGTCAGGAGACCCTGGGGACTTCTCCTTTACAGACGAGGTGCTGCGCATGAGGGGATGGTTGTGCATTCCCAGAGATGAGGAGCTATTAAGAGAGCTTCTGACTGAGGCACACGGTTCCAGGTTCACCATACATCTCGGAAACACAAAGATGTACCATGATTTGAGACGTAACTTTTGGAGGGGAATGAAGCGGGATGTAGGTAAATTCGTACAGTAGTGTTTAGTGTGCCAGCAGGTGAAGGTCGAGCATCAGAGTCCTGTGGGGCCATTGCAGGCACTTCCAGTGCTAGAGTAGAAGTGGGAGAGCATCATCATGGACTTGGTGGTGGGCTTGCCCGTTACCCAGCGAGGACACGATGCAGTCTGGGTAATCGTTGACAGATTGACGAAGATGGCACATGTCTTGCCGATCTACGTCACCTTGGGACCAGCATAGTTGGCAGAGAGGTATATCCGCGACGTGGTACGTCTACATAGAGTTCCGCGGGAGATTGTATCCGACCGGGATACCCATTTTACGTCCCAATTTTGGGCTGAGTTTCAGCAGGTCCTGGGGACGCGGTTGAGGTTCAGTACAGCATACCATCCCCAAACGGACGGACAATCTGAGCGCACGATACAGACACTTGAGGACCTTTTGCATGCTTATGTACTGGAATAGAGGGGCTCCTGGGAGGAGCACTTGCCCCTGGCGGAGTTTGCATATAATAACAGTTATCACTCGAGCATCGGCATGGCACCTTACGAGGCTTTGTACGGACGGAGGTGTACGACACCCTTGAGTTGGGTTGAGGTGGGGACCAAGTGGGAGGTTGGCCCCTGGTTGATCCGGCAGAGTCAGGAGGTGATCGAGCAGATTTACAGGAGACTCCACACTGTTAGGAGCAGACAGAAGAGCTATGCAGATCGAAAATGCAGAGAGGTGCAGTTTGAGGTTGGGGACCACATCTTCCTTCATGTTTCGCCCATAAAGGGCCTGCAGCGGTTTGGGGTGAGAGGGAAACTCGCGTCGAGGTTCGTGGGACCCTTTGAGGTCCTGGAGCGGGTTGGACCTGTTGCTTACAGGCTTTCCCTTCCTCCCCAGCTTTCTGGTGTGCACGACGTGTTCCACGTGTCCAACCTCAGGAGGTACGTCGCCGATCCCAGTCACGTCCTGATCCACGAGAGCGTCGAGGTGGGTGACGACCTGACCTACCCCGAGCGGCCAGTGTAGGTTCTCGACACAGCCTTCTGGAGTTTGAGACGGAAGAAAGTACCCCTGGTGAAGGTTTTGTGGAGGAGCCAGCGGTATGAGGAGGCTACCTAGGAGCCTGAGGCGACGATGAGGGAGCGGTACCCAGAGCTCTTTGAGGGTACGTCCTTTCAGACCAGCTTTGGTCCTCTTTGAGTTTGTTATGCATATATTGTTCTTTTTCAGCACCCTAGTTAGCGCAAGTTTCGGGGATGAAACTTCCTTTGAGTTTGTTGTGTTGTTAAGACCGTGACATCAAAACACTTTAAGATGTCTGGGAGTTGGTCCAAACGTCTGGTTAGACGTCTGGATGCCTTCCCAGACATCAGGAAATAAACTTTTGCGTGTGTACGATTGCGAGTCTGTGCACGTACTATGCGTAGACTGAAACCCGCCGACCTGCAGCACCTTTTTTCCCCTCGTGCCTACTTATATCCTCCTCTCCCCTCTCCCTCGTTCACCACCCCACCATCTTCTCCTTCCTCCAGTGCCAGCACGAGAGCGAGAGTGAGAGCGGGCAGCAGCTGCTGCCGGGTAGGGAGGTGGAGAGGAGAGGTGCAGTGAGAGGGAAGAGAAGAGAGCATGCGGGCCGTGAGGGAGAGAGCTCGCTGGAGCAGCTCGAGGTTGGCCGGTGGGTGCACGGAGGAGCGTTGTGCTAGGGAGGGTCTCCCCCGGTGCTACTGCAGCTTGGGCAGCAGACGGATGAGCGTGGCGTGGCCTCGCGTAGTGGGAAGAAGACAAAGGAGGTTCTGATTTTGGGAATTTTTCCTAGAATCAAATGTCTGGACCTACATCCAGATGACGTAGGAGACTTTTGGAGGGAGCTCCAGATGACTGAGAGGTACGTATTTCCCCCTATACCTCCTTTTGCGGATAGAGCCATGCAGGCCGTTCCACCGAGGTTCTGAGACGTGTCGTGTTGAGAAGGTTTTTATTGCGCGTGCAGGATTCATTTTGGGAAGGCGCAGGGACATGCCCTCCCATGCAGTTCAGACGTCTAGGCAAGGCACCAGACGGTGGAGAGCATCTCCGGACGTCCGGAGATGTTGTCGGACGTCTGGAACTGGATCCAGACGGTTCAGTAGGATCCTTGGACGTCTGAGGAGCAGCGTAGAGTGAGGTATGACCTGGACCACTTTTTAAGACGTCTGGAAGGTGTTCCAGATGTCAGATTTGAGTCATAGTTGTCATTTTTTACCCGTTTAGGGTCCGTTCGGGGTCCAATTTCCACGTTTAAGATTCCGTTCTTCTCAGAATTAGTTCCACTAGTTTGAAATACCTTTATCCTATTCTGAGTGGTTCTTTGTGATTGATCCTTGTGTTAGGACCTCATTCTATTGCGGCTTTGGGGGTTGCGGAGGCACGTGGACCTGCCGATCACGCCCCCATTACTCCCGATTTTGCCGGTAGAGTGGCTCCCCTTAGTTAATTACAAATATTAATGCATCTCTAAAATAAATGATAGATCCTAGGGTATGGCATGAATCCTAGGACCTGAAAACTAGATTGAATGATAGATCCTAGGGTATGGCATGAATCCTAGGACCTGAAAACTAGATTGAATGATAGATCTTAGGGTATGGCTTGAATCCTAGGACCTGGAAACTAGATTGAATGATAGATCCTAGGGTGTGGCATGAATCCTAGGAACAGAAACACTGAAACGAATGTCTTGAATGCCTGAATTGCAGTCTTGGATAAGTAGATAGAATAATGATAATTGCCTGTAATTTGATAACAGTTGCCAGTGAAATGTAGGGTACTGTTGCTAGTAACTGCTATATGTAATTCCTGTTGTTTGGAAACTAAATTCGAGCTGCTTTTATATAAATTGATAGTAAATGTTGGAAACACGGGCTATATGCAAATAAAACTGAAATTATGAAACCTAGTATGGCTTGGCATGAAAAATATGAGCATGAACCCTACGGAGAATTAGGAGTAGAGCTCCTAGAAAATAAATAGAATGGAACTGGGAAAGTTGATGGGGAAGTGAGCTGGCCCTTGAGTATGGAGTACCAAGGAGAGCGACTGTCCCCCTATTTAGTGCATAGCGGAGCTAGCCGCCCCAGGGACCTGAGGTTAGGTCTGGCCACTTTGTACCGACTTTTGGCCCTCGCGTACACTGTACCGGGGAGAGCTACTAGTGTGGGGAGGGAGCTAGCAACCCCACGGGACTCGGGGTTCAGCTAGTCGTCCTACATCGACTTGTTAGGCCCACTAGGTAATCCAGGGTAGTCAGGTGAGGGTGCGTGGACTATGGAGGGGCAAGACCCCTGTTTGGTTACTGTGGAGGGGCTAGACCCCTGTTACTGAGAGGGCTCTACCTTATATTGGTTCCGTGCTGTGCTTTGGGCGTACCCGTTAATGGAAATGACTGACCGCGTGCCAGTGCAGGGTAGCTACCCGTGCGTTTATCGCGTGTGCCGTAGTCACCGTTACATCTGTCAGCAACTTTGGGGTGGTTGACTGAGGGTAGGACCACCACGGGGGACTCTCCCGGCTAGGAGAGCACCACGTGCTACTTCTACTTTTCGGAAAAGACTACAATCAAGATCGTTCCCATGAGGAACATTCAAAATCAAGAGAAAGACCTAAGAAATAAATTAAGAAAGAGTAAATAGATAAATAAAGAAAGAAATTAAAAACAACAGCTACTTGTCCACCTTTACTGTTTTTCTTAGCTAGCTGGTTGCCACTCTACTTAGCGTTTCGCTGACGTGTCATATTTGTCACCTTTTTCAGGACCAGGTGTTGAGCAGCCAGAGCCTACGGCTGTGGAGGGTGCTAGAACTAGTAGAGCCCAGTAGTTGTACTTTTGTTGTACCCATTTTCTGTAGTAGTGAGTATTTCTGTTGCACCTTGTACTCTTTTGTTGTAAACTTCATATTTCTGTACCTGTTTTTAATTCTCTACTGTTGTGGTGGTATGTACTGTAGTAGTTCTTTTCTTTACTGCTGTACTTTTGTTACTGTTAGTTACTTGCATGGCGAATGTGGTTTATTTTACTACCTTTTGGTTACTTTCTCGTTAGACGACTGGGTCTTGGGATCAGTCGAGTCGGTCCGATTCTCGTGTCCTGTAGGGATTCGGGAACCGGGTCGTAACACTGCCCAATAGGCTTTGTGCTCCAATTCGATGGGGAGGTGACATGCCTTCCCATACACTAATCTAAAGGGAGACATGCCTAATTGGGTTTTGTGGGTGGTCCTATAAGCCCACAAAGCTTCCGGAAGTTGGGATGAGTAGTCTTTCCTGTCTGGCCGAACAGTGACCTGGAGGATTTTCTTGATCTCTCGATTTGATAGCTCAGCTAGATCATTGGTTTAGGGGTGATAAGGAGTAGAGATTTGGTGTGACACCCTATATTTGGTCATCAGTGATTTGTATTGAGCATTAGTGAAATGGGTCCCTCCATTAGAGATTATGGCACCTAAAATCCCGAACCGAGAAAAGATGTTCTGATGAATGAATTTGATTACTACCTTATGATCGTTGGTTCGGGTCGGAATGGCTTCGATCCATTTGGACACGTAGTCAACAGCGAGCAAAATGCACTCAAAGCCATCCCAAATAGGGAAGGGTCCCATAAAATCAATCCCCCAGACATTGAAGATTTTGCATACGAGAATCGGCTATAAGGGCATCATATCACAGTGGCTCATGTTGCCTAAGGTCTGGCAGTGAGTGCATGCCTTACAATGATTGTATGCATCTTTGAAAGCTGTGGGCCAATAGAAGCTGCACTAGAGGATTTTTGCTGTGGTTTTATGACCAGAGAAGTGTCCACCACATGCCTGGTCATGGCAGAAGGACAAGATGTCCTGAATTTTCACTTCCAGGGCACATCATTGAATGATTTAATCAGCACCAATGCGGAAGAGATACGGGTCTTCCAAAAAGTAGTACTTGGCATCGGAAAGTAATTTGTCCTTCATGGCCTTCAGCCAATTAGACGGGATCTGATGTGATGCCAGGTAGTTTACTAAATCAGCAAACCATGGAAGCCCCATACTAATAGTCAAGAGGTGCTCATAGGGAAAATGTTCTGCAACGGGTTCAGAAGGGTTGATAATGTCAGAAGGAAGGCGGGACAAGTGATCAGCTACCACGTTCTTTTTTCTCGCCTTATCGCGAATCTCGAGGTCAAACTCTTTTAACAGCAAGATCTAGTGGATTAGTCAAGGTTTTACATCCTTCTTTGCAAGGAGGTGCCTCACAGCAGTGTGATCAGAGTAAATGATAACACAGGAACCCAGAAGATATGATCTAAACATTTCCAAGGCAAATACTACGGCTAGCAGCTATTTCTCAGTAACTATGTAGTTACGCTGAGCCTCGTCAAGTGTCATGCTAGTGTAGTAGATGACCACGGGTTTCTCGTCAATTTTCTACCCAAGTACCGCACCTACAGTGTAATCGGGTGCATCGCATAGGATCTCAAAGGGTTGAGACCAATTGGGGACTGTAGGATCGGAGCTTGGGTAACTCGATCACGCAGGATCTCAAATGTTTGAGTACACTCCTTGGAGATTTCAAAAGGGACATCCTTAGATAGTAGATTAGTCAGGGGGCGCGTGATCTTCAAGAAGTCTGGAATGAATCGCCGGTAAAAACTGACGTGCCCCAGGAAGGATCTGACGTCTTTGACCAGGCTAGGCATAGGGAGTTTGAAAATTAGATTTACCTTGGCTCGATCAACTTGGATGCCTTTCTCAGAGATGATATGTCCCAGGACAATTCCCTCAGGAACCATGAAGTGGCTCTTTTCCCAGGAAAGAACCAAATTCATGTCGATGCACCACCTGAGGATCTGGACCAAGTGTAGAAGGTAATCATCAAATGATTCACCAAAAATTGAGAAGTCATCCATGAAGACTTCCAGAAATTCACCTACCATATCTGAGAATATGGTAAGCATGCACCGCTGAAAAGTAGTGAGTGCATTGCAAAGACCGAAAGGCATCCTTCGGAACTCATATGTCTCGAAAGGGCAGGTTAAAGTGGTCTTCTCTTAGTCTTCAGGATGGATTGCCACCTGGTTATAGCCGGAGTACCCGTCCAAAAGGCAGAAGAATCTATTTCTTACTAGTTTTTTGAGGATTTGATCAATAAACGGTAGTTGGAAATGATCCTTCTTCATGGAGGTATTGAGTCCTTTGTAATCAATGCAGACTCTCCACGAATTTGCTACACAAGTCAGTATGATTTCTTTGGTCTCAATCGTGATCACGGTGAATCCTGCCTTTTTAGGCACAACCTGGATTAGACTCACCCACCGACTGTCAGAGATTGGGTAGATGATCCCAGCATCTAACCACTTAATGATCTCTTTTTTCACGACCTCCTGCAGATTAGGATTCAAACGTCTCTGCATTTCACGGGAAGGTCGTGTGCCCTCTTCAGTATAGATGCGATGTGTACAATAAGAGGGGCTAATGCCAGTCAAATCATCGTGAGTCCATCCAATGGCTCTTCAATGTTGCTGGAGAACAGAAATCAGATGGGATTCCTGATCAGGTGTGAGTTTGGAGTTGATAATCATAGGAAATGTCTGATTGGAACCCAAAAAGACGTACATTAGATAATCAGGAAGAGGCTTTAGTTCTAAAACAGGGTTATTAGCAGCAGCGGGTGGTTTAGGGTGGGTGTCAGGAGCAAGGGAAGGAGCTATGGGTGTGTCTAGGTTAAGTTTGGACTCCTCTAATTACGGGTTTTGATCCTCTTGTCGTTGATCAGAAGTAGTCAGGTTTTTCTCGATATACCGATCGTCAACCACAACCTCGATATCACATATTTGTTCTATAACCCCACAATTAATCCCTTGTTAGGCCTTAAAGATGTTGATCTTTAGTGTGTGGTTCTCATATTTTAGTTCAGTTTGGCCCTCCTCACAATTAATGTTGGCCCTAGCAATGGCCAAAAAGGGTCTCCCTAGTATGATCGGTGTGTTTCTCGGATTCTCTGGTGCATCCATATCCAAGACTATGAAATCCACCAGGAAATAGAAATCCTAAACCCTAACAATGACATCCTCAAGAACTCCTTTAGGTGACTTAATAGATCGATCTGCCAACTGTAATGTCACCTCTGTTGGTTTTAGCTCAGATTCCTCAAGATGGTCAAGTAGGGATGTAGGTATTAGGTTTATGGAGGCTCCTAGATCCAATAATGCTCTATCAAATTGGATATCACCAATTGTACAGGAAATCAGGGGAGTACCTGGGTCTTTTGCCTTAGATCAAAGCCTACTCAAAATGATGGAGCTGGCTTGTTCTGACAATACAATTGGACTCCCACTTTTGGTTCATAGCTTATGCTTAGGTGTACACACATCTTTCAGAAATCGTTCGTAAGTCGGTACATGGCGAATTGCATCCATCAAGGGAATGTTTATATGGACTTGTTCAAAGAGCTTGACCAGGTCCTCTTCAGGTGCCACAAGTTTGGTTGTCCTCTTTCCCTTGGTTAAGGCCTTGGGAAATGGAACCTTAGATGGTTCCTCTGGAATAGATCCAAGTTCTTGATCTGGGATAGGGGTATCCTGGATGACTATCCTAGGGTTTGGGTTAACACTACCAGGCTGAAAGTGGCTTGGGTAAGGTGGGTCCTGTCTTGCTTTGCCACTACGGGTTGTAACTGAATTCAGTCCTGCTTGGTTCTAGTTTGGTGTAGGTAAAATAGGTGGTTGCTGCTGAAATCCTGAGTATAATGTTGAAGCTTCCATCTTGTCGGGTGATGGAGTAGAAGGGGCTTGATAAACCATGTGGGCTTGGCCTTGATTTGGGTTCATAACACGCCTCTGATTTGGCATGTTATTGGGATTAGGTAGAGGTTGCAAAGGGAGTGTACCAAGTTGGCGAGAATTTTCCATCTGAGTGAGTTGATTGCGAACCTCTGTGATCTTATCTTTGTGCTGTTTTTGCATAGCCGCATTCGTCTTTTGAATATCAGCTAGAGTCTGAAGGATAAGAGTCATTTGGTCTCCTTGAGTTGGCCCAAATTGATAGGTGGGGTTGGGCCGAGGCTAAGGCGGCTGATATGGATGAGAAGCTTGTGGATGGGGCTGATATAGTGGTCTCTGATTCTGATTGTTTCCCACCCACATGAAATTAGGATGATTTCTCCATCCAGGGTTATAGGTATTAAAGAATGGGTAGTTCTAGATGGCGTTGAGGTCTTCGCAGGTCTAAGGAACCTCAGAAAAATCAAAATACGAGGGTTCAGAGTTCCCCCAACTATAATAGGTAGGTCTGGAGTTTCCTCCGACCCTAGAGTCAGACGGGGGTGGATACGGATCCAACCCCTGAGAAGATCGGTGGTAGATGTTATGCACAGCATCCCTCCCAGAGGGTGGCTATGCGAACGGGTTTTGCGTAGAGGTGGCTCGCTGCAAATGTCAAGTTAGCTCATCCACCTTCTTCTCAATAATAGAGACCTTGTCCAAATGACTGGCCATCAGTTCCAAGTCGACAGAAGAGGACAGGCCCTGCATCTCATGTGCTCCCCTTGGATTCGTTGATGCACGGGCATTCGTTTGGTCGAATATGCCCATGGAGTCATTATTGATGGAGTTCTCGCATATATTCTCGAGAATCTCCCACATAGTGTCTTTGTGTTGAACCATGATATTTCCTCCGCAAGTTGCATTGTCGAATAATCAAATATCTTCACGGAGTCCCTGGTAAAAAGATTGGACTTGTTCCCATTTAGGAACTCCATGATGGGGGCACTTTCGAATGAGATCGAGGAAATGATCCCATGCTTCATGAAGTGGTTCTCCAGGCTGTTGTGTGAAGTGCATGATCTGGTGTCGTAAAGCATTTGTCCGACCAACAGGGAAGAACTTCAAAAACTCATGTTGTAGTTCAACCCATGTGTTGATTAGACGCGTTTGAGTCTGATACCAGTGAGCTGCTTTGTCCATGAGTGAGAAGGATAACATTTTCATGAGAAGAATATCCCAATTCTGAACATTTGACCTGAAGGTCTGGGCCAAATGCTTGAGCTGTTTAATGTGCTGGAAAGGATCCTTGGAATTGAGCCCATGAAATTTCGAAATAGCATGAGTCATGTTGGGCTTGAGTTCAGTATCAGAACCTCCACCTGGGATTTGAACTCGAGGTTCGATCGCCACCGCGGCGGGATTGTAATGATCTCGCATCATAGGACACTGCGGTGGATTCACAAAGGCTTGGAATAGATCATTAAGGCATTGGAGTTGATTCTCGAGGTTGTTCTCTTCTTCTTATTGTTCCATGATGATGAAAGAAGGAGAGTTAGGCTCAGATGAATCAGAAGAGATGTCTATGTGATGGGGTTGCTGCATAAACACGGAGGTCGAGGCTTAGCCTAGACAGGAGTGAATAACTAATGGAGGCCTCAAGGGTGGTCTTAAGGACCTCTTGACAAACATGCATCGATGGACTGGATGAGAATAGAATGTGGACCCAATTAAGACACCCAAAAATTTTGGATGACTGTAGAGTTTCGGGGTAGATGATACCCCTTAGTCAAAAAGCCATCCACCTGTGAATTACCTGGGCAGCCAGAGAGGGAGAGTCCTGCGAAGACCCCTACACGGTAGAGCATCCCCACAGGTTACATGGCTTCCCCCACCTGACCTCTCTTGTCACTGATGGTCCATATAGATCAGAATGGGGACTTGACCTCTTAAGTCTACCAGTTTTATCTAAGAGCAAGGGTGCTTAGAATTTCACTTGAACTTTTAAGATATATTGAGTGCAAGAGTGACCTAATTTAAAGATTGGTTGACCCAACAAGGTGGGTCAACTTCACCTGTTTGTCTTTTGAGAAATTTTAGGTCTCTCTTTTAGGATTCAAGTGGGATTAAGAGCTTAATTTAGGGTTTGCTTGAATAAATCAATTCAACCAAGGCTTAGGCACACATTGTTTGGGAAAGATAAGTTCTTGATTATGTAAGTGTGTCTCTAAAACCCTAACTTGGAATCCTTACTTGGCTCTTGTTTTGGTCTAATTTAGTTTGTCAAATGTGGTATCTAGGGCTCAAACAGGAATGTAATAGCCCTAGTTACCTTAAGTGGGTGCACAAATCAGAGTTTGTGATTTAAATCAAATCAGGCAACTTGATGAATTATCTAAGAATGGAAAGCAAGTAGCCCTAATTGATTTTTCTTCCTTTTAACCTTTTCAGAATCAAGGGCTTAAGAGAGAGAATAATTAGAACTTACCTACCCCTGGCGTGTTTGATATGCGACTGAACTTTCTTCAATGAATCCCTCTTGAAACAACAACAAAGAGATAAAGCAAGTTAGTACCAAATTAGGAATTGCAATCAAGAGTTCTAAATTGCCCATTGCTCCCCGACAACGATGCCAAAATGTTTATCGCGCTAAATCAGTGTTGTAAAAAGTGTCGCATTGCAGTATAGCCGAAATAGCGTTCAAACAAATACAATTTTTATTGCTCGAAAAGATTCTGAGGTCGAACACAGGGAGAAATATGGAATTCAGAAATCAAGATCACAATTTAAACTAAAAGAATTTGCAATAATATCAGGTATCAATGTGTAAAAAGATGGGAGTAAAATGGTGGTTTAAATCACCATATACTCCTACAATATTAACTAAGGAACTCAATGTATATGTATGAAATGAAAGCTCAAATCTGTCGTCTGATTTGGAAATCAGACTGCTTAAAGTCGTCTGCTGATGTACTGTAACTCTTCTTCTTCTTTTTCTTCTCTATCTCTGCTTTGCTCCTTCTTCCTCTACACTTCTGCCTTTAGCCCTGCGACTCTCCTCTTCTTCTTTTCTTCTTCCTTCCCTGGCTTTCCTCTTCAAAATCTGGCTAAGTGTCAGGGCCAAGCTTCTCAAGGCAAGACCCTCCCCCTACCCGCGCAGCTCTCGTTCTCTCTTTCTCTCTTAGGATCCGCTCTCCCAGAGCCACGGGTAATCGAGTTATCGGATTCAAGAGCGTACCCAGGTCCAAGCTTACCGACGTGAGGTGGTGAGCAAGGAGTGCAGGTCGGGTTATCGGGTCGAACTAGGTCCGCGTGTACGTGTCACAGACGAGGCTAGGTGAGCGGGTGAGAGGGACCTCATCCCATGAACTGAGGCGGACAGCTTATGAGACTTTTTCAATTTATTCGCCTTAGTGCACTTTGCATCCGACGATGTGGGACTATTCGTGCATCCCTTCTCCTCGTGTCTGCTGAAGTACGTCTCCTTCACAAATGCTTTGGCTGTTGGGCTCGCATCTTCAATTAGGGACCTAGACTTGTGTGCAAGACACTTCCGTGCAACCTGCAACACTAGCTTAGAACGGGGACACCTGGAGCAGATCTCAAGCAAGCTCGAAGCTTGCTGCTTCCATGGTGGGGAGGTCGAGTTCCTGAAAACAACGAAACGACCTTTCGGCCATGTTAGAATGCTCAGGGAGGGTTGCTGGACAACGGTGAGTGAGATGAGGGCGTTTGTGTGGCATCTCGTGGTCCATGACTGTGTGGTGAGGTCGGACTGTGTGCATAAGAGTGGGTGTGTTCGGGGGGTTAATTGGGTGGATAAGGGATCAAATGGAAATAGAGGAAATGTGCAGAAAGATGTGGTGATGGTCGTGGGCTTGTCGGTGAGGGATTTGGTGGTTTGTGGAGGTGAGATGGTCTCGTCTGAGGGGATGGTCGGAGATGGAAGGGATGAAGTTGCGAAGGGTTGTCGGTGGTCGATTTGAAGTGGGGTGAGTGCAAAAATAAAGTGCAGGAGATGAGGAACTTAGCTAGGAGGTAGGTGGACGAAGTGAGGTAGAGATGGTGTCGTATGCGGTGTTGCCGACGCCAGAGACGAGGGTGGTTCTGGTGAGGGAGAAATGGCAAGGCGAATGGGAAATGGGCGCTTGCTGGTACAACGAGATGCAGAGAGGAATAGGGAGGATAAATCCACCGCTGGTTTGGCTAACAAACGACAAGAAGCAGAAAAGGTCGCCGGACGTCGAGGAACCTTTGGCTGTGAAAGAGAAAGGAATTTGAGGGAGATCTTGGTTGATTTCGAGCGTGAGGAGTTCGGGAAGATCTAGTTGTTCTGTTATAGGGATCCAGAGGCAAGGAAAGCTTAGAAATCCAACTTTCCAAGCTCGGAAACCCTTGCCGGAGTTGGGAGTTTCTTTTGATACCCAATTCTCTCATGCGTTCGCATGAGAGTTTGAGAAAGATTTGTAGCACATGGATGGGTTCAGATTGAAGATAATTTCTTAATGAATCTCCCTTCCAATTTTGGAAGGGATTCGCTAAGCAATCAGGGAAGATTCTTCAGTCAAAGATTGCTGGAGTAGGTTCCCACCACGATAATGGCGGAGGGACCTAATTGTGAAGATGATGAAGAAATTAGGGTGCTAAATGTAAGGATTTTTGAAAGTTGGGGGTATAAATGTAATTAGATAGGACCATTTCACAAATTAGGTCAAGACAAGCTCATCTTGGGTCCAAATTTTGGTACAAACCTAATTTGGACATAACGAATCCAATGGTGAAGTTGGATTTTTGTTTTGACCATGTTTGACTGGGTAACCTATGGAAAAACCTAAATTAGGGCAAATATCTATCTGAGACTCTATTTTGGGTCAAGATGGGTTCTGATGGTCAAATTGAAGGTACTAAACCCTAGAGAATATTTTTCTACTATTTTTAGAGGGTTTAGGTGAATTTTATCTTGACTAGAACCTCAGTTAATTAAGTGGGTTTGATTTTAGGGTTTCAAAAGTCATTTAATTCTCAAAACATGTGTAAACCCTTTTCTGACTAATCTAACTCACTTGTTACCTTTTTAGGACCTTTTGACCCTTAATGAACCCCTCAGAAAACCCGTGTTTGCACTTCATTTAAGATGAGCTGGTAAAATTGTAGTTTTAATCCTAGTTAATTATTTTGTCAAAATGAGCTAGTTATGGCTCATAATGGTGTTCCCATCACATCGTCTACACCGTGGACCGAGCACACAGAAGAACACCATGGTCGTAGTGTGCACCATGGCTTGAAGCACACTACGTCGACCCTGCAGCTTGCCCTCGGCATGTGGTGCTCTATGATAGAGAGCATCACCACCACCATCATCGCCAACAACTTCGAAAACCCCCCATCTTCTTCCTCTTCTTCACCTGCAGAGCAACCCATTGTCGTCATCACCACACACACACAAAGCCGCAAAGCAGTTGCCATGCACACAATCCCCATGATCGCCGCCACACTCATGCAGCACCAGTCGTGCCAATGCCCGACTTCATCATCTTCTTCTCCTTCTTCTCCTCCGATAGGTAAGAAGAACTGAAACTACACGTCTGCTTCTCCATATGCAGTCGGCTCCATGGACCTCCAATCTTTGCTCCATCGACGTCGTTGAACTCACCTCACCCTCACGAGGCCACCCACATCCACGATTGCTGCCGTCGATAACCCACACGACCGCTGGCCGAACCCACCTCACCAGTCAACCTCCTCTCCGATCGGCGAGTTCTGGCCACCATCCTTCGTGCTACCACCACCCACACGTCGGCTTCACTACTGGCAACCTTCTCGTGCAACCACGCCTCCAGCTGGTCCTTCATCTCCTCACACGAGAAAAGGGGAGATCATCCCCTATTTGTCTACAGTAAAGGGCATATTAATATTTACATTTGGATGCCCTTGCTGAGAGTTTATTTTGATATTAATATTTGATATATTAAGAAGTTGCATGTGTGCCCCTCTCTTTCTCTTTATTTCGCATGCATGGTTATTCAAGACTCTTTCTCTCAATTGATGCAACAACATATTGACAAATTGATTTTTGCGTCATTCTTGCCTCGTACAACATAGTCGAATAATGTAATAGAAACATTGGTGAATTTATTTGTTTATGCCTCTTTGTGGATATGACGTAACTCTTCGTGGCTAGTTTTACTAATAAATACTTTTGATCTGGAATTTTTCCACCATGTGATTTTACTGCAATGATGTATTTTTCTGACATATTTTTCTGCAAAGAGAAATCTCCCATTCACTAGACTTATGGCCCAAGGGTATAATCAAGAAAAAGGAATTGATTTTGATAAAACATATGCACCTGTAGCTTGCCTAGAATCAATTAGAATGCTATTAACCTTTTCCACCCACATGGAGTTTAAACTCTTTTAGATGGACGTCAAAAGCACCTTTCTAAATGGATTTATCAAGAAGGAAGTCTATGTTAAACAGCCCCAAGCTTTGAAGATGTAAACCATCTAGAATATGTCTATAAACTAAATAATGCCTTATATGGTCTGAAACAAGCTCCTCGAGCTTGGTATGACAGATTAAAAACTTACCTAATTGAAAATGATTTTAAAATTGGCAAAGTAGATCTAACTTTATTTACAAAAAGGAAAGAAAATGATCTCTTATTAATACAAATTTATGTTGATGGCATCATTTTAGGTGCTACTAATGACCTTCTATGCAAGAGTTTGTCAAGGTTATGCAGGATCAATTTGAAATGAGCATGATGGGGGAACTTCAGTTCTTTCTTGGTCTTTAGATTGACCAACTATCCTCTGGGATATTCATATCCCAAACAAAGTACGCCACGGAGATCTTGAAGAAATTCTCCATGGATAAGGTGAAAGGAAAGGAAACACCTATGGCAACCTCTACTCAACTCAAAAGTGATGAGACAGGTAAGTCTGTAGACAAAAATTGTACAGAAGCATGATAGGTTCTCTATCGTATTTAACCGCTAGTAGACCTGATATTCTATTTAGCACTTGTTTGCGTGCTCGTTTTCAAGTTGACCCTAAGGAATCACACCTAAATGTAGTAAAAAGAATTCTTACGTACTTAAACCACACACCAGACATAGGACTATTCAATCCAAAGTCAACCACATTGGATCTCTATTCCTTTTGTGTTGCTAATTATATGGGTTGTTTCACTGACAGAAAGAGTACTAGTGGAACGTGTTAGTTTCTTGAAAATTCCATAGTATCTTGGTTTTCTAGAAAACAACATACTGTTTAACTATCCACAACAGAAGTCGAATATATAGCTGCATCTCTAGCTTGTTTGCAACTATTGTGGATGAAACAAACACTAGAAGATTTTGGCCTATCCTATAAAAATAATAAAATACTTTGTGATAACACTAGCGCCATCAATCTATCTAGAAACCCTATCCAACACTCTCGGACTAAACACATTGATGTTAGGCATCAATTCCTAAGGGACTATGTCTTAAAGGGTGAGATTAATTTAGAGTTTGTTAAGATTGAGAATCATTTAGCTGATATCTTCACAAAATGGCTACCAAAAGATAGATTTAACCTTATCTGCCATGCACTAGGGCTATCTAGGTTAAAAGAGCTAATTGGATAATTTTGATTGACATATTTTCAACCTTTGATCGATCAAAAATTTCAAATTGATGGACCAAACTATTTGATCGATCAATCTTCCTAAATTGATCGACCAAATCTTTGGCGGGAATTTTACCTCCAAAAATTTGAAGTTTGGTCGACCAACGTTTTTATTTGATTGACCAATTTGTTTGGGCAGAAAATTTCCCTCCAAAACTTTGAACCTTGATTGACCGATGATATTAATTGATCGATTAATTTCTCTTTTGATCAACTAAAACCAAGTTTTGATCTACCAAATCTAGGCAGAAAGCAAATCCGCATTTGCAATCCTAATCATCTTGAATCTTGTTTCTAATCACTCCAACCATATGCAATCTTTGTGATTACCTACCCATTATGTTTTAACCTTACTTAGCTACCTAACTTTGTATAAAACACCTACTTTTTACCTCAAATCTAATGTTTTTCTTACTTAAAGACATACCCCATCAATATACCCCACATCCAACTACCCCACCCTTTGGCCCCCACATCTTTTCCATCGACCAAAGAGGATCCTCCATCTCTCCTCCTTTGGCTGCCATCATCGACCAAAGCACTTTGGTGCCATCGACCACCACCGCACCTCACGGGAGCTACATCAACCTCCGATCTCCTTCCTCGCTCCTTGCTTTGTTGTGGAACCCCCCCGCCTTGTCCCTCATCTTGACAATGCCCTTGACACCGTAGAGGACCTTTTCATGAGCATGTTCACGCTGATCGCGGTCCTCCCATTGCATCGATCGCACTCCCCATCTCCCTGACGACCACGTCTATTCCTTGTTTGATCGATCCGTTTGATCATGGTAACCTCTAAAACATATTTTAAATCTATATCTTTTGGATTTTTCTTAAGATTAGATGTTATATGAGTTGATCTTGTGTTGCTCTTGTAGATGCTTGCCCTATTGGTAGTACATGTGAGCTTATATCCTCATGGAACTCTTGTGAAAAATTGGTCCACACATGTTTGGTCGACCAGTTAACATGATTGATTGACCAAATTTCGCTTTTCCAGAACCACATCCTACACTATTTTGATTGACCAAAATCCCTTGTTTGATCGACCAACGTGTTTTTTCAGAACCTAAATGGCTCTGAAACTTGCACGTGGCTCCTCCTCGGGTTCTTGTAATGATACATTTGACGGCTTTTTCATTATCGAGGCCATCTGTGAGTGTTTCTCCATATTTTCCAAACTTTCCTGCCACATTGGCTGACCCATTGATTTCACTTCAAGACTATCTTTCCCGGAATCCATGATAAATTTGCTTACCACCAAATTCTTTGTCTTTTCGAGCGAAATTTTAATGTGGGTTCCGAGAATAGCCACATTCCTGTTGTTGATCCCATGGCTTGTCACCTGTTTTATGCTAATTTGAGAAACATAGGTGAGGGGTTCAACATTGATCTTACCTCGAATGCCTATGGCATAGAGCTTTTAGTCAATGCAGATGTTATTTATGAGATTATTGGTTGTCTTTCTATCTATCCCACATTCCTTGAAATTCGTCAACAGACACAGAGTGACCCTATTTGGGAGATCCTCCTTACTCCCATGCATTATGGCTTAGGCCATTCAGCCAAGTCACCTTATTTCTGTCATCTTCCTCGCTTTCTTAATAGAGTCTTTCTGTGGAATTTCATGTCTAAATCTACCTCCTTTGAGAACTACCCTGGGATCATGCTTATCACCCTCTTCACCTTTCTTACGAACAAGCAGTTCAACTAGAACCACTTGATTCTTTATTTGATGAACAAGCAACCCAGCAGCTCCTTCCAATTTGGGTTACTCTTATCTCACATCTTCCTACATTTTAATGTCCCAATGGATATAAACCACAAACAACTTATCACGAGAGCCTCCATTTTTGATAGTTTACATATACCAAAATGGAGCATGCTCAGGGAGCCCGTGGTGAGGATGTAGATCCATAGCAGCAGCAGCAGCCTTAGGAGCCAGATACACCCTCTTCTCAGGGACCCCCTTCTACAGTATCTCCAGCCTTCCCTCCTTATAAGCACTTCATAGTGACCTGTCCTCCTCTAGTGCAACCTGCTCCATCTTTCAACGACCAGGAGTGGGGCCTTCTTGGCAGACCGCTTTTAGGCAAGGACTACATCAGTATTCAAGATGTTACTAAAGGTATTTCATTGATGATGCACTGACAATGCTAGATAGATCTTGTGATGATGTGACATGGGCATCAGGTATTTGACTACTTGATTGTTCAGGGTTAGCTCCTGGATAGACTTGAAGAGTTTGTTTATGGGATTTAGTAGCAGCTTTATAGGCCTCCTCATTCTCGCCAATCTACTACAGTTCCTTCATCATCATCAACACCTTCTCCACCTCCTCTAGCAGCATCAAACCAACAGATTACTCATCGCCAGATAGTCAAGTAGTTAACGCCATCTATGTCAACTCAGAGATGCCTTTGTCTTGGTCGCCCTTCCACCTTAAAGAGATCTGACTCGATGGACCTTGAGTTAGATACAAATCTTCAGAGAACTTTAGATGCTTTCATGGCTTCTTTGGAGTAGTTTTACTTAGTTTTTTTCCTATTTTAGATAGTATGTTATAGCTTTTTGGTTTGTAGTACTCTTTCACATTATGTGGACTATTTTATCTTGCTTTCCATATATACATATATCAGATGCATGGTATCTTTTCTTATATCAACTGCATCCTTATTTTTATTGCAAAATTTGAGCTGTATGTTATAAATTTACTTGCTTTAATTACATGTTTAAGGGGGAGATGGATAAAATTGATAGCTATATGTTTACATTTTGCTTAAACAAAAAGGGGAGATATTATGCATGACTCTTTAAATTTTTATCTCTACATAATTATAATTTTGTTGTCATCAAAAAGGAGGAGAATGTAAGTACCTCTGTTTTGATGCACAAAAATTTTACTATTTTCTAGACTAATCTTTCAAGACTGAATAAAGCAAGAAGATTGTTATTTTCCTCTCAGAACCTTTTTTTTTATTTTTTTAAGTCTAGAATATTTTGCAAGGAACCTAAAATTGACTTCAAATGAATTTTTGCGCTTAACATAAAAATCAAGTTCTTAGGTTAATTGATCGACCAACCAGCTTAATTGATTAATCAAATCAACCCATTTTAGGAAGTTGATTAATACATCTTTGATCAACCATTTAGCCTAATTAATTGACCAACATTGATCGATCAAATAACTAGTTTGACTGACCGAATCTCATTTGATCGATCAAACTACCTTAATTGATCAACCAATTAAATTCAGAATAATTCCTTTTCAGGTCAATTCTCTAGTATAAATATAGGTCCAAGGTAGCCTTTTTTCAACACACATTCCAAGAAGAAATCTCTCTAGAAAAAGTTCCCTCATGCTTTCTTTCAAGTGCCTCTATGCTTCTACTTCACTTTCCAAAGCACGTTGATGCAGACCTCTATGAAAATTTTGGTTTGACTTTCCTTGAGGTTCCATAGGATTATACTATTTTTATTTCTATTTGTTGCTTTGATTAAAGATCCCAAGTGGTTGGGAAGATCTGTTGTTGTTATGCCTCTCTTCAGGTTGAAAAGAGAATGGATTATTGTAAGAGGTTGTGCCACCCTCATTCAAGTGGTGTAATAGTCGGTTGACTAGCCTCGCCTAGTCGAAGAAATCTTAAGCTGGGAGGCTTAGGTGGTGGTTTTTACTTGGGAAGGGTTTCCAATATAGATACAGGTCTCATCTATGCTTGTTATTCTGTGGTTTGAATTGTTTTTGCTATTATCTTCTTCAAAATTTTTAAACAGATACTATTCACCCCTCCCCTCTAGTATACTATTAAGATCCATGGGAACGACATTGCTTAAACGAGGGTAATGTACCTCAGTTATGATTCCCATCTCAGATCCCAAAGTAGAGGTTTCTCCCTTCACAAGGAAGAGACCAGAATCCGACAAGTTGGATACCCAAGTACAGCATAATATGAAAACTGAAATGAACTACACCCTACAGAGCTCCCCAAATAGATATATAAGTAATCTAGTAATTATGGTGAGAGTACTCCCTGGAGAAGTAGCACAGTGGTATGGGAGTGGGTGTTTGCCCAAGGAATGGATTTGCACAGCAATGTGGCACTAGAGTGAGTAGAGTAGGTGTGTTTGCTTGTAGAATTATTTTTCAATGGTGTGTTTTTCCTAAGAGGGGTTAAGAGGTATATATAAGCATCATAAGAACCTTCAAGAAGGCTTAGGAGGCTCCTCCGAGTCGTTGGGGACATCCCCCAAGAGATTTGATTGAAATCCAAATTAACTCAAGCTCATAATGACTCTGACAGCAAAATCAGATGTTTGATTTTTATGTCAAACATCTTATTAGACATTTGACCATTTTCTTAGTCATCTGATCTTGAGGGTCAGAGTCCCTAGATTTGTTTGGATGGAAACATGGTTCTATGTCAGATGTTTAGAATGACATTTTAAGACGTTTGACAAAATCATAGATGTCTGATTTCGTGTGGACCAATTCCTAGATTGAACCAGATTCAAACAGGGTTCTAGTGTATAAAGGCAGACATTTGACTGGACGTCTAACATAGGTTCTGAATGTTTGAATGTCATGATGATCTTGAGCTTTGGATTTCTTGCAAATCCAAAAGTGTGATTTCATCTGACAATTTTTTGTTAAGTGTGTTTAGGTGTAACGTTCCATTATTGAATGTTTGGAGTTATGTCCAAACATTTGGAACAAGGGTAATATAACCCAATAGTTGGATATGATCTGACAAAAGGAGATTTGCAAATAATTAGGCCAATGGTAGTGTTTATGGTTGTATGATAGAATTACTAGCCATCTAAATTGATCTATGGACATCTACAATTATGTTTATTCATTTAGAGCCTAAGTGCTTAAAAACCTGATAAATGACAGTTTATCATCATTCTTATACCCTAAAACAAACCTAGCTCTTAGCATTGTAACTCTACAAATGGGTTTTGGGCTGCATTTAGGCCTCAATTAGGTTAGGCATGCATTGCATATTTTGTTGTGTTTTTGACATGTTTATTTGAGTGTTAGGGATAAATAGATAGTCAGATCCTTAAAACCCTAGAACTCAAGAAGGCATAAGATGAAGAAGAAGATCCTTTTAGCTGGATTCCAACTAAATCCAACTCATCCCAGCTGGATCCCAACTCCTTCTAGCTGGATCAACCCATCCCTAGCTCCATTCAACTCATCTCAGCTAAATGGTAGCTCTATCTAGTTCACCTCAGCTCCATTTAGCTCACCTCAACTGGATGGTAGCTCAAACTAGCTCAAGTTAGTTGATCCCAACTCCATTCTAGCTCCTCCAACTCAGAAGAGTTCACTAGAAGTTCAACCTGACTAGGACTAGCTACTAGCTAAACTTGGTCAGTTGAAGATGACCTTAAGTAGCTCAGGCCAACTCAAGTCTAGCTCCTGGAGGCTTAACTCAACTCAACTTAGTTGAGCTAAGCTGCTTGACTTAAGCTAGCTACTCTAGCTAGCTCAGTAACCTCTGGGAAGACCAGACCCAGCTCACCATAGCTCACATCAGCAGAAGCCAGCTCATCTTAACTTGGCTTAGCATCAAGCAAAGAACTAGCAAGCTAAGCTAGCTAAGGTAGCTCCTTGCAACTCTCTTTAGCAGCCACCAGCTCCAGTGCAACTCAAGACAGCTTCCTCCAACTCATCACCTCCAAAACCCTAGCTCCTTCTACCTCTCTCCCCAACTCTCTACTAGCTAAGCTATCTAAGATAGCTTATCTTAGCTAGTTCATCTCCTTGGCACCAAAACCTAACCCTAAGCAACTAGCCCTAAAATCTAGTCCACCTAAGCTCCCTACTCCCAATCTATCTTGGTGCCACCTAACTCACCACCTTTCAACCCATCACCACCACCAAGAGTCACCTTGATTTTGGTGCCAAAAACACTTAACTACCCTATCCATTTTGGCACTAAAATCCCCTTCCATCTCAACCCTCCATCCAACACCTAAACCTATCCTACCCATCCAATCTTGCTGCCACCTAGGATCCCTTCTAGAAGGCCCATTTTGGCACCAAAACCAAAGGTCACCAAGGGTAGCAACCACCCATAACTACCACCTATGTGACCCTTGGGTTGGCACCAATCCTCCTTAGCCATAGGATCACCAACTACCCACCAAAATGAATCCTATCCCTCCATTACATTCGACGCCAACCACCCTTCTCCCTTCCTATTAATAATGCCCTTAACCACCACCATAACATCATCTTCTCCCTTAGTATATTCCACCATTACACCACCTACACCTAAGGCCAAGGAAGAAGAAGAGAAGATCAAGGGGGCAACCTACTCGCCCCCTTGATGCCTTCTTCCTCATTCTTCTTCTCCCTTGTGCCACGTCAAGGAGGAAGCCTTCATCTAAAGGGATGACCAGGAAAGAGGAGGAGTAAGGTGGTTGACACCCACCTTGGAGGAGTTATCATATCAGAAGCAAGGAAGCATTCTTTTCAAGCACAGGAGCTACTATGCTTGGAGCAAGGACCATTCCTTCTTCACCATCTCTGGAGGATTTTTCTTCATCTCTATCTACTTTGTATTATCTAGTGTAGTTTCTCTTTTACTTTTAAGAAGCATTTAACTACTTGTCATCAACTCTACTAGTAATACAAAGTTGTTTATTGCCTTCAATTTCATGCTTTCTAGCTTCGTGTGTCTTTCATGTTGCTATTAGTTTACTAATGCATCACACCCCTTCTCTTCTAATTACCCTAGGCACACTTGCCTAGGGCAAGCTTAGAGGAGAAGGCTTCACCTTTGTCACTTAGGGTTAGTCGTAGCATAATTCATCTACATTTCAATCCCAATTATTTCCAAAACTATAAAAACAAATAAAAATGAAAATCACAAAAATATATGTGTGGATTTGAGAAGCAAGAGAGAGAACCCATTCTTTGTGACTAACAAATTGACCTCCTTGGACGACCCTAGATACTCCACTATCTAGGTCTTATAAATATAAAAGTTTGATTGCGGATTTATGCATTGCAACAACACTAATTACATCATTTAACACACCACGTATTTCTCGCATCAAAGCCCAAGGCAACGATTATGGTGATTCGTCATTTGATTAAAGGGTCATATGACTTAAAGTGAGATATCATACGTCTATGAATCTTTTCAAATGCTTGATGGATGTTTCTGAGTTGGATTTTTGTTTGTAAATTTTTTCTAAGTTTTGAGAGCCTAAGTCTAAAGATTATTGGGGGTTCATTATAACTCTTTCTAGACTCAATAAAATAGAAAAGTACAACTCTTGTATGATCATACAATAATTCCTAAGACCTAGACATAAACATATCTTCATCCTTCGAATCCTTGACTTTGACATAACGAAACCTGTAATAGGGTTATGATAGAAAAATATGGCATGACGAGTATTTATCTTTCTTTTATTTATTTTCATCATCAAAATAATATTTAGGAGAGGATGAACTAACAATCTCCTCCTTTTTGTTGATTTCCAAAATCTATTCTTAGGATTTATTTTCTCTCCCTGATTTCTGTACTCAAGGCTCTATTTCGAGTTTTTGCGAGAACTTGTGAAGTATGTTTCTCATGTACGTAGTCAATTTTAAATGAGAATAAATTTTAGCTAGTTTTGAGAATCCTAAGATTTTCTCCCCCTTTTTGAATATCATCAAAACTAACTTAATGGTGTTGAACTAAGCAATTTATATATTATGACACAATTAGAACATAGTTGAGCAAGAATGAATCATATTTATGAGAGAGAAGCACTTATCAAAGATATGAATTAGCATAAGCATGGAAAATTTGCATAGATAGTATGATTTCTACAAGTGGTAAGGAGCATAATGAAAAGTAAAACATCTAGGAAAAATGTATGAGCCCTAATCATATGCTAGCAATGTTCCCATCTAAAAAATAAGTACGGGGCCAAAGCCCCTTAACTCATGCCAAATAGAAAGAAAGAAAGTAAAAACAACTAGAAACTAATACAACTAAGAATCACATGATGGCCATGAAGAGTGAGGTGCTACTCCAAATGATCTTGGCGGTGGCGGTGGCGTGCAAGACCCTGACCCATCTGCGGGTTGCGAATGTCCTTGTGCATCTCATTCATATCTGTGCTATTGCACCTAGATAAGAATAGATATCACATGTATGTGGCATCAGTAGGGAGATGCCAACGGTGATGGAGTCGAGGGTGGGGTCCCATGTTTCGTTGAAGGTGGTGCACATGACCTTAATCTGGAGTGGGCGTTGTGCATATAGGTTGGGTTGTAGCGGGAGCTCATTATCATCATCCCCATCATCAGGATTGATGTGCTCGGAAAGGGTGTTGATTTTCGCAATGGTGGCCTTATTGTTGGTTTCTAGATTTTTGTCAATTGCTTGATCATGGGTGGGTATCCTATGGTTTCCAATAATCTTGGAGAGGATAGACCTAAAAGGTAGAGAGGCCACGTGGACTTCTTCATTCATGACTCAGGTGATGAGATGGAAATAGTTAAAGGGAATGTGGTGAACAGTTGCAAAAAGGAGTGCCTTGTGTTGGCGGGAAATATAGTCAAACCCACTGAACTTTTTGAGGAGATCCCAACCAAAAATATGAGATAAGAGGTGTGGAAGGGGCTTGAGGTGTTTATAAGGCAATGTCCCAAGGTTAGGTTCATATTTGTTAGGGAGGACAAGTTATTAATTAATCACCTCCGAGTCATATTCTCAAAAGATGTCATCATAGTCATTCCTAGCATTGAGAATGCCTAATAACTTGGATAGATAGTTGTAGGTAATGGTGATATATTTGCCAAGGAGGATTGTACGAAGCTTGAGTTCATCATTGCTGTAATCCTCGACAAGGTTGGCATAGAAAAGGCTGACTAGATCTGGGGACACCTTGCAAGTTCCGAAACCTAAATGGAATTGTTGATCGAAGTAATTAAATAGGTGAAGGTCTCGAAGTGTTCTCGGAGGTTTAGCTGGGCGAAATCATTCTACATGATAAACCTAGGGGATTTGACCTTGGCATTTGCAAAGTGATGGAACCACTATCCAGCGCTGTCGCCATGTAATTAGTTCACAAGATAGGTGGATTGGGTTTGTGAGGATGAGGAACCCTAGGCCTACTTCTGATGTGGAGGCATTTTTGGGAGGGGGGTGGGATGTGTCTTTTAGGTAGGATATAGGCTACCTGCAAAACAAATGGGCAACACATTCAATAGCTTTGCGAAAATGTATCTACCTTAAGGGAAGTGCACTTTCCATCAGTCATCCACACAACATGATAAGTAAAGAGATAACAAAACATCAAGACATTGTGGATAGTATGTCGGTCATTCAAGCAACCACATTAGGCTCAAATGACATAGGATAATACAGCCTGCCATAAAGAATCATTTGAGACCATGTAAAAGTATGTCCATTTTGTTTAAGCAATCACATTAGGCTTGAATAATAGGGAAATACAACCTGCCAATAGAAACATCATGTATGTGGCAGTATGCCTTTAGATTCAAGCCACTAGATTTAGGCGTGAACTATTGAAGGCAATACCCCTGCCATCTATATTTTGAATCACACATTCACACATGTTGAAAAATTATGGCAAGTGTATGTTAGGGCAAAAGCTTAACTCATGATCAATTTCTTTGCCCTAGATAGATTTGAGATAATGGCTAATATTTGGAAAAAGGATCATCCCTAGGCTTCTATCACTAGGCTAATGGAAGACCCAAAGAACCCACCAAGGGTTCTCTCAAGCTATGGCTCGATCCAAGTCAAAACATGAAAAATAGATGGAGCTTGAGGGGTTATACCAAAGAAGACTCCCCCTGACATAGTGAAGAGGAGGTCGCTAGCCGTCAATCATTAGAGGTGAATAGCAGTCGTCTAGCGACGAAGGTAGCTAGGGAGGAGGCTATTAGCTGAGGGTTTGGGGGATTTGTGTTGTGAGGGATTTGGGAGAGAGGAAGGAGGGGGTTAAATACCTCAAGAGGTGTGGTTACAATCGCCCTAAAGTTGGAGTTTATTTCATTGAAAATCGTCCCCAAATCAGAACCGCAGAGGTGATTTTTTCTATTATCAAATGTTTGGTGATGGTTTCAGATGTCTGCAATCAAGAATTTGGGATTTCAACCCTTTCCAAGTTGTATGAGTTTTCGATCATACGACCGATCAGACATCTAATCCAAAAATTGGATGTCCGATTACTAAAACCAGGGACTCTTGGATTTGCCCCAATCTCCAGGTTGTCGTCTGATTTTTTAGTTAAATGATGAATCAGATGTCTAGTACAAGAAGTCAAATGTCTAATCTCTGATTCCAAGAACTCCTGAGATCAGACCCTAAAGCGAATTAGCTGTTTGATCAAGCCCATCCAACGACAGGTGCAGACGTTTGGACATGGTGCCGGACGTCTACAAAATAATTTTTCTATGGCTTTTGATTTTTAACTCATTTAATCAATTCGACCTCTATTCATATCACTAGATGTCCAATGTTCATTTTTAAGATGTCTGATATTGCGCAGATTGTGCATTTTGATGCTTAAGTAGGTTTGAAGGATCTCTGACTTGATAAAGTCAAGGTTCCCTCATGTTCATTACAAACAAAATTCATCAAACTCACAAAGATCTTCAAATATCAGTGAGCTTACATATGCCTAGTTTTCTATGTATAAATTAAATTGATCATAGATCAAAGGTTTAGTGAAGATATCAGCCAATTGCAATTTAGTATAAATAAATTCAACCTCGATTTCTCCCTTAAGTACATTGTCCCTCAAAAAATGATGTCGAACATCAATATGTTTTATATGGGAGTGATGTACACGCTTCATTGAGAGGTTGAAAGCATTAGTATTATCACATAATATTTTTATTTTACTAAATATCAAATCAAAATCTTTTAAAGAATTTTTCATCCATAAGACCTGAGAACATGCTAGAGCGGCAGCTATATACTCAGCCTTTGTGGTTGATAGAACTACACTAAATTGTTTCTTTGAAAAACAAGAGACTAGTTATTTGCCCAAGAATTGGCATGTCCCACTAGTACTCTTTCTATCAGTGCGGCTACCTACGTAATCCACATCTCTATATATATGTGACTAAGCTAAACTTGCTACCCCTAGGGTAGAACAAGCCATAATATGATGTGTCAACTATCTAAATATTCTTTTGATTGCATTTAGGTGTGATTACTTAGGATTTGATTGAATCCTATCACATAAGGAAGTACTAAACAAGATATCTAGCCTATTAGAAGTTAAATAAAGCAATGAACCAATCATGCTACGATAAATTTTTTATCAACAGGTGTACCTGATTCATCCATATTAACTGAAGTTGTAACACTCATAGGAGTGCTTTTACCTTTGCTTTTCTCCATTCTAAATCTCTTGAGCATCTCCTTTGTGTACTTGGATTGACACACAAAGGTGTTGAATTCAAGTTGAGTGATTCGTAAACCAAGAAGAACTTGAGTTCACTTATCAAGCTCATCTCAAATTCTTCCTGCATTATCTTCAAAACTCTCTACACAGAGATTCATTAATAGCACCAAATAGGATGTCATCTACATAGATTTGAACTAATAAGATCTCTTTTCCTCTTCTTTTAATAAATAATGTAGAATCGACTTCTCCTATAGAAAAGTTTGCACATAACAAGTAGTCTTTGAGTCTCTCATACCATGCTCTAGGAGCTTGCTTTAGCCCATATAATGCCTTGTTTAATTTGTAAACAAAATTAGGTTTATCATGATACTGAAAATCGGGAGGTTGTTTTACAAAAACTTCCACCTTAATGAACTCGTTAAGAAAGGCACTCTTAATGTCCATTTGAAAGAGATTGAAGTCAAGGAAGGTAGCATAAACAAGAAGCATGCGAATCAATTCGAGTTGAGCTACGGGAGTGTAAGTCTCATCAAAGTCAATCCCCTCTTCTTGGTTATAACCTTGAGCTACCAATCTCCCCTTGTTCCGAACAACCACATCGGATTCATCCAACTTATTTCAGAATACCCATTTGGTTCCTATTACCTTTTTCCCTTCAAGCTTACATACTAGATCCTAAACTTCATTCTTTTGGAATTGGTTGAGTTCATCCTGCATAACCATCATCCAAGGTTCGTTGAAGCATGATTCCTCAACACTCTTTAGTTC
Organism: Thalassia testudinum; assembly: GCA_037157565.1. Classification (NCBI taxonomy): domain Eukaryota; kingdom Viridiplantae; phylum Streptophyta; class Magnoliopsida; order Alismatales; family Hydrocharitaceae; genus Thalassia; species Thalassia testudinum. The sequence continues at coordinate 38,060,723 of JAZHRO010000014.1, forward strand.
AACTTGAGATACAAAGTTTGAAAGACCGAAATAGCAATTAAATCTAGATCGAGTTTTAACGGCATCAGAGATACTTCCAATTACTTGGCTTTCAGGATGATCCCTTTGGAATATCCAATCTTTTGGAAGATTATGGATATTGGAGTTTTGATTTCTTTTTTTTTGAAAAGGAGAAAGGATTACTACTGTTGCAGTAGCAATCCAAATTTAATTAATAAGATGATATTTACAAGACAACCACCAAAGACTGGCTACACCCCTTACATCATTAGAAATTCCATCCACAGATACATGACCCCCTTTAAAAATACATTCATTTCAGGTTCTCTACACAAACCAAAGAAGTACCACCATGGTGGCACGTGGTCGAGAAGTATCAATCAAAATTTTCCAAAGACTATCCTGCGATGGCAAAGGGGAAGAGCAGCAATTCATTCAGACCTCATTAGTTAATAAGTAGGTGCTAAAAATATGTTGTGTGATCATAATCAAAATTGCATATTGTACATAAGAAGGTTGGAGTACCCATCATGCACTGCTTGAGTGTGGAAGTGACCAGTCCATCATGTCTTGCAAGCCATAGAAAAATAAGAATTTTAAGAGGAATTTGTAATTGCCAAAGGGAGCATCAACTGGCTGAAGTGGGGTATGCAACAATAGAATATGTCATGCATGCATGGCCTTTTGCGGTGAGTAAATCCCCTATTTCCAACCAAAACCATCAACTCATGATCATGGACAAAATGCTTGTAGCATATCCAATAGCCTATCAAGTTCAACCTACGTGTGCTCGACAAAGTGACCTTGGATAGTTGGCCAAAGCCAACGTTCAGAATTGTCATTCCATATGAATGAGAGAAAATAGAAGCTAAAGATCCCATCCCTGTCCAATTATCTTGCCGAAACTTGAAGTGATTTTCATCACCAAGAACCGATATGAATAACTCCCATCTGTCATGCAGCATTTTGGTAATAGAAGACCAAAATGGTGACGCCCCTACTGGGTGTAACCTATTGCCAAGTGAGTTTGAGGAACCATATGAATCTCTAATGAGGTCTTGCCAAAGTCCATCTTCTCCTTGCAGTATAATGACCCCCAATTTAATAAGGAGAGAGTCATTAAACTTTTTTAAAGATCGTATGCCTAATCTACTTCTCTTCTTAAGAGCACAAATAGTTCTCCATTTAATAGGCTAGAGGAAATGACCATCATGTGAAGCTTCTTTCCAAAAGAAATGCTTTCGCATAACATCAATCCGCTTCAAATAGTACCTGATGACTTGAACATCAATAGATAGAACACTGGGATTGCAGAAATGACTGTTTAGAAGGACAACCCTACCACCTTTGGAGAGAAAATTTCCACACCACCCAGCAAGCTGGACTGAGATCCTTTCAAAGAACTCTACCCAATCATAGTTCTTCATCTTCTTACCCCTTAAAGGGAGGCCCAAATAGCAGATTGGAAGGCTACCTTTTGGGATTTGGAGAATTGCAAACAGTGAATCTTTAATTTGGTTAGCTGACCCAAAATAGACCGAGGATTTGGATCCATTAATTCGAAGTCCAGAAATTTTGCAAAAGATTTCTACCACCAATTTAATATACTCTACTGCCTCACCACCCACCTGAACAAAAAACATTCTATCATCCACATATTGAAGTATAGGAGTTAAAGCACGCTACGATGAAAGGGTATTTCCATGACTTAGTCTGCCATTAGAAGCTTTAAAAGAGAGACAAACCAATTAATCCATCGCCAAAATGAAAATTAAGGGAGCTCGGTGGCATCCTTGACGGACCTCTTTCTGTGGCTAAATCCATTTGCAAGTCGGTTGCCCATTAATAAGAGGGGAGAAAGAGGAAGTAGTAACACACCTCTTCATCCATTGCACCCATGTTTCAGGAAAACCTCTTCCATGTAAAATCTCCCAAAGGTATGACTAGGAGATAGAGTCGTAGGCTTTGGAGAAGTCAACCTTCCACATAAAAGCCTTAGTCTTCCAACATATCCAGCCTGATACCATCTCTTGAGCCAAAATGAATGATTCTTGTAGTGATCTTCCTTTAAGAAAGGCAACTTAAATAGGGCTAATCAGTGTTCCCAGAACCTCACATAGTTTATTTGCAAGAACTTTCCCAATCAACAGGTAGATGGAATTGGAAAGAGCAATAGGGCGGAAGTCAGATAAAGTCTCTACACCTGATTTTTTTGGAAGGAGAAATAGAAATGATTTGTTTAATTTCTCAAAAGCAAAATTTCCTCTATGAAATTCTTCCACGACATTTAAAACATCCTTCTTAACCATAGTCCAGAACTCTTTACCGAAAAAAATTTGAAAGCCATCAGGACCCAGAGATCCCTCTACCTTAAGCCCTTTCAGAGCACTCATCACCTTGGACTCATCAATAGGCCATACCAAGGAAAGACAATCCTCATCCGAAAGTCTAGGCATGTCAGATGCCATGAGTTGCTAGCCACTTCTCTACCCTATACAAGTACTATCATGAGAAAATTTGTTAGTTTCATTACAAACCTCCAAGAGAATGGTGTAGACATTATCCCCTGATCGTAAGGAGGAGATGTGATTAAATCTTCATCTAGTACTAGCAACTGCATGAAAAAGCTTCATGTTGGCATCACCCTCTTGCAACCAAAGTTGGCACGATTTCTCCCTCTAATCTATTTCACGCAATGAGTAGCCAAAGCTCCTTCCTTTGTTGAATTTCCCCTTCAAAAAATATAGAGGTCTCTTCCTTTATGTTTAAAACATGAACACCCACAATGGCTTCCACTCTTTTTTGTGCATTGATGTCACGCAGGGTTTTCTTATATTCAATTAGCAATAAGCATATCCCTTTTAATTTAGCCACCAGACATTGGGTGGCTGGTTATGCGAAATCATCGAAGTTTTGAAATATGGGTTATAGTATAGGACAAAAATCGCATGAAACACTTAAATTTTTAAAGCTCAAAATCAATTTGGAGTTAGAGGTTGTCCACAAGGAGCAAATATGATAATTTCAATCCACTAATCATAATAGTAATAATAATATGCAATTGAACCAATGAAATGCTCAAAATAATATTTCAATAAAAATCAGCGCAAAAAGATTGGGTTAAAATGGTGATTTGAATCACCAAATTAACCCTTAAATTTAAGCTCAAAAATCAACTTAAATAAACCAATAGTAATCTCAACCAATTATCAAACCAATGTACTAAATCAAATGCCAAATCAGACGACAACAGAAGGCCTCAGATGCCTTAACTAGCAGCACCTCACAAGGCATAAGACCTTGCCTTAAGCCTCACAGAAGAGGGACAACAGCAACACACCAATATAAGCACAAGGGCCTCGCACAGTGCCCTCAGAGGCTAAGTGTTGAGAAAAGGAGAGGGCACGAATCCTAAAGCATAGCAAAACCCTCCCTCTTCTCTCTTCATATTCTTCTTTCTCTTCAGAACAAGTCAGACCCTGGTATCCAGGTAAATGGATCCATCGCCCAAAGCCACGAAGCATGAGCACGGGCGAGAGCGCGTGGACAAGCACGTGTGATGCGCATGCAATGGGGCATGTGTGGGGACCTCACCCCCCATGCATTCGAAGTGATAAGCCAAGCCAACTTTTGCATAATATACGGTGTAGCTATCGTCAAAATTCCCAATGTGGGACTAAAGGGTTGGCATCCTCGCATATGCAGCAGGTAGCGAATGGTGCGATGAATTGGCACAGCCACTATTGCTTCCTTACTAGATTGAGGACCTAGAAAACTGCAGCTGATGGTTCCACGTCAATTGTTGTCTGCAGCTGGGCGAGTTGAGGACTGGAGGTGAACGAACGGGGCCGGAGAAGATGTAGGCAGCGACAGAGCACCGACGAAGACTTGAAAAATAAGAAATGGGCCTTAGGCCCCAGTCAGAATGCTCAATAGTTTCATCGGACCACAGTGAGTGCAGCGGTGGCCGTGCTCTGGTGGTTAGAGGTGTAGATTGGCCTGTCGACGTCAGATAAGGCGAGTGGAGGGCGTTTAGTTCGACAAGACGATAGAGAGCATAAAGCCCTAAATTTTTTTAGGGCTTTTGCTCAGTGTGATACAACAGAGGTTGTGGAGGTGATGGAAGTGTGTTTGTGTGTGCATGGTACCAACGCGAGCTTGCCGGAGCTCGTGCCGGACGTAGGGAAAATGAAGGTGTGTGGATGGTGGTGTGGGTGATCTTATGGTATAAGTAGAGTGAAACGAAGAGGAAAGGGAGAGAAGAAGATTTAGGCACTTATCAGGTTGAAGGAGTGAGGGATGGGTGCTGGCAGTGATTGGTTGGCACCGAGGAAGGAGGTGATTCCGGTGAAGGGAACGACAGCGAAGATGAGGTCGAATCAGACGGAGCTTTGGCTGGCGACCATTGGAAGAAGCTCAAGGAGACAATGGCACGTCCAATTTGGTTGTTGGATGCACAGAAGAAGAGGGTTGAGAAGGTTGTTGGAGCTGAAGTTGTAGGTGAACGTAGAAGAGAGAGAGAAAGGTTTCTCGGTCCAAACTAGGTTTGAAAGGACGATCATGGCTATGGAAGCTTTTATAAAGCTTCAAATCAAACTCTAGATGAGGAAAAGAGCTTGATTGGGTCAAGAAATCAGGGAGAAGAATCCTTGATTTCGCAGAGTTTGCATGAGCTCTACGATGCAAACCAGCGATCATGAGGCAATTCAATCAAAAGAGGATCTCTTGAAGATTGTTCCTTCCAATTTTGGAAGGATTTGGTTGAAGAATCATGGAGATTTCCTTGTTTGAAGGTTTGCTACAGATGTGCATTCAGATGCTAATGGCGGTAGAGACCCATTTATAGAAAATGATGAAAATTTAGGGGGCTAGATGCAAAGAATTCAAAATTGAGGGGGTGAATGTGAGAAAGAGTTTTAAAGGGCTAAATTACAAACTAGGTCAAGATGAACTCTGATTGGGCCAAATTTTTGGTACCAACCTACTTTGGACCCAAGAAATATAATGGTGAAGTTGGATTTCAATTTTGACCATGTTTGACTGGGTAATTTGCATAAACACCCAAATTAGGGTAAAATCTCATCTACAACTCTATTTAAGGTCAAAATAAGTCCAGATAGTCAAAATAAGGGTACCAAATTTCTATGAATTTTAGGAGGTTTAGATAAATTTTATCCTGACCTTAACCTCTTTAATTCAAGTAGGTCTGAAATTAGGGTTTTGTGTGCTATTGCGGTTCTCTAAATACGTGAAACCCTGTTTGTATGACCCACATTTTGGACTTTAATGCTCATTTGGCCTTTTATTAACCCCTGAAAAGTCCCGTGGTTAATCTGTGTTCAAGATATGCTATAAAAATTACAGAATTAACCCTAATTTCCTATTTTCTTTTCAAATTAGAATATCATGGAATTATGACCCTCAGATGATTATGTAGGAGCATTTATCCATCAAACCTGACTAAAAGTGGCGAGTTAGGGCCTATGATGGTGTTCCCATCATGCCCCCATGCCTATCTTTTGCTAGTCCCTAGAAAAACTATTATGGAACAAACCAAGTCTTTAAGTTAGATGAAACCATCAGTATGCCCTACTAAGCCGCATCTCTAGAGATTAGATTAAAATACCAATGATAGGCCTAGAGGTAGTCAAGTACCAGCCAAGACCCAAACCTGACCAGCTTCAGCTTGAGTCTACCGCGAAGGTTTCTAAGGCCCGCAAAAACTACTCAGAGTTTTGTTGACCCTAGCTGTTAAAGCACCTGTGCATAGATGTATCATATCCAAGTTCAGTTTGCTAGTGCATTTTGATAAGAGAGATAGAAGGATTTTTTTTATTTTGAGAGTTTTCTCTCTTTCCTTCTTTGATTTCCCTAAATCCAGCCTCGGATTAGCTTTAAACATGGTTTGTATCAGATTCCTTGTCCCCACCATCAATCCTCGAAGGGTCCCTGGCTTTCGATGCTTTAGGATAACACCGCCCATGGCAACCCCGATAACCTTGGCTTTCGACACTTCGGGATAGTGCCGCCCATGGCATTCTGTGGCTAAATTCAGGCCCTGGCAATTGACATTTCAAGATAATCCCGCCCATGGCACCTGATGTAAACACATTTACACTACTTAAAATGTCTATTTATGCATGTTCTTAAGCATAGGATTGCATTTCATGATATAAATATTGCATAACATGCATCATCTTGCATTTAGAGTAGTTTGAATAAAATGGAGGTTAATTGTCTCCTTTTATGTGCTTGGATAGGGCAAACATTTTATCGGGGCCTCGGATCAAAGATCCAACCGTATGGATGTGATCAGGGCGACGATTGGAGTTCAATGACTCCAAGATTGCCCTAATCAGACATTCGTAGCATCAGATAGTGACCGGGGAACCCTAGAAGATCAAGGGCCAGGATGATGAAAATCTACACTTCAGATGACAAATTCAACCGACGGATGAATTCGGATCGACGATCGCAGCCCAACGACGCAAAAATCAAGTCAATCTGACATCCGTGGCACCATCTACAACTTCCAGAAGATGGACGGCCAAGATGGCACCACGTGGCGCCATCTTGGCTGCCCAAACAGCCGCACACATTCTACGAAGGCCCCGCACCCGCTCGCTCTCTGCCGTTGGATCTTGATCCAACGGCTGTGGTCGGTCGCGCTTAAAAGCATTCGCTCATCCATCCGCGCCCTGTAGCGCAGCGGTCGAGCACGCTTACGTGACCAGCGGGTGCGGGTTCGAGCCGCAGTTGAGGGCTGGAGGTGCGGGCGATTGGGCGCGGGTGGAGAGTCAGATGGAGATCAGACGGCCGTGCATGCCCGATAGCATGCACGCGCGATTGAACGCACGGCGCAGATGCGCGATCGCACACAGGCGGGTGCGCAACGCAGCGGGCGGAGACGCATCTTAAGCTGTCCGATCTTGCGATCGGACGGCTGAGGATCGTTGTGCGTGCGATAGCATTGAGCGCGTGGGCAGCTGAAGCGGCGCGCGTGGGCGCGGAAGTTACGCCCACATCGGGGCATTAGTGACGGATTTATCCGTCACTAAAGACCCCTCATTTATTATTTTAAAGTTGTAATGTCCATTTTGCCCCCACTCCTTGCAACTATAAAAGGAGACCCCCTCCATACAAAATTCTCATCCCTTCCTTCTCCTTTCTACCCCTCCAAAGCTCAAGAGAAGCTTGTCCCACACCCGGGATGCTTCTCGCGAGATAAAGTCCAATTTTCATTCCCCTTCGGAAGTGGATCCCGCGATGACAATGGCATGCTGCTTCGTTCCCATTCTTCTGCTTCGTCCTACTTCGTTCTCCTTCATCCAGGCGTCGCCCCGTCCGGCTCGTCCTCCAAGCAACCATCAAGGAGGATTTCTCTCTCCCTATTCTTTTTACTGCTTTCTAGTATAGATTTACTGCTTTCTAGTGTAGTTTTGTTCGTCCTCCAAGCAATCGTCGAGGAGGACATTTCTCCCTCCATTCTTTTAATGCTTTCTAGAGTAAATTTATCGCTTTCTAGAGTAATTATTTTATGCTTTGTAGTTGTAAGAGTGAAATGAACAATCTCCTTAATGAAAAAAAATTCCTTGTTTATTCTACATATCATTTTGATTTCTCTGTGTAATATTCTCTTTCTCTCTTACTCTTTCTCTCTCTCTCTTCTATTTATTGTAAATAATTAGATAGTTTTAAATTGAATTATTCTATGACAAATAAAAAGAAACGCGTAGTTTTTAAATCAAACGTCCGCCTCCCTGTGTTCGACCCGGAATTTTCATTTCAGTATAAATTTTATTTGTTGAACACGAATTCTTCGCTTTCGAACTACAACGACAGGTTTTCCAAAACCGAACACGTTAGCGTAGCGTTCGTGACGTTCAACAGCACCTGAACCAGCACAAGGTGCTTACCTACCCTCAGTAGGATATTTAGATATCCTAAGAGACAAGCACCAAGGAGACGATATGTTAATATGCATCTTCGAGGTAAATTTCCCACCTCTCCGTGCTGGGAACTCATCCAATCAACTTGTGTCTTCAAGCCGCTCCTAAGCTAGATTTTTGAGATAGTGTTTTTTCGAATTGAACACTTTTGGCATTATTTCTTCGTTAAGCACACTGAACTAGGCTTAGTGTGTGGTTTTCTTTTGGGTACTTAGGTTACCTAGTCCTGCAAACCAAAGGGTAGGCAACGGGGTCGAATAATTACTAAGCCTTAGACTTACTACATTAGCTTTGTACTTTCCTCAACCCCTTGAGGACTAATCCAGATCTTAATGAATACTTGAGTGTTTCAACCCTAAAACAAGTCCAAGAGGCCTAAGGTCGATACTTATCGTTAATCTCCTAACTTTTAGCCTTTTAGGTCTTAATTCATCATCTGATCCAACCTAGAAGTTAGGTAAGTTCCATACTCAATTTCAAGGGACTATCTCATTCTTTTCTTTTTGTTTGCCCCTTTTCTCTTTTTTCTTTTCTTTTCTTTTTTTCTCCTCAATTATTTTTCATTCAGCTCAAATTGACCTCTCCTTTCCTCTTTTCTCCCTTTTTTGAATGTCCTCATTATAAATTAGGTGGGCTCGAGTTCTGCTTAGTTCATTCATTAGAATAGGTGGGTGGTGAATGGGTTGGAATGACTGTTGCGAGCAATTCTAGCTCTGATACAAGTATCAAAGGTGGAGTCAGTTGTTTTAATGGACGAACCCTAAAGTGTAATATGATTTTAGTAAAAGGATATGTCAGAAGGGTTTCAGGGTTTTTCAAAAAATGACGGGTAGCCTCCCGTTAAGCGTTAAATTTAACACCATTAGCTGGGTGCATTGAAGCTCAGGGAGAATGGAGATCAAAAGATACTACAACCAGATTTGAGTCGGTGAGTTTGAAGAATGGTTTGAGTCTCTGACTATTCACAGCAAAAGGTTCTGATTCGTGCTTGAGTTTGCTGATTTCGATAGCTCCATTTCCGAATACTCATCTCACAAGGAATGGTCCAATCCATTTTGATTTGAGTTTTCCTAGGAAGAGCTTGATGTAGACACATCTATGCCACATAAACTATCGATTTATACATATTCTTAGGCATATAATTACATCATGCATTATAAATATTTTATAACATGCATCATCATGTATTTAGATTAGTTTGTACAAACTATAGGTTAATTTATCCTTTTTGTGGCTAGGGTACAGGGCAAGATCATTTTCGATCCTTGGATTGAAGATCCAACTATACGGATCTGATTAGGGCGACAATTGGAGTCCAATGCATTTGAGATCGCCTCAATCGGATTTCCGTAGCATCAAATATAGGCCAAGAAAGATCAGAGGACAAGGGCCAAGGCGATGTAAAATTTGTACCCCATATGATAAATCCAACCCACGTATGGGTTCGGATTAACAATCGCAACCTAATGTTGCAAAAATTGGTCCAATTCAACATCTGTGGCACCGCTTACAAGCAAGAGAAGATGGATGGTCTGGATGGTGCCACGTGGTACCATCCAGACCCTCCCAACTGATCGCTGCCTTCTCAAACACCCCTGCCATCTTTAATCTCAGCCGCTGTATCTCGATCCAAAGGTTGAGACGAAGCCTCGCTGCCTTCACTTATCATCGAAAGAAGACTATTGTGTCTTTTCAGCCATTGGATCTTCATCCATTGGCCGAGGATGAGGGAGCACTAAAATGTAAATGAGACTCATTTGGAGGCATAGCGCAACGGTCACGTCACTCACACACAATGCAGAGGCACAAGGTCGAGATATCGCGTGCCTCAAATCAAGCAGGCATAGCTAAATTTGACTATTGGATGCAGTGCGGACGGTTGATGGAGCGACATGTCATGCTCTCGTGCATGATGACGTGCCATTGCATGCCTAATCTGACGTAGGCATGCTAATGTGGAGAAAAGCATGCTTTGAAATTAGGGTTTTTAAGTCATTGTCACACACCAATTCGCAATCACTTTTACAATTTATAAACCTAGATAGCGATGGTATCTAGGATCATCTAAGGAGGCAAGAATGCACTTTAAATACTCTCGCTTGACATTTGGAAATCAACTTTCCTTTTTGGAATTTCTTTTAATATAAGATTCTTTTAGATTTTGTAATAACGAGATGACAAAAAAATAGAAAGCGGGAAAAGACTACACCTAACTTGCTAAAGCTTAAAACCCAAGTGACAAAATAATTCTCTTTCGAAGCTCACTCTAGGTATGTGAAGACCTAGGGTAATTAGAGTGAGAGTGTGGGTGCACTAAAGTAAAAAGCAATAATTAAAATGAAAACAATAATTTTATAAGAGGCAACTTTATATATGCAGAAAAGTGTTTACAAAATCATTAGTAAAGGAATGCTTCTATTACTAGAATTCAGAATACAAAAATTGAAAAAGAAACACTAATCCTCCTGTGATGATGGGGAAAAGGAGAAGATCCTTGCACCAACTGCGGTTGCTCTAGTAGTTGAAAAGGGTTTCTCCTTCTTCTCCTTCCTTGAAATGCTCCTCCAAGTTGGTCAAATCCTTCTCCTAGTAAACCCTAGATAGGGTGTGCCCTTGCTCCTCCAAGGGTGGAAAAATTATACCCATAATAACTCCTTCAAGGGTGGGTGTACACCACCCTCAAGAACCTCCTCCTGGATGTCCTCCTTGCCTAGCTGGTCCTTTGGCTGGTGGGGGCACAAGAGAAAAGGGAAGACGGGAAGGCACCAACAGAACAGAGTGTCCCCTTAATCTCCTTTTCTTGGCCGACTAGAGTAGGTGGAATAATGGTGGAATATTGAAGCCAAGGGTGTCCTCCATGGTGGTAGTTATGGGCCTTTTTATAGAGGGGTTAAGGGGTAGGTAGGCGTGCATGATGTGTAGGGTTAGGATGGGTTTATGGCATTGGTTAGAGGATCCTAGGGCCAAGGTTATTTGGTGCCAAACCAAGGGTCATGAGGGCAGTAATTGGTGGCCATTCAAGGTAGTGGTGCTACCTTGTTTTGGCACCAAGTGTGGTTGGTTCTAGAATGGGTTGAGGTGTAAGGTGGAGATGGACTTGTAATGTGGATGGAGGGTGTAAATAAAGGTTAAGGTTGGGGCTAAAATTGGGTTCTAGAAGGGGGCAATCTTGGCATGTGTGGTGGAGATGGAGTATGGAGGTGGTTGTGTGATCCTATGGTGGGTATTAGTTGGCACCTAAAGGAGGGACGCATAGGTGATGGATGTGGGGTGAAGTGGCATCAATGTTGGTGCCAAGGGAGAGGTCTTCTAGAAGGGGTTGTTGATCGCACTTGTTTCGCATGTTTGAAATCAGGGTTACAAGTAACTCATCGTCGTAGTTTTAAAACTTGTCATCAAATATAATTTATATCAAAACTCCAATGGAGTCTCAGGTCGAACACAGGTGATTATGCAGCAATCATTGGTCTTAATTGTCCAGAATTAGGCTAGGACTTAGCATAAGTTAGGGTAGTCCATGCATGCATAAGCATTATTTGCATCGTTATTGTTCCTCCTATAGCTATGCATAGAATAATGCTATAATATACTAATTAGGTGCATTATATAAATTGTAGGAAATAAGAAGTTCAGGAGCTGGATCTGAGACTGGATCTGAAGCTGGACTTGAAGCCAGAGTTGCAGCAGAGCTGGAGTAGAAGACCTAGAATAAGATGTAGTAGACAATAATGTAAGGGCTTGAGGTATGCTATTCCGTTAAGCAAGAATAAAGCGGTAAATTATGAAGAACTTAGGTCCATCCTAGCCCTAGGACAACCTAGAAGCTTCCCCAAGCCTTAGCCACCCTTAGATTAGGTCATTGTACCCTAGGAAGCCCTAAAACCCTATTTCCAGCCTCTATCTGAATGTCCAGATGAGTTACAAGATGTCCAGAACCCTTAGCCACAACCCGTGCACATAAAACCCACTTCTGTAGCATTTTAAGACGTCCAAACACTTGGTCAGATGTCCAATTTCTGCAGATAGAAGCTTAATTCTTCTCTAACTCTGATTGGACGTCCAGAAAACAAGTCTGGACTTCTGATTATTCACTATAAGATGTTTGACACTATTATTAGACGTCTGGAACTGCTCTCTAGTTCCTATTTTTGAATTCAAGCTTGGATCTTGAATTCCTAGGTCCCTAAACCCAATTCTAACCCCATAAGAACCTAAATTAGGGTGCCCTAACCCTAGTACATCACCTCTAGACCTCCCTAAGGACCTAATTAAGTCCTCACTAAACCTAATTGACATGGATCTTGGTCAATTCCATCAGCCTATTCAATTGGACTCATTGAGTACAATTGAGCCCTGATCTCAGCACACACTATCCAATTGGACTCAGTGAGAGCCCAATTGACCTAGACCTACCTTAATTGAGTTGTTTTACTCTCAATTAGGGTTTCACACATCCAATTAAACTTGTATCAAGTTTAATTGTATTTTACAGTAATGAATTAGGGTTTACAACCCTAATTTGAGACCTACCTTGACCTAAACCCACTAGAACCTAACCTAATCAGCCTAGCCACCTAGGTTTTGACCCACACACACCATCTACATGAAAATACCTAGCCTAGAGTTCTTTATAACTCTCTACCATGTGTTGTTTCCTTGGTTGCTAAAAATAGCAACCAAGATGAATTCAATTTTTAGATCCACCAAATGTGGATCTAAAAACCACCCATCCATCCACTCTCTCCCTCTCCCACGAGCTCCCACCATAGGCCTCTCTAGAGAATTCCATAACTCTCTAGAGAGCTTCCCTTAGGTCTATAAAATGACCTAAGGGGTGTCCATTTGGTTCATCTTGGTCTCTTGGCTTCATTCCACCTCCATTACTCCACCTCCATCTCCACGAGCACAACATGGCATCTCCATCACCTCCAACCTCTCTCCATGGGTCAGCCTACCCACCATTGGCCGCCCCTCTTTCTCTTCTCACCCATTCAAAGGCCATCGGAGCCCACCTCTGAATGCCCTTATTTCTGTTAGCTAGATAAGCAGCGTAGTTCTTCATAGATTAATGCTTTATTATTGCTTAGTAGTGTAGCTCCTTACTTCTCTCCCAATGATGCATGCATAATCCCCCGTAGATTCATGTATGCAATTGTTTTCTAATATCTATTAGTTTTTACATTCCCTGTACAAGTACCGGTGCTCTGCAACTCTGTTATCATTATCTTTATATATATATATGTTGAAAATCACGTTGTTCTTGATTATCATCTTTTGGTGTGATTAAAGTTGCATGTTTTCAAATTCTGATATTCTGGCAACAGCATGTCGTGCATCAATATGAACTTAGCATAAATTGACATGTGATTTTGAATAAGTAGAGCGAGCGAGATCGATTTCTAATTTGCATTTCCAAAATGCCTCCCAGAGATGAACGACTGGGACTTCAAGTCTCATTATCTCTATAAATTATTTTTGATGAGTGTTTTCATGCACTATACGATGATGAGATCTCTATTTTCAAAACATGCGAGAGAATTGCTATTTCTCAACAAGGAGAAGACATTTACTTTGAATGAAAACCGCTCTTCAATTTGTTTCTTTTTGGTGTTTTAGGGTTTTGTTGTTTTTGAAATAAAATGACAATCAATCACAAGAGAGAGATAGAATTGAATCTGATATATTGCATGAATGTCAATTACAATAATATAGAAAACATAAAAAGGAGGGAGGTGAGAAGAAATATCCTGAAGCAGCTGTTCGGCAAGACAACGGTGCCTGGTGGAAGCTCGGATGGAGTTGGGAGCAGGATGACGGAGGTGAGAAGCGGGAGGACGTCGGGTAGAGGAAAGCTTCAGCATAGCTCCAAAATGGAGGTGAGAAGATGGAGATGATCTGTTACCGGAATGAAGGTCGGAGGACGGCTCCAAGGCGACCTATGAATGGGGATGGGAAGTTGGAGGAGTACTTGGTGGGGCAGAGTCTTATTGCACTAATAGGCACCTTGAGAGCTTAAGAGCAAACTCTAACAGAGAGTTGGTAGGCTTGCTAGAGCTTAGGAGTAGGTAGGATGAGATGGCTTGGAAGGGAGGGGGTGTAGGTCCTTTTATAGTGGAGGAGAAGAGGCTAAAATAGGTATGGGACCATTAGTGACTTCCAAGCGGTCATTGGAAGTGTCGCTGCAGGCAGCTCATGCTCGCTAGCGTGCACAACAGTCCTTGCACCCGCAAACAATTAGCGACAGTAGTAAACGCCACTAAATGTCCGCTAGGTTGTCGCTAAAGATCCACCCACTGCTCATGCTCCCCTGGCGTTGTGCTATGCACTCTCTTTGTAACGCGTGCGTACGCTCACGCACTGGCACTACACTGTGTGCATGTGTGCCTCCGCTCGCGCGTGCATACCCGTGCTGCTGTGCACGTGTGGTGGGACGTGCATGTGCATGGTCGGCCTGGGTTGCACCACATGGCGTAATCTGGGCCGTCCATCTTCTTTTCATTGTAGGGGTCAGATTGAGTCGATTTTTATGCTGTTGGGCTGCAATCATCGACCCGAATCCATCTACATGGTTGGATTTGTCATTTGAAGCTCCAAATTTTGTCACATAGTCCCTTGGTCGTTGATCTACCTCAGACTGCATATGGTGCTACGGGACTCCGATTGAGGTGATTTTAGAGGCGTTGGACTTTGATCGTTGTCTTGATTAGATTTGTACGGTCGGATTGTCAATTCAAGGCTCTGAAATAAATATCCTTCTCTCCTGACCACAAAAAGGATGTAATTAACCTAAATTATATACAACTTCTCTAAATGCAGAATGGTGCATGCTGTACAATATTTATAACATGAAATGCAAATCTAAGCCTAGGAACATGCATGAATAGGCATTTTAACCCAAATAGATATCTTTACATCATACCCCCATGCCTATCTTTTGCTGGTCCCTAGCAAAATTAAATTACATGCTATGTATAAAAGCAGAATTAGGGTTAGATCGCTTAGGCCTAAGTCATTTATTAACAATAGAAAATTTCAACTAAGGTCCTAAATAACGAAAACTCAACAGTACCTAAGTGTCTGCTAGAATGCAGACCACCTAAGTCCTCACCTTATTTGAAAAAGGGTAGATACATTTTTATAAATTTTTCTTCATTTCTAATTTTTTTGTACATTTAGAGTTTGAGAGTTTCGAGATAACTTTTTACGGCTAAGCATCTTGTGAAAATAGTGAAAGACTCACTAGGCGGTTGTTGAAATGGACTTCGGGTTTCTACGACCCTAGGTGACATTGCCTAAAGGTTTATCTTTTCGATTGGTAGCTTTCTCTCTACTTCTTTTATTTATGGGGTTAACACAAGGACGAACCTAGTGTATATCTCCCCAATTTATTCTACTTCCCCACTTCTTCCCTAAGTGTTTTGGGAATTATTGTGCAATTTTGTGAGCTAGGCTCTAGACAACCAGCCAATGGCTGTTACCCACAACAACTTGTCAGCCATACTCGTGCGGTGAAGTGTGGTTTTATTTGTTTTTTATTTTCTTCTTTTTCTATTTTTTGTATATTTTTTTCTTTTTCTTTTTTTTTAAAGTAGGTGGCTTCCTTGATTTAAGATTTACCTAAAGGCAGTACGACGAAAATGTTCTTGTGGCTGGGCTGTGGACAACCGACCGATGAGCTATTACCACCGACAACTTGCCAGCCATACCACCCTAAATAGTTCATTAGCTACCCAATTTCCGAAGAAACAACCGAAAAGTGAGTCAGTGCAAAAAAATATGTGTAGATGCTTAGACTTAAAATCCCCTCAAATCAGAGGGCAGGTTGATAAGTTGTATATTTATCATCCCAATTTATTAGCTAAATTAAAATGAATTGGAATTGGCGAGGACTCGAGACTAAATCCACACTCGAGTGGACACCAAGGCTAATTAAGCCCAATGACCTAAAGAGTCTAAATGTCTAGGTCTTATGTATCATTTCGTAAAGTTAATAATTTCCAAATGCCTAATTTCTCTTCTCCTATTCCTTTTTTTTTATTTTTTTGAATTTTCACTTTTTTTATAAGAAACTAAAAGAAATTCTACGAAGTTAACAAAATGATCTCAGGAATTGATTATCCCCACCCCATGCATAAATGATGCAATGTCCTCATTGTAAAAACAAAGACATGAAAAAGGTGGAGTAAACAGAATATCACCTGAACATCGTGAGGAATCCGGTCAGCTCCACAGAGAACGTGAAATATAAACACGTGCTAAATTTAATGCCTTCAGCTAGGCATAAAAAACATACAAGGAAGAAATTGAGAATTCACAAGTGCAGGTCAGAATAAAAAAAAAAAATTAATTCTCAGACACGCCAAGAGAAGATGTCCACAGATGTAGACTAGATTATGGTGTAGAACCATGCCGCAGGGTCGAGTGGTTCTCAGGTTCTAGATAAAAATCACCCAAAATTGATGGTTGTTAAGCTTGCGGGGCTAGGACTATAGTTTTGTGGTGTGCAACCTAAGACCAAAGTGTCGGACAACGGGTAAAGATGGTTCAATAGGTTTAGAAGTCCTCTTCACATTTAGCTTAGAAAAATAATTAGTTATTTCAAGCTTGGGTTGCACGTGAAATATATCATAAGGGCCCTGGTAGAAAGTAGGTGGCTTCAGGTCAATAGGTACCCTTAGATCCAAAATCAAAGTTGCCTCAGACTTAGCCTCCCAAATTTTCATTTCAATAATTCTATCCTTTCGCATCAAGAGCTTAGGTTTCGGGGCCTTTAGCATATCATTCACCCCATACGATTTACCCAAGTACAGAAATCGTGGCTGAATCAAGATTGACTTGGGCATAATGATCTTAGAAGTCAGCTCTTTGCGGTGCAAATGAGGAATGGGATCACTGATTGAATCAACAAGATTCGGATCCTCCAAGTTAACCCCAACCGAATCAGAATCTTCAATTGTTGGGCTATCAAATGATTTATCTGATTCCTCAAGCCCATTTGTCTCACCAAAATCATTTTCTTTAAGCCCAAGTGAGACTTCAAACACGCGAAACACATGTGATCATTCTGTCGCGTGTGCACACACTCACGCACTGGCGCTGCACTGTGTGCATGCGTGCCTCCGCACGCGTGTGTGCACCCACATTGCTGTTCACATGCAGGGGTGCGTGTGTGCGCATGGGCGGCCTAGGTTGTGCCACATGGCGCAATCTGGGTCGTCCATCTTCTTTTCATTGTAAGGGCTGCTACAGAGGTCGGATTGAGTCAATTTTCACACTGTTGGGCTGCGATCGTCAACCCGAATCCATCCGCAGAGCTGGATTTGTCATTTGAAACTCTAAATTATGTCACGTAGTCCTTTAGCTATTGATCTTCCTCAGACTGCATATGGTGCTACGAGACTCCGATAGAGGCAATTTTGGAGGCGTTGCACTCCGATCGTCATCTTGATCAGATTTGTACGGTTGGATCATCAATCAGAGGCTCCAAAATAAATATCCTTCTCTCTTGATCACAACAAGGATGCAATTAACCTAAATTATATACAACTCTATAAATGTAGAATGATGCATGCTATATAATATTTATAACATGAAATGCAAATCTAAGCCTAGGAACATACATGAATAGGCATTTTAACCCAAATAAATGTGTTTACATCAGTTGTTGGCCCTAAAGAAGGAAGGCTTAGGATAGGCTCTATGGGTATGTGGATGGTTAGGATTTAAGAGGGCTTTTTGGTTCCAAATTTGGGTGGTTATGGGGGGTAGTTGGCATGGGTTTTTGGTGGCTTTTGGAGGTGATGGTGTAAAGGGATATGGGTGTGTTGGCGCCAAGTTAGAGTGGAGGTAGGTTAGGTAGTGGACTTAGAGTAGTGTTAGGGTGGAGTTAGCTTAGGGTTTAGGTTAGGGTTATGGTGGATGGCCATGGAGTGGAGGACATAGCTAAGCTAAGATAGCTAATCTAGCTTAGCTAGTAAGTCAATAGAGGGGTATGTAGGATGGAGCTAGGGTTTAGGGAAGAGGAGCCGAGGAAGAAATGGATGAAGCTGAACTGGAGCTGGTAGCTGCTAAAGAGAATTGTAGGGAGCTACTTTAGCTAACTTAGCTTGTTAGTTCTTTGCTAGCTACTAAGCTAAGCTAAACTGAGCTAGCTTTGCTGAATTGAGCTGAGGTGAGTTGGGTTTGATCTTCCCGAGGCTGACCTAGCTAGCTGGAGTAGCTAATATAGCTTAGCTCAATTAGGTTGACCTAAGTGGAGTCCTCGGGAGCAGGACTTGAGCTGGCCTGAGCTATTTTAGGTCATCTTCTGCTGACTTGAGTTGAGCGGAGCTGGAAGTAGCTGGACCTAAGCTGATGTGGATTCTTGTCAGCTTAGTTGAGCTAGCTGGAGCTCCCAGTGAACTGATTGGAGTTAAGGTGAGCTAGACTCAACTAAGTTGAGATGGGTTTGAGTTGCTTGAGCTAGGTTGAGCTAAGATGAGCTGCCTTGGGCTACCACTCAGCCAAGATGAGCTGAGTGGAGCTTAATGGAGCTAACCCTAACCCAAGTGAGCTGGTATCCAGCTATGATGTGCTGGATTTGGTTGAGTCTCAACTGGATTGAGCTTCCTCTTCACTTGTTGCCTTCTTGAGTGCTAAGGTTTTAGGGATCCGACTATCTATTCATCCCTAACACTCAAAAAAATGTGTCAAAAACAACAAAATAGTGCAATGCATGGCTAACCTAGGTGATGCCTAAAAGAAGCCTAGAAACCCATCTGTGAAGTTAAAATCCTAAGAGCTAGGTTTGTTTTAAGGTATAAGAATGATGATAAAATGGCGTTTATCACACCCCCATGCTTATCTTTTGAAAGTCTCTTAACAAAACTAATTCTTACAAAATGTATTTTTGGGGAAAAGTAATTTTTTTACTTTTGAGGAAAAGGAAATTACGGGACCATGGTTGGTTAAAACCCGAGAGGCACGGGATTTGTAAAGATAAACGTCGAGATTTGCTTTTGGATCAAAAAATTAGATGAATCAGGATCAATGTATCCTCCAAAAATTTACAAATTAACTCATTGTTAATTCAAATGGCCTGAAACCATTCTGTAGTTAGGATTTATTTGGCTCTTGAATCTGATTCGCAACTTGCATGATCCTTTAAAACTTTGTGTCTGTGTTTGTGAATGCCAACATTTATAAGGTCGTGTACTTGTTTAAAACATTTTTTTTTAAACTCCCCCATGCTTATTCTTAGCTTAATCCTATAACAGATGTATCAGGATCATCAATCCCATTAGCAATCCTCGAGGGGGTTTTGGCGCCAGCACTTTGAGATAGTACTGTCTAGGACATCACCTAGGAGATCATAACCCCAAAACACAATGTGGTGTAAAGGGGCGCTTCAAGCAAACTCAAGCTCTTGCTCCGATGCTATGGGTAGAGCACCATCCAAGACACTTGAGCTGCAAAATTGCACCTTAATGCTCCATCTAAAGATATGAGATATAGATATAGAGTAGCACCGAGGTGGTAACATGTTGACATCGCAACCTTAGAGGAGGCATTTTCCGCCTCGGCGGTGGGAACTCAAACCAATGATCTGCTTCGAATTTCACTAAGGCCAAATAAGGGGTTTTTCTAATTTCTAAATGTTTTTTACATGTTGGATTGTGTATGAAATTTGACATAAGAAATTTTGCAAGAGATGCAAGTTCTTGGATCGGAACCTAAGCCAGATACTTTCCAGGTCACAATAGGAAATCAAGTAACCTGAACCATCATGAGTTCAGCTGGAATTTTAAAGGATACTTGATCTAGTCTAAAGGTAGACCCAGAAATTCTAATAATCATATCTGTATCCTTATCCCTAGTTTGTTAAAGATTAAATCCCATTGTAACGTGAAATGAATCTTTCAACCTTGGTCCTAATTTTAAAATTTTCTCAAAAAGTTTTCAACAATTTTATTTTTTTGGGTATGCATGCAGAAAATGAAACAAGAAAATTGAATGTTTTTTGATTTTGGAAATCCTGATTTGATTGTCAAAATTTAAAGAAACACCCCCCCATGCTTAATATATGTCATGTCCGCATGCAATTGGAAGGGAAAAGAGATTACCTTGGTGTAGGCAGTCAAAATCTGGATAGGTAAAATTGTTGAAAAAATAGAAAAATGAAAAGCGGGAAAAATGATGGGTTACCTCCAATTCATTGTTATCTTTTACGCCATTCAGCTAGGTGTGAATTGCAACAAGGATCATTAATTGGTAGGTCGGTTAAATCCATTGTGTTGGATGGGAGATTCGAAGCATTATCTAGATAGGGATTTAAACGTTGGCCGTTGACTTAAAAAGTAGTATTTGTTTTAGAATCGAAAAGATCAACAATGTCATATGGATATGTTTCTAGGATAATAAACGAGCCGGTCCATGTGGATTTTAATTTTCCTGGAAAAATTTGTAATCTGGTGTCGAAAAGCCAAACACGTTGATTAACATCAAACAATATATTTATCATGAAACTTCTTTGTTCAGTCTTTATAAGTCATTGCATTTTCGAAAGAAAATTATGCAATTCTTTCAATTTTGTTAATTGCAGTTCTTGTGGGTACCATCTTCAAATAAATCCATATTTAATTATTTTATTGCCCAAAAAGCCTTGTGTTCGAGTTTTATTAGAAGATGGCATGCCTTTCCAAAAATCAGACGAAAAGGAGACATGCTGAGAGGAATTTTAAAAGCTGTATGGTAGATCCATAAAGCATTGTCCAATTTATTGGACCAATCTTTACGATCAGGCCTAACCATCTTTTGTAAAATATTTTTTATCACCCGGTTAGAAAATTCTGCTTGGCCATTTATTTGGGGGTGGTAAGGAGTGGAAATTTTATGATTAACCCCATATTTGGAAAGAAGGTGACAGAATTGAGAGTGAGTAAAAAGTGATCCTCCGTCACTGATGATGGCTTTGGGAATGCCAAATCTCAAGAAAATGTTTTTCTCGATAAACTCAATTACCACTTTGTGATCATTAGTGTGTGTGGGTATTACTTCGATTAATTTTGATACATAATTGACTGCAACTAGTATATATAAATACCCACAAGAGTTGATGAACGATCCCATGAAGTCAATGCCCTATACATCAAAAATTTCAACTTCTAAAATTGGATTTAGGGGCATCATATCCTTCCGAGACATGTTGCCAATGCTCTGGCAATGCACACAGGACCAAACAAAAGAATGAGCATCTTTGTGTAGACTAGGCCAAAAGAATCTAGAAGTGAGGACCTTAGTTACAGTTTTCTTGCTCGAGAAATGTCCGCCATCTAATGATTTATTCAACACAGATGTGGAAAAGGTTGAGCTCCTCCCAAAAGTAATATTTAATGTCAGTAAAGAACTTATTCCTTTAGGTTTTAGGCCAATCAAAGGGGATTCATTTTATTGCTAAATAATTTGCAATAGGTGCAAACCAGGGGAGGGTATTGGTAGCTAAGATAGTCTCATCAGGAAATATATCAGGGGGGTCAACATACAATTCGTCATGAGATGAGAGAGATGATTGGCCATTACATTTTGCAACCCCGCCTTATCCTTGATTTCCAGGTCAAATTCCTGGAGCAAAAGGATCCAATGGATAAGGTGGGGTTTTGCATCTTTTTGTTTAGTAGATATTTAAGTGTTGAGTGGTCGATGTATACAGTGACATGTGACCCCAACAGATAAGAGAAGAAGTTTTTCTAAGGTGAAGACACTGGCAAGAAGTTCTTTTTCAGTAACAGTGTAATTCCATTGTGCATCATCAAGAGTTTTACCAGCATAATAATTCACAACGGGCTTCTTGTTAATTCTCTGCTCTAGAACGGCCCCCACAGCAAAATCAGAGGCATCAATCATTAACTCAGAGGGACAATTCCAGTCAGGTCCCTGTAAAATTTTGTGCCTTTGTGACTTCTTTCTTCAACTTATTGAAACTCTCCTGGCATTGATTATTAAATTCAAAAGGTGGGTCTTTGGTAAGCAAGTGACTTAAGGGCTTGGAGATTTGGGAAAAATTCTTTATGAAATGGCGGTAGAAACCCATGCGCCCCAAAAAAGATCAAATCTGTTTTACAGTAGTGGGCGGTGGGAGCTTGGAGACAGCATCAATTTTGGCTCTATCTATTGCAATTCCCTTTTTGGAAATGACATGGCCCAAGACCATTCCTTCCTAGACCATGAAATGACTTTTTTCCCAACTGAGGACCAAATTAACTTCTATGCATTTTTGAAAAGTTCTTTCAAGATTTTTAAGATAAAGATCGAAAGAGTCTCCAAATACAAAGAAGTCATCCATAAAGACTTCTAAACATTCACCTACCAGGTCCAAAAAAATTGCAAGCATACACCTTTGAAAAGTCGTAGGTGCATTGCAAAGATCGAAAGGCATCCTTCGAAAAGCAAAGGTTCCGAAGGGGCAAGTGAATGTAGCTTTGTCTTGATTCTCAGGATGGACTACAACTTGATTATAGCTAGAATAACTGTTAAGAAAACAGTAGTAATCACGTTCAGCTAAACGCTCCAAGATTTAACCAATAAATGGGAGCGGAAAATGGTCCTTCTTGGTGGTGGTGTTTAGTTTTTGGTAATTAATGCACACATGCCAAGAAGAAGTAGTCCTAGTGGCTATATTCTCCCCACATTCATTAGTGACAACTGTTAGTCTAGCTTTTTTAGGAATTACCTATGTGGAAATAACCCAAGAGGTGTCATAAATGGGGTAGATGATATCAGCATCAAGCCATTTTGTAATCTCCTTTTTTACCACCTCTTGCATATTAGGGTTCAAGCGCCTTTGTGGTTGGCGGGAGGGGTGAGAGTCGTCCTCAAGATAAATTCTATGGGTGCAATAGGACGAATGAATACCCTTGAGATCAGAAAGGGTTCAGCCAATAGCTTTTTTGTTTTTTCTCAATACCTAGAGAAGTTTATCCTCTTTTGCCCCAGTAAGTCCAGAATTGATATTCAGGGGCATGGTCTGGTTTGGACCCAGGAAAACATATTTAAAGGAGTTGGGCAAGGGTTTTAATTCCAGTTGAGGGCCCAGCTCCGAAATGATTTCTTCTTTCTGATTTAGGGGTGAAGTAAGAGGGAGGGAGTTAGATGAACAATCAGATGGAGAAGGTGTGGTTAGGGTGGGAGGGTGGGTTAAATCAGATTATTCAAGAACCATGTTGACTACAAAGTAGAAACCCATGTGTGACTTTTGCATTGTTTCCTCCACTAAATTTTCAATCTCAAAATCTGAGTCATCAAAGAAATTTAGTTCTTGGAAATGCCTAGAAGCTAGGAAAATATCTAGGGTAACAGATTCACTGCCGCACATGATTTTCATCTTTCCAGAATCACAATCAATATTGGCTTTGGCGGTGGCTAGGAATGGTCTTCCAAGAATTATGGGCACATTCTTTAAAGCTTCCAGTACCTCTATATCCAGGACCAAAAAGCCTATGACAAATAGACAGTTTTTGACCTGGGCTATGACATCCTCAACAATCCCCTTTGGTTTGATCGTAGATCGGTCTGCTAGTTGAAGTGTTACCTCGACAGCCTTTAATTGACCGATCTTAAATTCCTCAAAAATGACATTGGGGATTAGATTAATTGAGGCACTGAGATCTAATGAGGCACGATCAAAAGAAGTGTCATTAATGACCACTTGAATCAAGAGGCGCCTGGATCTTTTCTTTTTAGAGGCAATTTAATCTGCACAACCGAGCTTACCGTCTTTTGAAGGATCACCTTTCCTAGGTTTCTTGGCTGCCTTTTGGGGGTACACAAGTCTTTTAAAAATTTTGCATAGGTAGGGGTGTATTTTATGGCATCTGGGAGAGGGATATTTATTTCTACTTGCCCAAAAAGATCCATCAATTCCTTATCAGTGGGCTCGAATTTCTTTTTCTTAATTTGTGAAGAGTGAAGGGCTCGTGGAAAAGGTATTGGGTTTTCCTATTTTGCACTTGTAGGTTCCTGAATAGGGTTAGAGGAAGAGGGAGAAGAGTTGATCTGCTTTTCTTTTAAGTGGGTTTCTTGAGCAGGCAAGGGATCATGAGTAATTTTTCAGTTCCTCAAAGTCACTGCATTTGCAGTATGGTTGTTTCTAGGAGGACAAGAGGCCTGATTTTGATTAAAACCTAGCAGATGCTGGGGTTCTGGGTAGATAGGTTGACTGGGATATCCACCTTGATATTGATTCCGTTGATTATTAGGGTTGGGCATGGGTTGGGATGGCAGGTTGCCAGTAGGTCTGTGGTCAAGAGTAAACTTGACTTGATGTTGTAAATTGGTAATCATACGGGTTGCTTCAATCATTTGAGTCTGCATTCCTTGTAGAGTCTTCAAGACCTGGGTGTTGATATCTTCCTAGAATAGCCCAGGTTGATATAAGTTTTGCCCATAATTCCCAAATTGATTTTGTTTGGGAAATGGAACTTGATTTGGGGCTTTCCAGGAGGGATTTGGGTTGGTCCTCCAATTTTGATTATTAGAATTGGAGGAATTTCTAAATTGTTCCTGGAGAGTCGAATGTTTTCAGTGGTAGGCTCAAAAAGATTTTGATTCATAAGATCAAAGGTCTCAGTTAGATCTTGTGAGAATTCATATACAAATTGTTTCCCAGTAGGGGTAGTATCAATATTGTGCAGATTTTCTCTTTTGAGAAGGTGAGGAGAGTTAGGGTAAGGAGCTTGTTTTTGTGTGAGCTTTTCTTCCATATTTTTCTGGTTGATTTGCATCTGGTCTAGTCATTGAGCAATCATATGTATATTGTCTTGAGTGACTGGAATAGATGTGGATTTGAAGTCAATTTCATTAACTCCAAGTCTTAGGTTGTTGGTTCTTCCAAAGTGTCCATTAAAGCCATATTAAATGAGTTTTCACTCATTTCTTCAAAAAAGAGGTAGGCATTTTTGACATCTTTATTAAGGAAATTGCCCCCACATGAAGCATCCACGAATCTTTTTAATTGATCTTCTAATCCATGATAGAAGATCTGCACTAGTTGTTATTGTGGAATTTCATGGTGGGGGCAACTTCTATGTAGTTCTTGAAATCTCTCCCAAGAATCATGGAGAGGTTCACTAGATTTTTGTTGAAAGGTCATTATTGATTGACGTAAAGCATTTGTACGACCAATTGGAAAGAATTTTTTAAGAAAAGAGCTTTTTAATTGGGGCCAGGTGGTGATAGGATGACTGACCGTTCTAAACCAATGCGATGCTTTATCTTTTAGCGAGAGAGGAAAAAGTCTCATGAGCCATACTTCTTCCTGCACATTGCAGGAATGAGTGGTTTGAGAGAGGACAGTCAGCTCCTTAAGGTTGCAAAAGGGGTCCTCTCTTGGAAGACCATGGAAATGTTTGGTTAGGTTTAGAATGGTGGGTTTAATTTCAAAATCCCCTTGGGCTATAACCACTCCGGGTCTCTCTTCATAATTAGAAGGATCATAAAAATCCTTAAGAGGTACGAGAGGTTCCCCAAGTGGCTGACGTGGTCCTTGGTTGGCTAGGTTCATGACTATCCTAGCCAACTGTTGCTGGTTTTGTTTAAGTTGAACCAATTGGTCAACCATAAGAGAAAAGGGGTTGGTATTTTGATTTAGAGGGTCACCTGGCCATTCAATGTTTTGTGGTTGCTCCAAATGCAGGAGGTTAGGGATGGTGAAGTCAGCTTGTGGGTCAGCTAACGGGGAAGGTTAGGGTTGGGATGTAGAAGCAGAATTTTTTGAACGGTTTTCCATGTTTTCCATGTTAAAAACAGAGGAAGAAGAAGAAAATAAAGATCTTTTGGTGCGGGGGGTTAAATCAAATGGTCCCTAGAGATGTGGATTTTGGGACCTTTGCTCATGCATGCGCTTAATAGAAGAACGGGAGGGGACAAGAAAAGAGAGAGATGAGAGAAAGTGTACAAATCAAACAACCAGGCCTAATCTATCCTAAGGTTGACTCCTTAATGCAACCTAAGACTTGGGAACCCAATAAAGAAGAAATCATTAAGTGAACCTAGTTCTTTAAAGATTACTCGGCTAGACTAAAAGAGGTGGATTGGGCCCAAGCATGTCTTGGTAAAATCACCAGGGGCTTTTGTAAACCCACACCCATCGTTTGACTCCCTCTAAGTCTGTCGCCACGTGTTCAAAAGGAATTAGGAACGCTTAGTAATTCTTAGATATTGGATATCAAGCCTAAGTTTTGGTGAAGTCAAAATGACCACTTGTTTTAATTTAGGCTTGGGCATCTAATTGTGCACGGGAATGTGGAGGGTCTTAATTGGAGCAATGCCCTGTTATTTTAATTTTTTTAAGTGTGTGCAAATTGGAAGGAGTGATTCCAATGCCAATTTCAAGTTGTCACACAATTTTTTTGTTGTTTTTCTGCTTTTAGGGTTTGATTTAGCTTAGTATCTTTTAGGATTCACTTTTTAAGCTTTCAAACAAGTTTGAGATCCACAATAAAAAAGAAATCAAGTTGTAAAGGTGAATGTAGATTTCCTTTTAAAAAGTGGGTCTCTAAAAATGAAAAGAAGCCTTAATTGATTTGATCCTTAAATAGAAATGTTACTACTAGTGAATTGTTTCAGGATTTTCTTATTAAGTAGTGCTCCAAACAAAGGAAACAACACCACTACTAGGAGGCAAATCAAACAAGGATTCCAGAAAATGTTTTTTTTGTGATTTTAGGAATTTGCTTGATATTTTTTTAAGATTTTTCTTTGTGCTGGTGTCAAAGTCCAGAAATGATAACTGTGGGTATTTTAGACTTTTCAGTACTACCATCGGCCACCAAAAACTTTTGTGATTTTATATGTTGTGTAGAATTTCACAAGGATTCCAGAAAGGTAAATTTCACAAAAATTAGGTAAGTAGAAAATTTCCTAAAATTCGTAGATAGAAATATGAAATTTGGAACAGATGCTCCTGACTTGATTTGAAATCTTTGGATGAAATTTAAGAATTTAGGAGGCCTGTGGTGTCGGGAATTGATTTTAGAAGTTCAGACAAAAGTTTGGACTTGAAAATCACAACGCCAACACTTAAGGTAGAGTGGTGTTAAATGATTCAAACAAGCAACTAATGAGTTTTTAAAGACACCACTCTACTTAATTTAAATGTTTATGATCCTGAAAGCCTGATTTAATTTTTTTTGGTAGTTGCTTTTTTTTAGAAAATGTGACAAGTAGCAAGGAACTAACTTGAAATCCGTTGGTAGAAAAGGGACTTTAAGCTCTTGCTACCAAATTCCTACTTCCTTCCTATAATGCTCCTGCCACTACTAGAAAAATGAGCTTTGGCGATGCTTATTTAACAATAGTTTTAATCAAAATCATCGTATATAGCAGAATATATACACAACAGTTATAAAATTATCTTGTTGATAATATACATGACAGTTTTAAATCAAACCGTTGTGTATATTAACCCTTCATGAACCCTCCTGTGTGTGGAGGTCCCCTCATCGACGTAGACAACGGTTTTGTTAACGACGGTTTTGAATTAGAACCATCATCCATAGCAACATCTATAGACAACAGTTTTAACACCATCTTATTTGTGACCGCATTGACATATACGACAGTTTTCTATGAGAATCGTCGTGTATGTCATCAACAAAAATTTCCCTTGGGTGAGAAAACTCATGCCCTAACCCAACTTGAGACGACAATTTTGGGAGAACCATCATATAAGGTCCAATATTAAGCTCGACTCCGCGAACTCCCCAGAACCCTACCCCCATTCAATACTTCCCTTCCTTGACCTCGACGATGACCTCCAACTACACATCCACCTCATCCTCGATAAACGTGACTCTCCTCTATTCACCGTCGAAATCATCCTCCTCATCCTCCTCCGACCTCCTCTAGCCCCCTCCCCTCATTGTCCTCCCCCTCCACAAGGACCTCTGGTGGGAACACCATCATGAGCCATAACTAGCTCTTTTTGATCCAATTAAGTTAGTAAATTCTCCTACACAACCGCCAGAAAGTCACAAGTCATTACATAATCATTCTGAAAGAAAAATAAGAAACTAGGGTTAAAACTATAATTTTACCAGCTCATCATGAATGCAGTACAACCACGAGTTTTCTCAAGGGTTGAATGAACGTCAATTGGTCTTAAAAAGATAACAAGTGGGATAAGACAGACAGAAAAGGGTTTGCACGTGCTCTGAGAATTAAATGACTTTTGAAACCCTAAAAATAGACCTGTTTAATTAACTGAGGTTATGATTAGGATAAAATTCACCTAAACCTTCTAAAATTCATACAAAAGTATTCTCTAGTATTTAGAACTTTCAATTTGACCATCAGAATCCACTTTGACCCAAAATAGAACCACAGACAGACAATTGCCCTAATTTAGGTTTCTACATAAATTACCCAGTCAAACATGGTCAAAACCAAAATCCAACTTCACCATTGGATTTCTTAGATCCAATTTAGGTTTTTATCAAAATTTGGACCCAAGATGAATTTGTCTTGACCTAGTTTGGAAATTGGTCCTGTCTAATTACATTTCTGCCCTTAACTTTCAAAATCCTTTCAAATAGGCCCCTAAATTTTTCATCATTCTCATAAAAAGGTCCCTATTGCCATTAAACCTATTCCTACTTGCTCCGACAACCTTAAAAAGGAAAGAACTCCCTGCTTTCTTGACAAATCCCCTTCAAATTTGAAAGGGATGTTCATCAAGAAATTCCCTTCCTTTTGGACCCAATCCTAAGCCCTGAAACCTACCCAATCTCTCATGCAAACGCATGAGAGATTTGGGTATCAAGAAACTTCCAACTCCGATGACCTTCCAAGTTTGAAAGCTTGTCTTCCAAGCTCTAACTGACCTCCTGACGCCTATATAAAAACTCCCCAGGCTTGCCTGATCCTCCAAGCTTGAATTTGACCTGAGAATCCCTCAAATTCCTCTCCCCTCCTCTGGCCGATTTGCTCTTCAAGCTCCAATGACTCTCCCTACCTTCCCTTATCATTTGACCACAATACCAGTGGCAGACTCTTCCTCCTTATTTTCCTCCGTGTCACGTAGCACTCGCCACCGCTCCTACCCCCCCCTTCATCCTCGCTGACCACCTCACTAAGTAGCTTCGTCTCCGGTGCCGGCCACACCTCAACCGGTGCCAACTCCACTCCCCTTCATCTGCCTCCCCTCCTAAACAACTCCTCAACTTCCCGTATTCGTTTCCAGCCATCTATCACTTCGTTTCGACTGCCGACTCGCCTCACTGTCCTCCCTCTTCCACCTCACCGGCGTACCTTCGGCGAGCTCGCATGGCCTCTACAATCCATCAATTTGGTCGTCGTTCATCTCCACACCTCCACCATGTTTCAGAGAGGAAAAGCCTTCTGGTCCTCAAGGCTATTGGCCTCCCCACTGCTCCTCTAAACACCACACTGTCGCACCTCACCTTCCATCACCATCCGGCCACCTCACGCACTCTCACACCTCACAAACACCGCCGTTCAATTCCCCACCTCACAGCGAAGATTATGGACTATTTTAACTAGGGCGCTTAGCCCATTTTATTGCTTTCAGGTTCCCAGGTCTCGATCGCCATTGACGAAGCTTCGATCGAAGCTTGAAGGTCTCATCACGTCTACAGGTTCCAAGCGTCGACTCTAGGAAGAGCGAATTACCTCCAGGTGTATCCTCATGTGGTCAGTTGGAGCCTTTGACCAAGTCCTCTATGCCATTTCGACGAAGGAAGCTGCTGTTGCAGCTGCGCAAAGGACGGAGGGTGGGATAGTCCCACCTCGGAAGCGGCAAAGGACTTGAGCACACATAAATTGAATTTGTGCTTTAGGCTTATTGCCTCAGCATGCACAGGGAGTGAGGTCCCCGCACGCCCCCCTCACATGCCTCATCCGCGATATCTCCCCCACGGACCTGGTGTGCCTGATAACTCGCCTAACCCTTAGCACTCCTCGGCTGTGGCCCACGCCCGCAACCCTGGCCCTGGGTATGCTCTAGGTCCGATTACCCGTGTACCTGGTACTATGGAAGGCTCTGGGAAAGCATGACCCAAAGAGAGAAAGAGAGATTGCATGGGATAGGGGGAGGGTTTTGCTGTAGAGAGTGTTGGCTGACACTTAGCCAAATTCAAGAAGCCTTCCCCCTCTGTGTGTGAAGAAGGAGAACAGAGAAAGGAAGAAGGAAAGAAGAAGGACCGTAGCTGAAGAAGCGAGACAAGAAAGAGAAGAGCAAAAGAAGAAGAAGAGGCTGAGCAGAAGAAGAAGAGAAGAGGGACCAGTAGCAGAGAAAGAAGAGAAAGAAGAAGAAGAGGCTGAGAAGAGAGAAAGAAGGCTATGCATTGTAGCATCAGACATTTAAGCCATCTGACTAACCATTCAGCCATCTGATATTGCTAAGCTTTATTTGATTGATAATGTTGAGAAATTTATTGCTATTGTGAGGGGTATTTGGTGATTCAAATCACCATTTTACCTCATTCTTTTTGCACTATTGACAACTGTTTTCACTTCTATATCAATATTGTTTGGAGTTTTATTACAAATTGATTATATTGCATTTAAATTGCAATTCTTGAGATTTAAATTCCATATTTCTCCCTGTGTTCGATCTCGAAACTTTTTGGAATAATAAAATTTATTTGTTTAAGTGCTATTTTAGCTATACTACAACACGACAATCTTAAATACCGATTTAGTGCAAAGAACATGTTGGCGTCGTTGCCGGGGAGCAATGGGCAATTTAGAACTCTTGACTGCAATTCTTGATTCAAATTCTAACTTGCTATATCTCTTTTGCTGTGATTGTTTCAGAAGAGAAGATACATTGAAGGAAGATCAGCCGCACAGTAAATACGCCAGGGGTAGGTAAGTTCTAAACCACTCTCTCTTAAACCCCTCATCCTGAAAAGGATAAAATGAATTAATTAGGGCTACTTGCATTCTTTCCATAGATAATTCATCAAGTTTCCTGAGTTGATACATTTTATTTGAACAACAAATCCTAATTTGTACACCCACTTAAAGCTTATGGTATCTAGGGCTATCACATTCTTGTTTGACCTCTAAGTACCACCTTTTGACAAATTAAAGTGGACCAAATTAGAGCCAATTAAGGATTCCAATTTAGGATTTTTAGAGACACACTTGCTTAATCAAGAAATCATCTTCCCAAACAATGTGTGCCTAGACCTTGATTGAACTGACCTATTCAAGCAAAACCCTAAAATCAAGCTCTTAAAGTCATTTGAACACTAAAAGAGGGACCTAAATTTTCAAGGACAATACAGGTGAAGTTGACCCACCTTGTTGGGTCAACCAGTCTTCAAATTAGGTCACTTTTTGCACTCAACACACCTTAAAGTTCAAGTGAAATTCTAAGCACCCTTGCTCTTAATTAAAACTAGTAGACTTAAGTGGTCAAGTCCCCATTCTGGTCTACCTGGAACATCAGTGACAAGAGAGGTCGGGTGGGGGAAACCCTGTAACCCGTGGGGGCACTCTACTCTGTAGGGGTCTTTGTAGGACTCTCCCTCTCTGGCTGCCTAGGTAATTCTCAGGTTGATGGCTTTCTGACTAAGGGGTATCATTCATCTCGAACCTCTATACTCATCCAAAATTTTTGGGTGTCAATTGGGTCCATCACATTCTACATCTCATCTACTCCATCGGTGCATGTTCGGGAGGAGGTCTCTAAGACCATCCTTGAGGCCTTCTTTAGTCACTCATTCATGTTAAGGCCAAGCCTCGACCTCCTTGTTTGTGCAACAACCCAATCCGATTGATATCTCTTTCGATTCATCTAAACCTGATTCTCCTTCAACCATCATCATGGCACAACCCGCAGAAGAAAATAATCTTGAAAATCAACTCCAGTGCCTTAATGATCTATTCCAAGCCTTTGTGAACCCAC
The DNA here is from genome assembly GCA_037157565.1 of Thalassia testudinum. NCBI lineage: Eukaryota > Viridiplantae > Streptophyta > Magnoliopsida > Alismatales > Hydrocharitaceae > Thalassia > Thalassia testudinum. The sequence goes on from JAZHRO010000014.1 coordinate 38,092,580, forward strand.
TGCAGCGTCCAATGATGAGAGATCACTACAATCCCGCTGCGGTAGCAATCGAACCTCGAGTACAAATCCCCGCTGGAGGTTCTGACACTGAACTCAAGCCCAACATGATTCATGCCATTCCCAAATTCCATGGGGGTAATTCTAAAGATCCTTTCCAGCATATCAAACAACTCAAGCATCTGGCCCAGACCTTCGGGTCAAATGCTCAAAATCGGGATATTCTACTCATGAAAATGTTCTCCTTTATCACGGATAAAGCTGCTCATTGGTACTAAACCCAAACGTGTCCGATCAACACTTAGGCGGAACTTCAATCCGAGTTTTTGAGAAAGTTCTTCCCTGTTGGCTAGACAAATGCTTTACAGCACCAGATCACACATTTCACACAACAAGCAGAAGAATCACTTCATGAAGCATGGGATCGTTTCCTAGAGCTCATGCGAAAGTGCCCCCATAACGGAGTTCCTAAATGGGAACAAGTCCAATCTTTTTACCAAGGATTCTGTGAGGATATTAGATTATTTGTCAATGTGACTTGTAGAGGAAACATCCTGGGTCAACACGAAGACACCGTGTGGGAGATTCTCGAGAATATGTGCACGAACTCCATCAATAATGAATCCATGGGCATGTTCGATCAGATGAATGCCCGTGCATTGACTAATCCGAAGGGAGCACATGAGACGCAGGGGTTGTCCTCTTCCGTCGACTTGGAACTGATGGCCAATCATCTGGATAGGGTCTCTATTATTGAGAAGAAGGTGGATGAGCTAACTCAACATTTGCAGCGAGCCACCTCTGTGCAAAACCCGTACACACAACCACCCTCTGGTAGGGAGGCCATGCACAACATCTATCACCGACCTTCTTAAGGGATGGACCAATATCCACCCCTGTCTGATTCTGGCTACGGAAGAAACTTTGGATCCACCTACTCTAGTTGGGGGAACTCTGAACCCTCATATTCTAATTTTCCCAAGGTTCCTCAGACCTACGAGGACCTCAACGCCATTTAAAATGACCCATTCTCAAATACCTACAACCCTGGATGGTGTAATCATCCCATCTTCACATGGTCATGCAATAATCAAAATTAGAGACCTTAATATCTGTCCCGACCACAAGCTCCTAGTCCATATCAGCCGCCTCAACCTCGGCCTAACCCAACTTATCAATCTAGGCCGACTCAGACAGATCAAATGACTCTTATCCTTCAGACTCTGGCTGACATTCAGAAGATGAATGCGGCTATGCAAAAATAGCATAGAGACGAGATCACAGAGGTTTGCAATCAACTTGCCCAGATGGCAAATCCTCGCCAACCTGGTGCATTTGCTTCACAACCTATGCCTAATCCAAATAACGTGTCGAACCAGAGGCGCATTATGAACCCAAATCCGAGCCAAGCTCACTTTGTTTATCAGGCCCCTTCTACTCCATCTCCCAATGGGATGGAGGATTCAATATCACAAATGGGTTACCAGTAGCAAGCACCTCTTCTACCCACTCCTAACCAAAACCAGGTAGGATTAAATTCTATTACTACCCGCACTGGCAAAACAACACAAGACCCACCTTATCCAAGCCAAACCAAGCCTGATAATACAAACCCTAACGCAAGGATAGTCATCCAGGACACCTTTGTCCCAAATCAAGAACCTGAACCCATTCTAGAGGAACCATCTAAGGTTCCATTTCCTGAGGTCTTGACCAAGGGAAAAAGGATAACCAAAATTGTGGCACCTAAGGAGGGCCTAGTTAAGCTCTTTGAGCAGGTCCATATAAACATCCCCTTGATGGATGCGATACGCCACGTACCGGCTTAGGCATGATTTTTGAAAGACGTATGTACACCTAAGCGTAAGTCGGGAACCAAAGATGGGAATCCAAATGTATTGTCAGAGCAAGCCAGCTCTGTCATTTTGAGCAAACTCCTGCCTGAGGCGTAAGACCTAGGCACCCCTTTGATCTCCTGTGAAATCGGTGATATACGATTTGACCGAGCTTTAGTAGACTTAGGAGCCTCCATAAATTTAATACCCACATCCCTACTAGAGTACTTCAAGGAATCTGAGCTTAAACTGACTGAAATGACCTTACAATTAGCAGACCGATCAATTAAGTCACCAAAAGAAATTCCCAATGATGTCATAGTAAGGGTGCATGATTTCTATTTCCTAGTGGATTTCATCGTTTTAGACAAGGATGCTCCTGAGAATGTGAAGAATACACTGATCATATTAGGAAGACCCTTTCTGGCCACTGCTAGGGCCAATATCAATTGTGAGGAGGGACAAATCAAATTGAAATTTGGGAGCAAGACACTAAAGATCGACATATTTAAGGCCCAACAAGGAATTAATTGTAGAGTCATAGAACAAATTTGCGATATTGAGGCAGTGGTTGAAGACTTCATAGAGAACTCGACTATTTCTGATCAACCACAAAAGGATCAAAACCTAAAATTAGAGGAGCCCGAACTCAACCTAGACACACCCATAGCTCCTTCCTTTGCTCCTGACACCCATTCTGAATTACTCTCTGCTGCTGAAAACCTGATTTTGGAATTAAAGCCTCTTCCCGATCATCTCAAATATGTCTTTTTGGGTTCTAATAAGACATTTCCTGTGATTATCAACTCCCGACTCACACCTGATCAGGAAACATGCCTGATTTCTGTTGTCCAACAACATCGAAGAGCCATTAGATGGACTCTCGTCGATCTTACCAGTGTCATTCCCTCTACTACACACACCACATCTACACTGAAGAGGGCTCACGAACATCTCGTGAAATGCAGAGATGCCTGAATCCCAATCTGCAGGATGTCGTGAAAAAGGAGATTATTAAGTGGTTACATGCAGGGATCATCTACCCCATCTCCGACAGTCAGTGGGTGAGTCCAATCCCGGTTGTGCCTAAAAAGGTAGGGCTCACCATCATCACGACTGAAATCGGGGAAGCCATACTGACCCATATAGCAAACTCGTGGAGAGTCTGTATTGATTACCAAAGACTCAATTCCTCTATGAAGAAGGATCATTTCCCACTACCGTTCATTGATCAGATTCTCGAGAAACCAACGGGAAATCGATTCTTCTGCTTTCTAGATGGGTACTCCGGTTATAACCAAGTCGCAATCCAACCTGAGGACCAAGAAAAGGCCACCTTCACTTGCTCCTTCGAAACATACGCATTTCGAAGGATGTCGTTCGGTCTCTGCAATGCACCTGCTATTTTTCAGTGGTGCATGCTTGCCATATTCTCAGATATGGTAGGTGAGTACCTTGAAGTCTTCATGGACGACTTCTCGGTATTTGGTGAATCATTTGATGATTGCCTCTTGCACTTGGTCTAGATCCTCAGGTGGTGCATCGACGTAAATTTGGTTCTTTCCTGAGAAAAGAGCCACTTCATGGTACCCGAGGGAATAGTTCTGGGACACCTTATCTCTAAAAATGGCATCTAGGTTGATCGAGCCAAGGTGAATTTGATTTCCAAACTCCCTATGCCTAGCCCAATCAAAGACATCCGATCCTTCCTGGGGCACGTCGATTTTTACTGTCGATTCATTCTAGATTTCTCAAAAATCGCACGCCCCCTGACTAATCTTCTATCAAAGGATGTCCCTTTTGAAATTACCATGGAATGCACTCAAGCATTTGAGATCCTACGTGATCGAGTCACCCAAGCACCTATTCTGCAGACCCTTGATTGGTCTCAACCCTTTGAGTTCATGTACGATGCATCTGATTACATTGTAGGTGCAGTACTTGGGCAGAAAATAGACGGGAAACCTGTGGTCATGTACTACGCTAGCAAGACACTTGAAGAGGCTTAGCGGAACAACACAGCTACTGAGAAAGAGCTGCTAGCCGTAGTATTTGCCCTGGAAAAATTCAGATCGTATCTTTTGGGTTCCCGTATTATCATTTATTCATATCACGTTGCTGTGAGGCATCTTTTTGCAAAGAGGGACATGAAACCTCGGCTAATCTGCTGGATCTTGCTGTTGTAAGAATTTGATCTTGAGATTCATGACAAAGCAAGGAAACAAAATGTGGTAGCTGATCACTTATCCCACCTTCCTTTTGATATTATCAACCCTTCCAGACCCATTACTGAACATTTTCCTGATGAGCACCTCCTGACTATCAATACAGGACTTCCATGGTTTGCTGATCTAGTAAACTACTTGGCATCACATCAGATACCATCTGATTGGCCAAAAGCCAAGAGGGACAAATTACTTTTCGATGACAAGTACTACTTTTGGGAAGACCCGTATCTCTTCCACATTGGTGCTGATCAAATCATCTGACGATGTGTTCCGGAAGAGGAAATTCAGGACATTTTGTCCTTCTACCATAACCAAGCATGCGGTGGACACTTCTCTGGTCGTAAAATCGTAACAAAAGTCCTCCAGTGCAACTTTTAATAGCCCACAATTTTCAAAGATGCATACAATCACTGTAAGGCATGCGCTCGTTGACAAACCTTAGGCAACATGAGCCACTGTGATATGACGCCCTTACAGCTGATTCTCATATACAAAATCTTCGATGTCTTGGGGATTGATTTTATGGGACCCTTCCCTATTTCATACTGCTTTGAATACATTCATCTCACTATTGACTACGTGTCTAAATGGATCGAAGCCATTCCAACCTGAACCAACGATAATAAGGTGGTTCTCAAATTCATTCATCAGAACATCTTTTCTTGGTTCGTGATTCCACTTGCCATAATATCTGATGGAGGGACCCATTTCACGAATGCTCAGTTCAGATCACTAATGACCAAATACGGGATGTCACATCGAATCTCTACTCCTTATCACCCCCAAACCAATGATCTAGCTGAGCTATCGAATTAGGTGATCAAGAAAATCCTTGATGAGACACTCATCATGATCTCTAATTACCCCTAATTAACTAGTCTTCCTAGTTAATTAGCTAGGGTTATGAATATATAAGGGTTAATTATAGAATAAGGGATATTTAGTTAAGGACCTTAAATAAGTTCAAAATGACATTTTATCATTCAATTAACATTATTAATAATTTAGATAATAATTGGACTCGAAATCCTACTAATCATTTCCTTAATTAATAAGACAAGTAACTTAAATATAATGTATACCTAAATATGTAATAACTTAAGTGATTTTACTTAATCTAATAAATTAATCTAAAAAGGTCAAAAATGTAAACTCAAGGTGTAAACATAATATTTACCTTATTTACTAACATATATAAAAAGTTGAAAAAGATTTAAATTAAAATAAACCTTCAAAACCTGGGTTTACATTTTAGTCCTTAATTTTCATTACAGTTGAGTCCTTATTTCTCATATAGGTCTTTAAGTTTTATTACTTCTAAGTCCCTCTTCGTCTTCTTCTTCTTCTTCTCCAGCCAAACGAACGACTGGCAGCAGAGAGTCATCCTACTGCACAATCACCGCCCTACCGACATCATTTCACTTTGCCCAAGCTCTTGCATCTTGCGCTCACCACCTCCACTTGATCCATCGGTCTGGATTAACCGAAAATCCTATTTTTCAGTGGGAGTTAACCTCACATTCGTCGGAGATGACGACGGAGGTTAAGCTCCTTTAGCTTCTTCGACCAGACCCCACCCCTCTCTTCGCCACAAACTACTATAAATATCCCCTGACACCTCTGATTTTAGCAAGTTGGCTCCCTTCCCTCTTCTAATACTGCTGCTGACCCAATAGGCTATTCTTCCAAACCTTCGACGATTCCCCATTTCATCTTCCGACTTCCTCCGTCCATCTTAAGTAGCCGAGGAAATTCGCCGTGGTCTTCCGCACCTCTGACAAAGGTGCCGACCCTAGGATTCCTCCGCTCCATCTCAAATTCGCCTGCCGGAGCTCTTTCTTCAACCCTCTGATTTCGTCGTCTGCTATGAAACTTCGGTGGAACCCAATTGACCCCTTCGTCCAGGTAACAGTAGACTAGGAGTAGGAGTAGGCTAGCTTAGTTAGTTAGTTTAGTTAGTTAGGATAGAGTAATTGTAGAATTTAGCTTCATCTCTTCCAACTCTGGCAAGTTCCTTGAGTTCGCCAGTGATCTTAATTTTGTCTTTTAACTCACTGTTCACTTCCTTTAACTTCCATGTTCACTTCTAAATCACTAAATAGTTTAATTGAATCACCTAAACGCCTAATTCAAATCTCACCTTCACTGACTACTTCACTGTCCATAGTGACAGTAGTCGACCTAATTCCACCTTCACTGGGTTCTTTCATCACCTATCATCACTAATGAACCCTAATCGACATTATATTACCTATTACTATCATTTATTATTAAACGCCTAAATTTAATTTAAGTTTCTGAGTTTGCTGTCCATGGCAGCTCAGGAATAATTCAAATTATAAATTAAATATATTTATGATTAATAATACTTGTTGACTTCATTTAACTTCTCAATCGAGTAGTTAAATCAAGTCCTGAGCTTAAACCAATCAAATTTTTAAAGAAATGAACTTACTGTCAAATCTTTTATTTCAATGAACAAATGAAAAATTTAATGTGAAATAGAGGTTCCTTGTAACCTCAGAATCATTTTTTTGATTAAAAATAGTTAATTTTGTTAATTTGTACATGCATTTTGTATTTTCTGGACTCACCGGAGCTCCGGCGAGCTTCGACGAGCCAAAGATGTGTTGCAACCTCTTAAACTTGTTAAGAGACTCCAGAACAATAAAATAAGGATTACTGATCATTTTTAAGAAATTTGCTTGATGTTTCAATCATTGGAGCTAAAGATATAACTTCATCTTCCCCAACTCTGGTGAGTTGGGGAAGTCTGTTGTGAAGGATTTGAGAAACATTTAAGGAACTCAGAAGCTTCAGTGCGATGCACTGAAGCTATTTAAGTCTTTAAAACACTGTAACAAACACTGAATAACTCTGTTGAACACATACATATTTTAGTCCAGGCGGCGAGCCTGAAACCCTAGAGATTAAGGTTGAAACATAAATTTAAAGATCTAAGTGAGTTTCAGATGATGAAGAGACTTTGATTGATGTGTTAATTTCTTAGGAAGAAGCTTCAAACAAAAAGTCAATTTTTGAGCTTCTATAGTCAAACCTGAGTCTGATAATGGTGTTCTGAGCTTGGATTGAAGAATTGAGATGTGGAAATTGCTTCTGAGATTCTGTTTGATGTTTTTAGAAAGAGTTAAGTAAGCTTAGATGATGTAATGTGTGAAAATTATGTTCCTGTTAAGTTGGGTTACTCTCGAACCCAAACCAGCAGAAGCACCGTTTTGTTGAAATTCAAATCTAAAACCTGCCTAGATTGATTAGTTAAAACCCTTAGAATTAATCTAAATAGATTAGGAACACTTTAAAGTGTCTGTTGCACAAATTGATATCTGAAAATCAATCTCTGAAGTTTTCAGAGAAGAGAAAAGCTTCTCTACAAGTTTTGTAGGTCTCAAGAGTTTAAAATCCACCCTAACAAAAGCGGAATTGTTAATATAATATGTATAGACCTTTAAAGAGATGAGAGAAGTCTATCTAACGACTTCCCTGAGTTAAAAACACTTTCCAGGCTTTTTATAAAACCCGTAGAAACCCCTGATTTCATCCCTTAAATTGAAGAACAAAACATCAATAAAACATTAAATTGACCTTAAAATTGAATAGATTACCCTTAGAGCTTTCCAACAAACTTTAAATCATCCAATTTGGAGCTCTAAGTAGAAAGTTATGATCGATTGAATTTGGGTCTGGAAGGGGTAGCTTTGTCCCACCTCGGATATCCACGAGCGCGCGCTTGGGTATAAAACATTTTTGTTCCTATGGCTATGCAGTCGTCAGCGCTTGGCGCATCGGTTCCGATTCTGATATGATCTGAGCATTGTTCTGAGTGTGGGCATTAGCCTGCGGGTGTGTGCGCCCTTGGGGGCATGCGTGTAGATGTGAATGTGCCCTAGGAGGGCGAGAGTTTGGCCTGGGAGGCCGGGTTGAGCCGATGCGACTCAAGACTGTGAACCGATTAAGAAATAAACCGAAACAAACCTAACCGAGATTAGGCGAGGACCGAGTAGGGTCTGGTCCCACCCTAGTCTCAGGGTGCTGTGTATCCTCGAAAGGACCTCGCCGCAAAAAAAAAATTTTTGGTTTAAAAAGTAGAAAAAAACCTGATTTAGCTGAAAGCTTAAGGAAAGAGAAGCTCTGAAGAAAGTTAAGTGCTGAAGTATGCTAAGTGCTAAGGAAGAAAGGACTGCAGACGCTAAGAAGTGTTAAGGAAAAACTAAGGGAAGAAGAGAAGGCAGGAGAAGATAAAAGGGAGAAAGAAGAATTAAAGGAAGAAGAGAAGGCAGGAACAATATAAGAAGAAAGATAGCTCGATAGAGAAGAAAATAAAAGAGAGAAGAAAAGAAAGAAAGAAGATTAGAGGCTGTAGAAAGATGAAGAGATAAATGATATTTCTCTTTGCATGAGTATCTTTTTGTTCTTAATTGTAAAAGGCATGTTTTAATTGGATAATTTTCTAATTGCCTTAATGAAATAAAATTGAAAAAATAGCATGTTTACTTGTTAATAAAGTACAACATTTTGAGTAAATATGTTTGCATATGGAATTTTGTTTGTTCTTCATAGTTTAAATATTTGACAAAATTCATGTTTTGAAAAGTAAAACTAGTTTTACCTCCTAAACTTAAAGAGAAAAGGAAATTGGTGAATTTGGAGAAAACTATTATGCCTCCCAGTGAACGACCTAGACTCAACCAGTAAAAATTTCTAAAATATTAGGTTAATTCGACCCTATACTACACAATTGACACAACTTTGAGTTAACCTAAGTGATTTCTTCTACTCTTAATTAAGTGAAATTAACTTAATTACTGAGTTGAGTGAAAAGCACGCATCAATCCTCCAGGTCACTGTTCGACCTGACAAGAAAGATTGGTCATCCCGACTTTCGGAAGCTTTGTGGGCTTACAGGACCGCCCACGAAACCCAATTAGGCATGTCTCCCTTCAGATTAGTGTACATGAAGGCATGTCACCTCCCCGTCGAATTGGAGCACAAAGCCTATTGGGCAGTACGGAACTGCAATCTTGATTTTTCTAAGGCAGAAACACACAGAAAGCTTCAAATGAGTGAGATCGATGAATTATGCCACGACGTGTATGAGAACTCATGAATTTACAAAGAGCAGGTTAAGGCCTTTCACGACAAGCACATATTCAGAAAGATCTTTTTCCCTGACCAGAAAGTTCTACTCTTTGATGCCAAACTCAAATTTTTCCCCAGAAAACTCATATCAAAATGGATTGGACCATACCTTGTCCGATGAATCTTTGGAAATGGAGCTGTCGAAAGCAGTCAAGTCAGCCACAATTCAAACCTTTTATCGTGAACGGTTAGAAACTCAAACCGTTCATTGAACTCACCGATAAAAATTTGGCTGAGATATCTTTTGCCCTCCATTCTCCCTGAGCTCATTTCACCCGACTGATGGCATTAAACTCAGCGCTTAACGGGAGGCAACCCGTCATTTTTGAAAAACTCGAAACCCTTCTTGACACATCCTATGGTGAACTCATATTGCACTTTAGGGTTCATCCACTAGAACAGCTGACTCCACCTCTGGTATCCGTACCTGAGCTTGAAATCGTCTACAACAGTCATCCCGACCCATTCACCCATCCATCACCTGTTCTAATGAATGATCTAAGTTGAACTCGAACCCACCTAAGTTACAATGAGGACATTGCAAATCATAAGCATGGGGGGGTATTAAAGTACAAAACATCGTGAAAATCACTTTACAAGAAAGGGTTTCATAAAAAAAAATCACATATTCCAAAAATACCAAAAAAATAAAAAATTCTTGAAAAAGAACAAAAATATGAGAGGAGAGGAAATTTTTATGGAATATCAGATTTTGAGGAGAAAAAGGGAGAAAAAAAGGTAAAAAGGAGCATAATTTAAAAAGAAAAGAAAAAGAGGTAGTCATTAGTAAAAGATTAAGGAATTGACTTAGTTCTAGACCATATCAAAAGAAAGAAAATGAAAGGCAAAAAGTGCTAATAAAATAAAAAAGAGATTAGTAGGAACGTTGACTTTAGGCCTCTTAGGTTATAATCCTAGGCTTAAAAATTCAAGTACTCGCTAAGATCTGGATAATCCTCAAGAGGTTGGGGAAAATGCAAAGCTTAAGTATTAGGTCTAAGGCTTAGGGATTATTCAGCCTCGTTAACCGACCTCTAGTTTGCAGAACTCGGTAACCTAAGCACCCCAATCCACACACAAGTTTGGTTCAGTGTGCCTAAGTATCAAAATTACGCAAATGCGTTTCACTTGTTCTGAAAAAGTCACCTAGATTAGGAGCAGCTGATCAACACAAGTTGGTTTGGACGAGTTCCCGGTGTGGAGAGGCGGGAAATCCTCCTTGAAGATGTGCAATAACATATCATTTCCTTGGTGCTTGTCTCCTAGGATATCTACATATCCTACCGCAGGCATGTAAGCACCCTGTGCTGGTTCAGATGCCATGGGTGACATTATCTCAAAATGTTGATTGCTAAGGTCTAGATTTAGCTACAAAATGCCATGGGCAAGATTATCTCGAAATCTCGAAAGGTAGGGTTCTGGGGGTTGCCATGGGCGGTGCTATCTCAAAGTGTCGATTGCCAGGGACCCTACGAGGATTGATGGTGGGGACTAGGAATCTGATACAGACCGTATTGTAAAGCTAATTCGAAGCTAAAAATAAAAAGAAAAGAGAGAGAAAACTATCCAAAAATAAAGAAAAATTCCTCTATCTTTCTCTAGCAAAAATGCACTACAAACTGAACTTGGGCTAAAACATGCTACTAGCATAGGTGCTTTAACCACGGAGTTCAACGAACCTTAGGTTAGTTCCTATGGACCTTAGAAACCTTCGCGGCAGATTGAGGCTAAAGCTGGTCAGGTTCGAATCTTGGCTGGTACTTGAGTACCTCTAGGCCTACTATCAGCATTCTAACCTAATCTACAAAAGGAAGCACACAGCAAAGTTTTTAAGCATCAAAAGGTTTTATGGTCTAGAATCAAAGTTAATACCTTTAAATATTGCTAAGAGACTAGTAAAAGCTAGGCATGCAGGTATGATGGGAAGACCATCATGAGCCATAACTAGCTCTTTTTGATCCAATTAAGTCAGTAAATGCTCTTACATAACTGCCAGAGAGTCACAAGTCATTGCATAATCATTCTGACAGAAAAATAAGAAACTAGGGTTAAAATTGCAATTTTACCATCTCATCATGAATGCAGTACAACCACGACTTTTCTCAGGGGTTGAATGAAGGTCAATTGGTCTTAAAAGGATAACAAGTGGGATAAGATAGATAGAAAATGGTTTGCATGTGTTCTGAGAATTAAATGACTTTTGAAATCCTAAAAATAGACCCGCTTAATTAACTGAGGTTCTGATCAGGATAAAATTCACCTAAACCCTCTAAAATTCATACAAAAATATTCTCTAGGGTTTAGAACTTTCAATTTGACCATCAAGACCCATTTTGACCCAACACTGAACTACAGATAAACAATTGCCCTAATTTAGGTTTTTACATAAATTACCAAGCTAAACATGGTCAAAACCAAAATCCAACTTCACCATTGGATTCCTTAGGTCCAAATTAGGTTTGTATAAAAATTTGGACTCAAGATGAATTTGTCTTGACCTAGTTTGCAAATTGGTCCTATCTAATTACATTTCTACCTTAACTTTTAAAATCCATTCAAACAAGCCCCTAACTTTGTCGTCCTTCTCATAAATAGGTCCCTATCGCCATTAAAGTTATTCCTACTTGCTCTGATGACCTTAAAAAGGAAAGAACTCCTTGATTTCTTGATGAATCCCTTTCAAATTTGAAAGGGAAGTTCTTTAAGAAATTCTCTTCCTTTTGGACCCAATCCTAAGCCCTGAAACCTAACCAATCTTTCATGCGAACACATGCGAGATTTGGGTATCAAGAAACTTCCAACTCCGATGACCTTCCAAGCTTGAAAGCTTGGCTTCCAATCTCTAACTGACCCCCTGACACCTATATAAAGACTCCCCAGGCCTGCCCGATCCTCCAAGCTTGAATTCGACCTGAGAATCCCTCAAATTCCTCTCCCCCCCTTCGGACGATTTGGTCTTCAGGCTTTGGCGACCCTCCCTACCTTCCCTCATCGTCTGACCACAATACCACTAGCAGACTCTTCCTCATTTTCCTCCGCGTCGCGTAGCACCCGCCGGTGCTCCTAGCCCCCATTCATCCTCGTCGACCACCTCTCTCTAAGCAGCTTCATCTCCGGCATCGGCCACACCTCAAACGGTACTAACTCTGCTCCCCTTCATCTGCCTCCCCTCCTAAACAACTCCTCGACTTGCCCTCTTCGTTTCCAGCCATCTGCCACTTCGTTTCGACCACCGACTCGCCTCACCATCCTCCATCTTCCACCCCACTAGTGTACCTCTAGTGAGCTCGCACGGCCACTACTCTCCATCAATTTGGCCACCATTCATCTCCACACCTCCGCTGTGTTCTAGAGAGCAAAAGCCCTCTGGTCTTCAAGGCTATTAGCCTCTCCACTGCTCTGTCGAACACCACACTGTTGCACCTCACCTTCCATCACCGTCCAGCCACCTCATGTACTCTTAGACCTCACGAACACCGCCGTTCAATTCCCCACCTCACAATGAAGCTTATGAACTTTTTTTTTTTTTGAAACAAAGTGAACTATTTTAACTGGGGCTCTTAGCCCATTTTCTTCCTTTAAGGATCCCAGGTCTCGACCATAATTGACGAAGCTTCGACCAAAACTTGAAGGTCTCATTATGTCTGCAGGTTCCAGGCGTCGACTCCAGGAAGAGCGGATTACCTCCAGGTGTATCCTCGCGCGGTCAATTGGAGCTTTTGACCAAGTCCTCTACCCCAATTCGATGAAGGAAGCTACTGCTGTTGCTACGCGAAGGACGGAGGGTAGGATAGTCCCACCTCGGAAGCGACAAAGAACCTGAGCATGCAAAAATTGAATTTGTGCTTTAGGCTTATCGTGTCAGCATGCGCAGGGGGTGAGGTCCTTGCACGCCCCCCTGACACACCTCATCCGTGACATCTCCCCCATGGACTTGGTGCACCTGATAACCCGCCTAACCCTTAGCACTCCTCGGTTGCGACCCACGCTGCAACCTTTGTCCCGGGTACGCTCTAGGTCTAATTACCTATATACCCAGTACTGTGGAAGGCTCTGGGAGAGCATGACCGAGAGAGAGAAAGAGAGATTGCATAGGGTAGGGGGAGGGTTTTGCTGCAGAGAGTGTTGGTTGACACTTAGCCAAATTCAAGAAGCCTTCCCCCTCTGTGTGTGAAGCAGAATAGAGAAAGGAAGAAGGAAAGAAGGACCGTAGTTGAAGAAGAGAGACAAGAAAGAGAAGAGAAAAAGAAGAAGAGGCTGAGTAGAAGAAGAAGATAAGAGGGAGCAGCAGTAGAGAAAGAAGAGAATGAAGAAGAAGAGGTTGAGAGGAGAGAAAGAGGCTATGCACTGTAGCATCAGACATTTAAGCCATCTGATTAGCCATTCAGGCATCTGATATTGCTAAGCTTTATTTGATTGATACTGTTGATAAATTTACTGTTATTGTGAGGGGTATTTGGTGATTCAAATCACCATTTTACCTCATTCTTTTTGCACTATTGACATCTATTTTCACTTCTATATCAATATTGTTTGGAGTTTTATTACAAATTGCTTATATTACATTTAAATTGTAAGTCTTGAGATTTAAATTCCATATTGCTCCCTGTGTTCGATCTCGAAACTTTTTCGAGTAATAAAATTTATTTGTTTAAGCATTATTTTGGCTATACTATACCACGACAATCTTAAATACTGATTTAGCGCGAAGAACAACCTCCCACCTTTGCCGCTGCCCGACCTGCAGCCCTCCTACTAGTCGAGCAAGTGGCCCTCCCACCTCTGCCGCTCATCCACTGGTCTATCCTCCTCCCAGCCGCGATTGACCCCTCCCACCTCCTCTTCCCAGTCGCAACCAACCCCTCCCACATCCTCCCCATCCTCCTAGCGAGCCGACCCCCACTCCCCCTCCTCCAAGAGAGGCACCACCCCTCCCCCTACCACCTCCACCCCCTCCTCCTCTCAGCTACCCCCCCTCCTCCTCCTGCTGACCCCCACACCCCTTCCCTCATCCCCTTAACAGTAGCTCCCCCTCCCAACATTTTTGATTTTTTGGTTAATTTAAAAATATGTAGTACATTAATTAAATGTAAGATGTGTTTAAATTTATGTAATTTTTTTAATTTTTTGCTTATAAAATTTTATAATTTGATTTAGGTATCTCGCATCGATCATCAGACACCACTCTTCGATTCACATGTTATGTTGAGGTATATCAATTTAAGTTAATTAATTTGTGAATGACTGTGCAGTGTGCCCACTTAATTACGTTTAGAAAGCAGGGTGTGGCCACTTATGTTTAGAATGTGGGGTGTACCCATTTATCTAGGTTTAGAATTTGGGTGTACCCACTTGATGATATTATGATGTGTGCATGTTTTTATGAATGATGATATTTTTGAATGCTTATTTTATGAATGTGAGGTGTGCCCACTTGATGCTTATTGTATTTCTTATGATAAATTTTTTATGAATTTAAGAATTTTGGAAGAAGTAATGAGAGAAGAGGGAAAGTGAAAGGAGATGGAGTAGGAGAGGAAGAGGAGGGAAAGAGATGAATAACGAAGAATATGAATTAATGAAGGGAAGGGGGAGAGGAAGGATAGGGAGAAGAGAGGAAAGAGCGAATAAATAAATTGATAGGAGATGAAGAAGAGGGAGAGAGATGCATGGAGAAGAATATAAAGGAAGGGAAGGATGAGAGAAAGGGTAGGGAGAAGATAGAAAGAGAGTAGAAAGGAAATGGTAAGATAGGGAGATAGGAGAGAATGGAGAGAAGGGAGAGGAGGGAATGAGAGGAAGAATCTATTTTTATTTTGTATATAATTATTGTCTTTATTGTAAATTTTATTATTTTAATGAATTCATAGATATACACACTTGCACAAATCTAGAAGCACTTGAGGCCCAACAATAGGTATTCTAACCCCTAAGTTACAAGTTTTGGGAGGGGATAATCGAGTCAAAATACTTGCCCGTCGACACTTATGATCATGTTATACGGACAATGCAAAGTGTTTGTATACCTCACTTATATTCACGAAGCTTTGTTTTTATAGCATGACATAAGAGAAGTTCTGAACAAAGGAGGGTCCTTGAAGATTTGATCACAACTTAGGGTTACTTGTTACAGGGAACCGATGTCTGGAGGAATTTCGGTAGTATCTTTTCGCTCTTCTGCAATAAACCAACTGATCTTATCTATGTTCCTAATGCACCCTTAAATGGGAGTTACTGGGAATGTAGTTAAGGTTAGTCTTGGGGGTTATATTGGAGAAGTGCGAGGAGATGTTGCCAAAATTTCTCCAGACACCGGTTACATGTAACAAGTAACTTTATGATCAAATCTTCAAGGATGGGCTATTAATCAAAATACAAACACTGTTATGAAATCAGATTAATTATAATTATTGGGTGACAGTGGCGGTGAGGATGAGGATGAGAAGGGTAAGGATGATGTTAAGGTACAGAGGCCACCTCAGCAGGACCCTCAGGTTAAGGCAGGGGCCAGTTTCACTGGTATGAATTGTCGGTAAAATCTTAATAAAATTTATTGATAATATTTTAATTTTAATATTTATATTTTTCTTATCAGGTAATAAGAAAAAGGAAGGAGTCCGATAAGAAATGCACATTTAGATGAACTTCCTAAGGGGATGAGAATCAAAGTGCATATCAACAAAGTTGGAGAAGATCCAGATTATCCTCCTTTCACCAGCAGACTGTCTAGGATAGTAAAGGAGCTCATCCTCTTTTGTTCTTTTAACTGGAGGTCGGTCTCTAAGGAGATTAAGAGGTGGCTTATTCATAAAATGGAGGTAAATAATTATTTATTTATATATAAGTTTACTTTATTAATATTTAATTCATTTATATGATTTGTAATATTACAAGTGATCTTTGATTGGGGTGACGATATGAATGTCACCAAGTACATTCTTCATCATACTGCGAGACGACATCGTGATTGGAGGATGACAATAAAGGGAAAGGTGAAATATGTAATATTTCTCATTTTTTATTATTTTCTTAATTAATTTATTTTGATGATTTATCTTTATAATTTAGTATTATAATTCAATGTCATCTAATGAGGAGGCATTAAGGAACGTGCCTCCTACAATAGCAGCAGATGTGTGGAGAAATGATGAACTTAATCAACCCCCCTACTGACGCCGCTTCTGGAACTTAGCAGCACCCTCTTATGACATCTGAGGAGGCTTTTAGGAGCACCATGCCTCTGGAGCATGGAGGCTTCGTTCGTAGTGGGGGGAGAAGTTAGATGATCTCAGCAACAGCAGCCGTCGCTCAGTAGATGTAGACATAGCTCTATGATGTTAACTCAAAGCTCCATGATGTCACCTCACAGTTTCACCAGCAAACTCAAGCTTGGCAAGATGCCAAGAAATTCATGGAGAAGCAAAGGAAGGAGATGGAGCAGCAGAGAGCACAGATGAGAGAGATGATGGCGTTATTACGGGGCAGCGGTCGGGATCACAATTCATATCACTACCTGCCTCGCAGAGATGACAACGACCTCGAAGGTGGTGGAGTATGATAGGGGGTAGGAGCTGAGGCATAGCTTTATATTATTTATATTTTATTTTTTTTGGTTTTGTATTTTGACAGTATGACACTTTTATCATTAGGTTTATATATATATTTGTTGAATGTTTTATGTTCCATGTCATATGTTGAATTCTTATATTGTGAGTGTTTTGTATGTTATATATGTTTTAAGGTGTTACAAGATTCTAAGATTATAGAATCTAATAACCTTAAACGTTATATTAAAAAAAAATACATATATACACAATGGTTCTTCAAATAACTATCGTATTTATATAGATGACGGTTCTACAAATTACTGTCGTTTATACAACTATATGACGATTGAACAACCGTCATCTATGGTTTACTGATCGCACATGTTTCGTAAGTTTGAAATCAAGGTTACAAGTAACCCGTCGTTGTAGTTACAAAACTTGTGGTCAAATAAAATTTATACCGAAACTCTAAGGGAGTCCTGAGTCGAACATAGGGAGGCGACATTTACTTTAACTAAAAACTACGCTTCGTTTTGTTTCTTTTTGGTATTTTAGGGTTTTGTTATTTGTTTTGTATTTTTGAAAATAAGACAAGCAGAATGAATCACAATATAGAAATGGAACAAATATGATATATATCAATCCAATGTTGATTACAATAAATTATGAAAGCAAAAAAAGAGAGGGGGTGAGAGGAAATCTCCCGAATCGGCTGTTCGGCGAGACGACGACGCCTGGCGGAAGCTCAAACGAAGGAGGTAAGGAGCAGGACAATGGAGGTGAGATGCAAGAGGACATCGGGTAAAGGAAAGCTTTGACGTGGCTCTAAAATGGAGGGGAGAAGGTGAAGATGATCTACTACCGGAATGGAGGTGGGAGGGTGGCTCCAAGGCGACCTATGTATGGGGATGGGAAGATGGATGAATATTTGGTGAGGCAGAGGTTTGCTACACTAATAGGAGCCTTAGGAACTTGAGAGCAAGCTCTAACAGAGTGTTGGTAGGCATGCTAGAGCTTGGGAGTAGGTGGGAGTAGAGTAGGTAGAGATGGCTTGGAAGGGAGGGGGTGTAGGTCCTTTTATAGTGGGGGAGAAGAGGCAAAAAATAGGCATGGGACCATTAGTGACCTTTAAGCCGTCGCTGGAAGCATCGCTATAGGCAGCTCATGCCTGCTCACGCCCACAGTTGGCTTTGCTGGCGCATGAGGAATTAGCGACGGCTGTAAGTCCAGCTCATGCGTCGCTGTAGGTTGGCTCCAACCGAGCACGCGCCCACGCTACTGCTGCATTGGTGCACTCTCTGCACGCCATGTCGCTCACACACTGGCGTTGCACTGTGTGCATGCATGCCTCCATGGGCGTGCTCACCTACATTACTATGCGTGTGCGGTGGCACGTGCATACGCATGGGCTACCTGGGCTGCACCATGTGGCGCAATCTGGGTCATCCATCTTATTTTCGTTGTAGGGGCTGCTACAGAGGTCAGATTGAGTTGATTTTGCGATGTTAGGCTACGATCGTTGACCCAAATCCATCCACGCGGTCGGATTTGTCATTTGAAGCTCCGAATTATATCACCTAGTCTCTTCGCCATTGATCATCCTCGAAGTCCATATGGTGCTACGAGACTCCGATCAAGGCGATTTTGGAGGCTTTAGACTTTGATCGTCATCTTGATCAGATTCGTACGATCGGATCGTCAATCCGAGGCTTCGAAATAAATATCCTTCTCTCCTGACCACAAAAAGGTTGCAATTAACCTAAATTATTTACTACTCTAAATGCAGAATGATGCATGCTATGCATTTTAATAACATGAAATGCAAATCTAAGCCTAAGAACATGCATGAATAGGCATTTTAACCTAAATAGATGTGTCTATATTGTACCCCCATGCCTATCTTTTGCTAGTCCCTAATAGAATTAAACTACATCCTATGTATAAAATCAAAATTCGGATTTGATCGCTTAGGCCTAAGTCATTTATTGACAATATAAAATTTCAACTAAGGTCGTAAACAAAGAAAACTCAACAGTACCCAAGTGCCTGCCAAAATGCAGACCGCCCAAGTCCTCACCTTATTTGAAAAGGGAAGATACATTGTTTATTTTTCTTTTTTTCTAATTTTTTTTATACTTTTGGAGTTTGAGAGTTCTGGGATAACTTTTTACGGCTACCCGACTCACCCAAGACTTAAAAAGGACTCTAAGTGCTAAGCATCTAGTGAGAAGAGTGAAAGACTCACTAAGCAGCTGTTAAAATAGACTTCGGATTTCTACGACCCTAAGTGACCTTACCTAAAGTTTATCTTTTCGATTGGTAGTTTTCTCCATACTTTTATTATGGGGTCAACACAAGGGCGAACCTAATGTATATATCCCTGCTTTATTCTACTTCCTTACTTCTTCCTTAAGTGTTTTGGGAATTATTATCCATTTTTTTGTGAGCTGGGTTCTGGATAACCAGCCAATGGGCTGTTAACCACGGCAACTTGCCAGCCATACTCATGTGGGGAAGTGTGGTTTTTTTTTCTCCTTTTTCTATATATATTTTTTTCTTTTTCATTTTTTTTTTAAGTAGGTGGCTTCCCTGATCTAAGATTTGCTTAAAGGTATGACAACGAAAATGATCTTGTGACTAGGTTCTGGACAACCTGTCGATGAGTTGCTACCACCGACAACTTTCCAGCCATACCACCCTAGATAGTTTATTAGCTACCCAATTTTCGAAGAAACTGTTGAAAAGTGAGTCAGTGCAAAAAAAGTGTGTAGATGCTTAGGCTAAAAGTTCCCCTAAATTAGAGGGCAGGTTGATAAGTTGCGTACTTATCATCCCAATTTATTTACCAACTTAAAATGAATTTTAATTGGTGACTCAAGACTAATTCCACATTCGAGTGGATACCCAGGCTAATTAAGCCTGAAGACCTGAAGAGTCTAAGTGTTTAGGTCCTCTCGTATCATTTCCTAAAGTTAATAACTTCCAAATGCCTAAGTTCTCTTTTCCAAATTTCTTTCTTTTTATCTTTTTCAAATTTTCAAATTTTTTAATTTTATAGTAAACTAAAAGAAATTCTATGGAGTTAACATAATGATTTCAGGAATTGATTATCCACCCCCCCATACTTAAATGATGTAATGTCCTCATTGTAAAAACAAAGACATGAAAAGGGCAGAGTAAACAGAATATCACCTGAATTTCATGACAACCTGGTCAGCACCACAGAGAGAAGAGAGTATACACATGCACTAAGTTTAATGCCTTTAGTTTGGCATAATATACATACAAAGAAGAAATTGAGAATTCACAAGTTCGGGTCAGAATCAAAATAAAAATATTAACCCTGAAACCCGCCCGTAGAAAATGTCCACAGATGTGGACCAAATTATGGTGCAGACCCATGCCCGAGGGTCGAGTGGTTCTTAGGTTCTGGATGAAAATCACCCAAAATCGAAGGTTGTTAAGCTTGGGGGACTGGGACTACGATTTTGTGGTGTGCAACCCAAGACCAAAGTATCAGACAACAAGTAAAGATGGTTCAATAGGTTTGGATCTCCACTTGACGTTCAACTCAGAAAAATAATTAGTTATTTCAAGCTTAGGTTACACATGAAAGATATCGTAAGGGTCCTGGTAGAAAGTAGGTGGTTTCAAGTCCATAGGTAACCTTAGATCCAAAATCAAAGTTCCCTTAGAATTAGCCTCCCAAATTTTTATTTCAACAATTCTATCCTCCAACATCAAGAACTCAGGCTCTGGGACCTCTAGCATATCATTCACCCCATATGATTCACCCAAGTCTAGAAATTGTGGCTGAATCAAGATTGACTTGAGCACAATGATCTCAGAAGTCAGCTCTTCGGGGTGTGGATGAGGAATGGGGTCACTGATTGAATCATCAAGATTCAAATCCTCCAAGTTAACCCCAATCGAATCAAATTCCTCTATTATCGGGCTATCAAATGGTTCATCAGATTCCTCATGCCTATTTGTCTCACTAAAATCATTTTCCTTATGCTGAAGTGAGACTTCACCTAAAGATTCTTCACCCTCAGAGTTAAAGAATTGACGATCCTCATTTATATATGTCTAAAAATCATAAATCATTTCATGATCCGAGACAATTTTCTTTATTTCCTAACTTGGGGATCTCTGGTGAATCAATCGGTTCATCCTCAAATGGTTTCTCTAGACCAATCTGGTCATGTCCAGTCTCAGAATATGTATCCCCCTCGACAGGCGCCTAAGCGGGTTCAGACATTGGCTCTCTTGAAGTGGGTTCATCTTAAGAATCATCCTAAGATTTGATTAGGGCAACCACAAATTTCATCCTCAACCTCGACAATTTCTCAAGAAGAAACTCACCCAAGTCCCTATCCCTAACACTTTGGAGCAAATCCAATAGAGAACTATTAAGTTCATCAATCATTTTGATCATAGGCTCTAGTGCTTCAGTGTATGGTGTTGGCTGAGCTTCTAAAGATTGCATAGTGCTCCGCAAATTAGCCAACACCCTATCCTGGATCTGGTTCACCTAAACTAACTGGTTCGGTTCAGGTTTGGGTGGTTTTGGGTTAAATCTTGGGGAGTTAAGATGTCGAGGTTCTCGGGTTCCTCCCTGATAGTAGGTTGTCTCAGGTTGTTCAAAGAATGGTGATGACCTATTTTCAATGGAATACTGGGGAGGGTAGGTGCTATAATCAGCATATCCTTCCTGATTGCAGATCGAGTTGGTTTTGTCATCAAAGGATAGAGATCCATAATCATTGTAGGTTTGGGAAGGATAGTAATCATAGTCTTGTTGTCCAGGGTTACGCCCTGGACACTGAGGTTCGGATTCGTATTCCCAATCAAAGTTATCCCAGCTAGTGGATGGGTAATTACAAGTCAAGTCGGGATAGTAATCATCTTGGGGATATGTGGTGGTATAAGGGTAGGATGGGAAATGCGTGTAGGATGTGGAAGGGTACATAGTGGATTAGGAGGGAAATCAGAAGAGAGAAAGGAGCCCTGTAGTACAAGCAATCAACCTTGTCCTTAGGTGGATTAACTTAAAGACCTACAGACTCCCAAGTCCCATCTTGAGATTATAAACGATTTGATCTACTTTTATCCGGTCAATCCAACCAGTTAGAAGGAGGGACTGGGGAGAAGGTTCTTCCTTTGGCTTGCACCTTCGGTTCCTAGTGTAGTACCTAGCCATAGTCGTTTGATACTACTCCCCTAGCTAGACATCAGATGGACCAACAGAAGCAGATTAATAAAAAAAAAATCTCAGTCTGAGCCCCAAAGAGCGAATCAATCCTTAAGGCCAACGCCTACTCAATTTTAATTAAGCTTGGGATGATTTTGCTCTTGGAATGTGATGGGCCCTTTAGATGGGTTGTACCCTTAATGATCAATTAAAATGTGTGTGCGTGCACAACCAGGGTTTGCAAACAAGGTATTTGATGATGTGTCTTTTAGGGTTTAACCTTCTTTAGTAGCTTTTAGGGTTTAATTCTTAGGTTGGTTCAATCAAGATTTAGTAGAACACTCCATGTTTTGAAAACACGGGTGATGATATGTTCCTCAAAAAATCAAAAATAATGTGGAGTGCCTGGTTCAGCCCTAAGAATCAACCCTAAGTGGCAAGCTACTGATGAATCGCTTTTAATTTGAGTGGTGTGGCCCAAACAAATCAATCAATTGGCCTATTCGCACCATAGATTAAGGCACACAATGTCTTAGCTTAATCAGATTTCTACTGGCTTATGTGTTTTGAGTTGAAGTGTACTGAATCCACATGTTAGATCCCGGTTAAGTGGTAGATCAAAGTGGAGTGGTGCACCTTAAGTCGAGAGTTATGGGCATTAAGGTGTGTCTCTTTCAGAAAATCCCACAATCAGATAACACTTTTTTTACTTTTTTTAATTTATGTGGATGGAAAGGTGAGTGGAGGTGGCAAGAAAACAACCAAATCTATCCTAAGGTTTATAGAAAGCACCTAAGTTGATTTTCGTTTGAGTTATTAGGTAATGGAATGAAAACTAAGGTGGGGGTGGTGTGGGGGACACTTACAAAACACTCTACCTGCACTTTACTCCGGTCTACCACACTTGGATCTCCATGCTAGGGTACCTTCAAGACAATAGAATAGAGATAAGTGGGGTTAGTGTTATGTAAATGCAAAGAAGCGCAGAAAATAATAAAGTAAATTTCGTTGCCTCCCCAGCAACGGTGCCAAAATGATCGCTTGTGTTTTGCTAGTTTGAAATCAGGGTTACAAGTAACCCGTCGTTGTAGTTGCAAAACTCGTGGTCAAATAAAATTTATACTGAAACTCCAAGGGAGTCCCGAGTCGAACACAGGGAGGCAACGTTTACTTTAACTGAAAATCGCGCTTCGTTTTATTTCTTTTTAGTATTTTAGGGTTTTGTTATTTTTTTGTATTCTTGAAAAGAAGACAAGCAGAATGAATCACAAGATAAAAATGGAACAAATATGATATATATATATCAATCCAATGTCGATTACAATAAACTATGAAAGCATAAAAAGAGAGGGGGTGAGAGGAAATCTCCCGACTCGGTTGTTCGGTGAGACGACGGCACCTGGTAGAAGCTCGGATGAAAGAGGTGAGGAGCGGGATGACGGAGGTGAGATGTTGGAGGACATCAGGTAGAGGAAAGCTTCGGCGTGGCTCCAGAATGGACGTGAGGTGGAGATGATCTGCTACTGGAATGGACGTGGGAGGACAGCTTCAAGGCGACCTATGAATGGGGATGGGAAGATGGATGAATATTTGGTGAGGCAGAGGTTCGCTACACTAATAGGAACCTTGGGAGCTTGAGAGCAAGCTCTATTAGAGCATTGGTAGTCTTGCTAGAGCTTGGGAGTAGGTGGGAGTAGAGTTGGTAGAGATGGCCTTAAAGGGAGGGGGTGCAGGTCCTTTTATAGTGGAGGAGAAGAGGCAAAAATAGGTATGGGACCATTAGTGACCTCTAGGTCATTGCTGGAAGCGTCATTGTAGGCAACTCACGCCCGCTCACGACCACAGCTAGCTTTGCTAGAGTGCGAAGAATTAGAGATGGCTGTAAGCGTCGCTGTAGATCCAGCTCATGCATCAATATAGGCTGGCGCCAATTGAGCATGCGCCTACGCTGGCGGGTGCTCCGCGTGCCATGTCGAGCATGTGCATGCTCACGCACTGGTGCTATGCACATGCATGCCTCCGCGTGCACATGCGTAAGCTCATGCGCTGGCACTACGCTGTGTGCATGCGTGCCTCCGCACGCGCATGTGCACCTGTGAGGCTGTGCGCATGCAGTGGCGCATGCATGTGCATGGGTGGCCTGGGCTGTGCCACATGGCACAATCTGGGTCGTCCATCTTCTTTTCATTGTAGGGGTTGCTATAGAGGTCAAATTGAGTCGATTTTCGCATCGTTAGCTACGATCGTCCACTCGAATTCATCTGCACGGTTAGATTTGTCATTTGAAGCTCTGAATTATGTCACATAGTCCCTTGGTCGTGTATCTTCCTCAGACTGCATATGGTGCGACGGGAGTCCGATCGAGGCGATTTGGTGGCTTTGGACTTCGATCGTCATCTTGATCGGATCCGTATGATTGGATCGTCAATCCGAGGCTTCGAAATAGGTATCCTCCTCTCTTGACCATAAAAAGGACAACTAACCTAAAATATATACAACTACTCTAAATGCAGAATGGTGCATGCTATGCAATATTTATAACATGAAATGCAAATCTAAGGCTAGGAACATGCATGAATAGGAATTTTAACCTAAATAGATGTATCTATATCATTTACGTATACCGTAGACGATGGTGATCCAAACTGTTGTTTAGAGCTTATTGCCAACAGTTTGTACAAGAACTGTTGTCAATAAACAAGATGATAGTTTCTAAAATTGTCATCTAAAATACAATGGTTTTAAATAAAAATTGTCATGTATACACTGACGTGACACATTTTCGCAACGACAGAATACAATGGTTTGAATGGAATAAGCAACGGTTTTCAACCGTCGCGAAAATCATTCTTCCCTGTAGTGTGCACACATGAAATGAAAGAAAGAAAAGGGGATGAGATCCACTTATCAAGCAAGAGAAATAACTAAATGCAAAGTCGTGCCTCCCCAGCAACGGCACCAAAAAGTGATGCAAAGAAAAGTGTGTTTTGAAATTAGGTTTTTTAAGTCATTGTAACACACCAATTTGCAAATGCTTTTACAATTTATAAACCTAGAAAGTGGTGGTATCTAGGGTCGTCCAAGGAGGCAAGAATTCACTTCAAATACTCTCGCTTGACATTTGAAAATCAACTTTCTTATTTGGAATTTTTTTTGAATATAAGGATTTTTTAGATTTTGAAATAACGAGACGACAACAAAATAGAAAGCAGGAAAAGACTACACCTAACTTTTCTAAAGCTTAAAACCTATGTGACAAAATAATTCTCTTTCTAAGCACACCCTAGGTATGTGAAGACCTAGGGTAATTAGAGAGAGTGTGTGTGAGTGCACTAAAGTAAAAAGCAATAATTAAAATGAAAATAAGAAATTTAGAAGAGGCAACTTTATATATGGATAGAAGTGTTTACAAAATCACTAGTAGAGGAATGCTTCTATTACTAGAATTTAGAATACAAAAATTGAAAAAGAAACACTAATCCTCCAGTGATGATGGTGAAAAGGAGAAGATCCTTGCTCCAACTGCAGTTGCTCCCATAGTAGAAAAGGGTTTCTCCTTCTCATTCCTTGAAATGCTCCTCCAAGTTGGTGAGATCCTTCTCCTGGCAAACCCTAGATAGGGTGTGCCCTTGCTCCTCTAATGGTGGAAAAATTCCACCCACAAGAACTCCTCCTAGGGTGGGTGTGCACCACCCTCAAGAACCTCCTCCAGGACATCCTCCTTGCTTGGCTAGTCCTCTAGATGGTGGGGGCACAAGAGAGAAGGGAAGAGGGGAAGGCACCAAGGGGACAGTGTGTCCCCTTAATCTTCTTCTTCTCCTTCTTCACTTGGTTGGCTATAGTAGGTGGAATAATGATTGTATAATGAAGCCAAAGGTGTACTCCATGTTGGTGGTTATGGGCCTTTTTATAGAGGGGTTAAGGGATAGGTAGGCGTGCATGTGTGTAGGGTTAGGATGGGTTTATGGGGTTGGTTAGAGGATCCTAGGGCCTGGGTTATTTGGCGCCAAACTAAGGGTCATGAGGGTAGTAATTGGTGACCTTTCAAGGTAGTGGTGCTACCTTGTTTTGGTGCCAAGTGTGGTTACTTCTAGAATGGGTTGAGGTGTAAGGTGGAGATGGATTTGTAATGTGGATGGATGGTGTAGATAAGGGTTAAGGTTGGCGCCAAAATTGGGTTCTAGAAGGGGGCAATCTTGGCGTGGGATTTATGGGTGGTGGAGATGGAGTATGGAGGTGATTGTGTGATCCTATGGTGGGTATTAGTTGGTCCCTAAAGGAGGGATGCATAGATAATGGATGTGGGGTGAAGAGCCATCAATGTTGGCACCAATAGAGAGGACTTCTAGAAGGGGTTGTTGGTGCCAAAGAAAGAAGGGTTAGGATAGGCTTTATGGGTATGTGGATGGTTAGGATTTAGGAGGGCTTTTTAGCACCAAATATGGGTGGTTATGGGGGGTAGTTGACATGGGTTTTTGGTGGCATTTGGAGGTGGTGGTGCAAAGGGATATGAGTGTGTTGGCTCCAAGTTAGAGTGGAGGTAGGTAGGTAGGTTAGGTAGTGGACTTAGAGTTGTGTTAGGGTGGAGTTAGCTTAGGGTTTAGGTTAGGGTTATGGTGGATGGCCATGGAATGGACAGCTTAGATAAGCTAGGCTAGCTTGCTAGTAGGTGAGTAGAGGGTTAAGTAGGATGGAGCTAGGGTTTATGGAAGAGGAGCTGAGGAAGAAATGTCTGGAGTTGAATTGGAGCTGGTAGTTATTGAAGAGAATTGTAGGGAGCCACTGTTGAACGTGTACGAACCTACGATAACGTGTTCGATTTTGAAAAATCCGTCGTTGTAGTTCGAAAGCGAAGGATTCGAGTTCAACAAATAAAATTTATACCGAAATTAAAATTCCGGGTCGAACACAGGGAGGCGAACATTTGATTTAAAAAAACTTCGCGTTTCTTTTTATTTTGTCACGAAGAAATTCAATTTAAACTATCTAAGTATCTACAACAAATAAAAGAGAGAGAGAAAGAATACTACACATGGAAATCAAAATGAGATGTAGAATAGACAAGGAATTTATCATAAAAGAGTTCGTTCGTTACAACTAGAAAACATAAAACAATTACTCTAGAAAGCATTAAAAGAATGGAGGGAGAAATGTCCTCCTCGACGATCGCTCGGAGGACGAATAGACTACTCTAGAAAGCAGTAAATCTATACTAGAAAGCAGTAAAAAGAATAGGGAGAGAGAATCCTCCTCGACGGTCGCTTGGAGGACGAGCCGGACGGGACGACGCCTGGATGAAGGAGGACGAAGCGGGATGAAGGAGGATGAAGCAGAAGAACGGGAACGGAGCAGCACGCCGTCGTCGTCGCGGGATCCACTTCCGAAGGGGGACGAAAATTTGGACTTTATCTCGCGAGAAGCATCCCGGGTGTGGGACAAGCTTCTCTTGAGCTTTGGAGAGGTAGAGAGGAGAAGGAAGGGATGAAAATTTCGTATGGAGGGGGTCTCCTTTTATAGTTGCAAGGAGTGGGGGCAAAATGGACATTACATCTTCAAAATAATAAATAAGGGGTCTTTAGTGACGGATAAAACCGTCGCTAAAGCCTCGACGTCGCCGTCGCCGCCGAGCCCACGCGCGCCCGCTCGGCTGCCCGCGCGCGTAACGCCTACGCACGTCCGCGTAGTCTCAGCCGTCCGATTGCGAGATCGGACGGCTTAGATCGCGTCCGCGCCCGCTGCGTAACGCGCCGCCCGCGTGCGATCGCGCGTTACACCCGGCGTCCAATCGCGCGTCGTCCTGATTGAGCGCGCGCAGCCGTTGGATCTTCATCTGACGCTCGTCCACGCCCGCTCGCCCGCGCCTTCTACCCCCTCACCGCGGCTCGAACCCGCGACCTCCGCTTCGCCCGCAGCTGCGTCGCCGCTGCGCTACGCGGACGAAATGGTCGCGCGGACGCTTTTAAGCGCGAGCGACCACAGCCGTTGGATCGAGATCCAACGGCGGAGAGGGATCGGGCGCGCGGTCTTCACAAGATGCATGCGGCCGTTTGGGCGGCTGAGATGGCGCCATGTGGTGCCATCTTAGCCGTCCATCTTCTGGAAGTTGTAGATGGTGCCACGGATGTCGGATTGACTCGATTTTTGTGTCGTTGGGCTGCGATCGTCGATCCGAATTCATCCGTGCAGTCGGATTTGCCATCTGAAGTGAGGATTTACACCATCCTGGCCCTTGATCTTCTAGGATTCCCCGGTCTCTATATGATGCTACGGATGCCTGATTAGGGCGATCTTGGAGTCGTTGAACTCCAATCGTCGCCCTGATCACATCCATACGGTTGGATCTTTGATCCGAGGCCCCGATTAAATGTTTGCCCTGTCCAAGCACATAAAAGGAGACAATTAACCTCCATTTTATTCAAACTACTCTAAATGCAAGATGATGCATGTTATGCAATATTTATATTATGAAATGCAATCCTATGCTTAAGAACATGCATAAATAGACATTTTAAGTAGTGTAAATGTGTTTACATCAGCCACTTTAGCTAGCTTAGCTTGCTAGTTCTTTACTAGCTGCTAAGCCAAGCTAAAGTGAGCTGGCTTCTGCTGAATTGAGTTGAGGTGGGCTAGGTTTGATCTTCCTGGGGATGACCTAGCTAGCTGGAGTAGCTAGGATAGCTTAGCTCAGTTAGGTTGTGTTAAGACCCATGCTGTTTGAGCCTTTTAAGATGTCTGGACTGTGGGTCAAACGTTTGGACACCTTCCCAGATGTCTGGAAATCAAAAATTTTGAGTACGAGCTCGCGTCTGCGCGTGTGTTGCGTGTAGACAGTACTCTCATTTTTCCTTCCCTTCTTCTCTTCCTGCCTTTAGCAAACCCTAAACCCCCAACCTTATAAACCCCTTCCCCCTCTCTCGTTCTCCCCACACCAGCCATCTTCCTCTCTTCTTCTCCACTCCAGCGAGAGAGCCAGCGTGAGTGAGAGCGACGCCGAGGAGGAGCGGCGTGAGGAGAGGAGGAGGAGAGTGAGTTCGTAAGCTCGCGTGGGAGCTCGCCAGGAGCGCACGGCCGAAGCGGCACGCGTGCGAAGAGGAGGAGTGCGTCAGGGAGATCATCTCCAACACTACTGCAGCCAGAGCCGCAGGCGAGGAGGCGAGGCGCGGCCACGCGCGGTGCGAGAGAGTGGAAGCAGGTTCTGGTTCTGGGTTTTTCCCATAATCAGACGTCTGGAGTGGTGACCAGACGACGGAGCGGATGTCTGGAGGCGGTTCCATACGTTTGAGGAGAGGGCTTCGCAAAGGTACGTCCTCTTTGTGGATACGGCCATGCAGGCCGCTCCACTGCTACCCTGTTGTATGGCCTTTTTGAGAAGATTGTGTGGTGGCATTGCAGGATTTGCTTTGGGAAGACGCGGGGCACGCCTGCCCACGCATTTCAGACGTTTAGGCAACGTACCAGACGGCTGGAAGCGCTTCCAGACATCCAGAAAGGTGGTCGGACGACTGGAGCTGGGTCCAAACAGTCCAGAAGAGTTCTTGGACATCTAGGGTGGACGTAGAGACTGAGGTACGATACTGGACACTTTTAGGATGTCTGGAAGTTGTTCCAGACATCTGATTTTGTGTCAGTAACCCTATTTTGACCCGTTTAGGTCCGTTTAAGGTCCATTTTACACAAATAAGATACCGATGTTTTCCTTGTGAGTTGCTTTACCTGTTAGAAGGCTTTCTATACTATTCTGATAATTCTCTTGTGATTGTTCCTTGCTATAGGACTTCGTTCCGTTGCGGGTTCGAGGCTTGCTGAGGCATGTGAGCCTGCCGTTCAAGCCCCCAATACTCCTGGGTTTACTGGTAGAGTGGCTTCCCCTAATTTAAATACAAACCTAAATGCATGTATGGAATGAATGATTAGAATCTAGGATGTGGCATGAATCCTAGGATTAGAAATACTTAAAATGTCTGTATGCGTGATTGAATTGTAGTCTTGAATGAGTAGATAGAAATGTTAAACAGTTGCCTGTAAATGAACCAAAGTTGCCTGTGAATTATGAATAACCTATGCTAGTTAGCAGTTGCACGTAACCTTCCTGTTGTATACGTTAATTGATATAATACAAGCTGCATGTGTATACTCTGAGATTGGAAATGTGAATGATAGAAATACGAGCTGTATGTATATAACCTGAGAATGGAAATGTGAATGATGAAACCTGGTATGGAATGGCATGAGAAATATGAGAATGAACCCTACGGGGAGATTAGGAGTAGAGCTCCTGGAAATAAATGGAATGGATCTGGAAATGTGAGTGGGGAAGTGAGCTGGCCCTTGAGTACGTGGTACCAAGGAGAGCGACTGTCCCCTTTTAGTGCAGAGCGGAGCTAGCGACCCTTGGATTGGGACCCGGGGTTAGGATTGGCCACTCTGTACCAACTTCTTGGCCCTCGTGTACATTGTACCAGGGAGAGCTACTAGTGTAGGGAGATTGCTAGCCACCCCACGGGGCCCGGGGTTCAGCTAGCCACCCTACACCGACTTGCTAGGCCTATTGGGCAAACCAGGGTAGTCAGGCGAGGATGCGCGGACTGTGGAGGGGCGAGACCCCTATTTGGTTCTTAGGGGCTAGACCCCTGTTACTGAGAGGGCTAGGCCTTATACTGCTTCCGTGCTATACTTTGGGCACACCCGTTAGCGGAAATGACTGATCACGTACCAGTGCGGGGTAGCTACCCGTGCACTTATCGCGCGTGCCGTAGTCACCGTTTTGTCTGTCCGTGACCTTAAGGTGGTTGACTGGGTGTAGGATCACCACGAGGGACTCTCCCAGCCAGGAGAGCACCACGTGTGCCTTCTACTCTTCGGAAAAGACTGCAATCAAGATCGTTCCCACGAGGAACATTCGAGATCAAGAAAGAGATCTGGTAAATAAACCAAGTGGTGGAAAAGAATAATTAGTTAAAGAAAGCAATTGAAAAACAACAGCTACCTGTCCACTTTTACTGCTTTAGTTAGTTGGTTGCCATTGTACTCAGCTTTTGCTGACTTTATGTATTCATAACCCTTTTCAAGTCCAAGTGTTGAGCAGCTAGAGTCTACGGCTGCAGAGGGTACTGGGCCTAGTAGAGCCCAGTAGCTTAGTTCCTTTGCTGTACTCCTTCTGTAGTAGTGAGTAGACTCTTGTACCTTTATGTTCTGTACTTTTACGTTCTGTACTTTATGTTCATGTACCTTGTTACTTTATACTGTTGTGGTGGCAATATGTACTGTAGCAGTTTTTACTTCTTTACTGTTGTACCTTTTTACTATTAGTTGCTTAGTATAGTGAATATGGTTTACTTTCCTGCTTTTTGGTTACTTTCTCGTTGGACGACTGGGTCTTGGGATCAGTCGAGTCGGTCCGGTCTCGTGTCCTATAGGGATTCGGGAATCGGGTCATCACAGGTTGAGCTAAGTGGAGTCCCTAGGAGCTAGACTTGAGTTGGCCTGAGCTATTTGAGGTCATCTTCAGTTGACTTGAGTTGAGTGGAGTTGGAAGTAGCTGGACTTGAGCTGAGGTGGACTCCTGTCAACTTAGTTGAGCTAGCTAGATCTCCCAGTGAACTGATTGGAGCTAAGGTGAGCTAGACTCAACTAAACTGAGTTGGGTCTAAGCTGACTTGAGCTAGGTTGTGCTAAGATGAAATGCCCTGGGCTACTACTTAGCCAAGATGAGCTGAGTGGAGCTTAATGGAGCTAACCCTAACCCAAGTGAGCTGGTATCCAACTATGATGAGTTGAATTTGGCTAAGTCTCAGCTGGATTGAGCTTCCTCTTCACGTGTTGCCTTCTTGAGTGCTAAGGTTTTAGGGATCTAACTATCTATTCATCCCTAACACTCAAATAAACGTGTCAAAAATAACAAAATAGTGCAATGCATGGCTAACCTAGGTGATGCCTAAATGCAACCCTAAAACCTGTTTGTGAAGTTAAAATCCTAAGAGATAGGTTTATTTTAGGGTATAAGAAAGATGATAAACTGGCATTTATCACACGCGGAATGCTTGAAGGTGAAGAGGCTCGAGCGCTTTTAAGTCGTCCGATCTCTTGCTCGGACGGTTGAGATTGCGTGGACGTGATGGGTGCGCTCAACAGCTGAAGGAGAAAAGGCATGCCTTCACCAACGGTCAGCTACAATGATGGTTATATCTGTCACTAAAGACCCCAACATTAATTCTTAGCCATTGAAAAAGACCCTTTTGCCCTTAATTTTTACACCTATAAAAAGAGCACCCCTACTACTCATTATCCATCCCTTCCTTTCTTCTCTCACCTCCTCCAAACTCTACAAGCTCGTCCCAACCCGGGATGCTCCATTAGAGTTATAAAGATAATTTTTCCATCTTCTCACCCCCGTTCGTGGAGTGCCTGCAGTTGTCCTCTCACCTCCATTCGAGAAGCGGATCTTGCTGTGACATCACCCTATTCCATCCTCCATCCTCCGGCTCTGTTCTCCTTCTTCCAGCATCTCACCACCCTCATCTGGGTGCTCTGTCAACACGGCTCATCCTCCAAGTAGCCATTGAGGAGGATAACTGATGGGAACACCATCATGAGCCATAAATAGCTCAATTTGGTTTAGAAAGGTTGACAAATGCTCCTACATATCCATCAGAAGGTCTTAAGGGCACAAAATCCCATTTTGAAATCAAGAGAAGAATACAAGGTTATTTCTGCAAAATTAATAGCATTCCACAGCTACAGAATAACCATGGGATATTTCAGGGATTTATTAAAGGTCATGTGGTCATTAATGTGTAATAAGTGGGTTCATGTAGACAGAAACGGGTTTTCACGCATTTCAAGAATTAATGGAATCTAAAACCCTAAAAACTGACCTGCTTAATTAACTAAGGTTATAGTCAGGATAAAATTCACTTAATCCATCTAAAATTCATATAAAAATATTCTCAAGGATTTGGTATCTTTTATTTGACCATCAGAACCTATTTTGGCCTGAAACAGAGTTACAGATAGAAAGTTACCCTAATTTGGGCTTCTACATAGTTTTTCCTATCAAACATAGTTGAAAACAAAATCTGACTTCACCATTAGATTCCTTGGGTCCAAATTAGGTTTGTAGTAAAATTTGAGCCTAATCTAAGATCATTATGACCTAGTTTGCATTTTGGTTCAAGTTTGACTCTTTTTCTTACAAAAAGCCCCTCAACTTTCAAAAATCCTTGCGGACTACCCCCAACTTTGTCTTCTTCTTCAAAGACGGGTCCCTGCCGCCATGCCAGGTATGAACCCACACACCCGAGGTTTCAATCAAGGATTCCTCCTTGATTACTTGACTAATCCCTTCTAAAATTGGAAGGGATGATCCTGAGGAAATCCCTGATCATCTAAACCTATTTCTAGTTTCCAAATCCTCCCTTGTGGCTCATGCGAATCCTTGGACCTCAAGCTTTCTTTCCCTAAAATCCGAGCTTCTCAAGCTTGTTTGCAGGCTTGGAAGCTCACTTGAAGGACTATAAAGGACTCCATGCACAATCTCACCTCCTTTGCGAGAAATAGAACCAAAAATCCCTGTTCTTTCTCCCTCCTCTGGCTTCTGCATCGACTGCCACGTACGATAGGTGGCCAGTTCCTACTCCCCATTCTCTTTCGCACCTCGCAATACCGGCGAGGTGTTCTCTAACCCTTCATCATCGCCGTTCTACCCCACCAGAGCTACCTCTTTCTCCGGCGTTGGCCATACCGCAATCAATGCCTCCTCTATTCCCCTTCATCCACTACTTAGCCTCGATGACTCCCTATCATCTGCAGATCACAACCGTGCTGCCACAACTCCATTTCGACCACTACCACACCCACTCCACCTCCATCTTCCACCTCGCCGGCATACCTCTGACGAGCCCTAGTGACCACCACACTCCACCAAACTGGTCGCTCTCAACTCCCACACCTTCGCCTCATCCACACGAGCAAAACCCCTTAAGAAATTGAGATTGCTCACCCTATCCTTCCATCGAACACAACCACCTCCACCTTCGTTTTTTGCATTCATGAGCCATCTAAGACCCTTTCCACCACATGCCACCACCACCACCACCTTCGTCGCACCTTTGCACATCTACTAAGCTACTCTAACAAGGCATTAGGCAATTTTCATGCTTTCAGGTACATAGGTCACCACCACCATTGATGAAGCTGCTTCGAGCGAGCTCGAAGTGTGTTCTTGTGGTAGCTACTCCTAGCTCCATCTCCAGGCAGAGCGGAAGTCTTCCAGGAAGACGCCCAGGCCTTCGATTGGGAGCTTAGATTGCTCCTTCACCATCAATTGACCGCATCTTCAATAGTTGGTAACATATGAAGGGGCCGTGGGATTTAGTCCCACATCATGGACTGAGGAGTGGAAGAAGGCACATAAATTGATTTTATGTTTCCCCCTTATCGCCTCAAGACACAGGGTGAGGTCCCTCACACCTGCATATACACCCGATCGCCTAAGCCATCACTACTTGCCTGCGATCATGCTCGTAGGCCTGCACCCGGATCCGGTTACTGTTCCTACCCGATTACCTGGTTAACCTTGGGTCTTTGAGAGAAGGAAAGAAAGTGAAAGAGAGAGAGGGGGGTTTTGCCTCGCTCTCTAACTCTCTAACACTTAGAAGATTTCATAGAGGCCTTTGCCTCTATTGTGCGTAGCTACCGTGACTCTCCCTGAGGCTTGAAGAGAAAGAAGAGAGGACCTTGAGCCTCTGCTGTTAAGGCATCTAAGAACCTTATCTATTGTCTGATTTTGATAGTTCTATGTTTCTGTGGCTATATTAGTTGCTTACTGACGTAGAATAAGTGGTTGATCATTACTGTTCAGTTATTTGAGAATTATTGTGAGCTTAATTAAAGGGGTAATTGGTGATTTAAATCACCATTTTACCCTACTCTTTTTGCTCCTTGACATTGATTTTCATATATATATCATTCTTACTTGCTCATATTTGTGGTGATATTGTGATCTTTGAGATTAATTGCAACACTTGCTCCCTACGTTCGACCTCAGATTTTTTTTATGATCTTTCGACTTATAAATATTATTTGTTTTCGAGCGATTTCGACCTATACTGCAATGCATCTTTTAAAACATCGATTTCACGTGATTAACAATAAGTTCTCACCCCCTTCTCTTTTTATCGCTTTCTATTGTAGATTTACAGCTTTCTAGTATAGCAAGTAGATGTAATGACATTATATGGTTATCAAATGTTGGTTCTCTCTCTCTCTCTCTTTTTTCTGTAATATTCGATCTCTCTTTTCTATTATTTATTCTTTAAGTAGATAGCTAGCATAAATTTTATTCAACCAGCTAATATGCTTCATGACAATAATTATAAATGTGGTTTGTAATCAAACATTCGCCTCCCTGTGTTCAACCCATCACTTACCATGAGTTTTGGATAAATTATCTATTTGACAGATTTCTACACAACTACAATGACAGGTTTTCAAACTCAAAACTTTTAGTGTAGAAATCTCGTTCAACAGAGCTTGAGTTTGGCATCGAAGAGTAACACTTTCATACCAAGATGGAAAGATTTTCGTGAAATGTGCCTATCATGGAAGACTTTAACTCACTCTTTACAGATGTGCAAGTTCTCATACACGTCATTGCATAGTTCCTCGATCTCTTTCATTTGCAACCGCCAGTGGATTCCAGCTTTCATAAAATCAATATTGCACTTCCATACTTCCTAGTAGGCTTTATGCTCCATTTCTACAAGGAGGTGAAATTCCTTCCTGTACATGAGTCTGACGGGGGACATTCCTAACTAGGTCTTATGGGTGATCCTATAGGCCCACATGCTTCCGGAAGGCGAGTAGACCAATCCTTCCTGTTAGGCTGAACAATGACCTGAAGGATATTCTTGTTCTCCCGATTTGACAGTTCAGCCAATCCATTAGTCTGGGCGTGATAAGGAGTCAAGATACGATGCGACACCCCATACTTTTTCATTAGGGACTGGAAGTGCACATTTGCGTAATGAGACCCGCTATCTCTGATGATGGCTTTTGGAACCCTAAATTCGGAAAAGTTGTTCTCCTGAATGAATTGAAGAAAAGCTTTATGATTGTTTATTCGGGTGGGGATGGCTTCGATCCACTTTGAGATGTAATCAACAGTGAGTAAGATATACTCAAAGTCGTTAGATCTTAGAAAGGGTCCCATGAAATCAATTTCCCAGATGTTAAAGATTTCACACACGATGAACAGATTTAAGGGCATCATCTCGTGTGGGCCCATGTTACCGAGGGTCTGACAACGGACACATGCCCTACAATATGATTGTGCATCCTTGAACATTGTGGGCCAAAAGAACCCACACTGGGGGATCTTCGTTGCGGTTTTACGCCCAAAGTAATGGCCACCGTAGGCCTGGTCATGACAGAATCAGATGACATCATTGACCTCGTCGTCGGGAATGCATCTCTATATCACTTGGTCATTACCAATGTGGAACAGATACGGTTCTTCCCAAATAAAATACTTGGCATCGGAAATCAGCTTGTCCCACCTGGAAGTCGCCCAATTTGGTGAGACTTTCCCCGTAACCAAGTAGTTCACGATGTCGGTAAACTGGGGAAGTCCGTTAATGGACAAGAGATGCTCATCTGGAAAGTTCTCCATAATAGGTCCTGATGGGTCAATGATCGAAGAAGGAAGTCAACACAATTAATCAGCTACCATGTTCTGCTTTCCCGCCTTGTCGTAAATTTCAAGATCAAATTCTTACAACAGCAAGATCCAGCGGATTAATCTAGGCTTCATGTCCTTCTTAGTGAGTAAGTGCCTCATTGTAGTGTGATCTGAATATATCATGACATGGTAAACCAGGAGGTATGATCTAAATTTCTCTAGACCAAATAATATAGCCAGCAACTCTTTTTCCGTAATTGTGTAATTACGCTGAGCCTCGTCCAGTGTCTTGCTGGAGTAATATAGACCACCAGTTTCCCGTTGATTTTCTAACCCAGCATCACTCCTACATTGTAGTCAGACGCATCGCACATGATCTCGAAGGGTTGAGGCCAGTCAAGAGATTGCAGGATTGGTGCTTGGGTGACTTGGTCATGTAGGATCTCAAATGCATGAATGAACTCACTCGTCATCTCGAAAGTCGTGTTCTTTGAGAGGAGATTCGTCAAGGGACATGCGATCTTGGAAAAATTAGATATGAATCGACGGTAAAAATCGACATGCCCCAAGAATGATCCAATATCTTTGACCGAGTTAGTCGCAGGTAATTTTGAAATGAGATTCACCTTAGCCCGGACGACCTGGATACCTCTCTCAAAGTCAAGATGTCCAAGAACAATGCCCTTAGGAACCATCAAGTGGCTCTTTTCCCAGGAGAGAACCAGGTTCACTTCGATGCATCTTTTAAGGATCTAGACCAAATGCAGGAGGCATTCATCAAAAGATTCACCGAATATGGAGAAGTCGTCCATGAAGACCTCAAGGTAATTACCTACCATATATGAGAATATGGCTAGCATGCACTGCTAAAAGGTGGTGGGTGCGTTGCATAGCCTAAATGGCATCTTGCGGAACGCGTACGTATAGTAAGGGCAGGAAAAGGTGGTCTTTTCCTGATCCTCGAGATGAATTGCCACTTGATTATATTCGAAGTACTAACCAAGAAACAGAAAAATTTATTTCCCGCTAGTTTCTCAAGAATCTGATCAATGAACGAAAGTGGGAAATGATCTTTCTTTGTGGAGGCATTCAATTTTCAGTAGTCTATGCAGACTCTCCACAAATTCGCAATACATGTCAGGATGGTCTCTCAGATTCAATCATAATCACGATGAGCCCTACCTTTTGAGGCACAACTTGGATCGAGCTCACCCAACGATTGTTAGAGATCGGGTAGATGATACTAGCACCTAACCACTGGATGATCTCTTTCTTCATGATCTCCTATAGATTCGGATTAAGCCTTCTCTGCATCTCTCAGGATGGTCATGAGCCCTTTTCAGTGTAGATACAGTGTGTACAATATGAGGGGCATATACCAATTAGATCATCAAGAGTCAATCCGATGGCTCTTCGATGTTGCTAGAGAATAGAAATCAGCTTCATTTCCTAATCAGGTGTGAGTTGGGAACTGATGATTACGGGAATCATTTGATTGGAACCCAAGAAGATGTACTTTAGATGATTTGGGAGGGGCTTTAGTTCCATAACCGGGTTATCAGCAGCAGGTGGGGGTTCGGGATGGGCCTTAGAAGATAAAGTGGGAGCTATGGGTGAATTAGGATCAGCTCTGGGCTCCTCTATCTCTGGGTCAAGATCTTCTTAGGGTTGAGGACCGGGGATAATCGGATTTTCTTCTGTAATTAGGTCCTCCACCACAAAACTGATGTTGCATACTTCTTCAATTGCCCCACAGTTTATTCCTTTTTGGGCCTTAAAGATATCAATCTGTAATGTCTTATTCTCGAATTTCAACTCGATCTGGCCCTCTTCATAGTTGATGTTTTCCCTAGCTGTGGCTAAGAATGGTCTCCCTAAGATGATCGGTGTGTTCCTCAGATTTTCAGGAGTATCCATATCTTATACAATGAAGTCCACCGGGAAATAGAAATCTCGGATCCATACTAGACATCCTTAAGAATTCCTCTAGGTGACTTGATTGATCTATCTACTAACTGCAAGGTCACCTTTGTTGTTTTGAGCTCAGTTTCCTTGAAGTGGTCTAGTAGGGATGTAGGGATCAGGTTTATGGAGGCATCTAAATCCAACAATGCTTGATCAAATTCTAAATCACCGATCCTATAGGAGATCAAAGGGTGTAAGCACCTCTATTTTGATGCACCAAAATTATGCTTATTGGTAGACTAACATTTTAGGACTATCTTGGATTAAAGCATTAATGCGTCATTCAAGTCAAGTGCAAATAGTTGCTGATGTGTGTCCTTTCATCTTTATTTAAGTCTAGGACATTATTGTAATGAACCTCAAATAAAACATAAATACAGATTTTTGGTATATCTTTTCAAAACCAAGCATTCAAGGTTATTGATCATCCAAATTAGTTAATTGATCGACCAAATCACCTTGATCAACTAGCCAACTTCATTAACCGATCAAATCAGCCCATTTTAGGAAGTCAAGAAATATCCTTTTGATCGATCAACCAAGTTAATTGACAGATTAATTAGTGATCGACCAACCATCTTAATTGATCAACCAAATTGCCTTTTGATCAACCAATTAACCTTAGTTGATTGACTGACCAATTTAATTTCCTATTCAGGCAAAACTTTTAGTATAAATAGAGGTCGTACACAGCCCATCTTTTCATAACTTTCAAATAGAAATACCATTCAAAAATAGAGCTTCTCATGCTTATTACAAAGGCTTTCGCACCCTGTTCTTCAAAAGCACGATGCCTCAAACCTCTGTAAAAAATCGGTTTAATCTTTTATTGAGGTTCCATAGAAGTTATTCTTATTATTCCATTTTGTTATTTTGATTTACAGATCCCAAGTTTGTTGGGAAGATCTATGGTTGTTGTTTTTGCTTCTCTTCAGGATAAAAAGGGAAGTGGTTGTAAGAGGTTGTGCCACCCTCGTTCAAGTGGTATGTCTAGTGGATTGACTAGCTTGGACTAGTTGGAAAAATCCTAAGCTGGGAGGCTTAGGTAGTGGCTTTCACCTGGGTTGGGTTTCTAATATAAATCAGGTGTACTTTGTGCATGAATCTCTAGTGCTTTATTTTTTGATATGTGCATATATTTCTAAAGTAAGACTATTCATCCCTTCCCTTTAGTATTTAGTTGCAATCCACAGGATATTCTCCTATTCTCAAAGGGATGCCAGGATCTTTTGCTTTTTGTGGGAGCTTTCTCAAAATGATTGAGTTGACTTGCTCAGACAAAATGATCAGACTCCCATCTTTGTTTCACAGCTTACGCTTTGGTGTACATAAATCCTTCAGAAATCTTGTGTAAGTTGGTACGTGATGAATCGCATCCATCAAGGGAATGTTTATGTGGACTTGCTCAAAGAGCTTGACTATACCTTCCTTAAGTGCTACGAGTTTGGGTTTCCTCTTTCCTTCGGTCAAGGACTTAGGAAATGGAACCTCTATAGGTTCCTCTAGAATTGATTCAGGCTCAGGATCTGGGATAGGAGTGTCCTGGATAACCATCCTAGGGTTAGGCTTTAAACTACCAGGTTTTTAGTGGCTAGGATAAGGTGGGTCCTAAGTCGATTTGCCACTACGAGTGGTAACAGAATTAGGGCTTGCCTGGTTTTGGTTTGGAGTCGACAAAAGAGGTGGTTGCTGCTAATATCTCGAGTACGATGACGAAGCTTCCATCCCGTTTGGTGAAGGAGCAGAAGGGGCCTGATAAACACAGTAAGCTTGGCCCTGATTTGGATTCATAACACACGTCTGGTTCGGCATGTTATTCGGATTTGGCAGAGGTTGAGATGGAAGTGCACCAGGTTGGCGAGACCCAACCATTTGTGGGAGCTGATTTCGAATCTCTGTGATCTCATCTTTGTGCTATTTCTGTATAGCCGCATTAGTCTTTTAAATGTCAGCTAGGGTTTGTAGAATCAGAGTCATTTGATCTTCCCTTGATGGCCCAGATTGGTAATTCAGATTGGGCCTAGGCTGAGCAGGTTGATAAGGGTGCAGAGCCTGTGGTGGGGGTTGGAATTGAGATCTCAGATTTTGATTATTCCCTGACCACACAAAGTTGGGATGATTACGCCATCCAGGGTTTTAGGTGTTCGAGAATGGATTATTCTAGATGGAGTGAAGAGCATCGTAGGTCTGAGGAACTCCAGAGAAGTCAGAGGAAGAGGGTATAGAGTTCCCCCAATTAGAGCAGGTAGGTTCGGAGTTTCCTTTGAAACCAAGATCAGATAGGGGTGGATACGAATCCATCCCCTGGTGAGAGTGGTGGTAAATGTTATGCATAGCATTCCTATCGGAGGGTGGTTGTGCATATGTGTTTTGCTGAGCTACAGTGACTCTGCAGATGTTGAGTCAAGTGGTCACCTTCTTCTCGATGATTGAGACCCTATCCAGGTGACTGGCCACCAATTCTAGATCAACAGATACAGACAAGCCTTGAGTCACGTGTGCCCTCTGCATGTTTGTCAATGCATGGGTGGTCGTTTGGTCGAACACACCCATAGATTCATTGTTTATGGAGTTCTCACACATGTTCTCGAGAATCTCCCAAACGGTATCTTCATGCTGACCCACGATGTTGACACCACAGGTTGCATTGACAAAGAGTTTGATATCCTCACGGAGTCCTTGGTAAAAGGGATGGACCTATTCCCTTTTAGGAACTCCATGATGGGGGCATTTCCGCATGAGATTTAGAAAGCAATCCCATGCCTCATGAAGTGCTTCTCCCGCATATTGCGTGAAATGCGTGATCTGGTGCCTCAAAGCATTCGTCCGACCAACTGGGAAAAATTTCTCTAGAAATTCAGCTTGGAGTTCTGCCTAAGTATTGATTGGATGAGTTAGAGTTTGGTACTAGTGTCCAACCTTATCCATGAGGGAGAAGGAGAACATCTTCATGAGTAAGATATCCTGATTCTGAACAAGTGGCCCGAAGGTTTGGGGTAGATGTTTCAATTGCTAGATGTGCTGGAAAGGATCTTCGGAGTTTAGCCCATGGAATTTAGGGATAACATGGAGCATATTGGTCTTGAGTTCAGTATCAGGTCCTCCAACCAGGATTTGCACCAATAATGAACTTGGATCTGAGGATGCTGTGGTGTGTTCATGAATGCTTGAAATAGATCATTGAGGTGCTATAGCTGATTCTGGAGATTGGGTTCTTCTTCTTGATTCTCCATGGATGTAGATGAAGGAGATCTAGGCTCAGAAGCAGAAGAGTCAGAAGAGATATCAATCTAGTCAGGTGGTAGCATAAACAAGTTAGTTGAGGCTTGGCCTTGATGAGAATGAATTGCTAAAGGAGGCCTCAAGGGTGGTCTTAAGGACCTCCTCTCTAACATGAACTAAAGAGCCAGATGAGGGATAAAATGTGTAATGGACCCAATTGAGGCACCTAGAAAACATTGGATGACTAAGGAGGTTCGAGGTGGATGATACCTCTTCATCAGAAAGTCACTCACCTGAGAAGTACTTGAGAAGTTAGGAAGGGAGAGCCCAGCAAAGAACCCTACATGATAGAGCATCCCCACAGGTTACAGCATTTCCCACACCCAACCTTCCCTATCACTGAGAATCTAATGGGAACACCATCATGAGCCATAACTAGCACAATTTGATCAAATTAAGTCATTAAATTCTCCTACATAACGATCAGAGAACCCTAAGTCACTGCATAATCATTCTGAGAAAAAGATAAGAAACCAGGGTTAAAACTACAATTTTGCCATCATATCATCAATGTCGAATAACCACGGGTTTTCTTAGGGGTTAATTAAGGGTTAAATGATCTTAAAATGCCAACAAGTGGGTTAAGACAAACAGAAAAGGGTTTTCGTGTGTTTTAAGAATTAAACGACTTCTAAAATCCTAAAAATAGACCCTCTTAATTAACTGAGGTTCTAGTCAAGATAAAATTCACTTAAACCATCTAAAATTCATAAAAAAATATTCTCTAAGATTTGGTATCTTCAGTTTGACCATTAGAACTCATCTTGACCCAAAACAAAGTCTCAGATAGACATTTACCCTAATTTAGGTTTTTACAAAAATTACCTAGTCAAATGAGGTCAAAACCAAAATCCAACTTCACCATTAAACTTCTTATGTCCAAATTAGGTTTGTACGAAAATGTGGGTCCAATCTGAGATTATCTTGACCTAGTTTGCAACTTAGTCCTGTACGATCACATATATGCC
Organism: Thalassia testudinum; assembly: GCA_037157565.1. Classification (NCBI taxonomy): domain Eukaryota; kingdom Viridiplantae; phylum Streptophyta; class Magnoliopsida; order Alismatales; family Hydrocharitaceae; genus Thalassia; species Thalassia testudinum. Next base: position 38,135,430 of record JAZHRO010000014.1, read on the forward strand.
CTTAACTTTCAAAATCCTTACAAAAAGGCCCCTAACTTTGCCATCATTTTCACATATAGGTACCTACTGCCATTAATCCTATTCCTACAAACTCCAGTAACCTAAAATTGGCAAGTTCTGCTTGATTCCTTGACGAATCCCTCTCAGATTTGAAAGGGAAGTTCGTCAAGGAATTCCTTTCCTTTTGAGCCAATTCCCACACCCTAAAACCTTCCCAATATCTCATGTGAACGCATGAGAGATTAGTTGATCCTAAAAATCCTATCTCCGGCAAAGCTTTCCAAATTTGAGAAGCTTGTTTCCCAAGCTCAAAACTACCTCTAAAAGCCTATATAAGACTCCCCAGGGCAAACCGTTCGACCCATGCTCGAATTCGGCCAAGAACACCTCCAATTCCTCTCCACTTTCTCGGTCGAAGTGCTCCTCAACATCCGGCGACTCCCCCTACCTCTCCTCATTGTCTCACCACGATACCAGTAGCAGATCCTTCTTCCCTACATTCTTCCGCGTCGAGCAGTACCAGCCAACGCCCCTATACTCTTCATCCTCGTCGTCCAACCCCTACTAGAGCTCCTTCCTTCTCCAGCACCGGCCATATCACAACTGGCTGTATCTCTGCTCCCCATCATTCGTTAGCTCTCTCAAACAATTCCTCAACTTCCCCTCATCACAACATCAAACACTTCATTTCGACCCTACCAACGCCCTCCACAACTCCATCTTCTATCTCACCGGCAGACCTCCAACGAGCGCTAGTGGCCACCACAGACCACCTACGCTGCTGCTCCCACACTCCACACCTTCGTCGTTCACCGTAGATCAAAAACCCTAACTTAGTTAGGGCTATTGATCAATCCCACACTCCCCCGAACACCACCACCTTCACATGCACAGTCCGACTTCACCCCACACACACAGACCACGCCACACCACGAAACTACCTCCACCACGTCCGCCATGCTCCGGCGGACCTTTTGAGTTTGTTTGATGAGGTCGAAAGACCATATCTTTTTCAAGTCTCTGGTCATAGACCCATTAAATCCAAGCTTCGAGCAAGCTCAAGCTTACTTCCCAGCAGATAGCTCCAAGTCTTTGACTCCAGACGAAGCGGATTTGGTCCGGGATCACGCTTGCCCTGTCAATTGGAATCGTTGACCGCTCCTTGCATGAGAATTAGGTGAAGGCATCAGCGGTAGCACACGCGATGAAGGGGACTGAAGATAGTCCCACATCATGGGTTTTGAAACATGTGAGGTCGCATAAATTGAATTTGTGCCTGGGGCTTATCACCTCAGACATAAGGGGTGAGGTCCCTCACACACCTCACTCTCCTCGTCTACTACATTTCCCCTGCGGACCTGGTGCATACCCGACTACCCGCCTACACTATCCACTCCTCGCTCACCACCCACTGCCGGTGAGCCTAGCCTAGGTGCACTCTAGGTCTGATTACCCGCATACCCGGTGTTGTTGAAGGCTCTGGGAGAGCGTGACCCAAGGAGAGAAAGAGAGGAGAGCATGCGAGGGTTAGGGGGGGTTTTGCTCTCTGGAGAATTGGCTCAACACTTAGGCAAATTTGGGACCCCTTCCCCCTCTGCATGAAGAAGAGAAGCATAGGAAAAGAAGAAGAGGAAGAGAAGAAGAGTAGTAAAAGAGTCTGTGAAGAAGAAGGGAAAGAGTAGAGAAGAAAAAAAAGAAGTGAAGAAGAGCCACAACAGTAGAAGAGTCTGTGAAGAAGAAGAAGGAAAGCAAAAGAAGAAGAGAAGAAGAAGAAGAAATCAGAAGAAAGCAGAGCACTGTTCATCCAGACATTTAAGACGTTTAATCATTCAATCAGACAGCTGACTTGAGTTTATTTCTACATAGCTATTGAGTTCCATTTGATACTATTGTAGGGAGTAATTGGTGATTCAAATCATCATTTTACTCCATTCTTTTTGCAGTTTGACACTTGATATCATTGCTACATTATTCTGAGTCAATTCTTGATTATAATTTCTCATCTTTGTTGGTTAAAATTGCAATCTTGAGAATCGAATTCCTACTTGCTCCCAGCGAATGACCTCAGACTTTTCAAGTGTAAATTTTATCTATTTTTCGCAAGATTTCGACTATATTGAAATGCAACAATTTAAAACCTAATTTCAAGCGACTAACATTTTGGCACCGTTGCTGGGAAGCAACGTGCAATTTAGATCTCTTGATTGCAATATCAGACTTGTTACTAACTTACTCTATCTCTTTTGATTGTGATCTATTTCAGTGACTCACTGAAAGAAGATCAGCTGCACATCAACCACTCCAGGGGCAAGTAAACTCCATCTACCCTCTTCTAAGCCCTTGATTTTATAAAGCTAAAAAAGGAAAAATCAATTAGGGCTACTTGCATTCTATTCTTAGATTAACCATCAAGTTGCCTAATTTGATACATTCTATTTAGACAACATTCAAACCTTGATTTGTGCACCTATTTGAAGCTTAAGGTATCTAGGACTATCACCTTCTTGCTTGAAGCCCTAGGTACCACATTTAGATAGATTAAATTGGACCACATCAAAGCCAATTAAGGATTCCAATTTAGGATTTTAGAGACACACTTGCTTAATCAAGAATTAATCTTCCTAAACAACATGTGCCTAAGCCTTGATTGAATTGATCTATACAAGCAAAATCCTAAAATCAGGCTCTTAAATTCATTTGAACACTAAAAGAGGGACCTAAATATTTTAAAGGACAAAACAAGTGAAGTTGACCCACCTTGTTGGGTTAACCAATCTTCAAAATAGATCACTTTGCACAAAAACATCTTAAAAGTTCAAGTGAAATCATAAGCACCCTTGCTCTTAATTAAAAACTTGTAGACTTAGGAGGTCAAGTCCCCATTCTGGTCTACCTGTATCATCAGTGAAAAGAGAGGTTGGGTGGGGGAAACCCTATAACTCGTGGGGGCGTTCTACTGTGTAGGGGTCTTTGCGGGACTCTCCCTCTCTGGCTGCTAAGGTAATTTTCAGGTTGACGGCTTTCTGACTAAGGGGTATCATCCGCCCTGAACCTCTAAGTCATCTACTCCATCGGTGCATGTTCGGGAAGAGGTCTCTAAGACCATCCTTGAGGCCTCCATTAGCTACTCATTCCTGTCGAGGCCAAGCCTTGACCTCGTTTGTCCAACAACCCAACCTGATCGATATCTCTTCTGATTCATCTGAACCTAATTCTCCTTCATCCATCATCATGGAGCAACCATCAGAAGAAAACAATCTTGAAAATTAGCTTCAGTGACTCAATGATCTATTCCAAGCCTTTGTGAACCCACCGTAACATCCTATGATGCGAGATCACTACAATCCCATTGTGGTAGCAATCGAACCTCAAGTACAAATCCCCACTGGAGGTCCCGATACTGAACTCAAGCCCAACATGATTCATGCTATTCCCAAATTCCATGGGTGTAATTCCGAGGATCCTTTTCAGCATATCAAGTAACTCAAGCATCTGGCCCAGACTTTCGGGTCAGAAGCTCAAAATTGGGATGTCATACTCATGAAAATGTTCTCCTTCTCTCTCATAGACAAGGCTGCCCATTGGTACCAAACCCAAACGTGTCCAATCAACACCTAGGTGGAACTTCAATCTGAATTTTTGAGAAAGTTCTTCCCTGTTGGTTGGACAAATGCTTTAAAGCACTAGATCATGCATTTCACGCAGTAAGCAGGAGAATTGCTTCACGAGGCATGGGATCGTTTTATGGATCTCTTGTGAAAGTGCCCCCACCATGGAGTTCCTAAATGGGAACAAGTCCAATCTTTTTACCAGGGACTCTGTGAGGATATTCGATTATTCATCAATGCGACCTGCGGAGGAAACATCATGGGTCAACACGAAGACACCGTGTGGGAGATTCTCAAGAATATGTGTGAGAACTCCATTAATAATGAATCCATGGGCATGTTCGACCGGACAAATGAAAATGCATTGACGAATCCAAAGGGAGCACATGAGACACAGGGCCTGTCCTCTTCCGTCGACTTGGAACTGATGGCCAGTCATCTGGACAAGGTCTTTATTATTGAGAAGAAGGTGGATGAGCTAACTCGACACTTGAAACGAGCCACCTCTACGTAAAACCCATTCGCAAAACTGTCCTCTGGCAGTGAGGTTGTGCATAACATCTATCATCGATCTTCTCAGGGGATGGACCTTTATCCACCCTCGCCTGATTCTAGTTTCAGAGGAAACTCTAGACCCACATTTTCTTGTTGGGGAACTCTGAACCCTTATATTCTGACTTTTCCGAGGCTCCTTAGACTTGCGAGGACCTTAAAGCCTTTCAGAATGATCCATTCTCAAACAACTACAACCCTAGGTGGCGTAATCATCCTAATTTCACATAGTCAGGGAACAATCAAAATCAGAGACCTCAATATCAACCTCGACCACAAGCTCCTTGTCCATATCAACCGCCTCAGCCTCGGCCCAACCCAACTTATCAATCCAGGCTGACTCATGCAGATCAAATGACTCTTATACTTCAGACTCTGGCTGACATTCAGAAGACAAATGCGGCTATGCAAAAACAACACAAAGATGAGATCACAGAGGTTCGCAATCAACTCCCCCAGATGACAAATCCCTGCTAACTTGGTGCAATTCTTTCACAACCTCTACCTAATCCGAATAACGTGTCAAACTAGAGGCACGTTATGAACCCAACTCAGGGCCATGCTCACTTTTTTTATTAGGCCCTTCTACTCCATCATCCGATGGGATGGAGGCCTCGACATCATATGCGGGTTATCAGCTGCAATCACCTCTTTTGCCCACTCCAAACTAGAACCCGGTAGGATTGAATTTCGTTACTAGCCGTAGTGGCAAAGCAACACAAGACCCACCTTATCCAAGCCACTCCCAGCTTGGTAATGCAAACTCAAACCCTAGGATAGTCATCCAAGATACCTCTATCCTAGATCAAGAACCTGGACCCATTCTAGAGGAACCTGCAAAAGTTCCATTTTTGGAGGCCTTGACCAAGGGAAAAAGGACAGCCAAACCTGTGGCACCTAAGGAGGACCTGGTTAAGCTTTTTGAGCAGGTCCATATAAACATCCCCTCGATGGATGCAATACGCCACGTACCGGCTTACATGCAATTTCTAAAAGACGTGTGTACACCTAAGCGTAAGCACTGAACCAAAGATGGGAACCAATCGTACTATTGGAGCAAGTCAGCTCTGTCATTTTGAGCAAACTCCCACCTAAGGCAAAAGACCCAGGCACCCCTTTGATCTCCAGTGCAATCAGTGATATGCAATTCGACCGAGCCTTACTAGACCTAGGAGCTTCCATAAATTTGATACCTACATCCCTACTAGACTACCTCGAGGAATCTGAACTTAAATCGACAGAAATGACTTTGCAGTTAGTTGACTGATCTATTAAGTCACCAAAAGGAATTCTCGAGGATGTCATAGTTAGAGTACATGATTTTTATTTTCCAGTGGATTTCATTGTCTTAGACATGGATGCTCCTGAGAATATGAAGAATACACCGATCATATTAGGGAGACCCTTTCTGGCCACTGCTAGGGCCAATATTAATTGCGAGGAGGGCCAAATTGAATTAACATTTGGGAGCAAGACATTGAAGATCGACATCTTTAAGGCCCAACAAGGAATCAATTGCGGAGTTATAGAACAAATTTGCGATATCGAGGCTATAGTTGATGACCTATGTATCAAGGAAAACCCAACTATTGCTAATCAACCACAAGATCAAAACCCGCAATTAGAGGAGTCTGAACATAACATAGATACTCCCATAACTCCTTCCTTTGCTCCCGACACCCACCCTGAACCACGTGCTACTGCTGACAACCCAGTTATGGAATTAAAGCCTCTTCCAGATCATTTGAAATACATCTTTTTGGGTTCCAATCATACATTTCCTGTGATTATTAACTCCTGACTCACATCTGATCAGGAAACACACCTAATTTCTATTCTCCAGCATCATCGGAGAGCCATTGGATGGACTCTCGATGATTTGATTGGTATCAGCCCTTCATACTGCACACATCACATCTACACTGAAGAGGGTGCTCACGACCATCCTGTGAAATGCAGAGATGCCTAAATCCAAATCTGTAGCATGTCATGAAAAAGGAGATCATCAAGTGGTTAGATGTAGGGATCATCTACCCGATCTTCGACAGTCGTTGGGTGAGTCCAATCTAAGTTGTGCCTAAGAAAGCAGGGCTCACCGTCATCACAACTGAAATTAGAGAAACCATACCAACCCGTATAAGGAACTCATGGAGAGTTTGTATTGATTACAAAAGACTCAACTCCTCCACAAAGAAGGATCATTTTCCACTACCGTTCATTAATCAGATCCTCGAGGAACTAGCAGGAAATCGATTGTTCTGCTTTTTGGATGGGTACTCCGGTTATAATCAGGTCACAATCCATCCTGAGGACCAAGAGAAGACCACCTTCACCTACCCCTTCGGAACATACGCATTCCAAAGGATGCCATTCGATCTTTGCAATGCACCTGCTACTTTTCAGTAGTGCATGCTTGCCATATTCTTAGATATGGCAGGTGAATACCTTGAAGTCTTCATAGACGACTTCTCGGTATTTGGAGAATCATTTGATGATTTCCTCCTACACTTGGTCCAAATCCTCAGGCGATTCAACGACATGAATTTGGTTCTCTCCTGGGAAAAGATCACTTCATAGTACCTAAGGGAATTGTCCTACGACATTGCATCTCTGAAAAAGGCATCCAGGTTGATTGAGCCAAGGTGAATCTGATTTCAAAACTCCCTATGCCTAGCTCTGACAAAGATATCCAATCCTTTCTAGGGCATGTCAGCTTTTACCATCTATTTATTATCGATTTTTCGAAAATCATGTGCCCCCTGACTAATCTTCTACCTAAGGATGTCCCCTTTGAAATTTCCAAGGAGTGCACTTGGGCGTTTGAGATCCTACGTGATTGAGTTACACAAGCACCTATCCTATAGTCCCCTAATTGGTCTCAACACTTTGAGATCATGTGAGATGCATATGATTATGCTGTAGGTGCGGTACTTGGGCAGAAAATAGATGGGAAACCCGTGGTCATCTACTACACTAGCAAGACACTTGATGAGGCTCAACATAACTACACAGTTACTGAGAAAGAGCTGCTAGCCACAGCATTTGCCATGGAAAAAATTAGATCATATCTTTTGGGTTCCTGTGTTATTATATACTCAGATCACACTGCAGTGAGGCACCTCCTTGCAAAGAAGGATGTGAAACCTCGACTAATCCATTAGATCATGCTGTTATAAGAATTTGATCTTGAGATTCGTGATAAAATGGGAAAGCAGAATGTGGTAGCTAACCACTTATCCTGCCTTCCTTCTGATAGTATCGACCCTTCTGGACCCATCACAGAACACTTTCCCAATGAGAACCTCCTAACTATTAGTACATGACTTCCTTGGTTTGCTGATTTAGTGAACTACTTGGCATCACATCAGATTCCGTCCGATTGGCCGAAGGCCAAGAAAGACAAACTGCTTTTCGATGCCAAGTACTACATCTGGGAAGACCCATACCTCTTCCACATTGGTGATGATCGGATCATCAGACGGTGAATCCCAGAAGCGGAAATTCAGGACATTTTGTCCTTCTGGCTTGACCAGGCCTGCGGCGGACACTTTTTCGGACATAAAATCGCAACAAAAGTCCTCTAGTGCGGCTTGTATTGGCCCATGATTTTTAAAGACGCATACAATCACTGTAAGGCATGCACTCATTGCCAGACCTTGGGCAACATGAGCCACCGCGATATGATGCCTCTACGGCCAATTCTCGTATGCGAAATCTTCAACATCTAGGGGATTGATTTCATGGGACCCTTCCCTATTTCTGACAGCTTCGAGCACATTCTTCTTGCTGTTGACTACGTGTCCAAATGGATTGAAGCCATTCTGACCTGAACCAATGATCATAAGGTGGCAATCAAATTCATTCATCAAAACATCTTCTCTCAGTTCGGGATTCCACGTGCCATTATCTCTGACGGAGGGACCCATTTCAGAAATGCTCAGTTCATATCACTGATGACCAAATATGGGGTGTCACACCGAATCTCTACTTATCATCCCCAAACCAACAGTCTAGCTGAGCTATCGAATCGGGAGATCAAGAAAATCCTTTAGGTCATTGTACGACCTGACAAGAAAGATTGGTTGTCCCAACTTCCGAAAGCTTTGTGGGCTTATAGGACCGCCCACAAAACCCAATTGAGCATGTCTCCTTTCAAATTGGTGTATAGGAAGGCATGTCACCGCCCCGTCGAGTTGGAGCACAAAGCCTATTGGGCTATGCGAAAGTGTAATCTAGATCTTTCTAAGGCAGGAACCCACAGAAAGCTTCAAATGAGTGAGATCGATGAGCTATGCAATGATGCGTATGAGAACTCATGAATTTACAAAGAGTGGGTTAAGGCCTTTCACGACAAGCACATATCCAGAAAGATCTTTCACCCTGGTCAGAAAGTCCTACTCTTTGATGCCAGACTCAAACTATTCCTAGGAAAACTCAGATTAAAATGGATTGGACCATATCTTGTCCGATGAATTTTTGGAAATAGAGCCATCGAAATCAGCCAACCCAGCCTTGATTCTGAACCCTTTATCGTGAATGGCCAGCGACTTAAGCCGTTCATTGAAATCATCGCTACGAACTTGGCTGAGGTATCTTTTGATATCCATTCTCCCTGAGCTCATTGCACCTAGCTGATGCCGTTAAACTCAGTGCTTAACGGCAGGCAACTCGTCATCTTTTTGAAGAAATCGAAACCCTTCTTGACACATCTTATGTTGAACTCATATTGCACTTTAGGGTTCGTCCATTAGAATAGCCTACTCCACCTTTGGTACCCGTACCTGAGCTTGAAATCGTCCACAATAGTCACCCCGACCCATCCACCCACTCAAAACCTGTTCTAATGTATGATCTAAGCTAAACTTGAACCCACCTAATTTACAATGAGGACATTGCAAATTGTAGGCATGGCGGGGTATTAAAGTGCAAAATGCTATGAGAATCACTTCACAAGAAAGGGTTTCATAAAAAAAATTACAAATTCCAAAAACCAAAAAAAAATAAAAAATAAAAAAACTGAAAAAGAGAAAACATGGAGAAGGGAGGAAATTTTGAATCGATTGCATATCAGTTTTTAGGAGAAAAAGCGGGAGGTGATAAAAATGTCAAAAAGGGGCATAATTTGAAAAAGAAAAAAGAGATAGTCATTAGTAAAAAATTAAGGAATTGACTTAGTTCTATACCAAATCAAAAAGAATGAAAATGAAAGACAAAAAAAAAGTGCTAAGAGACAAAAAGAGATTAGTATAAATGCTGATCTTAGGCCTCTTGTGCTGTGATTTTAGGCTTAAAAATTCAAGTATCCGTTAAGATCTGGATAGTCAAGAGGTTGGGGAAAATGCAAAGCTTAAGTATTAGGTCTAAGGTTTAGGGATTATTCGGCATCGTTAATTGACCCCTAGTTTACAGGACTTGGTAACCTAAGCACCCCAATCCACACACAGTCTGGTTCAGTATGCTTAATTATCAAAATCATGCAAATGTATTAAATTTGTTCTGAAAAGACTACCTAGATTAGGAGAGGCTGATCAACACAAGTTGATTTGGAAGAGTTCCTGGCATGGAGAGGCAGGAAATTCCCCTCGAAGATGCAAAATAACATACTATCTCCTCAGTGCTTGTCTCCTAGGATTTCTAAATATCCTACCGGGGGCATGTAAGCACCTTGTGATGGTTCAAATGCCATGGGCGACATTATCACGAAATATCGATTGTTAGGGTCTAGATTTAGCTACAAACGTCATGGGCGGGATTATCTCAAAATCTCGAAAGCCAGGGTTCTGGGAGTTGCCATTGGCGGTGCTATCTTGAAGCATCGATTGCTAGGGACCCTACGAGGATTGATGGTGGGAACTCGGAATATGATACAAACCATGTTGTAAAGCCAATCCAAAGCTAGAAATAAAAAGAAAGAGAGAGAAAAATCTCCAAAAATAAATAAAAGAATCTTCTGTCTCTCTCTTACAAAAACACACTGCAAACTAAACCTGGGCTAAAACATGTTACAATCACAAGTACTTTAACCGCGGAGTTCAACGAACCTTAGGTTTGTTCCTGTGGGCCTTAAAAAACCTTCGCGGCAGACTGAGGCTAGAGCTGGTTAGGTCTGGATCTTGGTTGGTACTTGAGTACCTCTAGGCCTACTATCGGCATTCTGACCTAATCTACAAAAGAAAGCACACATTAGAGTTCTGAGCATAAAAAGGCATGCGGTCTAGAATTTGAGTTAAATTCCTTCAAATTTTGCTAAGGGACTAGAAAAAGCTAGGATGGGGGTATGATGGGAACACCATCATGAGCCATAACTAGCTCAATTTGGTCTGATTAAGTCATTAGATGCTCTTACATAACCGCTAGAGAACTCTAAGTCATTGCATAATCATTCTAAGAAAAAGACAAGAAACCAGGGTTAAAACTATAATGTTACCATCATATCATCAATGTAGAATAACCATGGGTTTTCTCAGGGGTTGATTAATGGTCAAATGGTCCTAAAATGTTAGCAAATGGGTTAAGACAGACAGAAAAGGGTTTTCGCGTGTTTTGAGAATTAAACGACTTCTAAAACCCTAAAAATAGATCCGCTTAATTATCTCAGGCTTTGGTTAGGATAAAATTCACCTAAACCCTCTAAAATTCATATAAAAATATTCTCTAGGGTTTGGTATCTTCAATTTGACCATTAGAACTCATCTTGACCCAAAATAAAGTCTCAGATAGACATTTAAACTAATTTGGGTTTTTGCATAAATTACCCAGTCAAACGAGGTTAAAACCAAAATTCACCTTCACCATTGAATTCCTTAGGCCCAAATTAGATTTGTACCAAAATTTGGGCCCAATCTGAGATTATCTTGACCTAGTTTGCAACTTGGTTCTATTTGATAACACATATGACCTTAACTTTCAAAATCCTTACAAAAAGGCCACTAACTTTGTCATCATCTTCACAAATAGGTCCCTACAACCATTAATCATATTCCTACAAACTCCGGCGACCTAAAATTGGAAAGTTTTCCTTGATTCCTTGACGAATCTCTCTTAGATTTGAAAGGTAAGTTCGTCAAGGAATTCCCTTCCTTTTGAGCCAATTCTCAGGCCCTAAATCCTTCCCAATCTCTCATGCGAATGCATGAGAGATTAGGGTATCGTAAAAATCCTATCTCCTATGAAGGTTTCCAAGCTTGGGAAACAAGTTTCCCAAGCTCAAAACTACCTCTAAAGGCCTATATAAGACTCCCCAGGGCAAACCGTTCGACCCACGCTCGAATTCGGCCATGAACACTTCTAATTCCTCTCCTCTTTCTTGGCCGAAGTGCTCCTCGACATCCGGTGACTCCCCCTACCTCTCCTTATCGTCTGACCGTGATACTAGCAGTAGATCTTTCTTCCCTTCCTTCTTCTGCATTGAGCAGTACCAGCCGGTGCCCCTATCCTCTTCATCCTCGCCGTCCAACCCCTACTAGAGCTCCTTCCTTCTCCAACACCAGCCATATCGCAACCGGCACCATCTCCGCTCCTCGTCATCCGTTACCTCTCTCAAATGATTCCTCAGCTTCCCCTCATCACAACAGCAACTTCAACACTTCATTTCGACCCTGCCAATGCCCTTCGTGACTTCATCTTCCATCTCACTGGTAGACCTCCGTCGAGCGCTAGAGGCCACCACAGACCACCAACGCCACCACTCCTGCACTCCACACCTTCGTCGTTCACCGTAGTTCAAAATCCATAACTTAGTTAAGGCTATTGATCAATCTCGTACTCCCCCGAACACCACCACCTTCACATTCACAGTTTGACTTTGCCCCATACACACACCCCACACCACACCACGAAACTACCTCTGCCATGTCTGCCATGCTCCAGCAAACCTTTTGAGCTTGTCTGATGAGGTCGAAAGTTCATATTTATCTTTTTAGGTCTCAGGTAATAGCGCCATTAACGCCAAGTTTCGAGTAAGCTCAAAGATTGCCTCCCAGCCGATAGCGCCAGGTCTTCGACTCCAAACGATGCAGATTTGGTCCAAGAACATGCTCACCCGATCAATTGGAGCCATTGACCGCTCCTTGCATGTGAATTGGACGAAGGCATCAGCGGTAGCGCACGCGAAGAAGGGGACTAAAGATAGTCCCACATTGTGGGTTTTGGAGCAGGTGAGGTCACATAAATTGAATTTGTTCCTGGGGCTTATCGCCTCAGGCACAAGGGGTGAGGTCTCTCACACCCCTCACACTCCTCATCTACGACATTGCTCCCGTGGACCTGGCATAGACCCGACTACCCCCCTACGCTATCCACTCATCGCTCACCACCCACTGCCGGTGAGCCTAGACCCGGGTGTGCTCTAGGTCCAATTACCCTTATACCTGGTACTGTTTAGGCTCTGGGAGAGCGTGATCCAAGGAAAGAAAGAGAGGAGAGCGTGAGAGAATTAGAGGGTTTTTATCTCTGGAGAAATGGCTCAACACTTAGCCAAGTTTGGGACCCCTTCCCCCTTTGTTTGAAGAAGAGAATCATAGGAAACGAAGAAGATGAAGAGAAGAAGAGTAGTAGAATAGTCTGTGAAGAAGAAGGAAAAGAGTAGAGAAGAAAAAAAAGAAGAGAAGAAGAGCCACTGCAGTAGAAGAGTCTGTGAAGAAGAAGGAAAGCAAGAGAAGAAGAGGTGAAGAAGAAATCAGAAGAAAGCAGAGCACTGTTCATCCAGACGTTTAAGACGTCTGATCATTCAATCAGACGGCTGACTTGAGTTTATTTCTACATAGCTATTGAGTTCCATTTGATATTATTGTAGGGAGTAATTGGTGATTCAAATCACCATTTTACTCCATTCTTTTTGCAGTTTGACACTTGATATCATTGCTACATTATTTTGAGTCAATTCTTGATTATAATTTCTCATCTTTGTTAGTTAAAATTAAAATCTTTAGAATCAAATTCCTACTTGCTCCCAGCGAACGCCCTCGGACTTTTCGAGTATAAATTTTGTCTATTTTTTGCGATATTTCGACTATACTGCAATGCAACGATTTAAAATCTGATTTAAAGCGACTAACGGAATCCAAGTAGACTAGAATGAACAAGTTGACCCCTTAAGTCTACCAATTTTAATCATGAATTATGGTGCTTTGAATTTCACTTGAACTTTAGAATTGATTGTGATTGTGACCTAATTTGAAGGTTGGTTAACCCACAATGTGGGTCAACTTCTCCTAACCTACCCTGAAGTTTATGATGAATTGGGTAAAGAACCCAAAATAACCTTGAGTGGTTTGTAAGCAGGTTATTAAGTCTCATATTTTAGGGATTCTAGTGAATGTTAGAGCCTTCTTTTAGGGTCTTCTTGATTAGCCCACTTCAATCAAGGCTTGGGTGACACACGATGCAGGAAATCAGTTCTCTTTTAATATCATACAAGTGTGTTTTCCTTAAACCCTAAAATAGAAACCGTAAATTGGCTCTTTTCCACATCCAATTCTTTCCAAAATTGGCACCTAGGGCTTAATCAAGAAAGTGAATAGTCCTAGGCACCTTAAGTCCCTAGTAGGTGCATATATCTGGATTGGGATGTCAAAATAAATCAAATCAGGAAACTCAAGTGATTAAGTCTAAGAAAGAATGCAAGTTGATCCTAATTGATTCTTCTTTTTAATTTCTTCCAGAAATAGGGGCTTAAGAAGAAGGAAATAAGATTACCTGCCCCTAGAGTGGCTATTGTGCGGCTGATCTTCTCCCATGTACCTCACACAATCACAACAGATCAAATAAAGAAAGTTAGAATCAGATCAGAATTGTAATCAGTGAAATGAAACTGCACGTTGCTCCCTGGTAACGGTGCCAAAATGGTTACGCGAAATCGTCGATGTTTAGAAATATTAGTTATAATATAGGAGGAAAATCGTATGAAACACTTGAATTTGTAAAGCTTGAAATCAATTTGGAGTTCGAGGTCATTCACAGGGAGCAAATATGACAATTTCAATCCACTAATCATAATAGCAATAATAATATGCAATTGAACCAATGAAATGCTAAAAATAATATTTCAATAAAGATTAGTGAAAAATGATTGGGTTAAAATGGTGATTTAAATCACCAAATTAACCCTTAAGTTTAAGCTCACAAATCAACGTAAATAAACCAATAGTAATCTCAATCAATTATCAGACTAATGAACTCAATCAAATGACAGATTAGACGACAACAGAAGGCCTCAGACGCCTTAACCAGCAACACCTCACAAGGCACAAGACCTTGCCTTAAGCCTCACAGAAGAGGCACAGTAGTAGCACACCAATAGGGGCACAAGGGCCTCGCACAAAGCCCTCAGAGGCTAAGTGTTGAGAGAGGGAGAGGGCACAAATCCCAAAGCAGAGTAAAATCCTCCCCCTTCTCTCTCTTCAAAATTGGTCAAACCCAAGTAAATGGATCCACCGCCCAGACCCATGAGGCGTGAGCACAGGTGAGAGCATGTGGATAAGCACGTGTGATGTGTGTGCAATGGGGCATGCGTGGGGGACCTCACCACACGTGCATTCGAGGTAATAAGCTAAGGCGACTTTTGCGTAATATACGTTGTAACTATCTTCAGAATCCCTGATGTGGGAATAAAGGGTTGGCATCCTCTCATATGCAGCAATTGGCAAATGTTACAATGAATTGGCACAGCCGCTGCTGCTTCGCTACTCAATTGAGGACCTGAACAACTGTAGCTAATGGTTCCGCGTCGATTGCGGCCTGTAGTTGGGTGAGTTGAGGATTGGAGATGAGTGAACGGGGTCGAAGAAGACGAAGGTGGCAGCAGAGCACCGGTGAAGACCTAAAAAACAAGAAAATGGGCCTTAGGCCCCAGTCAGAATGCTCAACAGTTTCACGGGACCACGGTGAGTGTGACGGTGGCTGTGCTGTGGTGGTTAGAGGTGCAGATTGGCCTGTTGACTTCAGATAAGGTGAGCAGAGGGCGTGGAGTTCAACAGGACGATGGAGAGCATAAAGCCCTAAATTTCTTTAGGGCTTTTACTTATTGTGATACGAAGGAGGTTGTCGAGGTGATGGAAGTGTGTTTGCGTGTGCATGGTGCCGACATGAGATCGATAGAGCTCGTGCCAAACATAGGGAAGATGAAGGTGTGCGGGCGGTAGTGTGGGTGATCCTAAGGTCTAAGTAGATTGAAATGAAGAGGAAAGGGAAAGAAGAAGATTTAGGCACTTATCAAGTCAAAGGAGCAAGGGATGGGTGCCGGCTGTGATTGGCCAGCAGCAAGGAAGGAGGTGATTCCGGTGAAGGGAATGACGGCGAAGATGAGATCGAATCAGATGGAGCTTTGGCTAGAAACCATCGGAAGAAGCTCAGGGAGATGATGGTGCATCCAATTTGACTATTGGATGCAAGGAGAGGAGGGTTGAGAAGGCCTTCAGAGCTAAAGTTGTAGGTGACCGCAAAAGAGAGAGGGGTTTCTCAGTCCAAATTAGGCTGGAAAGGACGGTCGTGCATAAGGAAGCTTTTATAGAGCTTCAAATCAAGCTCTAGATGAGGAAAAGAGCTTGATTGGGTCAAGAAATCTGGGAGAGGAATCCTTGATTTTGCGAAGTTTGTACAAGTTCTACGATGCAAACTAGGAATCATGAGGTGGTTCAATCAATAGAGGATCTCTTAAAGATTGTTCCTTCCAATTTTGGAAGGATTTGGTTGAAGAATCAAGGTGATTTCCTTGTTTGAAGGTCAGATGTAGATATGTTCAGACGCTAATGGCAGTAGGGACCTATTTGAAGAAAATGATGAAAAGTTAGGGTGCTAGATGCAAAGAATTCGAAACCTGAGGGGGTGAATGTGAGAAATAGAGTTTTGAAGGGCTAAATTACAAATTAGGTCAAGATGGACTCTGATTGGGCCCAAATTTTGGTACCAACCTAATTTGGACCCAAGAAATATAATGGTAAGTTGGATTTCAGTTTTGACCATGTTTGACTGGGTACTTTGCACAGAAACCCAAATTAGGGAAAAATCCCATCTGTGACTCTATTCAAGGTCAAACTAGGTTCAGATGGTCAGACTAAGGGTACCAAACCTCTTAGGATATTTTTATATGAATTTTAGGAGGTTTAGATAAATTTTATCCTAACATAACCTCTTTAAGTTAAGTAGGTCTAAAATTAGGGTTTTGTGTACTGTTGTTGTTCTCTAAATGCGTGAAACCCTGTTTCTATCTATGTAGACCCACATTTTAGACTTTAATGCTAATTTGAACTTTAATTAACCCCTGACAAACCTTGTGGTTAATTTATGTTCAAGATGGGCTGTTAAAATTATAGAATTAACCCTGATTTCCTATTTTCTTCTCAAATCAGAATATCATGGAATTATGACCCTCAGATGATTATGTAGGAGCATTTATCCATCAAACCTGACTAAAAGTGTCTAGTTCAGGCCTATGATGGTGTTCCCATCAGTGCGCGACCCTTCCTCTTGTATAGAGAGCCACCACAAGGAGACCATTTCCTGAAATCCAAATTCATTAAGCCACTACCTTTGAAATTTGAAATAGGATCTGGAAGACACATCATCACCATTATCCCAAAGAATAGGGGTATGTCCCCAAAAGGGGCGATCTAAACCCAAAACATTTGCCAATTGAAGAAGATCCAATTCTTCCACATTACAAAGAAGTGGTCAAGGTGAGACATCAACCCACTACCATGTGTAGACCATCCCTAACGTTGGTAGGTCCACCAACTCCAGTTTAGCCACCAATGACTAAAATTCAAAAGATGATGACTGTACCCTTCCATCTAGTCTATCTTCCAATGATAGAGTAGCATTAAAATCACCACTTATCAACTAGGCCCCACCTTGAACAAAATGAGCAACATGTTTTAACTCTTTCCAAAAATCTAGTCTAGACGAACGAATGCAAGGGTCGTATACACACGTGGCAAAGAAGAGGACCCTTTCCCTTTCATGTTGGAACTAGCATGTAATAGAATAATTCCCTATCTGGAAATCTTCCAACTTCATCCACCCCTTTTTCCACCAATTACCAATACCCCTTGCTCTCCCATCAGACAAGCGATATTTGACATCAAATGTCCTATAGTTGGTAAGAGATAGCTAGAGATGCTCACCTTCCCTATCAATATGCGCTTCTTGTAATAAAGAACAATCAACCCACCATTCACGGAGATAGCGAAGTAGAGACCCACGCCGCACGCTGTCACACAACCCCGTGATCTTGTTAAAAACTAGATATGCCTTACTATGTAAAGAATAACCAATGAAAATAGAATCTTCACTTTTGGCATCAAATTTATCTAAATTAGAGCGAGTATTCAAAACAAAACAACAACATCCAAAAATCCTAAAATAACTAATCTTGGGTATTTTCCTATAATATAGTTCAAAACAAGTTTTTCACAACCTAGGTTAAATTAAGATGCGATTTAACACATAACAAGTCGTGTTAACCACCTCAACCGAAAAATACTTCAGTAACCTAGAGTCTATGTCGAATGTCCGAGCACACTCTTGAAGAGTGCAGTTCTTTCTCTTCACTACCCCATTTTGTTGAGGTGCTCAAGGAAAGAATACACATGACTAATACCATGCTCTTAAAAAAATATCATTAAACAAGAAATTTTCAAACTTGTCCCCATGATCACTATGAATTCAAGTGATATGATATCCTTTTTCAGTTTGAACCTTCCTACAAAAAGTGAAAAATATAGAAAACAGTCCATCTTTGGATCTCAAGAAGGAGACCCATGAAAATCGTGAAAAATCATCTACAATTACAAGGAAATATTTGCATCTACTAAGACTCACACTTTGTTGGTCCAAACACATCTAAATGAAGGAATTCTAAAGGTCCAGAGGTAGATATAACTTTATTTTTATGATCTTTCCTAGTTTGTATGAATCACAAGTAAGATCTACAAATTTTCCTTTAGGAAGACCTTAAACTAGTTCATGTTTGACTAATTTATGGACTAGCCTCATACGAACATGTCCTAGTCTTCTATGCCACAAATTTATTTCATTATTAGTAACAAGACATTCATAAGTTCCATTTTCATCAAATTCTATAATGTAAATGTCTTTAAACCTAGTTCCCTTAAGAAGGGTTTAATTAGTTGAGGCATGCATGATGTAAACACGTTTATATCACATAAACTGTCTATTTATGCGTGTTCTTAGGCGTAGAGTTGCATCATATGTTATAAATATTGCATGACATGCATCATCTTACATTTAAGTCAGATTGTATAAAGTTTAGGTTAATTTTCTCTTTTTGCAGTTAGGTAGCAGGGCAATATTCAATCGGGGCCTCGAATTGAAGATCCAACCATACAAATCTTATCAGGGCGACAATAGGAGTTCAATGACTCGAAGATTGCCCTGATCGAACTTTCGTAGTATCAGATATTATCCGAGGAAAATCATAGGTCAAAGGACAAGATGGTGTAAATCCGTACTTCAGATGACGAATCCGATCGCATGGATGGGTTTGGATCAACGTTTGCAGCTCAACGATGCAAAAATTGATCCAATTCGAATTCCGTGACACCTTCTACAAGTCACAAAAGATGGACGGCCAAGATGGCGCCATGTGGTGCCATCTCGACCGCTCAAATCAGCCCAACTGAAGTTTGAAGACCCGTTGCACTCTCTCTCTCTCTCCTCAATGCAAGATCAGATCTGGGCTGTTAGATCTTGATCAAACGGCCACGAGTGCACACGTCGTGGTTAGAAAGTCTATAAAGAAGAGGGGATAGTGCAAAGTGCAGAGGCATTCATGCGAGGCAGAGGCGGGGGTTCGATCCCCGTTGAGCCTTAAATCTAGTGGGGAGTGCAGAATGGCTGATTTCAGGCATTGGATGTGGCGCAAGCAGTCAAATGGCATGCAACGTGGCTGCACGGATGAGCGAGGATCATGTTGCAAGCAGGTGCTTGCATTGAAGAGGCATGAGTGCGATGCGATATGAGCCATCTGATGCGAGATGGATGGCTGAGAGTTGGCGTGCGCATGCGTTAAGGCACTGAAGCAACGAGCGAGTGCACGCATCTTAAGAGATCGGATGGTAGAGAATCTGAGGATGTGCGCGTGCATTGAGGCACCCAGAGAAGAAGAGGCGCGATGTGCACGGCAGCTATGCCCACGATCTAGGCTTTAATGAGTATTTTATCCTCCACTAAAGACCCTTAATTTAATGTTTTAAAGTGTAAAGACCTATTTGCCCCCTCCAATCTACACCTATATATAGCCCTACGACCCCCACACTTTCTTCATTGCTTCCTTTCTTCTCTCACCCCCTCCAAAGCTCTAAGAGCTTGTCCCAAACCTGGGATGCTCCATTAGAGTTAAAATTATAATTTTTCCACCTTCTCACCCAGTTCGTGGAGCATTCCACGGTGGTCCTCTCACCGCCATTCGAGAAGCGGATCCCGCTGTGACATTATCCTGCCTCGTTCTCCATTGTCCTCTTTTTTTTCCTTCATCTCGCATCTCACCACCTTCGTCTGGGCACTCCATTGTTACGACTCATCCTCCAAGTGGCCGTCGGACAAGATAACTTCTCTCTACCTTCTCTTTTACCGCTTTCTAGTGTAGATTTCCCACTTTCTATTGTAGATTTCCTACTTTCTAGTGTAGTGAGTAGTTGTAATTGTAATGAACATTAGCTTGTAGTAATGAAATCCATGTTTATTCTATCTCTATTTTCTCTTTATTTGTAATATTCTCTCTTTCATCTATTTATTCTTTAAGTAGATAGCTAGTTAGATTCAATTCGACCAGCTAATTTGCTTCGTAAAAAATAAAACAAGCGTGGTCTTGAATCAAATGTACCTAGAATTCTTTCGAGTTTCAGTAAAGTTATCTATTGACGGATTTCTTCACAAATCATACTACATCAACGAGTTTTCAAAACTGAATTCCTTTTTCCGATGTTTTCTGATACAACATTTTGGCGTCATTGCCGGGGAGGAGATGCTCTTTGATTTTTTGCATTTTTCCGCCTTACTTATATTTTACCTCACTCTCTCCTTTCTTATTGTGATTGTAGGTACTCCTACAAGGCAAGCAAAAGTAGTAGATTATAGTAAAGTGTTGTTGAAGGGTTTGTAAGTTTACCCCCACCTCACCATCCACTAGATTTCATTCCATCACCTAATAACACAAATCCTAATTAACTTAGGAGCTTGCAAAAACTCTAAGGTTACGTTTTGATTGTTTATTTGTCACCCACCCACCTTACCCTCCACATATAAAAGAAAAATTATAAAAATCTCACAGAGGTGCACAACCTCTTCTAATTTTCAAACTCAACCGGTAATTCGATCTTTGGAATCGGTACACACACCAACTCATAATTGAGTAGAAATCATATTAGGTAACCACTTGTGTGCCTAACTAAGTGATGCATCTGGCCAATTGTTTGAGTTGTTTGGGCCGCACCACTTCAATTAAAATCAACTCGTCAAGTAGCTGCCAAATAGGTTCAACTTCTACGGATTTACCAGGCACTCCACATTCTTTTAAAGCTTTAAAGGAAAGCATCTTCACTTATGCTTTCAAAACCTGGTGTGCCAACTGAACTTGATTGAATACACCTAAAGTTGAATCCTAAAACCTGCTAAGTAAGATTTAAACACTAAAATTCAACGCATCAAAAAAATAATCTTACTTGAAAATCATTGGTTGTGCACACACACATATCAATCAATCATTAAGGGCACAACCTAGATAAAGGACCCATCACATTCCAAAGCACAGTCAAACCTAGCCTTAATTAAAATAGAGTAGACGTTGGCCCTAAGGATTGGACTTGCTCTTCGGAGCCCAGACCAAGATTATTTTCGATTAGTCTGTTTCTACTGTTCAATCTGATGTCTAGCTAGGGGAGTAGAATCAAATGATCACGACTGGGGGGTACACTAGGAACCTAAGGTGCAAGCCAAAGGAAGAATCTTCTCCCCAGTCCCTCCCACTAACTGGTTGGATTGACCGGAAAGAAGTAGATCAAATCATTTATTAATCTCAAGACGGGTTCTGGGAGTCTGTAGGTTTTTAGGCTAGCTCACTTAAGGATATGTTTGTTTGTTTGTATTGCAGGGCACCTTTCTTCCTCCCATTCTGTCATGGATCCTTCCACATCCTATTCGCACTTCCAATCCTACTCTCCTACCACTACTTATTCCCAAAATGATTATTATTCTAACCAGACTTATTCTCATCCATTTTCTAGTTGGGATAATCCTGATTGGGGATATAGTTCTAGACCTCCATATTCAAGGTCTAACCCTGAACACCATAATCTTGATTTTTATCCTTCTCTGAGCTACATCAATAATAGATCACCGCCCTCATTTGGATAACCTAATATGATCTATAATCAAGAAGGATACACTGATCCTTACCCCTCCCTATAGTACATTGTCCTTAGGTCATCACCACCTTATGAACAACCTGAAATGACCCATTATCAGGGTGGGTATCCAGATCCTCAATTTGTTGACTCCCCTGCACTGAACCCAAACCTGCCTAACCCCGAACTAAACCATTTGGTTCAGGTTAACCAGGTCTAAGAGAAGGTGTTGGCTAACTTGAGGAATACTATACAATCTTTAGAAGCTCAGCCAACACCTTGCCCTGAAGAATTGGAGCCCCTAATTGAAATGATTGACGATCTTAACAAGTATCTGTTGGATTGGCTCCAGAATGTTAAGGATAAGGGCTCGGGTGAGTTTTTACTTGAGAAGTTATCTAAGTTGAGGATGAGATTTGTGATTGCTCTAGTCCAATCTTGGGATGATTCCTAGGATGAACCCCCTTCTGGAGATCCAATGTCAGAACCCGCTCAGGTGCCTGTTGGGGGGGACACGTGTTATGAGACCAGGAATGACCAGATCGTCTAGAGCAACCAATTAAAGATGAACTAATTACTTCACCTGAGATCCTTGAGTCGGGGTACAAGGAAACATATGTCTTGATGGATCAAAGAGTGATTGATGATTTTGAGGCATACATCAATGCGGATTTAGATTTCTTTGATTCTGAAGAATCATTATGTGAAGTCTCACATGAGTTTATAGAACATGATTTTAGTGAGACAACTGGGCCTGAGGAATTCGATAAATCATTTGATGGCCCTGAAATTGAGAAACTTGATCTTATTGGGGCTCACATGGTGGATTCAGATCTTGATTTCATGAAGGATTCAATTCAAAGCCCCATTCCTCAATTACACCCCTTCGAGCTTACTGAAGATTTTGAAATCACTAAACCTAAGCCCATTCTGATCCAGTCACATCTTTTAGACTTGGAAAATTTAGACGGGCTTATTAACATGCATGAGGTCCTGGAATTTGAAATACTGATTGAGGATGATAGGAATTGGGAAATGATGATTTGGGAAGCCAATTTCGGAGGAAGTAAAAGACCAAGTATAAGGGTGCCTATTTGTCTGAAACCACCAACCTTCTACCAGGACCTTTATGACACCTTTGAGTTAGAGGATGTCCAACCCAAGCACAAATTCATTGATTATCCTTTTGAGCTTAATTTCTCTATCATCTGACTTTTTGGACTTGGGTTGCATCTTCACAAATCACAGGCCCAACTCCACATGCATACTGATCTCAGGTTTTGGATAATTTTTATCCAGAACCTTAGATATACTAGACCATGGGGTATGGGTCTGCATCACAATTTAGTTCACATCTATGGACATCTTCTCCTGGCAGGTCGAAAGCTAGATTTTCTTATTCTGATGATGACCTGCACCTGTGAATTCTTTATTTCTTCTTCTTTGTATAGTGTGCCTAGCTGAAGGCACTAAATTCATTATGTAAATAGTTTCTTTTCATCTCAGAGCCAACCTATTATTCATTCAATTCATGAGCTTTCTACTCTACTCCACTCTTTTTCATGTCTTTTTAATACAATGAGGACATTGCATTAGATAGGAATGGGGGGTGGATATTCATCAATGAATTATTTCGTCAACTCCGTAGATTCTTTTTGTTTTCTTTTCATTTATTTAAAAAAAAATGGAATCAGTAAAGAGAACTTGGGCTTTAGAAAATTTTTAATCTTAGAGAATAAAACTATATGATTTGAATACTTAGGCCCTTCAGGTCTTCGGGCTTAATCATCCCGGGTGTCCACTAAAATGTGGATTTGTTTATTGAGTCCTCGCCATTCTGAATTTACTTCAATTTGGTTAAATAAGTTGGGGTGATAAATACATCACTTATCAACCCACCCTCTGATTTGAGGGGATTTTAAGTCAAAGCATCTACACACTATTTGCACTGACTTTCTTTTTGGTGGTTTTTACGGAAATTGGGTAGCTAATGAACCTTCTAAGGTGGTATGGTTGGCAAGTTATCGTGGGTAACAACCCATTGGTAGGTTATCCAAAGCCCAGTCATACGACCATTCTTTTCCTACTGCCTTCAGGTAAATCTTAGATCAGAGAAGCCACCTACCTACAAAAAAAAAGAAAAAAATAGAAAAGGAGAAAAGAAAAAAAAAGCCACACTTCACCGCAAGAGTATGGCTGGCAAGTTATCATGGGTAACAACCCATTGGTAGGTTATCCAGAACCCAGCTCAAGAAATGCACGTATAATTCCAAAACACTTAGGAAGAAGTGAGAGAATAAGCTGAGGAGATATACGCTAGGTTCGCCCTTGTGTTGACCCTATAAAAATAAAAGTAGGGAGAAAGCTATCGGTCGAATAGATACACCTTTAGGCAAAATTTCCTTTCAAGGTCACCTAGGGGTGTAGAAACCCGAAGTCCATTTTAATCACTGATCAGTGAGTCTATCACATTTCACATAAAGATGCTTAGAACTTAGGGTTCGCTTCGGGTCTTGGGTGGGTTGAGTGGCCGTAGAAAGCTGCTT
This sequence comes from Thalassia testudinum, assembly GCA_037157565.1. Lineage (NCBI taxonomy): Eukaryota > Viridiplantae > Streptophyta > Magnoliopsida > Alismatales > Hydrocharitaceae > Thalassia > Thalassia testudinum. Next base: position 38,159,496 of record JAZHRO010000014.1, read on the forward strand.
CAAAACCCTAAACTCAAAAATCCAAAAACAAAATAGAAAAGAAAAAAAGAAGAAAAAGATCTTTCTTTGAATAAGGTGAGGGCTTGAGGTGGTCTGCATTTTGGCAGACACCTGAGTGCTACTATGTCTCTGTAGTTCAGGTCAAAGTTGAAATTCATAAGCATTGAAAAATAACTATTGCCCAAGAAATTTGACCTAATGCTCTTATAAATAGCATGGAGTTTTGCTAGGGACTAGCAAAAGATAAGCATGGGGGTGTGATGTAAACATGTTTATATCACATAAACTATCTATTTATGTGTGTTCTTAGGCGTAGAATTGCATCATAAATTATAAATATTGCATAACATGCGTCATCTTGCATTTAGGTAAGATTGTATAAAATTTAGGTTAATTCTCTTTTTGTGGTTAGGTAACAAGGCAATATTCAATCAGGGCCTCAGATTAAAGATCCAACCATACGGATTTGATCAGCGCGACAATTGGAGTTCAACGACTCCAAGATTGCCTTGATCGAACTTTAGTAGTATTAGATATTGTCTGAGGAAAATCATAGGTCAAAGGCCAAGATGGTGTAAATCTGTACTTCAGATGACAAATCCGACCACATGGATGGGTTGAAATCGATAATCGCTACGCAACGGCACAAAAATTGATCCAATCTGACTTCTGTGGCACCTTCTACAAGTCATAGAAGATGGACGGCCAAGATGATGCCACGTCGCACCATCTCGACCACTTAAACTGGCCCAGCTAAAGTTTGAAGACCTACCGTGCTCTCTCTCTCTCCTCAATGCAAGATTAGATCTGGGTTGTTGGATCTTGATCCAACGGCCACGAGCATACATGTCATGGTTAGAAAGTCAACAAAGAAGAGGGGATAACGCAACGGGCAAAGGCATTCGCGTGAGGTAGAGGCATGGGTTTGATCGACGCCGAGGAGTGAGGAGTAGCTGATTTCAGCCATTGGATATGGTGTAAGTGATCAGATGCCATGCAATGTTGCTGCACGGATGAGCGAAGATCACGTTGCGGGTAGGCGCTTACATTGAAGAGGAGTGGGCATGATGCGATCGGAGCCGTTGGATGCGAGATGGACGGCTAAGAGTTGGCGTGCGCATTCATTAAGGTGCTAAAGCAATGAGTGGGTGCCCACATCTTAAGTCATCTGATCCTACGATCGGACGGCCAAGAATCTGAGGACGTGCGTGTGCGTTGAGGCACCCAGAGAAGAAGAGGCACGACATGCGTGGTAGCTACGCCCACGATCTAGGCTTTAGTGACGGTTTTATCCATCACTAAAGACCCCTAATTTAATGTTTTAAAGTGTAAGGACCTATTTGCCCCCTCCAATCTACACCTATATATAGCCTTACAACCCCTACACTTTCTTCATCCCTTCCTCTCTTCTCTCACCCCCTCTAAAGCTCTAAGAGTTTGTCCCAAACCCGTGATGCTCCATTAGAGTTAAAATTATAATTTTTCCACCTTTTCGCCCCCTTCGTGGAGCATTCCGCTATGGTCCTCTCCCACCATTTGGGAAGCAGATCTCACTGCAATGTCGTCCTACCCCATTCTCCGTCATCCTCTTCATTCTCCTTTGTCCCTCATCTCACCACCTTCGTCCGGGCACTCCATCATTGCAGCTTCTCCTCCAAGTTGCCATCGAGGAGGATAACTTCTCTCTACCTTCTCCTTTACCACTTTCTAGTGTAGATTTCCTGCTTTCTAGTGTAGATTTCTTGCTTTCTAGTGTAGTGAGTAGTTGTAATTGTAACGAACATCAGCTTGTGGTAATGAAATTCATGTTTATTCTATCTCTATTTTCGCTTTATTTGTAATTTTCTCTCCCTTTCTTCTATTTATTCTTTAAGTAGATAGCTAGTTTAGATTCAATTCGACTAGCTAATATGCTTCGTGACAAATAAAACAAACGTGATTTTGTATCAAACGTCTACCTCCTTTTGTTCAACCCAGAATTCTTTCGAGTTTCAGTAAATTTATCTGTTGACGAATTTCTTTGCAAATTATATTACATCAACGAGCTTTCAAAACGCAATTCCTTTTTGCGACGTTATCCGATCCAACAATGCATAATCTCAAATATTTTGGAAGTAAAGACAACTTTATATCCCTTATCAAAAATTTGGCAAACACCTAACAACTTATGTTTCAATCCTTTGACCAATGAGACATTTGAAATTGGGGATAAAGGATAACCTATCTTATAAAGGCCAATAGTATGGCCCTTGTGGTTGTTGCCAAACGTGACTGTTCCTCCACCCGTAGGTTGGAGGTCCAAAAATTGGTGCTTGTCTCACGTCACGTGCTTCAAACATCCAGAATCCATCACCCATCGGCCTCCTTGATGGTAGTGGTCTCTTGGTCGTCTTTCTTGTAGGTTTTCTTGTTCCTACGAAAGACCTTCTTTGGTGACTTTGGAAATCCTTAGGCCGTTCTAGTTTGAGTTGCCCTTCCTTCATTCTATAGATCCAATTCTTGACATTATAGTATCCCTTGAAACCTACAAAACAAAGTGTAAGTTGTCTTTTTTGTATCCATTTTAGTGTGGATCCAGATTTTTTAATGGTCCTCTTTGGGGGAGGATCCTTTTTTTGCTCATTTTGGCTAGTCTCAAATAACCTAGTCGAAGCTTGCTAGAGGAAGGCTTTTGGTGGGCAATGATCTTGTCCAAATTATCCTTTCCTTTAGTAAATTTGGCTAAGTCCTCAAGCAATTGATTTGATTTTTCTTTAAGGTGATTATCTCTATTTTCATTATATCTAATTTATCTTCTAATCCTCTAATCTCCAATCTTAGTAAACTGTTTTCATCCTTTCTAAGGGAGTTTGATTTCTCAAGAACATGAATTTTGTCAAGAAACTCCTCTCCATCTAGAAATTTTTGTTCTCTCATGGCTGTATATAGATCATTTACTAATGATTGTCTTTCTATCATCAAGTTTCTCACTTGCATAGTTAAGGCAGTTGTTTCATTAGTGAGAATTAGATTCTTTTCCTTAGGATTCTTGATCATTTCCATACTTTCTGGATTTTCAATTTTTAGTGACTTGCCTTTAGTCTTGACTTCTTCAAATTCTAGGTATAATGAATCAAATGCATCTTATAATTCATTTAGAGTGTAAGAGTTTACCTTTGATTCCTTGGAGTCAGATTCAGAGGCTTCATTTGTTGCCATGAGCCCCAAGCATGCGGTCTCTTCATTTGACTCCTATTCTTCCTCTTCTTCCTCTTCTTCGGAGCTAGAGTCATCCCAAGTTGTGTGGATTGCCTTCTTCTTGAATGGCTTGCTCTTTGAGAATTTCTTGAAGCCTAATGGGCTCTTGCCTTTCTTCTCTTCATCCCTTCTCAATAAGGGACAATCCTTCCTCATGTGACCTCTTTTCTTGCAATTGTAGCATATAAGAAGTTCATCTTCTCTTTTATTTCCCTTGATATCTCTTCTATTCCTAAGGAACTTTTTAAACTTCTTAGCTAATAAAATAAATTCTTCGTCATTGGTACTTACCTCATCATCTGATGTTGCTTTGAGGGCCAAAGTCTTCTTTAGCTAGGGTGTGATAGACTTCTTCTTTTGATCCATCTTAGTCTCGTAGGCCATCAGATTTCCAAGTAGGTTGTCCATATCTAGGTCTTCTACTTTGTTTGCTTCTTCTATTGCCATGACTTATTGCTCCCATTCTAGTCCAAGGGAGCGAGGGAGCTTGGCTTGAAGCTCCCCTTGAATGAATGTTTTTTCTAGAGACTTAAGGTTATTCACGATGAATGTGAATCAGGTCTACATGTTCCCAAGTCTCTCATTCTCCTTCATGGTAAAGGCTTCGAATTCTTGAGATAAAAGATTAATTTTAGAAGTTTTAACCTTTGATGTACCTTCGTGAGTTACCTCTAGAGTCTTCCAAATCTCATAGGTGGTCTGGTATTGACTGACCCAGTTGAATTCTTCCGAGCTAAGTGCGTAATATAGTAAGTTCATCACCTTTTCATCCAATCCAAGATGGTGGATTTGCTCTACGGTGTATCCCGTCTCTGGCTTGATGGGAACTTCATAGCGGGATTCACAATTCTCCTAAAAGGAGAAGTCATTGGCTTGAAGCTAGATTTTCATCCGATGCTTCCAATAGGAGTAGTTGCTTCCCTCGAAGAGTGGTGAATGGGTGGTGGACTGGCCCTCCATCCTGCTTGTGGACACGATTCTTCCCTCCATTTGATCTTCCACGGATGTTTCTCTTAAAATGCATAATCCTACTCTAATACCAATTAAAATTGAACTAGTGGGGGGTGAATAATGAAATTGAAAACATAATTGGTAAATAAAAATTCAATCACACAAATAACACAATAATTTTTAGGTGAAAACCCAAAATCAAGAGAAAACCACCACCTAAGACAATCCTTGACTTAGGATTTCTAATCACCTAGTGATCAATCCACTAACCACCCTACTTAAAAGAGGGTAATGCACCCCAATTACAATTCCCACCTCCGATCTCAAAATGAAGGTTTCTCCCTTCACAAGGAAGAGATGGGGATCTGACAAGCCGGATACTCAAGTACAACATAATATGAAAACTAAAATGAAAGACACCCTATAGAGCTTTGCAAATAGATATGATAGTCGAAGAATTCATGAGAGAAAATCAGGGTTTAGGGTTTCAAGAGAGAGAAACCCATGTTGTCGTATTTGGTAGAAAATTTTGACGTATCAGATAATATTTATAATTGAGACTCGATGAGTCCCAGGTAAAACGAAGGGAGGCAACTCACAAATGCCAATTTGTCATCACCCTTAGCATCTATTCACATCTAATTACTAAGATTTTGTCAACTGCATTACATTATATCGTTGCATTTAGCATGAATGTGCATTTAGGGTTTAAAGCATAGATTAGCATTCATTTCACATTACCTCATGTAGTTTCCATTTGATTACCAGGGATTAATGCATTGGAAATTAAAGAAACCCTGGCAGTATGGAAGGCACTTGGAACATTTGTGAAGATAGAAGCTCCAGAAGTTGGATCCCAGCTCAACTCAGCTAGATCCAACTCAAATCTAGCTTCTACCCTACTCCCTCTCCACCTTAATGGCCATCCACCTACATTAAAACCACCAACCTTTGGTGCCTAAAATACACTCCTTGGCACCCTTTAACATGGCACCAAGGAAGCTTCCTAACCATCCTCCTTGGCACCCTTTCACCTAGCGCCAAGGAAGCTTCCTAACCTCCCTCCTTGGCACCCTTTCACATGGTGCCAAGGAACCTTCCTAACCACCATCCAAGCTACCCTCCTTGTCACCCTTTCACATTGTGCCAAGGAAGCTTCCTAACCACCATCCAAGCCACCCTCCTTGGTACCCTTTCACATGGTTCCAAGGAAGCTTCCTAACCACCATCCATACTAGCCTATAAAAAAAGCCCCCATCCTACCATTCAAACCATCCTTGGAAAGCAACAATTCTTCCTATCAAACACCTATAGCCACCCTACATCCCATGCCCAAGAAAGGAGAAGGAGAAGGAGAGAAGAAGATTAAGGGAGTAACCTACCCGCTCCCTTGGTGCATTCTTCCTCTACTCTCTCCTTCCTTGTGTCATGCCATGGAGCAAGCTTCCACCTTTGAGAGGAGTAACTCAAGGAGCTAAAAGGAAGTCTTCTTTAAGTCTCGGAGCCACCATTCTTTGAGCGAAGGTTGCCTCAGCTACTTGGGAGAATTTTCTATCTTTTATTTTGTTGCATTTTAATTTTTGTTAAGCATTCATCTACCTAGGGATTAACTAAGTGGAATCTTTGCTTAGTTGAGCTCCCTAGGTACTTTGTAAACATTTCTTCTTAATAGCAAAGTGCCTTTCTTCATTGTTGAATTTTTAATTTCGAGTAGCAACTTTATTTATTTTAGTGCATCATATCTTTCTTTTAATTACCCTAGGCGCACTTGCCTAGGGTGAGATTAGAAGAGAAGACTTCTCTTGTCACTTAGGTTCTAGACGTTGACGTAGTTTCTTTAGCATAGTTCTATCTTCGCATTTGTATCCCGCTTATTTCCCAACATAAAAATTTACAAAAATCCAAATATAAAAAGAGAAGTGTTGATTTGAGAGGTGAGTGAGAGAATAACTTATTTGACTAACAAATTGGCCTCCTTGGATGACCTTAGATACCACCACTGTCTAAGAATATAAATTTAAAAGCTGATCACTTTTGAACATTGCAATGACATTAAAACCTCCATTTATAAAATCATGCAAATCTCGCATCACATTTTGGTGCTGTTGCCGGGGAGGCACGGCTTACTCTCATATTTTATCCCTCTCTTGCTTTATTAGGTCTTCACAAATTTTGTTTTGTGTTTTGTTTAGGTACAAACCAAGAATGGGAGAGGGATTCAGATTTGCTTGGAGTAGGAAACTTCAAGTGAACTTGTCTTCCCGCATACTTCAAGTTAGTACCCCTGACCATCTCTTGTATCATCATCAAAATCTCTTAAAAAAATATTTAATTTTCAAAAAAATCAAAAACAAAAACAATTAAGGGTGGTGAAACCCTAAAACTCTTTGTGTTTCTTGTTTGCTTCATTTTTCCACCACCCTTACCTTATTGGTGTCTGATTTTTGAAAATCTAGACTTCTGTCTTGACTTTCAAAACTCAAGTTTGGGCACTTAGAAGCTTCCTAAATTCACCAAATTTCACCCAGGGAAGCCCCTTTGAGTCAGGAACCTTGAGTCCAATTTTCAAGAAATTTTGCTGAATAAAAAAATTTAAAAAAATTCACAGACTGAATAGGGGTTAGACCTTATTTTTTTACTATCCGTGAATCTTATAAATTTTTATACTCATCAGATTTAGGTAAACTTTATATTTCTAGAGATCTTGAGAAATTTTATATATCATACAAAATACTCAAAAAGTTTTGAGATCATTTGAGATTTCTACAGAATCAATTCCCGAATCTATCAATTCTGACTCTTGACACCAATAAGAAGAAAAATTCTAAAAAAATATCAAACGATTTCCTAAAATCACAAAAAAATAATTTTTGGATTCCTTGTGTGATATTACATCAAGTGGTGGTGTGTTTTTCTTCTTTGGATCACCACTCTTAAAGATTTCATAAAAAAAGATTCATTTAGGAGTTGCATACTAGGATTTTCAATTCTAGGGTTTTGATTTTATTCTCTCTTAGTCACACATGCACTCAAAGGAATTGATTCTCACCAACTTACCACTTGATTGTCTTATTGGGTGATCACCTTCAAACTTGTTTGAACATTTAAAAAGAGAGAATCTTAAAATCTACAAAAATTTTATAAAAACCCTAAAATATTTTCACAAAAATCCTTGTTTGTAAACCTCCTATTTTGGTTTGGGCCTCACTTCCTGCCCAATTTTCACACACACAAAATTTGAAATAATCAGGCATTACCCCAATTAATGCCCATCACATTCCTTATGCACTTTAGCCTCCTAGACCTAATTAAAATCTATAATAATTTCACCCCTAAGGTTTTATCAAACTTAGGCTTGCTACCTAGGTCCTAAGATTTCCTTAGTTGGTTTCAATTCCTTCATCTATGTCTAGTGCCAGACTGAGGGGTTGTGTCAAATGACCAGACATGGGTTTATATAATCCCCTAGTGATTTTCCTAGGACATGCTTGGGCCTAACCCTCCCCTTAATCAGTCTAGCCAAATTTGTTGAGGGAACGGTTATCAGCTACTGATTTCTTATTTATTAGATAGACCAAGTCTTAGGTAATTTTTAGGGAGTCACCCTTAAGTTAGGTCTAGAATTTTGCTTGCTTGGTTGCACACTTATTCTTCTCATCTTTCCTTCCTCTCCTCCCCATCCTTCCAATGCATGCACAAGAGGTAGTCCCAAAATCCACACTTGGAGGGACCTCTTGATTATGCCGCCTTGCACAAAAAGACTTTCTTCCTCTCATTTTCATTCTTCAAAAATGGAAAATCCCCAAAATAGGTCCTATGAAACTTCCACCTCCCACCGACAAAACACTTCTGATCTAACCTTTAATTTTGTTTCTAACCCTTCAACCCAAAATCCACAATCTAACCTGCTTTTTGACTTACCCATCCCCAACCTGCTTGTCCTAGAACTACTTGAGATGCCACAAGGACAAAATCAAGGCCCCCCGCCCAATCCCCTATACATGATGGTTGAGCAACTGACTCAACTATAATCAAACCAACAACAGTTGGCTAGGACTGTAAAGAACCTAGCCAACCAAGGGCAAAACTTGCCACCCCGTCAGTAGCCTGTCGTTCCTCTTAAGGATTTTTACAATCCTTCCAATTATGAGGATAGACCAAGGGTGGTCATACCGTAGGGGGACTTTGAGATTAATCATGTCGTTCTGACCTTAATCATGGCCTTCCTTAGAAAGACCCGTTCAGCCACCCTGAGGAACTTACTCTCCTCTCGCAGATGACTCGTTCTCACAATGTGCAAGAGGATTTATGGCTGATGTGGTTACTTTTTTTGAAACAGAAAGGAAAGTTATCTTGCCCCGATAGCAATCTGGGAGAGCATTTTATTAATCAATATGAAACATGATTACAGCGTAGAACCCCACATATGTATGAGAGACCAACAAACATTTACAATTTGCTCCACACATATTGGTCTCTCATAAAACAAAAAATCATTCCTTGCTCTCCATACACACCACATGACTACCGCCATGTGATTAGGTATCTTATGATGCAACAAAATTTTTTTTCACAAGTCATCCCAAATGGGGAGAGGTTCCCTGCAAACTATTCTCCATACTGCATCAGTGATTATGCAGGAAGAAAAAATATGGATGGAACTATTAGTCGGCAAACCACATAGCAAGCAAGATTGCAATACAGCACCTATTCTTCTGTGTTTGAGATCACCTGTCACCAGTCCATCCCTCCTGCATAGCCATAGAAAAATTTGTATTTTAATTGGGATCTTTAGCAGCCATAGTTTTTTTCCTATCACATCCATTTCCAATGAGTGGGAATGCCTCATGAGTTTGTTGTATGCTTTTGCAGGAGTGAAGGTTCCATCCCAGCAATATCTGTCTATACTACCAGGAGAAAGTCTAAAAGCCTTCAGATCTTGCTCCAGACATGTTCTTTCCTCCCATGTTCTTGTGCCTTCTCTACTAGATTCACCCCCGTCGATTCGCCAATCATCACTCCCATCAAACAAGAACCTACAGACTGGAGCCCCTTTGTTCATGTCAGCCGCATAAACTCTTGGATAGCCATTCTTTAGTTGACCCAAAGGTGACCATTCCTCCTGCCAAAATTTAAAGGACCGTCCATCACCTAAGATAGGCTTAAACATCTGCCAGTTGTTCTTCATAGCTTGTATCATAGACTTTCAGAAGGGAGATGGCTTGAAAGGTTGGAGCCGGTCTAGAGAGCTATGCAAGCTTCCATAATTTTCTTTAATAAGATCCACCCAATTCTTATGTTCCCCATTAAACAATTTGATGGCCCACTTGAGTAGTAAAGCATCATTGAACACTTTAAGAGATTTAATTCCCATACCACCTTGGTCTTTCAGTTTACAAAGACTATCCCACTTCACTGGTTGGAAAAATTTACCTTCATGATTTGCTCCCTTTCAGAAGAATCGCTTCCTCATCACATCAACACGCTTCCAGATGGACTTGTGTGCTTTAAACATTGAGAAGAGAAAAACTGGGATGGAGGTTATTACTGAGTTCAAGAGAATAAATCTGCCCTCTTTGGATAAATATCTGTTGTTCCACCCTTGTAGTTTGACAAAGATTTTATCAAATAAGGTGTGCCAGTCACTCTTCTTTAGTTTAGTACATTTTAGAGGTAAGCAAAAATATTTGATTGGGAGGTTAACCAAGGGGGTACCTAGTGTTGAGGAGATGGTTCTTTGCTCTTCTCCCGTTAGCCCAAAACATACCAAAGAAGATTTATCACTATTCAATTTCAAACCTGATATTTCCCTAAATATCTGTACCATGTGGAATAGTGCCTGAGCTTCTTGTTCATTCCCTTCCACAAAGAATACTGTATCATCAGCATATTGCAACACTGGAGCCAAGGCACTCTTGTTGGAGATGGAATATCCTCTAATGAGCCCAGACTCTGATAGTCTGCAGGCATACCTCGCTAGAGTGTCAACCGCATGGTTGAACACAAGTGGAGCCAGTGGACATCCCTGCCTAACACCACATTGAGGTTGGATCCATGTCCCACATAGTCTACCATTAATCAAGGGTGAGAAGGAAGTAGTGGTGATACATACCAGCCCATCACCATCTCTTGTGCCATAATGAAAGATTCTTGTAATGACCTATTGGGGAGGAAGGCAGATTGTACTAGGAGAATGATGTCCTGAAGAACCTTCCTTAATCAGTTTGCCAAAACCTTACTTACCAATAAATATATGGAGTTAGATAGAGCAATTGGTCTAAACTCCTGGAAATAGTTTGCACCTGGCTTTTTTGGAAGTAAAAAGAGGTAAGATCTGTTAATTTTATCGAAGCCATAATTGCCCCTTTGAAATTCCCCAATTACCTTCATCACCTCCCCCTTCAGCATAGTCCAAAATTCTTTGTAAAAGAGGACCTGCATACCATCTGGACCTGGAGAACCTTCAATATTCATATCATTAACTACTTCCAAAACCTCATTTTCAGAAATGGATGTCACCAAGTTGTCAGCCTACTGCGTAGAGATGCAAGGAAGGATAGACCCTGCCATCCTCCATGTTTTGCTTACTGCAGCCCGAGTATTGTCTCTAAAATATCTGGTAGCTGCTGCTCTGATTTCATGACTAGATGAGGTTTCCTGACCATCCACCACAATGGAGGAGATGAGGTTATATCTTCTATGTGCACTGGCTGCCAAGTGGAAGCATGTGGTGTTAGCATCCCCCTCTTTGAGCCAAAGTTGTCGTGAGCACTCCCGCCAATCCATTTCTCTTTTTAAGTCATCCTTGGCCACAATGTCTTGCCATTACTTCCTGTCTCACCGCTCTTATTCAGTTAGACTGGTAGCCTCCTCTTTCCCATCCAGATGCTGAACTGTTGCCAACACTTCAGTACATTTTTGGTTCCTCAATACTACAACTGTTGTCCCATACTCCTTCAGCATAGAATGCAAAGATGCAAGTTTTGCAGCTAATTTGATAGTTGCAGTACCTTCAGCCTGGTTAGAACACCACCAACATTCCACCATCTCATGGAAGCCCTGTTCTCTGAGCCAAGATTTTCTGAACTTGAAGTAGGAACCCACATGTATACTGTCCCCACTATTCAATCCAATTGCGTATGGTCTGAGAAGGGGTGCTCCAGCCCTGCCATTGAAGACAAATGAAACTTTTCCATCAGCTTCACATTCTCGAAGAATCTATCCAATTTGGAGCACGAGCCACTTCCACTTCTCCAAGTGAATTCCACCCTAGCAGTAGGGAATTCAGTCAGTCCCAATTCTTGAATTGTTATCTGAAAGCCAAGGGAGGCATTGTCCATTAACCCACCTGATCTGTCTGACTCTGTCAAGGTACAATTAAAGTCTCCTCCGACCAACCATGGCAGTCCCTGGGAGTGTCTCGCAAGGTCTGTCAGGTCCTCCCATAGTTCAGACCAATTGCTCAACACACACTGGCCATACACACCAGTGAGAAGGCATTCCATCTCCCCTTGGATCATCTTACATCTGCAGGAGATAGCATGTCTAGATTTAATGACCTCAAGCACCTCCAAGCATGCCTCCTTCCACCAAAAGGCCATCCCTCCAGATCTGCCATTTGCTTCTACTACCACACAGCCAGCATACCCATTCTTCTTTAAATCAATCCACATGGGGCTGCTATCACTTTCTAAATGCGTTTCTTGAATGAGAGCACATTCAATGTCCCATTCTCTGAGATATCTCATAAGTGTGGCTCCTTGAACTTTATCGTGCAACCCACACACATTCCAGGAAAGAACTCTCATCTCCCCTTTTGAGAGCCCCCCATGTTTGCTTGAAGCGTACGTTCAGCACCAAGTATCAAAGCAACAGAATTTTCATCCACCTTCATGGTAGTCAAATTCATTTTTCTTTTCCGTAGTTTATATGGGGATCTCCCCAAGGTTGATTTTGACAAGGCTCCAACCCCATATTTCAGTTCCCCTTCAATATTGAAGGAAGAATTTTGTACCACCGAATTCACTGAAATTTCTTGCAACACCCCCACAGAGTGTTCACCCTCTTGTGCAATTTGGTCATCCCCCATCTCATCCATCTCCTCCTCAGCCATCTCCTTATGATGATGATCCTTCCTTTTTTTTGGTTCAAGAGCTCCCTCAGATAAACCTCCCTCTGTGTGATCCAGGTGATGTTCCTCTTGAACAATCTCTGCATAGGTTTGCTATTCTTTCTGCTCATAGACCTCCTTCACCATTGCCTTAAGTTGCAACCGCAGAAGCCATGAACTCCCACATCTGAGAATGATCTTCTCTAGCAATGATCCCCCATTGAGAATCTCCACTTTAACAAGTAATGTTCTGCCATCCCCTTCCCTCAAACCAACCTCTGCCTCCTCAACTACAGTCGCATATCCAGCCAGAGCAGCAGCTACCACGCTTCGCGACCTAAGATGCAAAGGCAAACCACTGATTTCTAGATTCCCTGATCTAACGGCAACCCTTTAAGGTGGCCCTTCTGGCAAGCCCCATCTAAAGGTGATGCGTTACTTACGCAACTCAGTAATTAAGTTAATTTTACTTAATTTAGAGTAGAGAAAAGTCACTTAGGTTAAATCGAAGTTGTGTCGATTAGTAGTATAAGGTCGAATTAACCTAACATTTTAGAAATTTTTACTGGTTGAGTCCAGGTCATTCGCTGGGAGGTATAATTCATTCTAAATTCACTAGTTATCTTTATTTTTCTTTTTAAGTATAGGAGGTATATTTAATTATAAGAGCATGAATTTTGCCAAATGATTTAAACTTTTAAGAATATACAAAATTCCATATGAAAACACATTTACTCAAATGATTTACATTATTAGCATATAAACATGTTTGTTTTCTATTTTATTTCAAAGGAAATAAGGAAAATAAGAGTTTTTCTATTGAAAGATACCTTATTACAACATTCAAGTATAGAAAGAAATTAAAATGATACAAGAAAAATAATTTCATTTCTTTATTTCTTCAGCCACTTTTCTTCTTCTTTCTTACTTTCACTCTTTTCCTTTTATTTAGCCTTTATCTTTTAGTCTCTCTCTCGAGCTCTCTTTCTTTTTCTTTCTTCTCTTCTTCTGCTTCTGCTTCTGCCTTCTTCCTTTCTCTTCCCTAAATCTTTCCTTAATTCCCTTAGTGCCTATTCTTCTTCTTTCCTTCCTTAGCTTCCTTAGCTGCTGAGCCTTAGCAGTTCTTCCTCAATATTTAACCTTCAACACTTAGCCATCAGTTCTTCTTTTCCTTAAGCCAGCTGAACCGAGTTTATTTTCCTTTAACCAAAAAATATTTTTATTTATGGTGAGGTCCTTTCGAGGATACGCAGCATCCTAAGATCAGGGTGGGACCAAACACTACTCGGTCCTCGCCTGATTTCATTATGGTTTGATTTTGGTTTATTTCATTTGAGCCAAATCGGCCCTCTCTCGAACCGAACCGGTTCACACCTCCCAGGCCTCGCCCTCTCAGGGCCACAATCTCTCACGTCCACTCGGGCGCACACCCATGGGCACACATGCCCGCACACACACACACAAATGCTCATAATGCCAGATGTTCAGATCGGTAACCGTGCACCAAGCGCTGATGACTGAAGGGCCCATGTAACAAATTCCTTTTGTTCCCATGCGTGCACTCGAAATCTACTGATGTGGGACTATGTTCCCCCCTCCATACTCGACTTCAACCAATCAAATCTCCCTACTCAAAGCTCCATTCCAAGTGACTCAAGGCTTGTTGGAAAGCTCTAAGGTAGATCTACAAGGTTGCAAGGTCAATTTAAAGATAAGAGGATGTTTTCCTCTTCAATTTGAAGAGTGAAACAAGGGGGTTCCTACTGGTTATACTACCTGGAAAGTGAAGTTAATGCTTACAGTGTCCACAGATGGACTTGTCTCTCTTATTTAGAGGTATGAATAGTTTCTATATATGATTCTATAGTTATAGGTAGAGGTTCTGAAGCTTTAGAGGCTTCAGGTAACACAGAGAAGCTTCAAGCTTCTCTAAAAGCTTCAGAGATAGCAATTTACAACCTAAAATGTGCAACAGACACTGAAGAACATATCTGAACGATTTCAACAAGTTCTAAGGGTTAAAATTGACTCAACTGGGCAGGATTCAAGATTAAAACTCATCAAAATACCAATGCTGTCAGTTTGGGTTCAAAAATAACCCAAACTGATAGAAATCAAATCCTATCAATTAATCCATCAGAGCTCACTCAATTCTCTTTTAAATCATTCACAATCTTCCCAGAAATAGTTTGAATCCATCAATTCATCATTTCATGCTTAAAATCAGAATCTTCTTCCCAGGTTTGATTGAAAGGCCTCAAGTTTTGACTATCGGTTAAAAGCCTTTTTAAAAGAAATTAAAGCCCCAAATAGAATCTCCTCAACATTAGGAATTCATTCAGACTCTTAGATAGGTGTTCTAACCCTAAAAATTAGGGTTTTAGGCTCGTCGCCTGAGATCCAAAACCACTTTGTTCGTCAGAGCAATTGAAAGATTGTTTCACAGATTGGATCACAGAAATGAACTCAGGGTAAAGCATTGATGCTTCCAGAACTCTTAAATGCATCTTTATCCTAACTGACAAACTTCTCCAACTCTGCCAGAGTTGGAGAAGATGAACCTCAATCTATAGCTCTAGTGGTTAAAATTCCAACTAAATGACCTCAAATTAATCAGTGATCGCACTTATATCATTCTAGAGCTTTTCACCAGGTTCTGAAGGTTGAAGCTCAATTTTGACTCGTTAGAGCTCGCCGGAGCTCTGGTGAGTCCAGAAAGAATGAAAAGTGTGCACAGATTGTGAATTTGTGCCACTTTTAGTCTAAAAAGGTTCCTGAGGTTGCAAGGAATCTCAGGGACTCAATTAATTCTTCATTTGTTCATTAGAATTAAGGTTTGACAGTAAATTTCATTTCTTAAAGGATCTGTGTTGTTAATGCTCAGGACTTATTTTCCCACTGAATTGAGTGGTCAAAACAAGTCAACAGATATTTACAATCATAAATATATATATAATTAAGGATTTGAACTTCTCCTGAGCTGCCATGGATAGCGAGGTCAGGAGCTTAATTACAAATTGGACATTTATATTATAAGTGGTAATTATACATATTAGAGTGTTAATTAGGGTCCTTAGGTTGTGAATAAGTGATGGAGAACCCTATGAAGGTGGTTCTAAACTCAGCTACTGTCGCCATGGACAGCGACAGTAGTTGGTGGAGGTGAAGGTGATTTAGGCGATTAAATGATCAATTAAATGATTAAGTGTGATAGAAATGATTGTGGAGGTTAAAGGAAGGTGGACGGTGATTTCAAAAGATAAAACTAAGGCTCTGGTGAGCACAAGGAGCTCGTCGGAGTCGGAGAAGATGACATCTGGAATCTAGAATTAACTCTAATCTAACTAACTCTCTAACTAACTAAGCTATCCTACTCCTAATCTACTGTTACCTGGACGAAGATGTCAATAGGGTTCCGTCGAAGGTTCATAGCGGATGACAAAATCAGAGGGTGAAAAGAAGAATCTCTGGCGGGCGGATGTGAGCGGAGCAGAGGATTTCCTTGGTCGACGTCTGTGTCCAAAGACGCAACTGACCATGGCAGATCTCCTCGGCTGATCAGAATGGATGGAGGAAGTTAAAGAGTGAGATGGAAGGTCACCGGAGTTGCAGACGAATAGCCTATTGGGTCGGCTTAGTGTTAGAAGAGGGAAGGGAGCCAACTTGCCAAAAATCGGAGGGGTGAGGGGGTATTTATAGTGGTTGGTGACGAAGAGAGTAGCGGGGTCTGGACGAAGAAGGAGCTTGAGGAGCTTAACCTCCAGCGTCGTCTTCGACGGCAGTGAGGTTATCTCCCACTAAAAATTAGGATTTCTGGTTAATCCACACTGGTGGATGAAGATGGAGTGGTGAGCACAAGCTGCAAGAGCTTGGAGAAGGAAGGATGATGTCGGCAGGGCGATGATCGTGTGGTGGCGTAACTCTCTGTCGACAGCTGTCCACTCAGGTGAAGAAGAAGAAGAAGGCAACAGGGACTAAAATGTAATGAAACTTATGGACTTATGTGAAACTTAAGGACTCGATTGCAATGAGTTTTAAGGACCAAAATGTAAACTCAGGTTTTAAAGGTTTATTTTAACTTAGATCATTTTCAACATTTTATATATGTTAGTAAATAAGGTAATTATTATGTTTTCACCTTGAATTTACATTTTTGACCTTTTTAGATTAATTTATTAGATTAAGTAAAATTACTTAAGTTATTGTATACTTATGTATATATTATGTTTAAGTTAACTTATTAATTAAGGGAATGATTAATAGGATTTTGAGTCCAATTCTTAATTAAATTATTAATAATGTTTATTGAATGATAAAATATCATTTTTAACTTATTTTAAGGTCCTTACTATATATCCCTTATTCTATAATTAATCCTTATATATTCATAACCTTAGCTAATTAACTAGGAAGACTAGTTAATTAGGGGTAATTAGAGATTATGATGAGTCTCTCATCAAAAGGTGAGACGAGTCTCTAAATCGCAGTTAAATTTTCAAAAATAGATGATTTAAATCGAAGTCGCTCCACGTCCATCATACCCAAACCAAACAGAACAAATCTCGTAGGAGATAGGGTAGAAATCTTCCAATCTTCAACAGAGAGTGAAAGGAATTTTACCAAACCTTTGATGCAGTCTGTTGATGGATTTCCGGCCATCACCTCCCCTACCAAAGCACCTCTGAGCATAAGTTCGGAGGTCTTTGTATCCTCAGACATTGGAACATCAACATCAATGGTAAAACCCTTATAGTTGTCTAGCGGCAGCGGCGGTCTAACATTATGTGTCGGCTTAGGTCTCCAGACTGACAACTTATCTGGTCCCCTTCTCCACCTCGTGCAGGTGTCTCTCTTATGTTCGTGACCACCACAAGCCAGGAAAACAAGAGGGGACCGACAGATCGTCGCTATATGGCCTCTCCTTTGGTAGCGATAACAGACATCTCTGTTAACCCTTCTTCCCATCTCCCTCTCTTTTCGGTCACCATCCATCCAATTGCTACCCCTTAGGGTTTTCCCTCTTCTCTCTCTCCTCCACCCTACCCTCGACCTCCAAGTTGACCATCCCTCACCATGGTCGATCTCTCCTCTCCCCTCCCCTCTCTCTCCTCTCACCATGGTCTCGATGCCTCCTGGCTGATGTGGCTATTCCCACTTTCCCTAAAGGATAAGGCCGCATACTAGTTCAGAACCATTGGCAAACCCATTACCATTTGGCCTTAGCTTAAATTCTCTTTCCTAAAGAAATTCTTCCCCATTGATCGTACGATTTTCCTATGATGATCTATTACGACCTTCCAACAAAAACCTGGTGAGACCGTACATGATGCTTGGGAGTGATTCTAGGACCTTTTAAGAAGTTGCCCGCATCACGAGGTTCCAATATGATAGCTCATGCAAATCTTCTACCATGGATTAGAAGATCAACTTCAACATTTCATTGATGCCTTGTGTGGCAGCAACTTCTTGAATAAAGATGCTGAGAGTGCCTATGATCTTTTTGAAGAAATGAGTAAAAGCTCATTTAACCATGCGTCTATGAACACCTTTAGCAGGACTGCCAACTTGCAGTTCGGTGTTCATGAGATAGGCACTCAATCAATCCCCGCTACCCAAGATGACCCTCAAATGATTTCCCATAGACTCGACCAAACGTAATTAAATCTAAACAAAATCAAGGAAAGACTTACTACACCCACCCAGGTTCCACATATGACCTTGCCTAACATTCTAAATAGAGAGAACTTGTACAATCTCAATATTGTCCCTATTGAGTATAATCAATTTTTTGAGGCTTTCTATGGTTCCTCGGGGACATGCAGTTATCCAAATCCTAACCCCACTGAGAATATTTTTGCCCTCCAGGAGCAATTTAGAACTTTCTCCAACTCCAATTAGAATTACCTGACTCACACCTGGCCCAATCAGGTACCCTCTCAAAAACAAAACCAATTTGGAGGGTATGGGTAGAACTAGACTTTCTATCAACTTGGGCCATCCCAAGAAGACATCAATGCCTAGGTTATGAAAACCTTGCAGGGGATGCAAAATCAGATGTCGGAGGAAACCTGTGTTGTTACAAATCTCCATAATCAGATTAGGGTTACATTGACCCAGAGTCCTACAGGACATCTACCATCCAAGCCCATACCGAACCCTATTAATCAAAGGAACCACTACCAGGGTAGGCACTAAAATCAGAATAATACTAATCAGCCTCCAATCAACCTAGCATCATAGTACTTGCTAGGTTTCTTGCAACATCAGGCCCCCCAAACCCCTCCCAGGAACAACCAAACTGCCAATGCAATTACTTGGAGGAATGGGAAAACAATCACTGATCCTGGGCCTTCACACCAACTTGATGAAACCCACACTACCCTAGTGCAAGTCCACTCTCTTAACACCATCACTCAGGGATAAAAAGAAATTTATTATCATGACATGACTCCTGTCCCTTTTCCCCAACCTCTCCACTCCACCACCAATAGAAGAAAAAAAATGAGCCCATAAATGAGGAACTCATGGAATTATTTAGGCAAGTTCAGATGAACATCCCTCTTCTCGACATAATCAAATATATCCTTGCCTATGCTAAGTTTTTGAAGGATCTGTGTACTCCAAAAAGGTAGAATAAAAACCTAAGAAGAGTTCATCTTTTGAAGACAATATGATCTATCATACAGAGCAAGCTGCCTCCTAAGTTGAAAGACCCTGACGCACCTTTGATTTTCGTGATTATTGATGATACTACATTTAACCATGCCCTTCTCAATCTCGGTGCCTCGGTCAATATCATCCCTATAGTTCTATTCGAGGAATTTAAGACCAATGATCTCAAACCTGTCAAGGTTACCTTACAATTAGCTGATTGATTTGCAATCAAACCTCAAGGGATTGTCTAGGATGTCCTTGTCAAGGTTCAGAATTTTGTCTTCCCTGTAGATTTTCTGATCCTTGACATTGAGGTACCTGAATCTCTAATCAATGCCCCTATCATTCTTGGACGACCCTTTTTAAACACTGCGAAAACAAATATAAATTGTCATATGGGTAAAATGGATATCAGTTGCATATGCCAAACAATTACTCTAGATATTTGGTCGGGCTCGGATAGGTTGTGTTAATATGGTGATTTAATCATTGAAATGAGTATAGTGGTTAACCTAAATCAAGACTAACCATCTTTTTACAAAATTTTTAACCTGGCCTACTTGATTTTATCTTGGTCACTTTTAGGCCCAGGGTCAAACTCAGGGAAGCGGGATAAGAGGTGAATAAGTTTTTATGCCGTCCTACAACGAATCTCGTCCATTCTCTTATTATGTTTTTGGTGTTTTTCTGTTTAAGATTTCTTTTCTGATAATTTTTGTCCTTGAGGTACACCCTCAAAATCAGGTTCTTGGCTTTGAGCCAAATTAGGGTTCCAAAACTGGTCTTACTATTCGCAAGACTGAGTACCTACAAGTCAAGGATTATCTTTTCTCTTTTATATATTTTTTATAATTTTGATAGCAGGAAAGAGAAATACAAATAAGATAAATATAGTATATATATGTATATAGGGGTGGGGGTGGAGGTGGAAATGGCGTGTAGCACGGTGTCAAGTTGATCGTCGTCTAGGAGGACAAAACCAATAGGACGAAGTGCTGCGTGGAGTGTAGGATGGATGGGTGGAAGATGTGTGTGGAGATGCTTTCTGTATGCGTTTATCGGGGAATATCAGCAACTGGTGCAGATATTCCCACGATACAACGTGTGGTAGGTGATATGAAAAAAAATATATATATATGTATATGTATAAATACATATATATATATAGATATGGTTATAATTATATAGGTGTATATGCAGTTATATATGTATATAAATATATGTATATATATATAGATATGTAAATATATATATAGATAGATGTATGTATATATATATATATTTATAATTAGATATATATGTATGTATATATAACTATTATAGATATATATATATATATATATATATATATATATATACATATAGTAATATATGTATATAGTTATATATATGTGTATATGTATATAGATATATGTAGATGATATATATATATACATGTATTTATAGTTATAGATATATATGTATATATATATATGCATATAAATATATATATATATGTAAATATATATATGTATATATATATAAGTATATAGTCTTGTACAAGTGAGTGGGTGTGTGTACGAGAGTGTGTGTGTGTGTATGTGTCTGCAGGAGGAAGTGAGAGAGAGAGAGAGAGAAAGAGAGAGAGAGAGCGTCTGCTGGAGGAAGAGGGCGAAGCGAGTTAAGTCATCCGGGGGCTTCAGCCGACGTCTGGTGGCCCACTCGCAAGCACAGGCATGTAGGCGCACGAAGATGCACGCACATACTGGAGGGAGCGAGTGCGACGGAGGGACTGCAGTGAAGCGCGCTGCGCACTGAGGGGAACGCGAGCGAAGAAGCGGGTGCTGGGAGAGACGCGGGCGTAGATGGGTGTGGGCACTGTCGTACGTGGGAGCAGGCGCGCGGACGGGCTGGTGATGGTTGCAGCGCGGAGAGAGAGCGCGCGGTGATCGGATAAGTGAGAAGCTTTCCTGCCACCGCACTGTAGCTACAGTGTCGTGCTCTCTAGCGTGAATAGTAGCTACAGTGCACGCTCGGCTTGCACGACCGGCTATGGCCTATTCTGCGTGCGCGGGCGCTGCGGATTGAGCCTGCACATGCGGAAGAAGCTGTGCCGGCTGCTACATAGGCGCGCGGTGGCTTGCGCGCTGAAGTGCTTGGTTCGGGACAACCGGGTTTTATTGTTATAACGTTGTAGTATAGCCAGTTATTACCAACATTTCAAATATATAAATTTTTTACTCGGAAAATAAAAGAGTTCCTGAGGTCGAACTCAGGGAGCAAGTTGTATTCTAGAGATATACATATTTCTTTTACAAAATAAAGAAAGAGAGAGGGAAAGAATTTGTTGTTCTCTTTGTTTTCTCCTCGTGATGTTCTTCTTTCTTTCTTTCTTTCTTCAGATCTCCTACTTCTTCTTTGTTCTGCAGAGGTGATGCTCCTCTTTCTTTCTTCAGATCTCCTTCTTCTTCTTCCTTGGTTTCTGTCTTGGCCTCTCTTCTTCTTTTTCTGCAGTCTCTTCTGTGAAGGTTTCTTCTTCCTTGGCTCTGCTGTACTTCTTCTCTGCAGCCTTTCCTCTTCTTCTGCCTTGCTCAGCCTCTTCTTTAGAGTTTCTTCTTGTTTCTCCTCCCTGCGGCTAAGTGTCAGCTTCTTCTTTTCTTTTTCAGCCAGGGACGTCACCCCTCCTTCCTTCTTTTCCCTTCAGGCCGTCGTCTGATTTCCAAATCAGACGACTTAACTACCTGTTGCTACAGTCAGCTTCCTTCTTCTTCCGCGGGTCTTCTTCTTCGCCTGTGCCTGCACACTTCAGAGTTTTTTGTCAGAGGCAAAACCTACTCTACCCTCCCCCCCCCGCGTCTCTCTCTCTCTCTGAAACCACTCTTGGGAAAGCTCTCCCAGAGCTGCCGGGTAACCGGGTTCGGGTCAGGCCCGGGTCCAGGCCCACCGGCGTGAGTGGTGGGCGAGGAGTGCAGGTCAGTCTTAAGTCGGGTCGAGTCGGGTCAGGTCTGCGGGGCGTGAGCGCGGACGAGACCGGGTAACCGGGCGGGTGAAGGGGACCTCACCCCGTGTGCTGAGGCAGTAAGCCTCCAGCACTTTTGCATCTTATGTCGCTGCGACTCTTCAGGCTTTTCCGAGGTGGGACTAAATGTCCCACCTCAATTGCGCGCCCGCAGCGGGGAAATCAGCGGGAGATTGCGGCGTCACGCGAAGCTTCCTGCCTTAGCTGCGAGCCTGGTGTTTTGCCAAAACGCCTCGCAAGGCCTGGGAGTTGAATCTGGGCGTGGCGCTGAGCGTGGCGCGCCTGTAGCTGCAGGTGGAAGCAGTTCCTCCCGCGCGGCAATGGCGGCGGAGGTCGGGTGGTCTGTTCACAAGAAAACGGCCTCTCAGCCTAATCAGAAGGTGCCAGGAGCTTCGCCAGGGTGCGGCGAAGCTCGTGTGGGTGGTGGCGAGGCGCGGGGCGGCGTGCGAGGGCTGCCCTAGGTCGGACTGTGGGTCGGAGGATGGGTCTGTTTGGTGGGGTTTCAGAGGGTGATGTGGGGGAAGTGGCAGGGCGGAGGTTGATCAGGGTGAGGAGGCGGAGGTCCTGCGGTGGTCGGCGAGCCGTGTGGGTCGCTGAGGTGATGGGAGCGGCTCGCCGGAGGGTGGTCGGAGACGAAGGGGGTGACGATGGTCAGGGTCGGTCGAGGGCTTAATTGAATAAATTGAAAGCGGGGAAAGAAAGAGGAGAAGAAGGGGAGTAGCTCTAGCTTACTTGCAGGGACGAAGGGGGAGGAACAGGGCGACAGTCGTATCGACTGTCGTCGGAGAAGACGATGCTCAGGGAAAGGGGCGGCGGCGAGCAGAGAGCCGGAGAGGCGCCAGCTGGGTGCGGCGTGGCGCGGGAAGAGCAGGGGAGGAAGTCTCTGCTGCTGGTATTGCGGCAGAGCGAAGAGGAGGAGGGGGAGGAAACCGCCGGAGCTGGTGAGCATCTGCCGGAGGAAGAAGAGAGGAAAGTTGGGGATTTTCTCCGTCAGATCCAGGCTGCCCCGGTCGGTGGAGCAACGGGGGGTATTTATAGGGATCAAACAGGGAGGAAGGCGGAGGGAGACGACGTGTCTCCCTCGCCGGAGGATGGCCGGAAACAAGAACCCATACCGTCCGTGCGTTCGCACGGCCGGTATGGTGGGTTACAACGACCAGGGGGGTGTCCCTGCGACGGCTGACGACGCAGGGCACCCCCAGTTTACTTGCCAGGTCCCCCACCTCACCCTGCGCGGCGCCATGCTCCGCGCAAGGTCGCCGGAGCATGGTGCTGGCAGGTTTTGCAGGGGGGACCTGATTGCAAAGAACGAAGGAGAGTTAGGGGCCAAAATGCGAGGGTTCAAAAGTTGAGGGCCAAAGAGTAAATATATGAGGACCAAAGTGTAAAGTCGGTCAAGGAGGTTTCTTCTTAGGCTCAAGTTTTTATACATGACTAATTAGGACCTAAGGAATCTGATGGTGAATTTCATTTCCATACTAAACCTTGTTTGACCGGTCAATTTACGTAAAAACCCAAATTAAGTTATTAATTGGGCATGGTTCTCAATGTAGGTCAAAAAGGGTTCTGAAGGACAAATTGAAGGTTCTAAACCCTGGAGATTATTTTTCTATGAATTTTAGAGGGTTTATTCTATTTTTACTTTGCCTCGAACCTTGTGAATTGAAGTGGGTTGTTTTAGGGTTACAGATTATCATTTAGTTTCTTGGAATTGCTGTAGCCCTTGCTAGATCATTTCATCCCACTCTTATTCATATTAAGCTGCTTTGACCTATGTTTGGGCCCTGAATTACCCTGTATGCAGATTATACTGGTAAAATTGCATTTTTACCCCTTATGACTTGTTTTCTTCTCAAACTCAGGATTCTCTGAGTTAAGCCTTTCCTTGAGATATGTAGGAGCTTTTATCCTTTGTATTAGGTCAAAATGAGCTTGTTATGGCTCATGATGAGGTTCTCATCATACCCCCATGCCTAGCTTTTGCTAGTCCCTTAGCAAAAACTTAAGGTTTCAACCCTTGTTCTAGACCATGAAGTTTTTAATAGTTTTAGATAAGTGCCTTTTTTATTTGAGCATAGATTAGGTTAGAATGCTGACCATAGGCCTAAAAGGTACTCTAGTACTAATCAAGATCCAAATCTGTCTAGCCTTAGCCTCAGTCTTTTAGCAAAGGTTTTTAAGGCCTACAAGAACTAACCTAAGGTTTATTGGACTTCGTGGTTAAAGCACCCGTGCTTGAAATGATTTTAGCCCTGGCTCAGTTCGCAGTGCGTTTTGTAAGAGAGAGATAGAAAGTTTTTCTGTTTGGAGAGTTTTCTCTCTCTTTTTCTTTTTAGTTCTAGCCTAGGATTGGCTTTTCAACACGGTCTGTATCAGATTCCTTGCTCCCATCATCAATCCTCAAGGGTTCCTAGTGATCGATGCTTCGAGATAGCACCGCCCATGGCAACCCCCGGAACCCTGGCTATTGAGATTTCGAGATAATCCCATCCATGGTATTCCGTGGCCGAATCCAGACCCTGGCAATTGACACTTCGAGATAATGCCATCCATGGAATCTGAACCAGCAGAGTGCTTACATGCCCCCAGTAGGATATGTAAATATCCTAAGAGACAAGCACCGAGGAGATGATATTTTGTTACGCATCTTCGAGGGGATTTCCCGCCTCTCCGCACTGGGAACTCGTCCAAATCAACTTGTGTTGATCGGCCACTCCTATTCTAGGTGTTCTTTTCAGAATTTTGCGACGCTTCTGCGTGATTCTGATTTTTACGCTTACTGAACCAGGCTGTGTGTGAGGTTAGGGTGCTTAGGTTACTGAGTCCCGTAAACCAAAAATTAGTTAACGAGGCCAAATACTCCCTAAGCCTTAGACCTAATACTTCAGCTTTTCATTTTCCTCAACCTCTTGAGGAGTGTCCAGATCTTAATGGGTACTAAGAGTCTATTCAAGAATGCCTAAGGTTTGCATTCTTACTAATCTCATTGTGCACTTTTCAGTTATTTTCTTGAATGAGGTCTAGAACTTAGGTTAATTCCTTAGTTCCTTACTAATGACTATCACCTTTTCTCATAATTTTGTGCTCCTTTTTCATTTTGTTTCTTTTCTCCTTCACAAAATTTCCTTCTCCTCTTTTCCCTCTTATTCTTTTTCGAAAAATTTTTAATTTTTATGGTGTTTTTGGCATATGTGAATTTTTTGTTTGAAACCTTTTCTTACAAGTTTTGCACTTTCATACCCCCCCCATGCCTAAGATTTGCAATGTCCTCATTGTAACCTAGGGGTTTGTATTTAATTTAGTTCATACATTAGGACAGATGTTTTGATGAGTGAATGGGTCGGGGTGACTGTTGCGGACGATTTCTAATCCCAGATGCAAGCACCTGAGGTGGAGTCGGCTGTCCTAAAGTGTGAGCTTTAAGTGCAAAAAGGTATCAGAACAAGTTTCAGGTTTTCAAAGAGAATGACGGGTTGCCTCCCGTTGAGCGCTAAATTTGATGCCTTCAGCCAAGCGGGAAATGCGATGGAGAGGGGATGGTCAAATCAGCAGAGTTTTGTAAGACAAGCACCTTGATTAAGAGCCTGGTTGGTCCAACCAGGTGCTTGTTCAGATCAACAGGCTGATGATGCAGCCCAAACCCAATCAATCTGGTGGGTTGATAGATGTGGATAAAAAGGTGTGGAACCCACCATAAACTATGAAGCTCAGATGGATGTGGAAGTGTAAACGCAGGGTTTGGCTGAGTCGAATCAGCCTGGTCAGAGTAGGGACCCGTAGAATAATCAATGAATGACGCGGAAACTCTACGGGGGTGATCAGAGAATGATAGAGCATGGTATGTAGTCTGATCAATGTTCGAAACCCGATGTGGAAATGCAATCGGCTCGGTGAGAGGTGAATCTGAATAGAAATTGAGTCCGGTTGCGGGTCGGGGTTTGGGAGAGGTTTTGATCCGTTCTGTGTGTGCGGACAAGGTGGCCATTGTGTACGAGGGCTCTTCTAGAAACAGATGATAGGTGGTTTTCTGTAGAGAGTCCTCTGGGTAACTATCAAATGCCGGAAGAGTGTCTGTAGGATGAAAGGAATCGGTTTCGAGAAAAAATTTGGATTCTGGGTTACAATCACTCTTGGTATTTTCTGTTTTTGGTTCCTGAGGATCGAAAAGGAATGATTCTGTGTTATCAGTGATCTCGGGAATCAGGACCTCAAAGTCGGAGTCAGAGTCATGAGAACTGAGGTCGTAGATAGGCCTGGCGTGTTCAGGAAGGGGAATCTTTCCGCAATTATAGTCAGATCTGAAATTGTCGGAGAGTTGGCGAAAATGATCATGAATTCCACCACAGCAAAAATCATCAGATGTGGAATCAGCAGCCTGACTGGGTTCTAGCCTATATGTCACTTCTGGGCTCAAAAAGATGTTCTGTTCAAGCTCTAAGCTGGTAGGATAGACCCCATTAAAACCTTGCTCATCCAACTCCTCAGTTTCTGTATCATAAATTGGCATGTTTTCTGAAAAATCGATCAGATTTCCTGAGGATGTTGGAGAGGGATATTCATCAAATAGAGGCCCGGAATCATATTCTGTAAAAATTTGATCTTTCTCATAAGGGGCCTCATAATCTTCCCAATAAGTTTCAGATCTAGGTTCTAGGCTTAGGATGTGGGTAGAATTATTAGAACCTAAGTCCGAATAACCTTCGAGGGTTACCTTATCAAAACAAGGGGCGGAATTTATACCCTCCAGAGGTTCAATTCTAATCTTGTTATTGCAGGAGTCTTGGAGTTCTAAGCTTGGTGATTTATGGCCTAGGGTTGGCTCAGCATTGTGTTCTCCTGCAACTTCCCAACCTATTTTAATGCTATCTTCTATTTGGGTTGGGAGTCGACAACCACCTTGTGCCTCAGTCCCGAGGTCTGGGAAACTGGATTGATTTTTAGTACTGTTCCAAGATGGTTCATCCTCTGTTTCTGGTATATACGGGTATTTCTGGTTGATAATTTGTTCTACTGATTTCATCATTTCTACCCGTTTCATAAGGGCATCTTGGTGTTGTTCCCAAAGTACAGGATTTGTCAAGCATTGAAGGTATTCAGATTGGTGTAATTTTTCCATCTCAATGTATCCTGTCATGAGCATATCTCGGGTTGATCCTTTTGAAATTTCAGTCAATAGAATTTGGGCACAGTTTATGATGAAAGCTGTGGTTGTTGGAACATCAACCTGAATGTTTCCTATTGGTGTTGAGGGTTTATATTTGATTTCATAGATTTCAAGGGCATCCTCAATCATTTTATCTTTCATGGATCTCATATATTCAGGTTTTTTGAATGGTAGTCTTGCTAGGTAATTAGGCTGCATAATTGGATCAGGTGGTGGAATCAAGATATAGAATCAAGGTTTGAATCAAGATGGAAGAAGGGGATTTTGTTCAGAATCAGAGGAAAGAAGGGCTGTGTGAATGATTTTTGCAAAAACAAAGGAGCCGAGGCTTAGCCTCGGGGAGAGTGAATTTCTATAGGAGGTTTCAAGGACCTCCTGAAAAATACTGAAGGACTGGATGAGATAAGCAGGTGCTGGACCCAATCAAGACACCCAAAAATTTGTTGGGTGACTATAGAGGTGCGGGGCAGATGGACCCCTTGATCAGAAAGATCGTCCACCTGAGAATTACCTGGGCAGCCAGAGAGGGAGAGTCCCGCAAAGACCCCTACACGGTAGAGCGTCCCCACGGGTTACAGGGTTTCCCCCACCCGACCTCTCTTGTCACTGCGGTTCCAGGTAGACCAGAATGGGGATCTTGACCTCTTAAGTCTCCCTTTTTTTTATGTTAAGATCAAGGTGCTTAGGTTTTCACTTGAACTTTAGGTGTTTTTGTGAACAAAGTGGCCTAGTTTGAAGGTTGGTTGACCCCAGGGGTCAACTTCACCTAGTGGTTTCCTTGAGAAGTTAGGCCTTGTTTTAGGGTTCAAGTGTTTAGAGAGAGCCAATTGTTTAGGATTTTTCTTTTCAATCAATGGCTTGGGCACACCTCTTTTGGATTTCCTCAATTCTTGATTAAGGGGTGTGTCTCTACTGAAATCCTAATGTTTGACCTTATGTTGGCTCTACTTGGTCCATTTAACTCTTTGTTGGGTAATTAGGGCTCAAGGAAGAATGTGTTAGCCCTTAAATACCCTTAATAGTGTGCAGGAGTGATGAGTTGAAAACATGCAACTCTTTATGGTTACTAAGTATGGAAGACAGGTTAGCCCTATATTGCTTGTTCTTTTCTTTTCTTCCTCTTTAGAGTTTAGGGGTTAATAGCGAGAGGAGAAATTTACCTGTCCTCGGAGTGGTTGTCGTGTGGTTGCTTGTCTTCTTGATTTCCTGTAGCTGCACAAAAGAGAGGAGATTATCAGAAATTAAAAAGAAACAGGAATGTTTACCTCTAGAATAGCCGTTGCTCCCCGGCAACGGTGCCAAAATGAAGTGCTTGGTTCGGGACAACCGGGTTTTATTGTTATAACGTTGTAGTATAGCCAGTTATTACCAACATTTCAAATATATAAATTTTTTACTCGGAAAATAAAAGAGTTCCCGAGGTCGAACTCAGGGAGCAAGTTGTATTCTAGAGATATACATATTTCTTTTACAAAATAAAGAAAGAGAGAGGGAAAGAATTTGTTGTTCTCTTTGTTTTCTCCTCGTGATGTTCTTCTTTCTTTCTTTCTTTCTTCAGATCTCCTACTTCTTCTTTGTTCTGCAGAGGTGATGCTCCTCTTTCTTTCTTCAGATCTCCTTCTTCTTCTTCCTTGGTTTCTGTCTTGGCCTCTCTTCTTCTTTTTCTGCAGTCTCTTCTGTGAAGGTTTCTTCTTCCTTGGCTCTGCTGTACTTCTTCTCTGCAGCCTTTCCTCTTCTTCTGCCTTGCTCAGCCTCTTCTTTAGAGTTTCTTCTTGTTTCTCCTCCCTGCGGCTAAGTGTCAGCTTCTTCTTTTCTTTTTCAGCCAGGGACGTCACCCCTCCTTCCTTCTTTTCCCTTCAGGCCGTCGTCTGATTTCCAAATCAGACGACTTAACTACCTGTTGCTACAGTCAGCTTCCTTCTTCTTCCGCGGGTCTTCTTCTTCGCCTGTGCCTGCACACTTCAGAGTTTTTTGTCAGAGGCAAAACCTACTCTACCCTCCCCCCCCCCGCGTCTCTCTCTCTCTCTGAAACCACTCTTGGGAAAGCTCTCCCAGAGCTGCCGGGTAACCGGGTTCGGGTCAGGCCCGGGTCCAGGCCCACCGGCGTGAGTGGTGGGCGAGGAGTGCAGGTCAGTCTTAAGTCGGGTCGGGTCGGGTCAGGTCCGCGGGGCGTGAGCGCGGACGAGACCGGGTAACCGGGCGGGTGAAGGGGACCTCACCCCGTGTGCTGAGGCAGTAAGCCTCCAGCACTTTTGCATCTTATGTCGCTGCGACTCTTCAGGCTTTTCCGAGGTGGGACTAAATGTCCCACCTCAATTGCGCGCCCGCAGCGGGGAAATCAGCGGGAGATTACGGCGTCACGCGAAGCTTCCTGCCTTAGCTGCGAGCCTGGTGTTTTGCCAAAACGCCTCGCAAGGCCTGGGAGTTGAATCTGGGCGTGGCGCTGAGCGTGGCGCGCCTGTAGCTGCAGGTGGAAGCAGTTCCTCCCGCGCGGCAATGGCGGCGGAGGTCGGGTGGTCTGTTCACAAGAAAACGGCCTCTCGGCCTAATCAGAAGGTGCCAGGAGCTTCACCAGGGTGCGGCGAAGCTCGTGTGGGTGGTGGCGAGGCGCGGGGCGGCGTGCGAGGGCTGCCCTAGGTCGGACTGTGGGTCGGAGGATGGGTCTGTTTGGTGGGGTTTCAGAGGGTGATGTGGGGGAAGTGGCAGGGCGGAGGTTGATCAGGGTGAGGAGGCGGAGGTCCTGCGGTGGTCGGCGAGCCGTGTGGGTCGCTGAGGTGATGGGAGCGGCTCGCCGGAGGGTGGTCGGAGACGAAGGGGGTGACGATGGTCAGGGTCGGTCGAGGGCTTAATTGAATAAATTGAAAGCGGGGAAAGAAAGAGGAGAAGAAGGGGAGTAGCTCTAGCTTACTTGCAGGGACGAAGGGGGAGGAACAGGGCGACAGTCGTATCGACTGTCGCTGGAGAAGACGATGCTCAGGGAAAGGGGCGGCGGCGAGCAGAGAGCCGGAGAGGCGCCAGCTGGGTGCGGCGTGGCGCGGGAAGAGCAGGGGAGGAAGTCTCTGCTGCTGGTATTGCGGCAGAGCGAAGAGGAGGAGGGGGAGGAAACCGCCGGAGCTGGTGAGCGTCTGCCGGAGGAAGAAGAGAGGAAAGTTGGGGATTTTCTCCGTCAGATCCAGGCTGCCCCGGTCGGTGGAGCAACGGGGGGTATTTATAGGGATCAAACAGGGAGGAAGGCGGAGGGAGACGACGTGTCTCCCTCGCCGGAGGATGGCCGGAAACAAGAACCCATACCGTCCGTGCGTTCGCACGGCCGGTATGGTGGGTTACAACGACCAGGGGGGTGTCCCTGCGACGGCTGACGACGCAGGGCACCCCCAGTTTACTTGCCAGGTCCCCCACCTCACCCTGCGCGGCGCCATGCTCCGCGCAAGGTCGCCGGAGCATGGTGCTGGCAGGTTTTGCAGGGGGGACCTGATTGCAAAGAACGAAGGAGAGTTAGGGGCCAAAATGCGAGGGTTCAAAAGTTGAGGGCCAAAGAGTAAATATATGAGGACCAAAGTGTAAAGTCGGTCAAGGAGGTTTCTTCTTAGGCTCAAGTTTTTATACATGACTAATTAGGACCTAAGGAATCTGATGGTGAATTTCATTTCCATACTAAACCTTGTTTGACCGGTCAATTTACGTAAAAACCCAAATTAAGTTATTAATTGGGCATGGTTCTCAATGTAGGTCAAAAAGGGTTCTGAAGGCCAAATTGAAGGTTCTAAACCCTGGAGATTATTTTTCTATGAATTTTAGAGGGTTTATTCTATTTTTACTTTGCCTCGAACCTTGTGAATTGAAGTGGGTTGTTTTAGGGTTACAGATTATCATTTAGTTTCTTGGAATTGCTGTAGCCCTTGCTAGATCATTTCATCCCACTCTTATTCTTATTAAGCTGCTTTGACCTATGTTTGGGCCCTGAATTACCCTGTATGCAGATTATACTGGTAAAATTGCATTTTTACCCCTTATGACTTATTTTCTTCTCAAACTCAGGATTCTCTGAGTTAAGCCTTTCCTTGAGATATGTAGGAGCTTTTATCCTTTGTATTAGGTCAAAATGAGCTAGTTATGGCTCATGATGAGGTTCTCATCACGCGCGCGGAAGGAGAGGCCGGTGCCGTGCTGCTGTTGTGCTTGAGCTTCAAAGCTTGAGTCTTGCAGCAATGGCGGAAATGGCTGGAATGATGAAATCAGAGAGGTGAACCACCACTCCTACCGGCTCTTTGATGAGCTGGGTGGTGGTGGGACTCACAGTGGTGGTTGTGTACCACTGTGAGTTGCTCCTGCCTGCAGCATAGCTCCTCAAGAAGAAGAGAGGCTGCGTATGGAGGGGAGAAGGGAGGAGACGGCCTGGAGGAAGGAAGGGTGCTATGAGTGTTGGACCAGGCTCCCTGCAAAGAAGATAGCTGTGCCCTTTTAAAAGAGGATGGAGGCAAGCATAGCCATGCCCTGGGCTGTGCATGGCTGTGCATGCGGCTGGCAGGGCAAGCTGGTGCAGAGAATGGCATGAAGAAGATCAAGCCATGCCCTGCAGCCGCGGAGGAGAAGAAATTCAAACCCAATAAAAAATGAAGATGGAGATTTTGCGAGGCAGCACTTGAGGAATACGTTAATTTCAAGGCCATTTTATTCACTCTCCTCCCCTCTCAAATAAATGCATGCATGAGTTTATTTTTACAAATGCGACTATGGCTACCTAATATACACAGGCAATGATAGGAAATAGCACAAGATGGCACAATTGTTGGTGCATTTTTGCTATGCAATCATACCCCAATGCCTATCTTTTGCTAGTCCCTAGCAAAACATTTTTGTATTGTATTTTGAAATGATCTTTAAGCTGAAGATCTTTTTCAGAGGCAACATAGGTGTGTTTATTTGTTGGATATTGTGAGAACCAATTGCAGAGAAGACTACCAGTACTTTAAGTCTTATGTGACATAGACCATCTCTCGACTAACCAGGACTCTTGATATTTAAACCTTAAGTACGATTTCCAGGACCCAGGAGGTTTTTGCCATACTTGAGAGCTCAAGAGATTATGGCTTGTGCATAGTGAAGGATCAAGACTGACCAGATGAACATTAAGACTCAAGCCCAGGATTTCACGAATTTTTAAGTGCAGGTTGGTCCCAGTTTCAGCTCGTGTCTTTGGATTGACCCTCAAAAAGATGACGGAAAACTCAACTCTCATTTTATTTCATCTGTGGCTCAAAGAAAATAGGGTATTTGTAACTTGCCCTGAAGAACTTTTGTAGGGATAAGACTTTACAGATATTTGTGAGATATACTGACTTATTTGCATCTCTTTTTTTTTTTTTTGAAACACGTGTCATTATATCTCTTACAACATTATTTGGAGGAGCACACTTTTCTTTTGGTAGGAGAGTTTCTTTTTGGTGGAAAGAGTCCCTCCTAAACACAAGACTAAAGCCTAGGATAAAAAATCTACCTGCGCGCACAGGTAAGGACTCCACCTTCCCTAATGAACACTAGGGTTGGATCTTATGTTCACCTGGTCTTTCTTGATATGTGTAGTGTGAACCAAGATTACTTAGGCTCTTGAGTAGAAGTAAACCAACGAATCCTGTACTGGTGACTCAGGTACAAGACTACGTCCTTAGTTAGGAGAGATTTTGACCTATCTTGTCAATGCTCAAGTGAATTAAGTCGAGCCTGAGCTAATCAAGCTTCTGTGGCCTGGAAAGTCTTCAAAATAGTAGTTGAATATCCATAAACACTTATTGTATTTTTGTTTCAGCCTTCAGATCATTACTAAACACCATTTTTTTTTTGAACATATTTATAGATAGATGGAGACTTCATGATACCCTAAAATACCCAGATCCTATGGATGCCTATCCACCCCCCCATGCCAAACGATGCTATGTCCTCATATGCATGCAGGGTAGGGTAGAGGAAGGACGAAAGATCGGGTAATGAGGGCTGAGGTGCAGGGTATATAGCAGGGTGGTAGGGTGGGTGGATGGTGGGTGGTGAAGTGAAAAGTGAAGTGAACATGACAGTGGCGAAGTGTTGTTGGGGTGCCTCCCAATGAGTGCTGAATTTAACGTCCCCAGCTGGACTCAGAATGAGGTACAAAATTAGTTACCCTCCAGCAGGGCAACAGTTTCTCCAACGGGGGCAGGTTCATGAGTAAGATAGGGTTTCAAACGCTGCCCATTGACCATAAATTTATGCCCAGATTTGGGATCTTCAATCTCAACGGCCCCATTGGGAAATGGTCTCAAAACTAGAAAAGGACTAGTCCATTTGGAATTCAATTTCCAGGAAAGAATTTGAGCCAGGCATTGTAGAGCCAAACTTGCTAAGATGGCTCAAATTCCTTTCACCGAATACGGCTGTCGTGAAAAGCCTTATCGCGTTGCTTGAAAGTTAAGACAGAATCATAGGCTTCACGATGGAGCTCTTCCAGCTCCTAGAGTTGGAGTTTCCTTTCTCGACCACACAGGTCTGAGTCGAGGTTACATTGGCGAACCGCCCAATAAGCGTGGTGCTCCAACTCCACGGGCAAATGACAAGGCTTCCCGTAAACGATTCTATAAGGAGACATACCAAGGGGAGCCTTGAAGGCGGTCCGATACGCCCAAAGTGTGTCAATCAGCTTGTCAGACCAGTCCTTACGGTCAGGCCGAACCGTCTTCTAGAGAATTTGCTTGATTTGCCAGTTCAACACCTCTACCTGGCTGTTCGTCTGAGGATGATACGGGGATGCGATATGATGGTGGACTCCGTATTTCCTCAGAAGTGCCCGAAAAGAAGCATGGGTAAAGTGGCTTCCTCCATCCGAGATAATGGCTCGAGGGATCCCAAAGCGCGCAAAAATGTGGTCTTTGACAAATCGAGTGGATATAATATGGTCATCATGGTACGTGGGAATAGCCTCGATCCATTTCAAAACATAATCAACAGCCACGAGAATGAATTCGAAGCCATTGGAAGGAGGAAAGGGACCCATGAAATCAATTCCCCAAATGTCGAAGATTTCCGCAGCTAGGATGGGTTGCAAGGGCATCATGTCATGACGTGACATTGACCCTAACGACTGGCACCTAGTGCAATGTTTGGCATACCTGTGTGCATCCTAGTGAAGGGAGGGCCAAAAGAAACCGCACTGCAATACCTTGGCTATAGTTTTCCTCTGAGAGAAATGGGCTCCGCAGCTTGATCGTGGAAGAAGGATAGCACACTGGGGAATTCGTTGTCAGGAATACAGCAACGAATGATTTGATCAGCATCTATTCAAAAAAGAAGTGGATTATCCTAGAAATAATACTTTGCTTCTACCATGAGATGCTAGCACTGGTTTTTAGGCCAGCCACGTGGAAGGGATCCAGAAGCAAGGTAATTGGCAATGTCGACAGACCAAGGTTCACTTGCCACATTAATTGCCAATAGGTTCTCATCAGGAAAAATCTCATTAATCGGTAGAGTAAGTCCAATATGGTTAGGGTCCAGTCTAGAAAGATGATCAGCCACAACATTCTAGGCTCCGACCTTATCGCAGATCTCAATGTCAAA
This sequence comes from Thalassia testudinum, assembly GCA_037157565.1. NCBI lineage: Eukaryota > Viridiplantae > Streptophyta > Magnoliopsida > Alismatales > Hydrocharitaceae > Thalassia > Thalassia testudinum. The sequence goes on from JAZHRO010000014.1 coordinate 38,194,197, forward strand.
TTCTTGGAGCAGAAGGATCCAACGAATCAGTCTAGGCTTGGCATCCTTCTTATGCACGAGATGGCGAATGGCCGTGTGATCAGTGAAAACAATAACGTGTGAGCCCAGAAGGTAAGAACGGAATTTCTGCAGCCCAAAGACGACCGCCAGTAGTTCTTTCTCAGTGGTAGTATAATTATACTGGGCCTCGTCCAACGTCTTACTGGCGTAGTACACCATGAAGGGGTGTCTATCGCATCTTTGTCCCAGGATGGCTCCGACTGCAAGGTCGGAAGCATCACACATGAGTTCAAAGTTGAGGGACCAATCAGGTGGCTGGCGAACAGGGGCCTTGGTGACAGCATTACGCAGCTGCGTGAGTGCTCATATGTAATCGAGGCCCATATCGAAGGGTACATTAGTCGATAGGAGATGAGTTAAAGGTTGAGAAATCTTGGAGAAATCTTTGATGAATCTCCTATAGAAACCGACGTGTCCCAGGAAGGAGCGGATTTGTTTGACAGAGCCAGGCACAGGTAAATCAGCAATTACATCAAGCTTAGCTCTGTCAACCTCCATACCCCTATCGGAGATGATATGCCCGAGAACAATTCCCTCGTGTACCATAAAATGACTTTTTTCCCAAGAAAGCACAAGGTTTACATCAATACATTTCCTAAGGATACAGGTCAAGTTGGCAAGACAGTCATCAAAAGATGGTCCAAAGATCTAAAAGTCATCCATGAAGACCTCGAGAAATTCACCCACCATGTCATGGAATATCGCCAGCATACATCTCTAGAAAGTTGCTGGCGCATTACAAAGTCCGAACGGCATCCTTCTAAATGCAAAGGTGCCGAAGGGGTAGGTAAAGGTGGTTTTCTCTTGGTCTCGGGGGTAAATTACCACCTGGTTATATCCTGAGAATCCATCGAGGAAATAGAAAATTTTATTTCCCGCTAACTGCTCCAGGATTTGGTCAATGAAAGGTAGCGGAAAGTGATCTTTCTTAGTTGCAGCATTGAGTTTCCTATAATCTACACACACTCTCCAAGATGTAGGAGTGCGTGTAGGGATGGATTCGCCCCTGTCATTAACACGGATGGTGAGTCCCGCCTTTTTGGGCATGACGTGAATCGGACTAACCCAGGGGCGTTGATCGGGTAGATTATACCCGCATCCAGCCACTTAATAATTTCCTTTTTAACGACCTCCCGCATGTTAGGGTTGAGACGTCGCTACATCTCGCGGGAAGGTCGAGCCTCCTCCTCCGTATATATACGATGAGTGCAATAGGAGGGGCTAATGCCAGTTAGTCTGATAAAGACCATCCAATGGTTGCCTTGTGTTCCATAAGGACCTTTGTTAGTTTGCACTCTTGCTCCCTGGTCAATTTTGAATTGATGATTACGGGAAGCATTTCATTTGGTCCCAAGAAAACATACTTAAGTGTATTAGGCAGCTCTTTCTGCTCAGGAGTGGATGGTGAAAGATCTGGCATTTCTTGGGACGAGAGTGTCCCAGGCGGATCGGAAAATAAGTCAGGAGGAAGAAGTTGGCCCTCAGGTTGGCCAAGAAGAGGGGCTTTTTGGATAAATGGATCCAAGAAGGAATAGCCCCAGTGGCTAGTATATGGGCTCAAGGTCCCAGTGTGGAGTTGCAACTCCGCCTGATTTGGCGAGAAAGAAAGGGCAATCCGATCTTCAAGAGTGTGGACCGGCGATGAGTAGCCCGGATATGACTCAGACCACGAGGTATGGGAAGTAGAGAAAACCTCGTCAGAAGTCTAGATAGGAGAAGTACGGGAATAGGGAGGGATGGGGGAACGTCACAATATGTGTCGGTCAGGAAATCGTCAGTGTTTAAAGGCAGTCCGCAGCAGTTAGAATAGGTCCCAATTAGTCCGATACACGCGCTGACGGCCATGTCCTCGTCAGACGTGTCATCCTCGATGTAATCGCAATCAAAGTTCTTGGCTGCCTTGAAGATGTTAAGCTTGAGCTTTTCAGATCCAACGGCAATCTCAATACAGCCCGACTCGCAGTCGATATGGGCGTGGGCTGTGGCCAAGAAAGGTCAACCAAGGATGATCGGACAATCAAAAAGTGAGCTAGGAACTTCCATATCTAAAACAAGAAAGTCAACAGGAAAACAGAGACTATTGACCCTAACCACCACGTCTTCCACCACACCCTTCGAAATTTTGACAGAACGATATGCCAACTGTAACGTGACAGGGGTGGGTTTCAGATTTCCCAAGGAAAATTTTTCGAGCATGATGGTTGGTATAAGATTGATGGAAGATCCTAGATCAAGCAGGGCACGGTTAAAATTACAGCCTTGGATGCTATAGGAAATAAGCGGTGTAGCCGGATCTTTCTGCTTCGGTGGTAGATTTGACAGTATAACACAACTCGCATGAGGCGAGAGAACCATCGAATTCTTAGTTTTCTTTGACTGTCACCTGGGTGTTATGTAGTCTTTGAAAAATCGGGCAACAGTCGGTATGTGGTCGATAGCCTCTAGTAGGGGTACCTTGATTTCAACATCCCTGAACAAATTATGCAAGTTATCAAAGGCCTGCGTATCCTTCTTCTTGCCTTTTGGCTCCCTCAATAGAGCCTCAGGGAATGGAACTGATTCTGGCACCAATTTGGGTGTATCGTCCTCTCGCGAATGCGGCATGCGTCCTGAATGAGAGGGCGATGAAGAAGACGGGCCAGGATCAGGTCGAGGCGGATCGATGGTCTGCTTACTGCTCCTCGTAGTGATCGCATTGGACGATGCGGGTCCAGTGGGATCATAAGTCAGAGGAGGGTTCGCAATAGGGACATAAGAGTGAGGTGCTGCGGTGGGATTAGCCTGAAATCCCAGTGGAATGCTCGGAGCCTACAGAATCTGATGAACCTGTCCCTGAGAAGGTCATACTTGTGGTTGAGGACCACGGGGTACGAAATTTCGTGGGTTGGGAACAGGTTGGGTTGGAAGAGTGCCCTGAGATCGAGTCGCCATGCATAGTTGACTGATCTCAACATTCTGCTGCGCCAATTGGTGCTGACGAGAGGTCATGTTCTTCTCATGGCGCTTTGACATTTCCGTCATCATTCGCATCAATTTGTCAAGAGGACTTGATGTGTGTTCTGTTTGTGGTACGCAAGGACCCGATGGCAGATTCGTCATAGGATTAGACTGGGCCCTTGGGATGATGGGTGCGGACGGTCGCATTGGTCCACCCGCGGGGTTTTGGTGCTGTGGGTTGTTGGACCATGCGAAGTTCGGATGATTTCGCCACCCTGGGTTATAAGTGGAAAAGAACGGGTTCTTCCTTAGGGCGCAAGCGTCTTCTATGCCAGAAGACACGTCCGTATGTAAATATGCTTCCGAGCACACGGAGGCTTGGTCCACCGTGTCAAAATATTGGCTTGCAGAATCCAGATCCACATGACTTACCGAATCACTCGACGCAACACTCGGTAAGGAAGGTCTTACGGGGTTTCTCGGGATAAGCCTGGTGTTGGAAGAATTAGAATTGTGACGAAGTGGTGAAGTGGGGGTGTTTGCCATAAAATGGGCAGGGTTGGCCAGAAGGTCGTCCAGCTTCTTATGCACAACGGAGACTTCATCCAATTTCTGTGAGATAAGGCTGAGATCAGTGGATGAATGGGAGGGTCCCGTGTCAACTTCGTGGACATTACGGGGCAGGCTGGTACGATTAAAGGTGACAATGGAAGCATTGTTCATTGAGTTTTCACTCATATTTTCAAATAATTTGAATGCTCCATTCTCGTCTTTATTCATGAAATTCCCTCCACAGGAAGCGTCTGCAATCTGCTTCAAAGTCTCATTTAGCCCATAGTAGAAAATCTGGGCTATATGCCACTTAGGCAGACCATGGTGCGGACACTTCCCGAGGAGGTCATTATATCTCTCCCATGCCTCATGAAACTATTCGCCGTTTTGTTGTGTAAATGAGGTGATAGCATGGCGAAGCGCATTGGTTCACCCGATTGGAAAGAACTTCTTGAGAAACGTTGTTCGCATCTCTTCCCAAGAGTGGATGGTTCTCCCAAGGGTGCATAACCACTGTGACGCTTTATCCCGCAATGAAAATGGGAACATTTTCATGAGGACTATTGGTAACCTGATATTTCTTGGTTTAACTGTTTCAGCCAATCGGATTAGGTCTTCCAAGTGGAGAAAAGGATCTTCACTTGCAAGACCATGGAAGTGAAAATTTATCTGGCCAATTATATTAGGTTTCAATTCAAAGTCGTCCCGGCCCATGGGGACCCGAATTTGTCCTATGGTCTCTGTAGTAGTGGGATTCTGATAGGAGCTAAGAGACCAAGGCTCCTCAAGTTCAGGAGGGTTCTGCATTTCCTCCAATGTTTTCCTAATGGCTTCAATTTGTTCATTATACATTTCCATTTGTGCTTGGAGGCAGGTTATGGGATCCAAGGCTCCACCACCTGGTGGGTTTTGAGGACGGTTTCCTCCCTCGGGATTTGGGGGTGGGCGTGCAGCCATGTTTATGGAGGAGGAGGACGATTTGACTTCCTTTCTAAAATTATCAGACAATTCACACAGTTCAGGGTTTTGTGACCTCCTCCCAAACATGCACTACTGCAGGAAGAATTGGGGGGATACTAAGGGAAAAGAAGATGAGAGAAACGACACCGCAAAGGTACACTTGATGACAAATCAATACAATCAAATTCCTAACCTTTACAGTGTGCCCTTAGACCTAAAGATCTAAGTTACCTACTATCACGACCTACGGAACCAAATGCGAGCACCGCGGAACCACCGGGCCATATTGAAAGGCCGTTTGCCCCAGTCTTAGACACCCGATAGCACGTGGGAACCCTCACCAGCACGTAGGCACTACACGTAGGTAGTTAGACCTCCAATCCTTAATAAGGGTCAAGTTGCTGCCAGTTTTAATTAGAGGCTTAGGATCAAGTGCCTCTGGAATGTGAAGGGCGTTATTTACAGGTAATGCCCAAGTGGTTGATTTTATGAGAGTGTGTAAACCAAGCATGCAATGGGGAAATCTCCCCCAATTGAAGTTTTAATTGGTGAATAGTTTTTAGAGTTTCAGCCTTAAGTAGTATGGATTTTAGGATTTTGCTGAATTACCAATTCAACCAATCTTTGAGTTTTAAGAGAATACAAGTTTTTTTCTAAGCCCAACAAACCCTTCTTCAATGTTAATTGGTTAATGCATGCTAAAATGCAATGGGCTTCCTTAGATGAAGATTTCTATGTGTGGATGCACAAGTCAATTTTAGATTAATGTGAAAGGGAGCCAAAGCACTTCAATTCAAGTGCTCCCAATCACCAGAATGATGTTCCACACACAAGGCTCAACCATAAGATAAAGAAAATCAAATTGTTGGGGTTGAAGTATTCATGATCGAATCTTAGGCACGTGAAAGGTTGTGGTGGGGTTGGAATCAACTCAATTCCAAGTCTCCCCACCAAAAAGGTGATCCCAAATTGCAGATAAATGAGGCAAAGAGGGATGGAAATCAATCTATTTATCTTTGCCTCAAAGAGTACTTCACACGGCGAAAGATTCAAGAATGAAGATTCTTGGATTTTCACTATGCGAAGTTAGGTGGGAAATCCCGGGGTGGTGGGAGTGATGGTAAATAATCAAACAAGTGATTTTTTAATCCACTTCCCCCAAGAGATCCCAAAAGTTTTTTTTTTATTTTATTAAGGTGACAAGTTGACCTAAGTTGCTAAGAAAGAAAGACCTACCTATTTAGCAATGTGGGCGAAGCTCTAGTGCGGTGCCGACGACTTCACGCTCCCGTTCCTGCCTTAGATCTGCCCACGTCTCCGACTCTGTCTGCCTGCCTTCTCCTTGCAACTGGTTCACTTGCACACCAACAAACAGAAACACCCGTGAAGAGAAGGGTGTAAGAAGAGAGAAATTAAAGGAATGGAGTAGAAACTTACCTGAATGTGCACTTCCCCGGCAACGGCGCCAGAAAAAGGTATGGTCAGGATCGGATAGGTTGTGTTAATATGGTGATTTAATCGTTCAAATGAGTATAGTGGTTAACCAAAATCGAGCCTAACCATCTTTTTACAAAATTTTTAACCTGACCTACTTGATTTTATCTTGGTCACTTTTAGGTCCAAGGTCGAACTCAGGGAAGTGGGATTAGAGGTGAATAAGTTTCTATGCCTGTCCTACAACGAATCTCTTCCGTTCGCTTATTATGTTTTTGGTGTTTTTCTATTTAAGATTTTTTTCTGATAATTTTTATCCTTGAGGTACACCCTCAAAATCAGGTTCTTGGCTTTGAGCCAAATTAGGGTTCCAAAACTGATCTTGCTATTTGCAAGACTAAGTACCTGCAAGTCAAGGATTATCTTTTCTCTTTTATATATTTCTTTATCTTTTTGATAGCAGGAAAGAGAAATAGAAATAAGATAAATATAGTATATATATATAGATATATATATTATATATATGTATATAGGGGTGGGGGTGGAGGTGGAAATGGCGTGTAGCACGGTGTCGAGTTGATCGTCATCTAGGAAGACGCAACCAATAGGACGAAGTGCTGCGTGGAGTGTAGGATGGATGGGTGGAAGATGTGTTCGAAGACGCTTTCTATACGCGTGTATCGGGGAATATCAGCAACTGGTGCAGATATTCCCACGATACAACGTGTGGTAGGTGATCTGAAAAAAAATATATATATATATATATGTATATGTATAAATATATATATATATATATATATATATATATATAGATATGGTTATAATTATATAGGTGTATATGCAGTTATATATGTATATATATATATGTATATATATATAGATATGTAAATATATATAGATAGATGTATGTATATGTATATATATATTTATAATTAGATATATATGTATGTATATATAACTATATATAGATATAGATATATATATATATATATACATATAGTAATATATGTATATAGTTATATATATGTGTATATGTATATAGATATATTAGTATAAGTATCTATGTATATAGATATATATGTGTGTGTGTGTGTGTGTGTGTGTGTGTATTTATAGTAATAGATATATACGTATATATATATGTATATTTGTATATATATATGTATAAATATATGTGTATATATATGTATATATATATATTTATATATACTTATACTTAGTTGTATAGGTAATAATATATGTATAGATATATATATATACGTATATAAATATATATATGTATATATATATATAAGTATATAGTCTTGTACAAGTGAGTGGGTGTGTGTACGAGAGTGTGTGTGTGTATGTGTCTGCAGGAGGGAGTGAGAGAGAGAGAGAGAAAGAGAGAGAGAGAGAGCATCTGCTGGAGGAAGAGGGCACGGCGAGTTAAGTCGTCTGGAGGCTTCAGCCGATGTCTAGTGGCCCACGCATAGGCGCAGGCGCAGGCATGTAGGCACGTGAAGATGCGCGCGCACGCTGGAGGGAGCAGGTGCGAGGGAGGGACTGCAGCGAAGCGCACTGCATGCTGAGGGGAACACGGGCGAAGAAGCAGGTGCTGAGAAAGACATGGGTGCAGACGGGTGCGGGTGTTGGTGTACGTGGGAGCAGGCGCGCGGACGAGCTGGCGATGGTTGCGGCGAGGAGAGAGAGCACGTGGTGACTGGATAAGTGAGAAGCTTTCTGGTCACTGCACTGTAGCTACAGTGTCGCACTCTCTAGCGTGAACAATAGCTACAGTGCGTGCTCGGCTCGCGCGATCGGCTGTGGCTTGTTCTGCATGCGTGGGCGCTGCGGATCGAGCCTGCATGCATGGAAGAAGCTGCGCTGGCTACTGTAGGGGTGCGCGGTGGCTTGCACGCACGAAAGGAGAGGCCGGTGTCGTGCTGCTGCTGTGCTTGAGCTTCAAAGCTCGAGTCTTCTGGCAATGGTGGAAATGGATGGAACGACGAAATCAGAGAGGTGAACCACCACACCCACCGGCTCTTTGATGAGCTGGGCGGTGGTGGGACTCACAGTGGTGGTTGTGTACCACTGTGAGCTGCTCCTGCCCACAGCGTAGCTCCTCAGGAAGAAGAGAGGCTGCGTATGGAGGGGAGAGGGGAGGAGACGGCCTGGAGGAAGGAAGGGTGCTGTGAGTGTTGGACCAGGCTCCCCGCAAAGAAGATAGCTGTGCCCTTTTAAAAGAGGATGGAGGCAAGCATAGCCATGCCCTGGGCTATGCATGGCTGTGCATGCGGATGGCAGGGCAAGCTAGTGCAGAGAATGGCATGAAGAAGATCAAGCCATGCCCTGCAGCCGCGGAGGAGAAGAAATTCAAAGCCAATAAAAAATGAAGATGGAGATTTTGCGAGGCAGCACTTGAGGAATACGTTAATTTCAAGGCCATTTTATTTACTCTCCTCCCCTATCAAATAAATGCATGCATGCGTTTATTTTTACAAATGCGTTATGGCTACCTAATATACACAGGCAATGCTAGGAAATAGCACAAGATGGCACAATTGTTGGTGCATTTTTACTATGCAATCAATATTTGCAAATCCTTCAGGAAATTCCATGATGATGATGACTTCTTTGAGGACTCAGATATTGAAACATCTAATTTAGTGGAGGAAAAAATGCTGACAGATTCTCTTCCCGACCATAACTTTTCGAGGATTCTAACTCTAAATCGGTGGTCGGCGACATCAAAGACTTGGAGCCTTGTATTCACTCAAAATCTCTTCCCAGCTATTCACCAGACCCGCCTACTCTAATTTCACCTCACCTGCTTACTCTAACTTCAATTCAACCTCCCAACCTAACTTCACCCACCCTTCATCTTGCTAACTTTCCCCCAGTCCCTTTCCCCTAGACCTACCATTTGATTCCCTCAAGCATGGCCTTCTTCCTGAACTGAAACCTTGGCTAGACTCGGGTATTTCTTTCAACTTTCATACTCATTTTAGTCACCCTACTTCCACCATTTTCTTTTCAGGGGACCAAGAGGAAGATTGCATTTTATAGGGCATTCACGTGTCTAACTATCTTCATGATTGACCATCTTCCGTGCATCATTTCACACCCGACTAAATGGCATTAAAGACAACACTAGTTGGGAGGTAACCTAGCAACATTTTCCTTTTCGCTTTCATTTTCTATTTTTGGTTCTACAAAACTTTGCCTCTATCTTGACTTCCTCTCTCAAGTGATAGCTTCTCCTACTCTTTTCCTTTTGCAAGGGACTTGCAAACCTTAAGCATGGGGGGTACTTCAATTTTATTAGGCATTTCGTTATTTTTCATAACCTAAAAACATTAAAATATTTTACATATGCATCATTTGCATCTGCATATGCACTCTATTTGCATAACTTCTAAAAAAGTGTTTTAAGAATTTTTAGTGAAAGAAAGGACCAATGGTTGAACTTTAATTCAAACTAGATAGACCTAGGGTTTAATCATTAACAAACTAAGGATGAAGCTGCAAATTCATTTTTAGATGTTTCAAGTCTAGAAACCTAAACTAGATTAGGCATCTTGCAAAGAATTCCATCCTAACAATCGATGATTCAAGTAACCTGAGTTTGTTTAGCGACCTAGATAGTACCTGACTCAGCTCTCAATCTAAATCTTTGCTTTTCTTTTGGAAACCTGGTGTCAAACATTTCACACACAAAGCCAACACTAACCCAAGCCCAAAAACATCTACATAATTAAAAAACTCTTGCAAAATCTTAGTAAAAGACCGAGATAGATGATTGGTTTGAGTTCCCACTGTCGATAAGGAAAAATACTTCCTTTGAAGATGCGATGTAAACATGTTACCGCCTCGACGTTGCTCTATATCTATATTTCATATCTTTAGACAAAGCATTAAGGTGCATTTTGCAGCTCAGGTGTCTTAGAAGGTGCTTTACCCATAGCGTCAGAGCAAGAGCTTGAGTTTACTTGGAGCGCCCCTTTACACCGCATTGTGTTTTGGGGTTGTAAGCTCCTAGGGTGTGTCTTGGACGATACTATCTTGAAGTGCCAACGCTAGAGCCCCCTCGAGGATTGGTAACAGAAATGATGATCCCAACACATCTGTAGTAGGACTAAGCTAAGGCTAAGCTTAGGGGAAATAAATGAAAAAAAAAATTCAATAACATGACCTTATCCCAATAATGTTGGCATATCACAAAGCACTGACACTTGAATTTTCATCAACTTGCGAGTTACGGATTGGGTTCACGAGCCAAGGAAATCCTAACAGCAAAAATGGTTTTAGGATATTTGAATTAGAAAGGAGTTAAGTTGTGAATTTTCAAAGGATACGGTGGTCCTGATTTGTCTAATCTTTGAATCTAAACCTAAGTCCAGATGTTTTATCCTTAATAAACGTCGTACCTACCTTAACCAAAAATCAACCAAGGTCCTATCTTGAACTTTTTCCTTAAAACATAAAAAGATGGTTTCTTGAGAAATAATGTGGTGCAATCACAATTTTTTCTAAGGGATTAGCAAAAAGATAAGCATGGGGTTGTGATAAATGCCACTTTATCATCATCCTTAGCATCCATTCACATCTAATTCCTAACATTTTGTCAAATGCATTACATTATATTGTTGCATTTAGCATACATGTGCATTTAGGGTTTAGAGCATACATTAGCATTCATTTCACATTATCTCATGTAGTTTCCATTTGATTGCTAGGGATGAATGCATTGAAAATCAGAGAAACCCTGGCAGTATGGAAGGCACTTGGAACATTTGTAAAGACAAAAGCTCCAGTAGTTGGAAGCTAGCTCAAGTCAAATGGATCCAACTCAATTCTAGCTTTTACCCTACTCCCTCTCCACCTTAATGGCCATCCACCTACATTAAAACCACCAACCTTTGGTGCCTAAAATACACTCCTTGGCACCCTTTCACATGGCACCAAGGAAGCTTCCTAACCATCCTCCTTGGCACCCTTTCATATGGCTCCAAGGAAGTTTCCTAACCTCCCACCTTGGCACCCTTTCACATGGCACCAAGGAAGCTCCCTAACCACCCTCCTTGACACCCTTTCATATGGTGCCAAGGAAGCTTCCTAACCACGATCCATACTAGCCTATAAAAAGACCCCCCATCCTACCATTCAAACCATCCTTGGCAAGCAACAATTCCTCCTATCAAACACCTATAGCCAGCCTACATCCCATGCCCAAGAAAGAAGGAGAAGGAGAAGGAGAGAAGAAGATTAAGGGAGTAACCTACCCGCTCCGTTGGTGTGTTCTTCCTCTTCTCTCTCCTTCCTTGTGCCATGCCATGGAGCAAGCTTCCACCTTTGAGAGGAGTAACTCAAGGAGCTAGAAGGAAGTCTTATTTAAGTCTAGGAGCCACCATTCTTGGAGCAAAGGTTGCCTCAGCTACTTGGGAGAATTTTTTATCTTTTATTTTGTTGCATTTTAATTCTTGTTAAGCATTCATCTACCTAGGGATTAACTAAGTGGAACCTCTACTTAGTTGAGCTCCCTAGGTACTTTGTAAACATTTCTTCTTAATAGCAAAGCACCTTTCTTTATTCTTGAATTTTCAATTTCAAGTAGCAGCTTTATTTATTTTAGTGCTTGACATCTCTCTTCTAATTACCCTAGGCATACTTGCCTAGGGTGAGATTAGAAGAGAAGACTTCTCTTATCACTTAGGTTCTAGTTGTTAGGTGCAGTTTCTATAGCGCAATTCTATCTTCGCATTTGTATCCCGTTTATTTCCAAACATAAAAATTTACAAAAATCAAAATACAGAAAGGGAAGTGTTGATTTGAGAGGTGAGAGAGAGAATCACATATTTGACAAACAAATTAGCATCCTTGGATGACCCTAGATACCACCACTATCTAGGAATATAAATTTAAAAGTTGATCGATTTTGCACGTTGCATAACATTAATACCCCCATTTATAAAATTGTACAAATATCGCATCAACGATATTTGATTTACCAAAATTCATGTGTTTATTTGTTTTTGTTGTTTTTATCTTTTGTAGTTTTTTGGGTGCTTTTAGAAGGAAGAAGATCAGGTGAAATATTTCTATCTAGCTCTACTTGCAAAATAAAAGAGAAGGAAAGACATAGATAGTCAGATAGAGAGAGAGAGAGAGAAAGAGTAAGAGAGAGAGAGATATTATATAAGTAGATTGAAATGTTTATTACTGACTAAGTGCAGAAATTAAATACTATGCTATGAAAGCAGTAAAGAGAGGGGGAGAGAAGTTATCCTCCTCGACAGCTACTTAGAGGACAGGCCACGTTGACGAAGTGCCTGGAAGAAGGTGGTGAGAAGTTGGATGAAGGAGGATGAAGTCAAAGGAAGAAGGACAAAGCAGGGCGGCGTCGTAGTAGAATTTACTTCTCGAATGGAGGTGAGAAGATGGTTGGCGAGAGCTCCATGAATGGGGGTAAGAAGCAAGAATAATTATTTTGATTTTCTCTAGTGGAGCATCTCGAGGCTCAAGACACATGCTCAAGAGGGATCTTGAGCTCTAGAGAGGGGGAGAGAAGACTAGGATGGGATGGAGAGGATGGAGGGGGTGTAGAAGGGTTTATATAGGTGAGGAAGTGGGCAAAATTCAATAAAAAATGCACATATGGCATTCAATGCGCTTGGGACACGGCCACCATGTGCACCACACCTGCTTCCAGCCACGTACTATGCAACACTCACGCACGTAGTGCGCACACTAATAGCTTACCTTATCCTAGCATAGTGAGGAGGCCACTGGACTGTCAGATGAGGATTTGAGGGCTCAGGTCAGTGCTCAAATGCACCTTTGATCTCGTTTCTGTGCGTGAGATGGTGCCTAAATCCACACGTCTGATGTGCTTGCATCTCCTCGAGCCATGCGACGTCGTGGCTCTTGCTTGTTGTCGATCAATAGCCCCAATTGATTGGAGCTTGTGATTGGGAATGAAATCGCATGGGTGGGGATTGAACTCATGCCCATTGCTTGGGAATGCCTTCTCCCACTATTGTGCTAAGAGCGCCTTTGTGTTGAGCTGATCGATCATCTGCAGCCAGTGGCCACATAATCGTGGCCATTGGATTTTCATCCAACGACCACTATTTAATCATGCCTTTCCGTTGATTTGTAGAAGTGTGGTGTGAATCCATCTCAGGAGTTGAATGGTGATTCAACAACTAAGATAGAATGTTGAGCGTGCCTTTAGAAATGTGGAGGACATGCTGAGGTGGCTGCGAGCACCTCTGATGGTGCCACGTGGCACCATTTGAGCTTATCATTGTATTTCCTTTGTAGGTGACACTATGGATGGCAGATTAGGTTCATTTTCATGTTGTTGGGCTGCGATTGTCGACCTGAACCCATCCGTGAAGTTGGATTTGTCGTTTGAGGCTCCAATCATGACATCTTGCCCCTTGGCCTTTAATCTTCCTCATACTGCATATGATGCTATGGAGACTCGATCAAGGTGATTTTGGAGGTGTTGGACTTTGATCGTCACTCTAATTAGATCCGTATAGTTGGATCTTCAACTTGAGGCTCGCAAATGTGTCACCCTTTGATTAACGAGATTTTATACACGAAAATATTTAAGTTAGAAACCCGTCGTGGTAGTTGCGTAAAAATCTACTATCAGATAAATTTACCGAAACTCTGGTGAGTCCCAGGTCGAACACGAGGAGGCGAATGTTTGATTTAAAATTTGCATTTATTTTTATAAAGTAGAATAACTAGTTGAAATTAATCTACACGAGCTAAGCTATTTAAAGAATAAACAATGGAAGAAAGAGAGAAAATAATACAAAGAAGGAGAAAAATATAAAGATAATGAATAAATATGTTATAACCATATAGCCATGTTCATTACATCTACTTGCAGAATTAAAATTACACTAGAAAGTAGTAAAAAGATAGGGATGAGAAAAATCCTCCTCGATGACCACTTGGAGGACAAGCGGTGCTGTTGGTGCCTGGAAGATGGAGATGGGATGTTGGAAGGTGGATGGAGTCAGAAGATGGGATGAGATGAGGGATGTTGCCAGCATGGGATCCGATTCCTGAATGGTGGTGAGGGGATAACCACGAGTACTCCAAGAAGGGGATGAGAAGATGGATAAAATTTCTTTTTTCTCTCTAGAGGAGCATCTCGAGTTTGGGACTAGCTCATTAGAGCTTTGGAGAAGGTGAGAAGAGAAGAGATGGATGATTGACGGCATTAGTGTATGTGCCCTTTTATAGTTGAGGACATGGGGGCAAATGAGGTATTTTAAGTCTTTAAAATTTAATGAAGGGCCTTTAGTGACGGATACGTGCATTATTGAAGTTGCACGTTGCTGAAGCTCACGTGGAAGGAGGGCCATTCATCTCTAATTCTAATGCCTACATTGCACCACGTCACCTACCCTCTCATCTTCAAGCGTTGCATGCATGGGTTGATCTCAACCGTCCGATCAAGATCGGAGGGCTGAGATCATGCACCTGCCGGTTCACCTTTGTCAGTTAAGGGGCGACGTGACCACCCTTCATGCCATCTGATCAATGATCAATGACTCAGAACGTGCACCCACACGCCTTCACAAATCGTGCTCCCATGTTAGATAGCACGTCATCGTGCACATGTAGATTGTGTGCCATCCGAGTGTGCCACATTGCCACTACTACTGCCATTCATCGCGCATCCGACAGACAAATTTTTCCTGCACTCGCCTTCAGCGGATTTAATCCGCTCCGCAAGTCGTGATCGTGCGTCACGTGTTGCACGTAAGGCACGCGACCAGTAAGCTGATGAGGATTTTGTGTTGTGTTTTGGATTTGAGGTCCTCGCACTCTCAGCCGTTGGATGAAAATCCAACAGCTGAGATCACATATGCCTTGACCTTCAAAGAGTGGAAGTGCTGGGGACAATCATCATGGCCACATCTCGGCCATTGGATTCTCATTCAATGGTTGTGATTGCTTCGTTGGAGAGCTGAAGTACGGGTGGTGTGGAGGGCTCTTGACTATTGGATGGTGATCCAATGATTAAGATTGGATCTTGAGTTGCCTCTTTGAAAGGGAGGGGAGCTGCGGATGGCCATGGGTGGCTTGGATGATGCCAAATGGTATCATTTGAGTCTTCCATCTTCTCTTGCTCTTAGGAGGTGCCACGAATGTCAGATTAGACCGACTTTCGTACCATTGGGCTACGATCATTGATCTGAACCCATCTGTGCAGTTGGTTTCTTCATCTAAGGTTCGAATTTTCATCACCTTGCCTCTTGACCTCTGATCTTCCTCGAACTGCACCTAATGCTACGGACGTCTGATCGGGGTGATCTTAGAAGCATTGGACTCTAATCATTACTCTAATCAGATCCATATAGTTGGATCTTCAATCCGATGCCTCGAAATGATGTCACCCTATCCCTTAGCCACAAAAAGAGGTGAATTAAAATAAAATTTGTACACATTAATCCAAATGCATGATGATGCATGTTATGAAATATTTATAAGGCATGATGCTTATATGAACCTAGAAACATGCATAAATAGGTAGTTTTGGCTAATTAGATGTGTACACATCACCCTCTCCCTTGGCGATTAAAAGGGGTAAATTAATATACAATTTATACAATTTATTCTAAATATGTGATGATGCATGTTATACAATATTTACATTGTTGAATGCTTTTATGAACCTAGGAACAAGCATAAATAGAAAATTTAGGCTAAATAGATGTGTCTACATCACACCCCCATGTCTATCTTTTGCTAGTCCCTACCAAACTAAACTAAATGCTATTAATAAAACAAAAATTAAGATCCAATTACTCATGCATAAGTTATTTATCAACACTAAGAAATTTCAACTAAGAACCTAAACTATGAAGACTCAACAACACCCGGGTGCTTGCCAAAATGTAGACCACCCAAGTCCTCGCCTTATTCCGAATAAAAAAGAGATTTTTTTTTTCTTTTTCTTCTTTTCTGATTTTTTGTGAAATTTTTGTTTAAGGTTTCGGGGTAGCTTTCTATGGCTACCCAACCCACCTAAGACTCGAGACAACTCGAAGTTCAAAGCATCTTTATGTGCAATATGTGGTTGACTCACTAATGGCGAAATGGAATGGACCTCAGGTTTCTACAAACCCTACATGACCCTTAACAAAAAAATTTTTCTTAAAGATATATCTATTTGACCGGTAGCTTTCTCTCTACTTTTATTTTTATGGGGTCAAAGCAAAGTCGAACCCAATGTATATCTCCCCAGCTTATTCTACTTCCCGCTTCTTCCTAAGTGTTAGGAATTATTTGTCCATTTTGTGAGGTGGGCTCTAGAAAAACGGCAATGGGGGGTTACCCATGGCAACTTGCCAACTATACCTATGCGATGAAGTATGGCTTATTCATTTTTTCCCTCTTTTCTATTTTTTCATTTTTTTTCTTTTTGGATGTTTTTCTTTTCTTTTCCTTTCAGTAGGTGACTTTCCTAATCTAAGATTTACCTAATGGCAATGGTCAAAGCGATTAGGTTGGGCTCTGGACACCTGCTATGAGGGGTTACTCACAGCAATGTGCTAGCCAAACCACCCTAGTATGTTTATTAGCTACCTAATTTTTTGCTAAGACCACCTAAGAAGTGAGTTAGTGTGAAAATTGTGTAGATGTTTAGAATATAAGTCCCCTCAAATCAAGGGTGGGTTGATAAGTCATGTACTTATCACCTTAATTTATTAACCAAATTAAAATAAACTTAAAGATGGCGATGACTCGAGGTACAGGCCCACATTTTAGTTGGCACTCGACCTAATTAACTCGTAGACCTGAAGAGTCTAAGTGTTCAGGTCCTACCGTATCATTTCCTAAAGTTGAAAAGCTCCTAATGCCTAAGTTATCTTTTCCTAATTCTCAATTTTTTTTGTGTTTTTGAAAAATTTTTATAAGGAAAACAAAAAGAAATAAATTCTATAGAATACGAAGCTGACAAAATAATTCAGAGATAAATATATCCACCCCCCCATGACTAGCTAATGCAATGTCCTCATTATTTAAAAAGGAATGAAACTAGGGCAGAATAAAAGGGATAGCACCTTGATAAACACTAGTTTGTCATTATTCTTAGGCTAAAAATCGCATCTAGTTCCTAGGTTTTCTACATTACATTAAGGTATTGGGTTGGATTTAGGCATTTACTTGAATTTTAGGTTTAGGCATGCATTGCATTATTTTATGTTTTAATACACTTCATTTCATTGTCAAGTATGATTGCACTATGAAGCCACTAAAACCCTGGCAATGTGAAAGGCAGAAGCCAAGAAGAAGATAGAGCTTCATTCCAACTGGATCCTAACTAACTCAGTTCATCTCATTTGGATCCAACTCATTCTAGCTCCTCCCAGCTCATGGTAGCTTAAGTCAACTTAGCTTAGCTATTAGTCCTCAGCTAGCTAAGCTAAGTTAGCTAAAGAGTCACCAACTAGCTCAGGTCAGCTCGTTATCAGCTCATGAAGACTTAACTTAGCTCAACCTAGTTGAGTGATGTGCATACATCTGAATAGCCAAAAATGTCTATTAATGCATGTTCTTAGTATCATATTAGCATCATGCATTGTAAATATTGCATAACATGTATAATCATGCATTTAGGTCAAATTTTACAAATTGTATAGTAATTATCTCCATTTATGGTCAGGGACAGGGTGACTTTTAATTAGGGCCTAGGACCGAGGATCCAACCATACAGATCTGATTAGGGTGACGACTGGAGTTCAACAACTCCAAGATCACCCTGATTGAACATCCGTAGCACCAGATATAGTCTGAGGAATCTCAGAGATCAAGGGCAAAGATGGTGTCAATCCGTACTTCAGATGACAAATCTGACAACACAGATGGGTTCAGATCGATGATCGCAGCCTAACGACTCAAAAATCGATTCAATCCGACATCTGCGACACTATCGACAACACATAGAAGATGGACGGCCAAGATAGCACCACGTGGTGCCATCTCAGCCACCCAATCGGCCTAAGGACCCGCAGCTGCACTTCTGAAGGAAAAGACATGGACCATCTGGGCCGTTGGATCTTGATCCAATGGCCACGGGCATGCACGCTTAAAACGTAAGTGCGACAAAGCGGAAACCGTAGCATAGCGGGTGCGAGGGCTTCATGTAAAGAAGAGGCGCAGGGTCGAGTGCCCACGAGCCTCAAATTCGAGCATGGGGCATGGGTGGATTCAATTCAGCCGTCAGATGGCAATCTTGCGGGCGAGGAGTGGAGACGTGGTGGGTGTAGGTGCTTTGGATCACGTACGTGCACGATGACACACTTCTGCATGCTCCATCGCACGCACAGGCATGCAGTTACTCCGAAGAAGCGGGTGAGATCATTTCTAAATCGTCTGATCTCGCGATCGGATGGCTGATCTTGCGAGAACATGGCAGACGTAGAAGGCGAGTAGGCGCTGGTGCGTGCGTGTGGTGCTCGCACATGTCGCTCACGTCAGGTCTTTAGTGACGAATAAATCCGTCACTAAATACCTGATATTAATGTTTTTGAATATGTAATGACCAAATTGCCCCCATCCTTGCAACTATAAAAGGAGACCCCTACCCTACGAAATTATCATCCCTTCCTCTCTTCTCTCACCCCCTCAAAAGCTCTAAGAGCTTGTCCCAAACCCGGGATGCTCATCTAAATTAAAAATTAAAAATTTTCCACCTTCTCCCCCCTTCGTGGAGCATCCCGCGGTTGTCCTCTCACTCTATTCGAGAAGCGGATCCCGCAACGATGATGACGTCTTGCCTCGCCCCCGATTACTCCTGCTTCTTCCACCTTCTCGCTTCATCCTCCATCTTCCAGGCATCGCTCCATCAGGCTCATCCTCCAGGCAATCATCAAGGAGGATACTTCTCTCTCCATTCTCCTTACCACTTTCTAGAGTAGATTTACTGCTTACTAGCATAGATTTCCTAGTTTCTAGTTGTAATGATTAGTGTAATGTACAACATTTGGTTATGAGATCCGAGTTTTATCTCTTTTATCTTTATTTGTAATATTCTCTCTCTCTTTCTTCTATTATTTATTCTTTAAATAAATAGCTAGTTTACGACCAACTAATCTATTTCGTGACAATTAAACAAATGCAATTTTGAATCAAACGTCTGCCTCCCTGTGTTCGACCCGGAATTCTTAGAGTTTTAGTATAAATTTATCTATTGACAGATTTCTTCACAAATCGAACTACAACGACAGGTTTTCAAATCCAACTCCGATCGCTTAGTTTTCCCCATATCAACATTTTGGCACCGTTGCCGGGGAGGCGACGCGCTTTGATTCTTCGCAGTTTCCCGCCTTACTTATCTTTTACCTCACTTCTCTCCTTTCTTATTGTGATTGTAGGTACTCTCTCGAGGCGAGCAAAAGCGATAGATTGGAGTAAAGTGTGATTGAAGGGTCTGTAGGTTTACCCCCACCTCCCCACCCACTAGTTTTCATTTCACCACGTAATAACACAAGCAAAAAAATCAACCTAGGTGTTTTTATAAACTCTAAGGTTAGTTTTGATTGTTTGTTTGACACCTACACCTACCTCACCCTCCGTATATAAAGGAAAAATGAAAAAAATCTCTCACAGAGGTACACAACCTCTTTTGATTTTCAAACTCAACCGGTAAACCGATCTTTGGAACCAGTACACACACCCAAACACATAATTGAGTAGAAATCAGATTAGGTAATCATTTGTGTGCCTAACTAAGTGGTGCATCAGGCCAATTGTTTGAGTTGATTGGCCTGCACCACTTCAATTAAAATCAACTCACCAAGTAGTTGCCACATAGGTTCAACTTTTAGGGATAAACCATGCACACCACATTCTTTTAAGCTTTAAATGAAAACATCACCTATGCTTTCAAAACTTGGTGTGCCAACTGAACTTGGTTGAATACACCTAAAGTTGAATCCTAAAAGCTACTAAGCGAGATTTAAACCCTAAAATTCACCACATTCAAAATAATCTTGCTTAAAAATCATTGGTTGTGCATGCACACACATATCAATCAATCATTAAGGGTACAACCCAGATAAAGGGACCATCACATTCCAAAGCACACTCAAACCTAACCCTAATTAAAACAGAGTAGACTTTGGCTTTAAGGATTTGACTCACTCTTCAGAGACCAAATCGAGATTATTTTCGATTAGTCTGTTTCTACCATTCAATCTGATGTCTAGCTATGGGAGCAAAATCAAACGATCGCAGCTGGGGGGTACACTATGAACCTGAGGCGTAAGCCAAAGGAAGAACCTTCTCCCCAGTCCCTCTCTCTAACTGGTTGGATTGACCGGAAAGAAGTAGATCAAATCATTTATTAATCTCAAGACAGGTTCTGGGAGTCTATAGGTCTTTAGGCTAGCCCACTTAAGGACAAGTTTGTTTGTTTGTATTGCAGGGCACCTTTCTTCCTCTTGTTCTATCATGGATCCTTCCACATCTTATTTGCAATTCCACTCCTACCCTTCTACTACTACTTATTCTGAAATGATTTTTATTCCAACTAGACATATTCTCATCCAACTTCTGGTTATGATAATTTTGATTGGGGATACAGTTCCGGACGTCCATGTTCAGGGTTTAACCCTGGACACCATGATCTTGATTCTTATCCTTTTCCGAGCTACATCGATTATAGATCACCACCCTCATTTGGACAACCTAATATGATCTACAATCAAGAAGGATACACTTATCCTTACCCCTCCCTAGAATACACTGCCTTTAGGTCATCACCACCTTATGAACAACCTGAAATGACTTATTATCAAGGAGGGTATCAAGATCCTTAATTCGTTAACTCCCCTGCACTGAAACCAAACCCACCCAACCCTGAACCAAACCATTTGGTTTAGGTTAACCAGGTCCAAGAGAAGGTGTTGGCTAACTTGAGGAATACTATACAATCTTTAGAAGCTCAGCCAACACCTCACACTGAAGAATTGGAGTCATTGATTGAAATGATTGATGATTTGAACAAGTATTTGTTGGATTGGCTTCAGGATGTTAAGGATAAGGGCCCAGGTGAGTTTTACTTGGTAAGTTATCGAAATTGAGGATGAGATTTGTGGTTGCTTTAGTTCAATCTTGGGATGATTCCCAAGATGAACCACCTATAAGAGAGCCAATGTTAGAACCCGCTTAGGCACCTACTGGGGGGACACATGTTACGAGATCGCTATTGACCAGATTGGTCTTGAGCAACCAATTAAGGATGGACTGATTTCTTCACCTGAGATCCTTGAGCTGGGGTATGAGGAAACGTATTCTTTATGGATCAGAAAGTGACTGATGATTTTGAGGCATACATTAATGTGGATTTAGATTTCTTTCATTCTGAAGGTGAAAATCATTATGCGAAGTCTCATATGAGTTTACAGAACATGATTTCTATGAGATGACTAGGCCTGACGAATCCGATGAATATTATGACGGCCTGATAACTAAGGAAACTAATCTTATTGGGGCTTACATGGCAGATTTAGATCCTTACTTTTCGAAGGATTCAATTCAAAGCCCTAATACTCAATCACACCCCATTGAGCTTACTGGTGATTCTGTTTTTGAGATCACTAGACCCAAGTCATTTCTGATTTAGTCTCATATTTTAGACTAGGAAATTTCAGATAGTGTGATTAATATGCAGGAGGTCCTGGAATTTGAAATCCTGATTGCAGAGGATAGAAAGTGGGAAATCTTGATTTAGGAAGTAGATTCTGGAGGAAGCAGAAACCAAGTCTAAGGGCTCCAATTTGTCTAAAACTCCCAACCTTCTTCCAGGACCCTTATGACATATTTTCAAAGGATGTCCAACCCAAGCAAATATTCATTAATTATCCTTTTGAGCTTGATTTCTCTGTAACCCAACTTTTTGGTCTTAGGTTGCATCGTCACAAATTATAGGCTCAACCTCGCTTGCATATTGATCTTAGGTTCTGGGTAATTTTTTTCCAGAACCTTAGATATACTCAACCATAGGGTATGGGTCTGCACCACAATCTAGTCCACATCTGTGGACATCTACTGGCAGGTCTTGAGGTGAATCTTTTTATTCTAATTCTGACCTACACTTGTGAATTCTTTGTTTCTTCTTTATGTGTATAGTGTGCCTAGCTGAAGGCACTAAATTTAGCACGTATACAGTTCTTTTCATCTCGGAGCAGACCCGTTATTCATGCAATTCAGGTGCTTTCTACTTTACTCCACTCTATTTCATGTCTTTTTAATACAATGAGGACATTGCATTAGATAGGCATGGAGGGGTGGATATTCATGACTAAATTATTTTGTGAGCTTCGTAGATTTTTTTTATTTATTTATTTTAAAAAAAATTAAATTAAGAGAGAATACTTGGGCATTAGGACTTTTCAATCTTAGGAAATAATATAATAGGATCTGAACACTAAGAACCTTTAGGTCTTTAGGCTTAATCAGCCTAAGTATCCACTAAAATGTGGATTTAGTTATCAAGTCCTCGCCATCATGAATTCTATTTCAATTTGATTAAATAAGTTAGGGTGATAAGTATACGACTTATCAACCCACCCTCTGATTTGAGGGAACTTTAAGTCTAAGCATCTACACACTATTCACACTGACTTATTGTTCAGTAGTTTTAACGAAAATTAGGTAGCTAATGAACCTTCTAGGGTTGTATGGCTAGCAAGTTATCGTGGGTAATAGCCCAATGGTAGGTTGTCCAAAGCCTAGCCACAGGACCATTCATTTCCTGCTGCCATTAAGTAAATCTTAGACCAGGGAAGTCACCTACTTAAGAAAGAAAAAGAAAGTCCAAAATGAAAAGAAAAAAAAGAAAAAGAAAAGGAGAAAAGAAAAGAAAATGAAACAAAAGAAATAAGCCACACTTCACCGCACGAGTATGGTTGGCAAGTTATCGTGGGTAACAGCTCATTGGTAGGTTATCCAGATCCTAGCTCAAGAAATGCACGTTTAATTTCTAAGCACTTAGGAAGAAATGGAGAAGTAGAATAAGCCAGGGAGATATGCACTGGGTTCGCCCTTATGTTGATCCCATAAAAATAAAAGTAGGGAGAAAGCTACCGGTCGTATAGATACACCTTTAGGTATAATTCTTTTTAAGGTCACCTAGGGGCGTAGAAACCCGAAATCCATTTTGATTGCCGATCAACAAGTCTATCACATTCGCAAAAAATGCTTAGAACTTAGGGTTCTCATTAAGTCTTGGGTGGGTTGAGAGGTTGTAGAAAGCCACACTGAAACCCTAAACTAAAAAATCCAAAAAAATTAGAAAAGAAGAAAAAGACAAAAATAAATCCTTCTTTGAATAAGGCGAGGGCTTGAGTTGGTCTGCATTTTCGCAAATACCCAGGCATTGTTGTGTCTTTGAAGTTCAGGTCCTAAGTAAAAATTCCTTAATGTTGAAAATGACTTTTGCCCGAGTAATCCAATCATAATTCTTTTATAAATAGCATGTAGTTTTTGCTAGGGACTAGCAAAAGATAGGCATGGGGGTGTGATGTGCATACATCTAAATAGCCAAAAATGTCTATTAATACATGTTCTTAGTATCATATTAGCATCATGCATTGTAAATATTGTATAACATGCATAATCATGCATTTAGGTCAAATTGTATAAATTGTATAGTAATTGTCTCCTTTTATGGTTAGGGATAGGGTGACTATTAATCAGGGCTTAAGACCGAGGATCCAACCATAAGGATCTAATCAGTGAGACACCTGGAGTTCAACGACTCCAAGATCGCCCCGATCGGACATCTGTAGCACCAGATATAGTCCAAGGAAGCTCAGAGATCAAGGGCCAAGATGGTGTCGATTTGCAGTTCAGATGACAAATCCAACCACACGGATGGATTTGGATCGACGATCACAGCCTAATAGCGTGAAAATCGATCCAATCAGACATCTGTGGCATCGTCGACAACACACAGAAGATGGACGGCCAAGATGGCATCATCTCAGCTACCTAATCGACCTAAAGACCTGCAGCTGCACTTCTGAAGGTAAAGGCACAGACGATCTGGGCTATTGGATCTTGATCCAACGACCATGGCCACGCGTGCTTAAAACGTAAGCGCGATAGAGCGGAAGCCGTAGCACAATAGGCGCAAGGGCTCCACGCAAAGAAGAGGTGCGGGGTCAAGCCCCCGCGAGCCTCAAATTCGAGCATGGGGAATGGGCAGATTCAATTTAGTCGTCAGATGGTGATTGTACGGGCGAGGAGCGGAGACGTGGCACGTGTAGGTGCTTTAGATCGCATACGCACACGATGATGAGCTTCTGCAGACTCCATCGCACACACGGGCATGCGGTTACACTGAAGAAGTAGGCGAGATCATTTCTCAGTCGTCCGATCTTGCGAGAACATGGTAGACATAGAAGGCTGATTGCGTAGCAATCATGGGTCTTAATTGACCTAAATTAGGCTAGGACTTAGCATAAGTTAGGGAAGTTCATGCATGCATAAGCATTATTTGCATCCTTACTGCTTTCTTTTAGCTATGCATAAAATAATGTTATAATGTATTGATTAGGTACATGATGTCAATTGTAGGTAATAAGCTGATCAGAAGCTGGATCTAAAGTTGGATCTGAAGAATAAAGAATAAGTGTTGTTGCAACAGAGCTGGAGTGGAAGACCTAGATTAGATGTAGTAGATAATAATGTAAGGGAGTTAAGGTATGCTATTCTATTAAGTATGAATAAAACAATAAATTGTGAAGAACTTAGGTCCATCCTAGCCTTAGGACACCTAGAAGCCTCCCCAAGCCTTAGCCACCCTTAAATTAGGTCACCACACCTTAGGAAACCATAAAACCCTAATTCTAGCCTCTATCTGGATGTCCAGAACCCTTAGCCAACTCCCGCACACCTTAAACTCACTTCTGTAGTGTTATTGGACGTCGAAACACTTGGCCAGATGTCTGATTTCTGCAGAATACTCAAGACAGAACCTAGAATCCCTCCTTACTCTAACTGGACGTCCAGACAACAAGTCTAGACTTTTGATTTTTCACTATAAGATGTTTGACAAGTTTATTAGACGTCTGATACTATCCTCCAGTTCCTGTTTTGTAATTCAAGCCTTGATCTTAGATTTCTAGGTCCCAAAACCCAATTCTAACCCCCTAGGAACCTAAATTAAGGTGCTCCAACCCTAGTATATCAGCTATAGACCTCCTAAGGACCTAATTAGGTCCTCACTAAACCTAATTGACTTGGATCAGGGCCAATCTCACCAGTCTATTCAATTGGACTCATTGAGTCCAATTGAGCCCTGATCTCAGCACACACTGTCCAATTGGACACAGTGAGAGTCCACTTGACCTAGACCTAACTTAATTGAGGTATTTTACTCTCAACTAAGTTTTCACACATGCAATTAAACTTGTATTAAGTTTAATTTCACTTTACCTTAGTGAATTAGGGTTTACAACCCTAATTTGAGACCTACCTTAACCTAAACCCACTAGAACCTAGCCTAATCAACCTAGCCACCTAAGTTTCGACCCACACACACCCACACACACCATCCACATGAAAATACCTAGCTTAGAGTTCTCTGAAACTCTCTACCATGTGTTATTGCCTTGGTTGGTAAAATTGGCAACCAAGAGCCATTCAATTTCTAGATCCACATTTGGTGGATCTAAAAACCACCATCCATCCTCTCTCTCACTCTCCCATGAGCTCCCACCATAGGCCTCTCTAGAGAATTCCATAATTCTCTAGAGAGCTTCCCTTAGGTCTATAAAAATACCTAAGGGGTGGCCATTTGCACTCATCCACTCTTGGCTTCATCCACTCTTGGTTCCATTTAGCTTAGTTTCATTCCACATCCACTCCACCTCCATGTCCACGAGTAGCTTCACCATGGCCATCACCACCTCCACACCAACATGTTGGATCACCTCTCCAACCTCTCTCTAAGGGTCGGCCTAAGAACCATTGGCCGACCCTCCTTCTCCTCTCAACCACTCAAAGGCCATTGAAGCCACCTCTGAATGCCCTTATTTCTGCTAGACTAGATTATAGTTCTTAGATTTACATGCTTTATTTATAGCTTAGTAGTGTAGCTCTATATTCTCCCCTAATGATGCATGCATAATCCCCCCTAATGCACTTTACAAGTCACAACAAATGGCATCGTTGCTGGGGAGGCAATGTCATTTTTTATTTCAATATCTAGAATTCTCACTAACAAATCTTCTTCTACTTTGTTTTTGGATGTGCAGGACAACATGAGAAAATGGGAATCTGCGCACACATCGAGCGCGGAGAAAAAATTAGGTGCACATCTCCTCTTAGATTAGGATTTCCCTTTCCGAACCCTATGTTAGATTTCAATTGAAAAAAAAAAAACTATTCATTTTCGAAAAAAAAAGAATAAAAAAAATGTAGTAGAATAGCTTTCCCATTTTGAATCTTAGGGTTAGTTAGTTAAAAAAAAAAAGTAAGAAGGAAAAGAAAATTTGAAATCTTTAAAAAAAAATATTTCTTGAAAAAAAAATTTCAAAAGTTTTTGAAAAAAAAAATTTGGTGAAAAAGTTTGAATTTCAAATTCAAATGCCTTTAAAAAGGTTTCCCACCACACTCTGATTTTCAGCCAGGCTACAAATTTTGATTTAAAAATTCAATTGCAGAAAGCTTAATGAGTGAAAAATTCTAAAATTCAGGCTAGATCTTCATTTTTAAGCTAACTTTCAAACGGCACCATTCATTTGAAAAAATTCAATGTATAAAATTTTTAAAAATTCGTGAAGTGTAAGGGGGTCAAACTTACCCAGATTCAAAATTTTTCAAGATTCAAAAATCAATTTCAAGCAATCTGCGAGTCTGTTTTGACTAAAAATGATGGGGTTTGAAAGATGATCTCACTGGCTTTAATTTACATATATTTTCTAAATTTTTGAAGATTATTTGTTACTATTTCAATTTGAAAACTGGATAAGGGTTCAAAATTCTATATCTGACCCCCTGACATTCCAAAATCCCTAGAAATTCGGTTGAAATAGTAAAAATCACAAAAAAAATTCTATGAAAAGATAATTGAAAAGGGAATCCACTTGCAAAATTTTAAGTTATTTGGATTCCAATTTTTGCCAGAGAAGTATTTTTATTTGTTGGTCTACTAAAAGGAAGAAGGAAAAAAAAACCCCTAGAATTGTATAAACCTTAGGATATACCTTTAGGGTTACATTCTAGAGATCACACTTGGGCTAGCTTAGACTTAGTCATGTCTAGTGTTTAGCCAGTTAGCTTGGTCACCTTGTGGGCCACTCACCACAAACCCCAACTAAAGAAAAATGGGCTAAAATGAATTTTAAAACATGTAAGCAACCCGAATTCATTGTCATACTACTGGGTGGCTTCAACCTCTCTTGCCAAATCTGGTGACTAAGTCTGCGGGGTAGTGTCAAATGACCGCGGCTCGGGGGTCAACGGAACCGGAGGCGTGAGCCGAAGGAAGAACCTTCCCCTTAGTCCCCTCGTAACCAGATTGGCTGGGTTAGCTTGAGAGGTGGGAATCACTTCAGTTGGTTGTACGAAGAATTTTTTTCTTCAGGAATTAGAACTTAAAATAGAAAATATGGTCATCTGATCATAAGGACTATTTGATTGATAGGGCCTTAGCCTTGTCTAGCTTGGCTACACCAACCCTGGGGGTTAGGTGGTGTACGCAAAGAAGGAGGTCACTCAGACCTTGACTGGTTGAACCTTGGGAGTCGCTCCCAAGGAGGCAAGTCACTACGCCTAGGCCATCTTCTCCCCCACCCTCTTCTTCTATCTACTTAGCCGCAATGGCTAACCCTGGATTTGGACCTAATCAGGATCCAGAAGAGCTGGACCCACAAGCTTATCTGAGAGCCCGGGTCACTAAATCAGCTCAGCCTTGGGATCAGAACCCAAGGTGGCGAAGATGAATTTTCGCTTCGCCTGATCCTTCTCCTTGGGTTACCGAAATGGTTAACTGATATCCTAACCTTGGATATTGTAACCCATACCAGTCGGTCCCTCAAAGGACGACATCTTATAACCCAGGATATGGATTTCATACTCCTGCTTCTCACCCATGGAATATGGGTATACCTGATTCACCCCTTGGAACCCCTGAAGAACTACTGGTGCATTTGCGACCACATTATACAATATAGAGAGCTATAGCTAGTGCTAAGGAGAAGGCTGCATTCTACCTACACGAAATCCAAGCTATCGCTGAGCCGAACCAAAGACAAAGTTGGATTCTGTATCAACAAGCTGTGATGGAGCTCCTTCAGGGAATAACAAGGATAACAAGGCTAATTGGACAAAATCAGGAAACTCAAGAACTACTACTTTTGAGATATCAAGTGGAAAATAGCCTTGAAGACCTCGAAGAATCTAAAACGACTATGCCGGAAGGACACATAGAAGATTCTCGGGAGCAGATGCCGGAAGATCATTCAGGGGAGGAAGAATCTAGCTTGGATATGAGACAGGAGCAGGAAGTATGCCAAATGGGTTCGTCTGGGAACTCCATTCAAGAAATTTCGGAGGAAAGGACTGATATCTCCAAAACTGAGCCACAATCGGATTATCTTGAATCCTGAGAGTTCCTCTTAGGTTAGATAACCCAACTGAGATAAGGGAAGTTGATCCAGTTGAGGATATGGATCATGAGGCAAACATTACATGCAACACTACTAATCAATCTAGGCCACTTCCCATTATAGGTGAACCTATGCTAGAGCCAACATCTTCTGATCTGCACTCTTCTTTCACTTACATCCTTAATTTGGATGTTAGAGATTTTGAGATGACACTTTCTATCCCTGATCCTGGCATCCGAAGACCAGAAATAGCTATGGATGACTTGATCGAAGAAATAAATATGCTACCTGAGGCAGGAATTACTAAGGATCCCAATGCATACAAGGGTGAAGCTTTTAGCAGAATGAGTTGGGGACGCACCTACCATCCTAGTCAATCTAATGGATGGCTCAACTCTGAGCTTGAAGAGTCAGCTTCCGATGAATCAGAGATGAGTACTAATGAGGACGAAGTAATTTCTAACGAGGATTTCAGTGACCTCCCCACAGATCTTCTACTTTCACGGATACCCATGTATGATCCAGAGCCTGGAGAGGGCATGATCTTTGATGTCAATTATCGTTATGAGGATCCCTATAACTTTGATTCTGGTTCTAAGATACATGTTGATCTACTCCCTCAGCAACTTCCTACTGAGTTGTGGGACATGATAAATCAGCTGAATCAACATCATGATCCCTCCTTTGATTATCCTTTATTTTCCACCACCACTCCACACTTTCTTATAGCTAGACTTTTTGGAGTAGGGGTGCAAAGTCAGCTGGTTCGCATCTCTGGACCACTGATTCTGGGAGCATATGAGCATATCTTTCTCTTAATCTTGACCAGCTCTTATGCTAGAACTGGTACATCTGATTGAGTTTTCGCCCAGCTGGAGGCGTTAAACTCAGCATCTACTCCACATCCATCACCCTATACATATTCACTTTTATACATAGCATATTCTTCTTTTAAGCATATTTTCTTTCTACATATTGCATACTATCAGGTTGGCCAGTGCTGAATGTATATTTTCAGGAGCAATTCCAGGTGACTTCTACCCACTCATCCTCTGTTAAATTTATTTTCTTTTTATTCATGCATGAGGACATGCAAGAACTTAGGCATGGGGGGTAGATACAGTAAAATTGAAAAATTTTTATGTCAACCCTTAGGAAAACCTTGGGCTGCATGTTACACATACTTTAGGACCCTAAATAAAAGAACAACCGACTCCACCTCCGATGCTCGCATTGGAGCTAGAAATCGTCCGCAACAGCCATTTTTGACTCACCTGCTCACCCTTCCTGTTTTGAAATTTAGGATCAAGCTAAATGTAACCCGATACGGGAATTTTACAAAGTACAAATTATACATGGTTACTTGTTTATAGCATATATACAAGGTGCGTTCATGAATGAGATTTTTATTAAGAGAATGCATAAGGTATTTTATCCTCTAGTTGACTCCTGTAATCTGAAATCCAGTACAATTTTTTGCACACACATAGAATTTACAATGGATACACGGTGAAGGCTGATAAACGTCTTTAGTCTATTGAGAAGAAGCAATGCTTCTTCTCCTGAACCCCCGGACAGTGTTTCGGGAGTCAGGCAGATTTTCTTCCAAAAATCCACCAAATAGTGTGAGATGAGAGTAGAGTGTACTAGTGCTCTAAGATTAGTGCAAGGAATCTGGAATGCTAGATAATTAGGTAATGATACTCAAAGATTAGGCATAGTTTTCACTCTCGGTCCTGCATATACATTTTTGCGTGAAATTTTGAGAGCCACCAAATAAGGCAAATACACTGAGAGCGAGTTTTCATGAAACTTGGGCTAAGGTGGATGGTTACGATCATTCTTTACGGAATCCTTAGCTGAAGGAGGGTATTGATGTCAAGGTCAGAAATACACCATCCTATCCGTCTCTCCCAGTGCCATGAGTAGGCACTTCCACCAAATAAGCCACACAATGTCTCTTGAGTGCCACCAATCCCTAATAATGCCTCTTCAATAAAGTTCATGGATGTGTGATAGTTGTGTTATGTTGAAAAAGAAAGAAAGAAAGAAGAGAAAAAAAAGAAAAAAAAGAAAAAATGATGAAAAGAAAGAAAAATTGAAAAAAATAGAAAAAAAAGAGTGAATATTTAGTGCTTATTCCAATTGCATTGAGGCAATACCAGCAAATAAATTTGAGATCCACCAAATATGGCCTTAACCCAACTTTCTTGTGTTTCTGACTGCCCGAATACTGGCTGAGGAATTCTGACTTAGTGTTAGAGTTATGGAAACTCAATTAAAGTGTTAATGTCAAGTGAGACCACCAAATACAGGTCATATGTGTGAATCTGGTGAGATTGTGAGCTCTAAGAAAAAGAAAGAAAAGAAAAGAAAAGGAAAAAGAAAAAGAGAGAACGAATATAAAGGAACCAAAAGAGAGCATAGTTTTTCTCCTCTTTCTCTGAGTTGAGTTACGTAATAATTTGGGAATCTAGATTCTATTGTACTAATCTCTATGTAGCACCAGTCGAGAGTGAGCCACCAAATATATTATCTTTTCCGTCTAAGATTCTCTACCTAAGCTTAAAGCCGGGTGGAATTCATAGAATATCTTGAATACCCCGAGGGAAGAAAATTGGCCCATCCTGCTAGAATTTTTACTAGCGGTCAAGTACAGGCTTTAGAGGTGAATTAGTTTTTCATTCGAATCCATTGCAAAAGCTACATAGCTACACTTTCACGATTGTCTGGATTTCTAGAGCATAGGATGAAAATAAAAAGGAGAAAAATCTCTAGGCATACACTTGATAATAATCAATCCCTTAGGGACCCTTCTGTGAATAATTTAGTCTCGCATTTTCAAGGGATTAGCAAGATTTAGGCATGGCGGTAGCAATCATGGGTCTTAATTGACCTAAATTAGGCTAGGACTTAGCATAAGTTAGGGAAGTTCATGCATGCATAAGCATTATTTGCATCCTTACTTCTTTCTTTTAGCTATGCATAAAATAATGCTATAATGTATTGATTAGGTGCATTATGTCAATTGCAGGTAATAAGCCAATCAGAAGCTAGATCTGAAGCTGGATCTAAAGTTGGATCTGAAGAATAAAGAATAACTAGTGTTGCAGCAGAGCTGGAGTGGAAGACCTAGATTAGATGTAGTAGATAATAATGTAAGGGAGTTAAGGAATGTTATTCTATTAAGTAGGAATAAAGCAATAAATTGTGAAGAACTTCGGTCCATCCTAGCCCTAGGACAGCCTAGAAGCCTCCCTAAGCCTTAGCCACCCTTAGATTAGGTCACCGCACCCTAGGAAACCATAAAACCCTAATTCTAGCCTCTATCTGGATGTCCAGAACCCTTAGCCAACTCCTGCACACCTTAAAGCCACTTCTGCAGTGTTATTGGACGTCCAGACACCTGGCCAGACGTTCGATTTCTGCAGAATACCCAAGACAGAACCTAGAATCCCTCCTTACTCTAACTGGACATCTAGACAACAAGTCTAGACTTCTGACTTTTCACTATAAGACGTCTGACAACTTATTAGATGTCTGATACTGTCCTCCAGTTCCTGTTTTGGAATTCAAGCCTTGATCTTGGATTTCTAGGTCCCTAAACCCAATTCTAACCCCCTAGGAACCTAAATTAAGCTGCCCCAACCCTAGTACATCACCTATAGACCTCCCTAAGGACCTAATTAGGTCCTCACTAAACCTAATTGACTTGGTTCATGGCCAATCTCTTCAGTCTATTCAATTGGACTCATTGAGTCCAATTGAGCCCTGATCTCAGCACACACAGTCCAATTGGACTCAGTGAGAGTCCAATTGACATAGACCTAACTTAATTGAGTTATTTTACTCTTAATTAAGTTTTCACACACCCAATTAAACTTGTATTAAGTTTAATTGCACTTTACCTTAGTGAATTAGGGCTTACAACCCTAATTTGAGACCTACCTTGACCTAAACCCACTAGAACCTAACATAATAAACCTAGCCACCTAAGTTTCGACCCACACACACCCACACACACCATCCACATGAAAATTCCTAGCCTAGAGTTCTCTAGAACTCTCTACCATGTGTTGTTGCCTTGGTTGCTAAAATTAGCAACCAAGAGCCATTCAATTTCTAGATCCACATTTGGTGGATCTAAAATCCACCATCCATCCTCTCTCTCACTCTCCCATGAGCTCCCATCATAAGCCTCTCTAGAGAAATCCATAATTCTCTAGAGAGCTTCCCTTAGGTCTATCAAAGCACCTAAGGGGTGGCCATTTGCACCCATCCACTCTTGGCTTCATCCACTCTTGGTTCCATTTAGCTTAGTTTCATTCCACATCCACTCCACCTCCATGTCCATGAGTAGCTTCACCATGGCCACCACCACCTCCTCGCTAAGATGCTGGATCACCTCTCCAACCTCTCTCTAAGGGCCGGCCTAAGCACCATTGGCCGCCCTTCGTTCTCCTCTCAACCACTCAAAGGCCATTGGAGCCACCTCCGAATGCCCTTATTTCTACTAGACTAGATTATAGTTCTTCTTAGATTTACATGCTTTATTTACAGCTTAGTAGTGTAGCTCTATATTCTCCCCCAATGATGCATGCATAATCTCCCCCTAGATTCATATATGCGATCATTTTCTACTAGCTAGATTTGTATTTCCAAGCATTCCTCTATAAGCTTTCCATGAGCTTAATGTTGTAGTGACCAACATGAATTGAATGAATGAAAATCTTTTTCTATATATATATCTATGTGTTGAGAATCACCATGAGATTATTGTAATATATTTTGTGTGATTAAAGTTTCCTGCTTTTAATTATTATTTGTTGCAACTAGCATGTTGTGCATCAATACGTAAATCACCATAAACTGACATGAGATTTTAATCAAGTAGAGTGAAAGAGATCGATTTCGAATCTGCATTTCCATAAACGCCTCCCAGAGACGAATGACCAGGACTCAAGTCTCATTATCTTTATAAATTATTTTTGACGAGCATTTTCGTGCACTATACTATGATGAGATCTCTGTCTTCAAAACACGCGTGAGAATCGCCTCTTGTCAAAGGCGAGGAGGCATGGGCATGTGCACACAGCGCGTGCACACGTCGCCCATGTCAGGTCTTTAGTGACGAATAAATCCGTCACTAAAGACCTGATATTAAAGTTTTTGAATATGTAATGACCAAATTGCCCCCAATCCTTGAAACTATAAAAGGAGACCCCTACCCTACTAAATTCTCATCCCTTCCTCTCTTCTCTCACCCCCTCCAAAGCTCTAAAAGCTTTTCCCAAACCTGGGATGCTCCTTTAAAGTAAAAATTAGAAATTTTCCACCTTCTCCCCTCATCGTGGAGCATCCCGCGGTTGTCCTCTCATTCCATTCGGGAAGCAGATCCCACGACAACGTCGACATCTTGCCTTACCCCCGGTTCCTCCTGCTTCGTCCTCCTTCTCGCTCCGTCCTCCGTCTTCCAGGCATCGCTCCGTTCGGCTCATCCTCCAAGCAATCGTCAAGGAAGATACTTCTCTCTCCATTCTCGTTACCACTTTCTAGAGTAGATTTACTATTTTCTAGTGTAGATTTCCAACTTTCTAGTTGTAATGATTAGTGTAATGAACAGCATTTGGTTATGAGATCCATGTTTTACCTTTCTTTTGTCTTTATTTGTAATATTCTCTCTCTCTTTCTTCTATTATTTATTCTTAAAATAGATAGCTAGTTTTCGACCAACTAATCTATTTCGTGACAATTAAGCAAATGCAATTTTGAATCAAGCGTCTGCCTCCTTGTGTTTGACTTGGAATTCTTAGAGTTTTGGTATAAATTTATATGTTGATGGATTTCTTCGCAAATCAAACTACAATGATGGGTTTTCAAATCCAACTCTAATCTCGTAGTTTTCTACATATCAACATTGAGCTTAGCTACTGGACAAAGCTAGATAACTTAGCTAGCTAGGAAGTCTTCAAATATATCAGACTCAGCCCCTCTCAGCTCCAGACTAGTTAAGTCCAGCTCAACTCAGCTCATCCTGGTCATCCTAGCTACTAGTAAAGAACAAGTTAGTTAAGCTATTAGCTAAGTTCACAAAAGGTCTACTTCAGCAAAAGTTCAGCTCCATGAAGCTTAAGACAGCTCCCCTTACCCAACCTAGCTCCTATCCTCTATTAGCAGCAACTAGCCAAGCTAGCTTAGCTATCTAACCTAGCTCCTACCCTACTCCTCATGGCCGACCACCCTCCTCATCACATCCACCATTTAATCACCACCAAATACCATCCTAGCCCTCCATTTTTCCCTCCAAAATCAACACCTTCTAGAAGGTATTTTTTGGAGGGAAAACCAAGGCACCTCTTCATTTCCCTCACATTTTCCCTCCAAAAATATCCACACACCACTTCATTTCCATACAAAAACACCATAAACAGCCCCTTCCCATCTACAAATACCCTACTCTACCACCACATAATTCCCACCCTTGGATACATTAACATTCCAAAATATTGACCATTATAAATGTCTAAAGGAGAAGTGGATAGAAGAAGATTAAGGAAGCCATCTCATGCTTCTTTAGTGCCTTTGTCTTCTTCCTTCTACCTTGGACCAAGCTAAGGAGCTCTTCATCAACGGGTATGGCCAGGCAGAGGAGGAGGAGCTAGGGTGGATGTCCATTCTGAGGAGAGAAGGAGTTCACCATCATCTCAAGGGGGAGGTTCTCAAGAGGGAGCCCTTTTTAACTGCAGGAGCTTTTGGACTTGGAGTAAGGATTCTTGTCTTTTGTTTTTCTTTATGTATCATTTTAGTATTGTAGAAGAATTCCTCTAAAAGAATTTTGTAAGACATAGTTTTCTTCCTGATTAATTCAAATTGCCTTCCCTTTAATTTTCATGTGCTAGTTCTAGCTATTGCTTTCTCTTTGTTTATCTTAGTGCACTACACTCTTCTCTTCTAATTACCTTAGGCACACATGCCTAGGGTGAGTTTAGAAAAGAAGATAATTTCTGTCACTTAGGCATAGTCTTATTTCATTACATGTTTTATTATTTTTGAAATCCCGATTATCTTTTGGAAACCCTAAAAATCTTAAAACAAGAAAAACATGAAAAGGAAGATTCGAGTTTTGCAAGAGATAAGCATTTTAAAAACACCAATTGCCTCCTTGGACAAGCCTAGATACTTAACCTTATCTAGGTTACAATGACTAAAATTCACATTTAGAAATCACATGATTTTTCATATCACACCTGAATTCCGTGATGATTCTGGTCAGCTCCGAATAGAATATAAACATGTGCTAAATTTAGTGCCTTCATCTAGGCACATTCCTCAGATATTAAGTATATACATTGAGGCTACAAGAGCAGAGTTTCCAAGCTCCAAGATATGGGTTCCGGAGGGTAGGAGTAGTCTTGCCAAAGAGATGATCAATCAAAGTGGCAAGTTGATGGTGCAGGGAGAGCTTGAATGGTCTCTAATAAAAGTTTTGCTGAATCAGTACAGAGGAGGTTTGGGTAGGTGTAAGATCTGTGCAATGGTTGGGCAAAAAAGGACTACGAGGTTTTTGTGAGGTGTTGGGGGTTTGTAATATATTCGTTTGTGTGTACTCTAGAATGCTTATGTTCATAATTAAACCAAGCTTCCTAAGAGTTTTTCCTCGAATTTCAATTTCATCCTCAATATCTGGGTGCTTGCTCCAACCATTCTAATCTTCATGTTTTCCACCCACAATTTGAACCTCAAACTCTAAAAATTCGGGACAAGGATCTTGTTGGGTTTTTAATTGATCAGTTGCATCTTCCAATAAGTTTTCAATTTCAAGAATATTTTCCTTGTAAGTAAAATCCTCATCTCGGTGTGCCACAGTTGGTTGCATGTCTTTATTATCCTCAATTATTCCTGCAACCTTGTGATTTTCTTCCTAAGTTTGGGTTGAGTTAGCCATTAGGGGGTTCTCTAATGTAAGTATGGCCATCACCTCCTCTATTTTGCCAAGCTCCTCAATCAAACCACACTTAATTTTATTCTTCTTCGATGCCTTAAAAATATTAAATTGATTCATTTTATTCCCAGAGGCAATCTCTATATCTCCTGATTCACAATCTATCCTTGCCTTGGCGGTAGCCAAGAAAGGTCTTCCCAAAATGATCGTGGTGTGGTTGAGTTATTTTGGTGCTTCCATGTCAAGGACCATGAAATCAATAAGATAATGGAAACCATTGACCTTGACTGAAACATCTTCCAAAAGACCCCTCAATTTTGTAATTGATCTATCAGCCAATTATAAGGTTATGTTAGCACATTTCAGGTGGCCTAGACCCAGTTTCCTATGAAGTGTGGTAGGGATCACATCAATGGAAGTACCCAAGTTGAGGAGGGCCCGATCAAAAGTAATGTTTCCTATTGTCGAGGAAATCAATGGGGCTCTTAGGGCCTGCTTCTTGGGGGTAGCTTTTTTAGGATTAAAGTACTTGTGTTATCAGACAAGACTACCCTCCTAGTGTTTCCATATTCCACCTTACGCTTTTCTTTATAAGAACTCAATAAAGATCTAGCGTAGGTGGGAATTACTCCAATAGTTGTGAAAAGTAAAATGATTGTCAATTTAAAAGCTTGTAACAAAGATATCCTTTCCTCCAATTTCTCCACCAGCTTGTTGTGTTTTCCCATACAACAACAACATACTCCTGAATCAGATTTTGATTTTCTATTGATCACATTCTTAGTTGGGAGTTTGTATTGACTTGGGGTTGGGTGGGACCCTTGTGTCTACTAGCACTCCTCAAGGTGATTGTGTTTTCAGTGGCAAAGTGTTGTTGGTTTGTGCCTTGGGTAGGGTTGACCAAAGCAGGAGACTCCCGGTTAATTATGGTGGACATTTGGTTAGCTCCAAGAGAGACTAGGGTAGCCTGATAGATAGCATGAGCTTGAGTATGCACCTCCCCACCATTACCAAACCCTTGAGGTCGAGCACCTCGATTCTGCACATTTCTAGGGTTCGGTACTGGTTGAGATGGAAGAGATCTGGGCTGCTGGTTGTTTGCACTAAGTCTGGATTGCAAGGTGTCTAGCAAAATTTTCATTTGTTGCATGAGCTGGAGCATTGACCTTTGAGTTTCTACCATCTTCAAGTTCAAATTAGCCTACCCTGTAGGTTGTTGGGCATTCCACATGGGCTGATTGACCTAATTTGGGGGTAGCTAAGTATAAAAATTTCCCTGACCCATGGCTTTTTGCGATACATAGTTTTTGGGTCTAGATTGGGTCGGTTTCCCCTAATCCTTATAGGAAAAGTTAGGGTGATTTCTCCAACCAGAATTATAGGAATTCAAGTATGAGTTAGACCTAACATTCTCCTGTACAGCATAAACATCCTCATAAGGTGTAGATGAAGAATACAAAGGATCAGAAAAAGTAGGATCAAAGGCCTTAGTTTGAACCCATAAGGTTCTGAGAAGTGACGGCTCATAGGTTGAGTCGACTCAAGTTTGTTCACAAACTCCCATCCTGTAGGAGTTTGCGAAGAATGGAATCTCGAATTGTAGGATTGAGTGGATGTAGATTGTTTCTATTTTTTCCAGAGTCCACTCCATTCATTTTGCAACCAAATCTACTTTGTCAAGATTATTGTAGATCAATTCCATATCAAATGAATTAGAATCTTGAACCACATTGGCATTTGATTTAGTTTATTGGGATCGATTGAAGGTTTCCATGGAGGCGTGGTGTATAGAGTTTTCTCTCATTTCCTCAGATAAATCGTATGCGCTATCTGTCTTTGTTGAGGAAATTACCTCCACAAGAAGTGTCCACGTGATCATGGAGATGATCATTCAACCTGTGATAGAAAATCTATACGAGCTGCCATTTAGGTGCCTCGTGGTATGGACGCTTCCACAACAAATCTTGGAATCACTCTCGGGCCCCATGAAACGGGGTTCCCTTGGCTACTAGGTGAAAGTGGTAATCGCCCATCACAGAGCATTGGTCCATCCAATTGGGAAGAATTTCTTCAGGAAGATTAATTTCAATTCTGTCCAAGTAGCGATTAGCCTTCCTATGGTATGGTACTCTGTGCTGCCTTATCATTTGCATTTTGTGATTTGGTGCTCTAAACAAAAGTGGTCAAATCCTCCAAACGTTGGAATGGATCTTCTAAGCCAAGCCCATGAAAGTGTTTAATCAAACTCAAAACCTGGGGCTTGATCTTAACATCACTTACAGGGATCACAATGCCGAGACGATCCTCGTAATTTGAAGGATCATAAAAATCCTTTAAGGGTCGAGTGCCCTGACCATTCATTTGTTGGAACCATTCTTGCATCTGTTGCAATTGGTCCAACTATCTCTGAATCAGCTCCTGCTAGTTCAGAGGCGGGGGAGGTGGTTGTGGGTCAACCATGGGATCTGCTTGGCTAAAACTCAACCTACACCTCCATGAATGGTCTAAACATCCTTCCAATCAT
Source organism: Thalassia testudinum (assembly GCA_037157565.1). Lineage (NCBI taxonomy): Eukaryota > Viridiplantae > Streptophyta > Magnoliopsida > Alismatales > Hydrocharitaceae > Thalassia > Thalassia testudinum. Next base: position 38,233,243 of record JAZHRO010000014.1, read on the forward strand.
GGATTTAGTGACCTCCTACCAAGCATGCACCGATTTCACCCTGCAGCAAGGGAAAAGAAGCCCTGCAGCACAAGCAAACAACCCTATACTTAGGTAGGGTAGCCTAGAGAACTATGAACTCTCAAAACCCATCTTACGATTAAAAATGATTTAGTCTACTCTCCAATCAATCCAACCAATTAAAGGGAGTAATTAGGAAGATTCTTCCTTTGGATTTCACCTCAGGTTCCTTTGATACCCCCAACTATTATCATTTGATGGTACTCCCCTAGCTAGACATTAGATGAATCGGTAGGAGCAGGTTAATCATAAACAATCTCAATCTGAGCCTCAAAGAGCGAGTCCAATCCTTAAGGCCAATGTCTGCTTGATTTTAATTAGGCTTAGGATTGAATGTGATGGGCCCTTTTATTAGGTTGTGCCATTAAGAATAAATTTCGATGTTTGTGCATGTACAACCAAGGTTTTCAAGTAATATTATTATTGATGTGGTGTATTTTAGGGTTCAAATAATGCTTTGTAGCTTTTAGGGTTCAACTTTAGGTCTATTCAATCAAGTTCTATGAAGCAAACCACGTTTCGAATGGACTAGTGAAGATATATTCTTTTAAAAATCAAAATAATGTGGAGTCCCTGGTTTAAACCCTAAGAATTGAATCCTGCAAAGTTGCTACTGGATGAATTAATTTTAACTTAGGTAGTGCAGCCAAAATAGATATATTAATTGGCCTTTCCACACCATTGGTTAAGGTACACAAAATAATCCTAGTCACTAATATGTGTAATCGGTTCAGGTGTACCAGGTCCATAGATCAGATTCCCGGTTAGTGACTAACTCAAATAAGAGCAGTGTGCCTTAAATGGAGAAATTGTGGGTGTTAATGTGTGTAACTTTCAAATAAATCCCACAATTAGAGAGAAAAAATTGTTCTTTGTTGTATTTTTTATGCGGAGGGGTGAGGCAAGTGAAGGTGACAAATAGCATAGAATCTAGCCTAGGCTTTATGCGAACACGTAAGTCGATTCAGATTGAGTTATTTGTGTTGCAAAATGAAATCTAGTGGGGGTTGGGGGAATATAGTTACAAACCTTCAACTACACTCTACTCTAATCTATAGCTTCGGCTTGCCTCGTTTGAGTACTTGTAGTCATTGCAAATCAGAGAGGAGTGAGATAAAAAGTTAAGTAAAGTGGGAAATGCGAGTAAAAATAAAAAACCATTGCCTCCTCGACAATGGTGCCAAAATGATAGTCGAGAAATTCGTGTGAGAAAATCAAGGTTTAGGGTTTCAAGAGAGCGAAACCCGCGTAGTCGTATTTCACAAAAATTTGGATGTATTAGATAATATTTATAACCAAGACTCGATGAGTCTTGGGTTGAATGTAGGCAGGTGACGTTCAATTTACTGAAATCCACGTGTTTATTTGTTTTTGTTGTTTTATATTTTGTAATTTTTTTGGGTGCTTTTAGAAGGTAGAAGATTAGGCAAAATATTTCTAACTATACTTACAAAATAAAAGAGAGAGGAAGAGAGAGAGAGAGAGATAGTCAGATAGATAGAGAGAGAGCAAAAGAGAGAGATAGATATTATATAAGCAGATTCAAATGTTTATTATAGACTAAGTGCAAAAATTAAAAACTATGCTATGAAAGCAATAAAGAGAGAGGGAGAGAGAAGTTATCCTCCTCGACGGTTGCTTGGAGGATGAGTTACTTTGAAGAAGTGCTCGGAAGAAGGTGGTGAGGAGTTGGACGAAGGAGGATGAAGTTGAATGAAGATGGATGAAGTAGGGCAGTGTCATAGCAGGATCCACGAATGGGGGAGAGGAGGAGATGGACGAAGTAGGGCAGCAGTGTAGTAGGATCCACTTCTCGAATGGAGGTGAGATGACGGTCGGCGAGGGCTGCACGAATAGGGGTAAGAAGCGAGAATAATTATTTTGATTTTCTATAATGGAGCATCCCGGGGCTTGGGACACAAGCTCAAGAGGGATCTTGAGCTCTAGAGTGGGGGAAAGAAGACTAGAAAGGGATGAAGAGGAAGAAGGGGGTGTAGGGTGGTTTATAGAGGTGAGGAAGAGGGCAAAATTAAGTTAAAAGTGCATATAAGGCCATCAATGCACGTTGGACACGACCACCGCGTGCACCGCACCTCTCCCAGCTACACACTACGCAGCACTCGCATGCATAGTGTACCCTGTGCTGGCACAGTGAGCAAGCTACTAGACTGTCAGATGAGGATCTGAGGGCTCAGATTCTCGCTCAAATGCACCTCCGATCTCTCCTCTACCGGTGAGATGGTGCGTACATTCGCGGGTGTCATGCACTCGCATCTCCTTGAGCCACGTGGCATTGTAGTGCCCTCTCGATGTCGATCAGGCAACCCCAATTGATTGGAGCTTGCAGTTGGGAATGTAATCACAAGGGTGGGGATCAGGCCCACGCCCATTGCTTGGGAATGCCTTCTCCCACTATTGAGCTAAGGGAGCCTTTGTGTTGAGCTAATCAATCATCTATAGCCGATGGCCACACGATTTAATCATGGCTTTCCTTTAGTTTGTAGAGGTGTGGTGTGAATCCATGTCAGTCATTGGATGGTAATCCAACGACTGAGATAACATGTTGGGCATGCCTTTAGAAGTGTGCGGGACATGTTGAGGTGGCTGCAAGCGGCTTTGATGGTCTTTGATGGTGCCATGTGGCACCATCTGAGCCATTCATTGTATTTCCTTTGTAGGTGACGCTACGGATGTTGGATTGGGTTGATTTCCACACTGTTGGGCTGTGATCATCGACCTAAACCCATCCATGTGATTGGATTTGTTGTTTGAGACTCTAAATCATGTCACCTTGCACCTTGGACTTCGATCTTCCTCAGACTACATATGATGCTACAGAGGATTGATCAAGGCAATTTGGAGGTGTTGGACTCCGATCATCGCCCTGATCAAATCCATATGGTTGGATCTTTAATCTAAGGCTTGTAAATGTGCCTCCCTCTCCCTTGGACATTAAAAGGGGTAAATTAATATGCAATTTATACAATCTATTTGATGTAAACTTGTTTATATCACATAAATTATCTATTTTTTGCATGCTCTCAGATATAAAGTTGCATCATACATTATAAATATTGTATAACATACATCATCATGCATTTAGATTATGTTGTATAAATTTTAGGTTAATTTCTCCTTTTTATGGTCAGGTGATAGGGGAACATTTAATCGGGGCCACGGATTGAAGATCCAACTGTACGGATCTGATAAGGGTGATGATTGGAGTTCAATGACTCCAAGATCTCCTCGATTGGACTTTCGTAGCATCAGATGCAGTCTAAGAAAGATTAGAGGTCAAGGGGCTAGGTGGTGTAAATCTATACCTCAGATGTTAAATCCAACTGCACGGATGGATTCAAACCAACGACCGCAACCCAACGAGGTGAAAATCGGTCCAATCCAACATCTATGACACCACGTTAAGCATATGAAGTTGGACGGCCAGTGGCACCATCTGAACCATCCAAACTCACTCGCACCTCTCTACTCAACCCTCTCTCCTTAGGCGTGCAGCAAATCTAGGCTGTTGGATCATGATCCAACAGCCATGAAGCACGGAAGCGGTAGATGTCCTTGTGCCAATCCATGCGCATAGCGTAGTGGAGTTGACTTTCAAACAAGAAGAAGTGGCGAGGGATCGAACCCTCGCACGCTTAAAATCAGAACAAGAAGGAGGTGCAGATGAAATTGGGCCATTCGTTGCACGATGGACAGTCGATGGAGCGACCACACAGAGCACGCAAAGTGCATGGTGCGTGTGCACATGATCCTACGTGCACTAAAGAAGCAGGCGCACGATCGTGGGCATGTGTTTTGAACGCTGAAGGTGAGGAGGCGGTGGGTGAGAGCTCACTAAGCCAACATTTGGGGTCTTTAGTGACACTTAAATCTGTCACTAAAGACCCTGAATTAATGTTTTTAAGCATAAAATGACCAAATTGTCCTCAATCCCTACAACTATAAAAGGAGACCCCTACCACTTGAATTCTTCTTCCCTTCCTCTCTTCTCTCACCCCCTCCAAAGCTCTAAGAGCTTGTCCCAAACCCAGGATGCTCCTCTAGAGTTAAAAATATTATTTTTCCACCTTCTCATCCCATTCGTGGAGCATTCCGCAATAGTCCTCTCATCGCCATTCGGGAAGTGGATCCCGCTACGACATCGCCCTGCCCCATCCTCTGTCATCCGTTGTCGTTCTCCTTCGTCCCACATCTCACCACCTTCATCCAGGTGCTCCGTCAACACGACTCGTCCTCCAAGCAGTCGTTGAGGAGGATAACTTCTCTGCACCTTCTTTTTACTGCTTTCTAGAGTAGATTTGTCGCTTTCTAGTTGTAAGATTTTTCGCTTTCTGCTGTAGTGGTTAGTTGTAATAGACATCATTCTATGACTATGAAATCCATGTTTATTCTATCTTTATTTTATCTTTATTTGTAATATTCTCTCTTTCTCTCTCTTCTATTCATTATTCTTTAAGTAGATAGTTAGTTTAGATTCAATTCGACCAGCTAATCTGCTTTGTGACAATAAAACAAATGTGATTTTTAATCAAACGTCCGCCTCTTTGTGTTCAACATGGAATTCCTTTTGAGTTTCGGTAAAATTTATCTATTGACGGTTTCTCTCGCAAATCGCACTACAACGACTGATTTTCAAAACTCAAATCTATTTGCATAGATTTTTCGCATCAACACCATTCTAAATGTGTGATGATGCATGTTTTGTAATATTTACTTTGCTGGTTGCTTTTATGAACCTAAGAACACGAATAAATTGAAAATTTAGGCCAAATAGATTTGTCTACATCAGGATATATAAATAATCTAGTAACTATGGTGAGAGTACCCCCTGGAGAAGTAGCACAGTAGTAAGGGAGTGGGTGTTTGCCTAAGAAATGGATTTGCACAACAATAGGGTACTTGACTGAGTAGAGCAAGTGTGTTTTCTTGTATAATTATCTCTCAATGGTGTGGTTTGCTTAAGAGGGGTTAAGAGGTATAAATAGGCATCATAAGAAACTTCAAGAGGGCTTGGGAGGCTTCTCCTAGCCTTTGGGGACATCCCCCATGAGATTTGATCGAAATCCAAATCAAATTAGGCTCATAAGGACTCTGATAGCATAATCAGATGTTTGATATTTAGGTCAGATGTTTTATCTGACGTCTAACTATTTTCTTGGTTGTCTGATCTTGAGGATCAGAGTCCCTAGATTTGTTTGGATGGAAATAGGGTTCTATGTCAGATGTTTGGAATGACATTTTAAGATGTCTGACAAAATCCTAGATGTCTGATTTTGTGTTGACCAGTTCCTAGATTGAACCAAATCCAAATAGGGTTCTAGTGTATGAAGGTCAGGTGTCTAACATAAGTTCTAGACATCTAAATGTCATGATGATCTTGAGCTTTGGATTTCTTGCGAATCCAAAAGTGTGATTTCATTTGATAAATTTTTGTTAAGTGTGTTTAAGTGTAACGTTCCATTATTGTACATCTGGAGTCATGTCCAGATGTTTGGAACAAGGGTAAAAATAACCCAACAGTTGGATATGATCTGACAAAAGGAGATTTGCAAATAATTAAGCCAATGGTAGTGTTTATGGTCATCTAATAGAATTACTAGACATCTGAATTGATCTATGGACATCAGGAATTGTGTCTATTCATCTGGAGCCTAAGTGCTTAAAAGCCTAAGGCAAGGATTATGGTGATTGGTCATCTAATTAAAGGGTTAGACAACTTAAAGTGAGATATCAGACGTCTGGGACTCATTTTAGACGTCTAATGGATGTTTCTGAGTTAAGTTTTTGTTTCTAAATTTTTCCTAAGTGTTGAGAGCCTAAGTCTATATATTATATATATATATTTATTGGGGGCTCTTTACAACTATTTCTTGACTCAATACAATTGAAAAGTACAACTCGTGTAAGATCATACAATAATTCCTAAGACCTAGACATAAACATATCTTCATCCCTTGATTCCATGACTTTGAGATAACGAAACCTACAATAGGGTTATGATAGAAAAAGATGGTATGACTAGTATTTTCTTTTCTTTTATTAATTTTGTAAAATCATCAAAACAATATTTAGGAGTGGTTGAACTAACAATTTGATCTAACCAAGGTGGTCAGTGAATTTAGGGATTATCTCAAAGAAAAGGGATTCATTTCCAAATTGACTCCTCTTAATACTCCTCAACTCAATGGCTTCTAAAAAAGATGTAGTTGGACCCTATTGGATATTGTTTGATCTATGATAAGAAAGGTAGAGCTACCTCTATCATTCTAGGGATATGCATTGGAGACTACACATCACATCCTCAATAGATTCCCAATGAAATTGGTTCTTAAGACTCTATATGAGATATGGATAAGTTCAAAGCCTAGTGTTAGGCATGAGACTATAGGATTTCTTGACACACATTAGAGTATGAACCCAAGCAAGCTGGAATCTAATCCTAAATCACAAAGGATATTTGTTAGTTGAAATGTGAGATTTTTAGAGGACAAATTTGTGATACAAAAAGAGTCCATTGAGGATAAGAAACTTGGAGAGTTATCAGAACCAATTCATGTTGACATATTGGAAAAAGGAGGCACTAGAAGATAGTACTACCATTGCTAGAAGAACTAGGATTGTGAGACTTCTAAAGAGGTATTGTTTCCATATCTTAGAAGAGTCTAAGGTTGATCCTAATGCCTTCAAGGAATCTATGAAGGATCAAGATATGGAAAGGCATATGCTAGCAATGAAGTTATAGATTGATTCCATGTACACAAATTATGCATGAACTCTCGAAGATCCACCTCATGGAGTGAAACCCATAGGATGGAAGTGGATCTCAAAAGGAAAGAGAGGTTCGGATGGGAAGGTAGAGATGTTCAAGGCATGACTTGTTGCCAAGGAATGTAGGTAAGTGTAAGGCATTGACTATTTAGAAATGTTCTCTCCTATGGTAATGTTGAAGTCTATTCAAATATTACTAGTTATAGCTACGAGTTTTGACAATGAGATTTGGGAGATGGATGTTAAGATAGACTTTCTTAATAGATATCTTGAGGAAGACATCTACATGGAGAAACTCAAAGGCTTCATTCCTCTAGGAGAAGAAAGAAAGGTATGCAATTTGAACAAATCCATCGATGGCCTTAAATAGGTTTCCAAAAGCTAGAACATCAGATTTAATGAAGCTATAAAGTGTTCTAGATTCATTAAAAATCTTGATGAATCTTGTGTTTATAAGAAGTCTACTGGGTGCGCAATTACATTTCAAGTGTTGTATGTGGATGATATCCTACCCATTTAGAATGATGTAGGAATGTCAACTAGTGTGAAGGTATGGCTATCCTAAACCTTTGAGGTGAAGGATTTAGGAAGTGAATCTTATATTCTAGAGCTAAAGGTGTTTGGTACCAGAGTAAGAGGATATTGAGATTATCCTAATATGGGTACATCAATAAGATCTTAAAGAAATATAAAATGGAGAACTTGAAGAAAGGTTTAATACCTTATAGACATGGCATAGGTTTTTTGAAGACAATGTCGCCTTAAACAGTTGAGGAGAAGAAAGCCATGATTGAATGCCTATACTCATCAACCATTTGCATCTTGATGTATGCCATACTATGTACTAGACATGAAATTTACCATGTAGCTAGCATGTGAAGCCATTACTAGTCTAGTCCTGGACAAGAGCACCAAACCACAATTAAACCAATATTCAAATATCTTAGAAGGACTAGAGAGTACTACCTTATCTTTAAGGATGGTGGCCTCAATGTGTTAGGGTACATCAACTTAGATTTACAGTTAGACATGGATGATAGAAAGTCTACATTTGGTTTCATCTTCACATTAGCTGGTGGTGGTGTTTGCTAGAGGAGCAAGAAACAAGATGTCACTGCAGATTCAACCACTAAGGCCGAATGCATAGAAACTTATGAAGTAGCTAAAGAGGAAGTATAGATATGCAAGTTTATAATGGAACTTGGTACAGTTTCTTCTATTTAGCCATCCATTCCCTTATACTGTGCGAATAATGGGGACCATTACTTAGGCTAATGAGATGCATTCTCAGTAGAAGGGAAAGGACACAAAGAGGAAGTTCCATATCATCAAGGTGATAGCAGGATGTGGAAACATGGCCATCGCCAAGATTGTGTTAGATAATAACTTGGCGGATCTGTTGACTAAAGCACTTGATTAATGTGTCCTTGACCACCATGCGATTGGTATTGGTCTTAGATTAGCAATAATGGAGTGGCTCTAAGGCAAATGGGAAATTGTTGGAGTTGTATACCCTTGACGAGCCATTTGATTATGTAATTAGTACATTAATTAGATAATGTCCTCTCCATTGATCTAAAAAAATGATTCTTTGAGTACGAATATATGTTGTTAGTCTTTCTTGTGTTCTTAAGGTTAATCACACAAAGGCCTGCTGATTTGCCCATATTTGTAGGCTATTTAAGTATATGAATGCCTAGACATTAAGATATCTTTAACATTGAGCTAGAATGAATTAGGATGTAAATAAATTAATTTATATTTTTACCTTAATTGCATAATTCATGCATTGCATTCATATCTAAATACATTTAGAATTAACTTAGAATTGCATACATTTGATTAGTTAACCAATTAGGAACAATACATGCATTGTTTTAATTTAACATAGAAGTTAAGGGTTTGTGCATAAATAATCCTATTATTTTATTATTTTATTATTCTTCTTCTTCCACAGGTGATGGCTCTGCTTTCTCCTCCTGCACCCATTCACTCCTCACAGTTGCCAGCATTCACTTGATGGGAAGAGTGGATCAGCTCTCGCCTCTTTGGATTTCAAATTTGTTGGCTGTAGCTACAAGAGGGAGGAGGAGATGACCGTGCTGCTATAGGCCTCCACCTCGATTCATCACTATGCAGAGAGTCGACCTCTCATCCGCTCCACCACCTCGGCCTCAACCATGGCAGCGAGCCTCCACCACCGTGGCCGTGTGGCGAGACAGGCCACACCGCCATCTGGAGCTTGCTTGCATTACCGTGAGCACCTCAGTGTGCACCACCATCAAGCAGCCACCACCTTTCTCTCTATGCGCATCTCCACACTGCTGCACACGCTGCACCTCCGCCCACAAGCAGCAGTGCAGGTTCTCCTCACGCGTCCACCGTGCATGCACCACCAGCCATAGCCCGTGTGCCTAAGCCCCACCGTGCACATCAACTATGCACAACCACCAATTGCACCACCACGTGCTTCTGCCTCCTTCCCCTAGTTGAGCTCCCATGCGCGACCAGTAACATGCCCATGCACACCATCTAGCGTATGCGTTTCCCCTCGTCGAGCTCCCATGCTTGGTATGAACCGCGCTCGCATGCCACCCTCTTTGCGCCTCTTCACTCTAGCACTGTTCATCTTCTTCCCCGAAAAGAACCCATCACCACATGCCACCCTCCTCCACACAGCCACCTCATCCAGCCTTGAAGCTTCGCGCCATCGACGTCAACGAACTCGCCTCGACCTCACGAGCTCGGCCACACCCTCTAAAGGTCGACAACAGCCCGCGCCCACTGGCAAGCTGCCGCCACCATTGTCAGCCTTCCTCGTTGCTGGTGAGACCATCGGCATCCATTCGACGTGCCATCACCACCCATGCGTAGCCCTCGTCTTGTCCAACCACCTCTGAGCTCCACACACTCGACTGCAGCCTCCTCTTCACACGCGCACAATGGAAGCAAATGCTCTGTTTCATGTTATACTAATATTTACATTCACATTCCATTGCCACTCTTTTTATTTTGAATTTATTAATTAAATATTATGTCTAATTTATGCAAGTGACCTCCCTCTTTCTCCTAAATGCCATTTAAGCATGATCTCTTATTGTTTTATTAATCTGAAGGTAGATTTGGCTTGATTTCTTGACAAAATTAATAGTGAACATCGATTTTTGACCCTTGCGAGTATTTAATAGCCAGTGCCTCCCTGTGGATATGACCCGCTCTCTCAAGTGGTTTATTTTAATTCAATACTTTGATTAGTCGATTTTCCACCACTTAGAAACACAAATGACAAATCATTTTAATTATTATCTTGTTAAGCGAAAATCAACTTGTCACCTGCTTAGACAAATGAGGATCGTGGATCAACTATCTGGAAGAGTACTTCTAAATAGTGGATACAAGATACTTATCTATATATGATCACTATTGTTAACCCATTTCCTTAATCATAGTTCCCAATCTTGGAAGAGATGGCAATCTTCCAAGCTATTCTTATGAGACTAACATCTGATTGAACTCCTGATGGAAGGAGTTCTATAGGGAATGGAGAATTCAAAATTATTACATAAGCATGATCAAAGAGTTGATTAGCAGAACTAAGATCGTCGAAGTCCTCTTTCGATCATTATCCTTAGAGAAAGAGGCATAAGTCCTTATGCCTAAGATGAGTCTACATTGATATTTGGGCTATGTAGATTTAGTAGCCTAGTGGTTGAGGTTTCATTGACTATAAAGCCAATATGTTGGGAAGGTAGTCTGCATAATCCAGTACAGGACATAGATGTCTTCTCAAGATGGGATTTACACAACTCTAATAGTTAGAGTGGAGTTTAAACTCTTTCGTTATGGCATTGGAGGTCTAATTCCATCGATGGTAGTTTCAATAGGTAGATTGGAACAAAAATGAAGGAATAAAATGGACTTGAAGAAGTTATCTAGTATGTCTTTGATGAGGGGAGAAAAATCCTCATTAAAACTTCCTGAACAAACCCAATGGGTCCAATGACACAATGACTCGACAGACCCAGCTACCCAGTGGCTGGCCGAATCCAACCTAGTCCAAGGACCCTATAAAAGATACTATTGACTGAGGTTGAAATAGATGACCATTGAGTCGATCTTTGCGATGGTAATCTGCAACAGTTACTAGACTTGAATTTTATTAACAGCCAAATCACACGATGTGGAGGGCACGAGACCCATGATCTAGGGTTTCATCCTATAAATATCGAGGATAGGTTAGCTTTTGTTTTTTATGCAATCAAAGAGATAGAAACACAAAGTGAGTGCTATTGTATTACTTGAACTATATTAGTGAAACTTTGGAGAATCACTCTCCCCTTAGACATACACCTTTTCTAGGAGAAACTGGGTCATTAAACCTTGATGTGATCTTTCTTGGATCTATTTGTTTTAGTTAAGGCTCCTTATCTTAGGGTCTTGATCAATTGGTGCCATCTATGGGAAACACTTGGTATTGATACCACATTTATAAGTTTTAAACTTGAGCAATGGCTCCTACCACACGTCATTCCTCTCGTGCCAATCACGAGAAAGCCGTTCTAGTAGAATCTAGTGTCTCTTTGTCAAGGAGATGCCATCAATATGTCGATCCCAGCAAAGAGAAGGAGGTGCAACCTAGTTTGCAATGTGAGACTTCTTGTCAAGAGAATCCTCAAAGTGATCCTCTCTTTGAGATACGAGAGAAGAGGAATAATATAAGGCCAAACTGGCTACCTTAAAGGTAGAGCAATAGCTAGTGGTGGACCAGCTCTAAGAGATCTAGTTATTAAAAGAGAAGGGGAGGATTCAACTAGAAGAGCCTCAGAACTCTTGCCACACCAATGACTAGTTGAAATGGTGTCGCGTGGTGGAAGAGGAAAATGCCTGCCTGTGTAAACAACTCAAAAAGCTAAAATGCGAGCTTAGTACCTAGAAGGGGGAAGTCCCTCTGGGTCCACCCCAAGCTCCACCTCCACCTTTGCACGAGTTAGAGAAATGGTCGGAGGCTCACCCCATCATGACAAGCAAAGGAGGGTCCTGATTATGCAGCAATCATAGGTCTTAATTGACCTAAATTAGGCTAAGACTTAGCATAAGTTAGGGTAGTTCATGCATGCATAAGCATTATTTGCATCTTTACTATTTTTCTATAGCCATGCATAAAATAATGCTATAATGTACTAATTAAATGCATTATATAATTTATAGGTAATAAGAAACTCAGGGGCAGGATTTGAGACTAGATCTAAAGCTGGACCTAAAGCTAGAGTTGCAGCAGAGCTGGAGCAGATGACCTAGAGTAGATGTAGTAGACAGTAATGTAAGGGAGTTGAGGTATGCTATTCTATTAAGTAGAAGTAGAGAAGTTAAATTATGAAGAACTTAGGTCCAATCTTAGCCCTAGGATAGCCATAGAAGCCTTGCCAAACCTTAGCCACCCTTAGATTAGGTCACCATAGCCTAAAAAGCCTCAAAACCCTAGTTCCAGCCCTCATCTGGACATCCTATTAGACGTCCAGGAACCTTAGCCACAACCCGCACACCTTAAACCCATGTCTACAGTGTTATTGGATGTCCAGACACTTGGTCAAACATCCAATTTCTATATAATACCCAAGACAGAACCCATAATCCCTCTTGACTCTGATTGGACATCCAGAGAATAAGTTTAGACTTCTAATTTTTCATTATAAGACGTCTGATATCTTTATTAAACGTCCAGAATTGTTCTCCAGTTCTTGTTTTGGAATTCAAGCCTTGATCTTGAGTTCTTAGGTCCCTAAACCCAATTCTAACCCCTTAGGGACCTAAATTAAGGTGCCCTAACCCTAGTACATCACCTCTAGACCTCCCTAAGGAGCTAATGAGGTCCTCACTAAACCTAATTGACTTGGATCATAGTCAACTTGATCAGCCTACTGAATTGGACTCAGTGAGTCCAATTCAGCCTTGATCTCAACACACACAGCCCAATTGAACTTAGTGAGAGTCCAATTGATGTAAACCTGACCTGATTGAGTTGTTTTACTCTCAATTAGGTTTTCACACACACAATTAAACTTGTATAAAGTATAATTGCATTTTACCTTAGTGAATTAGGGTTTGCAACCCTAATTTGAGACCAACATTGACCTAAACCACTAGAACCTAACCTAATCAAACTAGCCACCTAGGTTTCGACCCACACACACCCACACACACCACCTACACGAAAATAGCCTAGCTAGAGTTCTCTAGAACTCTCTACCATGTGTTGTTGCCTTGGTTGCTATAAATAGCAACCAAGATGCATTCAATTTTTAGATCCACCAAATGTGGATTTAAAACTACCCATCCACCCTCTCTCTCCCTCTCCCACAAGTTCCCACCATAGGCCAATCTACGGAATTCCATAATTCTCTGGAGATCATCCCTTAGGCCTATAAGAAGACCTAAGGGGTGGTCATTTGGTCAATCTTGGCTCTTTGGCTCCATACCGCTCATTCCACCTACACCTCCACCTCCATCCCCACGAGTACACCATGTCCATCACCACCTCCATGCCAAGAGCCTAGATCAACTTCTCCAACCTCTCTCCAAGGGCTCGCCTAAGCACCATTGGGTACCCCTCTTTCTCTTCTCACCCAATCAATGGCCATCGAAGCCCACCTTCGAATGCCCTTCATTATGTTAGCTAGATAAGTAGCACAATTCTTTGTAGATTTGTTGCTTTATTTACTTCTTAGTAGTGTAGCTATCTCTCCCTCTTGCATGGTGCATGAGCAGTCTCTTGTAGATTTGCATGTGTACACATTTTCTGTTATCTAGATTTAAAGTTCCCTGTACAAGCATTCTGCTACCTGTGCTGTAACCACCATCATGCCTCAATGAAAATATTTATATATATGTGTGTGTGTGTGTGTGCTGAAAATCACCATGTGCCTGATTATCATCTTTTGGTGTGATTAAAGTTTCATGCTTTCAATTTTTGATATTCTGGCAATAGCATGTCATATATCAATACGTATTTAGTATAAATCGACATGCGATTTTGAACAAGTAGAGCAAGTGGGATTGAATTTGAATTTGCATTTCCAAACCGCCTCCTAGAGACGAACGACTGGGACTTCAAGTCTCGTTATTATAAAAATTATTTTCACGAGTGGATTTCGCAACCATAGTATGACGTTGTTTTCCTTAAACTCACAATCTCCCCCCTTGTCAAATGGCGCCGTTGCCAAGGATGCACACTACCAGAGATAACATCAAGATCCTCACTACCAAACTAGGAAGTACGGGAATGCACAAAACATATACCCTAGGCAGAAACCATTTTCGTCTCAGCAGCAGCAATCATGCTCTGTCTTTCAACCACTGCATCAAGCTGCCAGTCATCCTGCAAAGTGAGCAGATTTGGAGGCACTGAAAAAGGAGCTGCAAGAATCAATCTGAAAGTCTACACAGGATAGATTGCAGATCATGAAGGTAATGGTAGACCAAATACAAAACACACAAAACCAATTACTACAGGAGCATAGGACCCAGGGAGCCTTGCCCTCCCAACTTGTCCCAAACCCATGATATGTGCAGAACTAGGGTGCCTCACCCAGGTTTCAGGCACCACAGGGACAGGCACACACCATATTACAAGTGCCTCCTATACCACCTGGTTACGTTCAAGGCCAACCGCCTCTCATATAAAACATCGCATACTATGCCCCTTCCGCTCCTCCACCACCTCATGGACAGCAAGCTGATGCAAATGTTGTTCATTGAGGAGCGGGAAGAAGACACACAACCCACCATTTAGGCAGGTGGGTCTTGATTTTTCGCATCCTTCACCACAGAATGGTTCGATTAGTTCTTCATCGTAGGAGCCACCTACGGTAGATAAGGGCAAGAGGACACTTGACCCTGAGATTCCCGTTCCCTTTCCTTAGCTCTAACACGAAATGTATTACAAAAAAAGGACACATGAAATTTTGAGGACCTAAAGTCAATGTTCAAGGAAGTGCATATCTAGGTCCCTTTCCTCAAGGCCATTGATCACATTCCTATTGTTGCGAGGTTCTTCAAGGACTATTGTACCCTGAAGCGATAACTGAGAATAGGATAAGTAGTACTGTCGAAGGAGGCCAGGACCTTGATTCTAGCTGACTTATCACCTAAAAGGAATGACCCTGGTACCCCACTTATTTCTTACTTCTTGCAAGATTCTCCATTTGATTGGGCCCTTTTAGATCTGGGTTCGTCCATCAACTTGACTCCCACCGCCATATATGAGCAATTTCGATTCAGGGAGTTAAAACCCACCTCGGTTATGATTCAGCTAGCTGATAGATCAGTGAAAACACTGAGGGGGGTGGTTGAGAACGTGATCGTGAAAGTTCATGGATTCTGCTTTTTCGCAGACTTTTTCATTCTTGATATGGAGGTTCCTCCTAATCTCCGTGATGCACCAATTATTTTGGGTCACCCATTTCTGACGACAACATGAACAAACATTGATTGTGCTTTCGGGTGTATGGAGATAGCCCTATGTATTGAGCAGCTTAGACTTGACATATTCAGCGCATCAAGGAACTTCGACTGTGAGCGTATCGAGGAGGATGGTGAAGAAGAAGAATCGGAACACTATGGTAACATTGGGCTCCTTTGTGATGACCCAATGTCTCATTCGTCTGCACCGTCAGGGTTCTTGGACCTCAATCCTCACAGGACTGAGACTACTGCAATGCACATATCTCCCCGAGGATCCGATTGTCTGGGGTGTATGTTTGACCACAATACCCTCGACTCTAGCTATCCTGATCCACACAATATTGAATAGCCCCTGTTGACATAGGAAGACGTGACGACAACAGATGAGTTTTTCGTTAACACAGTCACAATCGACCACTTTACAGGTGGTGAATAAGAAGGAATTCACATGTATCCTTATCATCAGACTTCCACCTCTGATTCTGCTCCTCTCATTCCAACTCCCACCCCCACTTCTGAGTCTGATCCACCCCTGATTGAATTGAAGCCCTTACCTAACTCACTCAAATATGTGTTCCTGGGCGAAAGTGAGACATACCCAATCATTATCAATGCTCACTTATCCCAGGAACAGGAACACCAACTGATTTCTATGCTACAATATCATAGGGTTGTCCTATGGTGGAGTATTGTTGATCTCCATGGTATTCACCCCTCATATTGCACTCATCACATTTACACAGATGAGGGGGTGAGACCTTCAAGACAACCTCAACGATGGCTGAACCCGAACATGCTAGAGGTTGTTAAGAAGGAGATCATCAAATGGCTGGATGCAGGTATTATATACCCAATCTCTGATAGCCAATGGGTGAGTTCGATTCAGATACCCAAGAAAGTAGGAATCACCGTTGTAGAAGATGATAAGGGCGAATCCATCCCTACCCACACTGACATCATGGCGGGTTTGCATAGATTACAGAAAACTGAACACGGCTACCCAGAAGGATCACTTTCCTTTACCATTCATTGATCAGATCTTGGAACGGTTAGCCGGATGCAGTTTCTTTTGCTTCTTAGATGGATACTCCAGGTATAATCAAGTAGTGATTGGTCCGAATGATCAAGACAAGACCACTTTCACATGTCCCTTCGGAACATTCATGTTAAACGCTACAAGTTGCTACGCTAACGTGCTTGGTTTTGAAAACCTATCGTCGTAGTATGAAAGCGAAGAACTCGTGTTCAACAAATAAAATTTATATCGGAATAGAAATCTCGGGTCGAACTCAGGCAGGTGGACGTTTGATTTAAAAAATACGTGTTTGTTTTATTTCTCATGAAGTAAATTGATTAGAACTATCTAACTATTTACAATAAATAGAAGAGAGAGAGAATGAGAGAGAGAGAGAATATTACAAACAAAAATCAAGAGATGTAGAATAAACAAGGAATTCATTATCAAAAGGATTGTTCATTACACTAAACATTACGACTAGAAAGTGGGAAAAGGATTACACTAGAAAGCAGTAAATCTACTCTAGAAAGAAGTAAAAAGAATGGGGAGAGAGATATCCTCCTCCACAGTCGCTTGGAGGATGCGCCAGACGGGACGATGCCTGGACAAAGGAGGACGAAGCAGGATGAAGGAGAATGAAGCAGGAAGAACGGGAATGGGGCAGCACATCGTCGTTGTCGCAGGATCCACTTCCGAAAGGGGGACGAAAAATTGACTTTATCTCGCGAAAAGCATCCCGGGTGTGGGACAAGCTTCTCTTGAGCTTTGGAGAGGGAGAGAAGAGAAGGAAGGGATGAGAATTTTGTGTGGAGGGGGTCTCCTTTTGTAGTTGCAAGGAGTGAGGGCAATTTGGTCATTTTAATTTGAAAAACATTAAATTAGGGGTCTTTAGTGACGGATAAAACCATCGCTAAAGCCCCATCGTGGGCGTAGTGGGGCACCGCCTATGCGGCCGCTCGCCTCCTCACATGCAACGTGCGCTCACATTCTGCCGATCTCAACCGTCCGATCGTGAGATCGGATGGCTTATCTCACGCCTCCACCCGCCTCCTCTGCGCGGTCACTCGCGTGCGATCCCATGTCACTCGCGGGCGTACGACACAGTGTGAAATGGATTGAGCGCCCACAGCTGCTTGATCGCGATCGAGCAGTTGTGGAGCTTGCTCTCCCGAGCCCCAGCAGCCTGTTGTCGAGGTTTTTGTGCGGGTTTAAAGGATGTCACGTTGTAGTATAACCGACAAAACGTCTAAACAAATGTAAAGAATTTTATTACTCGAAGACCGGAGTATCTGAGGTCGAACACGGGGAGCAATCTCAGTACTTTGTAAAACCAAAGAATACAACTGTTTAAATGCAAATAGGACTCATTCAAAGAGAGAATTTAAAAAAAAGGGATTTGGAAAAAAAAATAGAATTAGACGTATGATTTGTGTATAAGACGTCTTAAATGTGATCTCTCTCTCTCTTCTTCTTCGTGGCTCTTCTCCATTCTTTGCTTCTGGTATCTTTCCTTCTTCTCCTGTCTTGCCTTTCTTCTTTCTTCTTCTTCTTCTTCTTTTTCTTCTGCTCTCTTTTTCTTCTGCTCTCTTTGCAGTCTTCCCTTGTCTTCTTCTTCGTTCTTCTCTCTCTTCTGCCTTGTCTTCCTTCTTCTTCTTCTCTGCGAAGAATTCTCCTTTCACTGCTACACAGCCTCTTCTTTCTTCTCTCCCTGTTCTGCAGCCACTAAGTGTTCGCTGCCTGGGACAGTTCTACCTTCCTGCACACACCACACAGTAGCAAAAACCTACCCCCGTCCCTCTACCCAAGCATCTCTCTCTCTGAAGCAATGCACTCACGGATGCTCTCCCAGAGCCACACGGATAGTCGGGTCGGGTTCGCACCCGGGACCAGGCGCACCGGCAAGTGGTGATGCGCGAGGAGTGCGTAGGTCTAGGTCGGGTCGGGTCAGCCAGATCCGCGAGGTCAAGCCGCGGGCGAGGCGTGTGAGGGTAGTGAGGGACCTCACCCCTGTGCTTACGGAGGCAACCGGCTTAAAGCACAAATACAATTTATAGCGTACCTGAGTGCTGTAATCCCATGATGTGGGACTAAAGGTGCTGCCCTGATTTTACGCGCGCCAGCAGACTCTCGTATGCAATTGCGCAAGCTATTGACTCTGCTGGCGCTACTGGCTGGCCTTGGTTGCTTCGCGACACTTGCGAGAATCTGCTGCACCTGCTGCCTGGGAAGCCTGACGCCTGCTGCTTCGGCTGTTAATGGCGGCTGGGGCTTACACCTGACATCCAACAGAATGGCCTATTGGCCCAATCAGAATAGCTGGAAACCTTCGCCGCAGCACGGCGAAGGCGGTGGGTGATGCTGCAGGTTGCCGGTCGGCCTAGGCGTGCGTGCCTAGGTCAACCTGTGGCCGGAGATGGTGGGTTGGTCGGGGGGTGCTTGTGGAGGTCTGGAGTGGCAGTGATGGGGTGGAATGGGTTCCTGGTGGTGAGGCGGAGCTCTCAAGGTGGTTGGCAAGTCGTGTGGAGTGGCGGAGTGGTGTGGGCGGCTCGCCGGAGTGAGGTCGGAGGCGAGGAAGATGGAGGCGGTTAGGTACTGTCGAGGGGTAATCAAGTAAAATAGTTGGGGGAAAAGAGAGAGAAGAGGATGGAGAACGTATCTGTGGTTGTCTGGAAGGAAGGAAGGCGGCGGAGTGGATGGCTCGTAACTGCCGTCGTCGGGGAAGAAAGACCCTGAGGGAGGAAGCGGCGACGAGGACGAGGTCAGAAGCGCGCGCGCGGGGTACAGCACGACGCGGGAGGAAGCGGCGGAGAGGACTCTGCTACTGGTATGGCAGCAGAGCGACGAGAAGGAGGGGAGGAGGTCGCCAGAGCTTGTGGGTCGTTTGGCCAGAGATGGGAGAGGGAGGAATTTGGAAGGGATCTCCGTCAAAATCAAGCTTGCCTTCTGCAGCAGGGTCTGGGGTGTCTTTAATAGGTGCTGGCCGCATCTACCAGCATGTGGAGACCGCGCAACTAGGTCTGCCGACTCGTCGGAGTTGGAAGGAAGGTGGATACCCAAATCTCTCGTGCGTTCGCACGAGAGATTGGGTTCACACCAGCGATTGTAATTGGCTTTATAAGGAAGGGAATTCCTCAGAGAATCCTCCTTCCATTTCTGGGAGGGAATCTCTGAGGGATTAGAGAGAAATCTCTCTCGAAACTTCGCCGGAGCTCGGTTCTGCCCTAGCAATGGCAGCAGGACCGGTTTGCAAAGGAGACGAAGAACCTAGGGGGCTCTCTGCAAAGGTATTCAAAAGATAGGGACCAATTTGTGATTTGGGTGTACTAAATTGCAAAGTAGGTCAAGATGACCTCTCCTTAGGTCCAAATTTTGGTACAAACCTAATTTGGACCTAAGGAATCCAATGGTGAAGTTGGATTTTAGGTTTGACCTCGTTTGACTGGATATTTTGCGTAAAAACCCAAATTAGGTTAATTGAAGAGCTAGGACCCTAATCTAGGTCAAACTAGGTTCCAAAGGCCAAATTAAGTGTTGTAAACCCTAGAGGATGTTTTTCCATGATTTGTAGAGGGTTTACTTGCTTTTTGTTCTGACCGGAACCTTGTTAATTTAAGCGGGTCTGTTTTAGGGTTACCAAGTGCCATTTAGTTCCTAGATTGTACATGAACCCATTTCTGATTAACTCAACCCACTTTTTATCTTATTTGGACCATTTGACCTCTGTTTTGCTTCTGAGAAATCCCGTTTATGTACTGCAATGGTAAAATTGTAGTTTTAACCTTTATTTCATGTTTTCTTCTCAGAGCACTTGTTCCTTCAGTTAGGCCTTCTTCCAGGTTATGTAGGAGCTTTTATCTTCTTTATTGGGTCAAAATGAGCTAGTTATGGCTCATGATGAGGCTCTCATCACAGCCTCTCGCCATGATTTGAACTTGCGCCGCTCGCTCGCGTAAATGCTTTTGCCCACTACACTGTGGGGGAAAGATGGTCGCGCGGATGAGTTGAGGAGCGGCTGTCCATGGCCGTTGGATCGCGATCTTGCGGTCCAGATCTAACGTGCGGTGGTCTTCAAGATCAGCTGGGCCTGTTTGGGCAGTCGAGATGGCACCATGTGGCGCCATCTTGGCCATCCATCTTCTGGATGATGTAGATGGTGCCACGGTTGTCGGATTGAGTTGATTTTCACACCGTTAGGCTGCGATCGTCGATCTGAATCCATCCGTGCAATTGGATTTGTCATTTGAAGTGCAAATTCACACCATCTTGGCCCTTGATCTTCTAAGGTTCCCCGATCTCTATTTGATGCTACAGATGTCGGATTAAGACGATCTTGGTGTCGTTGAACTCCAATCGTCGCCCTGATCACATCTGTACGGTTGGATCCTCGATCCGAGGCCCTGATAAAAAGTTTGCCCTGTCCATGAATATAAAAGGAGACAATTAACCTCCATTTTATTAAAACTAATCTAAATGTAAGATGATGCATGTTATGCAATATTTATAGTATGAAATGCAATCCTATGCTTAAGAACATGCATAAATAGACATCTTAAGTACTGTAAACATGTTTACATCAATTCACCTTCAAGCAGATGCCCTTTGGCCTTTGCAATGTACCAGTGACATTTCAGCATTGTATGATGGCCATCTTCTCTGACATGATAGGGGATTATGTGGAAGTATTCATGGACAACTTCTCTGCCTTTGGAGATGACTTCGCGTCTTGTCTTGATAACCTCACCAAGATCCTGAAATGATGTATTGAGGTAAACCTAGTACTCTCCTGGGAGAAGAGCCATTTCATGGTGAGGGATGGCATTGTACTAGGGCACAAGATCTCTGCTAATGGGATGAGGTCAACCGAGCTAAATCTAAAGTATGTCCCAATTACCCCAACCTAGCTCGGTTAAGCAGATAAGATCATTCTTGGGTCACGTCAGATTTTAGTGGAGATTTATACGCGATTTCTCAAAAATTGCATGACCTTTGATGAATCTCCTTGTCGTCGATACCCCATTTGAATTTAACACCTTGTGTCTTAGTGCCTTCGAGACTTTATGAAGTGCTATCTTTGATTCCCCGATTCTCCAACCACGCGACTGGTCTCTTGATTTTGAGATGATGTGCGATGCCTCTGATTTCACCATCAGAGCTATTTTAGGCCAGTGTTAGGAGAAACAACCCTTCGTCATATACTATGCTAGCAAGATGCTGAATGAAGCTCAACGTAATTATATTGTCACTAAAAAGGAACTGCTAGCAATAGTATTCAGGTTGGACAAGTTCTGATCATATCTGTTAGGGTCTAACGTCATCATCTTCACAAGCCACTCTACCCTCTAGCATTTGTTAGCAAAGAAGGATGCCAAACCTCGTCATATCAGATGGATCCTTCTATTGCAAGAGTTTGATATTGAAATACTTGGCAAAGTCGGAAAATAAAATGTTGTGGTGGATCACTTATCCAGACCAAACCTAGCCCAAATCCCTTACTCCCTTCCTATTTCAGATCAATTTTTGAATGAATCTCTTTTGGAAATTCACTCTTTCGAGTTTCCCTGGTACGCTGATATTGCAAACTATCATATCGTAGGAAAGATTCCTGCAAACTTATCTAAGGACCAAAAACTCAAATTCACAGCAGAGGCTAAATTCTACGTCTGGGACGATCCACTGTTTATTCGCATTGGAGCCAATCAGATCATCAGAAGATGCATCCCAGATTCTGAGATTCCTAGTGTGTTATCTTTTTGCCACAATGATGCTTGTGGTGGTCATTTTCAGGATGGAAAACCATTGCAAAAATTCTGCAGTCGGGATTTTTCTGGCCAACTATTTTTAAAGATACACATGAGTATGCCCAGTGTTGTAAATGATGGCAGTCGATCGGTTCTATGATCAGGAGAGACATGATGCCTCTCCAACCCATCTTGGTTGTAGAAGTGTTCAATGTTTGGGGCATCGATTTATGGGCCCTTTTACGAATTCGTATGGCTTCGAGTACATATTGCTTGCTATTGACTATGTCTCAAAGTGGGTCGAAGCCATCCCAATGAGACGTGCTGATCATAAAACCGTCATTGCTTTCGTATGGGAATACATCTTTGAGAGATTTGGAACACCCTACGCTCTGATTAGGGATGGGGGACGCCACTTCCTCCATTCCTAGTTTAGGTCATTACTAAAGAAATACAGGGCACATCACCGTATAGCCACCTTGTATCATTAGCAGACTAATGGGTAGGCTGAAATGTCTAACTGTTAAATCAAGCTGATTCTCCAGAAGACGATTAGATCGGACAAGAAGGATTGGTCTGATAAAATAGTTGATGCACTTTGGGCATATTGGACCACCTACAAGGCCCCACTCGGAATGTTGCCATATCGTATGGTATATGATAAGGCCTATCACCTTCTTGTTGAGTTGGAACACCACGCCTTCTGGGCAGTGTGAAAATATAACCTTGACCTCGATGCGAGAGGTCATGAAAGAAAGCTTTAGCTCAGTAAATTAAAAGAAATTCAATGAGAGGCTTATGAGAATGTAGCGATATACAAGGATAAGACCAAGGCCTTTCACGACTACCACATCCGAAGGAAAGCATTCATGCCCAACCAGTAGATCTGGTTGTTTGATTCATGATTGAAACTCTTTGCATGGAAACTCAAGTCCAAGTGGACTGGCCCATTCATTGTGATTCACCCCTATCCTAATGGGGTGGTCCAAATCATGGACCCAAAATCTGGGCATTTTCTATAGTAAATGGCCAACGCCTCAAGCCATTAGTGGCCCAGGAACCTCCTCTAGCTGACAAAGTCATTCATCTTATCAAGGACGTGTGATTGAGTTTTTGCCCAGCTGGAGGTGTTAAACTCAACATCTATCCACATTCTTCATCACCCTATACATACCATCCTTATACATAGCATACTTTTCTTTTAGCATATTTCCTTTTTGCATATTGCATACTATCAAGTTGGCTGGTGCTAGACATTCAAATTCAAGAGCAATTTTAGGTGTTCTCTACCCACTTACTCCCTGTTGTATTTATTTTCTTTCATATTCCTTAATGAGGACATGCAAGAACATAGGCATGGGGGGGTAGATATATGACAACTGAAAAATTTTTATGCCAACACCAAGAAAACCTCAGAGCATCATACCAAACATACTTTAGGATCCTAAATATAAGAACAATCAACTCCACCTCCAATGCTCACATTAGAGCTAGAAATCGTCTGCAATAACCATTTCCGACTCACCCGCTCACCCTTTTGTTCTAAATTTAGGATCAAGCTGAATGTAACCCAATAAGGGAATTTTTGAAGTACAAATAAGAGGTTACTTGTTTATAGCATATATACATAGTGCATTCATGAATAAGATTATTTTTATTAAGAGAATGCATTAGAGATTTTATCCTCTAGTTGATTCCTTAATCTGGAATCCAGTACAATTTTCACACCCACATGTAGAATTTGCAATGGATTCACGGTGAAGACTGATATATGTCTTTAGTCTGTCGAGAAGAAGCAGTGCTTCTTTTCCTGAACCCCTAGACAGTGTTTTAGGGGTCAGGAAAATTTTCTTCTAAAAATCCACCAAATAGTGTGAGATGAGAGTAGAGTGTACTGGCGCTTTAAGATTAGTGTAAGGAATCTGAAATTTTGGATAATTAGGCAATGATACTCAGAGAATAGGCATAGTTCCTACTCGGATCCTGCATATACATTTTGTGTGAAACATTGAGAGCCACCAATCAAGGCAAATACGCGATGAGCGAGTTCTCATAAAACTAGGGCTAAGGTGAATGGTTGCAACCATTCTTTATGGAATCCTTGGCTGAAGGAGGGTATTGATGTCAAGGTCAGAAATACACCATCCTATTTGTCTTTCCCAGTGCCATAAGTAGGCACTTCTACCAAATAAGCCACCCAATGTCTCTTGAGTACCACCAATCCCTAATAATGCCTCCTCAATGAAATTCATGAATGTGTTGCTAGATTGTGTTGCATTAAAAAATTATATATGAAAAATAAATGATAAATGAAAAAATGAGAAAATGAGAAAAAGAAAAAAGAAAAGAAAGAAAAAAAAATAGAAGAAAAGAGCAGAAAAAAGAGTTTGTGAGTGTTTAGTGTTTATTTCATTTTTTGAGGCAATACCACCAAATAAAATTGAAATCCAGCAAATATGACCTTAACCCACTTTTCTTGTGTTTCTGATTGCCCAAATACTGGTTGAGGAATTTCGGCTTAGTGTCAGACTTATTTGAACTCGATTAAAGGGTTAATGCCATATGAGACCACCAAATATGGAATATATGTGTGAATCTAGTGAAATTGTGAGCTCGAGAAAAGAAAAGAAAAGAGAAGAGAAAAAGAAAATGAATACAAAGGAACCAAAGAGAGCATAGTTTTTGTCATCTTTCTCTGAGTCAAGTTACTTAATAATCCATGAATCTAGATTCTGTAGTACTAATCCTTATGTAGCACCAATTGAGAGTGAGTCACCCACTAAACACCCATTTACCTTTGAGATTCTCTACCTAAGCTTAAAGCCAAGGTGGAATTCATAAAATATCTTTAATCCCCTGAGGGAAGAAATTTGCCTATCCTGCTAGAATTTTACTAGGGGTCAAGTACAAGCATTAGAGGTGAATCAGGTTTTTCACTCGAACTCGTTCCAAAAGCTACATAGCTGCACTTTCACGGTTGTCTAGATTTCTAGAGCATAAGAAGAAAAGAAAAAGCAAAAGAATCTCTAGTCATACGCTTGATAATAATCAATCCCTTAGAGACCCTTCTATAAATAACATAGTTTTGCATTTGCTAGGGACTAGCAAGATTTAGGCATGGGGGTATGATTGCGCAACAATCATTGGTCTTAATTGACCAAAATTAGGCTAGGACTTGGCATAAGTTAGGGTAATTCATGCATGCATAAGCATTATTTACATCTTTACTGTTTTTCTGTAGATATGCATAAAATAATGCTATAATGTACTGATTAAAAGCATTATATAATTTGCAGGTAATAAGAAGCTTAGGAGCTGGATCTAAGACTGGATCTGAAGCTGGACCTGAAGCTAGAGTTGTAGCAGAGCAGGGGCAGAAGACCTAGAGTAGATGTAGTAGACAATAATGTAAGGGAGTTGAGGTATGCTATTTTATTAAGTAGAAGTAAAGCAGCTAAATTATGAAGAACTTAGGTCTAATCTTAGCCCTAAGATAGCCATAGAAGCCTTGCCAAGCCTTAGCCACCCTTAGATTAGGTCACCATAGCCTAGGAAGCCTCAAAACCCTAGCTCCAGCCCTCATCTGGATGTCCAGATACGTTATTGGACGTCCAGGACCCTTAACCCATGGCTGCAGTGTTATTGGATGTCCAGACACTTGGTCAAACGTCCAATTTCTGCAGAATACCCAATATAGAACCTAGCATCCATCTTGACTCTGATTGGACGTCCAGACAATAAGTCCAGACTTCTAATTTTTCATTATAAGATGTCTGATAACTTTATTGATGTCTAGAACTATTCTCCAGTTCCTGTTTTGGAATTCAAGCCTTGATTTTGAGTTGTTAGGTCCCTAAACCCAATTCTAACACTGTAGGAACCTAAATTAAGGTTCCCTAACCCTAGTACATCACCTTTAGACCTCCCTAAGGACCTAATGAGGTCCTCTCTAAACCTAATTGACTTCGATCATAGTCAATTTGATCAGCCTACTCAATTGGACTCAGTGAGTCCAATTCAGCCATGATCTCAACACACACAGCCCAATTAGACTTAGTGAGAGTCCAATTGACATAAACCTGTCTTGATTTAGTTGGTTTACTCTCAGTTAGGTTTTCACACCCAATTAAACTTATATAAAGTTTAATTGCATTTTACCTTAGTGAATTAGGGTTTACAACCCTAATTTGAGACCAACATTAACCTAAACCCACTAGAACCTAACCTAATCACTTGGCCACCTAGGTTTCAACCCACACACACCACCTACATGAAATTAGAATAGCTAGATTTCTCTAGAACTCTCTACCATGTGTCGTTGCCTTGGTTGCTAAAAATAGCAACCAAGATGCATTCAGCTTTTAGATCCACTAAATGTTGATCTAAAAACCACCCATCCACCCTCTCTCTCCCTCTCCCATTAGTTCCCACCATAGGCCTCTCTATAGAATTCCATAATTCTCTAGAGATCATCCCATAGGCCTACAAAAAGACCTAAGGGGTGGCCATTTGGTCAATCTTGGCTCTTTGGCTCCATACCACTCATTCCACCTACACATCCACCTCCATCTCCACGAGTATGCCATGGCCATCACCACCTCCATGCTAACAGCCTAGATCACCTTCTCCAACCTCTCTCCAAGGCCCAACCTAAGCACCATTGGCCGCCCCTCTTTCTCCTCTTACCCACTCAAAGGCCATTGGAGCCCACCTCCGAATGCCCTTCATTCTGTTAGTTAGATAAGTAGCATAGCTCTTCGTAGATTTATTGCTTTATTTAATGCTTTGTAGTGTAGCTATCTCTCCCTCCTGCATGGTTCACGAGTAGTCTCTTGCAACTCCACATGTGCACACATTTTCTGTTAGCTAAATTTAAATTTCCCTGTACAAGCATTTCGCTACCTGTGCTGTAACCACCATCATGCCTCAATGAATATATATGTGTGTGTTGAAAATCACCATGTGCCTGATTATCATCTTTTGGTGTGATTAAAGTTGCATGCTTTCAATTTCTGATATTCTGGCAACAGTATGTCATATATCAATATGTATTTAGTATAAATCGACAAGCGATTTTGAATGAGTAGAGTGAGCGAGATCGAATTTGAATTTACATTTCCAAAATGCCTCCCAAAGACAAACAACCGAGACTCCAAGTCTCGTTATTATAAAAATTATTTTTGCTGAGTAGATTTTGCAACTATACTACAACGTTATTTTCCTTAAACTCTCAATCTCCCCCTTGTCAGGTCCTTGCTTGAGATAGTTCGACAAGGCACCCAGGCGATGAGGGGTATACACACGGGCATATGTCACCACATCCTTTTACGGAAGAAGTGATGACCGCCCCATTGCTGGGAAAGTTCAGTACCTCATCCTGGCATAATACGATGAGACATCTGACCCTAATAGTTTTGTTTGGTGCTACCTCCAGTTGATGCTTGTTCACAACTGTCCTGACAGGGTACTCTACCTAGTATTCCCATCATACCTCTCTAGAATGGTACATGAATGGTTCAACGAACTACCGGCAAGACAAATCGCTTGTTTCCAGGAGTTAGCAGACAAATTCTACCAATATTTTGCAAGACAACAGAGCGTGAGAAACAATCCTAAAAGGTTTTCAAAGGTCCAACAGTGGAGATCTAAGTATTTCTGATCCTATCTTGACTAGTTCAAGACTCGATACTTTAAGTGCAAGAGGCCCCCCGATGAAATTGCCATTCAATGTTTCAAATTAGGCCTACTAAGTCAGAGGTTCTGGTATGATATTGATGAATTTCCTTTGAGGGACATGGAGGAGTTGTGGGATCAAGCTATGAGGTTTGCAGAATAAGATGACTTGTTCTGCTCTCATAGTCGGTTGGCAGATGGATATGGGATTGATCGTTATTCCCCTATTGAGAAGAAGGTAGCGAGGGTGCCTACCCATATATCTATTCACAGTGGTGGTCACTCCAAAAGGCGGAAGGGAAACTTCCAGGACCAAAGAAGAGAGAGGTCAAACAAAGTCCAAAATAATGACCCCTGCCAGCCTAGGTGAGACATTTTTAAAGAATACACTCTCGGCTAGCGTAGGTGGGCCTTTTTTGAAGAATACACTCCCCTGGCCATAAATTAGGCAGATATATGAGTGGAAGTATGGTAAACTAATAAAGACCTCTTACCACCGCTGAAGCCTTTAAAATAGATGGCTGACTCAGGGGCTTATTGTAAGTATCTTCAAGCCCGAGGACATGTGATTGAACAACAATCATAGGACCTAATTTACCTGAATTAAGTTAGATCCTAGATAAAGAATAATGCATGCATGAGCAGCATAATTTTCATCATAATTGATTTGTTAGATTTGTGAACAATTATGCTATAGTATGTTCTAATTGAGAGATAATAATAATTGCAGGTACTTTAGGGCCACGGATGATGAATTCGACCAAACAGATCTGTTTAGGATGACGACGGGAGTCCAATGCTTCTGAGATCATCTTGATCGGACTCCCATAGTATCTTATGAAGTCCACATAAGAGCAAAGACAAAGAAGTAAGGTGATTCAAATTTGAACATCAAATGCCAAATCTGACCACACGGATGGATCCGGATCAATGAACGCAATCCAACGATGCAGAAATCACCTCGATCGGAGCCCCACAGCACCATCTACAAAGCAAAGAAGATGGACCGCCACAATGACACCACATGGCACCATCATTACTAGCCAACACCACCACCCCATCCATTGAAGCATATGCTATGTGCTTTGTGGGCTTTTGGATCGTCATCCAACGGCCACAAGAGCTCCACATCAATTCCTACTGATGTATACGCATCCATTTGGGTTAAAATTCCTATTTATGCATGTTTCTAGGCTTAGATATGCATTCCATATTATAAATATTTCATAGAATGCATCATTTTGCATTTAGAATAGTTGTATAAAGTCAAGGTTAATCATGTCCTTTTATGGCCAGGAGAGAAGGATATTTATTTTGGGGCCTCAAATTGACGATCCAATCGTATAGATCTGATTAGGATGACGAATGGAGTCCAACGCCTCCGAAATCGTCTTGATCAGAGTCTTGTAGAACATTGTGCAATTTGAGGAAGATCAATGGCCAAGGGGTTAGGTGGTGCAATTCAAAGCTTTAAACGACAAATCCAACCACACAGATGGATCCAAAACGATGATCATAGTCAAATAGTGCAAAAATGATCTCAATTCGACATCCGTAGTAGCCTCTACAAAGGAAATAAGATAGATGGCCTAGATCACACCAAGTGGCACTATCTAGGCTGCCCAAGGGATGCTGCCACCTCTCCCTCTTTTAGTTCAATCAGATCTGGGTCATTGGATCTAGATCGAACGACCATGGAGAGGCCACACCACCATCCCAGCCGAATCAAAGAATTCATCTTTTTAACGAAGTGGAGGCCTTGGTGTGGTGGTCTTGAGCTCTATCACAAAAGGGAGGTCACAAGTTCAAGACCCGCAACCCCCCCAAATCCTCAATTGATCACCCGTGCCCGTAGCGGTGAGTACGCAGCACACCAGTAGCACAACAACAGTCCCGCGAAGCATGGGTGCATGACATGTGCACACGAGGGGTGTGGGTGAGCAATGCAAAGCCAGCTGTGCCACGGGTACGTAAGCTAGACCTTCAGTAGCATTTGCAATGAGGCTTTAGCGATGTCTTTGATGTCGCTGTTCACCCATGAATGACCAAGACTCTTCTCCTCCACTATAAAAGGACCCTTACCCTTCCCATTTCTCTTCATCTCTTACTTTCTTTCCCTCACCACCTCCAATGCTTTGGAGAGAGCTTGTCCGAAGCCTAGAAAGCTCTTTTAGTGTAGAAAATCAAATATGTTTCTCACCTCTCACCCCCATTTGTGGAGCATCCCATGGCCGTCCTCTCACCACCTTCAAAAAGTAGATCCTCACCGTAATGCTGTCCTGCCCTGCCCTCCGTCCTCCAGCGTCGTTCTCCTTCCTCTAGCCTCTCGCCACCTTCGTTTGAGGCACCGTCAGAGCGACTTATCCTCCAAGTGACCATCAAGGAGGATTCTTCTCACCTCTCTTGATCTTTTTACTTTCTAGTGAAGTTTTCCACTTTCATATCTGTAGTAAACTCTTTGAGATATACATTGATGTTCTCTCTCTCTCTCCTTCTTTCTCTTATTTTGCAAGTAGATTAGTTAGATAAAGTTTTGTCGATCTGATCTCTTGCCGATTAAAATACCAAAAATATTGCAAAAGATAAAAGCAACAAAAACAAATAAAATCGAAGTGCAGATTTAAAAACCAAACGTTCGCCTCCCTGTGCTTGACCTAGAACTCACTTCGAGTTTTGGTATAAAATTTATCTGGTAGAGATTTTGTGACTACGTCGATGGGTTCTCCAAAACCCTAACTTTTCATCGCAAAAATACCGTTCACCATTTGGGCACCGTTGCTAGGGAGGCAATGCTCTTTGGTTTTTCTTAAGTTTTCCGCCTTACTTAACTTTTATCTTACTTTTTTCTCTAATCTTACTATAACTGCAAGTACTCTTCCAAGGTGGGCTAGAGCAATTAGATCAGAGAAAAGTGCGAATGAAGGTTCTATAAGTGTATCCCCACCACCCCCACCCTAGATTCCATTTTGCAGCCTAATAACTCAAATTCAAGTCAACTTAGGTGCTTGTGTGAACCCTAAGTTAGATCTGATTGTTTGATTGTCACTTCACCTCACCTCATCCATTTGCATAAATTAAAAAACAAAAAAAAATTCTGATTATGGGACATAACAAAAATTTACACACCTCATGCACCCACAAATTTCTAGACTTAAGGCATACCTTTTCTGATTTAATCACTTAATCGAGATTCTGACCTATGAACCCGGTAAACTCAAAGTTAACATAAAGATAAGTGATTAGAAATCTAATTAGGATAAGACATTTTCTATGCCTTAATCAAGTGGTGCAATGATGGGAACACCATCATGAGCACTAACTAGCTCATTTTGACCTAGAAAAGAGAATAAAATCTCCTACATAACAAAGTGAAGGACCTAACTTAAGGAATAACTAGTTTGAAAGAAAAGTAAGAAACAAAGGGTAAAACTATAATTTTACCATTGCAGTACAACAACAGGATTTCTCAGGGGTTAAACATGGGCTAATTGGTCTTAACAAGATAAAAAGTGGGATGGTTCAATCGGAAAAGGGTTAATGTGAGATCTGAGAATTAAATGACTTCTTGTAACCCTAAAACAGACCCACTTAATTTAACAAGGTTCTGATCAGGATAAAATTCAACTAAACACTCTAAAATTCATGGAAAAATATCCTTTATGGCTTAGAATCTTCAATTTGGCCTTTGGAACCGATTTTGACCTAAGTAGGGGTCCTAGTCAAACATTTGCCATAATTGGGCTTTTGTACAAAATGTCTAGTCAAATGTAGTCAAACCTAAAATCCAACTTTACCATTGGATTCCTTAGGTCCAAATTAGGTTTATACGAAAATTTGGACTTAAGGGGAGTTCACCTTGACCTACTTTGCAAAATAGTCCAACCCAATTACTTTTATACCCCTAGCTTTTGAAAACCTTGTAGACACCCCCTGTCTTCCTCATCGTTCTTTGCAATTAGGTCCCTCCACCATTACAGTGGAGGAATCCTACTCCGACGAGGATTCAAGAGGGATATCTCCTTGATTCCTCCAAGAATCCCTCTCAAATTTGAAAGGGAGATTCTTTGAGGAATTCCCGACCATGTGAACCCAACTAGGCACTCTGATTCTCACCCAATCTCTCATGCGAACACATGAGAGATGTGAGTATCTCTCAACCTTCAAAGTTCGGTGAGTTTTCCATGCTTGGAAGTTTGCCTTCCAAGCACAAGGCTCTCTGCCTACGACTATTTAAGGGTCCCCAGATCCTCCCGTCCATCACAAGCTTGCTTTGGACGAAGAATTCCCCGAAATTCCTCTTTGCCCCCTCTGGCCAAAGAGCCCGCAAGCTCCGGCGAGTCCTCCACCCTCTTCTCGTCACTCTACCACCATACCATTGGTAGAGTCATCTCTGCCTCCCTCTTCCGCGTCATACCATACCTGCGCCCGCGTCTACCTCCCTCTCGTCGTCCTTGCCTCTCCATCTCAGGGTTTTCGTCTCTGGCGACGGCAGATACTTGCCACTTGCCCCTCTGCCTCCCCCTTCGTCCAGCCACTCTCAGATAAGTCTCCTTCCCCTACTTTTCATTTTCCCTCTCTTTATTTCTATTTTCACCTCTCGATAGCCAGAGACCACCCTCACCTTCTCCACCTCCAGTAGACCACTAGCAAGGTGCATCCACCACTCCACGCACCCACACGCCTCACCAACTACCTCAGAAGCTCCGCCACCTTCCACTGATCATCTTCCCCCTCTCCATCGACAGCCACACGTTCCATGCAGTACCGCTGAACAAACCCACCTTTACGGCCATAGAATGACCTAGGCACGCACGCCTAGGCCATCCCGCACCACACCAGCACCCGAGCCACCTTTGCCATGTCATGGTGAAGCTTCCTGAGTGTTTTGACAGGGCCGTGAGGCCGTATTTGTGTTGATAGGGTCTGACCCCTATCCGCCATTCAAGAAGTAGCGAAGCTTGCTCACAAGCTTGTATCAGGCAGCCCCGCTCCAAGTTCCAGGTTCCAGACACGCGGAACTCCTTTACGAATAACTTGCACCTAGCAATTGGAGTCCCAGCATCCACAACTGCAGCAATTGAGTGCAACATCCCTGCGGACACGCACGAAGAAGCGGGTGGGACTTTTAGTCCCACCTCGGTAAGTTTGGAGTGGGTTGTGTTGCATAAATTGTAATTGTGTCAGGGGCTTATCGCCTCCTGACACAGGGTGAGATCCCTCTCACCTACTCTCGCTTCATTCTTGATTCACTCCTTTGTGGACCTGGCAGCCTGACCCGATTATCTGTGCACTCACGCATCAGCCACACTGGTGCGCCTGGTTTCGGGAACGCTAACCCAACCCGTTTACCCGAGAAAGGCTCTGGGAGAGCGAGCCTAAGAGAGAAAA
Organism: Thalassia testudinum; assembly: GCA_037157565.1. Classification (NCBI taxonomy): domain Eukaryota; kingdom Viridiplantae; phylum Streptophyta; class Magnoliopsida; order Alismatales; family Hydrocharitaceae; genus Thalassia; species Thalassia testudinum. The sequence goes on from JAZHRO010000014.1 coordinate 38,266,366, forward strand.
GAGAGAGAGTTCACGGGGGAGGGTAACGGTAGGCTTTGCACTTGCTTACAGGGAAAGAAAGAAGGAAGAGGAAGCTGAAGAAGGAAGCTAAGGAGAAGAGCCACAGAGGAAGCTAAGGAAGGAGAAGGCACAGTTGCAAAGAAGGCAGAGCTGAAGCCAAGGTTGATGAAGAAGAATGCTGAAGAGAAATAGAAGCCAAAGAAAGTCAAGGTAGAAAGGAAGAGGAAGAAGAAGGAAGGAAGAAGAAGCAAATAAAGGAAGAACCAAAGCCAAAGGAAGAAAAATGAAGAAGTCAGAGAAAGAAGAAGCCAATGTCAGAAGCAGAGGAAAGGAAGCAAAAGAAGAAGAAAGCCCAAGCAAAGGAAGAAAAGGGCTCGGTTGAAGTCAGAGAAGGAGACAGAAGAGTAAAGAAGAAAGAAAGAAGAAGACATCAAAGGGAAGAAAGAAGAAGAAGAGAAAGCCCAATCCAGAAGCATCTGATTTTTACATCTATATTCATATTTTTTGAGCTTCTATATACATTGAAACTATTTCTATTGCTTCATAATTTGACTGAACTTCACATTTTATCAAATTGAAGTTGTGTTCTTAGTTTTCAAATCCCAATTTGCTCCCCATGTTCAACCTTGGATTCATAGCTTTTCGAGTAATAAACTTTCATTTGTTTTTCGAAGTGATTTCAACTATACTACAACGCAATATTTACAAACCTGATTTTGCTCTCGACTAAACATTTTGGCACCGTTGCTAGGGAGCAATGGGCAATTTAGAAATTTTGATCACATCTTCTAATTCAATACTGACTTGATTTATTTCTTCTGTTGTGATTATTTCAGGGGAAGAAAAGAAAATAGCCGCACAACAACCACACCCGGAACAGGTAAATTCTCATTAGCCCTCTCTCTTAATCCCCTCAATTCTGAAAAGGAAAACAAAGAGAAAATCAATCTAGGGCTACCTGCTTTCCATATCTAGTAATTCACCAAAGTTGCCTGATTTTAATTTCAATACATTTTGAATTGTGCATCCATTTAAGGTAACTAGGGCTAGCACTTTCTTGATTGAGCCCTAAATACCATCTTTGTGGCAACTAAATTGGACCAATTAGAGCCAACTTAAGGATTCAAATCTAAGGTTTTAGAGACACATCCTCTCTATGCAAAGAATCAAAATTTTCAAAAAGAGGTCTGCCTAAGCCTTATTTGAAGAGATTTATCCAAGAGAAACCCTAAGAAAATCAAGCTCTTAACTCACTTGAACTCTAAAAGAAAAGACCTAAAAGCTCTCAAAGGACAAAGAGGTGAAGTTGACCCCTTCAGTCAACCAACCTTGAAATTAGGTCACTTTTTGCACTCAAAAGCTCTAAAGTTCAAGTGGAACCCTAAGCACCTTGATCTTAATTAAAAGTGGTAAACTTAAGAGGTCAAGGTCCCCATTTTGGTCTACCTGGAATCTCAGTGACAAGAGAGGTCAGGTGGGGTAAACCCTGTAATTCATGGGGATGCTCTATCGGGTAGGGTCATTATGGGACTCTCCCTCTCTGGCTGCCCAGGTATTTCTTTGGTGGGCGAGCTTTCTGACTAAGGGGTATCATTCGTCCCGAACCTCTATTATCATCCAAATTTTTTGGGTGTCTCGATTGGGTCCAGCACATTCTAATCTCATCTAATCCTTCGGTGCATGTTTGGAAGGAGGTCCTTAAGACCATCCTTAAGACCTCCTTTTGAAATCCACTCCCACCGAGGCCAAGCCTCAACGCCCGTGTTTGTGCAGCCACCCCACCACATAGATCTCTCCTCTGATTCATCAGAACCAAGTTCTCCTTCTTCCATCATGGCATAACTAATTGAAGAAGAGAACAACCTTGAACACCAACTTCAGTGCTTGAATGATCTATTTCAAAACTTTGTAAACCTACCGCAGCATCCTATGATACGAGATCACTATAATCCCGCTGCGGTGACAATCGAGCCTCGAGTCCAAATCCTGGCTGGAGATCCTAATTCTGAACTCAAGCCCAACATGATTCATGCCATTCCAAAATTCCATGGGCTTAACTCCAAGGATCCCTTCGAGCACATCAAATAACTCAAACATCTGGCCCAAACCTTCGGGTCAGATGTGCAAAATCGAGATATTTTTCTCATGAAGATGTTTTCCTTCTCCCTCATGGACAAGGCTGCTCATTGGTATCAGACTCAAACACATCTGATCAACACATGGGTTGAACTCCAGTCCAAATTTTTGAAAAAGTTCTTCCCCATTGGCCAGACAAATGCCTTGCACCACCAAATCACTCACTTCACTCAACAATCAGGAGAACCTCTTCATGAGGCATGGGACCAATTCTTGGATGTCATGCGAAAGTGCCCCCATCACGGAGTTCCTAAATGGGAACAAGTCCAGTCTTTTTACCAAGGGACTCCATGAAGACATTCGATTGTTCGTCAATGCAACCTGCGGAGGAAACATCATGGGTCAACATGAAGACACGGTGTAGGAGATTCTCGAGAATATGTACGAGAACTCCATCAATAATGACTCCATGGGCTTATTCAACCGGACGCATGCTGGTGCATTGACAAATCCTAGGGGAACACATGAGATGCAGGGCCTATCCACATCCGTCGACTTGGAACTGATGGCCAGTTAGTTGGACAAGGTCTCTATAATAGAGAAGAAGGTGGATGAATTGACTCGGCATCTACAACGAGCCACCTTTACGCAAACTCGTTTGCACAGCTACCTTTTGCGAGGGAAACTATGCAAAACATCTATCACCGATCTTTTCACGGGATGGACCCGTATCCACCCCCGTCTGACTCCAGGACCGAAGGCACCTCCGATCCAGTCTATTCTAGTTGAGGGAACTCTAAACCCTCATACACTGATTTTCCTGAGGCTCCTCGGACCTGTTGATGTAAACACATTTACACTACTTAAGATGTCTACTTATGCATGTTCTTAAGCATAGGATTGCATTACATGCTATAAATATTGCATAAAATGCATCATCTTGCATTTAGAGTAGTTTGAATAAAATGGAGGTTAATTGTCTCCTTTTATGTGCTTGGACAGGGCAAACATTTTATCGGGGCCTCGGTTCGAAGATCCAACCGTATGGATGTGATCAGGGCGACGATTGGAGTTCAATGACTCCAAGATCGCCCTAATCAGGCATCCGTAGCATCAGATAGTGATCGAGGGACCCTAGATGATCAAGGGCCAGGATGGTGTAAATTCACACTTCAAATGACAAATCTGACCACACGGATGAATTCAGATCGATGATCGCAGCCTAACGACGCAAAAATCGAGTCAATCCGACATCCGTGGCACCATCTACAACACCCAGAAGATGGATGGCCAAGATGGCACCACGTGGCGCCATCTCGGCCACCTAAACAGCCACATGCAATCACAGAAGTCTCCGCATCCACTCTCTCTCCGCCATTGGATCTCGATCCACCGGTTGTGGACAGCCGCGCCTAAAAGCGTCTGCTCGACCATCTGCGCCCCGTAGCGTAGCGGTCCAAGGTGCTATCGCGAGCTGCAGCCGCGGGTTCGAGCCGCAGTGAAGGGGAGAAGGGCTCGGGCGAGCGAGCGCGGGTGTACGTTGGATCGTGTGGCTCAGATCTTCCAATAGCGGCCACGTGCTATTTCACGCGAGGCTGTCACGCGGCATCGTACGCGCTGGGCAGGCGCGCAGCGAGCGGGTCAGGTTCATCTTAAGCCGTCCGATCTCGCGATCGGACGACTGTGGATGAATGAACGTGCGGCGCGCGTTGAGAGTGGACAGCTGAGGAGGCGCGCGTGGGGAGCGCCCACTACACCCACGTTGGGGCCTTAGTGACGGTTTTATCCGTCACTAAAGACCCCTCATTTAATGTTTTAAAGATGTAATGACCAATTTGCCCCCACTCCTTGCAACTATAAAAGGAGACCCCCTCCATACGAAATTCTCATCCCTTCCTTCTCTTCTCTACCTCTCCAAAGCTCAAGAGAAGCTTGTCCCACACCCAGGATGCTTCTCGCGAGATAAAGTCCAAATTTTCGTCCCCCTTCGGAAGTGGATCCCGTGACGACGACGACGCGCTGCTCTATTCCCATTCTTCTGCTTCGTCCTCCTTCGTCCTACTTCGTCCTCCTTCATTCAGGCATCGTCCCGTCCAGCTCGTCCTCCAAGCGATCGTCGAGGAGGATATCTCTCTCCCTATTCTTTTTACTGCTTTCTAGTGTAGATTTACTACTTTCTAGAGTAATTCTGCTCGTCCTCCAAGCAATCGTCGAGGAGGACATTTCTCCCTCCATTCTTTTAATGCTTTCTAGAGTAAATTTATTACTTTCTAGTGTAATTGTTTTATGCTTTCTAGTTGTAATGGTGAAATGAACAATCTCCTTAATGATAAATTCCCTGTTTATTCTACATCTCATTTTAATTTCTGTGTATAATATTCTCTCTCTCTCTTACTCTCTCTCTCTCTTCTATTTATTGTAAATAATTAGATAGTTTTAAATTGAATTACTTTGTGACAAATAAAAACAAACGTGTAGTTTTTAAATCAAACATCCGCCTCCCTGTGTTCAACCCGGAATTTCAATTTCGGTATAAATTTTATTTGTTGGACACGAGTTCTTCGCTTTCAAACTACAACGACAGGTTTTTCAAAACCTAACAAGTTAGCGTAGCAATTCGTAAGTTTAACATTTTGGCACCGTTGCTGTGGAGGCGATGATCTTTGATTTCTCTTCGCGTTTTGTAACTTACAGATCATTTACCTCACTTTTCTCCTTTCTTATTGTAATTGCAGGTACCCTTTCGAGACAGGCAAAAGCTGTAGATCAGAGAAAAGTGCTGTGGAAGGTTCTGTGAGTTATCCCCCACCTCCCACCCATTAGATTTCATTCCACAATATAATAATTCAAACATCAATCAACCTAGGTGTTTTTATAAACTCTAAGGTTAGATTGTTTGTTGTTTGACACCCATACTCACCCCAACCCCCACATTAAAAAAAGAAAAGTTAAAAAAATCTCACAGAGGTACACAACCTCATCTGATTTTCAAACTCAACCGGTAAACCGATCTTTGGAGCCGGTACACCATTCAAACACATAATTGAGTAGAAATCAGATTAGGTAATCATTTGTGTGCCTAATTAAGTGGTGCAACAGGCCAATTATTTGAGTTGATTGGGCCACACCACTTTAAATAAAATCAACTCATCAAGTAGCTGCTACTTAGGTTCAACTCTTAGGGATTTACCAGGCACTCCACATTCTTTTTAAGCTTTAAAGGAAAACATCTTCACCTGTGCTTGCAAAACCTGGTGAGCCAACGAAACTTGTTTGAAAACACCTAAAGTTGAATCCTAAAATCTACTAAGCAAGATTTGAACCTTAAAATTCACCGCATCAAAAACAATCTTGCTTGGAAACCACTGGTTGTGCATGCACACACAAATCAATCAATCATTAAGGGTACAACCCATTTAAGGGCCCATCACATTCCAAAGCACATTTAAACCTATCCCTAAATAAAATAGAGTAGACGTTGGCCTTAAGGATTGGACTCGCTCTTCAGAACCCAGAATGAGATTATTTTCGATTAGTCTATTTCTACTGTTCAATCTGATGTCTAGCTAGGGGAGCAGAATCAAATGATCGCAGCTGGGGGGTAAATTAGGAACCGGAGGTGCAAGCTGAAGGAAGAACCTTCTCCCCAGTCCCTCCTTCTAACTGGTTGGATTGAACAGACAGAAGTAAATCAAATCGTTCCTTTATCTCAAGATAGGTTTTGGGAGTCTGTAGGTCTGTAAGGCTAACCCACTTAAGGACAAGTTTGATTGTTTGTATTGCAGGGTGCCTTTCTTCCTCTCTCTTATCATGAATCCTTCCACATATTACACGCATTCCTGCTCTTTCCCTCCTGTTGTGAATTATCCTCAACATGACGATTATCCTGACTCGTACTGTAATCAACCATCAATTAGTTGGGATAACTTGAATTGGGGATATAGTTCCGAACCTCCGTGTTTAGGGTCTAACCCTGAACACTTTGATTCTGATTTCTATCCTTCTCAGAGCTACATCGATTATAGATTGTCTTCCTTTCATGAACAACTTAATACAATCTACAATCAAGAAGGATACACCGATCCTTACCCATCCTCTGATTTTACTGCCTTTAGGTCATCAACCATCTTTTGAACAATCTGAAATGACCTATTATTAGGAAGGGTATAATGAATCTCAATTCGTTAATTCCTTTGCATTGATACCAAACTCGCCTAATCCTGAACCAACTCATTTGGTTCAAGCTAACCAGGTTCAAGACAAGGTTCTGGCTAACTTGAGGAATATCATACTATCTTTAGAAGTTCAGCCAATACCTTGCATTGAGAGATTGGAGCCTCTGATTGAAATGATTGATGATTTAAACAAGTCGTTGTTGGATTGGCTCCAGGATGTTAAGGATAAGAACCTGGGTGAGTTTTTACTTGGGAAATTAGCGAAATTGAGGATGAGATTCGTAGTTGCTTTGATTCAATCATGGGATGATTCCCAGGATGAACTCCCTTCAGGAAAGCCAATGATACAACCCGCTCAGGCACCTGTTGGGGGGGACACGTGTTACGAGACTGACTAGATTGAATTAAAGCAACCAATTAACGATGATCTGATTTCTTCACCTAAGATCCCTGAGCTGGGGTACGAGGAAACGTATGTCTCCTTGGAACAAAAAGTGACAAATGATTTTCGGATATGCATTAATACGGATCCTGATTTCTTTGATGGTGAAGATTCAAGTTGCGAAGTCTCACACGAGTTTTCTGAACACGATTTCTGTGAGACAATTGGGCCTGAGGAATCTGATAGATCATTTGAAAGCCCAATAACTGAGGAAACTGATTTTATTAGGGCTCACATTAAGGATCCAAAATCGCATTTTCTGGAGGATTCAATTCAATGCCCTGATTGTCAGTTACACCCCATTGAGCTTATCGATAATTCTGTTTCTGAGATAATTGGACCCAAGTCAATTCTGATTCTGCCACATCATTTAGACTTGGAGATTTCAGATGGGGTGATTAACATGCAAGAGGTCATGGAATTTAACATTCTGAATGAGAAGGATAGGAGCTTGGAGGTTCTGATTTGGGAAGTTAACTTTGGAGGAAATGGAAGATTGAGTCGAAGGGTTCCTTTTAAGCTGAAACCATCAAATCAGAACCCTTACGACATTTATTTTGAGGATGTCAAACCCAAGCACATATTCAACGATTATCCTTTTGAGTTTAATTTCTCTGTAACCTGACTTTTTGGTCTTGGGTTGCATCCTCATAAATTGCAGGCCCGACCCCGCTTGCATTCTGATTTTAGGTTTTGGATAATTTTTATCCAGAACCTAAGATATTCTCGATTATGCGGTATGGGTCTGCACCGCAATCTAGTCCACATCTGTGGACCTCTGCTGACAGGTCGGAGGATTCTTCTGTTTATTCTGATTCTGACCTGCACTTGGGAATTCTTCATTTCTTTTCTTTGTATAGTGTGCCTAGCTGAAGGCACTAAACTCAGCACATATACAGTTCTTTTTAGTTTTCATCTCGGAGCAGACCTAACATTCATGCAATTCAGGTGCTTTCTATGCTTTTCCACTCTATTTTGTCTTTTTAATACAATGAGGACATTACATTAGATAGGCATGGGGGGTGGATATTCATCTCTGAATTCATTTGTCAGCTCCGTAGATTTATTTTATTTTCTTTTATAAAAAATAAATTTGGAATTAGGAAAGAGAACTTGGGTTTAAGAAAATTTTCAATCTTAAGAAATACTACATTATGATTTGAGCACAAAAACCCTTCAGGTCTTTGGACTTAATCAGCCCGTGTATCCACTAAAATGTGGATTTATTTTTCGAGTTCTTGCCAACCTGAATTTTATTTTAATTGGAGTAAATAAGTTTGGGTGATAAGTACACGACTTATCAACCCGCCATCTGATTTGAGGGAATTGAGTTTCTAGCATCTACACACTATCTTGTCACTGACTCATTATTCGACGATTTTAACAAAAATTGGGTAGCTAATGAACCTTCTAGGGTGATATGGTTGGCAAGTTATCATGGGTAACAACCCATAGGTAGGTTATCCAGAGCCCAGTCACTGGACCTTTCTCTTTTTCCTGCCCTTAGGTAAATCTTAGACCAGGGAAGCCACCTACTTAAAAAAAAAAAATCAAAAAGAAATAAACCACACTTCTCGCACGAGTATGGCTAGCAAGTTGTCGGTGGTAACAGCTCATCGACCGGTTGTCCAGAACCCAGCTCAGTAAATGCACTGAAAATTCCCAAAATACTTAGGAAGAAGCAGAGAAGTAGAATAAACTGGGGAGATATACACTGGATTCATCCTTGTGTTGACCCCGTAAAAAATAAAAGTAGGGAGAAAGCTACCGGTTGTAAAGATGCACCTTTAGGCAGAATTCTTTTTGAGGTCGCCTAGAGGCGTAGAAATCCGAAGTCCGTTTTAATTGCTGGTCAACGAGTCTATCACAATCACAATAAGATGCTTAAAACTTAGGGTTACCATCAAATCTTGGGTGAGTTGAATGGCCGTATAAAGCCACTCTTAAACCCTAAAATTTAAAAATCCAAAAAAAAAAATTAAAAAAGAGGAAAAAGAGAAAAAGAAAATTTTCTTTGAATAAGGCGAGGGCTTGAGGCGGTCTGCATTTTGGCAGATACTCGGGCACTGTTGTGTCTTTGAAAGTTCAGATCCTAAGTAGACAATTTCTTAATGATTGAAAATAAACTCAAGCCCAAATAATCCAACCTAATTCTTTTATAAATAGCATATAGTTTTTACTAGGGACTAGCAAAAGATAGGCATGAGGGTATGATGTAAACACATTTACACTACTTAAGATGTCTATTTATACATGTTCTTAAGCATAGGATTGCATTACATGCTATAAATATTGCATAACATGCATCATCTTGCATTTAGAGTAGTTTGAATAAAATGGAGGTTAATTGTCTCCTTTTATGTGCTTGGACAGGGAAAAAATTTTATCGGGGCCTCGGATCGAAGATCCAACCGTATGGATGTGATCAAGGCGACGATTGGAGTTCAATGATTTGAAGATCGCCCTAATCAGGCATCCGTACCATCAGATAGTTACCGGGAACCCTAGAAGATCAAGGGCCAAGATGGTGTAAATTCACACTTCAAATGACAAATCTGACCACACGGATGAATTCAGATCGACGATCGCAGCCTAACGACGCAAAAATCGAGTCAATCCGGCATCCGTGGCACCATCTACAGCACCCAGAAGATGGATGGCCAAGATGGCGCCACGTGGCACCATCTCGACCGCCCAAACGACTGCATGCAATCACTGAAGTCTCCGCATCAGCTCTCTCTCCGCCGTTGGATCTCGATCCAACGGCTGTGGACAGCCGCGCCTAAAAGCATCCGCTCAACCATCCGTGCCCCGTAGCGCAGCGGTCGAAGGTGCTATCGCGAGCTACAGCCGCGGGTTCGAGCCACAGCGAAGGGGAGAAGGGCGCAGGCGAGCGAGCACGGGCGTGCGTGCGTTGGATCATGATAGGGCGGCTTAGATCTTCTAAAAGCGACCACGCGCTATTTCACGCGAGGCGGTCACGTGGCATCGTATGCCCTGGCCGGGTGTGCAGCGAGCGGGCTAGGCGCATCTTAAGCCGTCCGATCTCACGATCGGACGGCTATGGATGAATGAACGTGCGGCGGGCGTTGAGAGTGGGTAGTTGAGGAGGCGCACGTGGGGAGCGCCCACTACACCCACGTTGGGGCTTCAGTGATGGTTTTATCCATCACTAAAGACCCCTCATTTAATGTTTTAAAGATGTAATGACCAATTTGCCCCCACTCCTTGCAACTATAAAAGGAGACCCCCTCCATACGAAATTCTCATCCCTTCCTTCTCTTCTCTACCTCTCCAAAGCTCAAGAGAAGCTTGTCCCACACCCGGGATGCTTCTCGCGAGATAAAGTCCAAATTTTCGTCCCCCTTCGGAAGTGGATCCCGTGACGACGACGACGCGCTGCTCTATTCCCGTTCTTCTACTTCATCCTCCTTCGTCCAGGTGTCGTCCCGTCCGGCTCATCCTCCAAGCGACCATCGAGGAGGATCTCTCTCCCTATTCTTTCTACTGCTTTCTAGAGTAGTTTTGCTCGTCCTCCAAGCGATCGTCGAGGAGGACATTTCTCCCTCCATTCTTTTAATGCTTTCTAGAGTAAATTTATTGCTTTCTAGTGTAATTGTTTATGCTTTCTAGTTGTAATAGTGAAATGAACAATCTTCTTAATGATAAATTCCCTGTTTATTCTACATCTCATTTTGATTTCTGTGTGTAATATTCTCTCTCTCTCTTACTCTCTCTCTCTCTCTTCTATTTATTGTAAATAATTAGATAGTTTTAAATTGAATTACTTTGTGACAAATAAAAACAAACGCATAGTTCTTAAAGCAAACGTTCGCCTCCTTGTGTTCGACCCGAAATTTCAATTTCGGTATAAATTTTATTTGTTGGACACGAGTTCTTCGATTTCAAATTACAACGACAGGTTTTTCAAAACCTAACAAGTTAGCATAGCAATTCGTAAGTTCAACACCTGCGAGGACCTAAATGCCATCCAGAACGACCCATTCTCCAACACCTATAACCCTAGATGGCGGAATCATCCCAAGTTCCTATGGGCAAGAAATTCTCAAAATCAAAGACCACCTTATCAACCCCATCAACAAGCTCCTCGTCCATATCAGCCACCTTAGCCTCGACCCAACCCCACCTATCAATCTGGGCCAAACTAAGCAGATCAAATGACTCTTATCCTTCAAACTCTGGCTGACATTTAGAAGACAAATGCGGCAATACAAAAACAGCACAAGGACGAGATCACAGAGGTTCGCAATCAACTCACCCAGATGGCGAATTCCCACCAACCTGGCACACTCCCTTCGCAACCTCTGCCGAATCCAAATAACGTGTCGACCCAGAGGCACATTATGAAGCCAAATCCAGGCCACGCCGACATGATTTATCAGGCCCCTTTTGTTCCATCACCCGACGGGATGGAAGCTTTGACATCTTACATGGGATTTCAACAGTAGCCACCTATTTTACAAACCCAAACCAAAACCAGACAGGACTAAACTTTGTGACAACCCGTAGTGGTAAAGCAACTCAAGACCCACCTTATTCAAACCACTCCAAGTATGGTAGTAACCTAAGCCTTAGGATAGTTATCCAAGATACCCCGATCCTAGATCAAGAACCTAGATCAATTCTAGAGGAACCAAGCAAGGTTCCATTTCCCGAGGCCTTAACCAAGGGAAAAAGGATAACCAAACCTGTGGCTCCTCAGGAGGATCTGGTCAAGCTCTTTGAACAGGTCCAGATAAGCATCCCCTTGATGGATGCAATCCGCCACGTACCGGATTATGCACAATTTCTAAAAGACATGTGTACACCCAAGCGTAAGCTGCGAACCAAAAGTGGGAGTCCGATCATACTGTCAGAGCAAGACAGCTCTATAATATTAAGCAAACTCCCACCTAAGGCTAAAGACCTAGGTATTACCTTGATTTCATGTACTATTGATGATACCCAATTCGACAGAGCCTTATTAGATCTAGGTGCCTCCATAAACTTAATACCTACATCCCTCCTTGACCACCTTGAAAAATCCGAGCTTAAACCGACAGAGGTGACGCTGCAGTTAGCTGATCAATCCATCGAGTCACGTAAAGGAGTACTCGAGGATGTCATTGTTAGGGTACAAGATTTCTACTTCTCGATGGATTTTATAGTATTGGATATGGATGCACCAGAAAACCCAAGGGATACACCGATTATACTATAGTGAGACCTTTTCTGGCCACTGCTAGGGCCAATATAAACTGTGAGGAGGGTCAAATAGAACTAAAATTCGGGAACCAAACACTAAATATTGACATCTTTAAGGCCCAACAAGGGATTAATTGTGGTGTTATAGAACAAATATGTGATATCAAAGCTGTGGTTGATGAACTGTATATCGAGGACAACCTGATTATTCCCGATCAACCACCAGAAGATCAAAACTTGCAAACAGAGGAGTCTGAACCTGATCTAGATACATCCATAACACCCTCCCTTGCTCCTAACACACACCCTGAACTGCCCATTGCTGCTGATAACCCCATCCTGGAACTCAAGCCTCTTCTCGACCATCTGAAATGCATCTTTTTGGGTTCCAATCAAACGTTTCCTGTGATTATCAACTCCAGACTCACACCTAACCAAGAATCCCATCTGATTACTATTCTCCAGCAACATCATAGAGCCATTGGATGGGCTCTCAATGACTTGACTAGCATTAGTCCCTCTTATTGCACACATCAAATCTACACCAAAGAGGTCACACAACCTTCGCGAGAAATGCAGAGACATTTGAACCGTAATCTGCAAGAGGTCATGAAAAAGGAGATCATTAGGTGGTTAGATGCAGGGATCATCTACCCAATCTCCGACAGTAGGTGGGTGAGTCCAATCCAGGTTGTGCCTAAGAAGGCAGGACTCACCGTTATTACTACTGAAATCAGAGAGGTCATACCGACCCATGTGGCTAACTCGTGGAGAGTCTACATTGATTACAGAAGACTCAATTCCTCCATGAAGAATGATCATTTCCCACTACCATTTATTGATCAGATTCTCGAGAAACTGGCGGGAAATAGGTTCTTCTACTTTCTTGACGGCTACTCCGATTATAACCAAGTAGCAATCCATCCTAAGGACCAAGAAAAGACCACTTTCACCTGCCCCTTCGAGACGTACGTGCTCCGAAGGATGCCGTTCGGTCTCTACAATGCACCTGCGACTTTTTAGCGAGGCATGCTTGCCATATTCTCAAATATGGTAGGTGATTATCTAGAAGTCTTCATGGATGACTTTTCAGTATTTGGAGCATCATTTGACGATTACCTCCTGCACTTGGTCCAAATCCTCAGGCGATGCATTGACGTGAATCTGGTTCTTTCCTGGGAAAAGAGCCATTTCATGGTGCCTGAAGGAATTGTCCTGGGACATCTAATTTCAAAGAAAGGCATCCAAGTCGATCAAGCTAAGGTGAGCTTGATTTCCAAACTCCCTATGCCTAGCTCGATCAAGGACATCCGATCCTTTCTGGGGCACGTCAATTTTAACTGTCGATTTATCCCTGATTTTTTGAAAATCGTGTGTCCCTTGACCACTCTTCTCTCCAAGGATGTACCTTTCGAAATCTCCAAGGAATGCACTCAAGCATTTGAGATCCTCCGTGACCAAGTTACCTAAGCCCCAATCCTACAGTCCCCTGATTGATCTCAACCCTTTAAGATCATGTACGATGCATCTGATTTCGCTGTAAGAGCGGCATTGGGGCAGAAAATTGACGGGAAACCCGTGGTCATTTACTATGCTAGCAAAACACTTGACGAGGCTCAGCGTAACTACACAGTTACTGAGAAAGAGCTGCCAGCCGTAGTATTTGCCATGGAAAAATTCAAATCTTATCTTCTGGGTTCCTGGGTTATCATCTACTCGGATCACATAGTTGTGAGGCATCTCCTTGCAAAGAAGGATGCGAAACATCAATTAATCCAGTGGATCTTACTATTGCAAGAATTTAACCTCGAGATTCGCAACAAAGTGGGAAAATAGAACGTAGTAGTTGATCACTTGTCCAGCCTTCCTTCTGAGATCATCGACCCTTCCGGACCCATCACGGAACATTTCCCTGATGAGCACCTTCTGACTATCAACATAGGGCTTCCATGATTTGCTGATATAGTAAACTACTTGGCATCACATCAGATCCCGTCCGATTGGCTGAAGTCCAAGAAGGACAAATTGCTTTCTGATGCCAAGTATTACTTTTGGGAAGACCCATATCTTTTCCGCATTGGTACTAATCAAATAATTCGACGATGTGTCGCGGAAGTGAAAATCCAAGACATACTCTCTTTCTACCATGACCAGGCATGCGGTGGGCACTTTTCAGGACATAAAACTGCAGCAAAAGTCCTCCAGTGCGGCTTCTATTGGCCCACAATTTTCAAGGATGCATACAATCACTGTAAGGCATGTACCCATTGCTAGACCTTGGGCAACATGAGACATCGAGATATGATGCCTTTACAGCCAATTTTGGTATGCAAAATTTTTGACATTTGGGGGATTGATTTTATGGGACCCTTCCCTATCTCGGACGGCTTCGAATACATCTTACTTGCTGTTGACTATGTGTCCAAATGGATCGAAGCCATTCTGACTCGAACCAATGATCATAAAGTTGTTATCAAATTCATTCATTAGAACATCTTCTCACGGTTCAGGATTCCACGTGTGATAATTTTCGACGGAGGGACCCATTTCACAAACGCTCAGTTCAGATCACTGATGACCAAATACGGGGTGTCACATCGAATCTCTACTCCTTACCACCCCCAAACTAATGGTCTAGCTGAGCTATCAAACCAGGAGATCAAGAAAATCCTCTAGGTCACTGTTCGACCTGACAGGAAGGATTGGTCATCCCGGTTTCTAGAAGCTTTGTGAGCTTATAGGACCACCCACAAGACCCAATTAGGTATGTCTCCCTTTAGATTGGTGTACGGGAAGGCATGTCACCTCCCCGTCAAATTGGAGCATAAAGCCTATTGGGCAGTACGGAACTGCAACCTAGATCTTTCCAAGGCTGGAACCCAGAGAAAGCTTCAAATGAGCGAGATCAATGAATTATGCCATGACAGATATGAGAACTTGCAAATTTACAAAGAGTGGGTTAAAGCCTTTCTTGACAAGCACATATCTAGAAAGATCTTTCATCTTGGTTAAGAGAAAAGGTCTTACTCTTCGATACCAGACTCAAACTGCTCCCAAGAAAACTACGATCAAAATGGATTGGACCCTACTTAGTCCGATGAATCTTTGGAAATGGAGCCATTGAAATTAGTCCACTTAGCCTTGATTCTGAACCCTTCATCGTGAATGGTCAGAGACTCAAACCATTCATTGACATGACTGATATAAATTTGGCTGAGATATCCTTTACCCTCCATTCTCCTTGAGCTCATTGCGCCCAGCCAATGGCATAAAACTCAACGCTTAACAGGAGGCAACCTGTCATTCTTGAAAAACCCGAAACCTTTCTTGATATTTCTATGCTGAATTCATATTGCACTTTAGGGTTCATCCATTAGAACAGTCGACTCCATCTCAGGTACCTATACTTGAGTCAAGAAATCGTTCGCAACAGTCACCTTGACCTGTTCGCCCACCCAAAACTTGTCCTAATGAATAAACTAAGCTGAATTCGAACCCACCTAATTTACAATGGGGACATTGCAAATCGTAAGCATGGGGGGGTATGAAAGTGCCAAACTTCATGAAAACTCATCTCATAAAGAAAAGGTTTCAACAAAAAAAATCACATATTACAAAAAAAAACCAAAAAAAAGGAAAAAAATCTTGAAAAAGAACAAAAAAACTAAGGGGGGGAGAGAAAATTTTTGAGGCCATACAAACCATGAGGAGGAAAAGAGCAAAATGACAAAAAAGAGCACAAAATGAAAAAGAGAAAGAGATAGTCATTAGTAAGAGATTAAGGGATTAATCGAAGTTCTAGACCACATCAAGGAAAAGAGAAAAATATAGGAAAAAGTGCTAATGAGACACAAACAGAGATTATTAGGAACACTGATCTTAAGCCTTTTGGGCTAGACTCTTTTGCTTAAAAATTCAAGTACCCTCTAAGATCTGGATAATCCTCAAGAGGTTGGGGAAAATGCGAAGCTTAAGTATTAGGGGTAAGGCTTAGGGAGTATTCGGCCTCATTAACTAACCTTCGATTTGTGAGACTCGGTAACCTAAGCACCCCAATCCACACACAGTCTGGTTCAGAGCGCATAACTATCAAAATCATGCAAAAGCATTTAAATGTTCTAAAAAAAGTTGCCAAGATTAGGAGCAGCTGATCAACACAAGTTGATTTGGACAAGTTCCCGGTGAGGAGAGGTGGGAAATTCCCTTCAAAGATGCATAACAACATATCGTCTCCTCGATGCTTGTCTCCTAGGATATTCACATATCCTACCAGGGGCACGTAAGCACCCTACTGGTTCAGATGCCATGGGTGGCATTATCATGAAATGTCGATTGCCAGGGTCTGGATTTGGCTATAGAATGCTATGGGTGGGATTATCTCGAAATCTCGAAAGCCAAGGTTCTGGAGGTTGCCATGGGCGGTGCTATCACGAAGCATCGATTGCCAGGGACTTTTGAGGAATGATGATGGGGACAAGGAATCCGATACATACCGTGTTGAGAAGCCAATCCGAAGTTAGAAATAAAAAGAAAAGAGAGAGAAAACTCTCCAAACAAATAAATCCTCTATCTTTCTCTTACAAAAAATGCACTGCAAACTAAACCAAGGCTATAATATGTCTTAAGCATGGGTGCTTTAACAACGGAGTCCAACGAACCTTAGGATAGTTCCTATGGGCCTTAAAAACCTTCATAGAGGACCGAGGCTAGAGTTAGTCAGGTCCGGATCTTGGTTGGTACTTGAGTACCTCTAGGCCTACTGTTAGCATTCTATCCTGATCAAGAAGAAAAAGAAAAAGCACTTATCATAAATTGTGACAGAAACTCATGGTCTAGAACAAAAGTTAAAACCTTAAAATTTTGCTAAGGGACTACCAAAAGCTAGGCATGGGGAGAATAAAAGCTCCTACATAACCAAGTGAAGGGCCTAACTCAAGGAATAACTAGTTTGAAAGGAAAGCAAGAAGCAAAGGGTAAAACTGTAATTTTACCATTGCAGTACAACAATAGGATTTCTCAATGGTTAAACATGGGTTAATTGTTCTTAACATGATAAAAAGTGGGATGTTTCAATAAAAAAAGGGTTAATGTGAGATCTGGAATTAAATGACTTCTTGTAACCGTAAAACAGACCCACTTAATTTAACAAGGTTCTGGTCAGGATAAAATTTGACTAAACCCTCTAAAATTCATGGAAAAATATCCTCTAGGGTTTATAACCTTCAATTTGGCCTTTGGAACCCATTTTGACTTAAATAGGGGTCCTAGTCAAACATTTGCCCAAAATTGGGTTTTTAGGCAAAATGTCTAGTCAAACGTGGTCAAACCTAAAATCCATCTTCATTGGATTTCTTAGGTCAAAATTAGGTTTATACCAAAATTTGGACCTAAGAGGAGTTCAACTTGACTTACTTTGCAAAATAGTCCAACCCAATTACTTTTATGCCCCTAGCTTTTAAAAGCCTTGCAGACACTCCCCTATCTTTCTCGTTGTTCTTTGCAATTATGTCCCTCCACCATTACATTGGAGGAATCCTACTCCGGCAAGGATTCAAGAGGGATATCTCCTTGATTCCTCAGAGAATCCCTCTCAAATTTGAAAGGGAGATTCTCTGAGGAATTCCCGACCATGTGAAACCAATTAGGCACTCTAATTCCCACCCAATCTCTCATGCAAATGCATGAGAGATATGGGTATCTCTCGACCTTCAAAGTCCAACGAGGTTTTTGTGCTTGGAAGCTTGCCTTCCAAGCACAAGGTCCTTTGCCTGCAACTATTTAAGGGTCCCCAGATCCTCCCATCCATCCCAAGCTTGTTTTGGCCAAAGAATTCCCCAAAATTCCTCTTTCCCCCCTCCGGCCAAAGAGCCTGCAAGCTTTGGTGATTCCTCCTCCCTCTTCTCATCGCTCTGCCACCAAACCAATGGCAGAGTCATCTCTACCTCCTTCCGCGTCGTGCCATATTTGTGCCCGCATCAACCTACCTCTCGTCGTCGCAGCCTCTCCATCTCAGGGTCTTCATCTTCGACGACAGCAGATATACGCCATCTGCCCCTCTGCCTCCCCATTCGTCCAGCCACTCTCAAATAAGTCTCCTTCCCCTACTCTTCATTTTCCCTCTTTTTATTTCCATTTTCACCCCTCGACAACCACAAACCATCCTCACTTTCTCCACCTTCGACAGACCATCGGTGAGGTGCATCCACCACTCCACGCACCCACATGCCTCTCCAACTACCTCCGAAGCTCTGCCACCTTCCACTGATCATCTTCCCCCTCTCCATCGACTGCCACATGTTCCATACACTGCCCTCTAACAAACCCACCTTCACGGCCATAGAATGACCTAGGCACGCATCCCATGCCGTTCCGCACCACACTAGCACCCGAGCCACCTTCGCCATGTGGCGGCGAAGCTTTCTGAGCATTTTGACATGGCCATGAGGTCGTATTTGTGTTGACAGGGTCTGACCCCTATCTGCCATTGGAGAAGGAGCGAATCTTGCTCACAAGCTTGAATCAGGCGACCCCGCTACAGGTTCCAAGTTCCAAACACACGGAACTCCTTTGTGATCGACTTGTGCCCAGTAATTGGTGTCCCAGCATCCGCAGCTGCAGGAATTGAGTGTGACATCCCCTACGGGCATACACAAAGAAGCGGGTGGGACTTTTAGTCCCACCTCGATACGTTTGGAGTGGGTTGTGCTGTGTAAATTGTAATTGTGTCAGGGGCTTATCGCCTCCTGACACGGGGTGATGTCCTTCTCACCTACTCTTGCCTCGTCCGCGATTCACTCCTCCACAGACTTGGCAGCCTGACCCAATTATCTGTGCACTCCTCGCACATCACCCACGCCGGTGCACCTGGTTCCAGGAACGCTAACCTAACTCGTTTGCTCGAGAAAGGCTCTGGGAGAGCGAGCCTAAGAGATAAAAGTGAGAGAGTTCACAGGGGAGGGTAGGGGTAGGTTTTGCACTTGCTTGTAGGGAAAGGAAGAAGGAAGAGGAAGCTAGAGAAGGAAGCTAAGGAGAAGACCCATAGAGGAAGCTAAGGAAGGAGAAGGCACGGTTGCAGAGAAGGCAGAGCTGAAGCCAAGGTTGAAGAAGAAGAAAGCTGAAGAGAAATAGAAGCCAAAGAAAGTCAAGGCAGAAAGGAAGAGGAAGAAGAAGGAAGGAAGAAGAAGCAGACAAAGGAAGAACCAAAGCCAAAGGAAGAAAAATGAAGGAGAAGTTAGAGAAAGAAGAAGCCAACGTCAGAAGCAGAGGAAAGGAAGCGAAAGAAGAAGAAAGCACAAGCAAAGGAAGAAGAGGGCTCGGTTGAAGTCAGAGAAAGAGATAGAAGAGCAATGAAGAAAGAAAGAAGACATGAGAGGAAAAAAAGAAGAGAAAGCCCAAGCCAGAAGCATCTGATTTTTACATCTATATTCATATTTTTTGAGCTTCTATATACATTGAAACTATTTCTATTGCTTCATAATTTGATTGAACATCACATTTTATCAAATTGAAGTTGTGTTCTTAGTTTTTAAATCCCAATTTGCTCCCCATGTTCGACCTCAGATTCATAGTTTTTCGAGTAATAAACTTTCATTTGTTTTCCGAAGTGATTTCAACTATACTGCAACGTAATATTTACAAACCCGATTTCACTCTCGACTAAACATGCAACAGGCCAATTGCTTGATTTGTTTGGGCCACACCACTCAATTTAAAATTGATTCATCAAATAGCTTGCCACTTAAGGTTCAATTTTTAGAAACTAACCAAGCACTCCACATTCTTTTTGAGTTTCAAAGGAATATATCATCACCGATGCTTGCAAGAACTTGAAGTGTTCTAGTGAACTTGATTGAACACACCTAAAGATTAAACCCTAAAAGCTACTAAAAAAGGTTAAACCCTAAAAGACACATCATAATAACCTTATTTGAAAACCCTAGTTGTGCACACACACATATTATTTGGAACTGATCATTAAGGGCACAACCCATCTAAAGGGCCCATCACATTTCAAGAGCATAATTATCCCAAACCTAATTAAAACTGAGTAGACATTGGCCTTAAGTATTAACTCACTCTTTGGGACTCCAATTGAGATTTTTTTCGATTAATCTGCTTCTACCGGTCCATCTAATGTCTAGCTAGGGGAGTAGCATCAAACGACCATGGCTGGGGATATCAAAGGAACCTGAGGTGAAAGTTAAGGGAAGAATCTCTCCCCAACCCCTCCCTCTAACTGGTTGGACTGACCAGATAGAAGTAGACCAAATCATTTATTTCATCTCAAGATGGGTCCTGGGAGTCTGCAGGTCTTTAGGCTAACCGAACTAAAGATAGGGTTGATTGATTATACTGCAAGGCACCTTTCTTTCCTCTGTTTTCCCACCTACTTCACCATGTAAGCTTCCATATCCTACACACATTTTAAATCCTACCCTCCTACCACTACTTATCCTTAAGATGATTACTATCTCAACTCAACTTATGATTACCCAACAAGTAGCCGAGATAACTTTGATTGGAGATATGATTCCGGACCTCAATGTCCAGGATCTAACCTTTGACATCACGATCATGATTACTATCCTTCCCAGAGCTACATTGATTATAGATCACCTTCCTCTTATGAACAAACCAACCTGATCTACAATCAGGAAGGATATGATGATTATAATACCTACCCTCCCCAAGATTATACTAACTATAGGTCATCACTCTTCTTTGAACAACCTAAAATGACCTATTATTAGGGAGGACCTCAATTTCTTGACTCCCCTATATTAAACCCAAACCCACCCAATCTTAAACCAAACCATCCAGTTTAGGTGAACCAAGTCCAAGATAGGGTGTTGGCAAATTTGAAAAACACTATACGATCTTTAGAAACCCAACCAACAGTCCTCAATGAAGAATTGGAGCCCTGATTCAAATGATTGATGAACTGAATAGTTCGTTATTGGATTGACTCCAAGATATCGAGGATAAGGGCTCAGGTGAGTTTTTGCTGGGGAAATTGTTGAGATTGAGGATGAAATTTGTGGTTTCCCTAGTCCAATCTTGGGATGATTCTCAAGATGAACCCCCTTCAGGAGAGCCAATATCAGAACCTTCTCAGGCACCTGTTGGAGGGGACATTTTTTATTAAATCGGGGATGACCAGGTTGGTCTAAAACAACCCATTGGGGATAAACTGATTTTCTCACCTGAGATCTCTGAGCCAGGTAGGGAGGAAAAGTATGCCTTTATAGACCAAGGAACAACATACTATTTTGAGACATGTATAAATGAGGATCAAGAATTCTTTGATTATGTGGGTGAAGAATCTCTAGGTGAAGTCTCACTTGAGCTTAAGGAGAATGATTTTAGTGAGACTAACAGGCCTGAGGAGTATGATGAACCATTTGATAGCCCGATCATTGAAGATTGTAATCCTATTGAGGCTAAGTTGGAGGATCTGAATCCTATTTTACTAGAAGATTCAATCAGTAGCCCCATTCCTCTACCACACCCTAAAGAATATATTGATGATCTTGAAATTATCAAACCCAAGTCAATTCTGATTCAGCCATGATTTCTAGATTTGGGTAAATCACGTGGGGTGAATAATATGCTAGCGGTTCTAGAAATCGAACACTTGAACTTAGAGGATAGGAATTTGGAAATTAATATATGGGAAGTTAACTCTAGGGAAGACAAGAGTTTGGATTTAAGGGTTCCTGTTGACCTGAAACCGCCAACCTTCTATTAGGACCCTTTATGATATTTTTGATTTTCAGGATGTGAACCCAAGCTCAGAATAATTGACTATCTTTCTATGCTGAACTCTAAGTGGACAACTAAATCTAATGAACCAGATCTACCTATTGTCCGCCACTTTAGACTTGGGTTGCACACAACAAAACCATAGGCTCGGCCCTGCAAACACACACCAGATTTTCACCGATGGGGCATGCACGAGTAGGGTGGAGCCAGTAGTGCTAGTGAGTGCATGGGCTTGACCTTCAGCAACATTTGCGATGAGGGTTTAGCAACGTCTTTGATGTCATTGTTGACCCATGAACGACCAAGACTCCTCACCTCCACTATAAAAGGACCCCTACCACTCCCATTTCTCTTCATCTCTTCCTTTCTCTCCCTCACCACCTCCAAGATTTTAGAGAAAGCTTGTCCCAAGCCCAAGATGCTCTGCTAGAGTAGAAAATCAAATATTTTTCCTGCCTCTCACCCCCATTCATGGAGCATCTCGTGGCTATCCTCTCACCACATTTGGGAAGTAGATCCTCACCCCGATGCCATCCTACCCCACCCTTAGTCTTTCAATGCCATTCTCCTTCCTCTAGCCTCTAACCACCTTCGTTCGGGGCACTGCCAGAGCAAGTCATCCCCTAAGCGACCGTCTAGGGGGATTCTTCTCACCTCTCTATCTTTTTTCTTTCTAGTGTAGTTTTCCACTTTCTTATCTGTAGCAAACTATTTGAGATATACATTGATATTCTTTCTCTCTCTCTCTGTTTTTCTTATTTTGTAAGTAGATTAGTTAGATAAAGTTTTGTTGATCTGATCTCTTACCTATTAAAATACCAAAAAATTGCAAAAGATAAAAACAACAAAAACAAATAAAACCAAAATGCGGATTTCAAAACCAAATGTTCCCCTCCCTGTGTTTGACTCGAGACTCACTTCGAGTTTTAGTATAAATTTTATTTGCTAGCGATATTTTGTGACTATGACGACAGGTTCTCCAAAAGCCTAACTTTTCATCGTGAAAATACCGTTCACCACCTACCCAGCGCTTCATCAAGGAGAAGATCACCTTAGTCATTAGCTTTCCATCCAACGACTAAAGGTAGATGAATAAAAATATAAATGTGCGACATCCGCGTGCGTAGCACATTGGTCAACGTGCGCAAAATGCAACAAGCGGCAAGCGTTCAACTCACGCTGAGTGTGAAATTAGAGAGGCGGTGGGGCACGGGTGTGATTGGACTACACGATCTTCAATGAACAACATGGGCGTGAACCTATGGCACGCAGAGATGTGTCTGATCAGGTGGTGCGATGAATACAAAGATACACACAAGTGTTGATGCACAGTTGCACACATGATTCAAACGAGGTCGCAAGAGCGTGTTTAAGTCATCCGATCTCACAATCGAGAGACTAAAATAGCAAGCACACGCGCATGAGAGCAAAGGGTGCGAGGCCATGGAGCAAGCTACCGAGCGGCCGACATGTGGCGTAATCCTGTGCGTCACATGTGTTGAAGGCACGTGGAAGGCTTTTGAAGGCACAATCTGATCCATTGATCTCCCAGTCAACGAATTTGGTCGATACAAAGTTGTTGCATGAGTTAGGGGACCAAATACCTACTTTGCCCCTCAGTCTAACTATAAAAATGACCCCAGAGCCCCCATCTAAAGGCATCTCATTATCCAATCAACACATCTCTCCCTCCAGCCATCTCTAGACATCTCCAAGCTCCATCTTCCTTTGAAGCATCCATCAAGACAACCTTGGTGCATCGCTACTACTCTCCTCAACCTCTCTAAAGGCCACTAAGGACCACCCTTGGTGCCCATGTTCTAGTAGAACTAGATAGCTATTTTCATTTCTAGTAGTTCTAGTAATTATTTTTATTTCTAGTTCTAGTCTGAACAATGAACAAATTTTCTTCATATATATATGATTATTCTAGATCCAGTTAGTTCTAAATCAGTATTTACATCAAGATATTTTTTTGCCTCCCTGAGTTCGACTAGGACTCACCATCTCATTATATTTATTTGTTTCGTTGTATTTCGTGCTATACTACAATTTAATCATCCTAAAATTTGATTTTACACCCAAACAAATTGGCGCCATTGCTGGGGAAGCACGGCGAATCTTGATTTAATAATTGATTTAGTGTACTTCTCTTTGGTGTGCAGGTATGAAACGATGATCAGTGCATGCATCAAGTGCGGGTGAAGACAATCAGGTGCACACGATTATCTTAGTAGGATTTTAGATTAGGACTTGATTGCGATAGGAGTTTTTTTTTAAAAAAAATTAGGATTGAAAAAGTAAAATTTCTAGTACTATTTTTAGAAACTTGACCAGAAATTGGATACGAATTTGAAAATTCATTCGTCATGTTTCTTGTGGTCTAAAAATCTTGAAATTCTGGTAGGAAGTATATTTTCAAACTATCTTTCCAACACCACCATACTCAATTTGTGGATTTTTGAAAAATTTGCAGAGTACATAAGGGTCAAACAGACTGAAAAACATATTTTTCTAAACTTCAAAAATCAATTCTGAATAGAACACTAATCTGATTGACCCAGAAATGGTGGGGTTTGGAAGATGATCAAGTCAAATTTCATTCCCATATTTTTCTCAAATTTTTTGATCACATTTGGTACTGTTTCAAAAAGCAAAACCAACTCAAGGTAAAAATCTTAGATCTAACCCCCTGTTGGTTAAAAATTCATAAATATTTATTTGACATAGTAAAAATTCTGAAAAAAATATTCTCTAAAATGCTTATTGAAAAAGGAATCTTCCTACTAATTTTCAAATCATTTGGATTCCAATTTTATCTGAGAGAGTATTTATTTGATTTGTGGTCTACTGCTTTAAAAACTTAAAAGTGTATGAGCTCTAGGACCACATTAGACTAGCCTGGACTCAATCAAGCCCAGTGGTTAGTCAATGATTGGAGTTACCTCGTGGACCACTCACCCCACACACATTGAAGAAAAAGTTAAAAGAAATCATAAAGAATATCTTAATAACCTACATTCGTCTTTTGACTACTGGGTGTCCTCAACCTCTTTAGCCAAACCTGGTGACCAAGCCTATAGGGTAGTGTGAAACAACTGCATCTAAGGGGCACAAAGGAATCAAAGGTGAAAGCCAAAGGAAGAACCTTCCTCTTAGTCCCCTCGTAAATAAACTGGCCAGGTTAACTTAAGAGACAGGGATCATTTTCAATCGGTGTCTTAATGTATTTTCTTCAACAATTTAAACCTGAACAAAATATCTAGTCATCTGATTCTGAAGGACCAATTTGATTAATAGGGCCTTAGCCTTGTTTAGCTTAACTACACCAACCCTTGTTGTTGGTGTATGCAAGGAATGTCTTCAAGAGCTAAAGTAGTTGGACCTTGGGAACTAAACCTGAGGCGACAAAGGCAACTTTCGCCCGACCCTTCTTCCCAACCCTCATCTTCCTCTTGATTAGCTGAGATGGCTAATCCTGGTCTTGGACCTGGATAAGGCCCTGAAAATCTAGATCCAATGTCTTGTCTGGAAGCCACGGTTGAAGAATTAGAACAGAAATATCAGTAGAGTATTGATAGGATTCTCACTACATTGGACAAGATGCAGCATCCACCACATGGAGAACAACTGCGAGACTTCTATGATTTGGCACCTATGATTTTGGCACCTCAAGTACGGATTCCCACAAGTGGAGATGCATTCAAGTTAAAGCCAAACATAATAAGTCTGATTTTGACTCATTTTCATGGAAACTCAAATGAGGATCCCTTCCAACACATGAGGATCTTAGTCGAATTGCATAATCAGTTTGACCCAGAAATATTGATATAGGGATTATTCTCATGAAGGTTTTTCCATTCTCTCTTAAGGGTAAAGCTTCTTATTGGTTCAAGACCATCGGGAGGTTGATTGGAACCTGGGCGGAATTACATCATGAATTCCTCCAGAAGTTCTTCCCAATTGGTCAAATAAATGCGATGAAGCATGCAATTAGGACTTTCTCCCAAGGACCAAGGGAGAAATTGCATGACGCTTGGGATAGATTTCATGACCTTCTCAGGAAATGCCCCCACCATGGTGTTCCCAGATGGCACCTAGCAAAAGTCTTTTACCATGGGCTAGATGACACACATTGGTAACTAGTCGATGCATCTAGTGGCAGGAATTTCCTCACAAAGGACGAGAACAACACATTCGAGCTATTCGAGTCCTTAGCAGAGAACTCAATGATGCCGCATCGATGAACCAATTCTAGCGAGCTGGATAGCAACAAGTTAGTATCCATGAAGATCACACCAAATTTGTCCGAGCTGATATGGACATTATCACCAAGAAGCTGGATAAAGTGGATCTTCTCGACAAGAAGCTTGATGAATTGATCCAAGCTAGACTTGGATTTCTTGGCAATTTAGCTGCATCCCACTCTTCTTTTGCATCCCGAGCCCCTCCTTCTTGAGTACATCTACTCACTCAGGATGTGTCTTCTCCACCTTCTCGGGATCCTGCATACCAGGAACCCATGAATAATCTGGATCTGGCACCATACAATCAAGGTTACGCACCCCATGACGATTCTAGTGCGTATTCCTTTGATGAATATGTGTCTTAGACATCTTTGGCTTATGAAGATGTCAATGTTATCCAAGGTTATGGGCATAATGACCCGTATTCAGAGACATATAATCCTGGTTTGCGTCAGTGTCCTAACTTTTCCTGGTATGGTAACTCATAGTGAGCAAATCAAGATCCATACCACCAAACCAGACAATACAGGAATGCACAAAACACATAGCTGAGGTAGCAACCATTCCTATCTCAACAGCAATCCCATTCTAGTTATCAGCCGCTACATCAAGCTACCAATCACCCTCCAAGGTTGGCTGACTCTTTTTAGGCATTGAGAGAAGAATTGAAGGAATCTATGTGTCAATCGAATTACGACAATTTGAAATTCATGAAAATGATGACAGATCATACTCATAACATTTTGAATACATAGAACCAGCTCTACAGGAGTGTAGATCACAGGAAGCCTTGCCCTCCCAACCTGTCCCTAACCCAAGATATGTATAGAACCAGGGCACCCCACTTGGGTTCTACGTACCACATGGACAAACACATGTAGTATTACAAGCACCTCCTGTACCTCCTGGTTATGTTTCAGGTCAACCGGCCTTATCATCGAATCTCTCCCAATCTACCCCTTTTGCTCCTCCCTTACCTCACAGACAGTATGCCGATGCAAATGCTATCACACTAAGGAGCAAAAAGTGTACAAAGGACTTACCATGTAGGCAGGAGGGTCATGATACTTCTCAGGCTAGCCCCTCTTCCCATTCTATCCCTTCAAAGGAGCAGCCTAAGGAAAAGAAATCAATCACTGAGATCACCGACATCCCCTTACCCTTCCCTAGAGCGTTAATGCATGAACCTAAAGGAAAGATAAAGGGAATCAAAAGCAATGAGGACTTAAAGGAAATCTTCAAAGATGTTCACATTAAGGTTCCCCTCCTTGATGCCATTAACGACATTCCTATTGTCACTAAATTCTTTAAAGAATGTTGTACACCCAAGAGACAGTCAAGGAAGACCAATAAGGTGGTATTGTCCAAGAAAGCTAGTGCAGTCATTTTGTCTGACCTACCACCTAAGAAGAAAGACCCGGGAGCCCCACTCATTTCCTGTCAGCTATAGGATGCTCCTTTTGACTGAGCCTTGCTTGATTTGGGTTCAGCCATTAATTTATACCCCACTACTATTTTTGACCACTTCCAATTTGGCAAACTAAAACCCACTTCGGTCACTATCCAGTTAGCTAATGGATCAATCAAAGTGCCCCAAGGCATGGTAGAGAATGTCATTGTAAAAGTCCATGGGCTTTGCTTCCCAGCGGATTTTTTCATCTTGGATATGGACATTCCTCCTAGTCTCCATGATGCACCTATCATCTTAGGCCACCCATTTTTGGCGACCAACCAAGCTAACATTAACTGTGCATCTGGGTGTATGGAGATCACCCTGGGGGATGAGAAACTAAGATTAGATATTTTCAAGGCAAACGAAGACCCACATTGTAATTCTATGGAGGAGGACTCAGATGATGATGAACCTGAGCACTATGGGAACATAGAACTTCTTGGAGAATTGACTCTGTACACAGCTTTTGATGGGCTCATTGATTTGAGTTATAATGATTTTGACACCGTGATGAACGCTGATCAGCCAAAGGCAATTGATGAGACACATGATTTAGATTTTGAAAGATCTGGAGTGGAATTGCCTAAAAACCTTATGACAAGCTCAGATGATAAATGCATAGATTTACATGAGATTCCATACATCCATGGAGTTGATTTCAAATTGTCAAATAATCCAATCGAAGTTGAGGAAGAATCTGATAAAAACCCCATTTCTAATTGTGAGGAAAATCTGAAAAATCTTGACGCAGTTTTGGATTTGGAGTCAGACGAATTTATCACATCTTCTTTCACATCTTCACTCTTGGATATCAAGGATTTCACAAAAGCCATAGAATAGAAAATGAAAGAATTTAAGGCTTTATTGCATCTAGATTCTAATTTCCACACCTTGGGGATAATGAATTGCCACCTATTATGTTTGAGGATTCGCACCATGAATAGAATTTGGGCTATTTGCTTGAGATTTTTGATCAACCTAGGGATGAGAATGAATTGGGTGAATCTAGAGCAATTAAGATGAAACACTAGATCGTATTCAACACACCTACTTTGCAACCACCCACAACCACATCCACTCACGAAATGGTTCCTTATAGCATTTCAGACTACACCGCTTGGGCCCCTCCTTTCATTTTCCACCACTTCCAAGACCCGTATGATTTGTTTGTCAGTCTCAACTCGTTATTTACCTCACCTGCATTACTCATACACTACTCTTCAAGGCTACCACTTGCTGCCTATCACCCTAGCACCTGGATTTATTTCTCTTGTAACACTTGGGTACAACTAATTCCAAACCCTGATATTTTATTTTGCTCAACTTGTGGGCTTGGTATCCACAGGAAGTTGCTCTACATTTTTAGCCTGTTGATGATAATGGAACTCCATGTCTTACCATCTTAACTCTTTATCCTACAATCATGGATCCATCTGATGGAGTTTCGCCCAGCTAGAGGCATTAAACTTAGCATCTTGACATAGCATTTGCTTTATACATAGCATATTTCATTTTTGCATATTATTCTGCATATTATGATCATTATTGTAGTTTTGACATTGTTGGAACCATGTTCCACATCTTGTTTTGTTGTTAACAAAATTATTGTAGATTAATGTTTGCAATTGAGTGATATTTCAAATTTTGGTGAAGATCGAGGCAAATAGAGAATTATGTTAAGGAGGCATGATGACAAGGAGGCAAGATGGCAAGGAGATGTTGATAGAAGATCATCTTCGAACTGGAGTTTTTGTTGTCATTTAGATTAGGATTTTATTTTATTAGAATGCATGCTTCTTAACAAAGAAACATAAGTTAGATCATAAAATTAATTAGAGATAAATTAGGATAACCATTATGATCTTTTTCAAAGAAGGTACTTAAATGTTAAACTTTGTAAAACAAGGTACTTGTAAGCAAGTACCGATATCGATACTATTCATAAGTACCGGTACATACAAGGCACAAGTTTGAGCCTTTGTCTCAAACTGTGAACAACAAATACCGGTACTAATCAAGAGTACCAATATCTGATGGTAACAGTTTGAAGACTCAGTTTGGGCCTGGACCTTACGAGTATCGGTACCCATGATGAGTACCAGTATGGGTAGATCACAATGCCTAGTGAGACTCAAACCTAGGAGTCATAAGTATTGGTACCCATGATGAGTACCAGTACCAAGACTCTTGTGTCCTGGAAGCAGAAAAACTGTGAGCAGCTAGTACTGGTACTCGTATTTTAGTATCGGTACTGGTTAGCCGTTGGTCCAAATCTGAATGACTGAAAAACTAATTTTGAGAAGATGAACGTTGGGATTTAAACCCCAACGTCTAGCTAACAGACTACTAAGGTCCTAACTCTATAAAAAGACTCTAGGACTCTTAGGTTGCGCACAAGCGAGAGAAGGAAAAATTCTAGAGCTAACTTTTCATACTGCCACCATATTTTGAAGAGAAGAAAATAGTTTGCAGCTCTCAAATTTCTCTAAACTTTTGCAAACTCATCGACATGTGCTTTTTCATGCATTTTCAAGGCAATTCACATCCTTGCTAAGCTCTCTAATTGGTATTTATTTTAATTATTGTTGAGAGGCTTAGGCATTTTGTTTAAGATTTATTTCTATCTTACACCTATGCTTATTTTGTACTTGATCTTTTGCTCATTGGGTTGTAACAAATCCGTTGTTGTATTTGGGTTGAGGTAACCCGTTAATTACCTCAGTTGGTAAAGTGATTCTCTCGGGATTGAGGGAATTGGGTTAAAAATCTTAAGCTAGGAGGCTTAGGTAGTGGAGTACCCAAGTGAGTGGGGAACCACTATACATCTTGTGTCTATTTTTGTGGATTGAATTGATTGTGCAAGAAAATTTTGTTATTGCTAATATTCGCTTAGGTGTCTTTCTACGCGTAGCCATCTATAGTAGATATAAGCTTTCTATCAAGCATGAGCTGAATGAAGAATCAGGAGCAATTCTAGTTGATTTCTATCCACTTACGCCCTGTCTTACTTTATTTTCCTCTTATTCATGCATGAGGATATGCAAGAACTTAGGCATGGGGAGGTAGTACATATAAACTAAAAACTCTTTTTACCAACACCTTAGGAAATAGATTTTTATCAAGAGGTTTTATTAGGGATTTATTCTTTAGTTGATTCCCGAATTTAGAATCTAGTACAATCTTACATTTGCACGTAAAATTTGCAATGGATCCACTATGAAGATCAATAAACATCTTTAGCTTGTCGAGAAGAAGCATTGCTTCTTTTCCTGAACCCTTGTATAATAATTAGGGAGTTAGGCAAACCATCTTCTAGTAGATCCACCACTTTCTGGATAATTGGATAATGATACATGGAATTAGGTATAGTTTTTGCTCTCGGTTCCTATGTATAAATTCTTTGTGTGAATATTTGTGAGAGCCACCAAATAAGGCAAATACACAGAGAGGAGGTTCTAATAAAACTAAGACTAAGGTGGATCGTTACGACTATCCTTTGTGGAATCCTCGGTTGAAGGAAGGCCCATCCATTCCTTTCCTGATGTTGAGAATAGGCACTTCCACCAAATGAGCCACCCAATATCCTTTTGAACATCACCAATCCTAAATAATGCCTTGTGAATAAAGTGCATATGTCATGTTGCATTGTGTTGTGTTGGTACATATATATGTAAAAAAAAAAAGAAAAAAGAAAAGAAAATCTCTTGAAAAAAAAAAAATATATATATATATATATATATGTATATATATATATAGAAATAGCGAAAAAGTCTAAAAGAAAATGCCGAGTACATTTATTTCATGTAGAGCACATTGAGGCAACAATACCCACTACCCTTACGATCCACCAAATACAACCTTGACATGCTTTTCCCATATTTCTAACTACCCAAATACTGGATGAGGATTTCTGACTTAGTTATAGGGTTATCACAACTTAATTAAAGTGTTAATGCCATGAGAGACCACCAAATATATTTACAAATTTGGTGAGATTGTGAGCTCTAGAAGAAAAAGAAAAGAAAAGAAATGAAAAGAGAGAGAGAATGAGTACAAGGAACTTAAGAGAGCATAGTTTTTCCGCCTCTCTCTAAGTTGATTTATTTAATAGTCTGGAAATCTAGATTCTATGGTATTAGTCTATATGTAACACCAAAAGAGTGTGAGCCACCAAATACAAATCCACTTGACTCAAACATCTTCTACCTAAGCCAAAAGCTGGGGCTAGATTGGAGATTATTTTATATCCCTGAGAGAAAAAGTTTGCCTATCTAAATAAAGTTTTACTAAGGGTAAAGTACAAGCTTTAGATGTGGATTGACTTTTCGCTTGGATCCGTTGCATAGGCTACAGCACTACACTTTCACAATTATCTAGAATTCTAAATTTTTGGATGAAAATAAGAGAAATAGATCTCTAGTCAAACTCTTGATAGAATGCATTTAGTCTTGCATTTGCTATGGACAAGAAAGATTTACGCATGGGGGTATGATTGCACAGCAATCATAGGACCTAATTAACCTGAATTAAGTTAGATCCTAGTTGAAGTTAGGAATAATGCATGCATGAGCAGCACAATTTGCATCATAATTGATTTGTTAGCTTTATGAATAATAATGCTATAGCATGTTCTAATTGAGAGGTAATAATAATAGTAGGTACTTCAAGGTTGTGGATGATGAATTCGATAATACGGATCTGTTCAGGATGATGATGGGAGTCCAACGTTTCCGAGATCATCTTGATAGAACTCCCATAGTATCTTATGAAGTCTACGGAAGGGCAAAGGCCAAGAAGCAAGGTGACGCAAATCTGAACCTCAGATTCCAAATCCGAATGCACAGATGGATCCGAATCAACGATCGCAATCCAACGGTGCAAAAATAAACTCTATCGGAGCCCTACAGCACCATCTACCAAGCAAAGAAGATGGACAACCACGTGGGTGCCACGTGGCGCCATCATAACCACCCAACACCACCACCCCATAGATTAAGGAATATGCTACATGCTTTGTGGGCCATTGGATTATCATCCAATGGCCACAAGAGCGCCACGTCGATGCCTACCCAGCGCTTCATTAGGGAGAAGATCACCTCAGTTGTTGGATCTCCATCCAATTACTAGGGGCAGCTGAGCGAAAAAGCAAATGCACACCCATTAGTGCGCATAGCGCGTTGGTCAGCTCACATAAAATGTAGCGAGTGGCGAGCGTTCGACTTGCCCTGAGCATGAAATCAGAGAGGCTGTGGGGTGCGGGTGCGATTGGATCGCACGAATCTTCAACCAACGGCATAGGCGCCAAGGCTTGGTGTGTGGTGGTACGTCTGATCAGCCGATGTGGTAAACATGGAGATACACATGTGTGTAGAAGCGTCGTTGCATGCACGATTCAAAGGTGGTTGTGAGAGCACATTGAAGCCAACCGATCTTACAATTAGAAAACTAAAATTGAAAGCATGCATGAGTGCAAGTGAAGGGTGCAAGGCGGTGGACTGAACGGCTAAGCAGCTGACAAGTGGTGTAATCCTATGTATCGCGTGCGTTGAAGGAACATTGAAGGCTTTTTGAAAGCGTGATCTAATCCATTGATCTCTCGATCGACGGATCTGATAGATCCAAAGTTGTTGCACGAGTTAGGGGCCCAAATACCTGCTTTGCCCCTCAGTTTAACTATAAAAATGACCCAAGAGCCCCTATCTGAAGGCATCTCATCCTCCAGTCAACGCATCTCTCCCTCCAGCCATCTCTAGACATCTCCAAGCTCCATCTTCCTCAGAAGCATCCATCAAGACCACCTTACTGCACCACTGCTACTCTCCTCAACCTCTCCAAAGACCACTAATGACCACCCTTGGTGTCTTTATTCTAGTAGAACTAGATAGCTATTTTCATTTCCAGTATTTCTAGTAATTATTTTAGTTCTAGTTCTAGTCTGAACAATCTGACTCGAATAAATTTTCTTAATATATATATATTTGATTATTCTAGCTCTAGTTAGTTCTAAATCAGTATTTACATCAAGACATTTTTTTGCCTCCCTGAATTCGATTAGGACTCACCATCTCGTTATATTTATTTGTTTCAATGTATTTTCATGCTATACTACAACTTACTCATCCTAAAATGCGATTTTACTCTCGAATAGAATGCCACTGAAGTCTGCTGAGATCTACATGACCAGATTGAGTCTCAGATTTGGCTTGGTAACTTAGCACATTTCGTGAAAGAAGATAGGGTCAAGACAAGTGCAAACAACCCATGGAGGGTTCGGAGGATTACCATAGGGAGAAGCTTCAGTAGATCCGAGGGGTGAATATGGTGTTCATAAGAACATTAGAAGGAGGGTGAACCCATTACACCCCCGATGGAGCAAGGAATATCTCCACTAGCCATGCTTCTGCAAGCCTAGGGACCAGTAGGTGATGAAATCTTAGAGGGTGGTGTTGGCCCAGTACCAACTTCTCCTGCTGCCTGGGTCTACCCTCTATAGAACCTCTATCCTTAGTTTGGGGCTGCTCGATAACCATAGGTCTTCATGTATTGCGAGGATCAGCAAAAACATTGATACTAGGGGCACTCTACTGGTGGCCAAGAGTGTGGCCAGCCAAAAACCCACTTCCTTTTGTGACCTACTAGGCCAATTGAGAGAACACACCAGGCATGTTGGCGGGTGTGAATGGTGTGCTGGATGTGGTTTGCCTTCTTGCCTTGCCGACAGCTTGAGAGGACCAAGAGGGGGCACTTTCCTCATTGACTCTGCCAGAAGAGCTTAAGGAGACCTACATTGGGATCTTTGAGGGCTGCTTGCTCCTACACTTAAGGGGGGTCTCCTTAAAACTACTGGAAACTTTAGTTGTCTCCTTTGTCTTCCTTTCTAGCTAGCAGGTGGATACACTATCTTCACTGCATCCCCCACATCCTTCACTCTTTCCCTCTTGCCTGATATCTTGGGAAGGGCCTCCAGATTACCTTCCCGAGGTATCCGGCCAGGCAAACCTCCCAAAGGTTGTAAAAGAATGAAAAAGACAATTATTTCATCTTGCCAGCCAAATGATGTTCAACTACCTTACATTGTTAATTTGTCATTGTTAAGTTATAGGATAGGGAGTAAGGTAATCATTGTATTTTATAAATTTTTACTGGTTAAGTCCAGGTTATTCACTTGGAGGCTAACTTACATGTGTTAATCACCATTTATTCTAAGTTATTATCTATTCTTAATTACTTAAGTTAATTAACTACTATATATAACTTATGCATATGTTATACAGATAGAGAATAATTACTAATTCTATAAACTTAGATTACTTGAGTATACTACATAAATTTTTGAATGAGGCTTTTTTAGGAGTTTAAAATGCGTCTCGTTGTAGTAAATTCTCCTAAATATCTCTTCAACAAATACAATTTATAACTCAAAAATCTGGAAATGAAGTCCAAGGTCGAACACAGGAAGTAAATAGAAATTCAAATGCTAATCGTTAATTAAAATAGAAATGAGCACATGAATAAGCACAATAATGATATTAAATGAATGCTAATTTGTCACATTAGATGTTCAATGAATAACATAAGTATTTCAAGACATAAAGATGACAAAAAGATACCTAGAACAAAATAATGGTGATTTAGATCACCAATTATTAGCCTAAGCATATGTATAGCAATTACTTAATCATGTTAAATAAATGAATAGTGATTAGATGTCTGATTTGAGAATCAAACAACTTAACTATCGCCTACTACAGTACTCTTCAAAGCTTTCTTCCTTTTTGTTTGTTGTCTTTGGATTCTTCTTCTCCTCTCCTTCCTCTTCTGCCTTCCCTCTTTTCTTCAGTTCTTCTTTCTTTCTCACACACAAGGGGAGCAAACCCCTCTGAGCAGCTAAGTGTTGTAATCTCTGAAGAGCAAAACCCACCCTTCCCTTGCTCTCTCTCTCTCTTTCCTTTCTTTCCTTCCTTCCTCTCTTACAAATCCAGACCTTAGTCGGGTATTTAGGTGTGCTTAACCGTGTCCAGGCTAACTGAGGGTGGTGATGAGCGAGGAGTGGCAGTAGGCTTAGGTGGGTTGGATCATGTGCGGGTGTGAGGGACCTCACCCCATGTGTTTGAGGTGATAAGGTGCTATCACAAATTCAATTTATCCAACTCAACCATCTCCTTCGTTAACGATGTGGGAATAAATCCCACGGCTTCTTTGTGCGGACAGCTGTTGTGAAGACTTCCTTCAATTGGCATAGCTACAGCTAATGGAGGCCTTAATCAAAGACCTGGAGGTGAACCTGGGATACACCCGCACGACTTGGAGGGGTTCTTGGTGAAGAACAGGGCCGCAGGGAGAAGAACACGCCTGAGACGATGACGCGGCGATGGAGCTCCGATCGGGAACCTGAAATAGAAAATAAGGCCTTTCGACCACGTCAAAACATCTCAAAAGGTTCACCAGACATTAGCAAATGTAATGGAAGTAGTCTTGTGGAGGATGGAGGTGCGTGGTGGTTGAATGGAGTCAAGAATGGAGGCAGGAAGGTGGGTTCTTCAGTGACAGTCGTGAGTGCATGGATGGTGAATATAGGGGTTTTCATGGGCGTGAGCTGGTGGAGGTTGTGGAGTAGGTTGCGAGGTGTTTGGACTTATGTAGCGAGCAGATAACCTCACTAGAGAAGTGGCCAGAGGTGGAGAAGATGACGATGTGTGTGCGGTCGAGGGGGTATTTTTGAGGTTTTGAGTGGTAGAAATTAACCTAAATATCTAACTAACCTAACTACCTAACCTAATTGGACGGAGGGGGTAGGATGGTGCCGGTTGTGGTATAGCCAGTGCCATGGAAGGGGAAACCTCCGACGAGGGAGGACGATGAGGAAGATAGGGGAAGACGACCCTCGCTGGCATTACGAGCGGCGAAGGAGCTTGAGGAAGGTAGATCGGCCTGCTATGGTCTGTGATGGCCGGTGAAGAATGTAGACAAGACGCTCACTAGAGCTTGTGGAGGGATTTGTCGAAGAGAAGAGAAGAAGGTGTAGAACTGGTCCAAACTAAGCTAAGGAGCACTGCCTTGTGACCTAGGTCCCTTTATTGTGCTTAGGTGAGCATTCCAACCCTAAATTTAAAGGATACGCATGAGAAATTGAGTAGGAATTAGAGCCCAAGAGGCAGCTTAGATTATAGGGAAATCCTTCATGATTCTTTCTTCCAAATTTGGAAGAGTTTGGACGCAAAATTAGGGAGTAATCCCTGATTGAAGGTCGCCGGTGAAGTGGGTTTAGGAGTTGAAGCTAGCGGGGACCTGTTGGTGATTAAGATGATAAAGTTAGGGGCATATTTGCAAGGACTTCAAAAGTTAGGGTCATATGTGTTAGAGAAAAGAATCAAACAGGACTGAAATGTAAACTAGGTCAAGGTGATCTCTGATTGGGCCCAAATTTTGATTAAAACCTAATTTAGAACCAAGGAATCTGATGGTGAAGTTGGATTAAGGTTTTGACCAAGTTTAACTAGGTAATTTATGTAAAAACCCAAATTAGGGCAATTATCTATCTAAGACTCAATTTTAGGTCAAATTGGGTTCCAATGGTCAAAGCAAGCATACCAAACCTTATAGAATATTTTTCTATGATTTTTAGAAGGTTTAGGTGAATTTTATCCCGACTAGAACCTAAGTTTATTAAGCAGATCTATTTTTAGGATTTCAGATGTCCATTAATTCTCAAAATGCGTGAAAACCTATTTTGTTCTACATGAACCCACTTATTAGATATTTATGACCATTTGACCTTTATTTAACCCCTGGGAAACCTGTTGATTATTTTGCAATTAGGATATTATGTTAAAACTGCAACTTTACCCCTGTTTTAATGCATTTCTCTTAGAAAGGATATGTAGTGAATTACGGTCTTCTAGTAGTTATATAGGAGCATTTAACTGTTCATAATGACTAATTAAAGCTAGATATGGTTGATGATGACGTTATCATCATACTCATATGCCTAACTTTTGCTAGTCCCTTAGTAAAATCTTATGGAATTAACTCGAATTCTTGACCATGCCTTTGATGCTCAAAATCATGATTTATTCTTCTTTTTAAAAATTAGGTCAAAATGCTAATAATAGGCCTAGAGGTACTCAAGTACCAACCAAGATCCAAACCTGACCAGCTTTAGCATCAGTCTGCCGTGAAGGTTTCTAAGGCCCACAGAAACTATCCAAAGGTTTGTTGAACCTGGCAGTTAAAGCACCCGTGCTTGTAACATGGTTAGTCCTAGTTTAGTTTGCAGTGCATTTTTATAAGAGAAAGGAAGATAGAAGAATTTTTTCATTTTTGGAGAGCTTTCTTTCTCTTTTTCTTGATTATTTCTAGCTTTGGATTGGCTCAAAAATATGGTCTGTATCGAATTCCTAGTCCCCACCATCAATCCTGGTAGGGTCCCTAGCAATTGATGTTTTGAGATAGCTCCGCCCATGGCAGCCCCTAGAATCGTGGCTTTTGACACTTTGAGATAGTGATGGCCATGACGTTTTGTAGCTAAATTCAGGCCTTGGCAATCGACATTTCAGGATAATCTCACCCATGGCACCTAAACCAACACAAGGTGCTTACATGCCCCCAATAGGATATTTAGATATCCGAGGAGACAAGCACCGAGGAGACAGTATATTATTGCACATTTTCAAGGGGAATTTTCTGCCTCTCCGTGCCAGGAACTCGACCAAATCAACTTGTGTTGATAATCCGCTCCTAATCTAGGTAGCCTTTTCATAATAGAGTAAACGTTTTTGCGTGATTTTGATTTTTAAGTGCACTAAACTAGACTTGTGTGTGGATTAGGGTGCTTAGGTTATCAAGTCTCATAAACTAGAGGTTAGTTAATGAGGTCAAATAATCCCCAAACCTTAGACCTAATACATAAGCTTCGCAAGTTTCTCAACCTCTTGAGGACTATTCAGATCTTAATGGATACTTGAATGTTTAAGCCCTAAAACAATCCCAAGAGGCCTAAGATCAGCACTCACACTAATCTCTTTGTCTCTCTGCTATTCTAGGATTTAATTTTTTTCTTTTGATTTCATCCAAAACTTAAGTAGATTCCATAATCATTTACTAATGACTATCCCCTTTTTTTATTTAAAATTATAGCTCCTTTTTGACATTTAAAACACCTCCCCTTTTCCTCCTCAAGATTGATATGCAATTTAGGCTCATAAAATTTCCTCCCTTTCCATTTTTTGTTATTTTTCAATTTTTTTATTTTTTTATTTTGGTTTCCTGAATGAGTAATTTCTTTTGTGAGAACCCTTCAGAAACTTGAATTTTTATGTGTTTTCACTTTAACACCCCCCATGCCTAAGTTTTGCAATGTCCTCATTGTAAACTAGAGG
The DNA here is from genome assembly GCA_037157565.1 of Thalassia testudinum. Taxonomy (NCBI): domain Eukaryota; kingdom Viridiplantae; phylum Streptophyta; class Magnoliopsida; order Alismatales; family Hydrocharitaceae; genus Thalassia; species Thalassia testudinum. The sequence continues at coordinate 38,305,104 of JAZHRO010000014.1, forward strand.
GTATGAAATTAGTCTTGGTTAATGGGTTAGAATAGGTTGAAAGGGTGGGTGAATGGGTCAGAGTGATTGTTGCAGATGATTTCAAGCTTTGGTACATGTACCAAAGGTGGAGTCGGTTATTCTAACACTGAACTCAGAGTGCAATAGATGTGAAGCTCAAAAGGATAATCAGAAGGGTCTTGGGTTTTCGGAATGATAGGTTGCCTTTCGTTAAGTGCTAAATTCAATGCCTTCAGCCGAGCAGAAGATGGTCATGGAGGAGTGGTCAAATCAGAAGAATTTTGTAGAATAATTACCTTGATCAATATCCTGGTTGGTCCAACCAAGTGCTTGTTCAGATCAACAGGCTAGTGATGCAGCCTAAACCTAATCAATATGGTGGGCTGATGGATGTGGATCAAGAGATATGGTGCCCACCAGATATTCTGTGACTCAGAAGGATGTGGCAGTGCAAAATGCGAGTTTGGCTGAATCAGATCAGCCTGGTTAGAGTAGGGATCCTCAAATGAAAAAGAGTCTATGGAGGATGTAGGAACCCTACAAGAGTGATTAGAGAAAGATGGGACATGATTAGTAGTCTGATCGATGTCCGAAACTTGATCGAAAGATGGAGGAGAATCATAAGCAACTGTATCATCAAGAGGAGAATCAGAGTAGGGGTTGGGTTTGGATTGGAGAAGGTTCTATATGTGTTGTAGAAGAGGTGGTTTCTTTCAAATCATTGACCTCAATGTCAGAATTAAAGGATGGGTCATGGTCGTTAACATCGTAAACTAGTTTGGAGTCGTTAAGAAGCAACAATTCTTCGAAATCAGAGTAAGATTTGAAATCATCAGAGAACTTGCAAAGATCATGTTCTAAACTTGATTCCAGATCAAAGGTTCCACCACAGAAAGAATCAAGATAAGTAGAATCAATAACCTGACTTGGAAAAAACCTAGTTTCAGATTCTGAGCTTAAAGAGGTGTCCTTATTAGGTATAGGCTCAAGTTCTTGGCTCCTAGGATAGACCCAATCAATTCCCAACACATCCAACCCCTCAGTTTCTGTATCATAGATTAGTGTGACTTCTGAAAAATCAATTAATGTCTCTGAGGAAGTTGGAGAGGTGCATTCATCAAATACAGGCCCAGAATCATAATTCAAATTCAAAATCTGACTTTCATCATTTTGGGCCTCATGATTATCCCAAATAGGCTCGAATCAAGATTCTAAGTTAAGGGTAAGGATTGAATCACTAGAATCTAGGCTGGACACTACAGGGATGTCAGAATCATACTCAAGAATCACCTTAATAGGATAAGGCTTGGGATTTACATTCTCGAGAACTATTTTAAGCTCATCATCACAGGTGTCGGGGAAATCTAAGCTCAATGGACCACCTTCTTGATTTTCTAGGGACGGTTCAGAATCGGGAACACTTGCAATTGGATCCTCCCTACCCTCATCAAGATTAGGAATGTCAATTGCTATGAAATTTGAATCCGAATTAATTTGGGTTGGGGGTCCATAACAACTACGACCATCAAACTCGAGATTTGGGAAATTACGTAGATCACTGGAATTACTCCAAGATGTCATATTAACTTTTGACGGGAATTTTTGATCAATGGATCTAGATAACCTATTCGGCAATTCTCCCCGTTTATCTAAAAAATTCTGGAGTACTTCCAGAACTGAAGGATTTGACTAATATTGCAGACAATCGTTGTTGTGTAATTTCACCAATTCAATGTGTTCTGCTAAGAGATGATCCCAGGTTGAATTGTGGTTTAGTTGTATCCATATCATCTCTATACAATTCAAAATGTGGTCCATTATTTTCTTGAATTTATCCTGAATGCCCCTTTTACAATATTCTTCATGGTGTCTATAAGTATTCTCAATTATCTTTTCCTTCATGCTCATTTGGGATTCAAGTTTCCTAAATAATTTTCCTAAATTGTCAGGTTGCATTTTTAAATCAGGTGGTGGAATCAAGATGTAGAATCAAGCTCAGGATAGATTGAAGTTGATCAGATCTGAAGGAGATTCTCAAGAAGATCTAATGAGGTCTCTTAAGGTTAAAAACTTAAGGACCTTCCTGTGTATTTGCTCTATAGAAAAGATGAGGTATTGGATATTATTTGGACCCAGTCAAGGCACCCAAAAATTTTTGGATGACTAAGGCAGTTTCGAGGAGGATGATACCTCTGAATCAGAAATCCACACACCCAAGAAATACTTGGGCAGCTAGGAAGTGAGATCCCTACAATGACCCCTACACAGTAGAGCATCCCCATGGGTTACAGGGTTTCCCGCACCCAACCTTCCTTGTCACTACAGTTCCAAGTAGACCGGAATGTACGAACTTAAGACCTTAAGTCTACCAATTTTAGCTTAATTAATGCCTTGAATTTCACTTGATTAGAGGTTGATTTGACTTATGACCTAATTTGGAAGTTGATTGTCCCACAAAGTAGACCAACTTCATCTGACTTATCCTAAAGATGGCAGAATGAACTCTACATCATGACCTAGAAATCACCCTGAATGGACTCTCAGGTTATTAGGTCCAAGATTTTAGTGTTTAAGTGAAATTAGAGCCTGATTTTAGGGTTCTACTTGATTAGATCTTTTCAAATAGGGGATTGGGTAGCACATAACTGTGGGAGGGTTAATTTCCTTTAATGTAGGCAAAATGTCAGCTGACTCTTCAAACCCTAATGTTGAAAAACCCTAATTGGCTCTATTTCAAGTCCAATTAAATCTTCAATTGTTCAGCTTGGGCTTCAAGCAAGAAATGTGCTAGCCCAAAGTGATTTACAAATTAAGAGTAGACCTCAATAGGTACAGGCAATTTAGGTAGGGAATTCTAAATAGAATCACTTCAAGCTTCAATTAGATATGAAAACTTTCACAAATCAGGACAACTTGCCTTTAAATGAAAATTACTACGAAAATAAGGCAGATAATTCCTAATTGATTTTGTTTCCTTTTCTCTCTTCCAAGGATTAGAAGATTAGGGAAGAAGAGAGATTACCTGCACTGGGAGTGGCTATTTTGCGTGGAAGATCACCTCATGATGTACGTTGCAAAATCACAAGAAACAAACAAGGGTAAGTTAGAGCTCAAATAAAATCAGATAGAAACAAGAATAGCAGTGAATTGCATGTTGCTCCTCGACAACGGCGCTTAAATCTTTGAATGAGGCTTTTTTAGGAGTTTAAAATGTGTCTCATTGTAGTAAAGTCTCCTAAATAGCTCTTCAACAAATACAATTTATAACTTGAAAATCTAGAAATGAAGTCTGAGGTCGAACATAGGGAGAAAATAGGAATTCACACGCTAATCTTTAATTAAAATAGAAATGAGCACATGAATAAGCACAATAATGATATTCAATGAATGTTAATCTGTCACATTAGATGTTCAATGAATAACATAAGTATTTCAAGACCTAAAGATGATAAAATGATACCTAGAACAAAACAATAGTGATTTAGATCACCAATTATTAGCCTAAGCATATGTATATTAATTACTCAATCATATTAAATAAATGAACAATGATCAAACGTCAAATTTGAGAATCAGATGACTTAACTGTCGCCTGCTACAATACTCTTCAAATCTTTCTTCCTCTTCGTTTGCTATCTTTGGCTTCTTCTTCTTCTTCTTCTTCTTCTTCTCTCCTTCCTCTTTTGCCTTCCCTCTTTTATTCTTCAGTTCTTCTTTCTTTCTCACACACAAGGGGAGCAAACCCTTCTCAGTGGCTAAGTGTTGTAATCTTTGAAGAACAAAACCCACCCTTCCCCTACTCTCTCTCTTTCCTTTCTTTCAATCCTCTCTCACAAATTCGAACCTTAGTCGGGTATTCAAGTATGCATAACGGGTCCAGGCTCATCGGGGGTGGTGATGAGCGAGTGGCAGTAGGCTTCGTCGGGTCGGATCATGTGTGGGTGTGAGGGACCTCACCCCATGTGTTCGAGGTGATAAGGCGCTATCACAAATTCAATTTCTCCAACTGAAGCGTCTCCTTCATTAACGATGTGGGACTAAATCCCACAGCTTCTTCGTGTGGACAGCTATTATGAAGACTTCCTTCAATTTGCGTGGCTACATCTAATGGAGGCCTTAATCGAAGGCCTGGAGGTGAACCTGGGATACACCCACATGGCCTAGAGGGGGGTGGTGAAGAACAGGGCCGTAGGGCGAAGAACATGCTTGAGACGATGACGCGGCGGTAGAGCTCCGACTAGGAAATTGAAATAGAAAATAATCCCTTTCAGTTGCGTCAAAACATCTCAAAAGGTTCACCAGATGTTGCGATTGTAATGGGAGTGGTCTCGTCAAGGATGGAGGTGCGTGGTGGTCATATGAAGTCGGGAATCGGAGGTGGGAAGGTGGTTGTTCGGTGGCGGTCGTGAGTGTGTGGATGGTGAAATAAGTATGAGGGTTTTGATGGGCATGAGCTGGCGGAGGTTGTGGAGTAGGTGGCAAGGTGTTTGGACTTGTGTAGCGAGCGGATAACCTTGCCAGTGAACTGGCCAAAGGTGGAGAAGATGATGGCGTGTGTGCAGTCGAGGGGGTATTTTTGAGGTTTTGAGTAGTAGAAATTAACCTAAAGATCTAACTAACCTAACTACTTAACCTAATTGGACGAAGGGGGTAGGATGGTGCTGGTTGTGGTATGGCCAGCGCCGTGGAAGGAGAAACCTTCAATGAGGGAGAACAGCGAGGAAGAAAGGGGAAGATAACCCTCGTTGGTATTACGAGCGGCAGAGGAGGTTATGGAAGGTAGACCAGCTGGCTTTGGTTTGTGGCGGCCAGCGAAGAATGTAGACAAGAAGCTCACTAGAGCTTGCGAAGGGATTGGCCGGAGAGAGGAGAAGAAGGTGTAGAACCAGTCCAAACCAAGCTAAGGAAAACAGCCCTGTGACCTGAGTCCTTTTATAGGGCTTAGGTGAGCATTCCAAGCCTAGAAACCAAGCATGGATGCTTGGAAGATTCTTGCACAAGGAAACCCTAAATTTCAAAGTATTTGCATGAGGAATTGAGTAAGAATTAGAGCCCAAGATGCAGCTCAGATTGTAGGGAAATCCTTCATGATTCTTCCTTCCAAATTTGGAAGAGTTTGGCAGTGAAATCAAGGAGTAATCCTTGATTGAAGGTCATTGGTGAAGTGGGTTTAGGAGTTGAAGCCGGCGGGGACCTATTGGTGAAGAAGATGATGAAGTTGGGGTATATTTGCAAGAATTTCAAAAGTTAGGGGCATATGTGTGAGAGAAAAGAGTCAGACGGACTAAAATGTAAACTAGGTCAAGGTGATCTCTGATTGGGCTCAAATTTTGGTATAAATCTAACTTGGACCAAAAAAATATGATGGAAAAGTTGGATTTAGGTTTTGACTAAGTTTGACTAGGTAATTTATGTAAAAACCCAAATTAGTGCAATTGTTTGTCTAGGACTCTATTTTAGGTCAAATTGGGTTCCAATGGTCAAAGAAACCATACAAATCCTTATAGAATATTTTTCTATGATTTTTAGAAGGTTTAGGTAAATTTTATCCTAACCAGAACCTCATTTAATTAAGAAGGTCTATTTTTAGGATTTCAGATGTCCATTAATTCTCAAAACGTATGAAAACCTGTTTTGTTCTGCATGAACCCACTTATTAGATATTTATGACAATATGACCTTTATTTAAGCCCTGGGAAACTACGTGATTGTTCTCCAATTAGAATATTATGTTAAAACTATAGTTTTACCCCTATTTTAATGCATTTCTCTCAGAAAGGTTACGTATTGAATTATAGTCTTCTGGCGGTTATGTAGGAGCATTTAACTGTTGATTATGACTATTTAAAGCTATATATGGCTGATGATGACTTTATCATCAATAAATTACTTACTTACTAAGTATATAGTAAAGTCATACAAATACTAAATATTTAGATTAATAGTTACTACCTTAATTATATTAAAGCTAATACATAATTACTAGGTTAATTACTACTTACTTATCTTAATATATAGGGTATACTGCTTATATTTTGCAAATACTCTTATTACTTAGCTAATATAACATATATTACTTTAATATATAGATTACTACACTAATATTTACTTTATTAGACTAACTACTTAATGAATGGCTTAATTACTTATTAATTACTATAATATGTTAACAACATGGATAATTGCATCAAAATGTACAAAGAATAACAAGCAACAACCCCATAAGCCAAAGAGAAATGATTTTCATTGAATTATAAAAGAAATTTACAACAAAAATGTTATTTTAGAACAACAAGTATTAATCTCAACATTTATTTAACACCTAGGAATATTCTAATTTCAAACTAAGCTTAATTCCTCTTTAGTAACCTTTATAGCCTTAGCCTTCATAAGCACAGCTCATTACTTAGCACAATGTCAAATAACACTAAGTGTTCTCAAAACTTAGCTTTTTCAACAAAATAGAAGCTCAACATTGTTAGGCTTGGATGTTGCATTTTCGAATATGAAAATTGTCATTATGTTGTAGTATAGTGCAAAATCCGATCAAAACAAAAATATTTCTAAAATACAAGACTTGGAGTCTCGGTCGTTCGTCTCTGGGAGGTGCTTAGGAAATGCAAAATAATTTTCGATCTCGCTCACTCTACTTGCTTAAGATTGCATGTCTGTTTATACTAAGTTACGTATTCATGCATGACATACTGTTGCAATAGAAATATACAATGAGCGTAGGCAACCGATTATCACGCGAAAGATATGGCAGTCAAGCACCTGGTGATTTTCACACATAAATATAGAGATATATAAAAAGATGATTTCATTGATTGCATGATGATGGTTACAGCACAGCTAGAGGAATGCTTGGTACAGGAAAGCTTGAAACATAAACTAATCGCTAGTAGAAAATGACTGCATGCATGAATCTATGGGGGGCTTATGCATGCATCATTGGTGGAGAAATATGGAGCTACACTACTAAGCAATAATAAAGCAGAAAATATATGAAGAACTATCTACTTAGCCAACAGAAATAAGGGCATTCAGAGGTGGGCTCTGATGGCCTTTGAGTTGGTTGAGAGGAGAAAGAGGGGTGACCAATGGGGGTTAGGCCAGCCCTTGGAGAGGTGGAGGAAGAGTGCTTTATCCATGGCATGGAGGTCGTGGAACCATGGTGGGAGCTCGTGGAGTGGAGGTGGAATGAGGGTGGAGATATGCAAAAACTAGATTAAAGGCAAGATCGTTGCAAATGACCACCCAAGGGTCCTTTAAGTAGACCCAAGGGATCCTCTCTAGAGAAGTGTGGAACTCTCTAGAGAGAGATCCAAGTGTGACGATCCAAGGCGATTTTTAGATCCACCATTTGTGGATCTAAAAGAAGACCCATCCTTGGTTGCTATTTTTGGCAACCAAGGTGGCGTCACCTTTGGAAGGACCTAGAATACTCTAGGTGGTGTTGGACTGCATGAATGGGTGTGTGTGTGTGTGTGTGGTCATGACCTAGGTTGTTAAGTGAGCTAGGTTAGGTCCTAATAGGTTTGGGTTAGGGTAGGTCTCAAATTAGGGTTGCAAACCCTCATCTGCTGAGAAAATGCAATTAAACTTAACACAAGTTTAATTGAATGAGTGTGAACATAATTGAGAGTGAAATAACTCAATTAGGTTGGGCTTAAGTCAATTGAACTCTGATGTAAACACATTTACACTACTTAAAATGTCTATTTATGCATGTTCTTAAGCATAGGATTGCATTTCATGATATAAATATTGCATTACATGCATCATCTTGCATTTAGAGTAGTTTGAATAAAATGGAGGTTAATTGTCTCTTTTTATGTGCTTGGATAGGGCAAATATTTTATCGGGGCCTCGGATCAAAGATCCAACCGTATGGATATGATCAGGGCGACGATTGGAGTTCAACGACTCCAAGATCGCCCTAATCAGGCATCCGTAGCATCAGATAGAGACCGGGGAACCCTAGAAGATCAAGGGCCAGGATGGTGTAAATCCGCACTTCAGATGGAAAATCCGACCACACGGATGAATTCGGATCGACGATCGCAGCCGAACGACACAAAAATCGAGTCAATCCGACATCCGTGGCACCATCTACAACTTCCAGAAGATGGACGGCCAAGATGGTGCCACGTGGCGCCATCCCAGCCGCCCAATCGGCCGCAGGAGTCCTGTGAAGACCGCGCACCGTCTCCTCTCCGCCGTTGGATCTCGATCCAACGGCTGTGGTCGCTCGCGTTTAAAAACGTCCGCGCGACCATTTCGCCCGCGTAGCGCAGCGGCGACGCAGCTGCGGGCGAAGCGGAGGTCGCGGGTTCGAGCCGCGGTGAGCGGGTGGAAGGCGCGGGCGCGCACGAGCGTCGGATGAAGATCCAACGGCCGCGCGCGCCCGATAGCGCCGACGCGCAATTGGACGCTCTGGTGGACGCTCGATCGCACGCGGGCGGGCGCGCTACGCAGCGGGCGCGGACGCGATCTAAGCCGTCCGATCTCGCGATCGGACGGCTGAGACGACGCGGACGTGCGTATGCGTTACGCGCGCAGGCCAGCCGAGCGGGCGCACGTGGGCGCGGCGGCGACGGCGGGGCTTTAGCGACGGTTTTATCCGTCACTAAAGACCCCTTATTTATTATTTTGAAGATGTAATGTCCATTTTGCCCCCACTCCTTGCAACTATAAAAGGAGACCCCCTCCATACGAAATTTTCATCCCTTCCTTCTCCTCTCTACCTCTCCAAAGCTCAAGAGAAGCTTGTCCCACACCCGGGATGCTTCTCGCGAGATAAAGTCCAAATTTTCGTCCCCCTTCGGAAGTGGATCCCGCGACGACGACGGCGTGCTGCTTCGTTCCCGTTCTTCTGCTTCATCCTCCTTCGTCCCGCTTCGTTCTCCTTCGTCCAGGCGTCGTCCCGTCCGGCTCGTCCTCCAAGCAACCGTCGAGGAGGATTTCTCTCTCCCTATTCTTTTTACTGCTTTCTAGAGTAGTCTATTCGTCCTCTGAGCGATCGTCGAGGAGGACATTTCTCCCTCCATTCTTTTAATGCTTTCTAGAGTAATTGTTTTATATTTTCTAGTTGTAACGAATGAACTCTTTTATGATTAATTCCTTGTCTATTCTACATCTCATTTTAATTTCCATGTGTAGTATTCTTTCTCTCTCTCTTACTCCCTCTCTCTCTTTTATTCGTTGTAGATACTTAGATAGTTTAAATTAAATTTCTTCGTAACAAAATAAAAAGAAACGCGAAGTTTTTAAATCAAACGTTCGCCTCCCTGTGTTCGACCCGGAATTCTTATTTCGGTATAAATTTTATTTGTTGAACACGAATCCTTCGCTTTCGAACTACAACGACGGGTTTTCCAAAACCAAACACGTTAGCGTAGATTCTCGTTCAACATTTTGGCGCCGTTGCCGGGGAGGCAACGCTCTTTGATTTCTCTTCGCGTTTTGTAACTTACAAATCATTTACCTCACTTTTCTCCTTTCTTATTGTAATTGCAGGTACTCTTTTGAGACAGGCAAAAGCGGTAGATCAGAGTAAAGTGCTGTGGAAGGTTTTGTAAGTTACCCCCCACCTCCCACCCATTAGATTTCATTTCATCACATAATAATTCAAACATCAATCAACCTAGGTGTTCTTATAAACTCTAAGGTTAGATTGTTTGTTGTTTGACATCCATACTCACTCCAACCCCCACATTAAAAAAAGAAAAAAATAAAAAAAAATCTCACAGAGGTACACAACCTCATCTGATTTTCTAACTCAACCGGTAAACCAATCTTAGGAGCCGGTACACACATCCAAACACATAATCGAGTAGAAATCAGATTGGGTAATCATTTGTGTGCCTAATTAGGTGGTGCATCAGGCCAGTTGTTTGAGTTGTTTGGGCCGCACCACTTCAAATAAAATCAACTCATCTAGTAGCTGCCAATTAGGTTCAACTCTTAGGGATCTACCAGGCACTCCACATTCTTTTTAAACTTTAAAGGAAAATATCTTCACCTGTGCTTGCAAAACCTGGTGTGCCAATGAAACTTGATTGAAAACACCTAAAGTTGAATCCTAAAAGCTACTAAGCAAGATTTGAACCTTAAAATTCACCACATCAAAAATAATCTTGCTTGAAAACCACTGGTTGTGCACGCACACACAAAGCAATCAATCATTAAGGGCACAACCCATTTAAAGGGCCCATCACATTCCAAAGCACATTCAAACCTAGCCCTAAATAAAACAGAGTAGACGTTGGCCTTAAGGATTGGACTCGCTCTTCAGAACTCAGAACGAGATTATTTTCAATTAGTCTGTTTCTACTGTTCAATCTGATGTCTAGCTAGGGGAGCAGAGTCAAACGATCGCGGCTGGGGGGTACACTAGGAACCGGAGGCGCAAGCCGAAGGAAGAACCTTCTCCCCAGTCCCTCCTTCTAACTGGTTGGATTGAACAGACAGAAGTAGATCAAATCGTTCCTTTATCTCAAGACGGGTTTTGGGAGTCTGTAGGTCTGTAGGCTAACCCATTTAAGGATAGGTTTGATTGTTTGTATTGCAGGGCACCTTTCTTCCTCCCGTGTCTCATGAATCCTTCCACATATTTCACGCATTCCCGCTCTTTCACTCCTGTCATGAATTATCCGCAACATGACAATTATCCCAACTCGTATTGTAATCGACCATCAGTTAGTTGGGATAATTCGGATTGGGGATACAATTCCGGACCCCCGTGTTTAGGGTCTAACCCTGAACACTTTGATTCTCAATTCTATCCTTCTAAGAGTTGCATCGATTATAGATCGTCCTCCTTTCATGAACAACCTAATGCGATCTACAATCAAGAAGGATACACTGATCCTTACCCATCCTCTGATTTCACTGCCTTTAGGTCATCTCCATCTTTTGAACAATCTAAAATGACCTATTATCAGGATGGGTATAACGAATCTCAATTCGTTAATTCCTCTACATTGATGTCAAACCCGCCCAACCCTGAACCAACCCATTTGGTTCAGGTTAATCAGGTTCAAGATAAGGTTCTGGCTAACTTGAGGAATATCATTCAATCTTTAGAAGTTCAGCCAATACCTTGCATTGAGAGATTGGAGCCCCTGATTGAAATGATTGATGATTTAAACAAGTCTTTGTTGGATTGGCTCCAGGATGTTAAGGATAAGAACCCGGGTGAGTTTCTACTTGGGAAATTAGCGAAATTGAGGATGAGATTCGTGGTTGCTTTGATTCAATCTTGGAATAATTCCCAGGATGAACTCTCTTCAGGAAAGCCAATGATAGAACCCGCTCAGGCACCTGTTGGGGAGGACACGTGTTACGAAGCTGACCAGATTGAATTAAAACAACCAATTAAGGATGATTTGATTTTTTCACCTGAAATCCCTGAGCCGGGTTACGAGGAAACGTATGTCTCCTTGGAACGCAAAGTGACAAATGATTTTGGGACATACATTGATACGGATCCTGATGGTGAAGATTCAAGTTGCGAAGTCTCACACGAGTTTTCAGATCACGATTTTTGTGAGACGATTGGGCCTGAGGAATCTGATAGATCATTTGATAGCCCAATAACTGAGGAAACTGATCTTATTAGGGCACACGATATGGATCCAGAATCGCATTTTCTGGAGGAATTAATTCAATGCCCTGATTATCAGTTACACCCTGTTGAGCTTATTGATGATTCTAATTCTGAGATAATTAGACCCAAGTCAATTTTGATTTTGCCACATCATCTAGACTTGGAGATTTCAGACGGGGTGATGAATATACAAGAGGTCATGGAATTTGATATGCCGAATGAGGAGGATAGGAGCTGGGAAATTCTGATTTGGGAAGTCAATTTTGGAGGAAATGGAAGATTGAGTCGAAGGGTTCCTTTTAAACTGAAACCATCAAATCAGAACCCTTACGACATTTGTTTCGAGGATGTCAAACTCAAGCACACATTTAACGATTATCCTTTTGAGCTTCAATTCTCTGTAACCCGACATTTTGGCCTTGGGTTGCATCCTCACAAATCGCAGGCCCGACCCCGCTTGCATTCTGATTTTAGGTTTTGGGTAATTTTTATCCAGAACCTAAGATATTCTCGATTATGGGGTGTGGGTCTGCACCACAATCTGGTCCACATCTGTGGACCTTTGCTGACAGGTCAGAGGATTCTTCTGTTCATTCTAATTCTGACCTGCACATGTGAATTCTTCATTTCTTTTCTTTGTATAGTGTGCCTAGCTGAAGGCACTAAACTCAGCACATATACAGTTCTTTTTCATTTTCATCTCGGAGCGGACCCGATATCCACGCAATTCAGGTGCTTTCTACGCTTTTCCTCTCTATTTTATGTCTTTTTAATACAATGAGGGCATTGCATTAGATAGGCATGGGGGGATGGATATTTATCTTTGAATTCATTCGTCAGCTCCGTAGATTTGTTTTATATATAAAAAAAAAAATCAAAATTAGGAAAGAGAATTTGGGTTTAAGAAAATTTTCGATCTTAAGAAATACTATATTATGTTCTGAACACAAAGACCCTTCAGGTCTTTGGACTTAATCAGCCTATGTATCCACTAAAATGTGGAATTGTATTTCGAGTTCTCGCCAACCTGAATTTTATTATAATTGGAATAAATAAGTTTGGGTGATAAGTACACGACTTGTCAACCCGCCCTCTGATTTAAGGGAATTTTGAGTTTTAAGCATCTACACACTTTCTTTGCACTGACTCGTTGTTTGGCGATTTTAACGGAAATTGGGTAGCTAATGAACCTTCTAGGGTGATATGGTTGGCAAGTTATCGTGGGTAACAGCCCATAGGTAGGTTGTCCAGAGCCCAGTCACTGAACCTTTCTCTTTTTGCTGCCTTTAGGTAAATCTTAGACCAGGGAAGCCACCTACTTAAAAAAAAAAAAAAAAAAAAAAAAATCAAAAAGGAGAAAAGAACAAAAAGAAATAAGCCACACTTCGCCGCACGAGTATGGCTGGCAAGTTGTCGGTGGTAACAGCTCATCGACCGGTTGTCCAGAACCCAGCTCAGAAAATGCACTAAAAATTCCCAAAACACTTAGGAAGAAGCGGAGAAGTAGAATAAACCGGGGAGATATACACTGGATTCACCCTTGTGTTGACCCCGTTAAAAAAAATAAAAGTAGGGAGAAAGCTACCGGTTGTAAAGATACACCTTTAGGCAGAATTCTTTTTGAGGTCACCTAGAGGCGTAGAAATCCGAAGTCCGTTTTAATTGCCGGTCAACGAGTCTATCACAATCACAATAAGATGCTTAAAACTTAGGGTTCTCATCAAATCTTGGGTGAGTTGAATGGCCGTAGAAAGCCACTCTTAAACCCTAAAATTTGAAAATCCAAAAAAAAAAAAAAAGAGAGTAAAAACAGAAAAAGAAATTTTTCTTTGAATAAGGCGAGGCTTGAGGCGGTCTGCATTTTGGCTGATACCCGGGCACTGTAGTGTCTTTGAAAGTTCAGTTCTTAAGTAGACAATTTCTTAATGATTGAAAATAACTCAGGTCCAAATAATCTAACCTAATTCTTTTATAAATAGCATATAGTTTTTGCTAGGGACTAGCAAAAGATAGGCATGGGGGTATGATGTAAACACATTTACACTACTTAAAATGTCTATTTATGCATGTTCTTAAGCATAGGATTGCATTTCATGATATAAATATTGCATTACATGCATCATCTTGCATTTAGAGTAGTTTGAATAAAATGGAGGTTAATTGTCTCTTTTTATGTGCTTGGATAGGGCAAATATTTTATCGGGGCCTCGGATCAAAGATCCAACCGTATGGATATGATCAGGGCGACGATTGGAGTGCAACGACTCCAAGATCACCCTAATCAGGCACCCGTAGCATCAGATAGAGACCGGGGAACCCTAGAAGATCAAGGGCCAGGATGGTGTAAATCCGCACTTCAGATGGAAAATCCGACCACACGGATGAATTCGGATCGACGATCGCAGCCGAACGACACAAAAATCGAGTCAATCCGACATCCGTGGCACCATCTACAACTTCCAGAAGATGGACGGCCAAGATGGCGCCACGTGGCGCCATCCCAGCCGCCCAATCGGCCGCAGGAGTCCTGTGAAGACCGCGCACCGTCTCCTCTCCGCCGTTGGATCTCGATCCAACGGCTGCGGTCGCTCGCGTTTAAAAACGTCCGCGCGACCATTTCGCCCGCGTAGCGCAGCGGCGACGCAGCTGCGGGCGAAGCGGAGGTCGCGGGTTCGAGCCGCGGTGAGCGGGTGGAAGGCGCGGGCGCGCACGAGCGTCGGATGAAGATCCAACGGCCGCGCGCGCCCGATAGCGCCGACGCGCAATTGGACGCTCTGGTGGACGCTCGATCGCACGCGGGCGGGCGCGCTACGCAGCGGGCGCGGACGCGATCTAAGCCGTCCGATCTCGCGATCGGACGGCTGAGACGACGCGGACGTGCGTATGCGTTACGCGCGCAGGCCAGCCGAGCGGGCGCGCGTGGGCGCGGCGGCGACGGCGACGGCGGGGCTTTAGCGACGGTTTTATCCGTCACTAAAGACCCCTTATTTATTATTTTGAAGATGTAATGTCCATTTTGCCCCCACTCCTTGCAACTATAAAAGGAGACCCCCTCCATACGAAATTTTCATCCCTTCCTTCTCCTCTCTACCTCTCCAAAGCTCAAGAGAAGCTTGTCCCACACCCGGGATGCTTCTCGCGAGATAAAGTCCAAATTTTCGTCCCCCTTCGGAAGTGGATCCCGCGACGACGACGGCGTGCTGCTTCGTTCCCGTTCTTCTGCTTCATCCTCCTTCGTCCCGCTTCGTTCTCCTTCGTCCAGGCGTCGTCCCGTCCGGCTCGTCCTCCAAGCAACCGTCGAGGAGGATTTCTCTCTCCCTATTCTTTTTACTGCTTTCTAGAGTAGTCTATTCGTCCTCTGAGCGATCGTCGAGGAGGACATTTCTCCCTCCATTCTTTTAATGCTTTCTAGAGTAATTGTTTTATATTTTCTAGTTGTAACGAATGAACTCTTTTATGATTAATTCCTTGTCTATTCTACATCTCATTTTAATTTCCATGTGTAGTATTCTTTCTCTCTCTCTTACTCCCTCTCTCTCTTTTATTCGTTGTAGATACTTAGATGGTTTAAATTAAATTTCTTCGTGACAAAATAAAAAGAAACGCGAAGTTTTTAAATCAAACGTTCGCCTCCCTGTGTTCGACCCGGAATTCTTATTTCGGTATAAATTTTATTTGTTGAACACGAATCCTTCGCTTTCGAACTACAACGACGGGTTTTCCAAAACCAAACACGTTATCGTAGATTCTCGTTCAACAAACTCTCACTGAGTCCAATTGGACTTGTGTGGGTTGAGGGTTGAGCTCAATCGAAGCGTAGAAACACTTGAAAGAAGCATGAGAAGCTCTGATCTTTTTGAGGGTATTTCTATCGAAAGTTGATTATTCAAAAGAGCTACGTATGACCTCTATTTATACTAAAAAGTTGTCCTGAAAAGGAAGTCAAATTGGTCGATCAATTAAGGTATATTGGTCGATCAAAAAGCTATTTGGTTGGTCGATCAATTAAGTTATTTGATCGATTACTAATTGGTTGATTAATTAGCTTGGTTGGTCGATCAAAAGGGTTTTAATCAACTTCCTAAAATGGGTTGGTTTCATCGATTAAATAAGTTGGTTGGTCGATCAATCAATTTTGGCTGATCAAGAGAAATAATTGGTCGATGAATAACCCTAAAAAATGATTTTCAAAGAAGCACAAAAATTTGTTTGAGTTTTATTTTTGAGGTTCCTTACAACAATATCCTACACTCAAACAAAAGTAAAAGACATAAATTAGCAACCATCTGAACTTGTTCCAAGAGAGAAGCTTTGATCCAAGATGGTCCTGAAATATTAGTGTAGCAGTAAACATAATTTTGGTGCATCAAAATAGAGATGCTTGCATTCTCTCCCTTTTTGATGATAACAAAATTATAATTATGAAATTGAAATAGTTATGCATAATATCTCCCTCTTTTTGTTTCAGCAAAAAGTAAAACATGCTGCTATGTTTTTCATTTAACTCCCCCTTAACAAGTAAATAAAGCAAGATAAATTTCAACATGCACTAATAAAGAGAGTAAAATTTAGCCAAGAGAGATAATATTCACGCATATAACAATGATATAAAAGAGTCTAGATAAGCATATCATAAAATGAAATAGTTTTGAGAAAATTAAGTTTTACATCCCAACAAAAGCTAAGCAAAGCTAAATCTAATCATCTAATGATGCCATGAAGGCATCCATTGTGCTCTAGAGCTCTGTGTCCAACTCAAGATCCAGCGAATCTGATTTCTCTGAGGAGGCAGGCTGACCAAGACATAGGCAACGCTGAGCTGACGATCTCAGAGTCGGCTACCTAGATGTCCTATGAGGTGGTGTAACCTGTTGATCTGCTAGTATTGCTGCTGAGATAGGAGAAGGAGGAGGAGGTGCTGCTAAGGATGGAGGCATGGTAGTAGATCGGTAAGGTCAAGGAGGTCGGTGAAGCTACTACTGCATATCATGAATAGACTCTCCAAGTCTATCCAAAAACTAACTCTGAGATTTTAGGTAGTCTGATACTTGATGCCCATGTCTCATCATCATCAAGTCTGTCTCTCTTTGCCGATGCATCATTAATGAAATACCATTCATCACATCCTGAATACTGACAAAATCCCTTCTTGAAAGAGGTTTGTCCAAGAGGCTCCACTCCTGTTCATAGAAGGATGGAGAGGGTCACACTAGAGGAGGATAGGTCACTGTAAAGTGCTCATAACACGGGATAGGAGGAGGGATTGCTGATGGTTCCTGTTGCGGCTGCATCCTCACCACGGGCTCCCTGAGCTTGCTCCATCTTTGTATAAGTGAGCTTATCAAAAATGGAGACTCTAGTGATAAACTGTTTATGATTAATATCCATGGGAACATTGAAATGTATGAAGATGTGGGAAAGAAGTGTCCCAAACTAGAAGGAGCTGGTGGGTTGCTTGCTCATTAAATACAGAATCAAGTTGTTCCAGTTGAACCGCTTGTTCCTAAGAAATGCATAAAGGGTAATGAGCATAATGCCAGGGCAGTTCTCAAAAGATGTAGATTTGGGCATGAAATTCCATAAAAAGACTCGATTAAGAAATCTAGGTAGACGATGAAAATAGGGTGACTTGGCTGGACTACCTAAGTCAAAATGAGAGGGAGTGAGTAGGGTCTCCCTAATGGTATCCGTCTGTCTACTAGTGGAGCTTAAGAAAGGTAGGATCAACAGACGAACATCCAAGAATCTCAGAAAGAACATCTGCATTGACTAGAACCTCTATGTCATAAATGTTTGAGGTTAACTTGATGTTGAAGCCCTCACCTATGTTCTTCAAACTGCATAAAATAGGTGAGAGGCCATTGGGTCAACACCAGGTATGCAACTATTCTTAGAACCTGCATAAAAGTTCTGCTTAAAAAGACGTAAAATCTGGTGATAGGAAAACTTTTCATGGATCTTTGGAAATATAGACTCAAAGTAGGCAAAATCTACAGGTCTACCAATGTGTGGTGAAGGTTTGGTAAAAAGAGAAAAACGGTCATGAGTGGCCTTAGTGATGAAAAATAGGTCAAATGTATCATCACGATGAGCAGAAGAGGAGGCACGTGCGTGTTTTGGAGCCATTTCAGAGTTTTTGAAAATATGTTGGTCAATCAAAAATGTAGATTGGTTGATCAAAAATAACCCAGATAAGGTTCTGGAAAAAATCAACTTTTGGTCGATCAACCAAGGAATTTGGTCGACCAAAAGATGTCAGACTCGAAAAAAGATGAGATGTAAATGAAGGATTTGCTCACTTATACTACATGATTTTACAAGAAATCACATGAGGATGAAAGAAAAATATTAGACCACATCTAATCCTTAAGAAAAAATCCAAAAAGGGATGGATTTCAACTAAGTTTTAGAGTGTACCAAAACCGATCAAAGATTGATTGATCAAAGGGAGGTCGGAAAGGATGTGGAGAATGACCGGAGGTTAAGTTCACGTAGAGGTGGTGCGAAGGTGGCGTCGAGCAAGTTTCAATGCACGGAGGATGCACAACGATGGCGTGGCTTCCATGCTGTGATGGTCGGAGGCAACATGATGCTTGGTAAATCATGGTCATTGGAGGAGGAGAGGTGGGGTTAGATGGATATTTTGTTTAGTGGTGGATAGAATGTGGGGACCACATGGTGGGGTTAGGTGGTAAAAAAATAGGTTAGATGGTAAAAATATTATGTTTTTATGGAAAAAATGATTAGCAAAATAGGTAAAAACATTTTAGGAAGCTAATCACTGTTATCGAGGATGGTTAGGTAGATTAGGAGCGAGATTCAAGGTGAAAAGATCACAATCTCTAGAAGTGAAACCCCCAGTTTCGGTCGATCAAAATTTGTTTTTGGTCGATTACAACGCGAAATGATTGATCAATTACGTTAATTGGTTAGGGAAAATTCCCGCCTCAACTGGATTGGTCGATCAAACAACAATGTTAATCGATCAAAACTCAAATTTTTGGAGGGAAATTTCCTGCCAAGGAATTTGGTCGATCAAGCAAGGACTTTGATCGATCAAAATGTTTTGGTCGATCAATTTAAAATAGATCAATCAAGCATATTAATTAAGTTCTTTTAGTCTTAATAAACCTAGTGAATGACAAATTAGATTGAATCTTTCTTTTGCCAATGGTTTTGTGAAGATATCAGCTAATTAATTTTCTGTTTTAACAAATTCTAGGTTAATCCCTCCTTTTAAGACAGTCTCTTAAAAAGTGATGCCTAACATCAATATGTTTAGTCCTGGAATGTTATACTGGATTCTTAGATAAGTTAATGGCACTAGTGTTGTCACATAGTATTTTGTTGTTTTTGTAGGATAGGCCAAAATCTTGTAAGGTTTGTTTCATTCACAATAGTTGTGAATAAGCTAAAGTGCAGCTACATTTTCTTCTTCGGTTGTTGAAAGTGAAATAGTGTTTTATTTTCTAGAGAACCAAGAGACTAGGGAATTTTCGAGAAATTAACACGTTCCACTACTACTCTTTCTGTCTGTAAAGCTACCTACATAATCAGCATCACAAAAGGAATATAATTCCAATGTGTTTGACTTTGGATAGAAAAGTCCTAGGTCTTGTGTGTTGTTGAAATATCTAAGTATTCTTTTAACAGTATTTAAATGTATTTCTTTAGGGTTTACTTAAAAGTGAGCACACAAACAAGTGCAAAAGAGAATATCAAGTCTACTAGTAGTCAAGTATAATAATGATCCTATCATACTTCTATACAATTTCTGATCTACAGATTTACCTGTTTCATCAGATTTTAATTATGTAGAGGCTGCCATAGGTGTGTCTTTACCCTTCACTTTGTCCATAGAGAATTTCTTCAAG
This sequence comes from Thalassia testudinum, assembly GCA_037157565.1. NCBI lineage: Eukaryota > Viridiplantae > Streptophyta > Magnoliopsida > Alismatales > Hydrocharitaceae > Thalassia > Thalassia testudinum. Next base: position 38,324,589 of record JAZHRO010000014.1, read on the forward strand.
ATCTCCATGGTGTATTTTGTTTGAGATATGAAGATTCCAGAAGATAGCTGGTCAATTTGAAGTCCAAGAAAGAACCAAAGTTCTCCCATCATGCTCATTTCAAACTGATCCTACATTACCTTTGCAAATTCTTGGTATAACAGATCATTAGTAGCATCAAAAATGATGTCATCAACATATATTTGTATTATTAATAGATTATGTTCTTTTCATTTTGTAAATAAAGTTGGCTACCAATTTTAAACTCATTTTCAATTAGATAAAATTTAATTTGTCGTACCAAGCTTGTGGATCTTGTTTTAGGCCATATAATGCTTTATTCATTTTATATACATAGTCTGGACATTTAACATCTTCAAAACCTGGTGATTGTTTAACATAGACTTCCTCCTTGATGAATCCATTTAGGAAGGCACTTTTGACATCCATCTGAAAAGGTTTGAATTTCATGTGGGCGGCAAAGGCTAACAGCATCCTTATGGATTCTAGGCAAGCTATTGGCGCATATGTTTCATCAAAATCAATTTCTTCTTGATTATATCCTTGGGCCACAAGTTTAGTTTTATTTCTAACTACTTCTCTTGATTCATTAAGTTTATTCCTAAAGACCCACTTGGTTCTTATAATGGTCTGAGGGTCAAGATTTGGAACAAGTTCCCACACATGATTTCTTTTGAATTGATTTAACTCATCTTCCATTGCAATAATCCAGTAACTATCAGAGAAGTCTTCCTTAACTTTTTTGGGTTCTAATTGAGAAACAAATGTAGTGAAAGCTAAATTATTAAAAGAAGACCTAGTTTGAACTCCTTTAGACAATTCTCCTATCACCAATTCTTTTGGATGATCTTTCACATAGGAAATATCTCTAGGTAGTGCATCAAAAACATTTTCTTATGGAATGTTTAATGGGTCATCTATTAGTTCATCGTCATCATTGTTTGCAGAAGATTTAGGTTGAGCTAATGTTTCATCAAATGATGCATGCATAGTTTCCTCAACAACTAAATTCTTCTTGTTAAAACCTCTATAGGCTTTACTTCTGGTTGAGTGACCTAAGAATATTCCTTCTAAACTTTTAGCATCAAACTTATCAAGATTGCCTTAGTATTAGTATAAAACATCGACAACCAAATATCTTGAAGTAGGAAATTCTAGGTGTTCTTCCACGATAGAGTTCAAAGATGTTTTATTTAGGATTGGTCTAATCAGTGATCTATTTTGGATATAGCAAGCGGTGTTTATAGCCTCTACCCAAAAATATCGAGGTAGCTTTAACTCTTATAGCATTGTGTGGGCATACTCTTGCAAGGTTCTATTTTCCTTTCAACTACACCATTCTGAGGTGTGGCTCTAGGGAAAGCAAATTTGTGTTTTATTCCAAATTGATCACAAAAATAGGAAAAAGATTCATTCTCAAATTCTCCACCGTGATCACTTCTAATCCTAATCACTTCAGATCCTTTTCAATTTGTAGTCTTCTAACTAGTTTTCTAAAAGCATCAATGGTTAAGTCCTTACTTTTTAAGAAAGATACCCAAGTAAATCTAGAGAAGTCATCAATTATGACTAGACAATATCTGTACCCACTTAGGCTTTTGAATTTGGTTGGTCCAAACAAGTCTAAGTGAAGTAGCTTCAGAGGTTGTGAAGTGCTAACCATCCTTTTTGGTTTAAAAGGATTTTTAGTTTGTTTACCAACTTGACAAGAATTACAGAATTTGCTTTTCTTGAAGTTGATATTTGGCAGACCTTTGACAAGCTCATGTTTCACAAGTTTATTAATGTTTCTCATGTGAATATGACCTAGTCGTCTGTGCCAATTTGTTGTCTCTTCATCAGATACGACAAGACATTCAAGACTGTCACATTTGTTGAAGTTGACAGTGTAGATATCTTTATGCCTATTTTCTTTGTGAAGAGTTTGATTTGTTTCTTTATCCCATATTTTCAATCCATTTGATGTGAAAGCGATTTTATATCCTTTATCACATATTTGCCTTACACTTAGAAGGTTATGTTTTAATCCACTAAGTGTACATTATCAAAAGAGGTGGAAGAATTACCAATTTGGCCAGTACCAATAATATGGCCTTTGTGGTTGTTCCCAAATGTGATCATACTACCATCCTAGCAATGAAATTGCAGGAATAGGTCTTCCTCCCCGATCATGTGCTTTGAACATCCACTGTCTATGATCCATCTTTCTTCTTATTCTTGTCATTGGTTTGCATTTGTGAGGTCTTGGTTTGGCTAATCTATATAGTGGCTTCAATGTTCCATTGATTTGTTGATATGTCAACTTCTTATAGTCTACTTGACCTACAAAATAGGATTGCAATAGTATTTTTGGTACCCATTTTTGTTTGGATCCACAGTGGTTAGATGTTGCCTATTTAGGCAAGCTACCTTTCTTTTTGTTTTAGTTAGAAGTAGATGCTTCATGATCATTTTTAGGTATGTAGCCTAACCCAAATTTTGTGGTGCTCTGGGTTTGTGTTCCTAATAGCTTATGCAATTTTTTACTTCCCTTAGTAAATTTAGCGAGATCATTTAAGAGAATAGTGAAATTTTCTTTTAATTTATCTATATCTACCTTTAAATTATCTATGTGTGATTTTAATGAGGTGATTCATCAGATAATTCTTTATTCCTTTGAGTAAGCAAATCATTTTGTGCTCTTTCTTCCTCTAATGTTTTTGCTAGGTTTTTATTTTCTAATTTAAGTGACTTAGCTATGTCATGCATGTCAAAAAATGCTTCTAATAGTTCATCTTGTGAAAAAGAGGTTACCTCATCTTCTAGTGCCATTAGTCCTAGAAGAGCTTCTTCTTCGAAGGTTTCTTCTTCTTCTGCACTTGAGTCTGATTCATCCTAAGTGGTTGTGAAGGCCTTTTTCTTTCCTTCTCTTCTGGGAAACTTCTTTTCTGACTCCTTAAGAAATGGACAATCATTCTTGATGTGTCCTTTTCCCTCATAGTTGTAGTAGATAATGGCATCTGCTTTGGCCTGTTCTTTCTTCTTTCTCCAGCTTCTTTTGTTCTTGAGGAACTTTCTGAACTTTCTTGAGAAGAGGGCTTTGTCTTCCTCTTCATCTTCACTTGAGGAATCTTTTTATTGTTGATTGGCTTCAAGAGCTACAGTCTTCTTCTTGACTCCATCTTCGTGCTCCTTCATGTGTTGGAGTTGAACCTCATAGGCCATAAGGTTTCCAATAAGATCATCTAGTTTCAAGGTAGAAAGATCTTTTGACTCTTGTATGGATGTAGTCTTGGTCTCCTAATCATTGGTGAACAATCAGAGAATCTTCCTCACCAAGGCTTCATTCTTGATCTCCTGATCTAGATTCCTTTGGGAGTTTATGATATCCATGAATCTCGTGAATCTCTTTAATTGATTTTCCCTTTTTCATCATGAAAAGCTCATAATTTTGTGTTAGTAAATTTACTCTAGTTTCTTTTACCTTAGATGTCCCCTCGTGGGTGACTTCGAGGATGCTCCAGATCTCGTAGGTTGTCTTGCAAGTAAAAACGTGGTTGAATTCTGCTCTTGAAAGCCCGCAAAAGATTGCATTCATGGCTTTTGCATTATGCGTTTCCATCTTCTTTTGATCTGGTGTTGCTGCTACTCCCTCTTTGATTTCAAGACGTGTGTACTTGGAGGCAATGACATCCCACACCTCAAAATCCATCGACTCTAGGAAGATCGACATCCTAGTCTTTCAGTATTCGTAGTTTGTTCCATCAAAGAGAGGAGGTTGAACTATTGATTGTCCCTCAGCATATGTGTCAACAGATGACTTTGACATCTTCTGAATAACCAAGCTCTGATACCAAGTGAGGGTTTTCCTATGGAACGAATGTATACTCGAGGGGAGAGGTGAATGGTATTGCCTTTTTTTTTTTGAAACTAAGAGGAAAGCTACGGTGTTATGATAGCGATACGGGAGGGCAATTTATTAAGCAGCAAAAAATAAATACAAGGAGGACTACAAATTAGATCCCCATCTATGTATGAGGGACCAACACTCATTTACAATTTAATCACAGCATACTGGTCTCTCCTGAAACAATCTCTCATTCCTCACCCTCCACACGCACCAAAGGGTCATGGCCAGGCGCAGGTGCAGCCTTCCAGGTATCAAAAAGCTATGCCACAAGGACTCCCATGGAGGGAGCGGCTCCTGGCAAGTTTTTCTCCAAATCATATCTGTAATCAAACAAGAGGAAAACATGTGGTTTAGACTGTCGGTGTGCATCCCACATAGGTGGCATTCATGCAGTGCTGCACCCATCATCGTATGTCTAAGGTCCCCTATGATCAAGCCCTCCCTTATGCACAACCAGAGAAAATTTTACACCTTGAAGGGCTTCATAGCTGAAGTTTCTTGTCAATGTGATCACTCCCCATACCACTGCCAGAATTCATGATATTTCCATAGGCATGTTGAGCCATATAGATGCCATCCCACGCATAGGTGTCCTCCACGCTAGGCCTTGGTCTAACGCTTTGCAAGTCTGAAAGCAAGTTATGTCTTTCTTCCCATAACTGGGATCCCTCCCTAATGGTTTCAGATTCATTCAATTGCCAGCAACCGCTTGACTCAGACCAATAGTTGCTCACCGCACCTTCTTTGTCAATTGCAGTTGAGTATACCCTTGAATAGGATTCCTTCAAGATGCCTAGCGAAGACCACTGCTCCCTCTAGAAATTGAAAGCCCTGCCATCTCCAAGCATAGGCTGCAATAAGTGCCAAGTATTCTTGATAGCCTGAGTAATAGAACGCCAAAATGGGGATGGTTTGGAAGTGAATAGTATCACCTTTTTCAAACAGTAAAAGGTAAAAATGAATTCACAACAAAGTCAAGCACAAGTTACACCTGGATTTAGAGTAGAAACCCAAATCGGGTGAAAACCACTACCTAAGCTTCTCAACTTAGGATTTTCCCGACTAGTCAAGGCTAGTCAATCCACTATTGTACCACTTGAACGAGAGTTGCACAACCTCTTACAAATCCCTTCTTCTTTTAAGAGGAGAGCAATAACAACAACAACACGGATCTTCCCAACACCTTGGGATCCGTTAATTAAAACAACAATGTTGAACAGCAATAAAAATATCTATGGAACCTCGATAAAAAAATCAAACTAGAATTTCAGCAGAGATACAGAAAAACGTGCTTTGAATGACGTGAATAGCAAAGTGTAGAAACACTTGAAAGAAGCATGAGAAGCTGATCTTTTTGAGGGTATTTCTATTGAAAGTTGATTATTCAAAAGAGTTACGTACGACCTCTATTTATACTAAAAAGTTGGCCTAAAAAGGAAGTCAAATTAGTCAATCAATTAAGGTATATTGGTCTATCGAAAAGCTATTTGGTCGACCAATTAAGTTATTTGATCGATCACTAATTGGTCGATTAATTAGCTTGGTTGGTCGATCAAAAGAGTTTTAATCAACTTCCTAAAATGTGTTGGTTTGATCAATTAAATAAGTTCATTGGTCGATCAATCAATTTTGGTCGATTAATAGAAAGAATTAGTTGATGAATAACCCTAAAAATTGATTTTCAAAGAAGCATGAAAATATGTTTGAGTTTTATTTTTGAGGTTCCTTATAACAATATCCTAGACTCAAACAAAAGTAAATGACATAAATCAGCTACCATCTGAACTTGATCCAAGAGAGAAGCTTTGATCCAAGATGGTCCTGAAATATTAGTGTAGTAGTAAACATAATTTTGGTGCATCAAAACAGAGGTGCTTACAAGGGCTTTCGTGCAAAAAGTGAAGTGGAGCTTTTGGTGATGGTAAGGGGTGATTTGGTTGCGTGTGTTAGCCAAGCGAGTTCTCCGAAGCTTCGCCGACCATGGAGAAGATGGGAGGGGAGAGAGAGGAGCGTTGGTTGAAATAAGGAGATAAGGAGTTAGGGAGACATTAGAGATAAAGAGGAAGAGATTGAACCTATTTATTGATGAAGAGAGAGAGGATTGCGTCGGCTGTGATTGGCCGATCACGGAGGGGATGAAGACCTCCAGTGGGGGGGATGGCGAGGAAGAAGGGGATCTGGGGAGCTTCTGCTAGTATTACGAGGAGTGGATGAAGTCGGGGAGGCAAGTCCCTCTGCCTATGGTATGTGGTAGAGGGCGAGGAAGCTGGAGAAGAAGGTTCGCCGGAGCTGCTGTGGAGGTGGCCGGAAGGAGAAGAATTTGAAGAGACGAGGCCAAAATTGAGCTAAAGAACATAGCCTGAAAGGCTAGAGCTTATATAGAGCTCATAACCAAGCTCCAAACGAAGAAAGATGTTGATTGTCCCTCAGTTTGGTATTAAGAATACCTATAGATTTTCATGGGCTTGCACGGTCTCTCTGCCATGAATCAGATCTAAGATCACATTCATGTTGCTCCTTGCCGTGTGAACATCAATCCCATCGAATTTAGTGGGATTTGATGAGGATTTGATTGGGTTTTGAGGTGGTCTTAGTCGTAGCTTAGGTTGGTTGACCTCTAATGGTGGTAGGGACCTAATGATGAAGAATCTGAAGTTAGGGGGCTTTCTGCAAATAATTTGAAAGTTAAGGGCTTGATTGAGAGGAATAGAGTTTTAATGGACTGAAATGCAAACTAGGTCAAGATGATCTCTAATTGGCCCAAATTTTGGCCTTAGCCTAATTTGGACCCAAGGAATCTAATGATAAAGTCAAATTTGAGTTTTGACCATGTTTGACTGGGAAATTTCCACAAAAGCTCAAATGAGGGCAAAATTCTGTCTGAGACTCCATTCTAGGTCAAAATAGGTTTAAATGGTCAAACTAAGGGTGCCAAGCCTCTCAGGATGTTTTTCTGTGAATTTTAGGAGGTTTAGATAAATTTTATCTTGACCAGAACCTCTTGAATTCAAGTGGATCTGAAATTAGGGTTTTGTGTTCTTATGTGGTTCTCGAAACACGTGAAACCTTGTTTCCATTTGTGTGGACCCACTCTTTGGACTTTAATGCTCATTAGACCTTTAAATAACCCTTGGGAAACCTCGTGTTACTCTGCATTCATGATATGATGTCAAAATTGCAGAATTATCCCTATTTTAGTGTTTTCTCCTCAAAATGGATTTGCATGGAATTATAATATTCAAGTGATTATGTAGGAGCATTTGCATCTTAATTCTTACTAATTAAAGCTAATTATGGCTCATGGTGGTGTTACCATCATACCCCCATGCCTAACTTTTGCTAGTCCCTAACAAAATCCTATGGAACAAACTAGATTTCTAGACGATGCTTTCATGGTCAAATGCCTGATTTATGCCACTCTCTAGAAATCAAATTAGAATGACAACAATAGGCCTAGAGGTACTCAAGTACCAGCCAAGATCTAGACCTGACCAGCTTCAGCCTTGGTCTACAATGAAGGTTTCTAAGGCATGCAAAAACTACCCAAAGGTTCATTGCATCCAGCGATTAAAGCACCCATGCATTAGACGTATTATGTCCAGGTTCAGTCTGCTAATGCATTTTGATAAGAGAAGGATATTGCATTTGGAAAGTTTTCTCTCTTTTCTTTTTATATTTCCCTAAATCTAGCCTCAGATTGGCCCTAAACACGATCTATATCGGATTCCTTATCCCTACCATCAATCCTTGAAGGGTCCCTATCTTTCTATGTTTCGAGATAACACTACCCATGGCAACCCTTAGAACCATGGCTTTCGAAACTTTGAGATAGTGCTGCCCATGGCATTCTATAGCTAAATTTGAGGCCTGACAATCGACATTTTGAGATAATCCTGCCCATGGCACCTAAACCAGCACAAGGTGCTTACATGCCCTTGGTAGGATATTTAGATATCTTAAGAGGCAAGCACCGAGGAGACGATATGTTATTACGCATCTTCAAGGGAAATTTCCCACCTCTTCGCGTCGGGAACTCGTCCAATCAACTTGTGTTTTTGAGTTGCTCCTAAGCTAGTCTTCAAGATAGATTTTTAGAACAGAATACTTTTGGCATTATTTCTTCGTTAAGCTCACTGAACCAGACTTAGTGTGTGGATTTTGGGTGCTTAGGTTACCAAGTTCTACAAACCAAAGGGTAGGCAATGGGGCCAAACAATCCCTAAGCCGTAGACCAACTACATCAACTTTGCACTTTCCTCAACCTCTTGGGGACTAATCCAGATCTTAACGAATACGTGAGTGTTTAAGCCCTAAATCAAGTCCAAGAGGCCTGAGATCAGCACTCATTACAAATCTCCTTATCTCTAGCATTTCAGGACTTAATCTTTTGTTTTGATTTGGTCTAGAACTTAAGTATAATCAATTGCTATGACTATCATTTTTTTCTTGATTTTTGCTCCTTACATTTTGAATTTCCTCCTCTTTTCCTCCTCAAGAAAGATTTGCAATCAATTCACAAAATTATCCTCCCCTTTCTCCATTTTTTTATATATTTTTTTGTGAGAACCCTTTAGAGAATTGAATTTCCATTTGATTTGCACTTTAACACCCACCCGTGCATAAGTTTTGCGATGTTCTCAATGTAAACTAGGTGGACACAAATTCAGCTTGGTTCAAGGTTTAGAACAAGGTTGAAGGGTTGAGTGAACGGGTTGGGATGGCTATTGCGGATGATTTCAAGTTTGATACGAGTACCAAAGGTGGAGTCAGCTATTCTAAAGTTGAACTCAAAAGTACAGTAAGAGTGTAGCTCAAAAGGATGATCAGAAGGGTCTCAGGTTTTTGAAATGACGGGTTACCTCCTAGGAAGCGTTAAATTCAAAGCCTTCAGCTGAGCAGAAGGTGGTCAAGGAGAAGGGGTGGTCAAATCAAAGGAGTTTTGTAGAATAAGTACCTTGATCAATAGCTTGGTTGGTCCAACCAAGTGCTTGTTCAAATCAACAGGCTGATGATGCAAACCAAACCAATCAGTATGGTGGGTTGATGGATGTGAATCAAATAGGTATGTGCCCACCAGATATTTTGAGGCTCAAAATGATGTGGAAATAAAAATCCATGGTTTAGCTGAATTGGCTTAGCCTGATCAGAGTAGGGGTCCTCAAAAGAAAATGGATCTATGGAGGATGTAGGAACCCTACTATTGAGATTAGAGAATGATAAGAAGTAATTAACGATCTGATCAATGTTTGATTCTTGATCAAAAGATAGAGGTGAATGATATGCAACTGGGTCAGAGAGAGGTGAATCAGAGTAGAAGTTGATTCCTGTGGTGGGTCGGGGTTGGGATCGGATTTTGGAAGGCTCTAGCTCCGTGCTGGAAGATGTGGGTTTTTCGAAATCTGGGTGCAGAGAGGGCTCATCTAGAAATGATTCAAAGATAGGTTCCTCTAGAGAGTCTTCATGATGCTTATTCAAATCAAATGTAAATTCCTGAAGAGTACTTATATGATCATGGAATTCTGAGTCAGTGAAAGATTCGAACTTAGATTGTGGACACTCTCAGCACATACTATTTTTGATTCCTATGGTTCACAGCAGAATGTTTCCAACTCAATGAAACATGATTTCAAATCAATGATCTCGGGATCAGGGACCTCAGAGTCAGAATCAAAGGATGGGTCTTGGATGCTAAGGTCATAGATTGGCTCGTAATTGTCAGGAAACAATGGTTCTCTGAGATTAGAGTATGATTCAAAATCATCGAAGAATCTACGAAAATCAGTTTCTAAACTTGATTCCAGATCACGATTTCCACCACAGGATGAATCATGATACATAGAATCAACCTAACTTGGATCTAACCTAATCTCAAATTCTGAGCTCAAATAAGTGTCCTTATTAGGCATAGGCTCTTGTTCTTAGCTCCTAGGGTAGACCCAATTAAATCTCAATTCTTCTAACTCCACTGTTTCTATATCATAAATCAGTATGAATTCTGAAAAATCATTTTGTTACTCTAAGGAGTTTAGAGAGGTGTAATCATCAAATACAAACCCAAAATCATGATCCAGATCTAAAATCTGATTCTCATCACATTGGGCCTCTTGGTCATCCCAAATAGCCTTAGATCTAGATTCTAGGTCAGGGATAGGGATTGGGTCACTAGAATCTGGACATGGTTCTATTGGGATGCCAGAATCATTCTCGAGGATTACCTTAACAGGATAAGGTTCAGGAATTACATCCTCGAGATGTTTTGGTTCAAGCTCGCTACAGGTGTTTAGGAAATCAAGGCATGATGGACCAGCTTCATGGCTCTCTAAGGCTAGTTCAAAATCATGAACACCTGCAATTGGATCCACCCAACTGACATCAAGATCAGGTATGTTAATCTGCACAAAATTTGATTCCGATTCCATTTGGGTTGGGGGTCCACAAGAACATCAATTTTCAAACCCAAGCTCTGGGAAATCATATTGATCCTCAATGTTGTTCCAAGATGTCTCATCAACTTCTGAGGGGATATAAGGGTATTTTTGATTGATGACTTCATACACCATATTTAGCAATTTTCTACATTTCTCCATGAGACCTTGGTGTTTTTCCAAAAGTGGGGGATATGTGTAATTACCCCAATTCAATATATTCTAATAAGAGATCATCCTGGGTTGAACAATGTATCATTTGTGTCATTATCATTGCAGCACGGTTCATAATGTGGGTTGTTATTTTTGACATATTAACTTGAATTTTGTTAAATGGATTTTAGGTTTTGTAATACTCATCATGATGTCTAAGAGCATCCTCGATCATTTTCCCATTGATGCTCATGTAGGATTCAAGTTTCCTAAATATTCTTCCTAAATTGTCATGTTGCATTTTCAAATGAGGTGGTGGATCAAGATGTAGAATCAAATTCACGTTCAGATTGAATTGATCAGATCAGATCAGAAATCCCCAAGAAGATTAGCTCTAATGAGGCACCTAGGTCAACAATCTAGGGACCATTCCTGTGTATGTGCTTTAAAGAATAGATGAGGGACTGGATATGAATTGGACCCAATCAAGGCACCCAAAGATTTTTGGATGACTAAGGCTATTTCAAGGTAGATGATGCCTCTGAATCAAAAATCCACACACCCAAGAATTACTTGGGTAGCCAGGAAGGGAGAGGCTGCAAAGACCCCTACATGGTAGAGCATCCCCATGGGTTATAAGGTTTCCCCCACCCGACCTTCCTTGTCACTGTGGTTCCAAGTAGACCGGAATGTGTGAATTTTGACCTTAAGTCTACCAATTTTAGTCCTAATTTGTGCCTTGAATTTCACTTGATTAGAAGTTGACTCGATTTGTGACCTAATTTGGATGTTGGTTGACCCACAAAGTGGACCAACTTCACCTGACCTACTGTTGAGGTGCAGAGAACTACGCGTTCACAGTTGGATTCGAAAACCTATCGTTGTAGTTCGAGTCGTGAAGAAATCCATTCAACAGATAAAATTTATACCGAAAAATCCATAAAGAAGTTCCGAGTCAAACACAGGGAGGCGGACGTTTGATTAAAAATACACGTTTTATTTGTTTGTCACGAAACAATTAGTTGGTCAAAAACTAGCTATCTATTTAACAAATAATAAATAGAAGAGAGGGAGAGAGAATATTACAAATAGAACCAAAAGAGAGGTAGAATAAACATGGATTTCATTATAAGAAGTTGTTCATTACACTACTCATTACGATTAGAAAGCAGTAAATCTACACTACAAAGCAGTAAAGAGAATGGAGAGAGAAATATGCTCCTCAACGATCGCTTGGAGAACGAGTCAGACGGAACGACACCTGGAAGACAAGGAACAGAGCGGGAAGAAGGAGGACGAAGTTGGAGGAACGGGAATGAAGCAACATGTCATCGTCGTCGTAGGATCTGCTTCTCGAATGCAGAGAAAGGACAATTGCAGGATGCTCCACGAAGGGCAACGAGGGTAGAAAAATTATAATTTCTACTCTAGAGGAGCATCCCAGGTGTAGGACAAGCTCTTAGAGCTTTGGAGGGGGTGAGAGAAGAGAAGAAGGGATGAGAAATTCATAGGGTAGGGGTCTCCTTCTATAGTTGTAAGGAGTGGGGGCATTTTGGACATTTTAATTTCAAAAACATTAATAAGGGACCTTTAGTGACAGACTTAAACATCACTAAAGGTCCGTCGTGGGCGACAAGTGCACACGCTGCACGCGCTTGCTCCACTTCTGCACCCTAACACCCGCACACGTTTGGATTGATCTCAACCATCCGATCTCAAGATCGGACTGCTTAAAGTCATCCTCACAGCACGCTTCAAAATGCTTCTGCCTCATGCTCACGTGCGATGAGGCATGCAAACGCACGTCATCACGCACGTATGCGATAAAAGGATCCTCCGCGCTCCATGCCTCCTCCCCTCGGTCACCCGATCTTCATCTGACGGTCGAATCACGCCTGTGGCCATGCCCGTCTGAATTGAGGCACTCAGCGTGGCTCAAGCGCGCGCCCTTTGCTTGCGAAGAGGCACTCGACCACTGCGCTATGCCTTTGCTTGTGTCGCGCAGAGGATTTGTGCGTGTGGATCTGTGGTCGTTGGATGGGCATCCATCGGTGGAGATTCGTCGAGCAGGTGAAGAAGAGCAGAGGTGGGTCCTTGGAGCTAGTTGGGCAGTTGAGATGGCACCATGTGGCGCCATTTTGGTCGTCCATCTTCTGTTGGTTGTAGACGATGCAACGGGTGTCGAATTGGATCAATTTTTACGCCGTTAGGCTGCGATCATCGATCCAAACCCATCCGTGTGGTCAGATTTGTCATCTGAGGTGCAGATTGACACTATCTTGGCCCTTGATCTTTAGGATTCCTCGATCTCTCTCTGGTGCTACAGATGTCCGACTAGAGCGATCTTGGAGTCATTGAACTCCAATCGTTGCCCTAATCAGATCCATATAGTTGGATCTTCAATCCGAGGCCCAATTAACAAGTTGCCTTATCCCTGGCCATAAAAGGAGATAATTAACCTAAATTTTATATAGACTACCCTAAATGCAAGATGATGTATGTTATGCAATATTTATAATATGTGATGCAATTCTATGCCTAAGAACACACGTAAATAGACAGTTTATGTGATATAAACATGTTTACATCACCTGCCCTAAAGATGGGGGATGAAATTTGGGTCAAGACCCAAAAATTCACCTTGAATTGACACTTAGGTTATTAAGTCCAAAATTTTAGGGTTCAAGTGAATTTAGAACCTGATTTTAGGGTTTACTTGAATAGATCTTTTCAAACAAGGGCTTGGGTGGCACACACATGCGGGTCGGTTAATTTCCTTTTAATGCATGCAAGTGTGTACTATCACTTCACAATCCTAATGTGGAAACCCTAATTGGCTCTATTTCCAAGTCCAATTTAATCACAAATATGGCACCTTGGATTCAAGCAAGAATGTGAGTAGTCCAAGATGTCAAGAATTTTAAGCATAAATCCCTAATAGGTATAGGAAATTAGGATGGGGATCTCTAAGCAAATCATCTCAATCTTCAATCAGATATAAATCAAGTTCGCAAATCAGGAAACTTTTGCCTTTGAATGATAATTACTATAGAAATAAGGCAAGTGGATCCTAATCGTTTGTTTCATTTTTCTTTTTCCCCAGATTAGGAGGATGATTAGGGAAGAAGAGAAATTTTACCTACCCATGGAGTGGTTGATTGTGCGGAAGATCTTCTCATGATGTACCTCGCAAAAATCACTTTTAAACAAATAAGGCAAGTTAGTAATAAGCTTAATCAAATAAGATACGACTAGTGGTGAATTGTGCATTGCTCCATGGCAATAGCACCAAAATGTTTTGCATGAAATCGTCGATGTTAGGATATGTATGAGTTGTAGTATAGGAGACGAGAACGCGATAAACACTTAAATTTATAAAGCTAAAAAATAATGTGAGTTTGAGGTCATTCGTAGAGAGCAAATATGGAATTCACGTACTAATTGTAATTTATAATCAATGAGTACATAAATGAAGATATGCAATGAATAATATACTCAAAAATATATTCAATAATGTCTTAAGAAACCATTATGATAAAAATAAAGAGAGAATCAAAACAATGGTGATTTAAATCACCACTTAATTCTCTAATTAAGATGCATCTCATGTATTCAATTTAACTAAATAATTCAATAGTAGCTAGAATCCAATTTTGACCCAAGGAATCAAATGGTGAAGCTGGATTTAGGTTTTGACCAAGTTTGACTAGGTAATTTATACAAAAATCTGATTAGGGTAATTGTCTATCTGAGACTCTATTTTAGGTCAAAATGGGCCCTGATGGTCAAATTGAAGGTACCAAACTCTAGAGAATATTTTTATATGAATTTTATCCTAACTAGAACCTCAGTAGATTAAGTGGGTATATTTTTAGGGTTTCAAATGTCATTTACTTCCTAAAATGCGTGAAAACCCATTTTTATCTACACAGACCTTCTTGTTAGACAATTATGACCATTTGACCTTTGATTAACCCCTGAGAAATCCCATGATTGTTCTCTAATTGAGATATGCTGTTAAAACTATAGTTTTACCCCTATTTTCTTGTTATTCTCTCAGAATGGATTTGTAGTGAATTATAGTTCTCTGGCAGTTATGTAGGAGCATTTATTCCTTGATTATGACTAATTAAAGCTAAATATGGATGATGATGACATTATCATCATACCTCCTTGCCTAACTTTTGTTAGTCTCATAGCAAAATCTCATGGAATTAACTCAAATTCTAGACTATGCCTTTAATGCTCAGATCTCTGATGTGTGCTTTCTTCTATAGATTAGTTTAGAATGACAATAGCAAGCCTAGAGGTACTCAAGTACCAACCAAGATCCAGACTTGACCAGCTTTAGCCTCACTCTACCGCAAAGGTTTCTAAGGCCCACAGGAACTAACCTAAGGTTCGTTGAACTCCATGGTTAAAGCATCCATGCTTAAAACATGGTTAGTCTCGGTTTAGTTTGCAGTGCGTTTTTGTAAGAGAGAGACAGAAGAATTTTTGCATTTTTGGAGAGTTTTCTCTCTTTTTCTTCTTTATTTTTAGTTTCGGATTGGCTTTACAACACGATTTGTATTGGATTCCTAGCTCCCACCATCAATCCTCATAGGGTCCTTGGCTTTCAATGCTTTGAGATAGTACCACCCATGGCAACCCCCAGAACCCTGGCTTTCGACACTTCGAGATAGTGCCACCCATGGCGTTCTGTAGCTAAATTCAAGCCTTGGCAATCGACATTTTGGGATAATGCTGCCCATGGTACCTGAATCAGCACAAGGTGCTTACGAGCCCACGGTAGGATATTTAGATATCCTAGGAGACAAGCACCAAGGAGACGGTATATTATTGAGCATCTTCGAGGGAAATTTCCTACCTCTCCGCATTGGGAACTCATCTAAATCAACTTGTGTTGATAAGTCGCTCCTAATCTAGGTGGCTTTTCAAAACAGAATTAACTCTTTGCATGATTTTGATTATTAAGCACATTGAACCAGACTGTGTGTGGATTTGGGTGCTTAGGTTGCCAAGTCCCGCAAACCAAAGGTTAATTAACGAGGTCGAATAATCCCTGAGCCTTAGACCTAATATTTAAGCTTTGCATTTTCCTCAACCTCTTTAGGACTATCCAAATCTTAACGGATACGTGAATTTTTAAGCCAAAACACAACCCAAGAGGCCTAAGATCAGCACTCATACTAATCTTCATGTTTCTGTAGCACTTTTGATTTTCATTTCTTTTCTTTTGATTTGGTCTAGAACTAAGTAAATTCCATAATCTTTTACTAATGACTAACTCTTTTTATTTCAAATTGTTGCTCCTTTTTGACATTTAAATCACCTTTTCCTCCTCAAGAATGATATGCAATTTAATTTTCAAAATTTTCTCCCCTTCATTTTTGTGTTCTTTTCAAATTTTTTTTCCTTTTTTTTTTTTTTGGAATATATATTTTTGTGAGAACCCTTCAGAACTTTGAATTTTTATGTGTTTGCACTTTAACACCTCCCCATGGTTAAGTTTTGCAATGCCCTTACTGTAAATTGAAGGGTATGAAATCAGTTTGGGTTCAAGGATTATAACAGGATAATCAGGTGGGTGAACAGGTCGGGATGACTGTTGCGGTTGATTTTAAGCTCTGGTACGAGTACTAAATGTGGAGTCGACTATTCTAAAACTGAACTCGAAGTGCAGTAGATGTGAAGTACAAAAGGATAATCAGAAGGATCTCAAGTTTTTGAAAAGACAGGTTGCCTCCTGTTAAGTGCTAAATTCAATGCCTTTAGCCGAGTAGAAAATGGTATGGAGAAGGAGTGGTCAAATCAGGCGAATTTTGTAGAATAAGCACCTTGATCAATAGCCTGGTTGTTCCGACCAGGTGCTTGTTCAAGTCAATAGGCTGATGATATAGCCCAAACCCAATCAATCTAGTGGGTTGATAGATGTGAATCAGTAGATGCGGAACCCATCATATGTTGTGTGACTCAAATAGATGTAGAAGTGAAAAGCTAGGGTTTGGCTGAGTCTAATCAGCCTGGTCAGAGTAGGAATCCTCTAAAGAGAATGGATTTGTGGAGGATGTGAGGCCCCTACGAGGGTGATCGAAGAAAGATGGCATGTAATTTGCAGTCTAATCAATATCTGATACCCGATTAAAAGATGGAGGAGAATCATTTGCAACTGGTTCATTGAGAGGAGAATCAGATTCGAAATTGAGTCCGATTGCAGATCAGGGTTGAGAACGGGCTTTGGAAGGCTCTGTATGTGTAGAAGAGGTGGTTTCTTTCAAATCATTGACCTTAGTGTCAAAATCAAAGGATGGGTTGTAGTCGCTGAGGTCGTAAATTGGTTTAGATTTGTCAGGAAATAATAGTTCTTCAAAATCAGCGTAAGATTTGAAATTGTCAGAGAACTTGTGAGAATCGTGTTCTGAATCTGATTCGGGATCAGAGGTTCCACCACTGAGTAAATCAAGATGTGGAGAAGTAGCAACTTGATTTGGATCTAACCTATTTTTAGATTCCGAACTCAAAAAGGTGTCCCTATTAGGCATAGGCTCAGGTTCTTTGCTTGTAGGGTAGACCCAATAGATTCCTAACTCTTCTAACTCCTCGGTTTCTGTATCATAAATTGGCATGACTTCTGAAAAATCAATCTGTATTGTTGAGGAGGTTAGAGAGGTGCACTCATCAAATATAGGCCCAGAATCATAATCCAAATGCAAAATCTGAATTTCATCATATTGGGCCTCATGATCAACCCAAATAGTCTTGAATCCAGATTCTAGGTTAAGGGTGTGGGTTGGATCACTAGAATCTAGGTTGTGCTCTACAGGGATATCAAAATTGCTCTCGAGAGTCACCTTATCAGAATAAGGGATGGAATTTACACCCTCGAGAGGTTCTGATTCAATCTTAGTATCGCAGGTGTCTGGGAAATCTAAGCTCAGTGAACCAAACTCTTGATTTTCTATGGTTGGCTCAAAATTGTGAACACCTATAATTAGATCTTCCCAACCCATCTCAAGATTAGGAATATCAATTTGTTCGTAATTTGAATCAGATTCCATTTGGGTTGGGGGTCCATAACAAGCCTGATCATTAAATCGAGATTTGGGAAATTACATGGATTATTCGAATTACTCCAAGATGTCCTCTTAACTTCTGACGGATATGTTCGATCGATGGATCTATACAAATTATTTAGCAATTCTCCCTGTTTTCCCAAAAAATTCTGGAGTTCTTCCGGAACTGAAGGATTTGACCAATATTGCAGACAATCATTATTGTGTAATTTCACCAATTCCATGTGTTCTGCTAAGAGATCATCCCAGGTTGAACAGTGGTTTAGTTGTATCTATATCATCTCCATACGGTTCAAAATGTGGTCAATTATTTTCTTGAATTTATCTTGAATGTCCCTTTTACAATATTCGTTATGGTGTCTATAAGCATTCTCAAGTATCTTTTCTTTTATGCTCATTTGGAACTCAGGTTTCTTAAATAGTCTTCCTATATAGCCAAGATGCATTTTTTAATCAAGTAGTGGAATTAGGATGTAGAATCAAACTCAAGATTAGATTGCAGTTGATTTGACCAGATAGAAATCCCTAAGATGATTTGTGTATGTGCACTAGAGAAAAGATGAGGGACTAGATGTTGTTGGACTCAATCAAGGCACCCAAAGATTTTTGAATGACTATAGAGGTTCGGAGCGGATGATACCCCTGGATCAGAAAGTCATTCACTTGAGAATTACCTGGTAGCCAGGGAGGGAGAGTCCCACAAAGACCCCTACACGATAGAGTGTTGCCACAGGCTACAGGGTTTCCCTCACTCGACCTCCCTTGTCACTAAGGGACTAGGTAGACCAGAATGGATAACTTGACTTCCTAAGTTTGCTAATTTTAAGTCCTAAATTGTGCCTTTAATTCCACTTGATTGGAACTTGATTAGACTTGTGACCTAATTTAGAGGTTGGTTGGTCCACAATGTAGGTCAACTTCACCTAACTTTCCCTAAAGATGGTAGAATGAAATCTAGGTCAAGACCTAGAAATCGCCCTGATTGACTCTCAGGTTATTAAGTCCAAGATTTTAGGATTCAAGTGAAATTAGAGCCTGATTTTAGGGTTTTTCTTAATTAGATCTTTCCAACCAAGGGCTTGGGTAGCACACAAATGCGGGAGGGTTATTTCCTTTTATGCAGGGAAATGTGAACTATCACTCCAGAATCGTAATGTAGAAACCCTAATTGGCTCTATTCTGCATTCAATTTGATCTTAAAATGTTCTCCTTAGACTTCAAACAAGTGTGTTGTCCAAGAAGATTAGAAATTACACATAGTCCCTAATAGGTATAGGAAATTTAGGTAGGGAATTCTAAACAGAATCGTCTCAAGCTTCAATTAGATATGAAATTTGTTAGCAAATCAGGAAACTTGCCTTTTTAAATGATGATTACTATAAAAATAAGGTAGGTGATTCCTAATTGATTGTTTCCTTTTTTTGTCTTCCCAAGATTAAGAGGTTGATTATGGAAGAATAGAAAAGTTACCTGGAGGGGATGATTTGCATGGAAGATCTCCTTGTGAAGTAACTCCCAAAATCACAAGAAATCAAACAGGGCAAGTTAGTGTTCAAATATGATCAAAATGTAGCAAGAGAATAGTGGTGAATTGCACGTTGCTCCCTGCCAACGGCACTAAAATTTTCAACAAAGCGAAATCGATGTTTAAGATTGATACGTTGTAGTACATACCAAAGTCGCTTGTCAGCAAATACAATTTATTACTCGAATTGAAGTCCGAGGTTGAACACAGGGAGCAAGTATTGCATTCACGTGCTAATCTCAACAAATAATATAAATAAGCACAACTAATTACTCAAAAACTAATATACAATATATAACATGAGTATATGAAGAAATAAAAAGAACTCTAGACAAAATAATGGTGATTTGGATCACCAATTATTAGCCTAACACATATATAGTATTTACTGAATATAATCAAAAAAAGGAACTGATAATTAGATGTCTAATTTTACAATCATATGACTTAAAGTGCGTTGCTACAGTGCTCCATCTTTCTTTTTCTTCTGTTGTTCTTCTTCTTCCTTCTTCATTCCTTCCTTTGGTTTCCTCTTCAGCCTCCTCTTCTTCTCATGCATAGGGGGGACAACTTCTCAAATGGCTAAGTGTTAACCATTCTTCTCCATAGAAAAACCCTCCCCTGCCCCATACTCTCTCTCTCTTTCTCTTCCTCTTCCTCTTCCAGGGATAACCAAGTATTCGGGTTTGGATTAAAGCATACCTGGGACTAGGGCTGCCTGCAGTGGGTAGCAGCCGAGGTGTGAGGCTTAAGTGGGTTATCAGGTTTGGACCAGGTGATGAGAGGCTCATCATGGCTACTAATTACCCCTAATTAACTAGTTTTCCTAATTAATTAGCTAAGAATATGTATATATAAGGGTTAATTATAGAATAAGGGATAAATCATTAAAGGACCTTAAAATAAGTTTAAAATTCTAAATTATTAAGTTAATTAATATTATTAATAATTTAATTTATAAATGGACTCGAAATATCATTAATTATTTACATAATTATGTGTTAATTAACCTAAGAATAATTTATACCTAAGTACGTAATAACTTAAGTAACTTTACTTAATTAAATAAATTAAGCTAAAAAGGTCAAAAATGTAAACCAAGGTTTATATATATTATTTGTCTAATTTATAATCGTATATAAAATGTTGAAAAAGATTCAAATTAAAATAAGCCTTGAAAACCTTATTTTACGTTTTAGTCCTTTGGTTTCATTTCAATCAAGTCCTTTTTCTTCACTTAGGTCCTTAGCTTTCCTCGCATTCAGGTCCCTGTGTGCATCTTCTTCTTCTTCATTTCTTCTTCAGCCATTTCGACGGCTGACGACAAGCGGTACTGTAACCCTCCGATCACCGTCCATCCTACGTTCATCCACCCTCGTTAAGCTCCTGGAGCTTGCATTCATCGCCACCTTTCCATCCATCGGTCTGGATGAAGCTGCAATCCTATTTAGGGCTCGAAGATATCCTCACCGGCATCGAAGAAGATGCCGATAGTTACCTTGCACCTAGACACTATACCGTCCAGATTCATCCTCCTCAGCCGCCGCAACCTGTAAATAACCCTCCACCTCTACGATTTCGCACAATTAGCTCCCTTCCCTCTTCCCCCACTGTAGTCGATGATAGTCTATTTGTCAACTACCTCCGGCGACCTCGCACCTCTCCTTCGGAGCTCCTCCGTGCGAGGGACTCGTTTCTCTTGCCTCCTCTTCCTCTCCAGACGGTCGTGACAGGACCTTGGAGCACCAATTCTTCTTCCTTGCCGCCTTCAACTTCTCACTAGAGCTCTTTCTAACACCCTCTAATTTCCCCCTCTGTTACAACCTTCAACGGAGACTTCTTTGCTCCCTTCGTCCAGGTAATAGTAGGACAGGTAAGATAGAGTAATTAGTGTAGTTAATTAGGTAGTTTAGTTAGGTTTAATGATAGTTATTTCCGTCATCTTCTTCAGCTCCGGTGAGTTCTTTGAGCTTGATTGGAGCATCTTTTTATCTTTTGAAATCATTGATCACCCTCTATAATCTTCTATGATCATTTCTGACATATCTATTTCTTGATTATATCATTAAAATGACTAATCTGCCTCCACCTTCACCAATTGCTTCTGTTGTCCTTGGCGGAGGTCACCGAGGGCAATTCACATGCACTGGGGCCCTCCATCACCTTGTCATCATCTAAGGGCCCTGATCTTTACGTTAATTTGATAAATAATCGCCTACATCTAAAATGCCTAAGTTTCACACAACCTCCTGAGCTCGCTGTCAATGGTGGCTCAGGAGGAGTTCTTCCATCTAATTAACCACTTTTATACCATCGCCACACCCAACTAACATGTTCCCTCTACTCAATAGAGTGATAGAACTCGATCTGAGTTCCAGCGAACTCAGATCACACTTTTTATGAATTCACTGCATATCTTCTATTTTAATCACCAATTGAGCTAATTGATGATCTCTTGAGGTTCCTTGCTACCTCAGGAGACTTTTCAGATCCTTAATGGCTTATTTTAATGACTTTTCTACACTATTAGCCATTGTCTGGACTCACCGGAGCTCCGACGAGTTAAAAATTGGTCTTCAGCCCATAGAACTTTTTGTAGAGCTCCAGATTGATTATTAATGGTCCAAGGATTCTGTTTGATGTTTATTTTGATGTCTTAAGGTCTGGAGCTCTACATAGGCCTCTATCTTCTCCAACTCCGGCAAAGTTGGAGATGACTATTTGTTAGGGTTTAGCATAATTTAAGAGGTCTAGAAGCATCAGGAATGTGTTTTGAGGTTAGTCCTGTGGATCTTTTACTCAGAAAGGCTATAGTTTGTTTTGTTGAACAAACTCATTTAGGATCTCAGGCGATAGACCTAAAACCCTAGGATTTCTAGCTGAAATCACTTCGTGAGACCTTGAATCAGTTCTTGAGGCAAAATAGAGTTGATCTGAGGCATTAATTTCATTTGAGTGAGTATAACTTAGAAAGTCAACTCTGAGCTCATCAAGATCAATCTCAGGTTCAATTTGAGGATTAAGCACTTAATTCTATGAATTTAAAGATTGAAATTCTTCCTGGGATGATTTAGAGTGTGTTGGAGTAATTAATTAAGTTTTATTGAGGATTTATTGTAGATTAAGTCATTGTTCAGCTTAGGTCATCTTTTAACCCAAACTAATTTCATTGCATTTCTAGCGAGAATTAAATGTAAATTTTTCCCAATTAGAATCTTAACAACCTTTAGAGGTTGTTTGATCTGATGCTACTAATCTTTAGCTTTCTGTCAAGCTGATCAGAGTTCAAATTGGAGCTCTAAAGCTTCTGTTAGAACCTCTTGAGCTTCTTCTTCCCTCTAAAGCCTTACAGCACTCCTACCTTCATCAAATAGGTGCGGAGTCATCTATTGAGATGGTTCAGGACCTTATTTGTGGTCAAAAACCCTCATTGCAAGTCCTTACACCTGAGGTTGCATCTCTGCAGGCCAAAATGGCCGTGAGAATCATCCACTTTCACCCTTCAAATAGAAGGGCAAGATCTGTTCTGAGCATCAAATTGATGCTGTAATCTTGTAGAGCACCTTTAGAGCTTTCCAAAGAGCCCTTGATTGCTTGATTTGGAGCTCTGTGCTGCTAGGAATTGCTAGCCCAAGTTCAGCCTAGAGGGGACTTACATAGTCCCACATCAAATAATGGTGAAGTGTCACTTTAGTATGAAACGAAAAAGTGTATAGGTCTTATCGATCATTAGTGTTGGGCGTACAATGAGCATATGTGTGTGTGTGGGTGCATGCATTGCACGTGCTCGGGTGTGTGTACGCCTGTGGGTGCAAGCATGGGCCTGTGAGCGGGTATGTGTGTGCGCCTGGGAGGTTGGAGACTGTACATGAATCTGAATCGGAAATAAACGACCTAACAACCAAACTAGGCTCAGACCCAGTAGGGTCTGGTCCCACCTTGAGAGGGGTGCTGTGTATCCCTGACTGGTCCGAGCTGCTAATCAGAAAACCAAATTTTTGGTTTAAGTGTGGTTCAATCTGCATAGTTAAAGAATTGAAAGAAAAAGGAAGAGAGGAGGATTAAGAGAATTAACAGAGAAGAAGAGCTTGAAGAAGAGTCGACAGAGAGGTGAAGAAAGAGTAAAGGAAAAGAGTGAGAGAGAGAGAGATTGCAGAATAGATAGAAGAAGAAGAGAAGAAGAATGAGGCTAAAGATTAAAGAAGAAAAAAATGAAAATAAAAGAAATTCAGATGTCTGATAATGTAATTAGTCTTCTAATGTTTACTTTTAAGACGTCTGATTTTGTATTTTTACTCCAACAACATGTCTTTTGAGCTTAATTGATGTACTAAGGCACTTGTATTCATTTGAATAACTATTTCTTGCCTTAATCTTTTGTAAATAAGTTGTAATTAGTGTAATAAACATGTTTACTTGCTTCTTAATGACAAATCATATGTGTAAATATATTTTTCCTTATGGAATTTTGCATGCTTTTAAGTGAATATCCTTTATGCAAGATTCATGTACCTAAAGTAATCTAATTATAATTCTATTGATTAAGTAATTAGTAATTTATGTTTAGGAGTTAATGGTGAATTAAGATAAGTTATGCCTCCCAGTGAACAACCTGGACTCAACCAATTAAAAAGAATTAAAAAAATCTAAAATGTTAGGTTAACTTGACCCTATACTATACAACTGACATTAATTCGAGTTAACCTAAGTTACTTTCTCTTACACTTAGTTATACCTAAATAACTTAATTAACTATGTTGATAATTTTAACTCACCACCAGGCCCACGTGGAGTAGTGTCACGGACGAGGTGTGAAAGGGTGTGCGGGGGACCTCATCCTCAAGTTTCTTGAGGCACTACGGCCCAATCATAAATTCTTTTTATTCGCTGCAGGGGGCATTGTGCTCCACGAGGTGGGACTAAATCCAATGGTTCTTCTTCGCGTAGCTACTACTGGAGTGATCTCCCAATCGAAGCTGAAGGAGCACACAATGCTCCCAATTGGAGGCCTGGGTCGCTTCCTGGGAGGTGTTCGCGTCTCCTTGAGGTGTGACTTAGAACGAGCGAGACCTGGAGCAAACTTCTAACAAGCTTGAAGCTTCCGTCAATGGCGACGAAGAAGAAGGTACCTGAAATCAAAAGATGGCCTCTTGGCCACATCAAAACAACTTAGGAAGCGTTGTCGGACGATGTGGAGTGTAATGGTGGTGGTTTTGTGGTGTGGGAGTCGGTGTAGTGGCCGGACGGAGGTGGAGATGGCCGGAGGAAGTGGGTTTGTTCTATGGGTGTTTTGAGTGGATGGGAAGGTGAATAGAGAGAGAGGTTTTGATGGGTAGAGTATGACAGAGGTTATGGGTGTGTCGGCGAGGAGGATGGAGGTGTGTAGCACGCGGAAGTCCTCACCGGAGGCGTCGCTGGTGGTGGAGACGATGGTGGCGGGTGGTGTAGTCGAGTGGTCGAAACAAGAGTTAAGAGGGGGAGAATTAACCTAAGAGTCTAATGGAACTAAACTACTCCTAAACTAATGGACGAAAGGGGGGGAAGATCAACATGCTAGGGGTACGTCGGTGCCAGGGATGAAGGTGCTCCAACGGGGGTAGGATAGCGAGGAAGATGGAGGGAAAGACATCGACTGGTACAGAACGACGCGAACGAAGACAAGGAAGGAGAATCTGCCGCCGATATTGTGAGCGGATGCTGAAGGTGGTCAGAAGAGGTCACTAGACATCGAGGAGCTATTCGACCAGAGAGGAGGGAGGAACATGGGCGATTTCCAGCCAAATTCGAGCATAGAAGGATCGGTGTGCATTGGGGATCTATTTGTAGGCCTTTAGAGGGTGGTTGAAGCTTGGAAACCATGCTCTTGAACTTGGAAGGTTCGCCGGAGTTGGAAACTCAAGAGATACCCGAATCTCTCATGCGTTCGCATGAGAGATTAGGAAGGTTATAGAATTCAAGGTCGGGTGCGTTGGAAAGAGAACTTCTCAAGGAATCTCCCTTCCAATTTCGGAAGGGATTCATTGATTAGAGGAGTTCTCTTCAATCAAAGGTCATCGGAGAAGGATTCCTCTACGATAATGATGGAGGGACCTATTTGCAAAGAGTGACGACAAAGATAGGGGCTCGTTTGTAAGGATTTTGAAAGTTAGGGGAATGTGTGTGAGAGAAAAGAGTCAGATAAGACAAAATTATAAACTAGGTCAAGATGATCTCAGATTGGGTCCAAATTTTGGTATAAACCTAGTTTGGACCCAAGGAATCCAATGGTGAAGTTGGATTTAGGTTTTGACCAAGTTTGACTGGGTAATTTATGCAAAAACCTAAATTAGGGAAACTATCTAAGACACTATTTTAGGTCCAAATGGGTTCTGATGGTCAAATTGAAGGTGCCAAACCCTAAAGAATATTTTTCTATGAATTTTAGAGGGTTTGGGTGAATTTTATCATATCCAGAACCTCAGTAGATTAAGTGGGTCTATTTTTAGGGTTTCAGATGTCATTTAATTCCTGAAATACATGAAAACCCATTTCTGTCTGCACGGATCTTCTTATTAGACAATTATGACCATTTAACCTTTGATTAACCCCTAAGAAATCCTGTGATTATTCTTCAATTGAGATATGCAGTTAAAACTATAGTTTTACCCCTATTTTCTTGTTATTCTCTTAGAATGGATTTGTAGTAATTATGATTCTCTAGTAGTTATGTAGGAGCATTTATTTCTTGATTATGACTAATTAAAGCTAGATATGGCTGATGATGATGTTATCATCACCTAGAACCCTGGATAGCGCAATCATCCTAACTTTATGTGGTCGGGAAATAATTAGAACATCAAACCTCAATTCCAACTCCAACCACAGGCTCCGCACCCATATCAGCCCACTCAGCCTAGGCCCAACCCAAATTACGTATCTAAGTCACCAAGGGAAGATCAAATGACTCTGATTGTACAAGCCATAGTGGACATCTAAAAGACCAATGTGGCTATGTAAAAATAGTATAAAGACAAGATCACAAAGGTTTGAAATCAGCTTGCACAGATGGTTGGGACTTGCTAGCTTGGTGCACTTCCATCTCAACCTCTACCGAATCCAAATAACATGCTAAACCAGAGGCACATTATGAACCTGAATCAGGGCCAAGCCCTCTACATATATCAGGCCCCTTCTGCTCGATCACCTAACGGGATGGAAGCTTCAACATCATATTTGAGATATAGCAGCAATCACTTATTTTTCTGACTCCAAACCAAAACCAGGAAAGCCCTAATTCTGTTACCACTCATAGTGGCAAGACAACTCAGGATCCACCTTATCCGAGCCACTCTAAGTTTGGTAGTTCAGAGCCTAACCCTAGGGTGGTTACCCAGGACACCCCTATCCCAAATTTAGAGCCTGAAATAATCCTAGAGGAACCTACAGAGATTCCATTTCTTGAGGCCTCAACCAAGGAAAAGAGGAAACCCAAACCTGTGGCACTTGAGGAAGATCTGGTCAAGCTCTTTGAGCAAGTCTAGATGAACATCCCCTTGATGGATGCAATCTGCCACGTATTGACTTACGCGTGATTTTTGAAGGATTATGTACACCAAAGCGTAAGCTGCAAAAACAGGAGTCTGATTCAGCTCAATCATTTTGAGCAAACTCCCTTAAAAAGCAAAATATCCTGGCACCCCTTTGATCTCCTATAAGATCGATGATTTAGAATTCCATTGAGCATTATTGGATTTAGGAGCCTCCATAAGTTTAATCCCTACATCCCTACAAGACCACTTCAAGGAAGCTGAGCTCAAACCGATTGAGGTGACCTTGCAGTTAGAGGATAGATCAATCAAGTCACCTAGAAGAGTTCTCGAGGACGTTCTTGTTCAAATCCGAGATTTCTATTTCTTGGTGGACTTCATCATATTAGATATGGATACTCCTGAAAATCTGAGGAACACACCAATCATCTTAGGTAGACCATTCTTAGCCATAGCTAGGGAAACATCAACTGTGAAGAGGGCCAAATTGAGTTGAAATTTGGGAATAAGACATTACATTTTGATATCTTTAAGGCCCAGAAAGGAAGAAACTGTGGGGCAATCGAAGAAGTATGAGACATCGATTTTGTGGTTGAGGACCCAATTACAGAGGAAAACCTGATTATCCCTGATCCTCAACCTCAAGAAGATCTTGACCCACAAATAAAGAAGCCCAAGGCTGATCCAAATTCACCCATGGCTTCCACCTTAGCTTCTGATGACCATCCCAAACCTCCACCCATGGCTGATAACCTGGTACTGGAATTGAAGCCCCTCCCAGATCATTTGAAATACATCTTCTTAGGTTCCAGTCAAACATTTCATGTGATCATCAATTCCCAACTCACACCTGATCAGGAAACTAAGCTTATTTATGTTCTCCAGCAGCATCGGAGAGTCATTGGATGGACTCTCAATGACCTGACCGGAATAAGTCCCTTATATTGTACACACCATATCTACACTGAAGAGGGCTCACGACCATCTCGAGAGATGCAGAGAAGACTCAATCCAAATCTGCAAGTGGTCATGAAGAAAGAGATCATCAAGTGGTTAGATGTTGGAATCATCAACCTGATCTCTGATAGCCGCTAGGTGAGCCCGATCCAAGTTGTGCCCAAGAAGGCAGGACTCAGTGATTACGACCAAATTTGGAGAGACCATCCTGACCCGCATTGCGAATTCGTGGATAGTCTGCATAGATTATCAAAAACTGAATGCCTCTACGAAGAAAGATCATTTCTCGCTTCCGTTCATTGATCAGATTCTCGAGAAACTAGCGGGAAATCGATTTTTTTGTTTCCTAGATGGATACTCTAGATATAATCAGGTAGCAATTCATCCTAAAGATCAGTAGAAGACCACCTTTACCTACCCCTAAGGTACATACACATTCTGCAGGATGCCTTTTGGGCTATGCAACAAACCCGCCACCTTTCAACGATGCATGCTAGCCATATTCTCAGATATGGTAGGTAATTTCCTTGGAGTCTTCATGGATGACTTCTTGGTTTTTGTTGAATCATTCGTTGACTACCTCTTGCATTTGGTCCAGATCCTTAAGAGATGCATCAAAGTGAACCTGGTTCTCTCTTGGGAAAAGAGCCACTTCATGGTTCCTGAGGGCATCATACTTGGGCACCTTGTCTCGGAGAGAGGTATCTAGGTCAACCGGGCTAAGGTGAATCTAATTTCCAAACTACCTGTGCCTAACTCGATTAAATACATTAGATTGTTCCTAGGGTACGTTGGATTTTACCTAATTTCCCTAAGATCACGTGCCCCTTGACGAATCTCCTTTTGAACGACACACCATTTGATATTTTTTTTTGAGAAAATAAGGAATGCTATCTAAGGAGATAGCCATCTGGGGATTTTATTAATAGAATCAATGATAAAAAATATTGCATCAACTCCACCAATGACGTATGAGAGCCTGACACTCATATACAATTTGTGCTGAATTGATAGGTCTCCCCTGAAAAAGACACTCATTACGTGCACGTCAAACACACCACAGAACAACCGCCATGGAACAATAGGACCTCCCACTTCTAATAAAATCTCCCCACATGTCCTCCCATACAAGTATCCCACCACCACACACCCTATTCCACACACAATCAGTGATCACACATGAGGAAAAAATATGACGCATGCTGTCAGTATGGAAGCCTCATAGATAACACCAATGAGCCGCCACTCCCATGCTTCTGTGCCTCAAGTCACTAGTGATGAGCCCATCCCTCCTGCAATGCCACAAAAAAAATTTGTATCTTCAATGGGATTTTTAGCTTCCATAAACCTACATAAATGATGTCAGCATCTTCACATTGTCTCCTTGAAACCATATCTTCATAGGCCCTGGCAGTGGAAAAATTCCCCATCCATCTATATGTGTCAGCACCCCCTGTTGGCTTGAAAGCTTGCAAGTCTTGCAACAGTCTTGCTCTTTCCCCCCATGTGCGACTCCTCTCCCTGCAGTTCGTTTCCTGTATCTCCCATCTATTTGTGTCTTCATCCCAGAGATCTGCCACCTTAGCCTCTTTGTCACCCACAAGGCCATATACCCGTGGGTAGTGAGTATGTAATACACCCAAAGATGACCACTTTTCCAACCAGAGAAGAAAGGATTTTCCATCCCCACAGGCTGGTTGGAAAAGGTCCCAATTCTCCTTCATAGCTGCCACCACTGAGCTCCAAAAAGGTGATGCTTTGATGGGGGAAAGTCTATTTGCCACAGAATGTGAAGCACCATATGTTCCTCTGATCACTTTCGCCCATGATTTATTTTCCCCTTGGAAAATTTTTATTGCCCACTTCAACAGTAGAGAATCATTAAACTCCTTCAAGGATCTAATTCCACGCCCCCTTGCTTCTTTGGTGTACACATACTATCCTACTTTACCGGTTGGAGGAAGCATCCATCATGTTTCGCCCCCTTCCAAAAGAAACATTCTCATTATATCTAGGCGCTTCTAAATTACTTTAGGAGCTTTAAAAACTGAAAACATAAAGACTGGCATTGTTGTGACAACAGAGTTCAAGAGGATCAACCTTCCCCCCTTTGAGAGAAATTTATTGCTCCAACATTTGAGATATCGAGTGACTGCATTCACACGTTTGAAATCCTACATGATCGAGTCACCCAAGCACTAATCCTGCAATCTCTTGACTAGTCTCAACCCTTCGAGATCATGTGCAATGCGTCTGACTAAATTGTAAGAGCAGTGCTGGGTCATAAAATCGACGGGAAATCGGTGGTCATATATTGCACCAGCAAGACACTAGATGAGGCTCAACATAATTACATGATTACAGAGAAAGAGTTGCTGGCTGTAGTATTTGGCCTAGAGAAATTCAAGTCATACCTTTTGAGCTCCCACATCATCATATACTCGAATCACACTGTAGTGAGGCACTTACTCATGAAGAAGGGACAAAGCCTATATTAATCCACTGGATCTTGCTGTTACAAGAATTTGATCTTGAAATTCGTGACAAGGCAGGAAAGCAGCATGTGGTAGCTGACCATTTGTCCCTTCTTCCTTCTTTGATCATTGACCCTTCCGAACATATCATGGAGCATTTTTTGGATGAGCACCTCCTGACAGTTGGTACAGAACTTCCTTGGCATGCTGATATGGTAAACTATTTGGCATCACACCAGATTCGATCTGATTTGCCAAAAGCCACGAAAGACAAATTGATTTCAGATGCCAAATACTTTGTCTGGGAAGCTCCATACCTATTCCGCATTGGTGCTGATCAAATCATCAAAAGATGTGTCCCAGAGTCAGAGCTCAATGACATTTTGTCCTTTTGCCACGACTAAGCCTCTAGTGGTCACTTCTCTAGACATAAAACTGCAGCAAAAATCCTCCAGTGCGGCTTCTATTGGCCCACGATTTTCAAATATGCATACAATTATTGTAAGGCATGCACTCGTTATCAGACCTTAGGCAACGTGAGCAACTACAACATAATGCCTTTGCAGCCAATTCTCATGTGTGAGATCTTCGACATTTGGGGGATTGACTTCATGGGTCCCTTCCTAAATTCCAATGGTTTTGAGTACATTTTCTTAGCTTTGTACTACATGTCCAAATGGATCGAAGCCATCCCAACCCAAACCAATGATCATAAAGTTGTAATCAAATTCATTCATCAGCACATCTTTTCTCGGTTCGGTGTCCCACGAGCTATCATCTCTGATTGAGGGACCTACTTCGCGAATGTGCACTTCCAATCCCTGATGAAAAAGTACAGGGTGTCGCATCGTATCTTGACTCATTATCACCTCCAGACTAATGGATTGGCTAAGCTATCCAATAGGGAAATCAAGAAGATCCTTCAAGTCACTGTTCATCCTGACAGGAAAGACTGGTCTACACGCCTTCCAGAAGCCTTGTGGGCCTATAGGACCACCCATAAGACCCAATTAGGAATGTCTCCTTTCATACTCATGTACGGGAAGGCGTGTCACCTCCCCATAGAAATGGAGCACAACGCCTACTAGGTAGTATGGAAGTGAAATCTGGATCTCATGGAGGCTATAATCCACCATCGGTTGCAAATGAGCGAGATTGAGGAACTACACAATGAAGTGTATGAGAACTCGCAAATCTACAAAGAGTGGGTCAAAGCCTTCCATGATAAGCATATTTCACGGAAAATTTTCATCTTGGTCAAAAAGTATTACTCTTTGATGCCAAACTCAAGCTCTTCCCAGGAAAACTCAGAGCAAAATGGATTGGACCATTCCTCGTGAGACAGGTGTCTGGAAATGGAGCCGTCAAAATCAACAAACTTAGCCACAACTTAGAACCCTTTATCGTGAACAATCAAAGACCCAAACCGTTCTTCGAACTTAACGACTTGAATCAAGCTGAAGTATCTTTTGATCTCCATTCTCCCTAAGCTTCATTGCGCCCAGCTAATGGTGTTAAACTTAGTGCTTAACGGGAGGCAACCCATCAATTTTGAAAAACTTGAAACCCTTTATGACCTATTTTTTTGCTGAAATCATATTGCACTTTAGGGTTCATCCGTTAGAACAGCCGACTCCACCTTTGATACTTATATCAGAGCTAGAAAGTATCTGCAACAGTCATTCTAACCCATTCACCACCCACCTATTCTAATGTACGATTTGAACTAAACTTGAACCCACCTAATTTACAATGAGGGCATTGCAAATTTTAGGCATGGGGGTATTAAAGTACAAAATGCGATGAGAATCAATTCATGGAGGGGTTTTATCAAAAGAAAAAAGGAAAGGAGAGATCAAAGTGAGTTGAATTGAAAATAATTGAGAGAAGAAGAGAAAAGAAAAGAGAAAAGAGGAGCAATCAAAAGGAAAGAAATGAGATAGTCCCTTGTAATTGAGTATGGAATTTACCTAACCTCTAGGCTGGATTGATGATGAATTAAGACCTGGAAGGCTAAAACTTAGGAGATTAGTGATGAGTATCAACCTTAGGCCTTTTGGACCTGTTTCAGGGTTTAAACACTTAAGTATTCGTTAAGATCTGGATCAGTCCTCAAGAGGTTGAGGAAAGTGCGACGCTGATGTAGTAGGTATAAGGCTTAGGGATTAGTCAACCGCATTGTCTGCCCTTTAGTTTGCAAGACTTGGTAACCTAAGCACCCAAAATCACACACTAGTCTGGTTTAGTGCGCTTAATAAAGAAATCATGCCAAAAGTGTTCTATTATGAAAAGTCATCTCAAAGATCTAGTTTAGGAGTGACTCGAAAATATAAGTTGATTGGACGAGTTCCCGACGTGGAGAGGTCATAAATTCCCCTTGAAGATGCGTAATAACATATCATCTCCACAGTGCTTGTCTCCTAGGATATCTAAATATCCTACTGGGGGGCATGTAAGCACCTTATGCTGGTTCAGGTGCCATGGGCGAGATTATCCCGAAATGTCAATTGCTATGGCCTGAATTTAGCTACAAAATGCCATGGGTAGTACTATCCCGAAGTGTCGAAAGCCAGGTTCTGGGGGTTGCCATGGGCAGAGCTATCTCGAAGCATCGATTGCTAGGGACCATTCGTGGATTGATGGTAGGGACAAGGAATCGGATACATATCGTGTTTAGGGCCAATCTGAGGTTGGATTTATGGAAATATAAAAAGAAAAGAGAGAAAACTTTTAAAATGAAAAAACCTTCTCTATCTTTCTCTCGTCAAATTGCACTAGCAAACTGAGCTTGGACATGACATGTCTATGCATGGGTGCTTTAAGTGCTAGGATCTAGGCATGGGGATACGATGGGAACACCATCATAGGCCCTAACTAGCCACTTTTAGTCAGGTATGATTGATAAATGCTCCTACGTAATCATCTGAGGGTTGTAATTCCATATTATTCTGATTTGAGAAAAGAATGGGAAAATAGGGTTAATTCTGTAATTTTAATAGCATATCAGAAACACAGATTAACCACAGGGTCACTTAGGGGTTAAATAAAGGTCAAATAAGCTTAAAAGTCCAAAAAGTTGGTCGACATTGTCAGAAATGGGGTTTCACACATTTTGAGAACCGAAATAACACATAAAACCCTAATTATCAACCCAGTTAAATTAAAGAGGTTTTGGTCAGTATAAAATTCATCTAAACCTCCTTAAATTCATAAAAGATATTCTAAGAGGTTTGGTACTCTTTCTTTGACCAACTAAACCCATGTTGACCTACAACAGTGTCTCAGACGGAATTTTACCCTAATTGAGGCTTATGTGCAAATTTCCCAGCCAAAAGTGGTCAAAACTGAAATCTAACTTCACCATTAGATTCCTTGGGTAAAACTTAGGTTGGTACCAAAATTTGGGCCCAATCAGAGTCCATCTTGACCAAGTTTGCAATTTAGCCCTCTAAAACTCTATTTCTTACATGTATCCCCTCAAGTTTTGAATTATTTGCAAAAGGGCCCCTATCTTCTCATCATTTTATTCACTTTTATCCCTACAACCATTGGCGGTGGGAATGCATCTTTAGCAAGGATCAAGGGAGGTTTTCTTCCTTAAATTAGATCTAATCTCC
Organism: Thalassia testudinum; assembly: GCA_037157565.1. Taxonomy (NCBI): domain Eukaryota; kingdom Viridiplantae; phylum Streptophyta; class Magnoliopsida; order Alismatales; family Hydrocharitaceae; genus Thalassia; species Thalassia testudinum. Next base: position 38,358,231 of record JAZHRO010000014.1, read on the forward strand.
TCCAAACTTGGAGGGAAGATCCATGAGAAGTTGCTCAATCTACTAGACCACATCTCAACATCCAAATTAAGCTTCTGAGCTCGAGCAAACTCAAGATTTCTAGGGATTCTTCTCAGTAAAATTTCCAGCTAATCAAGCCTCTTCCCAAGCTTGGAGCTCATCCTCAACACTTGGAAAAGACCCCCATCGCCTGACCGTCCTCCTTAGCGCAGTTTAAGGCCAGAAAAACCCTCTTCTCTTCCTTCCTCCACCTGTTCCGACCAAGCTTCAGCGACCCTTCTATTCTACCTTCGTCACCCTCTACCACTAATGATAGGCAGAGGGAACCTTCTTCCCTCCATCTTCCGCTCCTTGCCGTACCCAGCAGGAGCCCTCTCTTCCTTCGACATCGTCGTTCACCCTTACTGGAGTGTTCATCTTCCCTGATGCCGACCCATCACTGTCGACATTAAGCTCCCTCCGTTTCGCCTCCTAGCACCACCAAATCTCTCCCTCTCCTTCTCCTCTTCATTTTTATCTAACCACATTTCACTTTTGACCACCACACACATTGCAGCACCTCTGTCTTCCATTACGCTGGCAAAGCTTTGGTGACATCATACGAGCGCTATAGACCACCAAACCGATTGCCACCGAGTTCGCAAGCTCCACCTCATCTTACAGATCAAAAGCCCTAAAGAAATTTTGGGTTTTGCTCACTCACGTACTCCACCGAACACAAGCACTCACGCACGCTTCCTTCGTCACCGTCAGCACTTCACTGAGCACTACACACCTTAAATCCAACATCATCATGTTCACCACTTCATGATAAAGATTTTGAGCTATTTTGATTGGGCTGTAAGGCCGTATTTGTGCTTTTTAGGTCTGATCGGAGCTCTGCCGCTTCAACCTTCTCCGACCTCGGCTGTAATTCTTCGACCGACTTCATCCTTGTTACTCCCTTCAGGTGTCACGGAATCTCTTCTCGACTCATTCCAGGTCCTCAATTGAGGCAACAGGTATCAGCTTCAACTCCAATTATAGCACCACCCAGCTGCAGCTCGTACGAAGAAGCTACTCACTTTAGTCCCACATCGGGGATTTTGGAGCTCTTAGTGCCACATAAAAGGATTTCGAGAAAGAGGATATTCTCCTCAGCACACAGGGCGAGGTCCCACTCACCGCACGTGCATACACCTCACCTGCTATACTCCCCAGTGGGTCTGGTTTGTAGTTCGCTTACCCGGATACCCGTATACCCGATATTGTTCACCTGGGTCTGAGTTGAGAATCAAGAAAGACAATCGAGGAGGGGGGAGGGTTTTGTTCTCCTACCTTGGGAATCATGCTCTCCCTCTCCTCTCTCAACAATTAGTTGCTGCTAAGCCTTTCAGAGGTCCTTATGCTTGGTGCTGTGAGACCCTTGTGTCTCTACTGAGCTACTGAGTTAAGGCGTCTCTGTGCCTTTCCCGACATCTAAGCCTTGTGCTTGTGCTGGTTCTATTCTGATACTGTAGTGAATATTTGGGATATTTTATTATGACTACTATTCAATTATTTGAGTTGATTGTTGAACTTAACATTAGGGTTAATTGGTGGTTCAAACCACCATTTTAACCCCATCTTTTTGCACTTTGACTCTTAGATTTTATTGAAATAATGTTCTGAGGATTATTGTGGTTTTGATTACACATTCTTCTTGATATTGTGATTAGTGAATTGAAATTACCAATTTTCTCCTTGTAAACGACCTCGAACTCAATTTCCTGATTTCGAGTTTTATAAATTTAAGTGTTGTCGCTATTTTTGTCCTATACTATGACACATACTTCTAAAAGACAATTTTCGTGCACCAATAGGCATTGACGTACATTGAGTAGAAGATATGGATGACTATGCGATCGTGCTAGAAGACATGACAGAGGAAGACGAAGAGGGAAAGGTGGTTGAACTCCTCAGAGAAAATGAGAGGAATGAGATAGAAGTCGTCAGAGAGTGGATAACCTACGAGCAATCTCAGTTGGGGGAAGATGGTAGGGAGTTGCTAATGGAGATCAAAGGTGTGGAGGACTATTTATAGTTAGTAGCAGAGGTCTAGGTGGATGTACCTGATTAGATGATGTCTGGAAGCATCGAAAAGTTCATCGTCATCTCTGACAATGGTGAGTTTTCCAGGTGTCATCTGAGGCATGAGCATATGATCCAAACTGTTGGATCTGTAGTGTTTGTTGCAAGGAAACTTGTTGCACACGGTAAAGAAGGGTAGCCCTCCGATGCTAAGGACATTGGACCAGAAACTCAATAGTGTACGCTGGCTGTTGGTTCTGATGAGAAGAAATAAAAAAGGAAATGTTTAGGGACTTAATTGCAAATATGAAGGACCTAGTTGCATAAAAAGGACTCAATTGTCATGAATCCTAGGGGTTAAAATGCAAAAATTGACTTTTGAAGCTTTTTTTTAATTATTTATTTTTCAACTTTTTATATATTATTATAAATTTAGTAAATAATACATTTATGACAAGACATTACATTTTTTCCCCTTTTAGCTATATTTATTTAAATGATTAACTTAATTAGATTAATTAACAACTTAGGTTATAAATTAATACAAATTATATTAAATACTTTATATATAGCTCAATGGCTATGATTGAGTCCTAATTATTAAATAAACTTAAATAACATTAATTATACCTTAATTTAGTGATTTTAGCATATTGTTAAGGTCCTTATTATTTTCCTTTATTATATAATTAACCCTTAAGTAATGTTATTCATTATTAATTAGCCAAGGAAACTGGCTAATTTATGTGAATCAGGAGCCATGGTAAGTTTCTCATCACTAGATAATGTTAAAAGTTATTACCTCCTAACTTACTTGGAGTGGGGTAAGAGATCGCCACCCATGTCAATGTCGCCAGGACATCCGGCCGCCTTAATTCTAAATGAGCTATAGGGCTAAAATCCATTATCTTTTTCGCATCTACCTGCACCTCCGGATCAATTTCATGAGCAACAGGTGGGAAGTCTTTTTTAGGAGGACCATACCACGTGCATGGGACTTCTAGTTTCTCCATGTTGTGGAGAAAGAAAAAGTGGCAATCCTGTCCTTTCAAACTATTCGACAGATCAGTGATCCTATAATTAGTACACCAGCTATACAAGGTATATGTACTAGAAGGAGGTTTTCCCCTTTTCACTTTAAGGGGCATCAATCCAAAAATAATGTGGAATAGTCCCACTCGTGGACGAATCCCAAGATGAAAACAAATGGCTGTTAAAGCATTTAAAATAGGCCAGCAATTGAGACTTAATTGCAAGGGCACAAGTTGGTAGTAATGAAGGAAAGAAGTTAAAAAGGGATTTAATGGCACTCGCAAGCCATTCTCTATTGCATATTTACAACTAATGAAAAAATCATCCTTCCCCATTGAACACGAACGGGTTATGGCCCCGGGGGCAGGAAAATGGACTTCACCAAGTCTGTGTGCGGACGAAAATTCCTGAATGTCGACATTGCTATGAAAATCTAAATGGGAAGTATAGGACCTCAGGGTGTCACGAGAGAGCCCTATCGAAGAGGAGGTCGACTCACCTTTCCTTGCGATCCCAAACATCTTGGCAAGCAAAATTATTTTCTTCTCCGACGATGGGAAGTCCTGAACGGTGGTGGTGCAAGCACTGTTAGGGTTTATCTCTGAGATAGTAAAGAGGGCAGGGGCAATAAATTCCCCCACCTACCCTTATTTATAACCACCTTCAGCGGATTTCAAATCTCATAAGCGTCGCTTTATCGGAGGACAATTAATGCCCCTACACAAATAATCATTACGTAGCAATTTGACAGCAGCGAAAATCCTATGTTACATTCTACTTCCTAAGGCAAGGATTTTCTTTTATCATTATGGTAATTAATGTTAGTCTTATCCACACAAAATGACAAACTCTATTAGTACCTTAGTTTTGATGTACCAAAATTATGTTATCTATCAGACTAATCTTTCAGGACTCTATCATTGACTCATGAAAAGAAATAAAGCTCTTTAAAGTCGTTTGATGAGTCTTTTCATTTATTGACTCTAGAATACTTGTACAGAAACTAAAATGTTTTTCTCGGTACACATAATTTTCCTAAAATCAAAGTTTTTAGGTTAATTTATCAAGAAATTAGTAAAATGATCGACCAAACAACTTTGATCGACCAATCAATTAGGCTAATCGATCAAATCTAGTCAAATTAGGAAGTTCATAAAAATGCCTTTTAATTGATTAAAAGCTTAATTAATATACTAATCAATGATCGATCAAATAACTAGTTTGACCGACCAAAAGCTATTTTGATCAACCAAACTACCTTAATTGATTGACCAAAAACATTTTAAAAACTTTCCTTCTAGGTTAATTTTCTAGTATAAATAGAGGACCTTAGTAGCCTTTTTCTACAAAACAATCAAAATGAAATATCTCTAGAAAAAGAGCTTTTGTGCCTTCATCTCTATAGTGCTTCTATGCTTCTGCTTCCATGCTTTCTAAAGCACTCCGATCAAAAGGCCTCTGCTAAAAACATCAGTTTGATTTTTCCTTTAAGGTTCCATAGGATTATATTGTATTTCCTCTACTCTACTATTTTGATCTAGGTCCTAACTTGTTTTGGGAAGACCCATTGTTGTTATTATGCTTCTCCTCAGGTTGTTAAGAGAAGGGAATTTGTAAGAGTTTATGCCACCCTCATTCAAGTGGTGCATTAGTGGATTGACTAGCTTTACTAGTCGAGAAAATCCTATGCTGGGAGGGTTAGGTAGTGATTTTTACTCGAGAGGATTTCCACTACAAATTCAGGGGCACTCATGTATGAATTTTTGTGGCTTGTGCTCATCTCACTTTACAGTTATTTTTTCAAATTGTCGTATATACTATTCACCCTTCCCCTCTACTATAGCACTTTAGATCCGCAGGACTCTCATTTGGTATTAGAGCCTAGTTCGTCCAGAAAATGTCAAAGTCCCCTCCTGACATGTATGCTGAGGGGCAATTTGCAATTTGACCTTTGTTGTTCGATGGTACAAATTATGGATATTGGGAGACCAGGATAGAGATATTCCCAGAATCCATGGACTTTGAAGTTGGTGCAAGGGCACCACGATCGTTGATTTTGATGATAACAAAACACTTGTGATTTAACATTTGCATTTTAGTTTATAAGTTTCTGGATAAATGCAAATGGATGCAAGTGTGGAGTTCAAGCTCGCATCCATGGTGGATTGGAGGAGCTTGATGGAGGAGAAGGAGCTTTGCTTGGAGTGAGAGCTTGAAGAAGGGAGGAGATAAAGAATAGGATAGAAATATTTTTTCTTGTATTTTGTATTCTTATATTTATTTGTCTTGTACTTTGCTATTTTATTCTTTAGATTCTTTTAAAGAGCCAAAAATACCTTACCTTAGTCCTAGGAAACCTTACACCTCACTAGGACACTTAGACAAACACTTAGAAAACTCATAAAATCAACATAGGCATTAGACAGCTTAATCAGACATCCAATCTAGACCTCAGATGTCTGATCATGATCTTTAAAACATTTGACCTTCTATCTAGATGTCCACAAAACTTAGGATGGACTTAGTGCATTCTGTCTTTTGATTTCTATCATGCAGCACATAGTCTAGACGTCTTAGAAAATGTCTAAAGACCTTGCCAAACATCCAACTAGAGGATCATTGCTTGTCAGGCATAATCTTAGAACATTAATTCTTAATCAGACTTACAACTACTTTCAAACATTCGTAGAGCATCCCAAACATCTGATAAATAGACGTTATGCTAAGATCTGATACAAATCACCTTTTGTTAGACCTAATAGCCATTTAAGCCTTAGGAAATCAATTCCTGCAGATATTTCTCATTCCAGGCATCCAGACATCTTGTCCGACGTCATACATGTCGCCTAACCCATTTTACATTAGAACCCTGTTTCAACCTGGTGAAAACAGGAAGTAACCCGTATAGAATTAGATGTCTAATTATTGTCCCAGACGTCTTAAAAGTGATTCGTAGGCGTCCATCTTGATTCAACCCATTTTAGATAATTAACCCCTTTAGATCAGACGATCAATCTCTATATTAGATGTAGCCCAGACATCTGACCTTAAAATCAGATGTCTGATAATCCTGTCAGAACCATAATGACACTAATTTCGACCTGATTTGCCTTGGATTTGTTTCCAACGGCTACCTAAGCCTTCCAAAGCCTTCCTAAGGGTTCCTGAGCCATCTATAAATAGAGGATGACCATTCCTTTGTTTGGTACACCAAGTAATACTACTTTCCACCACAATTGTGTCAAAGAAGAGATCATCAAGTAGAGAAGTGTCATTTCTATCCAAGATCTTCTAGCATACACTAGAGAGCACCATCCACGTTGTGCACCTACTCCCCTACCTACGAATAGGAGAGTGCCATCGTGCCATTGCATAGATCACGCACTCCACGTCACTAGCTGATGCACTTCCATCAAAGGGAAGTTCCCTTTGCCTATAGTAGCTAGTTAGATTTATACTTTGTAGCTTTATAGATAATTATATTATTGTCTATGGTTGAGTATTCACATTGTGAATTCTCGTCTCCTTTGCAAGACAAAAAACTCCTTGTGAAGAGGAGGGGTTTAAGGTATGCTACCCTCGTACATAGTAGCGTGGTTGTAAGAGGTTAAGTCACCCTCATTTAGGTGACTTGGATAGTGGATTTGATTGACTAGGTCGATCAGGAAATCCTAAACCGAGAGATTTAGGTGATGGTTTTTACTCAGGTTTGGGTTTCCACCTAAAAATCTCTTGTGTGTTTGTGACATTGCATATTTGTGATTGTTTGTATTTTATTCCACATTATTTGTGCATCACGCACATCTCACCCCCACTCCCCTTAAGGGATCTATAGTGTGGGATGTAATCGCTTCAAAGTACACTCGCCTTGAGATAAAGGGAGTAGCTATAACTCCATATTAGAAGAAGATGGCCACTCACAATTCTAAGGTGATGAATGACATCTTCTGTGGACTTTCGAAAGAAGAATTCAATCGAGTGTCTACTTGCAAAATAGCTCATGAGATCTGAAGTATCTTGGAAGTCACTCATGAAGGTACCTCCAAGGTAAAGGAAACTCGAGTTAATTTACTAAACTAGAAATATGAGTTGTTCGGGATGGAAAAGGGGGAGTCAATCAAAGAGTTGTACACAAGGTTTACCAACATTGTAAACTCCCTAAGAAACTTGGATCAAGACAGCAAAAATGAAGCCTTGGTGAGGAAGACTTTTTGATCTCTCACTAGCGATTGGGAAACAAAGACTACTGCCATCCAGGAGTCAAAGGATTTCACAACATTACAACTGGATGGCCTGATCGACAATCTCAAGGCATATGAAGTTCAACTTTAGCACATGACGAGAATGAGAATGAAGGAACAAAGAAGAAATACATAGTGCCCGAAGCTAATGACTACTCAGACTAATTAGGTAGTGTGGAAGAAGATGACATTGCCCTTATAGAAATTCAGAAAGTTCCTAACAAGAGGAACTGGAGAAAGAAGAAGGAAGATTCAAAGGAAGATGCTGTCATCTGCTACAACTACAAAAGGAAGGGACATATTCGAAAGGATTGTCCACTTCTTAAAAGGATGACAGAAAGAAAGAAAACAAAGTTCTCCAAGAAAGATGGAAAGAAGGCTCTTCAAGCAACTTGGGATGAGTCTAACTCAAGCTTAGAAGAAGAAGAAACCTCTGGTGAAGAAGCACTTCTAGGACTTATGTCTCTAGATGATGAGGTAACCTCTTTCACACCTGATGAGTTATTAGAAGCTTTTTATGAAATGAATGCTGTAGCTAAGTCTCGCAAAGCTGAAAATAGAAAACTAGCAAAAACTCTAGATGAGGAAAATACACAAAAAGAAAAACTTGCTTTACAAAATCAAGAGCTATCTCTTGAAATCACAACACTTAAAGCACATATGGATGACTTCAAGCTAGATATTGATGAACTTAAACAAAAATCTGCTACTCTTGCAAATGATCCAGCAAAGTTTACAAAAGGAAGTCACAATCTTCACAAATTACTATGAACACCAAACCAAACTACCACAAGATTTGGGTTAGGATATAAACCTAAAAATGATCATGAAGCATCTAGTACTAATTCCAACCAAAAAATTGATAAAGGTAGTTTGCCTAAATAGGCAACACAACTAACAATCGTGGACCCAAACGAAAATGGGTACCAAAACACATCTGGAAATCCCGTTTTGTAGGTCATAAAGATCAAGTGGATTATAAAAGTTGGACTTATCGTGAATCTAATGGAAGCTTGAAGCCAATGTATAGATCCTATGATGCCTGTCCTCACAGAGTTGCACAAATGACAAGACCAAGGAAAAAGAAGATGGATCATGGCAATGGGTGTTCAAAACACATGACAGGAGAAAAAGACCTGTTACTACAACTCAACTTCAAGAAAGGTCGTATAGTTACGTTTGGGAACAACCACAAGGGTTGTATTATTAGCACTAGCTAAATTGGTAACTCATCTGCCTCTTTTGATAATGTACATTTAGTTAAAGGATTAAAACATAACCTACTTAGTGTAAGTCAAATATGTGAAAAAGGTTATAACATCTATTTCACCTCAAATGGCTTTAAAATAAAAGACAAACAAACTAAGCAAACCCTTCTCAAAGGTCACAAATACAAAGATATTTGTATTGTCAACTTTGACAAGTGCAACAGCTTTGAATGTGTAGTCGCATCTAACAATGAGGCAATATTCTGGCACAAACAACTAGGACATGTCCACTTGAAAACATTAGTAAACTTGCGAAACATGAGCTAGTCAAAGGTTTGCAAACAATCAATTTCAAGAAAATCAAAGTTTGAGATTGATGTGAAATTGGTAAACAAACCAAAAATTCTTTTAAACTAGAAAGGATGGATAGCACTTCTCAACCCTTGGAATTGCTTCACTTAGACTTATTCGAACCAACTAAATCTGAAAGCTTGAGTGGGTGTCAATATTGTCTTGTCATAATTGATGACTTCTCTAGGTTTACCGGTGTATCTTTCCTAAAAAGTAAGGACTATTGCATTTGAAAATCATCACATTTAGGAAAATATCACATTGTAGTATAGCGATGAAAATCAATGCGACATTTGAATTTATAATGCTTGAAAAGCCATGAGTTCTGAGGTCATTAGTAGGGAGCAATTGTAACAAATCAATCCATTAATCACAATATTTAGAGAAAATAATGCAAGTGAATCAGATAAAAAAATGATATTCAATAGAGAGCAAGAATGTATCTCAAACGTTAGGGATAAAAATATAAAAATAAAGGACTAAAAATGGTGGTTGAAACCACCAATTAAGCCATGTAATTAAGCACTAATCCTAATCAAATTTCTCAACAATGGCTTTTAACCACTAATCCACATCAACACAGAATATCCACATCAAACCCAAAAGCTAAATGTTGCAACAGTAATCCTCAACCAAGGTCAAACATCAGTCATAAATCTTAGACGGCTTAAGTGTTCAAAGCCTCGACAGTTCCTCAGAAATTTGCCTTAGTGTTAAGCAAGGGCATAAATCTCGAGGAGCAAAACCTCCCCCTTCCTCCTTAGATTTCCTTCTGTTTAACTTTTCCAGAACCAGGTGAATAGTAGCCGGGTATTCGGGTTAGAGCCCAGACCCACATGCATGAGGTCATAGGAGAGGGCATGCGTGGCACGTGCGGATGAGGGGACCACACCCCCGTAAGTACTGAGGTGATAAGCTCACAGCTCAAAAATAATTTATGAATGTTTCTAATCTTGCCACCAACGATGTGGGACTAAGTTGGTGGCGTTTCTTCACGTGCAACCATAGTGGATTTCTTCATTGAATTGGAGCTGAACCTTGCTATTGCTGCTTGATTAAAGGTGCAAGAACCTTCATGAAGTGAAGCCGCGTTGAGTGAATGTGGTCTTGAGTCCAATAGTGGTCGGTATACGGTGGACGGAGAGGAAGATGATGATGGTAATGGCAGTCCTTTGATGGAATATGAAATCCACAAAGACAGCCTCGTGGCCCAATTAAAAGAGCTCAGATGCTTCGTCGAACCATGGTGAGTGCAATGGTGGGGTTGGTTTAGTGATTGGTGGTGTAGGGCAGCCGATCGGTGTTGGAGAAGGCAGTGAAAGCGTGAAGTGTTCGATCAACCAAAATAGTAGCCGAAGCCCTCAACTTTTTGAGGGCTTTTGGCCTAAGAGGTGAGATGGAGCTGATGGTTCTGGTAGTGAGGCATTTGATGGTCGGCGGTGGCCACGCGACCTCGTCAGAGGAGTGGCTGATGCTAGGGAAGATGGAGAGGGAGCACGGTGGTCGGTGGTTAATCCTAGGATCAAATGAGGTAGAGATGACCTAGAGAGGGAGAGGAAGTGTCTAGGAGGGCTTAGGGAGTGAGAGGAAGATGGCGGCATTTGGCATTGATCGACTGGACACGAAGAAGATGAAGGTGATGGCGAGGAAGAACGACAACAATGAAGGAGGGGAAGGCCTTTGCTTTGGCCGACGAGAGGCAGAAAAGAGAGAGGAAGACAGAGGGCCAGTCAATTTGACAGTTGGCTGGTCAGAGGAGATTGGAGAGGGTTTCCAGAGGAGAAGGTGCGGTTTACTGCAGGAGAAAGAAGAGGTGTTTTCCGGTCAAAACTTGGCTGGTTTGAACCATGGGACTTCGGGGGGTTTATACAGAGCTCAAATACGAGCTCTAAATGAAGAAAAGAGGTTGATTGAGTCTGGGTTTTGGAGGTAAAAGTTTTTCAAATTTCTTGAACTTGCCTGACCTCTAAGATCAATCTCGATCTCTCAAATGGGGTTGGTTGGATTCCCTATCATCTGAACAACAATCCCTCTAATTCTGGAGGGATTTGATGCTGATTTGAGAGAGATTTCCTCTCTCAAAGGTCGGATGCAAATACATTCACATGTAACGGAGGTAGGGACCTAGATGTGAAAATGAAGACAAAGATAGGGGGCAATTTGTAATAGACTTGAAACTTACGGGTATAAATGTAAGAACTAGAGTTTTTAGGGATTAAAATGCAAACTAGGTCAAGATGGACTCTGATTGAGCCTAAATTTTAGTCTTAACTTAATTTGGACCCGAGGAATCTAATGGTAACTTGAATTTGACTTTTGACCATGTTTGACTAAGTAAATTGCATAAAAGCCCAAATTAAGGCATAATCCCGTCTGAAACTTTATTCTAGGTCAAAATGGGTTTAGATGGTCAAAACAAAGGTACCAAACCTATTAGAATATTTTTATATTAATTTTATGAGGTTTAGATTAACTTTACCCTAATTAGAACCTTTTCAATTTAAGTGGGGTTGATAATTAGGGTTTCAGTACTATTTTAACGCTCAAAATGCATGAAACCCTGATTCAGTCAGGGTAGACCCACTTTTAGACTTTTATGCTCATTTGACCTTTCATTAACCCCTGAGTAATCCCATGGTTAATCTGCATCTGTGATGTGCTATTAAAATGATAGAATTAACCTTACTTTCTTGTTTTCTCCCCAAATTAGATTGGTGCGAAATTGTGACCCTCAGATGATCAAGTATGAGAATTTACCAGTTGAATCTGACTATTTATGGCTAGTTAGGACTCATGATGGTGTTATCATCATACCTCCAAGCCTAGCTTTTTCTAGTCCCTAGCAAAATCCTATGGTTCAAACTAGATTCTAAGCCAGATGTACCCATCAGGATGCTTTACTAAGCCGCATCTCTAGAAATCAGATCAAACTACCAACAATAGGCCTAGATGTACTCAAGTACCAACCAAGATCTTGACCTGAGCAGCCTCTACCTTGGGTCTACCGTAAAGGTTTCTAAGGCCCACAAAAATGCCAAGAGGTTCATTGACCCCAGCAGTTAAAGCACCCATGCGTAGACGTATCAAGTCTAGGTTCAGTTTGCCAATGCTTTTTTGATAAGTGAGATAGAGATGGATATTTATTCTGAGAGTTTTCTCTCCTCATTTTTACATTCCCCTAAATCCAGCCTCAAATTGGTCCTAAACATAGTCTGTATCAGGTTCCTTGTCCCCACCATCAATCCTTGAAGGGCCCTTGGCTTTCGATGCTTCGTGACAATGCTGCCCATGGAAACCCCTAGAACCCTGGCTTTTGACACTTTGGCATAGTGCCTCCCATGGTATTTTATAGCTAAATTCAAGCCTTGGCAATCGACATTTGGGGATAATCCTGCCCATGACACCTAAACCAACACAAGGTGGTGCTTACATGCCCCCAGTAGGATAGTTAGATATCCTAGGAGACAAGCACCAAGGAGACGATATGTTATTACACATCTTCAAAGGGAGTATTTTTAATTCCACCTCTCTGCACTGGGAACTCGTCCAATCAACTTGTGTCTTCGAGTCGCTCTTAAGCAGATCTTCTGGAAAACCTTTTCAGAACAGAACACTTTTGGTATTTTTCTTCATTAAGCGCATTGAACCAAACTGGTGTGTGATTTTTGGTTGCTTAGGTTACCAAGTCCTGCAAACCAAAGCGCAGGAAATGGGGCTAAATAATCCCTAAGCCTTAGACTTAATACATCAACTTCTCACTTTCCTCAACATTTTGAGGATTAATCTAGATCTTAACAAATACATGAGTGTTTAAGCCCTAGGATAGGCCCAAGAGGCCTAAGGTAGGTATCCATCACTAATTTCCTAAGTTTTAACATTCCAGGTCATAATTGATCATCTGATCCAGCCTAGAACCTAGGTAAGTTCCATACTCAATTACAGGGACTATCACATTTGGTCAAGAGTGCATTTGAGTCTAGAAGATTCTTTTGGGGCAGCGACGAAGAGTTGATCTTAGTCGTTGGATGGAAATATGCCTTGATGAGAGGGTGGAGACTGGCGACGTAGCGAGCTTAGAGTTGTTGGATGTCGATCCAATGCTCCTGATCTCTCAGTGGAAACACCTTTGAGGAGGGGCAACTAGATGGCGTCACGTGGTGCCATTTTGGCCATCCATCTTCTTTACTTTGTAGATGACGCCACGGATGTTGGATTGGATTGATTTTCACGTCATTGGGCTAAAATCATCAATCTGAATCCATCCGTGTAGTTGGATTTGTCATTTGAGGTCTGGATTGGTGCCACATTATCTCTTGGCATTTGATCTTCCTTAGACTGCATAATGCACTATGAGACTTCAATCTGGATGATTTCGGAGGTGTTAGACTCCGATCATCATTCTGATCAGATTCGTATAGTTGGATCATCAATCCAAGATCCTAAAATAAATCTTCTTCTCTCCTGGCAACAAAAGAATGCTAATTAACCTATAATTTACACAAACTATTCGAAATGTGGAATGATGCATGATATGCAATATTTATAACATGGAATGCATCTCTAAGCTTAGGAACATGCATAAATAGGCATTTTATCATAAGTGGATGTGTATACATCAGGTAGCAAGGATATGGTACATCTCTTGATCTCATAGGGATTGTCGCCTCCAGGTTATGTAGTGTAGGGCCTAGGTGATTGGTCGGAATGAAATACACCTTAAGGCTCCTTTGACTAGCCATTTCTTCCCTAGGGTGGTTTCTTCTTAAGATTCTTTCAGGTTTAGCTAAATGCTCTAACCATCTCCTAAGGGAACACCGCCCAAACATGCACTACCAAACATAAACAAACACAAGTTAGAAGAACTTTTTAGGTCTTTAATCAGTTAAGGCCTTTGAGATTTAAGTCCAGTTGTAGGTGACAATACATATTGGTCAATCAATTACGTACCTATTGTTGACCTACGAAATTCCTTAATAATGACCTAATTAGAACTTTAGAGATCCTCCCTAAAGACCAAAAAGTTTAGTCATCACCAAACACGACAAAGAGGGATGCAAGTAGGGTCAAGCCCTTCCTTTGAAGCATTTCTTTCATGTTGCTTCTTAACTACCCTCAATCCGCAAGGTTTGGAGGCAATCTTAGTTTTGGACTATATTTTGGGTCACCTCAATGTCCTGCAATAGGAGGCTCTTTCCTAGAGGTTCCAACCTAGGAGTGTCTAGAATGCGTGCCTCGGTGCAAAAATGTCATACACGTGTGCACTCACCGGAAAAAAAATTAGAATTTTGAATCGCAACACAATGTCTCAAATCAACTCCTTGGGTTTTAATGTGTTCCTCCTTAGTCCTTTTTAGAAAATTTACCATGACCACTTGTTAAATCAATTCAAATCAAATTTCGTGATCTTTGAAATTAAGGTCCAAATGCAATGCGTGAACAAATATATATGCTAAGAAAGAAGATGTGTCTTGCTTTCCAGCAATCTTCAATATGATATGCACACAATGCAAGAAAGAAAGTCTAGATGTTTCTCATTCAATCCTAAATGGTCATCCCTAGGGGCAGGCAGCTTCTAGTAGGTAGCTCATATTTTTTATGTTTTTAATTTTTTATCTACACTACTTAAGTGCAAACAAGTAAGGATAAACTCCATAAAGAAAAAGATAAACCTATTGCTTAAATAAATGGGAACAGGCTCCCATAAAGATTACCCAACACGAGCCTAAAACAAAGTTAGGGAATAAACCCCTAAAAATATGACCCCAGAACAAGGGTCCTAAATGAATGAATGCAAAACTATCCTAAAGTCTAAGACTATTTAAATGCAAAAGTAGAGGAGAGTAAAGATGAAACATTTTCTTCAAAAGTATTCTCCTCTGGGTTGGTGGCGTCAAGGCCCACCAAGATGCGAAGCTCCTCCTCATAGGTGTGGAGCTTGGTCTACCACGACAATGGTGTAGTAGGTACGATACTCCTGGTCAAGTGTGTGGCCCAAGGTTCACAATGCAGAGATGCTGAGGTAGGAGCAACAAGTCTCCCAAAGGTACCTCACACAAATTAGATAGAACAGATTAAATATGCCTCAAAAATTTAAATCGGCATGAACAAATGAATGAATGTGAGTTTATCAGGTTGTTGCCTCCCTGGCAACGATGCCATTTGATTAAGTGCTAATATGGTGTTCGAAACTATGATCTAATATTGCATTGTAGTCTAGAAAAGGAGTGGTAAAAATGCACATTCAAAATTAATGAAATAAAGCACTCTAAGGAGAGCAAGTGGTATCCATAGGGAGGTGTAGGCCTATCAAAACTTGCACATGGGCATAATAGAATGTTCACTGAACAAATATCCAAGAAATGAAGCCAAACCCCTTTAAATCAAGATGACAATGAAGCTTAAGCTTCAAATAAGCATTTATGCAAAAAAGGAAGAGGTTTCATGCAAATGAGCCACATAAAATATTATTTTAATTAAAAACATCCCACGACAATGGCATTAGATGCAAAAATAAAGAGAAAGATTTTACTGATGAAACAAGGGAAATCTTCCCCTTGCTCGTGTACACAAAGGAGAGGGAGTCCAGCCCAAAGGAGCTCGCTAGAGGGAAAGTAGCGCGTGGACTATGTGGCGGTGGTGGCGATGCAGTTGATAAGTGGTTACTCATCATGGCTAAAAAGCTAAAGTTAAGCTAGACACTAAGTAAAACAATATCAAATTAACAGATAAAAAGGGTTAAGTGTGGGAATTAAAGAAAAAGACCTAAAACCTTTACTCTGTGTTAAAACTTCATAATTAGGTCACAAAACGAGATATTCTGAAAGCAAAGTACAAATGTTGATCCATGCGTCAATTGAACACATAAACAAGTTTGAAAGGCCAAATCAGAAGTATAATCAATGTCTTAAATGTTCAATTAAGCACATATAAAAATTTGATGACAAATGGACATCATTTAGGTTATGAAATAGGTAGTTTACACTTAGGTCCTTCATGCATTACACTCTTACCCTTAAAAAACTCCTCTTTGGACCTACTTGTAAGTCGCAAGGACCCTTTTGAAATGCTGCAGGGCCCTTCCGATTGTAGTTCTTTTCATTTATGGGCCTGCACGTAATTCTTCTACCCCTTCATTCAAGGGTAGTCTGCAAATTATCCTTTATTTCAGAGAGAGGCCTGCTGCTCTTCGCACGCACTGTAGTGCGCGAAGAACACGGCCAATCTCAGCCGTCCGTCGCTCTTCATGATCTTGATCTACGGTTAGATTCGAATGGAAGTTTCGCGTGATTCAACCGTGCGATCACCCCTCTCCCCAGATCTCATCTGACGGTCAGATTTTGTGCTTAGCTCACCGTGCGCTCCGGCCCTCTCATCCTCGCCGCCGGTTGCTTCTTGATTATCCTCACCTGCGCGGTGATCTCAGCCACTGAGCATGCTACTTAAGCACCTCAGTGGTGTCGCGCGTAAGGGATCGCTCCCTCCTACACCTCTTAGCGATCATTCGTCCACTCCAGTCCCTCCTCCCCATCAAGCCTCTGATTTCATAGCCACCGGCTGTGAAATCATCACCTTCTCTCAACCTCGTCGTCGCTAAGGACTTCGTAGCACCTGAGGATGACCCTGGAGCCTCACTAGTAGACTCTTCCCTCCGCTGGAGTCATCTTCCTCCTTTCTTCCTCCTTAGCCACCGGCTAAGGATCCATAGGTCCCATTCTTCCTGTTAGATTAGGTTTATAATTCTGCATATTAGTTTTAGCTGTAGTTAAGTAGTTTAGAGTAGAATTAGTATAATTGTTAATGTTTAATTTCGCTGTAGGATAAAGTAGCTATAGTAGTAGAATTAGGCTTAAATCCCCCCCTCACCTCCTCTGATCATTTCAGATCAGAGGGGAAGACTTTATAGAACCATGTTTTCAAATTATCTCCCTCTCCATACTTTCATATCTAGTTCTTATTTTTCATGATTTGTTTTCTCATCTTCCACCCATACACTCTGACCCAATTTCAGATCTGATTGGTTTTCAACCTCAGATCTGAAATTGGCATCAACAAGCACTTAAGGGGCTTCCCACTCACCTCACTCTTGGTCACAAAAGCCCCTGATTTTGGGTGGAAATTTTCAGTTTGTCAGATTTCTCCTCAATGTGGATTTTAAGGATTTTTCTTTTTGGTTTTACTGCCTGATCTGACGAATTGAATGAAGTTGATTTGAATTCCTTGTTGGCAAGGAATCTGAGAGGATTTCTAGTGACAGAAATAATCTCAGAAGAGCCATACATAAATCTGATTTGATAATGTCTTGAATGCATTGAATGCAAGTCAGATCTAAGGATAATTACTGTGGTAATTTGAAGTCTGATCTCGCATTCATAAGTTTTGTTAATGGCTGTTTGGTGATTTCCTAACCTAAGGAGTTCTCAATACTCCTTAAGGTTTCATGAAATTGGGATCTGAATTAAGGGCTTTAATTGATTGAATTAATTCTTCCTTCTTGCTGTCTATAGCATTAGGAAGAGTTAATTCAGTGATATTCGTGGATTTCATCTGAAATGAAGTTTTTGATGAGGGTTTTTGGCATTTGAATTGGGGTATTTAGTGATTTAATGAGAAATTAAACCCTTGTCAGATTTGGGATTGACTGATTTTCTTCTCAGTTTGGATTTGTTTGACTTTGATCCCAGTAAACAAAGCAAAGTGCTGCATCTTGCAGCTACATGTTTTTTTCTCTCCAAACTCACATTTCTTCTCAAATGGACTAACTGCAGCAGCAGTTAGCCCATTTGGATAGTGACTTAAGCTGCTGCAGAGTATGGAAGGTCTTGTGCTGCTACTGTCTAGTTATTATAGGTTGTAATAGCTAGGTTCTAGTGTTAAACCTTGTAGACTCTAATTTGATCTTAGCTGACAGTAGATTGTATTTCATCTCATATGTAAACAAATTTTCATGTTCAATACTTGAGCTCTAATTTCAGTACATTCATGTCTACTCTTTCTTAACTCTGTCAGCTAGTTTAAAATCACCATCCTAAACATGAGTTAAAAGAGAAAACTGAACTGAGGACTCTCTCCACAGTTACTTCTTCCCTTCTCTCCTACGTCTATCAAACCTATAACAACAGTAAACTAATTAGAATGAAACACCCAAAAGAGGAATAAAAATATTTATATATCTATATATGTACATATATATATTACTTTGTATATTAAGTATACTTATATAGACTTAAGCTATATATTAGGCTACATATGTAAATATATAGTGTAAATATATATATATATATACTGTATACTTAACCATGTAAATATAATATTGTAATTTAGGTTTTAAATCTAGTTTAGATAATAAATACAATAATTATATAACTATATATAAATTGAACTAAGTTATATGTAATATTAAACTGAATAGATCAGTAAGTAGTTTAAACTATAAAACTGTATGTATATTTATGTATATGTAGATTATAAGTAAATAAAATCTTTTATCGTAATTTAATCCTTTATAGATAATAAATAATGAATTTATTAAGTTTATAGCTAAGTTGTTAAATTAAATTAGTTAAATTAGTAATTTAGAATTATAATTAAGTTAAATTGAATCTGTGTACTAAGACTAATATACTTTAAGTAATTTATGCTAATTTACGTATATTCATACCTGATTACATTAAGTTTAACTTAATTTATAAGCAGAACAACTGAAACTGCTATTTAAATATAAATAACACATATATTAATTCAAAAAAATATAATAAAAATGTCTATAAAATACTTATATATGTATTATAACTCTATATGAGGTCAATTAGACCATCTAGTAACTAATCTATAAGTAATTAACCAAGAAAACACCCAGATCAGTGTATAAAAATAGTCCACTTTAGTAAATTTATTTATATAGTAAATCTAATTAAAATTTAAAATTAATTGAACAATTATATAGTATTATGTAACTAGTTTATTTTCCATAATTTATTTTTATTTTTAAATAAATTATGGCCCTCGAATTGAGGGCCAAAATCGCTTCTAGCCCACAGCTGCATGCGGTTTCCAGCACAGATGTGGTGCTCGAATAGCGCCACATCGTGTGCTGCAAACCGCACGCAGCGGTTTATATGTAAATTATGCATAAGCCCTTCAGTCGTCACGGGCGCCCGAAACAACCTATACGTTCAATACATACTGAGCATTCTGAACATGATTTGTGTGGGGCCAGGGGCCCGGAGAGGCGTGTGTGCGTGGGGCTGTGAAGGCCCTGTGCTGAGTTAAGAAAAACTTGATTAAGCGGCCTAATGAGAATTAGGGCGCGCTTAGTAGAGGTTTGGTCCCACCTTCTGGGTGCTGTGTATCCCTCGAAAAGTGCACCCGCAAATTAAACACATTTTAATTAAGTAAAGAGAGTTAATGACGATTGTTAAGCGCCTCTCCGCCGCAGCGTGTTAAACTCACTACGGCATAATGAAAATAGAAAAGAAAAAGAAGAGCATCTAATGAAGATTGGTGTGAAGGAGAAGAGAGAGAGATGTTGTACATACGTAAGTAAATACACATACAATAAAAATATAAACATATATATATGTATATGTAGTATAGGCAATTATTTTTATAAATAAACCCATATTTACTAACAGAATAAAATGTCACCATAAGTGTCGCTACAGACCCAGCTTCCCTCCTTACATTTGTATATAGTGTTTTCTGGGATCTAGCGACACTTACATCTGTCACTAAACCTGTTGTATGTGTTACTGTAGATATCAGACTAGTAGGGTAAGTTAATATACTATGTAATCTTAGTCTATTGTGTACTTTCATGTAAGTATTAATACTATAACTTGTAAAGACATAGTTTAAAGTATAGTGATAAATTGTTTGGTGCTTGTTTATAGTTAGTTTTTGCAAGCATTACAATTAATTCTTAGTAAGTAGGCAAACCATGTCCACATTCATTCATTCTTTAATAAGATGTAAAGCTTCTTTTTGGAATTAGAGGATAATTTTGAGATTAAAGAGCGATGTAATTCAATAAATTGTCTCCCAGTGAATGACCTGGAATAAAACCAGTAAAAATTAGATAAGTAAATAATAATGGTTGTAATAACTGGTATTCTATACAACTCACCACAATGACACTCATGGTATCTCAACATACTACAACACATCATTATCACATTACCACAACCAACAACCAAACAAATCGCTATTATTTTTGGCGCCGTTGCCGGGGAGGCAACGCTCTTTACACCAAAATTACCCTTTAATTCTTTTTTATATAGAAATTTTTCATTTCATTTAAATTCATTGATTGTAATTGCTTTATTCCATTGATTTATTTGTGTATACATTATTTTATTCTTTTACTAATCATTTGTTATTTTCCACAACACTTGAGGAGGAGGAGAAGCAGTATCATCATCCAGGTAGAGGTAGTCTTCCTGGTGGAGTCGCTGCGCTCCTGATCCAACATCCAAGCGGAGTTTGCCCTCGGAGTAGCTGTAGGATTAGTAATAATAGTAGTATAGTTTAGATAGATTTAGGTATATTAACTAGGAAGAATTGTTAGTCATAAGTTGTGAGAGCCTATTCTCACACATTCATTGTAATAATTGTGGATTGTCTGGACTTTTATTTTCTACTTCTCCCTCATCGATACAGTTTTTCCATTGCGATTTTCCGAATCGATTTCTTTCCTTGTTTTTGCTTGTTGCATATAAAAAAAATCAAAAATCAAAAGATCTCATACTTATCTAGCAGCAGTATAACCTTAGGCATCCATCTTAGGTTGCATACTTCTCTGCTAGATTTCAATTCAAGTCAAATCTGCATTTAGAAGATTGCTGGAGTCAGGTACGCATTCTTTACCTTACTCTAACTCCTGTCATCATTGCATTTGACTTAAAATTAAGAAGACCATCTCTTGTACTGAACTGAGTAAAAAGTGAGACAAGCAGCATAGAAATCATATCATAATCACTTGAATTAAGTCAAAAAGAAGATATTAACTTTGGGTGAAACCTTGATTGAGATTTTCATCGCCTTGTGTTGATTGCTATCGTGCACACAACACGATCACTTAAGGTCACAACACACGGGTTTCTACCTCATCACTTTTTGCAACCACAGGATCTAGATTTGCACGCTAAGTCTTATCCAAATTCCCAGTGGATTTCAGAGGTTTGCACATCGCTAGGTTTATCTTAGGACACGTACAATTGTTTGAAACAATTGCTTGCGTACAACATAATTTTGCGTAGCAGCCTCTAGGAAAAAATTTTTTTTCGATTTATCTCGCTTGATTGGTCTTCTGAATGAATTGAAATTTAATTGGGATTTTTTTTTCGCTTTCTGTGAACTTGGTTAAAATTTTTCCATTGAGTTGGAACGAGTTGTAGTAAACGTGTTTTCAAAAACCAACTCAATGGAAGGTAGGAGATCCCAAAACCCAGAACTTGTACTCCCCTTGGGTACTAGTACCCAAGCTACTACATCTTTCTCTTTGCCCTCCACTTCTAATCCTTTACCTCCCGAGTCTCAAAATCCTATTCACAATCCCATTCACCAAGAGGATGATCTTGAGTCGTCACAATTCAAGGATTTTGAAGAACTTCCTCCAGACTTAGTTGCACATTCTCAACCACATCAACACCATCATAATAACTACCACCATTGCTATTACATCCTCCACCATAGCAACCACCTATCCCTAGGTTCCAACCTCCACCTTATCCTAATTATCCTAATCCACCCCCGGAGAGAGGACCTATGCCTCATCTTCAGTACCTTTTCGATACACAACTACAAATGAATACCCTAACCCAACAGGTGCAACAGCTTGCTCAAGCTGTTAATCTTTTAGCTAACCCCCAACCACAACCACTTCAACCTAGAAACCCCCAGGCACCACCCCAACCTTGTAGACCTCAACTACGGGATTATTATAATCCCGCAGTTGCCCAACCAATGCCTGTGGTACGTTATCCCAATGGGGGTCGTGCTGCTGAACTGAAGCCAAACATTATAGCACTCATTCCTCACTTCCATGGACTTGCTTCTGAGGACCCTTTTCAGCATTTAGAGGAGCTGAAGAATCTTGCCCAAAATTTGGGTCCGCAAGGACATGATCAACACAGCTTTTAATGAAAATGTTCTCCTTTTCATTGAAAGATAAGGTAGCCTTTTGGTTTCGAACATGCACGGACTACAGCTATAGATTCTTGGGCTTCTTTAGAACATGAGTTCTTAAAGAAGTACTTTCCTGTAGGCCGCACTAACGCCTTAAGGTGTGCCATCACTACATTCACTCAGAATTCAGGAGAACCAATGCACGAGGCTTGGGAGAGATTCCATGAGCTTCTAAGAAAATGTCCCCACCATGGTGTCCCACGCTAGCAACAGGTCCAGATATTCTACCATGGGCTCCATGATGACACACAGAATTTCATAGATGACTCTTGTGGAGGCAATTTCCTGTGTCGGGACGAGGACTCAGCCTTTGAGCTCTTTGAAGGCATGGCCAAAAACTCTATTAATAATGCTTCAATGAGCGTGTTTAATAGAAAGTCCTCACATTCCCACTCACATACTGGGGTACACGAAACCCAATCCAGTAGCAAAGACTTAGAGATAGTGGCTAGTCAACTGGATAAAGTGGGCTTAATCGAGAAGAAAGTAGATGAAGTATGGAAATTTCTCTCAAAACCCTCACCTTCTTCTCAGTCACCAGCACAAAACACTTCTTCTCAGTTTCCCACAGGGAGGGAAACTGTGAATAACCTTTCTGTGCACAAACTGCATTACCGGATTTTCCATTTCCATATCCTTCACCGGTTGGAGGAACCTTTGTTCCTCCCTACACTGACTTCCCTGCACCTTCTGGAGTTTCAGAGGAGCTCCATGCCATTCATAATGACCCTTTCGCACAAGCCTACAACCCTGGATGGCGCAATCATCCAAATTTCTCGTGGTTGGGAAATTCACAGAGACCTCCTTTTCAACAACCTTCTGCACCACCACTGCACAACCCGATCCGAGCACCACCTCCACAATCACACGGATATCCACCGCGTGCCTACCAGCAACCCCAACCCAGGCACACCCAAAACTCTCAATCTGGGCCTACACAAGATGACCAGTTGGGGTCTATCATGAAAGCTCTTGCTGATATGCAACAATAGAATATTGCTATGCAGCAGAGACAGGACGCGGCCTTAGCTGAGATGAGAGCCCAGCTATCACACTTGATGGAGTCTCGTCAACCACATTCACTCCCATCTCAAGCACAACCCAACCCTAGGAACATACCTGCTCAGAGGTATGTCCAACCTAGACCAGCAATGCAAGACCAAGTACATGTCATTTCACAACCTTTGCACAACACTGAATTCTTCACTGACTCAAGTTCTTCTCTTGCACAAACACAACCACCTCTGCTACCTAACACTGATTTACCATCTACCTCTAGGGCTGAACTAAATGTCATAGTCACTAAGAGTGGTAAAAACACACTAGATCCATCTCTTCCAACACCTACCACTTCTAGTTCTGCTCCTCCACTTCCTACTTCTCCTCTACCTATGACTAAACCTCTTATCACCACTCCAGTACCTTTTCCTGAAGCTTTAAAGAAGAAGGAGAAAGGAAAGAAAAAGACCTGTGTGGCACCTGAGGAGGATTTGCTTAAGCTCTTTGAGCAAGTCCACATAAACATCCCCTTGTTGGATGTAATCCGCCACATTCCTCTTTACGCTAAGTTTTTAAAAGACCTATGCACACCTAAGCGTAAAGCAAGAATTCAAAAAGGGAGTAGTCCAATCATTCTCTCAGAACAAGCTAGTTCCATCATCTCTAGTACCCTCCCAACTAAGATGAAAGACCCAGGCACCCCTCTCTTATCCTGCATGATAGGTAACACCACATTTAATAAAACACTACTTGACCTAGGTGCTTCCATCAATCTTATCCCAACCTCTCTGCTGAGACATTTTGAGGTTGGCAATCTGAAGCCAACCGAGGTGTCCCTGCAATTAGCTGACAGATCAGTTAAGACACCTCAGGGAGTGTTGGAAGATGTCTTAGTGCGGGTCAAGAATTTTTACTTTCCTGTAGACTTTATAGTCCTTGACATGGAAGTACCTGAAGATATTCAGAACACACCTATCATTTTAGGAAGACCTTTCTTGCCTACGGCCAAGGCAAACATCAATTGTGAGGAGGGCCTTATAGAATTGAAGTTCGGAGATCAGAAAATAAAAATTGATATTTTTCAGGCCCAAAGAGGACCAACCTGTAGTTTAATTGAAGAAATCTTTTCTCTGGATTCTTTAGATCAGTTGGTTGAGGATACCTTAATCAATTCATTAAATTTAGAACCTCAACACTCTTTGGACTCTGACTTGAGTTCCACTGAGACACTAAATTTAGAGACTGAGGACCTACCTCCTATTCCTTTAGTATCTCTAGGATCTCCTGAAACTTTCACACCTGCTCCTTCTAATCCTGTACCTGTTGAACTCAAACCTCTTCCTGACTCTCTCAAATATGTTTTCTTAGGACCTGATTAGACCTATACGGTGATTGTTAACTCTTCCTTATCATCTGATCAAGAATCACGACTCTTATCTGTCCTAAGAGCACATAGACAGGCTATAGGATGGAGCCTTTCTGACCTAACTGTCATCAGTCCATCTTATTGCACACATAGGATTTTTACTGAAGAAGGATCTAGACCTACTAGACAACCCCAGCGTAGATTGAACCCTACATTACAAGAGGTGGTAAAAAGTGAAATGATTAAGTGGTTGGACAATGGAATTATCTTCCCAATTTCTGACAGTAGATGGGTAAGTCCTGTTCAGGTTATGCCAAAGAAGGCCGAACTTACCATCATCACCACTAATTCTGGAGAAGTCATCCCTACACGCATTGCTAGTTCGTGGCGAGTATGTATAGATTACAGAAAACTCAACCAAGCCACGAAGAAAGATCATTTCCCTTTGCCCTTCATTAATCAGATACTGGAAAGACTGGCAGGGAATAGATTTTTCTGCTTTTTGGATGGCTATTCAGGATATAATCAGGTGGCAATTCACCCCGACGATCAGGAAACAATGACATTCACCTGCCCCTACGAAACCTTTGCATTCTGTAGGATGCCTTTAGGATTGTGCAACGCACCTGCTACATTTCAGCGGTGTATGTTTGCAATCTTTTCCAACTTAGTAGGTGATTGCTTAGAAGTCTTCATGGATGACTTCTCGGTCTTTGGGAGCACATTTGATGCATGCTTAGACCACCTGACTAAGGTCCTGCAAAGATGCATAAATGTGAATCTGGTACTTTCCTGGGAGAAATCTCATTTCATGGTAATAGAAGGACTAGTATTAGGTCACCTTATCTCTGAGAGAGGAATTGAGGTTGACCGCGAGAAGGTAAAGTTGATTTTTGATTTACCACTACCTTCGTCGGTTAAACAGATTCGATCTTTTCTCAGGCATGTTGGTTTTTATCCCCGCTTTATAGCGGATTTCTCGAAAATAGCCCGACCTCTCACTACTCTCCTCTCTAAAGATGTAGACTTCTAGATCTCTGACGAGTGTGTTCGTGCCTATACGACACTTCGTGATCTGGTTACCAAGGCCCCCATACTGCAACCCCCGAATTGGTCTCACCCTTTTGAGATCATGTGTGATGCCTCTAATTATGCAGTAGGAGCTGTCCTTGGTCAAAAATTGAACGGGAAACCCATAGTCATCTATTACGCTAGCAAGACCTTAGATGAAGCCCAGAGGAATTACACCGTCACGGAAAAGGAATTGCTAGCTGTAGTATTTGCACTGGAGAAATTCAGACCTTATCTTTTAGGTTCCCACATTATAGTCTACACTGACCACACGGCAGTTCGACATCTCGCCAAGAAGGATGCAAAATCTTGTCTGATTAGATGGATCCTACTTTTACAGGAATTTGATTTAGAGATTCGTGATAAGGTTGGAAAGCAGAATGTGGTAGCTGACCACTTATCCCGCCTTCCTTCTGAAGCGATTTCTCCTTCTTTACCCATTTCTGACCACTTCCCTGACGAGCAATTGCTGGTCATTCATTTTGATCTTCCCTGCTATGCTAACATTGTCAACTACCTGGCTTCTGGAATCCTCCCCACTGATTGGGTTCGACATCAAAAAGGCAGACTTTGATCCAAGGCCAAGCACTATTATTGGGAAGAACCTTGGCTTTTCAAGCACTGCAAAGACCAGATATTTAGGAAGTGTGTTCCAGATAAGGAGATTAGAAGCATCTTATCGTTCTGCCATGACCAGGCGTGCGGTGGTCACTTCTCTGGCAAAAAGACCGCTGTAAAGATTTTGCAGAGCGATTTGTATTGGCCCACAATCTTTAAAGATGCACACGAATATAGCAGGGCATGTTCACGCTGTCAGTTTCTCGGTAGTATTGGCTGCCGAGACATGATGCCCTTGAATCCAATCATGGTGTGCGAAATCTTTGACATTTGGGGCATTGACTTCATGGGACCTTTTCCTAAATCTTATGGCTTCGAGTACATATTGTTGGCAGTTGAGTATGTTTCAAAATGGATTGAAGCCATCCCCTCAAGGACTAATGATCATAGAGTTGTGACACAATTCGTTCAAGACTTTATCTTCTCTAGATTTAGGGACCAAAAGCCATCATTAGTGATGGAGGGTCTCATTTTAGAAACACACATTTTCAGTCCCTACTTCAAAAGTATGGGGTGTCACATAGGATAGCTACACCATATCACCCTCAAACCAATGGACTTGCTGAATTGTCCAATTGGGAGATCAAGAAGATTTTACAGACTACCATCCGACCAGATAGAAAGGATTGGTCTTCCCACCTTTCTGATGCGTTGTGGGCATATAGGACAGCTCACAAAATCCCTTTAGGCATGTCTCCTTTTAGACTTGTGTATGGGAAACACTGTCATCTTCCTGTAAAACTAGAGCACAAAGCCTATTGGGCCATCAAAAAGTGTAACTTGGACTTAGAGAAGGCTGGTGATCTTAGGAAATTACAAATTTTTGAGCTCGATGAATTAAGGAATGAATCTTATGAAAGCTCAAGGATTTATAAGGATAAACTTAAGGCCTTCCATGACCATCACATTCTTAGGAAATCTTTTCACCCTGGTCAAAAAGTCCTTCTCTTCGACTCTAGACTAAAACTCTTTCCTGGGAAACTAAGATCAAAATGGACTGGACCTTTTGAAATCTTAAGAATATTTGACAATGGAGCCGTTGAGATCACTGAAATTGACAAATCTGAACATTTTACTGTAAATGGTCAAAGACTGAAACCTTTCCTTGAACCGCATGATCTCAGACTTGTCAATTCCACCATTTCGCTCCTACATTTTGAACTACCAACTAAGTTTTCACCTAGCTGAAGGCGTTAAACTTAGCAAAACCTATCCTTGTATATAGCTATTTTTCACCTTTCTTACTCTTGCCTTTATTTGTATATAGTGTCTACCCTTGCATTTTGAGCATACTTTCATTGATACACATGTCATGCATTTCACTTCCTAGCCCGACTGTTCACTCTGATCCTAGATCAGACTTAAAATCATCCGCACAGAGATTTTATCTCGTCATTCCGATTTCCTTCCATCACCCAGTCTAAGATAGTTAAAAGCAAAGCATGCATTTGCATCCACCCTATTCATTCAATGAGGACATTGCAACATTTAAGCATGGGGGGGTGTAAATGGTGAACTATTTAAACTAAAATGCAATTATAGGCACACCTATAGTACATATAGTATTATCAAAATATATATATATATATACTTAAAAAAATTGAAAAATTTTGAAAAAACATTTTGAAAAAAATTACAAAGCTAAAAATACAAAAATAACAAATTACAAAAAAATTCCAAAAATACAATAAGGGACATGTACTCTATTGTCAAGGGAGAACATTAATTTCAAGAAGGGAGGGAGAAAAAGACAAAAGATAAGTGTTTAACTATGATCTTCTAGCTGAAAACAAAAATTAGAATAAGTGTCTATGCACATTCAACCGCTACTGGTTTGACCTGCCGGGCCATAATAGCTTGATACAAGCTTGGGCTTAATACACTTCGAGCCTTGACAAGATAGACCACAGTCTCTCCTAACTTTAGGACATATTCTTGTACCTGAGTCACCAGTATAGGATTCGTTGGTTTGTTTTGACTTAGGAGTCTAAGTAACCTTGGCTTACACTACACAATGTCAGGAAAGACCACTTGAATCTAAACCTCAACCCTTGTGTTCATTAGGGAAGGTGGAGTCCTTACCTATGCGTGTAGGTACTCTTTGTCCTAATCTTTAGTCTTGTGTATAGGAGAAACTCTTTCCACAAAAAAAAATTCACCCACCAAATACAGTGCGCTCTACCAAATAAGTTCCGGAGACATACTGATTCAAAAAAAAAAAAAGTCATGTTCTCCAAATTCTGGAAGCACAATTATTCCACCAAAATTGTTTTCAGGGTTCAAAACAAATACCCTGTTTGTCCACCAAAAAAAAGTTCTCTGAGCCACAAACATAATAAGGGTTGGGTTTGAATATCCATCAATTCTTGAGAGTCATCCGAAAACATGAGCTGAAGTTAGGACCAACCTGGACTTAAAAAGAAGTGAAACCCTGGGAGTGAGCTTTAGAATTCACTTGGTTAGTCCTGACTTATCACAAAGCACAGCCATAACCTCATAGCATTCTGAGTCTCTGTAAAACCCCCTGAGTCCTGGAATTCGACTTAAGGTTTAAATATCAAGAGTCCTTATTGGTTGAGAGATGGTCTATGTCATTTAAGCCTTGAGTTCTGGTAGGTTATCCTCAGCAATAAGGTTCTCACAATGTCCAAAACACAGTTGGTTTATTGAAAAAAAAATAAAAAAAATTTCAGCCTGAAGATCATCATCAGACACTTAAAACATTTTGAAAGAAGAAAAAAATATCTCTTCACACTTACCTTGCTGATACTCAAATTGCCTTACACATCAACAGATTATTTGCTAAGGGACTAGCAAAACGTAAGCATGGGGGTATGATGAGTGGCTACTCATCATGGCTAAAAAGCTGAAGTTAAGCTAGACACTAAGTAAAATAATATCAAATTAACAGATAAAAAGGGTTAAGTGTGGGAATTAAAGAAAAAGACTAAAATCTTTACTCTGTGTTAAAACTTCATAATTAGGTCACAAAACGAGATATTCTGAAAGCAAAGTACAAATGTTGATCCATGCGTCAATTGAACACATAAACAAGTTTGAAAGGCCAAATCAGAAGTATAATCAATGTCTTAAATGTTCAATTAAGCACATATAAAAATTTGAAGACAAATGGACATCATTTAGGTTATGAAATAGGTAGTTTACACTTAGGTCCTTCATGCATTACACTCTTACCCTTAAAAAACTCCTCTTTGGACCTACTTGTAAGCCGCAAGGACCCTTTTGAAATGCTGCAGGGCCCTTCCAGCTGTAGTTCTTTTCACTTATGGGCCTGCACGCAATTCTTCTACCCCTTCATTCAAGGGTCAGTCTGCAAATTATCCTTTATTTCAGAGAGAGGCCTGCTGCTCTTCGCACGCACTGTAGTGCGCGAAGAACATGGCCAATCTCAGCCGTCCGTCGCTCTTCATGATCTTGACCTACGGTTAGATTCGAATGGAAGTTTCGTGTGATTCGGCCGTGCGATCACCCCTCTCCCCAGATCTCATTTGACGGTCACATTTTGTGCTTAGCTCACCGCGCGCTCCGCCCCTCTCATCCTCGCCGTCAGTTGCTTCTTGATTATGCTCACCTGCGCGGTGATCTCAGCCACTGAGCATGCTACTTAAGCACCTCAGTGGTGCCGCGTGCAAGGGATCGCTCCCTCCTACACCTCTTAGCGATCATTCGTCCACTCCAACCCTCCTCCCCATCAAGCCTCTAATTTCACAGCCACCGACTGTGAAATCATCACCTTCTCTCGACCTCCTTGTCGCTAAGGACTTCGTAGCACCTGAGGACGACCTTGGAGCCACACTAGCAGACTCTTCCCTCCGCTGGAGTCATCTTCCTCCTTAGCCATCGGCTAAGGACCCATAGGTCCCATTCTTCCTGTTATATTAGGTTTATAATTCTGCATATTAGTTTTAGCTGTAGTTAAGTAGTTTAGAGTAGAATTAGTATAATTGTTAATGTTTAATTTCGCTGTAGGACAAAGTAGCTGTAGTAGTAGAATTAGGCTTAAATCCCCTCCCTCACCTCCTCTGATCATTTCAGATCAGAGGGGAAGACTTTATAGAACCATGTTTTCAAATTATCTCCCTCTCCATACTTTCATATCCAGTTCTTATTTTCCACGATTTGTTTTCTCATCTCCCACCCATACACTCTGACCCAATTTCAGATCTGATTGGTTTTCAACCTCAGATCTAAAATTGGCATCAACAAGCACTTAAGGGGCTTCCCACTCACCTCACTCTTGGTCACAAAAGCCCCTGATTTTGGGTGGAAATTTTTAGTTTGTCAAATTTCTCCTCAATGTGGATTTTAAGGATTTTTTTTTTGGTTTTACTGCCTGATCTGACGAATTGAATGAAGTTGATTTGAATTCCTTGTTGGCAAGGAATCTGAGAGGATTTCTAGTGACAGAAATCATCTCAGAAGAGCCATACATAAATCTGATTTGATAATGTCTTGAATGCATTGAATGCAAGTCAGATCTAAGGATAATTACTGTGGTAATTTGAAATCTAATCTCGAATTCATAAGTTTTGTTAATGGCTGTTTGGTGATTTCCTAACCTAAGGAGTTCTCAATACTCCTTAAGGTTTCATGAAACTGGGATCTGAATTAAGGGCTTTAATTGATTGAATTGATTCTTCCTTCATGCTGTCTATAGCATTAGGAAGAGTTAATTCAGTGATATTCATGGATTTCATCTGAAATGAAGTTTTTGATGAGGGTTTTTGGCATTTGAATTGGGGTATTTAGTGATTTAATGAGAAATTAAACCCTTGTCAGATTTGGGATTGACTGATTTTCATCTCAGTTTGGATTTGTTTGACTTTGATCCCAGTAAACAAAGCAAATTGCTGCATCTTGCAGCTACATGTTTTTTTCTCTCCAAACTCACATTTCTTCTCAAATGGACTAACTGCAGCAGCAGTTAGCCCATTTGGATAGTGACTTAAGATGCTGTAGAGTCTGGAAGGTCTTATGCTGCTACTGTCTAGTTATTATAGGTTGTAACAGCTAGGTTCTAGTGTTAAACCTTGTAGACTCTAATTTGATCTTAGCTGACAATAGATTGTATTTCATCTCATATGTAAACAAATTTTCTTGTTCAATACTTGAGCTCTAATTTCAGTACATTCATGTTTACTCTTTCTCAACTCTGTCAGCTAGTTTAAAATCACCATCCTAAACATGAGTTAAAAGAGAAAACTGAACTGAGGACTCTCTCCTCAGTTACTTCTTCCCTTCTTCTCTCCTACGTCTATCAAACCTCTAACAACAGTAAACTAATTAGAATGAAACACCCAAAAGAGGAATAAAAATATTTATATATCTATATATGTACATATATATATTACTTTGTATATTAAGTATACTTATATAGACTTAAGCTATATATTAGGCTACATATGTAAATAGATAGTGTAAATATATATATATACTGTATACTTAACTATGTAAATATAATACTATAATTTAGGTTTTAGATCTAGTTTAGACAATAAATACAATAATTATATAACTATATATAAATTGAACTAAGTTATATGTAATATTAAACTGAATAGATCAGTAAGTAGTTTAAACTATAAAACTGTATATATATCTATGTATATGTAGATTATTAGTAAATAAAATCTTTTATCGTAATTTAATCCTTTATAGATAATAAATAATGAATTTATTAAGTTTATAGCTAAGTTGTTAAATTAAATTAGTTAAATTAGTAATTTAGAATTATAATTAAGTTAAATTGAATCTGTGTACTAAGACTAATATACTTTAAGTAATTTATGCTAATTTACGTATATTCATACCTGATTACATTAAGTTTAACTTAATTTATAAGCAGAACAACTGAAACTGCTATTTAAATATAAATAACACATATATTAATTCAAAAAAATATAATAAAAATGTCTATAAAATACTTATATATGTATTATAACTCTGTATGAGGTCAATTAGACCATCTAGTAACTAATCTATAAGTAATTAACCAAGAAAACACCCAGATCAGTGTATAAAAACAGTCCACTTTTTTAAATTTATTTATATAGTAAATCTAATTAAAATTTAAAATTAATTGAACAATTATATAGTATTATGTAACTAGTCTATTTTCCATAATTATTTTTATTTTTAAATAAATTATGGCCCTCGAATTGAGGGCCAAAATCGCTTCTAGCCCACAGCTGCATGCGGTTTCCAGCGCAGATGTGGCGCTCGAATAGCGCCACATCGTGTGCTACAAACCGTACATAGCGGTTTATATGTAAATTGTCCATAAACCCTTCAGTCGTCACAGGTGCCGGGCGCCCGAAACAACCTATACGTTCAATACATATTGAGCATTCTAAACATGATTTGTGTGGGGCCGGGGCCCCGGAGAGGCGTGTGTGTGTGGGGCTGTGAAGGCCCTGTGCTAAGTTAAGAAAAACGTGATTAAGCGGCCTAATGAGAATTAGGGCGCGCTTAGTAGAGGTTTGGTCCCACCCTCTAGGTGCTGTGTATCCCTCGAAAAGTGCACCCGCAAATTAAACACATTTTAATTAAGTAAAGAGAGTTAATGACGATTGTTAAGTGCCTCTCCGCCGCAGCGTGTTAAACTCACTACGGCATAATGAAAACACAAAAGAAGAAGAAGAGCATCTAATGAAGATTGGTGTGAAGGAGAAGAGAGAGATGTTGTACATACGTAAGTAAATACACATACAATAAAAATATAAACATATATATATATATATATGTATATGTAGTATAGCCAATTATTTTTATAAATAAACCCATATATTTACTAACAGAATAAAATGTCACCATAAGTGTCGCTACAGACCCCAGTTTCCCTCACATTTGTATATAGTGTTTTCTAGGATCTAGCGATGCTTACGTCTGTCACTAAAACTGTTGTATGTGTTACTGTAGATACCAGACTAGTAAGTTAAGTTAATATACTATGTAATCTTAGTCTATTGTGTACTTTCATGTAAGTATTAATACTATAACTTGTAAAGACATAGTTTAAAGTATAGTGATAAATTGTTTGGTGCTTGTTTATAGTTAGTTTTTGCAAGCATTACAATTAATTCTTAGTAAGTAGGTAAACCATGTCCACATTCATTCATTCTTTAATAAGATGTAAAGCTTCTTTTTGGAATTAGAGGATAATTTTGAGATTAAAGAGCGATGTAATTCAATAAATTTCCTCCCAGTGAATGACCTGGAATAAAACCAGTAAAAATTAGATAAGTAAATAATAATGGTTGTAATGACTGGTATTCCATACAACTCACCACAATGACACTCATGGTATCTCAACATACTACAACACATCATTATCACATTACCACAACCAACAACCAAACAAATCATTATTAGCAGTGCAAGGCTGCCTGAGGTGGCCAGACAGAGCGGAGGAAGGTGGTGGGTTGCTTTTCTTGTTGGGGATTACGCAGAGAGGAGAAGCGGCGATGGGAGGCCATGCATGGTGAACGCATGTGAGGGAGCAATGGTGGAGGAGGCACTGGCCCTGTTAAGCACGGGAAAACGGGGGCGGTGATTGGTGGCAGCGGCTCGGCTGCTGCTGGCTACAGCCTACATGCTGGAGTAGCAGCCCCACGCTCAAGGGTGTTGGGCACAGGTGAAGGGAGGGAGGAGCGCTGGGTCGGCAGTCGTTGGCTGCTTGAAGGTGGCCGTGAATAGGTGGCGATGATGTTGGTGGTGGGTTTCGTTGGGAAAAAAGATGAATAGGGGGATTTTGTTTTGTGATGAAAGGTGGTGGATGTGGTATTGGTGGTCAGGTAGGGGCACGATGAAGGAGCGACGGTCGTCGGCCGCTTGACATGGTTGGTGGTGGTGCTGCAAGTTGCGATGAAGATAATGGTGATGGCAATGAGGAAACACGGTGATGTAGGGACTTCGATTGATGGTGTGGAATGTCACACCACACACCCACAATGGAGGAGCATTGCTGCCACAGTTGAGGCTAGCAGTTATGGAGCGAAGGAAAGGTTGATTCTCTACATAGTGGTGAATGGGGGTGGTGGCCTCTGTGCATGTAGTTTTCCCTCCTTTTTATAGTAGATGGAGCTTTTGAATTGAAGGGAGCGTCGAAGGGAGGCGATTAAAACAAAATCCACTCTTCCTGTTCCTTGCCTTGTTTGGATGAGAAGATCACTCCTTGAATACTAGTCATCAATGGTCATGCAATTGTTGCGAAGAGGGTCATGGATTCCCTATAGAAAAAAAGAAGAAAAATAAATAATTAAATGGTTGGTTTATTTATGCACAAAACCTCATAGAATATTTAAAATGCATGTAATGTGTAGAATGTGCACAAAATTAAATTGCAAACTTACTTAAAGACTAGGCTAATGCATGCTAAGATCTATTTTACATGAAAATGTGATGCATGAAACAAATCCATAATTAATGTATTTACATCCTAATGCATGCTAAATAAATGTTATAATTATCTTAATGACTAGGCATTAAAATACAAAAGTAGCCCACAAATATGGGCCCATAAATGGTCAGCTACCACATTTGTTTTCCTACCTTGTCATGAATTTCAAGATCGAATTCTTATAATAGGAAAATCTAGCAGATTAATCTAGGTTTCATGTCCTTCTTCGTAAGTAAGTGCCTCACTGTAGTGTGATCTGAGTAAATGATGGCATGGGATCCCAGGAGGTACGATCTGAATTTATCTATACCAAATACTACAGCCAGTAGCTCTTTCTCCATAATCATGTAATTACGCTAAGCTTTGTCTAGTGTCTTGTTGGCGTAATATATAACCACCGTTTCCCATCGATTTTCTATCCCAGCACCACTCCTACTGCATAGTCAGATGCATTGCACATGATCTCAAAGGGTTGAAACCAGTCAAAAGATTGCAAGATTGGTGCTTGGATAACTTAGTTATGCAAGATTTCAAATGTGTGAATGGACTTACTCGTCATCTTGAAAGGAGTGCCTGATAAACGTCAGTTTATCAGCATTCTTATACCCTAAAACTAATTTAGCTCTTAGGGTTTTAACTCTGCAAAAAAGTTTTTGGGTTGCATTTAGGTATTTACTTAGGATAGGTATGCATTGCATTTTATTTCGTCATCTTGAAAGGAGTGCCTGATAAACGTTAGTTTATCAGCATTCTTATACCCTAAAACTAATCTAGCTCTTAGGGTTTTAACTCTGCAAAAAAAGTTTTTGGGTTGCATTTAGGTATTTACTTAGGATAGGTATGCATTGCATTTTATTGTCTTTTTGATGAGTTTATTTCAGTGTCAAGGATAACCAGAGAGTCAGATCCCACATACCTTGGCACCCAGGAAGGCAGAAGATGAAGAAGAAGCTCCATTCCGCTAGATCCCAGCTAGATCTAGCTCACCGTAGCTGGATCCTAGCTCATTCTAGCTGGATCAACTCATCCCTAGCTCCATTCAGCTCATCTCAGTTGAATGGTAGCTCAAGCTAGTTCACCATAGCTCCATTAAGCTTACCTCAGTTGGATGGAAGCTCAAACTAGCTCAAGATAGTTGATCCTAACTCCATTCTGGCTCCTCTAGCTCACAAGATTTCACTGGAAGCTCAACCTGACTACAACTAGCTACTGCCATTGGTAAGATGGTTTTCTCTTTCGAATAATATGATTAAGATGATTTGTCGTTTTAGTATCAAAGTGGTGGAAAATTGCTTAAAAAAATAATTAAAATAAAAATTAAACCACTCAAAGAAGAGCGGGTCATGTCCACAGGGAGGCAATGACCTATTTAAACTCACAATTAGGTAGAAATCAAGTTCGCTGAAATACTTGTCAAATCAAACAATGCATGTCGCTCTGAATGTAAGCATTAAATTTATGGAGAAGTAAAGGGTTGTTGACGTAATTTTCACGTAAGAAAATTATCCATGTGAAAGGGTATGCCATGTACTTTTCACTTGCATGCATACTAAAATGTAAATCAAAATTAAATGTAATGCATATAGAGATGAATCAATAAGGCTTAACAATTCTCTAGAAGAATAAGCATAAAGCCATAAATTCACCACAATTTAATTAATCTAAGAAATCAAAAAAACTAATGTTGACAATGGCAATTTCCATAAATAGAAATTCACACAAAAACAGAGGATTATACCTCTCTCCTCATCGCGCACGGGAGAGAGGCTCATTCGAGGAGCTACTCTGGGAAAAGGTCGGCTGGAGTGAGGCCTTCGCGGCGGTGGCGGCGGCACGTCGCGAGATGGGCTAGGCTAGCTGGATGAAGCAGAGAAGTGGCGACAGCGGCGGCTGTTGCTGCAGCTCTTGTGTGCGGGAATGGAGCTAGTGAAGGGTACTGGAGGACGAACGTTGTGCACGGGCGGAGCGGCTGGAGTAGCATGTGCTCTACACGCACGGCTGGAGGCAAGAGCCGATGGCTATGAGGGGTGCGTTGTTCTGCTAGAGGTATTGGAGGGCGGTGCTATGCATGGTGATGCGGTAGGAGGTAAGGTATGCCAAGGCGAGGCGCACGCAGGCTTGAAGCAAAGCAACTGTGGCACACAGGGGGATGCGAACGCACGTAGAGGGGTGAACGCGGAAGTGGCGCTGCTGCAGGAGGTGAGGCGCATGGAGAGGGGCATGCAGCAGCTGGGTTGTGCTGGAGGGGTGCGGTCTAGAGGAGAGGCCGTTGTTGTTGGCTGCTTTGGCATGAAGGTGGTCTGCAGTGATGGTGGTGGTGGGTTCGTTGAGGCCTGCAAATAGAGTAACGAAGGTGATGATGAATAGTATCATGTAAAAGAAAAGAAAAGAGAGAATAAAGAGAAAGAAGAAAGGAGTTCTTTGCATGGCCGATGAGGCACATGCTCACAGTAAGTGGCTGAGCTCACCGACTTGGTGCAGCGGCCTGCCACTTCACCAACCCACAGTGTGGCGAGGCTCGGCCGTGGAGACCACGGTGGTGGAGTGGAGCGCACAGTGGTGGAGTGGGGTGGTGTCTCCAAGAGCATGGTAGCCTCCATCTTTTCTTTATCCCAGTCGAGGAGACTAGATACATTTCTGGCGCTCCTCCTTGACTGGGATCTTCAATGCGACAGCTAGAGGAAGAAATGCAGCCGTTACTCATAGAAGAAAATGAATAAAACAATAATAAAATATTATGGTTATTTATAGATAGGACCTTAACTTTTATGTTAACTTAAAATAATGCATGCAATGCACCTAATTGGTTAACTAATTAAATGAATACAATTCTAAGTTAATTCTAAATGCATTTAGATATGGATGCCACACATGAATTATGCACTTAAGGTAAAAATATGAACTAATTTAATTACATCCTAATGTATTCTATCTAAATGTTAAAATTAACTTAATGTCAAGGCACTTGAATACTTAAATAGGCAACAAATATGGGCTAATCAAATACCTCCATGCTTAGTTTTTGCTAGTCCCTAGCAAATCTAAGAAATAACCTAGCACTCCAAGTGGACTAGCCAACCCAATTGGTCTTCCTTTAGAAACATGTTAAGTTTAGACTTTAGACCTAAGGTTCCCAAGTAGTTGCTGAGTTACAAACTAGGTCAGCTAAAGATGAGTTGCAAGCACAGGTTTCCTTGATTTCTAACTCTACCCTAGGGTTTATTGATCCCTGAGATTAAAGCATCCATGCATGTGCATTGGTATGAGTTATTTGAGGTTGGTATGATTGCTAGCCTAGAGAGGAAAAAGGATTTTTTTTAATATATATATTTTTTTTTGTTTGATTCCTCTAAGTCTAACCTTGGATTTACTATCAACATGATCTGTGTCGGATTCATTGTCCCCATCACCATACCTCGAAGGGTGCCTAGCTTTCGATGCTTTGAGATAGCACCACCCATAGCAACCCCAAGAACTCCTGGCAATTGACACTTCGAGATAGTATCGCCCATGGATTTCTTAAGCGAATTCAGGCCTGTGGCAATCGGCACTTTGAGATAGGGCTGCTCATGGTACCTAAACCGCACAATGTGCTTACATGCCCCCAGTAGGATGGATATCCTAAGAGACAAGTGCTAAGGAGGTAACATGTTATCATTGCATCCTCAAGGTGAGTACATACTCCACCTCTCTTGCGACAGGAACTCTTCCAATCAAATTGTGTTTTCAAGCTTCTCTTAAGTCAATACTAAGAGAACCAAATTTTCTTTTTTAAGAAAGGAATTAAGGTAATCATTATTTACACAAGACCAAGTGTGTGTGAAATGTGGATGCTTAGGTTGCAAGGACCTGCAAACCAAAAGGTAAAAAAAGACATCAGGTACTACCCAACCTTTAGCTCAAACCCTAGCTTTCGTTCCTCAACATTTTGAGGAATGGTCTGCAACTTAACTCCTACTTAAGTTTTTAAGTCCACAAAGGACTTTAAAGGTCTAAAGCTAGTATCTCAACTTAGCTTCTAAATTCAAACACCTAGAGTCAACTTAGTCTAACCTAAAGCTCTGGTCTGGCTAAGAATGCAGGGCCCAGCCAATTAAGCTCAATGCAAAATGCTTTTTTTTTTGTTTTGTGTGTGTGTGTGTGCGTGCCTTTTTTTTTTCTTTTTCAATGCAAATGTATGCAATGTAGAATGCTTTAACTAAATGCATGAATGAATTATGTATAAATGCTATGTATATCCCCAAGTACACCACCCCATGCCTAAAACCTACAATGTCCCCATTGCATAGAAGGATATTACCTAGGTCAGAGTTGGGCTGCTGTTGTTTTGTTAGCAGCCGAGTAGCCAAAGAACCTGCAAATCAGGTTCAAGGATCAAAGAAATAGGCCCTAAAAATGAGTAAAGTAATGCTGGCCTAGAAAATAGGTAACCTAGAATGTTGGCGAGCTGATGATGAATCCCAATAGCAAATGCTCACCCAACCAGGATGGGAATGAAATCATTCCAGGTCACCAAAGGAGGTTCTAAAGGGCAAATTGGCATAACAACCTCCAAAGGGGTAGGGGGAATATGATAAGGATCCTCCAAAAGGAATGGGAAAGGAATGGTGCAGAGATAAACCCCTGATGGGAATACCATCTGGAGCCCTAACTAACTCATTTTGACCCATAAAAGAGAACAAAAGCTCTTACATAACCAACTAGAGGTCCTAATTCAATGAATAACCATTCTGAGAGGAAAGCAAGAAATAAGGGGTAAAACTGTAATTTTACCATTGTAGTGCAAAAATAGGTTTTCTCAAGGGCTAAACATAGGTCAAATGATCTTAATAAGATAATAAGTGGGTTGAATCAGATAGAAAAGGGTTCGTGTGAATTCGAGGAATTAAATGAGTTCTTGTAACCTTAAAACAAATCCACTTGATTAAACAAGGTTGTGGTTAGGATAAAATTCACCTAAACCCTCTAAAAATCATAGAAAAATATTCTCTAGGGTTTATAACCTTCAATTTGGCCATTGGAAGCTATTTTGACCAAGAATGGTGTCTCAGACAAATATTTACCCTAAATTGGGTTTGTACGTAAATTTCCTAGCCAAATGTGGTCAAACCCAAAATCCAACCTCACCATTAGATTCCTTAGGTCCAAATTAGGTTTGTACCAAAATTTGGACCTAAGGGGAATTCATCTTGACCCACTTTGCAAGCAAGTCTGACCCAATTACATTTCTACCCCTATCTTTCAAAAACCCTTACAATTGACCCCCTAGCTTCTTCTTCATTCTTTGCAATTAGGTCCCTCCACCATTATAGCTGAGGGAGTCCTACTCCGACGAGCTTGAAAGGGCTATTTCTCCCTAATCTCTCAGAGAATCCCCTTCAAAATCAAAAGGGAGATTCTCTGAGAAATCTCCTCTAATGTGAACCCAATTAAAAGCCCGATTTGGTACCCAATCTCTAATGTGAACGCATGAGAGATTTGGGTCTCTCTCGATTTTCCATTGCCAACAACCTTCCCTTGCTTGGAAGCTTGGCTTCCAAGTACAAACCCAACCTCCAGGGCCTATTTAAGAGATCGCAATTCACCCCACATCTCCTAAGCTTGAAATCAGCTGGAGAACCCCATCAATTTTGTCTCTCCTCCTCTGGCCGACTTGCTCATCAAGCTCCAGTGACCTCTCCTACTCTTCCTCATCACCTAGCCATAATACCGGTGGCAGGTTCCTCTTCCTCACGCTCGTCCGCGTCGTGTAGCACCCGTCGACGTTCCAACCTCCCCTTCGTCCTCGCCGACCACCCTTACTGAGCACCTTTGTCTCCGGTGTTTATCGCGCTTGATCGGGTTTTAAAGAATAACACGTTGTAAAATAGCCGAAAAAGCGTTCAAAACAAATAAAGAATTTTTTACTCGAAAATCGGAGTATCCGAGGTCGAACACAGGGAGCAATCTCAGTACTTTTAAAAACTAGAGAATGCAACTTTTAAATGAAAGACAATTGATTCAAAGAGAGATTTATAAAAAGTTGCTAAAAAATAACAGGATTGGACGTCTGATTTCTATATCAGATGTCTTAATGTAGCTATTCTTCTTCCTATTTTGATTTTGTTTTGGCCTTCTCTGCAGTCTTCCTCCTTACTTCTCTCTTCTGCCTTCTTCTGCGTAGGCTCTTCTTTTCTTTTCTTTTGATCTACAAGTCTTCTTCTTCCTGCCTTTGCTTCTTTTGTCTTCTGTCTTCTTCTTCTTTGGATTCTCTTCTCTTTTCTTTTGCAAAGGCTTTTTCTTCCTTGGCCTTTCTGCCTTGCCTTTTTTCTTCTTTCTTCTTTCTGCCTTGCTCAGCCCTTTCTTCAGAGCTTCTTCTTCTCTTCTCCTTCCTGCAGCTGAGCTTCTTCTCTTCAGTGCTCGGCCTGCCTGCACACAACACAGCAAAACCCACCCCCTTCCCTCTACCCGCACGTCTCTCTCTCTCGAAAAATCACTCACAGGATGCTCTCCCAGAGCCGTGAGTAATCGGGTCGGGTTTCGTATCCGGGACCAAGCGCACCTGCGTGAGGGTGATGCGCGAGGTGTGCTCAGATAGGGTCAGGTCAGATCTCGCCAGATCCGCAAGGTTAAACCGCGGATGAGGCGAGCGTTAGGTGAGGGACCTCACCCCTGTGCGTTCGGAGGCGATAAGAGAATAACACAAATTCAATTTAAACCGTACCTATGCCCCGTAGATTACCGATGTGGGACTATTAGTCCCACCCTGCTCTCGCACACGCCTGCAGAACGCTCTTCATCGATTGCCAAAGCTGTGGACTTCGTTGCGTTGTTCACTGGGTCAGATAGCTTCGCAGTGCTTGCCCGAGTCAGCTGCACCTGAAGCCTGGCCGTCCTGAAGCCTGGAGCTGCTTCGCATCACCGTCAATGGTGGCAGGGGCTTGAAAACTGTCAGACACAAAACAAGCCTCTCGACTTAATCAGATCACCAGAGGAGTGCAGCAGGTCGAGGGACGGCCTAGGCGTGCGTGCCTAGGTTATCCTGTGATCGGAGGTGTGGGTGTGTTCGGGGGGGGCGTTGAGGGGGTGTAGAGCGGCAGTGGGTGGGCGGAGGATATTCCTTGTGGTGAGGCGGAGCCTCTGAGTTGGTCGGCGAGTCGTGCGGAAGTGTGGAGCGACGGGAGCGATTCACTGGAGGTTGGCCGGAGGGATGGAAGATGGCGGTGGTCAAGCGTGGTCGAGGGGTAATTAAATGAAATGTAAGGGGGAAAAGAGAGAGGGGAAGATGGGAATGTATCTGGATTGTTCTAGAAGAGAAGGAGGCAGCGGAGTGGACGGCTCGTAGCTGCTGTCGTCGGAGAAGAAGCACCCTGAGGGAGGGAGCGGGGACGAGGAAGAGGTCGGGGGAACGCGTGCTTGGTACGGCGCGACGCAGGAGGAAGAGAAGTGGACTTTGCTGCTGGTATGGCAACAGAGTGACGAGAAGGAGGGGAGGAGGTCACCGGAGCTTGCGGGTTCCTTGGCCGGAGATAGAAGAGAAGAAAATTTGGGAGAATTTGCACCAAGACAAGTCTGAATTTGAGCAGCCGGACTTGGGGATTCTTTTATAGGTACTGGCCGAACTTTCTAGTGCGTGGAGGGCGCGCAATCATCTCCGACGGCTCACCGAAGAAGGAAAGTGGGTGGATACCCAAATCTCTCGTGCGTTCGCACGAGAGATTGGGATCAAATCAGAGATCATGGCAGGCCTCAGATGGGAGGGAATTCCTCAGAGAATCTCCCTTCCATTTCTGGGAGGGGATCTCTGAGGAATCAGAGAGTATTCCCTCTCTAATCCTCGCTGGAGAAGGATTCTGCCCCAATAATGGTAGAAGGACCTGATTGTAAGGTTGGCGAGGAAGTTAGGGGGCTCTCTGCGATGATTTTCAAAAGATAGGGACCAAATTATGATTTAGGTGTACTAAATTGCAAAGTTGGTCAAGATGACCTCTCCTTAGATCCAAATTTTGGTATAAACCTAATTTGGACCTAACGAATCCAATGGTGAAGTTGGATTTTAGGTTTGTCCACGTTTGACTAGATATTTTGCGTAAAAACCCAAATTAGGTTAGTTGATGAGTTATGACCCTAATCTAGGTCAAACTGGGTTCCAAAGGCCAAATTAAGTGTTCTAAACCCTAGAGGATATTTTTCCATGATTTTTAGAGGGTTTACTTGATTTTTATCCTGACCAGAACCTTGTTAATTTAAGCAGGTCTGTTTTAGGGTTACTAAATGTCATTTAATTTCTGGATTGCACATGAACCCATTTCTGATTGACTCAACCCACTTTTTATCTTATTTAGACCTTTTGACCTATGTTTTGCCTCTGAGAAATCCCGTTTATGTACTGCAATGGTAAAATTGCAGTTTTAACCTTTATTTCATATTTTCTTCTCAGAACACTTATTTCTCCAATTAAGCCCTTTTCTAGGTTATGTAGGAGCTTTTATTCTCTTTATTATATTAAAATGAGCTAGTTATGG
The DNA here is from genome assembly GCA_037157565.1 of Thalassia testudinum. Lineage (NCBI taxonomy): Eukaryota > Viridiplantae > Streptophyta > Magnoliopsida > Alismatales > Hydrocharitaceae > Thalassia > Thalassia testudinum. The sequence continues at coordinate 38,401,271 of JAZHRO010000014.1, forward strand.
CTCATGATGAGGCTCTCATCATCCGACGTCAACGATATGAGCCAGATGCCATCCCTGCCTGCCCCTTCATCTCTTCACTCCTAGATAAGTCTCTCTCACTCTCTACATTCTTTTCCCTCTTTATTTCCTTCAAACGACCATTAGCACACTCCACCACCATCATCCCCTTCACCACCAACCACCACTTCGGTGAGTTCGCTCCACCTCCACAAACCACCTCCCTCCTCGCCGACTGGTCCATAAGCACTGCCCCGACTCACTGAACCTAACCCCTCACTCACAACACTCTACCACTCACCCAAACGCACCCCTAAACATAGCCACACACACGGCGACAGTGTGCCCTAGGCATGCTCTCATAAGCATTCCCATGCCACGCCGACCACCTCTACACATTTGCCTCACCTTGGAGAAGCTCCTTGAGCATTTTAACGTGGCCGCGAGGCCGTGTGTGATTTCAGGTCCAGGGGCTCACCGTGACGCACAACCTGAAGCTTCCTTGCGAGCTTGTTCAAGCCGTGCCCACTCCATGACACAGTCCCAGGTCACATGGAGAGCCTTCACGAATGTCTCCAGGCATCCAATTGGTGTCGAAAGTTGAATCTGCAACTGCAATCGAACGAAGCCACTCTGCTGCAGGTGCACATGAAAGAGGGTGGGAAGTTAGTCCCACCACGGAAACATCTGGCGCACCGCACCTGCATAAATTGATTTTCTGCATTGGGCTTATTGCCTTCAACTCACACGGTGAGGTCCCCTCTCACCCAACCCGACGCCTAGTCCATGATCACACCCTGCGGACCTAGTGACCAGACCCGACCGCACACCTCGCCTACCACCGCACGCCGGTGGGCCTAGTCTCAAGCGCGTATTCAACCCGGTTACCCGAGAGCGAACCTAAGAGAGAGAAGAGAGAAGAGAGCTCGTGCAGGTAGGGGGCAGGTCTTGCTCTGCAGGCCGAAGAGAAGAAGGAGAAGGCAAGGAAAAAGGCTAAGGGTTGAAGCCAAGCCAAAGGAAGAGGAAGGAGAAGACAAGGCCGAAGAAAAGCTAAGGCAAAGAAGCCAACGAAGAAGAAAGAAGGACGGAAGAAGAAAGCTGAAGCCAAAATCAAAAGAGGAAGAAAGAAGAAGCCAAAGAAGAAGAATAAGGAAGGAGCCGCCAGAGAACAGAGAAGGAAGAAAAGAAGAGGATTGAAAACAAAGGCAAAGAAAGAAGAATAGGAGAAGAAGCAGAAGAAAGAAAAGAGACCAAGCACTGTAGCCTTAGCATTTTAAGATGTCTGATTCACAAATCAGACGTCCAATTTTGTACTTTATTCACATACATTGATTTCTTAAAAAGTTTTTGCTTACATTTATTCCTATCTTTTTGCACTATAACATTGATCTTATTGCATATTCTTTTAAATTTTAAAGTTGTGATCTCGATTTCTAAACTCTAATTTGCCCCCTGTGTTCGACCTCAGACTTTAAAATTCGAGTAATAAATTGTATCTATTTTAACGCTTTTTCGACTGTACTATAACGCAACCTTTTTAAAACTTGATCAAGCACTCTTTAACATTTTGGCGCCGTTGCCGGGGAGCAACGGGCGATTTAGAAATCCTGATTACAATTGCTGATTTGGTACTAACTTGATATATCTCTTTTTGTTGTGATTATTTCAGGGGAGAAGATTTGACAAAAGACAGTTGCACAACAAACACGCCTGGGGTAGGTAATTTCTTATTAATCTCTCTCTTATGCCCCTCATTCTGAAAAGAAAAGAAAAAAGATAAAATCAATTAGGGCTACCTGCTTTCCATTTCTAGCTAATTCACCAAAGTTGCTTGATTTGATTTCAACAACAATACTGATTTGTGCACCCATTTAAGGTAACTAGGGCCACCACCTACTTGATTGAGCCCTAGATACCATAAATTTGGCAAACTAAATTGGACCAAGATTAGAGCCAAATTAAGGATTTCAATTTAGGGTTTTAAAGCCACACCTTCATAAGCAAGAATCAACTCTCCAAAAAGAGGTGTGCCTAAGCCTTGGTTGAAGAGACTTATTCAAGAAAACCCTAAAATTCAAGCTCTTAATCTACTTTAATCCTAAAAGAAAGGACCTAAAACTTCTCAAAGGACAAATAGGTGAAGTTGACCCCCTTGTTGGGTCAACCAACCTTGAAATTAGGTCACTTTTGCAATCAATACATCTAAAGCTCATGTGGAATCTTAAGCACCCTTGCTCTTAACTAAAATTGGTATACTTAAGAAGTCAAAGTCCCCATTCTGGTCAACCTGGAACATCAGCGACAAGAGAGGTCGGGTGGGGGAAACCTTGTAACTCGTGGGGGCGCTCTACAGTGTAGGGGTCTTCGCGGGACTCTCCCTCTCTGACTGCCTAGGTATTTCTCAAGTGGACAGCTTTCTGGCTAAGGGGTATCATCTGTCCCGAACCACTATAGTCATCCAAATGTTTGGGTGTCTTGATTGGGTCCATCACATTCTACTCTCATCCAAACCATCGGTGCATGTTCGGTAGGAGGTCCTTCAGACCATCCTTGAGGCCTCCTTTAGTGATTCACTCCCATGGAGGTAGTCCTCGATGTTCATGTTTGTGCAGCAACCCCACCACATAGACATCTCCTCTGATTCATCTGAACCAAATTCTCCTTCTTCCATCATCATGGCACAACCAGTAGAAGAGAATAACCTTGAGCACCAACTTCAGTGCCTTAATGATTTATTTCAAGCCTTTGTAAACCTGTCGTAGTGTCCTATGATGCGAGATCACTATAAACCTGCTGTGGTGGCGATTGAACCTCGAGTCCAAATCCCAGTTGGAGATCCTGATTCTGAACTCAAGCCCAACATGATTCATGCTATTCCAAAGTTCCATGGGCTTAATTCCAAGGATCCCTTCCAGCACATCAAACAACTCAAGCATCTAGCCCAGACCTTCGGGTTAGATGTCCAAACTTGGGATATTCTTCTCATGAAGATGTTCTCCTTCTCTCTTATGGACAAAGCAGCTCACTGGTATCAGACTCAAATGCATCCAATCAACACATGGGTTGAACTACAATCCGAGTTTCTAAAAAAGTTCTTCCGAGTTGATCGGACGAATGCCTTACGACACCAGATCACACACTTCACCCAGCAATCTAGAGAACCTCTTCATGAAGCATTGGACCATTCCTTGAACCTCATGCGAAAGTGCCCCCATCACGGAGTTCCTAAATGGGAACAAGTCCAGTCTTTTTACCAGGGACTCCGCGAAGATATTCGCTTATTCGTCAATGCAACCTGTGGAGGAAATATCATGGGTCAACATGAAGACACTGTGTGGGAGATTCTCGAGAATATGTGCGAGAAATCCATCAATAATGACTCCATGGTCTTATTCGACCGAACGAATGCCCGCGCATCGACGAATCTAAGGGGAGCACATGAGACACAGGGCCTGTTTGCATCCATCAACTTGGAATTGATGGCCAATCGGTTGGACAAGGTCTCTATCATTGAGAAGAAGGTGGACGAGCTAACTCGACATCTGCAGCGAGACACCTCTACGCAAAACCCGTTTGCACAGCCACCCTTTGGGAGGGAAGCTGTGCATAACATCTATCACCGATCTTCTCACTGGATGGACCCGCATCCACCCCTGTTTGACTCTACAACCAGAGAAAACTCCGATCTGACCTACTCTAGTTGGGGGAACTCTGAACCCTCGTACTCTAACTTTCTTGAGGTTCCACAGACCTATGAGGACCTCAATGCCATCTAGAATGGCCCATTCTCTAATACATATAACCTTGGATGGCATTATCATCCCAATTTCTTATGGACAGGAAATAATCATAATCAAAGACCACCATATCAACCCCATCCAAAAGCTCCTCATACATATCAGCCACCTCAACCTCGGTCCAACCCCACCTATCAATCTGGGCTAGCTCAAATAGATTAATTGACTTACGGAAGCTATTTTCGTGCATTTCAAAGTCGTTGGAAATCGTAGTATAGTCACACAAAAACGTTCGTCAAAAATTAAGTTTGTAAAGATTACAAGACTTGAGTCCCGGTCGTTCATCTCTGGGAGGCATTTGATTTACTTTTGAAATCGATCTTTTTGCCAGTCTACTTCATTTAAAATCACACGTCGGTTTATGATTATTACGTATTGAAGTACGACATGCTTAGTTGCAAGTATATCAGGAATTAAAAATAGGCAACATTAATCACTCGAAAGATATTGCAATAAGCTCAAGGTGATTCTCGACACATAGACATATATATAAAAATATATCTTCTATTCATTCAAGAGAGTGTTTGCAACATAGAAGGTAGAAGAAAGGTTGTACATGAATGCTTAAAAATGTAAATCTAGCTATCAGAAAATGATTGCATACAAGAATCTATGGGGGGATTTTGCATGCATCATTAAGGGAGAAGTAAGACTATGCTATTAAGCAGTAATAAAAGCAATAAAATTATGAAGATCATGAATTAAATCTAGAAGAATAGAGGGCATTCAGGGGTGGTCCCTGATGGCCTTGGATAAGTCGGGAGGAGAATGAGGGGCGGCCAATGTAGCTTAGGCCGACCCTTGGAGAGAGGTAGGGTTGATCTAGCATCCTGGCTTGGTGTCCTCCATGATGGTGGTGAGCTCATGGAGGTGGAGTAGCTAACCTAAGTGAAGGTGGGCGTCTATGGAGCTAATGAGGTGAGTGGTGCCAATGAAGCCAAGGGATGTGAATGGGGGTGTTTGGTTGCCCATGGGGTATTTTTATAGACCCAATGGCTTATCTCTAGAGAGGTGTGGAACTCTCTAGAGAGAGTCCAAGAGTGGCCGACCAAATGGGGTTGGAGGTGGTCTTTGAGATCCAAAAATTATGGATCTCAATTTGAATGCCTCTTGGTTGCTAAATTTGGCAACCAAGAGGTGGCACCATCTCAAGAGATCTCTAGAGAATTCTAGAGAAGTGTGTGCGTGAATGCGTGTGTCTGTGTGTGGTCGTGCTCTACATGGATAGGTGGCTTAGGGTAGGTCCTAAGGGTTTTGTGTAGGTGTAGGTCATGATTTTAGGGTTACAAACCCTAATTGCTAAGGGGAAAATGCAATTAAACTTAACCTAAGTTTAATTGAATGAGTGTGAACCTAATTGAGAGTGGAATAACTCAATTAGGTTGGGTTTAGGTCAATTGGACTCTCACCAAGTCCAATTAAACTTGTGTGGGTTGAGATCTAAGCTCAATTGGACTCAATGAGTCCAATTGACTTAGGTGAAGGTAATTGACTTTGATCTAAGTCAATTGGGTTTGGTGAGGACCTAATTAGGTCCTTAGGTAGGTCTAGAGGTGATGTACTAGGGTTAGGACACCTTAGTTTAGGTTCCTATGGGATTGGGATTAGGTCTAGGGAGCTAGAGATCCAAGATCAAGACTTGAATCTCAAAATAGGGACTGGAGACCAGCATCAGACATACAATAATAGGATCTGACAACTTATACTCAAAAATCAAAAGTCCAGATTTCAGTTCTGGACGTCCAATTTGAGTCAGGGGGAAATCAGGGTTCTATTTTGGGTACTCTGCAGAAATTGGACGTCTGACAAAGTGTTTGGACGTCCAATAACACTGCAGAAGTGGGTTTGAGGTGTGCTGGAGATGGCTAAGGGTCCTGGATGTCCTATAACTTATCTGGACGTCCAGATAAGGGTTGGAACTAGGGTTTTAGGGCTTCCTAGGGTGTTGTGACCTAATCTAAGGGTGGCTAAGGGTTGGGGAAGTCTCTAGGCTATCCTAGGGCTAAGATGGACCTATGCTCTTCACATTTTATTGATTTATTTCTACTTAATAGAATAGAAAACTTTAACCCCCTTACATTATTGTTCCTATATCTAAACTAAGCCTTCTGCTCCTACTCTGCTGAAACTCCCGTTATTCCTGATCCAACATCAGATCCTGCTCCGGATCCAGCTCCAGATCTGGTTATTGCCTGCAATCGACATAATGCACTTAATCAGCACATTATAACATTATTTATGCATATCTAAAGGAAAGCAATAAGGATGTAGATAATGCGTATGCATGCATGAATAACCCTAAATTATGCTAAGTCCTAGCTTAATCTAGGTCAATTAAGACCTATGATTGCTGCACAATCATACCCCCATGCCTAAATGTTGCAAGTCCCTAGCAAATGCCAGACTAAATTATTTACAACAAGGGTACCTAAGGGACTGATTATTTTATCAAGTGTATGCATAGAGATTTTTCTCCTTTTTGTTTTCATCCTATGCTCTAGAAATCCAGACAATGGTGAAAGTGCAGCTATGTAGCTTTTGCAACGGATTCGAGTGAAAAACTGATTCACCTTTAAAGTCTGTACTTGATCCCTAGTAAAAATTCTAGTGGGATAGGCGGACTTCTTCCCTCGGGGTATTCAAGATATTCTATGAATTTCACCCAGGCTTTAGACTTAGGTAGAGAATCTCTGAGGGAAAGGATTATATATTTAGTGGCTCATTCTCACTTGGTGCTACATAGAGACTAGTACTACAGAATCTAGATTCCCGGTTTACTAAGTAACTCAACTCAAAGAAAGACGGGAAGAACTATGCTCTCTTTTGATTCCTTTGTATTCATTCTCTCTTTTTCTTTTTCTTAGAGCTCACTATCTCACCAGATTCACACATATGATCTATATTTGGTGGTCTCACTAGGCATTAACACTTTAATTGAGTTCTCATAACCCTAACACTAAGTCGAAATTCCTCAGCCAGTATTTGGGTGGTCAAAAACACAAGAAAAATAGGTTAGGGCCATATTTGGTGGATCTCAATTTTATTTGGTGGTATTGCCTTGATGAAATAAATACTAAATATTCATTCTTTTCTTTGCTTTTTCTTCTTTTTTGAATTTTTTTTTTCAGTTTTCCTTTCTTTTCATCTCTTTTTTTTTTCAACATAACACAACTAGCATACATCCATGAACTTTATTGAGGAGGCATTATTAGGGATTGGTGGTATTCAAGAGACATTGGGTGGCTTATTGGGTGGAAGTGCCTACTCACGGCACCGGGAAAGGCGGATAGGACAGTGTATTTCTAACCTTGACATCAATACCCTCCTTCAGCTGAGGATTCCGTAGAGAATGGTTGTAACCATCCACCATAGCCCTAGTTTTATGAAAACTCGCTCTCTGCATATTTGCCTTATTTGGTGGCTCTCAAAATTTTGTACAAAAGTGTATACGTGGGAACCGATAGCGAAAACTATGTCTAATCTCAGAGTATCATCACCTAATTATCTAGGATTCCAGATTCCTCACACTAAGCTTAGAGCACCAGTACACTCTACTCTCATCTCACACTATTTGGTGGATTTTTTGAAGAAAACCTTCCTGACTCCCAAAACACTGTCCAGGGGTTCAGGAAAAGAAGCACTGCTTCTTCACGACAGTTTGAAGATGTTTATCAGCTTTCACCGTAAATCCATTGCAAATTCTACGTGTGTGTGAAAAGTTGTACTGGATTCCAGATTACAGGAATCAACTAGAGGATAAAATCCCTAATGCATTATTTTAATAAAATAATCTTATTCATGAATGCAATATGTATATATGCTATGAATAATTAACCTCATATAATTTGTACTTCGTGAATTTCCCGTATTAGGTTACAATCAGCTTGACCCTAAATTTAGAATAATAGGTGAGCGGGTGAGTCGGAAGTGGCTGTTGCGAACGATTTCTAGCTCCAATGTGAGCATTGGAGGTGGAGTCGGTTGTTCTTTTATTTGAGGTCCTAAAGTAAGTTTTACATGTAGCTTCAAGGTTTTCCTAAATGTTGGCATAAAAATTTTTTAGTTTTTCTGTATCTACGCCCCCATGCTTAAGTTCTTGCATGTCCTCATGCATGAATGTAAAAGAAAGTAAATCTGACAGAGGATGAGTGGGTAGAAGTCACCTGGAATTGCTTCTGAAATTATACATTTAGCACCAGCCAACCTGTTAGCATGCAATATACAAAAAGGAAATATGCTAAAAGGAAAATATGCTATGTATAAAAATGGTTGTGTATAAATGATGGTGGAATGTGTAGTGAATGGTATCTATACATGTTGAGTTTAACGCTCCAGCTGGGCGAGCACTCAATCACACATCCTCACTAAGATGAACAGTCTCGTCAGGTGGAGGAGGTTCCTAGGCCAAAAATGGCTTGAGGCGCTGGCCATTTACTGTGAATATATGCCTAGATTTTAGGTCCTTGATCTGGACTGCCCCGTTAGGATATGGCTGTATCACAACATACAGGCCAGTCCACTTGGACTTGAGCTTCCCCGCGAACAGTTTCAGTTGTGAATCAAACAACCAGACTCGCTGGTTGGGCGTGAATACTTTCCTCCGGATGTGGCGATCATGAAAGGCCTTGGTCTTGTCCTTGTATATTAATGCATTCTCATAGGCCTCCCGCCGGATCTCTTCTAATTCACTGAGCTGGAGTTTCTCTTCCCGACCTCCTGCATCAAGGTCAAGGTTGTATTTCCGCACCGCCCAAAAGGTGCGGTGTTCTAGCTCTACAGGAAGATGACAGGCCTTGCCATATACCATGCGATATGGTGACATTCCGAGTGGGGCCTTGTATGCAGTCCGATATGCCTAGAGTGCATCGATTAATTTGTCGGACCAATCCTTCCTGTCTGTTCTAATCATCTTCTGGAGAGTCAGCTTGATTTGACGGTTATATACTTTAGCCTGCCCATTGGTCTGATGGTGATACGGGGTGGCTATGTGGTGATGTACCTCATATTTCTTTAATAACGACCTGAAATGGGCGTGGATGAAGTGGCTTCCCCTGTCGCTAATCAAAGCGTGAGGTATTTCGAATCTCGTGAAAATATTTTTCCGTACGAAAGAAATGACGGTCTTGTGGTCAGCCTATCTCGTCGGGATGGCCTTGACCCACTTCGAGACATAATCAATGGCTAGCAATATGTACTCAAGGCCATGCGAGTTCAGAAAAAGGCCCATAAAATCGATGCCCCAGACGTCGAACACTTCTACAACCATGATGGGTTGGAGTGGCATCATGTCTCTCCTGGTCATAGAACCAACCGACTGACATCGTTTGCAGTGTTGGGCGTAATCGTGTGTATCTCTGAAGATGGTTGGCCAGAAAAATCCCGATTGCAAAATTTTTGCAACGGTTTTCCGTCCTAAGAAATGGCCACCACACGCATCATTGTGGCAGAAAGATAACACACTGGGGATCACAGAGTCTGGGATGCATCTGCGAATAATCTGATCCGCTCCAATGCGGAAGAGTAGTGGGTCATCCTAAAGGTAGTATTTGGCCTCTGCAATGAATTTGAGTTTCTAGTCCTTGGATAGGTTTGCGAGAATTTTGCCTGCGGCGAGGTAGTTCGCGAAATCTGCATACCAGGAGAACTCGATAGAATGAATTGCCAAAAGAGATTCATCCGAAAATTGTTCATGGATAGGCAGGGAATAAGGAATGTGGTCTGGGTCCAATCTGGAAAGGTGATCCGCCACAACATTTTATTTCTGACTTTTTGCGGATTTTGATATCAAATTCCTACAATAGAAGGATCCATCTAATGAGCCATGGTTTGGCATCCTTCTTTGCCAACAAATGCCGGAGGGCGGAGTGGTCAGTGAAGATGATGACCTTGGACCCTAATAAATATGATCTGAATTTCTCCAACCCGAATACTACTGCTAGCAGTTCTTTTTCGGTGACAGTGTAATTATGCTGAGCCTCATTCAGCGTCTTGCTAGCATAGTATATGACAAAGGGTTCTTTCTCCCGACACTGGCCTAAACAGCACCGATGGCAAAATCAGAAGCATCGCATATCATTTCGAAATCAAGCTACCAGTCGGGTGGTTGGAGAATCGGGGAGTCAGAAACAGCGCTTCGTAAAGTCTCGAAGGTGCTGAGACAGGAGGTATCGAATTCAAATGGGACATCGGTAGCCAGGAGATTCGTCAGAGGTCGTGAAATTTTTGAGAAATCGCGTATAAATCTTTGATAGAAGCCGACATGACACAAGAATGATCTAATTTGCTTGACTGAGCTAGGTGGTGGTAAGTGGGAGATAATCTCTTATTTATCCTGGTCGACCTCGAGTCCATTTTTAGAGATCCTGTGCCCTAGTACTACGCCATCCCTCACCATGAAATGGCTTTTCTCCCGGGATAGTACTAGGTTTACCTCAATACACCATTTCAGGATCTTGGTGAGGTTATCAAGACAAGACGTGAAATCATCTCCAAAAATAGAGAAGTCATCCATGAATACCTCCACATAATCCCCAATCATGTCGGAGAAGATAGCCATCATAAAATGCTAAAATGTCGCTGGTGCATTGCAGAGGCCAAAGGGCATCCACTTGAAGGTGAATATTCCGAAGGGGCATGTGAGTGTGGTCTTGTCCTGATCTTCCGGGCTAATTGCTACCTAATTATACCTGGAGTATCCATCCAGAAAGCAGAAGAAACTACGTTCGGCTAACCGTTCCAAGATCTGGTTAATGAACGGCTAAGGAAAGTGATCCTTCTGGGTAGCTGTTAAATGTTACGAACGCTACGCTAACGTGTTCGGTTTTGGAAAACCTGTCGTAGTTCGAAAACGAAGAATTCGTGTTCAACAAATAAAATTTATACCGAAGTTAAAATTCCGGGTCGAACATAGGGAGGCGAACGTTTGATTTAAAAACTATGCGTTTCTTTTTATTTGTCACAGAATAATTCAATTTAAAACTATCTAATTATTTACAATAAATAGAAGAGAGAGAGAGAGTAAGAGAGAAAGAGAATATTACACAGAGAAATTAAAATGAGATGTAGAATAAACAAGGAATTTTTCATTGAGGAGATTGTTCATTACAACTAGAAAGCATAAAACAATTACTCTAGAAAGCGATAAATTTACTCTAGAAAGCATTAAAAGAATGGAGAGAGAAATGTCCTCGACGATTGCTTGGAGGACGAACAAAACTATACTAGAAAGCAGTAAAAAGAATAGGGAGAGAGAAATCCTCCTCGACGGTTGCTTGGAGGACGAGCCGGAAGGGACGACGCCTGGATGAAGGGGAATGAAGCAGGACGAAGGAGGACGAAGCAGAAGAACGGGAACGAAGCAGCACGCCGTCATTGTCGCGGGATCCACTTCTGAAGGGGAACAAAAATTGGACTTTATCTCGCGAGAAGCATCCCAGGTGTGGGACAAGCTTCTCTTGAGCTTTGGAGGGGTAGAGAGGAGAAGGAAGGGATGAGAATTTCGTATGGAGGGGGTCTCCTTTTATAGTTGCAAGGAGTGGGGGCAAAATGGACATTACAACTTCAAAATAATAAATGAGGGGTCTTTAGTGACGGATAAATCCGTCACTAAAGCCCCGACGTGGGTGTAGCTTCCGTGCCCACGCGCACCGCTTTAGCTGCCCGCGCACTCAACACCATCGCATGCACGTTGAGTCTCAGCGATCAGACGGCTTAAAACGCATCTTCACCCACTACGCTGTGCGCCCGCTCGCGTGTGATCGCGCGTCCACGCTGCGCGTCCAATCGCACGTCGGCGCTATTGGGCGTGCGTAGCCGTTGGATCGCAATCTGACACTCCACGTGCCGCTCGCTTGCGCCTGATTTGAGGCTCGCGGGACTCGATCCCGCGACCTCTCCATCGCCCGCCGCTTCGTCTCTGCTGCGCTACGCGGACGAAATGGTCGTGCGGACGAATCAGCCAGCCGCATCCACATCCGTTGGATCTTGATCCAAGGGCAGAGAACGAGCGGGTGCGGGACCTTCGTAGAATGTGTGCGGCCATTTGGGCGGCCGAGATGGCACCACGTGGCACCATCTTGGCCATCCATCTTCTGGAAGTTGTAGATGGTGCCACGGATGTCGGATTGACTCGATTTTTGCTTCGTTGGGTTGCGATCGTCGATCCGAATTCACCCATGCGGTCGGATTTGTCATCTGAAGTATGGATTTTCACCATCCTGGTCCTTGATCTTCTAGGGTTCCCCGATCACTATCTGATGCTACGGATGTTTGATTAAGGCGATCTTGGAGTCGTTGAACTCCAATCGTCGCCCTGATCACATCCATACGGTTGGATCTTTGATCCGAGGCCCCGATAAAATGTTTGCCCTATCCAAGCACATAAAAGGAGACAATTAACCTCCATTTTATTCAAACTACTCTAAATGCAAGATGATGCATGTTATGCAATATTTATATCATGAAATGCAATCCTATGCTTAAGAACATGCATAAATAGACATTTTAAGTAGTGTAAATGTGTTTACATCATACCCCCATGCCTATCTTTTGCTAGTCCCTAGCAAAAACTATATGCTATTTATAAAAGAATTAGGTTGGATTATTTGGACTTGAGTTATTTTTCAATCATTAAGAAATTGTCTACTTAGGAACTGAACTTTCAAAGACACAATAGTGCCCGGGTATCAGCCAAAATGTAGACCGCCTCAAGCCCTCGCCTTACTAAAAGAAAAATTTCTTTTTCTCTTTTTCTCTTTTCTAATTTTTTTGGATTTCCATATTTTAGGGTTTAAGAGTGGATTTCTACGGCCATTCAACTCACCCAAGATTTGATGAGAACCCTATGTTTTAAGCATCTTATTGTGATTGTGATAGACTCGTTGACCGGTAATTAAAACGGACTTCGGATTTCTACGCCTCTAGGTAACCTCAAAAAGGATTCTGCCTAAAGGTGTATCTTTACAACTGGTAGCTTTCTCCCTACTTTTATTTTTTTACGGGGTCAACACAAGGGTGAATCCAGCGTATATCTCCCCGGTTTATTCTACTTCCCCGCTTCTTCCTAAGTGTTTTGGGAATTTTTAGTGCATTTACTGAGCTAGGTTCTGGACAACCGGTAGAAGAGCTGTTATCACCGACATCTTGCCAGCCATACTCGTGTGGGGAAGTGTGGCTTATTTCTTTTTGTTCTTTCTCCTTTTCTTTTTGATTTTTTTTTTTCTTTTCTTTTTTTTTAAGTAGGTGGCTTCCCTGGTCTAAGATTTACCTAAAGGCAGCAAAAAGAGAAAGGTCCAGTGACTGGGCCCTGGACAACCTACCTATGGGCTGTTACCCACGATAACTTGCCAGCCATATCACCCTAGAAGGTTCATTAGCTACCCAATTTCCGTTAAAATCGCCGAACAACGAGTCAGTGCAAAGTGTGTAGATGCTTAAGACTCAAAATTCCCTCAAATCAGAGGGCAGGTTGATAAGTCGTGTACTTATCACCCAAACTTATTTATTCCAATCATAATAGAATTAAGATGGCGAGGACTCAAAGACAAATCCACATTTTAGTGGATACACAGGCTAATTAAGTCCAAAGACCTGAAGGGTCTTTGTGTTCAGATCTTAATGTAATATTTCCTAAGATTGAAAATTTTCTTAAACCCAAATTCTCTTTCCTAATTTCGAATTTTTTTTTAAAATAAAACATATCTACGGAGCTGACGAATGAATTCAGAGATGAATATCCACCCCCAAAATGTTAACCGTTACGAACGCTATGCTAATGTGTTCGATTTTGGAAAACCTGTCGTTGTAGTTCGAAAGCGAAGAATTCGTGTTCAACAAATAAAATTAATACGAAAATTAAAATTCCAGGTCGAACATAGGGAGGCAGACGTTTGATTTAAAAACTATGCATTTCTTTTTATTTGTCACAGAATAATTCAATTTAAAACTATCTAATTATTTACAATAAATAGAAGAGAGAGAGAGTAAGAGAGAAAGAGAATATTACACAGAGAAATTAAAATGAGATGTAGAATAAACAAGGAATTTTTCATTGAGGAGATTGTTCATTACAACTCGAAAGCATAAAACAATTACTCTAGAAAGCATTAAAAGAATGGAGGGAGAAATGTCCTCCTTGACGATTGCTTGGAGGAGGAATAAAACTATACTAGAAAGCAGTAAAAAGAATAGGGAGAGAGAAATCCTCCTCGACGGTTGCTTGGAGGACGAGCCGGACGGGACGACTCCTGGATGAAGGGGAATGAAGCAGGACGAAGTAGAAGAACGGGAACGAAGAAGCACGCCGTCGTCATCGCGGGATCCACTTCCGAAGGGGAACGAAAATTGAACTTTATCTCGCGAGAAGCATCCCGGGTGTGGGACAAGCTTCTCTTGAGCTTTGGAGGGGTAAAGAGGAGAAGGAAGGGATGAGAATTTCGTATGGAGGGTGTCTCCTTTTATAGTTGCAAGGAGTCGGGGAAAAATGGACATTACAACTTCAAAACAATAAATGAGGGGTCTTTAGTGACGGATAAATCCGTCACTAAAGCCCCGACGTGGGCGTAGCTTCCGCGCCCACACGCGCCGCTTCAGCTGCCCGCGCACTCAATGCCATCGCACGCTGAGTCTCAGCCGTCCGATCGCGAGATCAGACAGCTTAAAATGCATCTTCGCCCGCTACGCTGCACGCCCGCCCGCGTGTGATCGCGCGTCCAATCGCGCGTCGGCGCTATTGGATGCGCGCAGCCGTTGGATCGCAATCTGACGCTCCATGCGCCACTCGCTTCCGCCTGATTTGAGGCTCGCAGGACTCGATCCCGCGACCTCTCCTTCACCCGCCACTTCGTCTCCGCTGCGCTACGCGGACAAAATGGTCGCACAGACGAATCAGCCAGCCACATCCATAGCTGTTGGATCTTGATCCAATGGCAGAGAACGAGCGGGTGCGGGACCTTCGTAGAATGCGTGCGGCCGTTTGGGCGACCGAGATGGCGCCACGTGGTGCCATCTTGGCCGTCCATCTTCTGGAAGTTGTAGATGGTGCCACGGATGTCGGATTGACTCGATTTTTGCATCGTTGGGCTGCGATCGTCGATCCGAATTCACCCGTGCAGTCGGATTTGTCATCTGAAGTGCGGATTTTCACCATCCTGGCCCTTCATCTTCTAAGGTTCCTCGATCACTATCTGATGCTACGGATGTCTGATTAGGGTGATCTTGGAGTCGTTGAACTCCAATCGTCGCCCTGATCACATCCCTACGGTTGGATCTTTGATCCGAGGCCCCGATAAAATGTTTTCCCTATCCAAGCACATAAAAGGAGACAATTAACCTCCATTTTATTCAAAGTACTCTAAATGCACGATGATGCATGTTATGCAATATTTTTATCATGAAATGCAACCATATGCTTAAGAACATGCATAAATAGACATTTTAAGTAGTGTAAATGTGTTTACATCATACCCCCATGCCTATCTTTTGGTAGTCCCTAGCAAACACTATATGCTATTTATAAAAGAATTATGTTAGATTATTTGGACTTGAGTTATTTTTCAATCATTAAGAAATTGTCTACTTAGGAACTGAACTTTCAAAGACACAACAATACCCGGGTATCAGCCAAAATGTAGACCGCCTCAAGCCCTCGCCTTATTAAAAGAAAAATTCCTTTTTCTCTTTTTCTCTTTTCTAATTTTTTTGGATTTCCAGATTTTAGGGTTTAAGAGTGACTTTCTACGACCATTCAACTCACCCAAGATTTGATGAGAACCCTAAGTTTTAAGCATCTTATTGTGATTGTGATAGACTCATTGACCGTTAATTAAAACGGACTTCGGATTTCTACGCCTCTAGGTGACCTCAAAAAGAATTCTGCCTAAAGGTGTATCTTTACAACTGGTAGCTTTCTCCCTACTTTTATTTTTTTACTAGGTCAACACAAGGGTGAATCCAGCGTATATCTCCCCGGTTTATTCTACTTCTCCGCTTCTTCCTAAGTGTTTTGGGAATTTTTAGTGCATTTACTGAGCTGGGTTCTGGACAACCGGTAGATGAGCTGTTGCCACCAACATCTTGCCAGCCATACTCGTGCGGGGAAGTGTGGCTTATTTCTTTTTGTTCTTTCTCCTTTTCTTTTTGATTTTTTTTTCTTTTCTTTTCTTTTTTTTTAAGTAGGTGGCTTCCCTGGTCTAAGATTTACCTAAAGGCAGCAAAAAGAGAAAGGTCTAATGACTGGGCCCTGGACAACCTACCTATGGGCTGTTACCCACGATAACTTGCCAGCCATATCACCCTAGAAGGTTCATTAGCTACCCAATTTCCATTAAAATCGTCGAACAATGAGTCAGTGCAAAGTGTGTAGATGCTTAAGACTCAAAATTCCCTCAAATCAGAGGGCGGGTTGATAAGTCGTGTACTTATCACCCAAACTTATTTATTCCAATCATAATAGAATTAAGATGGCGATGACTCAAAGACAAATCTACATTTTAGTGGATACACAGGCTAATTAAGTCCAAAGACCTGAAGGGTCTTTGTGTTCAGATCTTAATGTAGTATTTCCTAAGATTGAAAATTTTCTTAAACCCAAATTCTCTTTCCTAATTCCAAAATTTTTTTTTTAAATAAAAAAATCTACGGAGCTGTCGAATGAATTCAGAGACGAATATCCACCCCCCCATGCCTATCTAATGCAATGTCCTCATTGTATTAAAAAGACATAAAACAGATTGGAAAAGCGAAGAAAGCACCTGAATTGCGTGAATGTCAGGTCCGCTCCGAGATGAAAATTAAGAAAAACTGTATATATGCTGAATTTAGTACCTTCAGCTAGGCACACTATACAAAGAAAAGAAATGAAGAATTCACAAGTGCAGGTCAGAATTAAAATAAACAGAAGAATCCTCCGACCTGTCAACAGAGGTCCACAGATGTGGACCAGATTGTGGTGGAGACCCACACCCCATAATCGAGAATATCTTAGGTTCTGGATAAAAATTACCCAAAACCTAAAATCAGAATGCAAGCGGGGTCGGGCCTGCGATTTATGAGGATGCAACCCAAGACCAAAAAGTCGGGTTACAGAAAATTGAAGCTCAAAAGGATAATCATTGAATGTGTGCTTGAGTTTGACATCCTCGAAACAAATGTCGTAAGGGTTCTGATTTGATGGTTTCAGCTTAAAAGGAACCCTTCGACTCAATCTTCTATTTCCTCCAAAATTAACTTCCCAAATCAGAACTTCCCAGCTCCTATCCTCCTCATTCATTATATCAAATTCCAGGACCTCTTGTATATTCATCACCCCGTCTGAAATCTCCAAGTTTAAATGATGTGGCAGAATCAAAATTGACTTGGGTCTAATTATCTCAGAATTAGAATCATCAATAAGCTCAATAGGGTGTAACTGATAATCAAGGCATTGAATTGATTCCTCCAGAAAATGCGATTCTGGATCCGTAATGTGTGCCCTAATAAGATCAATTTCCTCAGTTATTGGGCTATCAAATGATCTATCAGATTCTTCAGGCCCAATCGTCTCACAGAAATCATGTTCAGAAAACTCGCGTGAGACTTCGCAACTTGAATCTTCACCATCAGGATCCGTATCAATGTATGTCCCAAAATCAGTTATCACTTTGTGTTCCCCAGAGACATACGTTTCCTCGTAACCCGGCTCAGGGATCTTAGGTGACGAAATTAGATCATCCTTAATTGATTGCTTTAATTCAATCTGGTCAGCCTCGTAACACGTGTCCCCCCAACAGGTGCCTGAGCAAGTTCTGTCATTGGCTTTCCTGAAGAGCGTTCATCCTGGGAATTATTCCAAGATTGAATCAAAGCAACCACGAATCTCATCCTCAATTTCGCTAATTTCCCAAGTAGAAACTCACCAGGGTTCTTATCCTTAACATCCTGGAGACAATCCAACAAAGACTTGTTTAAATCATCAATCATTTCAATCAGGGGCTCCAATCTCTCAATGCAAGGTATTGGCTGAACTTCTAAAGATTGAATGATATTCCTCAAGTTAGCCAGAACCTTATCTTGAACCTGGTTAACCTGAACCAAATGAGTTGGTTCAGGGTTGGGAGGGTTTGGGATTAATGCAGGGGAATTAACGAATTGAGATTCGTTATACCCTTCCTGATAATAGGTCATTTCAGATTGTTGAAAAGGTGGTGATGACCTAAAGGCAGTGAAATCAGAGGATGGGTAAGGATCAGTGTATCCTTCTTGATTGTAGATCGTATTAGGTTGTGCATGAAAGGAAGACGATCTATAATCAATGTAGCTCTAAGAAGGATAGAAATCAGAATCAAAGTGTTCAGGGTTAGACCCTAAACACGGGGGTCCGGAATTGTATCCCCAATCCGAATTATCCCAACTGACTGATGGTTGATTACAATATGAGTTGGGATAATCGTCATGTTGAGGATAATTCACAACAAGAGGGAAAGAGCGGGAATGCGTGAAATATGTGGAAGGATTCATGAGACACAGCAGGAAGAAAGGTACCCTGTAATATAAATAATCAAACCTATCCTTAAATGGGTTAGCCTACAGACCTACAGACTCCCAAAACCCGTCTTGAGATAAAGGAACGATTTGATCTACTTCTGTCTGTTCAATCCAACCAGTTAGAAGGAGGGACTGGGGAGAAGGTTCTTCCTTCGGCTTGCACCTTCGGTTCCTAGTGTACCCCTCAGCTGCGATCGTTTGACTCTGCTCCCCTAGCTAGACATCAGATTGAACAGTAGAAACAGACTAATCGAAAATAATCTCGTTCTGAGTTCTGAAGAGCGAGTTCAATCCTTAAGGCCAACGTCTACTCTGTTTTATTTAGGGCTAGGTTTGAATGTGCTTTGGAATGTGATGGGCCCTTTAAATGGGTTGTGCCCTTAATGATTGATTGATTTGTGTGTGCCTGCACAACCAGTGGTTTCAAGCAAGATTATTTTTGATGTGGTGAATTTTAAGGTTCAAATCTTACTTAGTAGCTTTTAGGATTCAACTTTAGGTATTTTCAAACAAGTTTCATTGGCACACCAAGTTTTACAAGCACGGGTGAAAATGTTTTCCTTTGAAGCTTAAAAAGAATGTGAAGTGCCTGGTAAATCCCTAAGAGTTGAACCTAATTGGCAGCTACTTGATGAGTTGATTTTAATTAAAGTGGTGCGGCCCAAACAACTCAAACAACTAGCCACATATGCACCATGAAGTTAGGCACACAAAGATGGTTAACCTAGAATGATTTCTACTCTTTTATGTGTTGCTTTATGTGTACCGGTTCCACATATTAGAACCCGGTTGAGTAGAAACAAATCAATTTGGTTAAGTGCCTTTGAATGTGGGTGTACGTTGTGTGTTTGTTGAAAATTGCCCCACAGAATTATCTTTTTTTTTTTTTTTTATATATAAATGAAGGTGGAATGAATGTGAGTGAGAATCCAAACAACCAAACTATTCCTAGGAATTATGCAAACACCTAGGTTAATTGGAATTTGGATTCAATGTGGCGAATGAAATCTATGGAGGGGGAAAGAATGGGGGATAACTTACAAAACCTTCCACAGCACTTTACTCCAATCTACCGCTTTTGCTCATCTCAAAAGAGTACCTACAATTACAATAAGAAAGGAGAAAAGTGAGGTAAATGATTTGTAAGTTACAAAACGCGAAGAGAAATCAAAGAGCGTCGCCTCCCCAGCAACGGTGCCAAAATGTTGAACGTTACGAACACTACGCTAACATGTTCGATTTGGGAAAACCTGTCGTTGTAGTTAGAAAGTGAAGAATTCATGTTCAACAAATAAAATTTATACCGAAATTAAAATTCCGGGTCGAACACAGGAAGGCAGACGTTTGATTTAAAAACTACGTGTTTCTTTTTATTTGTCATAGAATAATTCAATTTAAAACTATCTAATTATTTACAATAAATAGAAGAGAGAGAGAGAGTAAGAGAGAAAGAGAATATTACACAGAGAAATTAAAATGAGATGTAGAATAAACAAGGAATTTTTCATTGAGGAGATTGTTCATTACAACTAGAAAGCATAAAATAATTACTCTAGAAAGCGATAAATTTACTCTAGAAAGCATTAAAAGAATGGAGGGAGAAATGTCCTCGACGATTGCTTGGAGGACTAACAAAACTATACTAGAAAGCAGTAAATCTATACTAGAAAGCAGTAAAAAGAATAGGGAGAGAGAAATCCTCCTCGACGGTTGCTTGGAGGACGAGCCGGACGGGATGACGCCTGGACGAAGGGGAATGAAGCAGGACGAAGGGGGACGAAGCAGAAGAACGGGAATGAAGCAGCACGCCGTTGTCGTCGCGGGATCCACTTCCGAAGGGGAACGAAAATTGGACTTTATCTCGCGAGAAGCTTCCCGGGTGTGGGACAAGCTTCTCTTGAGCTTTAGAGGGGTAGAGAGGAGAAGGAAGGGATGAGAATTTCGTATGGAGGGGGTCTCCTTTTATAGTTGCAAGGAGTGGGGGCAAAATGGACATTACAACTTCAAAACAATAAATGAGGGGTCTTTAGTGATGGATAAATCCATCACTAAAGCCCCGACGTGGGCGTAGCTTCCGTGCCCACGCGCGCCGCTTCAGCTGCCCACGCGCTCAATGCCATCGCAGGCACGCTGAGTCTCAGCAGTCTAATCACGAGATCGGACGGCTTAAAATGCATCTTCGCCCGCTACGCTGCGTGCCCGCTCATGTGTGATCGCGCGTCCACGCTGCGCGTCCGATAGCGTGTCGGCGCTATTGGGCTCGTGCATCCGTTGGATCGCAATCTGACGCTCCACTCGCCGCTCGCTTGGGCCTGATTTGAGGCTCGCGGGACTCGATCCCGCGACCCCTCCTTCGCCCGCCGCTTCGTCTCCGCTGCGCTATGCAGACGAAATGGTTACGCGGAGGAATCAGCCAGCCGCATCCACAGCCATTGGATCTTGATCCAACGGCAGAGAACGATCGGGTGCGGGACCTTTGTAGAATGTGTGCAGCCGTTTGGGCAGCCGAGATGGCACCACGTGGCGCCATCTTGGTCGTCCATCTTCTGGAAGTTGTAGATGGTACCACGGATGTTGGATTGACTCGATTTTTACGTCGTTGGGCTGCGATCGTCCATCCGAATTCACCCGTGCGATCGGAATTGTCATCTGAAGTGCGAATTTTCACCATCCTAGCCCTTGATCTTCTAGGGTTCCCCGGTCACTATCTGATGCTACGGATGTTTGATTAGGGCGATCTTGGAGTCGTTGAACTCCAATCGTTGCCCTGATCACATCCATATGGTTGGATCTTTGATCCGAGGCCCCGATAAAATGTTTTCCCTATCCAAGCACATAAAAGGAGATAATTAACCTCCACTTTATTCAAACTACTCTAAATGCAAGATGATGCATGTTATGCAATATTTATATCATGAAATGCAATCCTATGCTTAAGAACATGCATAAATAGACATTTTAAGTAGTGTAAATGTGTTTACATCAATAGCTGTGTTCAGTTTCTTGTAGTCAATGCAGATCCACCAAGCTGTCACAGTGCGGGTCAGGATGGATTCGACCTTATCATTTTCCATGGTGGTTATCCTACTTTCTTGGGCACTATCTGAATCAAACTCACCCACTGGCTGTCTGAGATTGGATATACAATGCCTACATCCAGCCATTTGATGATCTCCTTCTTAATAACCTCTAGCATATTCGGGTTAAGCCATCTTTGAGGTTGTCTCGAAGGTTTCACCCCCTCATTCGTGTAAATGTGATGAGTGCAATACGAGGGGCGAATACCGTGGAGATCAGCAATACTCAACCCGATAGTAGCCCTATGATCTTGAAACGTAGAAATCAATTGATGCTCCTGTTCTTGAGTTAAGTGGGCATTGATAATGACTGGATATGTCTCACTTTCGTCCAAGAACACATACTTAAGTGAGTCAGGTATGGGCTTCAATTCAATCGCGGGTGGGTCAAAATCAGATATGAGAGTGGGAGGAGTAGAATCGAAGGTGGGAATCTACTAATCCATGTGCACGTGAATTCCCGCTGAGTCGCTCCCTATGGAATAATTGGTTGTGACTGTGTTAACAGGAAACCCGTTAGCTGTAGTCACATCTTCCTATAATAACAGGGGTGATCCAGTAATATATGGATAAGGATAGCTGGATTCAGGGGTGCTATGGTTAGAAGCACACCCCAAATAGATAGATCCTCAGGGAGATATGTGTAATGTAGTGGTTTCAGTCCTGTGTGGATTGAGGTTCGAGAACCCTGATAGTGTCGACGATGAGACATTGGGTCATCACAAAGGAGCCTAATGTTACCACAGTAAGCTGAATCTTCGTCTTCATCATCCTCCTCTATTCGATCACAGTCGAAGTTCTTTGCTGCCCTGAATATGTCTAGTCAAAGTTGCTCATTACCTAGGGCAATCTCCATACACCCAGATGCACAATCGATGTTCTCTCAGGCTGTCGCTAGAAATGGGTGACCCAAAATAATTGGTGCATCTCGGAGATTAGGAGGAACTTCCATATCGAGAATGAAAAAATCTGCGGGAAAGCAGAACCCGCGGACTTTCATGATCACGTTCTCAGCCACCCCCTCGGTGTTTTGACTGATCTGTCAGCCAGCTAAATCGTAACTGAGGTGGGTTTCAACTCCACAATTCGAAATCGATCAAATACGGCGGTGGGAGTTAAGTTGAACGACGAACCCAAATCTAGAAGGGTCCGATCAAATGGAGAATCCTGCAGGAAGCAGGATATGAGTGGGGTACTAGGGTCTTTCTTCTTTGGCGGCAAGTTGATTAGAATCATGACGCTAGCTTCTTTCGATAGTACCGCTTGTCGTCCAATTCTCAGCTGTCGCTTCGGGGTACAGTAGTCCTTGAAGAACCTAGCAACAGCGGGAATGTGATTGATAGCCTCGAGGAGGGGGACCTGAATATGTACTTCCTTAAACATCGATTTCAGGTCCTCAAAATTCTGCATGTTCTTTTTCTATACTACATTTCGTGTCAGAGCCTCAGGAAAAGGGACGGGAATCTTAGGGTTAACTGGCCTCTTACCCTTATCTACCGCAGGTGGCTCCTGAGATGATGAAGACGGAGAATTCGCTTGCGGCGAGGGGTGGGAAAAATCAGAACCTGCCTGCCTAGGTGGTGGGTCGAATGTCTTCCTTCGACTTCGCAAAGAAATAGCATGTGCATCGGCTTGCTATCCATGAGGTGGTGGGGGAGCGGAAGGGGAAGAATACGCAAGATTCTGCAAAGGCGGTTAGCCTTGCGCATAACTGGGTGGTGCAGGGGGCGCTTGTAGTATGGTGCGTGCCTGTCCCTGCGGTGCCTGAAACCTGGGCAGGGCGCCTTGGTTCTGCACATATCGAGGATTCGGGATAGGTTGGGAGGGCAAGGCTCCCTGAGTCCTATGCTCCTACAACAACTGGTTCTATGTGTTCTGTATGGTCTGAATCTGATCAGCCATCGCCTTAATAATCTACAAGCTATCTTGTGTAGACTTCCTTATAGATTCTTGTAGCTCCTCTTTCAGCGCCTCCAACGGGTCAGCCCGCTTTGGAGGGTGGTTGGCAGCTTGGTGCAGCGGCTGGTATAATGAGCGGGGTTGTTGCTGCTGAGGTGGGAATGGCTGCTGCCTACAGTACGTGTTTTGCACATTCCCATATTTCCTGGTTTGGTAGTGTGGATCTTGATGTGGTCTCTGTGAATTACCAGACCAGGAGAAGTTCGAATGCTGGCACCAACCAGGGTTATACATCTCTGAGTACGGGTTATTACGCCTGTATCCTTGGATAGCGCAGACATCCTCGTAGGTCGAAGATGTCTGAGACGTATATCCGTCAAGGGGATACGCATTATAATCTGCAGATGGTGCATAACCCTGGTCGTAAGGTTCCAGATCTGGATTATTCATGGGATCCTGATATGCGGGATCTCGTAAATACAGAGAAGATGCATCCCGAGTGAGTAGATTAACTCGAATAGGTGGGGCTCGGGGTGCATAGGAGGATCTTGCGGCGGCAGAGCTCGAGTCGGATTGACCTTGACTGATCTGGTCAATCTTCTTCTCAATTAGGTTTATTCTATCCAGCTACTTGACGATGATATCCATATCGGCTCGAATAGATTCATTGTGAGCCTCGTGGACACCAACTTGTTGCTGACCAGGCCACTGGAACTGGTTCATAGATGCAACATTCATCGAGTTCTCCGCTAATGATTCGAATAGCTCAAATGCGTTGTTCTTGTCTTTTGTGAGAAAATTCCCGCCGCTAGATGCATCGGCCAGATACCGATGTGTGTCATCCAGCCCATGGTAAAAAATATGAGCTAAGTGCCATCTGGGTATACCATGATGCAAGCATTTTCAGAGAAGGTCGTGAAATCTGTCCCATGCTTCATGTAATTTCTCCCCAGATCCTTGGGAGAAAGTCGTGATTGCACGCCGCATTGAATTTGTTAGACCGATTGGGAAGAACTTTTGCAGGAATTCATGTCGTAATTCCGGCCAGGTTCCAATTGGCTTCCCAATAGTCTTGAGCCAGTATGAAGCTTTGTCCCTCAGAGAGAACAGGAAAAGCTACATCAGAACAATCCCGAGATCAACATTCCTGGGTTGGATCGTTTCAGTGAGTCGCCTCAGGTCCTCGAGGTGCTGAAATGGATCTTCACTTGAGTTCCTGTAGAGATGAGTACTGATCAACCCAATTACATTAGGCTTGAGCTCAAACGCGTCTCTGCCTGCGGGAATTCTGAGAAGAGGTGCGACGATTTATGCAGCTGGGTCATAGAAATCCCGCAGTTGTTCTCCTTGCGGCGGGTGCTGCATCCTGTCAAGTGCCGTCAAAATGTGATCCATGCTCTGCTGATGCCACTCCTCAGATTCGGCGACCTGGGCTTCTAGACGAGCCATCGGGCCCAGATTCTCGATGTTATGACCCGATCTAGGTCCAAGTCTAGGATTTGCCATGGTGGCTCTTGGAGTAGAAGAAATGGGGGCAGAAGATGGTCCGGGTGAGGTGACTAGCCTCCTTGGGAGTGGCTCCCAACGTCCAACCAAGTGAGGTCGAAGTGACCTCCGTCCGTGCATACACCGCCCAACCCCTTGGTTGGTGTAGCCACATAAGAAAAGGCTAAGGCCCTATCAATCAAATGGTCCTTATAGATCAGGTGACCAGATTTTTCGTTAGGGATTTGAATTCCTGAAGATAAGTTCGTCGTACAACCAACTGAAAGTGAATCCCGCCTCTCAATCTAACCCAGCCAGTCTGGTTACGAGGGGACTAAGGGGAAGGTTCTTCCTTTGGCTTACGCTTCGATTCCATTGACCTCTGAGCTACGGTTGTTTGACACTACCCCGCAGGCTTAGTCACCAGGTTTGGTAAGAGAGGTTAAAAACACCAAGTAGTACAACAACGAACTCGGGTTGATTTCATGTTTTAAAATTAATTTTAACATGTTTTCTTCAGTGGGGTTTGTGGTGAGTGGCCCACAAGGTGACTAAGCTCACCGGCTAACTAGACTTGATTAAGTCTAGGTCAGCCTAAAGTGTGGTCTCTAGTTGTAACCCTAAAGATTCAACCTAAGTTGCATGTACTTCTAGGGTTTTTTTTTGTTTCAGCAGACCACAAAAGTAAAGTTGGTTCTCTGATGATAATTGGAATCCAATTAATTTGAAATTTTGCGAGTAGATTCATTTTTCAATTAGTTTTTCAAAGACTATTTTTTTGGAATTTTTACTATTTCAACCAAATTTTTAGGGAATTTTGAATATCAGGGGGTCAAATATAGAATTTTGACCCCTGGTCGATTTTTCACTTTGAAACAGTAACAAATGACCATCACAAATTCGGGAGAAATATGGAAAATAAAGCCAATTAGGTCAGCTTTCGAACCCCACCAATTTTAGTCAAAACAGATTTGCGGATTGCTCGAAATCACTTTTTTTTGAAAATTTTTGAATCTGGGTCAGTCTAACTCCCACGCACTTCGCAAATTTTTAAAAATTGTATACTTGGAATTTTATCAAAATAACGGTGGCGTTTGAAAGATGGTTTGAAAATAAAGGTTTAACCCAAATTTCATAATTTTTCGTTTACTAGTTTTCGGCAATCGAATTTTTAAATCGAGCTTGAAATCTAGCCAAAAATTAGGAGATGGTGGAAAAGCTTTTTAAAGAGGTTTAAACTTAAAATCTAAGCTTTCCACCAAAAAGATTTTTTTTTCAAAACTTTTGCATGTTTTTTTTTCAAAAAGAAGATTTTCAAAAGATTCAAAGAAAATATCATTTTTTATTCTTTTTTTTTTCAAATTAACCTAATATTTGAAAGGAACCCTAATCTAGATTTTTTTTGAATTTTTTTTTGTTTTTTTCTTTTATTTTTTTTTCGCGACAATGAGGAAAAAAAATTTCAAAGGAAATTGCAGAAAGTAAAACCTAATCTAAAAATGAGATGATGTGCACCCGAATTTGTTCTTTGCCGCACTCGATGTGTGCGCAGATCCCGTTTTTCTTCCGTTTTTCCTGCACATCAAAAACAAAGTAGAGAAAAGTGTCAGTGATATTTTAAAAGATCAAAATCATAGAAAATGACGTTGCCTCCCCGGCAATGGCACCATTTGACGGAAACCATTTTCGCGCATTTGAAAGTCGTTGAAAATCATAGTATAGTCGGGCAAAAACGTTCGTCAAAAATTAAGTTTGTAAAGATTATGAGACTTGAGTCCCGGTCGTTCGTCTCTCAGAGGCATTTGATTTACTTTTGAAATCGATCTTTTTGCCGTTCTACTTCATTTAAAATCACACGCTGCTTTATGATTATTACGTATCGAAGTACGACATGCTTAGTTGCAAGTATATCAGGAATTAAAAACAGGCAACATTAATCACTCAAAAGAAATTGCAATAAGCTCATGGTGATTCTCAACACAGACATATATATAAAAATATATCCTCTATTCATTCAAGAGAGTGTTTGCAACATAGAAGGTAGAAGAAAGCTTGTTCATGAATGCTTAAAAATGTAAATCTAGGTACCAGAAAATGATCACATACAAGAAACTACGGGGGGATTTTGCATGCATCATTGGGGGAGAAGTAAGACTACGCTATTAAGTAGTAATAAAAGCAATAAAATTATGAAGAGCATGAATTAAATCTAGAAGAATAGAGGGCATTCAGGGGTGGTCCCCAATGGCCTTGGAGTGGTCGGGAGGAGAATGAGGGGCGGCCAATGTAGCTTAGGCCGACCCTTGGAGAGAGGTAGGGTTGATCCAGCATCCCGGCATGGTGTACTCCATGATGGTGGTGAGCTCATGGAGGTGGAGTAGCTAACCTAAGTGAAGGTGGGCATGTATGGAGCTAATGAGGTGAGTGGTGCCAATGAAGCCAAGGGATGTGAATGGGGGTGTTTGGGCGCCCATGGGGTCTTTTTATAGACCTAATGGCTTCTCTCTAGAGAGGTGTGGAACCCTCTAGAGAGAGTCCAAGAGTGGCTGGCCACATGGGGTTGGAGGTGGTCTTTGAGATCCAAAAATTGTGGATCTCAATTTGAATGCCTCTTGGTTGCTAAATTTGGCAACCAAGAGGTGGCACCATCTCAAGAGATCTCTAGAGAATTCTAGAGAAGTGTGTGCATGAATGGGTGTGTGTGTGTGTGTGTGTGTGTGGTCGTGCTCTACATGGCTAGGTGGCTTAGGGTAGGTCTTAAGGGGTTTGTGTAGGTGTAGGTTTTGATTTTAGGGTTACAAACCCTAATTGCTAAGGGGAGAATGAGTGTGAACCTAATTGAGAGTGGAATAACTCAATTAGGTTGGGTTTAGGTCAATTGGACGCTCACCAGGTCCAATTAAACTTGTGTGGGTTGAGATCTAAGCTCAATTGGACTCAATGAGTCCAATTGAATTAGGTGAAGGTAATTGACTTTGATCTAAGTCAATTGGGTTTGGTGAGGACCTAATTAGGTCCTTAGGTAGGTCTAGAGGTGATGTACTAGGGTTAGGACACCTTAGTTTAGGTTCCTGTGGGGTTGGGATTAGGTCTAGGGAGCTAGAGATCCAAGATCAAGACTTGAATCTCAAAACAGGGATTGGAGACCAGCATCAGACGTACAATAATAGGATCAGACAACTTATACTCAAAAATCAAAAGTCCAGACTTCAGTTCTGGATGTCCAATTTGAGTCAGGGGGAAATAGGGATTCTGTTTTAGGTACTCTGCAAAAATTGGACGTCTGACAATGTGTCTGGACGTCCAATAACACTGCAGAAGTGGATTTGAGGTGTGCAGGAGATGGCTAATGGTCCTGGACGTCCTATATCTTATCTGGACATCCAGATAAGGGTTGGAACTAGGGTTTTAGTGCTTCCTAAGGTGTTGTGACCTAATCTAAGGGTGGCTAAGGCTTGGGGAAGTCTTTAGGATATCCTAGGGCTAGGATGGACCTATGCTCTTCACATTTTACTGCTTTATTTCTTTTTAATAGAATAAAAAACTTTAACCCCCTTACATTATTGTTCCTATATTTAAACTAAGCCTTCTACTCCCGCTCTACTGCAACTCCCGTTATTCCTGATCCAGCATCAGATCCTGCTCCATATCCAGCTCCAGATCTTCTTGTTGCCTGCAATCGACATAATGCACTTAATCAGCACATTATAACATTATTTATGCATTGCTAAAGGAAAGCAGTAAGGATGCAGATAATGCGTATGTATGCATGAATAACCCTAAATTAAGCTAAGTCCTAGCTTAATCTAGGTCAATTAAGACCTATGATTGCTGTGCAATCAATGACTCTTATCCTTCAAACTCTGGCTGACATTCAGAAGATGAATGCAGCTATGCAAAAACAGCACAAGGATGAGATCACAGAGGTTCGCAATCAACTCGCCCAGATGGTGAATTCCCGCCAACCTGGCACACTTCCTTCGAAACCTCTGCCGAATCAGAATAACGTGCCGAACCAGAGGCGGGTTATGAACCCAAATCCGGGCCAAGCCCACGTGATTTATCAGGCCCCTTCTGTTCCATCACCCGACGGGATGGAAGCTTCGACATCATATGTGGGATTTCAGCAGCAACCACCTATTTTGCTGACTCCGAACCAAAATCAGGCAAGATTGAATTCTGTTGCAACTTGTAGTGGCAAAGCAGCACAAGACCCACCTTATCCAAGCCACTTTTAGCTTGGTAGTAACCCAAGCCCCTGGATAGTTATCCAAGATACCCATGTCCCTGATAAAAAACCTGGACCTATTCTAGAGTAACCATCCTAGGTTCCATTTCCCGAGGCCTTAACCAGGGGAAAGAGGACAACCAAACCCGTGGCACCTAAGGAGGATCTGGTCAATCACTTTGAACAGGTCCATATAAACATCCCGTTGATGGATGCAATTTGCCACATACTGGCTTGCGCACGATTTCTAAAAGACGTGTGTACACCTAAGCGTAAGCTGTGAACCAAAAGTGGGAGTCCAATCGTACTGTCAGAGCAAGCCAGCTCTGCAATTTTGAGCAAACTCCCACCTAAGGCAAAAGACCCAAGTGCTCCCCTAATTTCTTGTACCATTGGTGATAACCAATTTGATAGAGCTCTATTAGATCTAGGAGCCTCCATAAACCTAATACCAACATCCCTACTTGACCACGTTGAGGAATCTGAGCTTAAACTAACAGAGGTGACATTACAGTTGGATGACCGATCTATAAAGTCACCTAAAGGAGTTCTTGAGGATGTCATTGTTAGGGTGCAGGATTTCTATTTCCTGGTGGACTTTGTACTCTTGGATATGGATGGTCCAGAAAACTTGAGGGATACACCAATTATACTTGGGAGACCCTTTTTGGCCACTGCTAAGGCCAACATAAATTGTGAGGAGGGCCAAATTGAACTGAAATTCAGAAACCAAACATTAAAGATTGACATCTTTAAGGCCCAACAAGGGATTAATTGCGATGTTATAAAACAAATATGTGACATCAAGGCTGTGGTTGATGATCCATATATTGAGGAAAACATGATTACTTCAGATCAGTCACAAGAGGATCAAAACCCACAATCAGAGGAGTCTGAACCTAGCCTAGATACACCCGTAACTCCTTCCCTTGCTCCTGACACACACCTCGAGCCACCCGCTACTGCTGATAACCCTGTCCTGGAACTCAAGCCTCTTCGTGACCATCTTAAGTACGTCTTTTTGGGTTCCAATCAGACATTTCCTGTGATTATCAACTCTAGACTCACACCTAATCAGGAATCCCATCTGATTACTGTTCTCCAGCAACATCGAAGAGCCATTGGATGGACTCTCGATGATTTGACTGGTATCAGCCCCTCCTATTGTACACACCGTATCTACACCAAAGAGGGCACACGACCTTCCCGTGAAATGCAGAGACGTTTGAATCTTAATCTACAGGAGGTCGTGAAAAAGGAGATCATCAAGTGGTTAGATGCAGGGATCATCTACCCATTCTTCGACAGTCGGTGGGTGAGTCCAATCCAGGTTGTTCATAAAAAGGCAGGACTAACTGTGATCACAACTGAAATCGGAGAAATCATACCGACCTGTGTGCTGAATTCGTGGAGAGTCTGCATTGATTACAGAAGACTCAATACCTCCACAAAGAAGGATCATTTCTCACTACCGTTTATTTATCAGATCCTCGAGAAACTAGCGGGAAATAGATTCTTCTGCTTTTTGGATGGGTACTCTAGTTATAACCAGGTGGCAATCCATCCTGAGGACTAAGAAAAGACCACTTTCACCTGCCCCTTTGAAATGTACGCGTTCCGAAGGATGCCATTCGATCTCTGCAATGCACCCGCTACTTTTTAGTGGTGCATGCTTGCCATATTCTCAAATATGGTAGGTGATTATCTGGAAGTCTTCATGGATGACTTTTCAGTATTCGGAGAATCATTTGATGACTGGCTCCTACACTTGGTCTAGATCCTCGGGCGATGCGTTGACATGAATCTGGTTCTTTCCTGGGAAAAGAGCCATTTCATGGTGCCTGAAGGAATTGTCCTGGGACATCTCATATCAGAAAAGGGTATCCAAGTCGATTGAGCCAAGGTGAACCTGATTTCCAAACTCCCTATGCCTAGCTCAATCAAGGACATCCGATCATTTCTGGGTCACGTAGGTTTTTACCGTCGATTCATTCCTGATTTCTCAAAGATCGCGTGCCCCTTGACTACTCTACTATCTCAGGATGTTCCTATTGAAGTCTCCAAGGAATAAACTCAAGCATTTGAAATCCTCTGTGATTGAGTTACCCAAGCTCCGATCCTACAGTCCCCTGATTGGTCTGAACCCTTTGAGATCATGTGTGATGCATCTGATTTCGCTGTAGGAGAGGTACTTGGGCAGAAAATTGATAGGAAACACATGGTCATCTACTACGCTAGCAAACCACTTGACGAGGCTTAGCATAACTACACGGTTATAGAGAAAGAGCTGCCAGCCGTAGTATTTTCCCTAGAAAAGTTCAAATCATATCTCCTGGGTTCCCGTGTTATCATTTACTCGGATTACACAGCGGTGAGGCATCTCCTTGCAAAGAAGGATGTGAAACCTCGATTAATCCACTGGATCTTGCTGTTGAAAGAATTTGACCTTGAGATTTGCGACAAAGCAGGAAAATAGAACGTGGTAGCTGATCACTTGTCTCGCCTTCTTTCTGAGATTATCGACCCTTCCAGACCCATCATGGAACATTTTCCTGATGAGCACTTCTTGACTATCAATACAGGACTTCCATGGTTTGCTGATATAGTAAACTACCTGGCATCACATCAGATTTCGTTCGATTGGCCGAAGGCTAAGAAGGACAAATTGCTTTTCGATGCCAAGTATTACTTCTGGGAAGACCCATATCTCTTCCGCATCTGTACTGATCAAATCATTTGACAATGTGTCGTAGGAGCTGAAATTCAGGACATCTTGTCCTTCTGCCATGACCAGGCATGCGGTGGACATTTCTCAAGTCATAAAATCGCAACAAAAGTCCTCTAGTGCAGCTTCTATTGGCCCACGATTTTCAAAGACGCGTACAATCACTGTAGGGCATGAACTCATTGTAAGACCTTAGGCAACATGAGCCATCGTGATATGATGCCCTTATAGCCGATTCTCTTATGTGAAATCTTCAACGTATAAGGGATTGATTTTATGTGACCCTTTCCTATTTCAGATGGCTTCGAGTACATTCTACTCGCTGTTGACTACGTGTCCAAATAGATCGAAGCCATTCTGACCCTAACCAATGATCATAAGGTGGTTATCAAATTCATTCATTAGAACATCTTTTCACAGTTTGGGGTTCCACGTGCTATAATCTCTGATGGAGGGACCCATTTTACTAATGCTCAGTTTAGGTCACTGATGACCAAATATAGGGTGTCGCACCGAATCTCTACTCCTTACCACCCCCAAACAAATGGCCTAGTTGAGCTATCAAATCGAGAGATCAAGAAAATCCTCCAGGTTACTGTTCGACCAGACAAGAAAGACTAGTCATCCCAACTTCCGGAAGCTTTGTGGGCTTATAGAACAGCCCACAAAACCTAATTAGGTATGTCTCCCTTCAGATTGGTGTACAGAAGGCATGCCACCTCCCGTCGAATTGGATCACAAAGCCTATTGGGCAGTATGGAACTGCAACCTAGATCTTTCTAAGGCAGGAACTCACAGAAAGCTTCAAATGAGCGAGATTGATGAATTATTCCATGACGTGTATGAGAACTCACGGATTTACAAAGAGCGAGTTAAGGCCTTTCACGACAAGCACATATCCAAAAAGATCTTCCATCCTGGTCAAAAAGTCCTACTCTTTGATGCCAAGCTTAAACTGTTCTCAGGAAAACTACGATCAAAATGGATTAGACCTTACCTCGTTCGACGAATCTTTGGAATTGGAGCCATCGAGATCAGTCCATTCAGCCATGATTCAGAACCTTTCGTCATGAACGGTCAGAGACTCAAACTGTTCACTGACCTGACTGAAACAAATTTGGCTGAGATATCCTTTACCCTCCATTCTCCCTGAGCTCATTGCGCCCAGCCGATGGTGTAAAACTCAGTGCTTAACGGGAGGCAACCCATCATTTTTGAAAAAATTGAAACCTTTCTTGACATTCCTATGCTAAATTGATATTGCACTTTAGGGTTCATCCATTAGAACAGCTGACCCCACCTCAGGTACCCGTGCCCGAGTTTGAAATCATTTGCAACAGTCACCTCGACTCGTTCACCCACTCAAAACCTATTCTAATGAATGATCTAAGCTAAACTCAAACCCACCTAATTTACAATGGGGACATTGCAAATCGCAGGTATGGGGGGTATGAAAGTGAAAAACACCATGAAAAATCATCTCACAAGAAAAGGTTTCAACAAAAAAATCACATATCACAAAAATACCAAAAATATGAAAAAATTCTTGAAAAAGAACAAAAAATTCTAAGGGGAGAGAAAATTTTGAGGCCATACAAATCATGAGGAGAAAAAGGGGAAAAGTGAAAAATGTCAAAAAAAAAAGAAGAGATAGTCATTAGTAAGAAACTAAGGGATTAACTGAGTTCTAGACCATATCAAGCAAAAGAAAATGAAAGGAAAAAAGTGCTGAGGAAACACAGAAGAGATTAGTAGGAACAATGATCTTAGGCCTCTTGGGCTAGACTCCTAAGCTTAAAAGTTCAAGTATCCACTAGGATCTGGATAGTCCTCAAGAGGTTAGGGAAAATGCGAAGCTTAAGTATTAGGTCTAAGGCTTAGGGAGTTTTCGGCCTCATTAACTGACCTCTAGTTTGTGGAACTCAGTAACCTAAGCACTCCAATCCACAAACAGTCTGGTTCATTGCGCATAAGTATCAAAATCACGTAAATGCATTTAAACTATTTTGAAAAAAGTCACCTAGATTTGGAGCGGCCGATCAACACAAGTTGATTTGGACGAGTTCCCGGCACAGAGAGGTGGGAAATTCCCCTCGAAGATGTGCAATAACATATCGTCTCATCGATGCTTCTCCTAGGAAATTTACATATCCTACTGGGGGCATGTAAGCACCCTGTACTGGTTCAGATGTCCTGGGTGGCATTATCACGAAATGTCGATTGCCAGGGTCTGGATTTAGCTATAGAACGCCATGGGCGGGATTACCTCGAAATCTTGAAAGCCAGGGTTCTGGGGGTTGCCATGGGCGGTGTTATCATGAAGCATCAATTGCCAGGGGCCCTTCAAGGATTGATGATGGGGACTAGGAATCCGATACTGACCGTATTGAGAAGCCAATCCGAAGCTAGAAATAAAAAGAAAAGAGAGAGAAAACTCTCCAAACAAAGAAAATCATTTGTCTCTCTTACAAAAACGCACTACAAACTGAACTGAGGCTAAAATATGTTTCAGGCACGGGTGCTTCAACCACGGAGTCCAACGAACCTTAGGATAGTTCCTGTGGGTCTTAAAAACCTTCGCGGAAGACTGAGGCTAGAGCTGGTCAGCTCCAGATCTTGGTTGGTACTTGAGTACCTCTAAGCCTATTATCGGCATTCTAACCTAATCAAAAGAAGAAAGCACTCATCATAGTTTTTGAACATCAAGAAACTCATGGTCTATAATCGAAGTTAAAACCTTAAAATTTTGCAAAGGGACTAGGAAAAGATAGGCATTGGGGTATGATGGGAACACCATCATGAACCCTAACTAGCTCATTTTGACCCATAAAAGAGAACAAAAGCTCCTACATAACCAACTGGAGGTCCTAATTCAATGAATAACCATTCTGAGAGGAAAGCAAGAAATAAGGGGTAAAATTGTAATTTTACCATTGCACTGCAACAACAGGTTCTCTTAAGGGCTAAACACAGGTTAAATGATCTTAACAAGATAATAAGTGTGTTGAATCAGACAAAAAAGGGTTTGTGTGAATTCAGGGAATTAAATGACTTCTTGTAACCCTAAAGCAAATCGACTTGATTAAACAAGGTTATGGTTAGGATAAAATTCACCTAAACCATCTAAAAATCATATAAAAATATTCTCTAGGGTTTAAAACCATCAATTTGGCCATTGGAACCTATTTTGACCAAGAATGGAGTCTCAGACAAATATTTACCCTAAATTGGGTTTTTGCATAAATTACCTAGTCAAACATGGTCAAACCCAAAATCCAACCTCATCATTGGATTCCTTAGGTCCAAATTAGGTTTGTGCCCAAATTTAGACCT
This sequence comes from Thalassia testudinum, assembly GCA_037157565.1. Classification (NCBI taxonomy): domain Eukaryota; kingdom Viridiplantae; phylum Streptophyta; class Magnoliopsida; order Alismatales; family Hydrocharitaceae; genus Thalassia; species Thalassia testudinum. The sequence continues at coordinate 38,436,332 of JAZHRO010000014.1, forward strand.
AAGGGGAATTCATCTTGACCCACTTTGCAAACAGGTCCAGCCTAATTACATTTCTACCCCTATCTTTCAAAGACCCTTACAATTGACCCCCTATCTTCTTCTTCATTCTTTGCAATTAGGTCCCTCCACCATTATGGTAGAGGGAATCCTACTCCGACGAGCTTGAAAGGGCTATTTCTCCCTAATCTCTCAGAGAATCTCCTTCAAAATCAAAAGGGAGATTCTCTGAGAAATCTCCTCTAATGTGAACCCAATTAAAAGCCCTATTTGGTACCCAATCTCTCATGTGAACGCATGAGAGATTTGGGTCTCTCTCGATTTTCCATTGCCAACAACCTTCCCTTGCTTGGAAGCTTGGCTTCCAAGTACAAACCCAACCTCCAGGGCCTATTTAAGAGACCGCAATTCACCCCGCATCTCCTAAGCTTGAAATCAGCCGGAGAACCCCCTCAATTTCGTCTCTCCTCCTCTGGCCAACTTGCTCATCAAGCTCCGGTGGCCTCTCCTACTCTTCCTTGTCGCCTAGCCACACATCGGTGGCAGGTTCCTCTTCCACACGCTCGTCCGTGTCGTGCAGCACCTGCGGATGCTCCTACCTCCTCTTCGTCCTTGCCGACCACTGTCACTGAGCACCTTCATCTCCGACATCGATGATACGAGCCAGATGCCATCCCAGCCACCCCCTTCGTGTCTTCACTCCTAGATAAGTCTCTCTCACTCTCTACATTCTTTTCTCTCTTTATGTCCTTCAAACGACCACTGCCGCACTCCACCACCATCATCCCCTTCACCTCCGGCCACCACTCCAGTGAGTTCGCTCCACCTCCACAGACAATCTCTGATCGTGCCTTCCACTCAACTCAGTAATTAAATTAATTTCACTTAATTAAGAGTAGAAAAAGTCACTTAGGTTAACTCGAAATTGTGTCGGATGTGTAGTATAGGGTCGAATTAACCTAACATTTTAGAAACTTTTACTGGTTGAGTCCAGGTCATTCACTGGGAGGTATAATTTTTTCTAAATTCACCAATTATCTTTTATTTTCCTTTCAAGTTTAGGAGGTATAACTAAGTTGATTTTAAGAACATGAATTTTGCCAAAATATTTAAACTATAAAGAATATACAAAATTCCATATGAAAAATATATTTACTCAAATGATGTACTTTATTAACAAGTAAACATGTTAGTTTTTCAATTTTATTTCAAAAGAAATTAAGGCAATAAAAGTTATTCTATTAAAACATGCCTTTTTACAATTATTTAAGAACAAAAAGAAATGCAAGTAAAACAAATTCCTTTTTAGTCTTCAGCCTCTCTCTTCTTCTCTCTTTCTTTCTCTTCTTTTCCTTTTATTCTCTATCTCGAGCTCTCTTTCTTGCCTCTTCTTCTATTATGTTCCTGCCTTTTTCTTCTCTTCCTTTAGTACCTGTTCTTCTTTAACACTCCTTAGCCTTCAGCTCAACACTTAGATTTAACAACCATCGGCTCTTCTTTTCCTTAAGCTTTCTTTTGAACCATCAGTTGAACCGGATTTACTTTCCCTTTTAACCAAAAATTATTTTATTTGCAGTGAGGTCCTTTCGAGGATACACAACACCCTGAGACAAGGGTGGGACCAGACCCTACTCGGTCCTCGCCTAATCTCAATTAGGTTCGATTTTGATTTATTTCAATTCGATTCATAGTTTCGAGCCAATCCAACTCAACTCGGCCTCCCAGGCCTTGCCCTCCCAGGGCACACTTGTTCACGCCCACTCGGGAGCACAACCGCAGGCACACATGCTTGCACACATACATACACATGCTCAATAGATTCAGAATGGTCAGATCAGTAACCGATGTGCAGAGCGCTGACGACTAGGAAGCCCATGTAAAAATTGCTTTTGTTCCCATGCGCGCGCTCAGAAACTGACGATCTGGGACTATGTTCCCCCTTTTAAACCCAACTTCAATCAATCATATCTCACAGCTCAGATCTCCGTTTGAAGTGATTTAAAGTTTGCTGGAAAGCTCTAAGGTTACTCTATACGATTGCAGGGTCAATTTTACATTTAGAGGATGTTTTCCTCTTCAATTCAAAGGTAAAATTAGGGGTTCCTATAGGTTTTTAATACCTGGAAATGGAAATTAATTTCACAGAGTCCTTTGTTGGACTTTTCTCTCTCAACTAAAGGTCTGTACAGGTTATACAAATTATTCCGCATTTGCTAGAGTAAGATTTATGCTCTCAAGACCTTCAGGAACATCAGAGAAGCTCAAAGCTTCTCTGAAAGCTTCAGAGTTCAAAATTTTCAGGCTAAAAATGTTAAACAGACACAGAGAAACATTACTGGTCGATTTAAACAAATTCTAAGGGTTGTAACAGATTTATCTGGGTAGGATTCAAGATCAAAACTCAACAAAATGGCACTACTGTCAGTTTGGGTTCGAAAATAACCCAAACAGTCAGGGTTTGAATTCTCACACAAAATACAGGTCTGAGCTCACTTTATTCTCTCTCAGATCATTCAACAAGATCTCAGAATCTATTTAATCTCATCAATTTCTCAGATTGAGCTCAGAACTACATAATCAAACTCAGTTTAACTGTGAAGGCACAAAAATTTGACTTTCTATTAAAAGCTTCTCCATATGAAATCAAAGCCTCGAATAGGATCTTCTCAACCTCAAAAACTCATTCATATTCTCAAATAGGTGCTCTGACCAAGATTTCTATGGTTTCAGGCTCGCCACCTGAACTTGAAATGTTGTGTGTTCGTTAGAGGAAATCAGAGGTTGTTACAGTAGAATGAGGTTATGAACAGCTTCAGTGCATCGCACTGAAGTTTCTAGGTACCTTAAATTCTTCTCAGATCTCTTCTACAGACTTCTCCAACTTCGTCGGAGTTGGAGAAGATGAAGATCTATCTACAGCTCCAGTGGCTAAATCCTCAATTAAACATCTGCAAATTAATCAGTGATCGTTAAATCATTGATCTGGAGCTTCTCAACAAATTCTAGAGGCTAAAGCTCAGTTTTGGCTCGTCGGAGCTCGCCGGAGCTCTGGTGAGTCCAGAAAATATGTAAAAATTATGCATGGATTATTTAAGCTTGCCATTTTTAATTTAAAAAGGATCTTGAGGTTGCAAGGAACCTCAGAATCACATTTAATTCTTCATTATTTCTTTAGAGTTAAGATTTGACAGTGAATTTGTTTCTTTAAAAATCTGATTTAAATTAAGCTCAGGACTTATTTTACCACTCAATTGAGTGGTTAAAACAAGTCAACAAGTGTTTATATTCAAAAATATATATTTAATTTAGGATTTGAATTGCTCCTGAGCCGCCATTGCAATGAGCTCAGGAACTTAATTATATTTGGCGTTTAATTTATATGTGCTAATTATATGTATTATAGTGGCACTTAGGGTCCATAAGTGATGAATAGTTGATGATGAACACAGTGAAGGTGGAATTAGCTCGACTACTATCGCCAAGGACAGTGACAGTAGTCGGTGGAGGTGGAATGTGAATTAGGCGATTAGATGATCAATTAAATGATTAAATGTGCTAGAAGTGATTGTGAGAGATAAAAGAAAGGTGGACGGTGATTTCAAAAGATGAAATTAATGCTTTGGCATGCTCAAGGAGTTTGCCGGAGTCGGAGAAGATGACACTAAAATTCTAAAATCTAATCTAACTAACTACCTACCTAACTAACTAAGCTAACCTACTCCTACTCCTAGTCCTACTCCTAATCTACTGTTACCTGGAGGAAGGGGTCAATAGGGTTTCGCCGAAGTGTCATGGTGGACAACGAAATCAGAGGGTGGAAGAAAGATCTTCGGCGAGCAGATTTGAGGTGGAGCAGAGGATTCCTTTGGTCGGCGCCTGTGTTAGAGACGCGGAAAACCATGGCGGATCTCCTCGGCTAATCAGAATGGATGGAGGAAGTTGAAAAATGAGATGGAAAGTCACCAAAGTTTTGGACGAATAACCTATTGGGTCGGCTCAGTGTTAGAAGAGGGAAGGGAGCCAACTTGAGTAAAATCTGAGGGGTAAGGGGGTATTTATAGTAGTTGTCGGCGAAGAGAGTGGTGGGGTCTTGCCGAAGAAGGAGCTTGAGGAGCTTAACCTCCGGCATCGTCTCCAATGACGGTGAGGTTATCTCCCACTGGAAATTAGGATTTTCGGTTAATCCAGACCGGTGGATCAAGAGGAGGTTGTGAGCGCAAGCTGCAAGAGCTTGTACAAAGAAGGTTGATGTCAGTAGGGCGGTAATCGCGCGGTGGCGTGACTCTCCATCGCCAGCCGTTCATTCGGTTGAAGAAGGAGGAAAGGGACTTATATGTAATAAAACTTAAGGACCTGTGTGAGAAATAAGGACCCGATTGTAATGAATATTAAGGACCAAAATGTAAACTCAGGTTTTGAAGGTTTATTTTAACTTAGATCTTTTTCAACTTTTTATATATGTTTGTAAATAAGGTAAATATTATGTTTTCACCTTGAATTTACATTTTTGACCTTTTTAGATTAATTTATTAGAATAGGTAAAATTACTTAAATTATTATATACTTAGGTATACATTATATTTAAGTTACTTAACTTATTAATTAAGGGAATGATTAATAGAATTTCAAGTCCAATTATTATCTAGATTATTAATAATGTTATTTGAATAATAAAATGTCATTTTTAACTTATTTTAAGGTCCTTTACTAAATATCCCTTATTCTATAATTAATCGTTATATGTTCATAACCTTAGCTAATTAACTAGGAAGACTAGTTAATTAGGGGTACTTAGAGATCATGATGAGTGTCTCATCATACCCCCAAGCCAAAGTTTTGCTAGTCCCTAGCAAAATTAACTGAGACTATGATGATTTAAAGCATTTGGGTTTAAATTATTATAAATAATAACTATGTAGAGGAAAGTTTAGGTCAGAAATTTTTAAGTTTAATATAAATGATTAATGTACAAAGCACATGTGAAAATTTTCTTATTTAGATTTATACTTATAACATTTTCAAAACACACTTAAAATAATTTGCAAACAAGAATTTTATTTAGAATTAGAATTCTTCAAAAATCTCTTTAATCTTTGTAACTATTCTTAACTAAAATTAGAATACAAAGTGTTTTAAGACAAACAAAACTTAAGGATTGAGAATTAAATTTTAACTCAAAAACTCAAATAGGTTTAAGTCAATCCTTTGTTTATGATATTTGACTTTTATCAATATAAGTTTAAGCAAATTAACCAGATACTCATTATTAATCAAACTTAGAGTAGTAAAACTCTAATTTACTAGCCTACATCACTAAAGATTAACATCTAGACCTAGGATTCTGTCAATTCTTCTAATTTAGATCTCAACTTAAAATCTTCAAAACCCAATTTCTTAGGCTTCACTACCCAATACCAAGGTTCAGTAGCTATGATTTTAAAACATCTGTGCTTAGTGAAGAGAATTGTCCTAAAGGCATCCAAAGTTGCAAAAATCCAGATCTTATGACATCATTTTCCAATCCCAATTATTCCAATTCAAGCCTTTTGCTTGGCCTTACTCAGGTTTGGTTGCTTTCTCCTTACCAGTTTTCTATCCCGAGGCCAACACTTTTTGTGTATATCTCCCCGATGGACCACTAGGTCTCTTATTCCTAATATTTTTTTCTCCATATTTCTTTTCTCTTTTTTTATAGCTTAGAACACCCATTTGTAGTGAGGTGTTCTTTTTATTTGATGGAAGGAAGGGTAGCATCCATTTGTATTGAGTTGCTTTTATTTATTATGGGAAAAAAACTGCATAAGCACCCTTTTTGAACGAGGCACTTAACTGCAGGGTGTTTAATTTATTTATTATTATTTTCTTCTTTTTCTTTTTTTTTTCCCTTCTCATTTTTCTTACTAACTTTATTCTCCAAATCCTTTATCTAGGTGAGTGGCACATCCTTCAGCCTTTCAAGAACTGCCTCGCGGAAATCCTTGGACTAAAGAGGATTCAGAATTGATCTCTTAGCCTCAGTGTTTTTGCGGTCATAGATGCCAACAAGACAATTCTATGTGTGTGAATTTAGATGTTTAGGTTACTTAGCTCTCAAACCAAAGCTTGGACAACAAAGCCATTTACTCTCAGGTTCTTCAAATTCTTAGTTTCCTCTTATAGGATCCGTCAAGACAAAATTTACCAAGTCTAGTTATTTATCTTTAGCCTGTAAGTCTTGTAAACTAAAATTCTACTAACTCTCTATTTAATTAACTCTAAATATCTGGCCTTTTACTTAACTTTATGATAAAATCAAATTTTCAAAAAGCAAAAGGATCACTTAATCTAATTGATTAGAAAGTTATAATTTAATTTCAAAACTTAAGTTTAAATCTTAACACACTTAGTTTCTTAATTCAAGATAAGAATAGAAAAATAAATCTTTAAAAGATTTAAAAGATTCCTCATTAAAATAAAATCTTATTTAAAAAAAAAAAATTGAACCACAAAAAGTGTGTTTTTACAAAATGTTTAAAGTAAAAATCTAATTAAGAATTGAATGCTCTTAAATATCTAATATATATTCTATATACATTTTAAACTTCTGACTTAAAAGAAAATTAAGCTCTTAATAAATATATTTATATATATTCTTCTTCTTTTCTTCTTTATTAAAATTGAATAAACCCCTCTTATTATTTTTATGAATTTTCTTTTTCAAATTTTTGTATTTATATATTTTTATTTTTATGTATATAAGATTTTTCAATTTTTATGATTTTTTTTAAATTTTTCAAATTTTTATGAAATTTTTTATTTTTTAAAAATTTTTATCATTTTTATTTTTTTAAAATTTCGTGGATATTTATTTTTTATGTGTTTTTATTTTTAAACCCACACTTAAAGTGAAAATTTCACTTCAACACCCCCCCAAGCCAAAATTTTACAATGTCCTCATTGTAAGAAGGGTGAAAAGATATTACACTTCATTTAGTATAGGGTGATGGAAGGAGTCGAGTAGAGGAGATTAAAAATCTCTGTGCGGATGATTTCGAGTCTAACCAAAGGTCAGAGTGGTCAGTCGGACTAAATGAAGGTAATCAATATGATATGAAGTGAAATTTTAAAATAAGTGTAGAAGAAAATAAAAAAAGGTAGAAACAGGAAATAACTATGTACAAATGTGGTGGATGGATAGAAAAACCCTAGTGGAGCTTGTAACATTCTCCAACAAGACCCAAAGGATGTGATTCCAAGAAAGGTTTAAGACATTGACCATTGACTTTGAAGGGTTGATCCTTGTTGGGTTCAGTGATTTCGACAGCTCCATTGTTGAAGACTCTAATTGCAATAAATGGCCCTTGCCATTTAGACCTAAGTTTACCCGGGAAATGCTTCAAATGGGCATCAACTAACAACACCTTCTGACTAGGTGCAAAGGATTTCTGGGAAATGAATTTGTTGTGGAAGGCTTTAAGTTTCTCCTTATACAGCTTTGAACTTTCATAGGAATCATGACGTAATTCCTCAAGTTCGCTAAGACGCAACCTACGATTTTCACCAGCCTTCATGAGGTCTAAATTACAGGCTTTAATTGCCCAATAGGCCTTGTGTTCAATTTCTACAGGAAGATGACAGGGTTTCCCGTAAACAAGTCTGTATGGTGACATGCCTATTGGTGTTTTGTGGGAAGTCCTATAAGCCCACAAAGACTCATCTAAATGGGAAGACCAATCCTTCTTATCGGGTCGGATTGTCATTTGAAGGATCTTTTTGATCTCCCGATTAGAGACCTCAGTTTGCCCATTAGTTTGGAGATGATAAGGTGTAGAAATATGATGTGCAACCCCGTATTTTCTAAGAAAGTTTAAACTGGGAATTAATAAAATGGGAACTGCCGTCAGAAATAATAGCACGAGGTACCCCAAAACGAGCGAAAATGTGACTCTGTATAAAAGGAATGACAACTTGATTGTCGTTTGTGTGTGTGGGTATGGCTTCAATCCAACGAGAGACATAATCTACAGCAAGTAAAATATAATGGAAGCCAAAAGAGGACGGAAACAGACCCATAAAATCTATGCCCCAAATATCAAAGATTTCACAGACTAGAATCGGGTTCAAAGGCATCATGTCTTTCCAAGACATGCCACCAAGTGTTTGGCAGCGACTACATTCCTTACAATAAGTCTGAGAATCAGCAAATAATGTGGGCCAATAAAACCCGCATTGCAAAACTTTTGCAGTGGTCTTCCTACTAGAAAAGTGACCACCACAGGCCTGGTCATGACAAAAAGATAGGATAGAATCAATCTCAGAAGAGGTGACACAACGCCTGATGATTTGATCATTACAGAGTCTAAAAAGATATGGATCTTCCCAAAAATAATATTTGGCCTCTGCTTTGAGTCGTGATTTGCGATTCCCGTCCCAGTCTGGCGGGAATTGATGTGTAACCAAATAATTAACAATATCTGCATACCAAGGAAGATCTGTGGATATAGTCAAAAGATGTTCATTAGGGAAGTGCTCCATGATTGGTGGAGATGATTCGATTGTATCAGAAGGAAGACGGGAAAGATGATCTGCAACAACATTTTGCCTACCCGCCTTATCATGAATTTCTAAGTCAAATTCTTGCAAAAGTAAGATCCATCTGATTAACCTAGGTTTTGTGTCCTTCTTAGATAGAAGGTATCGGATAGCTGAGTGATCAGAGTACACTATGATTTGAGATCCGAGTATATAAGACCTAAATTTTTCTAATCCAAATACTATTGCTAGTAACTCTTTTTCTGTAACTGTGTAATTCCTTTGTATCTCATTCAATGTTTTACTAGCATAGTAAATTACCACCGGATTCTTCTCAATTTTCTGTCCTAAAACAACTCCTATTGCATAATCTGATGCATCACACATGATTTCAAATGGTAAATCCCAATTAGGTGGTGGCAAAATTGGAGCCTGTGTAACTTTGTCTCTCAAAGTTTTAAATGCTAAAATACACTCCTCATCCATCTCAAAAATTGCATCCTTTGTGAGGAGGTTTGTGAGTGGTCAGGAAATTTTTGAAAAATCAAGGATGAATATTCTATAAAATCCCACATGCCCAAGAAATGATCTAATACCTTTGATCGAGTCAAGGATTGGAAGATTTGCAATTTGATTGATCTTGGCTCAATCTACTTGGATACCCCACTCAGATATGAGATGACCAAGTACTATGCCCTCAGGAATCATAAAATGGCTCTTCTCCCAACTAAGGACAAGGTTTACCTCAATGCATCTTTTTAGAACCTTCGACAAATTATCCAAGAAATTATCAAATGTTTCCCCAAAGACTAAAAAATCATCCATAAAACCTCCATAAATTCACCCACCATTTTGGTAAAAATGTCTAACATGCAACGCTGAAAAGTCGCGGGTGCATTGCAAAGCCCAAATGGCATTCTTCGGAAAGCAAAGGTTCCGAAGGGGCAGGTGAAAGTCATTTTCTCTTGATCTTTAGGATAAATTGTAACTTGATTATATCTAGAATAACCATCTAAAAAGCAAAAGAATCTATTACCAGCTAATCTCTCAAGGATCTGATCAATGAATGGTAAAAGAAAATGGTCCTTCTTTGTAACAGAATTCAATTTTCGATAATCAATACAAACTAGCCACGAATTCACAATTCGTGTGGGAATGGTTTCTCTAGAATTAGTTTTGATTATGGTGAGTCCTGCCTTTTTGGGTACCACTTGAATTGGACTCACCCAAGGGCTATCAGATATAGGATAGATGATATAAACATCAAGCCACTTGATTATTTCTTTCTTAATGACCTCCTTTAGATTAGGGTTTAGACGTCTTTGAGCTTCTCTTGAAGGTCGTTTCCCATCTTCAATATAAATACGATGAGTACAAAAATTGAGGCTAATCCCGGTGAGATCATGTAAAGTCCACCCAATTGCCTTCTTGTGATCTCGAAGAACTTTGATCAATTTGGATTCTTGTGATTCAGATAGATGAGAATTGATTATTACAGGATATGTTTGATCAGATTCGAGATATACATATTTAAGATTATCAGGCAATGGTTTCAATTCAAGCATAGGAGTAGAATCAACAACAGGATTTGGGGTAGGATTTTCAATTGTGAAAAGTGATTCAGATTCAGAGTCAAATTAGAGATTGAGTAGAGATTCCAATAACATTTCATTTCTTTGAGAGTATGGGATATCAAAAGATGTGCTTTCTAGTCCTAAAGAACTAATGTCATCCTCAAAAACTTCTATTGATTTTATTTCCTCAATCCATTCACAATCAAATCCACTAGAAGCTCTAAATATATCTAACTTAATTATCTTCTCCCTAAATTTCAATTCAATCTTTCCTGATTCACAATCAATGTTGGCTTTTGTCGTAGCCAAAAAGGGTCTCCCTAAGATAATTGGGGTGTGGCTAATGTATTCGGGTACTTCCATATCAACAACAATAAAATCTACAGGGAAGTAAAAATTTCGAACTCTCACAATAACATCCTCCAACATTCCTTTAGGTGACTTAATAGATCTATCAGCTAATTGTAAAGTCACATTGGTAGATTTAAGGTTTTCTATTTTAAAGTGTTTTACCAAAGAGAAAGGAATGAGGTTAATAGAAGCTCCTAAATCTAGGAGGACTCTATCAAAACACAGACTCCCAATTATATAGGAAATAAATGGAGATCCTGGGTCTTTCTTTTTTAAAGGAAGCGTACTTGAAATAATAGAGCTCAGATGCTCTGAAAGTACAACAGTGCTTCCTTTCTTCGACTTACGCTTAGGAGTACACAATTCCTTAAGAAATCTTGCGTAAGTCGGAATGTGTTTAATAGCATCTAGGAGTGGGATATTAATGTGTACCTATTCAAAAATCTTAATCAAATCTTCATCTAATGTAACAGGTTGTTTTTGTTTCCTAGTCTTCTTCAAAGCTTCTGGGAATGGGACGTAGGTTTCCAGTTCTACTGAGGTATTATCCTGATCTCGCAAATTAATGGGATTTGCGGGATCAGTTTCTACATTTGATCCAGGTAGAAACAGGGGTTAATCTAGATGTACTAGGGTCTTGGGATAGGTTCCTTGGAAAAACTAGATCCCTAGTGGAAGTTCCACAGTGGGTTGTAATAAAGTTAATACCTACATGAGAAGAAGTAGCTGAAGAAGAAGATGAGTGTGAATTTTGGAAAGATAGATCATTAATTAATGGTTGATTCGCAACTAATTGCTGTTGATTTGGATATTCAAAATTAAGAATAGAAATAGGTGGATTCAGATTTTGGTTCAGATTTGGATTCAGCGGTAATTGATTAAGAAGATGGATATGTCCTTGATTCAAATTTTGAACTCCCAGGTGTTGTCTTTGCTAGATATTCCTAGGGTTTGGAATTGGTTGGGATGGAAGGGTCCCTAGCTGACGAGATTCAGCTAACTGCGTGATTTGACCCCTAAGATCAGCCAATTCTAACGAACATTTTCGTTGGACTTCAGCAAGAGCTTCAGCATTTTGTCGCTGGCTCTCAGTCACAGCTCTCAAAATCTGGTCTACCTATGAATCTCTATTTGGCCCTACGGGGTTTTGTGAACCTGCATAAAATGGCCTCGCATTGTGTTGCTAAAACGATAATGTAGGTGGGTTTTTTCTGGTCTGAGTCGGATATGATGGTCTTTGTGTATGGTCAGACCAAGAAAAATTAGGGTGATTACACCATCCAGGATTATAGGAATTTGAATATGGGTTTGATCTTGGTGTGTATCCCTGAATGGGGTTCAAGTCAAGAGGATAAGGCATGTTTTCTACAACAGGAAAGGGTGGGGAAAAGGGTGGGTAAGATTGTGGGACAAAGGTCCCTCCTTGGGTTAGTGAAGGGGTAGATAGAAAACTCAAGGAAGATGGATCTCTAGAATCCAGATTATTCACAAATTCCTTCCCCATGGGAATTTGCGAAACAGGTGAATATGCGAGATTCGTAGCAAGTAGAGGCATAAGAGTCTTCATTGTGTTTCTAACATCGTCGAGATGCTTTGCTACGATATCGACTTTGTCTAGTTTTTCTACAATAATCTCTAAATCCTTTGAACTGGATGGATTACCGATCTCGTGAATGCCCTTGTGCGGATTTTGATGATTCTTATTTACTCCCCGCATAAATTGCGACATTGATGCGTTGTTGATCGAGTTTTCTGCCATCCCTTCAAATAATTCTGAAACAGATTCTGCATCGCGATTTAGAAAATTCCCTCCACAAGAGGCATCAACTAGATTGAGAATGCCCTCTTGTAAACCATAATAAAAGATGTGCATTAGTTGCCAATGAGGGATATGATGATGTGGGCATTTCCTTTGCAATTCATGAAAACGTTCCCACGCTTCATGAATTGGTTCTCCTTGGTTTTGATTGAAAGTAGTAATAGCTCGCCTTAAAGCATTGGTTCGACCAATAGGAAAGAATTTCTTCAAAAATGCAGATTCAAGTTCAGCCCAAGTTGAGATTGTTCTTACTATAGTTCTATACCAATAAGCTACTTTATCTTTAAGGCTAAAAGAGAACATCCTCATTAGTAGGATTTCCTTATTTTGATTTCGAGGACCAAGAGTTTGGGATAAATTTTTAAGATCTTCTATGTGTCGAAATGGATCATCGGATGCAAATCCATGAAAGTGGGGGATTAAACCTATAATATTTGGCTTTAATTCAGGATCATTCTCCCCAGTAGGAATCCTAACATTAGGCTCTACTTGTGCATTAGATGGGTTATAATAATCTCTAAGTAGGGGCCTTGGATGATTGATCGGTAAATCAAGGATTTCAAAACCCACCTCAGGTCGAGGTGGAGGATGGGTTTGAAGAGTCTGTAAATTATTTAAGGCTGCTGTTAAAAGATTGATTTGTCTAGTTTGCTCTAGCATCCTAAGATTCTGGTTCAGGAGTGCCTCATGAACATCAAAAGGCGGCATCTCCCCCTGACCAGAAGAAGAAGGGATCTCAGGATTTAGATTTTGCATTTGATCCATAGAAGTAGATGGATCAGATGGGAAAACCATTGGTTGCTTATCTGCAATCGGCCTAGGATCACCTATCAACGGTGGTGCAAGAGGCAGATGCAAGGATCGCCTCCCGTCCATAAATGGAAAATAATGTGCAAATGCACACGCACACCACCGATAAAATAGCGGCAAAAAAAGAACCCACAAAACAACGCAAAAGGCATGGGTTTTGCTCTTCTTTCAAAGGAAAGAAGAGATTCCTAAGATACGCAATGTAATTTGACGCAAACAAATAGAGTAACAGTATCAAAATATGCGTCCTAATCCGTGTCTACGTAGGTGCGTACCTTAAAGCTCAAATGTCTAAGGTCTAGGATTGAGACTGCTCACTACTGGCTCCCCGGGGCTCTAGTAGTGAGACAGACTTGTTGATCTTCGACCAAAGCTCTAAGTGGTGCAAAGAGGAGAGATAGAAAAATAGACTCGTGTGACTCTAGTGATCGCACTGTGTGCGCGATGGCATGCAACAGATGATAGCGATATAAAAACCTGCATGCATTCTGCAATCAGATTTAAGTCATAAATTTTACTTCCTCTTTTTAGTTAGTCTTTTTCAAAAATATATCAATCTAAAATACAATGGCTGCTTTTTAAATCTTTTCAAACAAAAATATGCGGTCTTTTTAATTCTCCAAGGATAGGGATCTACGCGGGTTTTCTCGTGTTTTCCCACTGATGCGAGAAAAATAGTTAAAAATTCCCGAGTTAGATCGTACTAATACTAGCAGAATAATGCACTTCTAAGAGTGTATGCCTATGTATATACTGCTGCTAGTCAGATAAAGATGTATTTTTTATCTTTTTTTTATTTTTTAAATGCAACAATACAAAAGATTAAGAAATACTCACAAAAAACAGCAAAACTGATTCCTGCCTTCTCTTGAGATCACCCGTAAAGGTAAACTTGAAAAGAAGGCAGAAAACAAAGACAAACAAAATAAAATACAACTAATTAGAACAAAAGTTAGTAAAAACAAAAATATATTTACAAAATACCTCCTAATTAGACAATTAATCCAACTAAATTTTACTGAATTAAGGGATTACCTCCCCGGAAACGATGCCATTAAAATGATGTTTAGACGAAACAAATCTAGGGAATATTTTGATGAGTGAAATGAGGCAAAATATTACCTCCCTGGCAACGGCGCCATTAAAATGATCAGTGGCGTTACACTCAACTCAGTAATTAAGTTAATTTCACTTAATTAAGAGTAGAAAAAGTCACTTAGGTTAACTCGAAATTGTGTCGATTGTGTAGTATAAGGTCGAATTAACCTAACATTTTAGAAATTTTTACTGGCTGAGTTTGGGTTATTCACTGGGAGGTATAATTTTTTCTAAATTCACCAATTTTCTTTTATTTTCCTTTCAAGTTTAGGAGGTATGACTAAGTTGAGTTTAAAATATGAATTTTGCTAAAATATCTAAACTATAAAGAATATACAAAATTCCATATGAAAAAAACATATTTACTCAAATGATGTACTTTATTAACAAGTAAACATGTTAGTTTTCCAATTTTATTTCAAAATAAATTAAGGCAATAAAAGTTATTCTATTAAAACATGTCTTTTTACAATTATTTAAGAACAAAAAGAAATGCAAGCAAAACAAATTCCTTTTTAGTCTCTAGCCTCTCTCTTCTTCTTTCTTTCCTTCTCTTCTTTTCCTTTTATTCTCTATCTTGAGCTCTCTTTCTTACCTCTCTTCTTCTGTTCTGTTCCTGCCTTTTTCTTCTCTTCCTTTAGTATCTGTTCTTCTTTAACACTCCTTGGCCTTCAGCTCAACACTTAGCATTTAACAACCATCGGCTCTTCTTTTCCTTAAGCTTTCTTTTGAACCATCAGTTGAACCGGATTTATTTTCCTTTTTAACCAAAAATTATTTTATTTGCGACGTAGTCCTTTCGAGGATACACAACACCCTGAGACCAGGGTGGGACCAGACCCTACTCGGTCCTCGCCTAATCTCAATTAGGTTCGATTTCGATTTATTTCAGTTCGATTCATAGTTTCGAGCCAATCCGGCTCAACTCGGCCTCCTAGGCCTCTCCCTCCCAGGGCACACTCACTCACGCCCACTCGGGCACACACCTGCAGGCACACAAGCCCGCACACATACATACACATGCTCAACAGATTTAGAATGGTCAGATCGATAACCGAAGCACCGAGCGCTGATGACTGGGAAGCCCATGTAAAAATTGCTTTTGTTCCCATGCGCACGCTCAGAAACTGACGATCTGGGACTATGTTCCCCCTTTTAGACCCAACTTCAATCAATCATATCTCCCAGCTCAGAGCTCCATTTCAAGTGATTTAAAGTTTGCTGGAAAGCTCTAAGGTTAGTCTATACAATTGCAGGGTCAATTTAAGGTTTAGAGGATGTTTTCCTCTTCAATTGAATTGTAAAATTAGGGGTTCCTATAGGTTTTTAATGCCTGGAAATGGAAATTAATTTCACAGAGTCCTCTGTTGTACTTTTCTCTCTCAACTAAAGGTCTGTACAAGTTATACAAATTATTCCGCATCTGCTAGAGTAGGATTTATGCTCTCAAGACCTTCAGGAATAGCAGAGAAGCTCAAAGCTTGTCTGAAAGCTTCAGAGTTCAAAATTTTCAGACTAAAATAGTTAAACTGACATAGAGAAACATTACTGATCGATTTAAACAAATTCTAAGGGTTGTAACAGATTTACCTGGGCAAGATTCAAGATCAAAACTCAACAAAATGGCACTGGTGTTAGTTTGGGTTCAAAAATAACCCAAACTATCAGGGTTTGAATTCTCACACAAAATACAGGTCTGAGCTCACTTTATTCTCTCTCAGATCGTTCAACATGATCTCAGAATCCATTTAATCTCATCAATTTCTTAGATTGAGCTCAGAACTTCATAATCAAACTCAGTTTGATTGTGAAGGCACAAAAAATTGACTTTCTATTAAAAGCTTCTCCAAAGGAAATCAAAGCCTCGAATAGGATCTTCTCAACCTTAGAAACTCATTCAGATTCTCAGATAAGTTCTCTGACCAAGATTTCTAGGGTTTCAGGCTCACCGCCTGAGCTTGAAAAGGTGTGTGTTTGTCAGAGGAAATCAGAGGTTGTTACAGTAGAATGAGGTCACGAACAGCTTCAATGAATCGCACTGAAGCTTTTAGGTACCTTAAATTCTTCTCAAATCTCTTCTAACAGACTTCTCCAACTCCACCGGAGTTGGAGAAGATGAAGATCTATCTACAGCTCTAGTGGCTAAATCCTCAATTAAACATCTGCAAATTAATCAGTGATTGTTAAATCATTGATCTGGAGCTTCTCAACAAATTCTAGAGGCTGAAGCTCAGTTTTGGCTCGCCGGAGCTCGCCAGAGCTTTGGTGAGTCCAGAAAATATGTAAAAATTATGCACAGATTTTTTAAACTTGCCATTTTTAATCTAAAAAGGATTTTTTGGTTGCAAGGAACCTCAAAATCACATTTAATTCTTCATTATTGCATTAGAGTTAAGATTTGATAGTGAATTTGTTTCTTTAAAAATCTGATTTGAATTAAGCTCAAGACTTGTTTTACCACTCAATTGAGTGGTTAAAACAAGTCAATAAGTGTTTATATTCATAAATATATATTTAATTTAGGATTTGAGCTGCTCCTGAGCCGCCATTGACAGCGAGCTCAAGAACTTAATTATATTTGGTGTTTAATTTATGTGGTAATTCTATGTATTATAGTGTTGATTAGGGTCCATAAGTGATGAATAGATGATGATTAACCCAGTGAAGGTGGAATTAGCTCGACTAGTGTCGCCATGGACAGTGACAGTAGTCGGTGGAGGTGGAATGTGAATTAGGCAATTAGATGATCAATTAAATGATTAAATGTGCTAGAAGTGATTATGAGAGATAAAGAAAGGTGGACAACGATTTCAAAAGATGAAATTAATGCTCTGGCAAGCTCAAGGAGTTTGCAGGAGTCGGAGAAGATGACACTGAAATTCTAAAATCTAATCTAACTAACTACCTATCTAACTAACTAAGCTAACCTACTCCTCCTACTCCTACTCCTAATCTACTGTTACCTGGATGAAGGGGTCAATAGGGTTCCGCCGAAGTCTCATGGCAGACGACGAAATTAGAGGGTGGAAGAAAGTTCTCCGCCGGCAGATTTGAGGTGGAGCAGAGGATTCCTTTGGTCGGCGCCTGTGTTAGAGACACGGAAGACCATGGTGGATCTCCTCGGCTGATCAGAATTGGAGGAAGTCAGAAAATGAGATGGAAAGTCGCCAGAGTTTTGGACGAATAGCCTATTGGGCCGACTCAGTGTTAGAAGAGGGAAGGGAGCCAACTTGAGTAAAATCTGAGGGATGACGGGGTATTTATAGTAGTTGGCAGCAAAGAGAGTGGCGGGGTTTGGCCGAAGAAGGAGCTTGAGGAGCTTAACCTCTGGTGTCATCTCCGACGATGGTGAGGTTATCTCCCACTGGAAATTAGGATTTCCAATTAATCCAGACCGGTGGATCAAGAGGAGGTGGTGAGCGCAAGCTGCAAGAGCTTGTACAAAGAAGGTTGATGTCGGCAGGGCGGTAATCGCGCGGTGGCGTGACTCTCCGTCACCAGCCGTTCATTCGACTGAAGGAGAAGACGGAGGAAAGGGACTTATATGTAATAAAACTTAAGGACCTGTGTGAGAAATAAGGACCCTATTGTAATAAATATTAAGGACCAAAATGTAAACTCAGGTTTTGAAGGTTTATTTTAACTTAGATCTTTTTCAACTTTTTATATATGTTAGTAAATAAGGTAAATATTATGTTTTCACCTTGAATTTACATTTTTGACTTTTTTAGATTAATTTATTAGATTAAGTAAAATTACCTAAGTTATTATATACTTAGGTATACATTATATTTAAGTTACTTAACTTATTAATTAAGGGAATGATTAATAGAATTTCGAGTCCAATTATTATCTAGATTATTAATAATGTTAATTGAATGATAAAATGTCATTTTTAACTTATTTTAAGGTGCTTTACTAAATATCCCTTATTCTATAATTAACCGTTATATGTTCATAACCTTAGCTAATTAACTAGGAAGACTCGTTAATTAGGGGTAATTAGAGATTATGATGAGTGTCTCATCAACCACCCTCCTCGCCAACCGGTTCATAAGCACCGCCCCGACTCACTGATCCTAACGCCCCACTCACAACACTCCGCCACTCACCCAAACACACCCCCGGACACACCCACACACACGGCCGCAATGTGCCCTAGGCACGCTCCCACAAGTGTTCACGCGCCATGCTGACCACCTCTGCACATTCACCGCACCTTGGCGAATCTCCCTGAGCTTTTTAACGTGGCCCTCAAAGCAACATAGGGTGTGGCTCTCCCACGGGGGATGCATCTCGCGTAGAGGGGTGCATTTCATCTTCAATGGGGTAGGTTGGGTGGCTAATGGCTTCTTTTTCTTATTGGCCTGCTCTTGAAGATTCTCCTAATAAATCAATCATTTCATCTTGCATTTTCTGTATTTGCATCTTCAAGGAGGAGAGGTCATCATTTCTATTAGAATAGAAGTTAGGCTTAGGCTATAGTACCTAGGAGTATCTGTCCAAACATTATAATCATTCAGGGAGGGTGGGTTGGGTATTTGCATGGTGTGTAGATATTGGGCAAGGCAAATCCTGCTCCTAGGTTCTGCTCACTGATTTGGAGCTTAACTAGGCCAATACTCCTATAATAGGAGTAAAAAGGATCCCAATGATTTTCATTATGTACATCAAAGGATGGACCATCTCGGCATATGGAATAGAAAATTGCAGAATGGGAGTAAGGGTGTGGGTAAGATGTGAAAGGATGAAAATCAATGTGGTCCATTATAACTCACACCACAATCAGAATTCCCAAAAAAAACCCAATTCAAAAAGGACTTTTTAGGTCATTCCCAATTTAGGCTTTTGATTTTAAGTCATATTGTAGGTGACAATATAATTTGTTCAATCAGTTTATGCGCTTATTGTTGACCTACAGATCACCTAAGAAGACCTACCTGGGACTTAGTTGATCCTCCCTAAAGCCCAAAAAGTTTAGTCACCACCAAACATGGCAAAGAAGGATGCAAGTAGGGTTAAACTCTTCCTTTGAAGCGTTGCTTTCACAGTGCTTCTTAACTACCCTCAATCCATAAGGTTTGGAGGCAACTTCACCTTTGAACTAAAGTTTGGGTCACTTAGACCTTAGTAATAGGAGGCTCTAGTCCTAGCGGTTCTAAACCTAAGGAGTGTCTAAAAGCGTGCCTTAGTGCAAGAGATATAAGTGTGCATACACCGCAAAAGATTTTGAATTTTGAATCGCCCACCAAGTTTGAAAATCAAGTCCTTGATTTTTAAATGTCCATCCTTTAATTAGTCCTTTTTCAAAAATTAAATGTGACCACTTTATTAGATCGCTTCAAGACAGATTATGTGGTCAAAAAATTAATCCAAATGCATTTGCATGATAGGTAGAAATGCAAAGTTAGAACTGCATACCTGATTCCAACATTCTTCATGAAATATGCAAGACAGGAAGTTAGATCTAGATGTTGCTCATTCAATCCTAAATGATTCGACCTAAGGGCAGGCAGCTTCTAGCAGGTAGCTCTTTTTTTTTTTTTAGCTACTTATGCACAAACAAATTAAGGATAAACAACCCACAAAGAAAACCTAGATCTAAAGAAAAGGAAACAAACTCCCAAAAATTACCCACGTAGGGGTCTAAAAGAAAGTCGGGGAACAAACCCCTAAAATGCACCCCAGAACAAGGGTCTTAAACCAAATGTATGTGTAAGAAAATTAAGAAAAGTAAAGTTCTAAAACCTAAATCTATCTAAAAAAAAAAATCTACGGAGGTGAAGATGATCACTCCAGATGTCCTCCTCCCAGTTGGTGACAACAAGGTTCACCAATGTTCAAGCTCCTCCTCATAGATGTGAAGCTTGGTCACTCCTCCAAGAAATGGAAACAAGGTCCACCATACTATCGCTGAGGTTGGTGCATCAACTCGTTTGTAATATACGTACCTCGCACCAAATTAGATAAAACAAGTTAAATATGACTGAATTAAAATGTGAACAATTAAATAGATAAAAGTGAGTTTAACAAGCGTGTTTCCTCCCCGGAAATGGCACCATTTGGTAAAATGATTTTTGCTTTCAAATAATATGATTAAGATGATTTGTCATTTTAGTATCAAAGTGGTGGAAAACTGCTTAACAAAATAATTAAAATAAAAATTAAAGCACTCATAGAAGAGCAGGCCATGTCCACAGGGAGGAAATGACCTATTTAAACTAACAATTAGGTAGAAATCGAGTTTGCTAAAATACTCGTCAAATCAAATAATTCATATGTAGCTCTAAATGTAAACCTTAAATTTATGAAGTCAAGGGTTGTTGACATAATTTTCACATAAGAAAATTATCCATGTGCAAGGGTATGCTAAAATGTAATTCAAAATTAAATGTAATGCATATAGAGATGAATCAATAAGGCTTAACAATTCTCTAGAAGAATAAGCATAAAGCCATAAATTCACCATAATTTAATTAATCTAAGAAATAAAAAAAATGAATGCTGACAATGGCAATTTCTGTAAAAATAAATTCAAACAAAAATAGAGTATTATACCTCTCTCCTCCTCACGCACGAGAGAGAGGCTCATTTGAGGATCTACTCTGGAAAAGGTTGGCGGAGTAAGGCCTTCGTGGTGGTGGCAGCGGCGCATCGCGAGATGGCTTGGGTCGGCTGGATGGAGGAGAGAAGCGATGGTGACGACAGCTGCTTGCTGCAGCTCTTGTGCGCGGGAATGGAGCTGCTGAGGGGTGCTGGAGGATGCGCACTACGTGCGGGCAGAGCGGCTGGAGTAGTGCGCGCTCTACGCGCATAGCTGGAGGCAAGGGCCGGTGGCTGCGAGGGGCATGCTGCTCTGCTGGAGGGTGCGCGGCGGGTGCTGGAGGGCGGTGCTACGTGTGGTGGAGGGCGGTGCTGCGCGTAGTGCATGTGGCAGGAGGTGAGGCACGTCGAGGGGATGCACGCGCGGGCTGGAAGCGATGCGGCTGGGGCACGCAAGGGGATGCAAACACACGTAGAGGGGCAGGAGTGAGTGTGGCGCTACTGTAGGAGGTGAGGTGCGTGGAGATGGCCATGCAGCAGCTGGGTTGCATGGAAGGAGCACGGTCTAGAGGAGAGGTCGGCTATTGATGGCTGCTTTGGCATGAAGGTGGTCTGCGGTGATGGTGGTGGTGGGTTCGTTGAGGCCTGCAAATAGAGTAACGAAGGTGATGATGAATAGTATCATGCAAAAGAAAAGAAAAGAGAGAATAAAGAGAAAGAAGAAAGGAGTTCTTTGCGTGGCCGATGAGGCACACGCTTACGGTAAGTGGCCGAGCTCGCCGGCTTGGCACGGCAGCCTGTCACTCCACCAACCCACGGTGTGGCGAGGCTTGGCCGTGGAGACCACGGTGGTGGAGTGGAGTGCACAGTGGTGGAGTGGGGCGGTCTCTCCAGGAGCATGGCAGCCTCCATCTTTTCTTTATCCCAGTCGAGGAGACCAAATCCACTTCTGGTGCTCCTCCTTTACTGGGATCTTCAATGTGGCTGATGTAAACACATTTACACTACTTAAGATGTCTATTTATGCATGTTCTTAAGCATAGGATTGCATTTCATGATATAAATATTGCATTACATGCATCATCTTGCATTTAGAATAGTTTGAATAAAATGGAGGTTAATTATCTCTTTTTATGTGCTTAGACAGGGAAAATATTTTATCACGGGCTCGGATCAAAGATCCAACCGTATGGATGTGATCAGGGCGACGATTAGAGTTCAACGACTCCAAGATCGCCCTAATCAGGCATCCGTAGCATCAGATAGTGACCCGGGAACCCTAGAAGATCAAGGGCCAGGATGGTGTAAATCCCCACTTCAGATGATAAATCCGACCACATGGATGAATTCGGATCGACGATCGCAGCCCAACAACACAAAAATCAAGTCAATCCGACATCTGTGGCACCATCTACAACTTCCAGAAGATGGATGGCCAAGATAGCGCCACGTGGCACCATCTCAGCTGCCCAAGCGGCCGCTTCATCTTGTGAAGGCCCTGCGTTCGATCTCTCTCCGCCGTTGGATCTTAGTCCAATGGCTGTGGGCGCTCGCATTTAAAAGTGCCCGCTCGAGCATCCGCGCCCCATAGCGCAGTGTCGAGTGCGCTATCGCGAGCGCGGGGCGCGGGTTCGATCCGCTGCGAGGCGCTGGAGGGCACGATCAATTGAGGCGCGTGGAGCGTCAGATGAAGATCGGACGGGCACGTGCGCCCGATAGCATCGACGCACGATTGGACGCACAATCGAACGCGCAATCAGACGTGCGGGGGGCGTGCAACGCAGCGGGCGCGGACGCAATCTAAGCCGTCCGATCTCGCGATCGGACGGCTGAAAATCAATGGACGTGCATGGGCGTTGCACGCGCGAGCAGCCGAGCAGGCGCGCACGAGCCGCCCACGTCGCCCACGAAGGGAGCTTTAGTGACGGATTTATCCGTCACTAAAGACCCCTCATTTACTATTTTGAAGTTGTAATGTCCATTTTGCCCCCACTCCTTGCAACTATAAAAGGAGACCCCCTCCATACGAAATTCTCATCCCTTCTTTCTCCTCTCTACCCTTCCAAAGCTCAAAAGAAGCTTGTCCCACACCCGGGATGCTTCTTGCAAGATAAAGTCCAATTTTCGTTCCCCTTTGGAAGTGAATCCCGCGACGACGACAGCGTGCTGCTCCGTTCCCGTTCTTCTGCTTCGTCCTCCTTCGTCCTGCTTCCTTCTCCTTCGTCCAGGCGTCGTCCCGTCCGGCTCATCCTCCAAGCAATCGTCGAGGAGGATAACTTCTCTCTCCCATTCTTATTTACAGCTTTTCTAGTGTAGAATTTTCCTGCTTTATAGTGTACTTGATTTTCTGCTTTCTAGTGTAACTTTTATAAACAATTGAAATATTGAGTGCATGTTCTCTTTCTCTCTCTCTCTCTCAGTTTGATAGCTCCATTATAATTATATCGCCTTGCTTAACAAAAAAATCTTAAAAAAATATAATTGCGAATATAGATCAACGTAGCCTCCCTGTGTTCGACCTGGAATTCTTTTCGGTATAAATTTTATTTGTTGAACACGAATTCTTCGCTTTCGAACTACAACGACAGGTTTTCCGAAACCAAACACGTAAGAGTAGCGATTCGCGAAACACGTTTAACATTTTGGCGCCGTTGCCGGGGAGGCAACGATTTCCGATCTTTTCTTAGCATTTCTTTCACTTTATTTGTTTTCTAACTAGCTTTCTCTTGTGTCTATTGTTTTGCAGAGACATCCATCAAGGAATCAACAAGTGGTAGACTGGAGTAAAGTGCAGTTGAAGACAACTGTAAGTGTTTCCCCCATTCTTTCCCCCTCCATAGATTTCATTTGCCACATTAAATCCAAATCCCAATTAACCTAGGTGTTTGCATAAATCCTAGGAATAGTTTGGTTGTTTGGATTTTCACTCACATTCATTCCACCCTCATCCATAAAAAAAAAAAAATAACAAAAAGATAATCTTGTGGGGTAATATTCAACAAACACACAGCACACACCCACATTCAAGGCACTTGATCAACTTGATTTGTTTTTCTACTCAACTGGGTTTTGATCTGTGGAACCGGTACACACAAAGCAACACATAACAGAATAGAAATCATTCTAGGTTAATCATCTTTGAGTGCCTAACTTAGTGGTGCATTTGTGGCCAGTTGTTTGAATTGTTTGGGCCGCACCACTTTATTTTAAAACAAACTCATCAAGTAGCTACTCCTTATGGTTTTCAATCTAGGTATATTCCAGGCACTCCATTTTCTTTCTGATTTTAAAGGAAAACAATCTTCACTCATGTTTTACAACTTGGTTTGCCTAGAAACTTGATTGCAATTCACCTAATTTAAAACCCTAAAAGCTACTTAAGCAAGATTTGAACACTAAAATTCACACATTATCAATAATCTTGCTTGAAAACCCAAGTTGTGCACGCACTTACACAAATCTCAATCAATCATTAAGGGCACAACCCATTGTAAGGGCCCATCACATTCCATAAGCACTACAATCCCAGTCCTTAATAAAATTGAGTAGACGTTGGCCTTAAAGTTTGATTCGCTCTTCAGGGCCTAGTCTGAGATTAGTTTTGATTAACCTACTTGTAATGATTAATCTGATGTCTAGCTAGGGGAGTAGAGTCAAACGATCGCGGCTGGGGGGTACACTAGGAACCGGAGGCGAAAGCCAAAGGAAGAACCTTCTCCCCAGTCCCTCCTTCTAACTGGTTGGATTAAACAGACGTAAGTAGAGTAAATCACTTACAGTCTTAAGGCTGGTTTTAGGAGTCAGTAGATCCTTAGGCTACCCCACTTAAGGACAACCTTGTTTTGTTGTGCTGCAGGGTCCATATCCCCAGTCCTTCCGACCTTCTCCTAGTTTATGCTGGGAAGACGGTCATTGAATCCCCGATCGGAAGGACCGTTAAAACATTCTAGGAGACACAAGTTAGATTTTGGTCAATTTGATCCCATGGCCGAACAACAGCCTCCTCTGCTTGAAAATCCACAGGAAGAATTTAGAAGGCAGCTGGAACAAATGCAGAGAATGTAAGAATGGTTCCGGAGAATGCAGGGCGCTCAGCCCTTGAAGGATTTTTATGATCCTTCTAATTACGGGGAACGTCCTGACGTCCAGATTCCAGCCGGTGACGTAGAAATCAAGCCCCAGGTGTTAAGCCTGATTAAACATTATCATGGGCTTGGCTCCGAAGATCCGTTTCAGCACTTGGAAGATTTGACCACTTTGGTCCAGACCACCAAGGCTCGAAACGTTAACGAGGAGCAAATGATCATGACGCTCTTCCCCCATTCTCTTAGGGATAAAGCTGCGCATTGGTATAGGACAATAGGAAGACCAATTACAACTTGGAATGAGTTGAAATCGGCCTTTCTGAAGAAATTCTTCCCGGTCGGTCGTACCAATGCTTTGAGACGGACAATCACTACCTTTACCCAGGCGTCGGGGGAGCAGTTTCATGTGGCCTGGGAGCGATTCCAGGACTTATTGCGGAGGTGTCCACACCACGAGATGCCGAAATGGCAACTCGTGCAGATCTTCTATCATGGGTTGAATGAGCAACTCAGAAACCATGTGGATGCTTCTTGCGGAGGTAATTTCCTCAATAAAGATGCAGATAGTGCACATGATTTATTTGAGGAAATGAGTGAGAATTCAATTAATCATGCCTCCATGGATACTTTTAACCGGTCCCAGCAACCCAAATCAAATGTCAATGAAGTCCATGACTCTCATTCATTTGATATAGAATTGATTTGTAATAAACTTGATAAGGTGGACTTGGTTGCTAAAAGAATGGAAGAGTGGATGGCTGGCAATTCTATGAACAACTCTCAATCCACTCAATCCCAAAATTCGGGATTCCATTCCTCACAAGCTCCTTCTGGACGAGAGTTCGTGAATCAACTCGATGCGACTCAATCTATGAGTCAGCATTTCTCGGAACCCCATGGGTTCCCAACTGGGGCCTTTGATCCCAGTTTTTTTGATCCTTCCCTTTCTTTCTCTCCATCCTCACCCTATGAGGATGTCTGTGCTGTGCAAGAGAATGTTAGATCCAACCCCTACTCGAATGCCTATAATCCAGGTTGGAGAAACCACCCTAACTTCTCTTGGAAAAATCCGAGGCAATAGACCCAATTCCGACCCAGCAACTATGCTCCGCAACGACCAATGGGTCAAGGTCAAGTATATACTCAGTTGCCTCCGAATTAGGTCAATCAGCCAACTTGGAATGCCTGTCAACCCGCAGGGTAGGCTGATTTGAACCGTCAAATGGTAGAGATGCAAGGATCTATTCTCCAGCTCATGCAGCAAATGAAAAACTCGCTGGACAACTTGCAATCCGGGCTCATTGCTAACTCTCGTCAACCCGGATCTCTACCATCCCAACCCGTACCCAACCCGCGAAACATTATTAATTCGGGCAATCAAGCCCAAGGGTACAGAAATCAGAGGGACCCGCACGCACATGCTCAAGTGGTTGAATAGGGTTCCTCGTCTTCTTCTTCTGCTAATCAACAATTCATGGTCAATCAAGCCCCTCCAATTTTTCCTAACCCTCCCCAAGACCCAAATTCTTACGCTTCTACAAATTCTGTCACTTTAAGGAGTGGTAAGAAGACTCAGGATCCACAACCACACTATTCTGATCTATTGAATCCTAAAGAATCTCAGGAGAGAGAGGAGAATTCTAGAGGAGAAATCAAGGCTCAGGAACCTGATTCCAAAGATCTGACTCATGTTCCTTTTCTTGAAGCCTTAGCCAAAGTAAAGAAGAAGAAGTCTGTTGATAGCAATGAGGAGCTTCTGAATTTATTTAAGAATGCTGAGATCAATATTCCGCTCCTTGATGCTATCAAGCACATACCGGCTTACGCAAAATTTTTAAAGGAATTATGTACACAAAAGCGTAAGTCGAGAGAATCTATTCCGAGGAAGGTGGTACTCTCCAAGCAGGCTAGCTCTGTTATCCTGCACTACCTCCCTTAGAAAAAAGAGAGATCCTGGTGCTCCTTTGATTTCTTGCGTTATCGGAGATTACACATTTGATAGAGCACTTTTGGATCTCGGTGCATCCATCAACCTAATTCCGACTTCTCTATATGAGAAGTTTGGGTTAGGTGAACTTCGGCCAACTTCAGTAACGCTAAAGTTAGAGGACCGTTCGGTCACAAACCCGTGAGGCGTTATTGAAGATGTTATAGTTAAGGTCAAGGATTTCTATTTTCCTGTAGATTTCCTTGTCCTTGACATGGATGTACCAGATAATCTGAGGAACACGCCCATCATTCTGGGGCATCCGTTCCTGGCTACCGCGAAGGCCAACATTAATTGTGAAAGAGGTAGCATGGAAATCGCCTTTGGGGACCAACAAATGAAATTGGATATTTTTAAGGCGATCAACAAATTTGAGGATTGTGGATTTATTGAGGAACTTGATGAGGATTATGTTAATATTGAAACTTGTTTGACAGTTTCTTCAATTGAAAGTTCCTCTTTGGTTGATGAATTTGACCCGCAACCCTCTGACCTGACATCTTTGGAAGAGGTTACTGATTTTGCTCACTCAAAACCTCTTCCTCTTGTTGAATCTTCAGCATCTACCCTATCATCAATCATTACCCCACCCCAGCTTGAATTGAAACCATTGCCCGAGAATTTAAAATATCAATTCTTAGGACCGCAGAATACGCTCCCTGTGATTATTAGTGCTAAATTGACAAAGGAGCAAGAGATTAAATTGATTAAGGTTCTAAAGGAACATAAGGAGGCAATTGGTTGGACCATTCATGACCTCAGGGGGATCAAGCCATCTTACTGTAATCATAGAATATTTTTGGAAGATGGATCCCGCCCTTCTCACCAGATGCAGAGGAGATTGAATCCAAATATGCGAGAAGTGGTCAAAAAAGAAATCATCAAGTGGCTCGATGCAGGAATTATTTATCCAATCTCTGACAGTCCCTGGGTAAGTCCCGTTCAGATTGTTCCAAAGAAAGCCGAGATTACTGTTGTGACTAATGAGAGAGGTGAATCTATCACAACTCGTTTAGCTTCCTCTTGGAGAGTTTGTATTGATTACAGGAAGCTGAACATAGCCACTAAAAAGGATCATTTTCCCCTGCCCTTCATTGATCAAATCTTGGAAAAATTAGCTGGGCAGAAGTACTTCTATTTTCTTGATGGCTACTCGGGATATAACCAAGTTCCTATCCATCCCGAGGATCAGGAAAAAACTACTTTCACCTGTCCCTACGGAACCTTTGCTTTTCGTAGGATGCCTTTTGGGTTATGCAATGCACCTGCGACTTTTCAAAGGTGTATGCTAGCCATACTTTCCGACATGGTGGGAGAGTTTATGGAAGTCTTCATGGATGATTTCTCTATTTTCAGAGAATCATTTGACTCATGTTTGGCTAATTTGGAAATGATTCTTAAGTGATGTATCAAGACACGACTGGTCCTTAGCTGGGAAAAGAGTCATTTCATGACCCAAGAGGGCATCGTTTTGGGTCATGTAATCTCTGAATGGGGAATTGAAGTGGACAAAGCTAAGGTTGATGCTATCGCTAAACTTCCTCATCCCACATCTGTTAAACAAATCAGATCATTTCTTGGCCATGTGGGATTTTATCGAAGATTCATCAAGGATTTCTCGAAGGTTGCTCGTCCTTTGAGCAATCTTCTTACCAAAGAAACACCGTTTGTTTTTGATAAATCATGCCGAAAGGCATTTGATTTTCTGAAAACGGTAGTCACTTGTGCTCCAATTTTGCAACCACCAATTTGGACAGCTCCTTTTGAGATCATGACCGACGCTTCTGATTACGCGGTCGGGGCTGTCCTGGGTCAGAAAATTGACCGAAAGCCCTCTGTCATTTACTACGCTAGTAAAACTCTGGATGAAGCCTAGAGGAATTACACTGTTACTGAAAAGGAATTACTAGCTGTAGTATTTGCTTTGGAAAAATTCAGGGCTTATCTCTTGGGGTCTCATGTTATTGTTTATACCGACCACTCGGCCTTGAGACATCTCTTGGCTAAAAAGGATGCTAAACCCTGGCTTATTCGTTGGATTCATCTTCTTCAAGAATTTGATCTTGAAATCAAGGATAAAGCCGGGGTACAAAATGTGGTAGCGGATCATTTGTCGAGACTCCTAGGTGATTCTTCTTGTCCGGACATACCTATTGCTGACAGTTTTCTGGACGAAACCATTCTTACAGTTTTAGGTGTCCACTCCCCATGGTTTGCTGATATTGTTAACTATTTGGCCGTTGGTCAAATCCCCCAGGATTGGACCAAGCAACAATGAGATAGGCTCAAATCTAAGGCCAAATACTACTTTTGGGAGGACCCTGAACTGTATCGTATCGGCTCTGATCAGATTATTCGCCGATGCATATCGGAGAATGAATTCAACAGTATACTCGAGTTCTGCCATGCATCTGGGTGTGGTGGACATTTCTCCGGGAGAAAGATGGCTGCAAAAATCTTGCAATCTGGCTTCTATTGGCCGTCTTTATTCAAGGATGCCCAGGACTTCTCAAGGTCATGTTCTCGATGTCAGTCACTCGGGAACATAACTAAGAGAGATATGATGCCCCTAAACCCTATTCTTCCTGTAGAAATTTTTTATGTTTGGGGCATCGATTTCATGGGACCCTTTATCCCTTCATTTGGACATCAGTACATTCTTGTTGCTGTTGATTATGTGTCCAAATGGATTGAGGCAATTCCCACTCAAACCAATGACCACAAGGTGGTCATCAATTTTGTCAAGAAAAATATCTTCAATAGGTTCGGGATTCCGAGGAATATCATCAGTGATGGTGGCACTCATTTTACTAATGCTCAATTCCGAAATTTATTAGCCAAATACGGGGTTAATCATCGAATTTCCACACCTTACCATCCCTAAACAAATGGACAAGCCGAGATCTCCAATCGAGAGATCAAGAACATTATGCAAAAAATGGTTAGGCCTGATCGTAAGGATTGGACTCAAAAGCTTGAGGACGCTCTTTGGGCTTACCGTACGGCGTATAAAACGCCCATCGGCGTGTCTCCATTCCGTTTGGTGTATGGAAAGGCGTGCCATCTACCTGTAGAGATTGAACACAGGGCATTCTAGGCAATCAAACAATGCAATTTAGATCTGAATCTAGCTGGAAAGACCAGGAAACTCCAACTATCTGAGTTGGAGGAGCTTAGAAATGATGCTTATGAGAATGCCAAGATCTACAAGGCTCGGACCAAAGCTCTACATGATCAATTGATTTCCCGCAAGAGCTTTGAGCCAAACCAGAAGGTCTGGTTATTTGATTCTAAACTTAAGCTCTTTCCTGGTAAACTTAGATCTAAATGGAATGGCCCATTCATAATAGATCGGATTTTTCCTAATGGTGCCGGTCAGATTTCTGACTCAAAGACGGGTAACACCTTTAAAGTCAACGGTCAACGTTTGAAGCCTGTTGTTGACCGTAATCTTCCAGAACCCGTCTCAGACTCTGTTGCTCTAGCCATTCTGTGACTTCTTTGGCTGGACTTCGCTTAGCTGACGGCATTAAACTCAGTAATTGTACATATGACACAAGGCTGATAAGAGCTTCATATCCAGGTGACATCTTTCATATTCTACCCTTTCTTTCATGTGTCTTTTTCAATGAGGACATTGCATCAGCTAGGCATGGGGGGGTGGATTCATTCTTGAATTATTTGGTCAGCCTTGTGAAATCCATGTAAATTGTCTCTCTTCTTATTTAAAAAAATTAAAAAAAAAAATTAGGAAGGATTAGTTGGACATTAGGACTTTTCAATCCTAAGAAATTTTACATTAGGATCTGAACACAAAGACCCCTCAGGTCTTTGGACTTAATTAGCCTGTGTATCCACTAAAATGTGGATTTGTTTTTGAGTCCTCGCCATCTTAATTCTTTCGTAATTGGAGTAAATAAGTTTGGGTGATAAGTACACGACTTATCAACCCGCCCTCTGATTTGAGGGAATTTTAAGTCTTAAGCATCTACACACTTTCTTTGCATTGACTCGTTGTTTGGCGATTTTAACGGAAATTGGGTAGCTAATGAACCTTCTAGGGTGATATGGCTGGCAAGTTATCGTGGGTAACAGCCCATAGGTAGGTTGTCCAGAGCCCAGTCACTGGACCTTTCTTAGTTTGCTGCCTTTAGGTAAATCTTAGACTAGGGAAGCCACCTACTTAAAAAAAAAAAAAAAAGGAGGAAAAGAACAAAAAGAAATAAGCCACACTTCGCCGCATGAGTATGGCTGGCAAGTTGTCGGTGGTAACAGCTCATCGACCGGTTGTCCAGAACTCAGCTCAGAAAATGCACTAAAAATTCTCAAAACACTTAGGAAGAAGCGGAGAAGTAGAATAAACCTGGGAGATATACACTGGATTCACCCTTGTGTTGACCCCTTAAAAAAAATAAATAAATAAAAGTAGGGAGAAAGCTACCGGTTGTAAAGATACACTTTTAGGTAGAATTCTGGTTAGGTCACCTAGAGGCGTAGAAATCTAAAGTCCGTTCTAATTGCCGGTCAACGAGTCTATCACAATCACAATAAGATGCTTAAAGCTTAGGATTCTCATCAAATTTTGGGTGAGTTGAATGGCCGTAGAAAGCCACTCTTAAACCAGAAAATTTGAAAATCAAAAAAATTAGAAAAGAGAAAAAGAGAAAAAGAAAATTTTCTTTTAATAAGGAGAGGACTTGAAGCGGTCTGCATTTTGGCTGATACCCGGGCACTGTTGTGTCTTTGAAAGTTCAGTTCCTAAGTAGACAATTTCTTAATGATTGAAAAATAACTCAAGTCCAAATAATCTAACCTAATTCTTTTATAAATAACATATAGTTTTTGCTAGGGACTAGCAAAAGATAGGCATGTGGGTATGATATAAACACATTTACACTACTTAAGATGTCTATTTATGCATGTTCTTAAGCATAGGATTGCATTACATGCATCATCTTGCATTTAGAATAGTTTGAATAAAATGGAGGTTAATTGTCTCCTTTTATGTGCTTGGACAGGGTAAATATTTTATTAGGGCCTCGGATCAAAGATCCAACCATATGGATGTGATCAAGGCGACGATTGGAGTTCAACGACTCCAAGATCGCCCTAATCAGGCATCCGTAGCATCAGATAGTGACCCGGGAACCCTAGAAGATCAAGGGCCAGGATGGTGTAAATCCCCACTTCAGATGATAAATCCGACTGCACGGATGAATTTAGAT
Organism: Thalassia testudinum; assembly: GCA_037157565.1. Lineage (NCBI taxonomy): Eukaryota > Viridiplantae > Streptophyta > Magnoliopsida > Alismatales > Hydrocharitaceae > Thalassia > Thalassia testudinum. Next base: position 38,468,332 of record JAZHRO010000014.1, read on the forward strand.
CGACGATCACAGCCTAATGACACAAAAATCGAGTCAATCCGACATCCGTGGCACCATCTACAACTTCCAGAAGATGGACGGCCAAGATAGCGCCACGTGGCGCCATCTCAGCCGCCCAAGTGGACGCTTCATCTTGTGAAGGCCCTGCGCCCGATCGCTCTCCGCCGTTGGATCTTAATCCAATGGCTGTGGGCGCTCGCATTTAAAAGCGCCCGCTCGACCATCCGCGCCCCATAGCGCAGTGGTCGAGCACGATATCGCGAGCGCGGGGCGCGGGTTCGATCCGCTGCGAGGCGCTGGAGGGCGCGATCAATTGAGGCGCGTGGAGCATCAGATGAAGATCGGACGGCCGCGCATGCTCGATAGCATCGACGCACGATTGGACGCACAATCGAACGTGCAATCAGACGCGTAGGGGGCGCGCAACGCAGCGGGCGTGGACGCGATCTAAGCGGTCCGATCTCGCGATCGGACGGCTGAAAATCAATGGACGTGTGCGGGCGTTGCGCGCCCGAGCAGCCGAGCGGGCGCGCATGAGCCGCCCACGTCGCCCACGAAGGGAGCTTTAGTGACAGATTTATCCGTCACTAAAGACCCCTCATTTACTATTTTGAAGTTGTAATGTCCATTTTGCCCCCACTCCTTGCAACTATAAAAGGAGACCCCCTCCATACGAAATTCTCATCCCTTCTTTCTCCTCTCTACCCCTCCAAAGCTCAAAAGAAGCTTGTCCCACACCCGGGATGCTTCTTGCGAGATAAAGTCCAATTTTTGTTCCCCTTCGGAAGTGGATCCCGCGACGACGACGGCGTGCTGCTCCGTTCCCGTTCTTCTGCTTCGTCCTCCTTCGTCCTGCTTCGTTCTCCTTCGTCCAGGCGTCGTCCCGTCCGGCTCGTCCTCCAAGCAATCGTCGTGGAGGATAACTTCTCTCTCCCATTCTTATTTACAGCTTTTCTAGTGTAGAATTTTCCTGCTTTATAGTGTACTTGATTTTCCACTTTCTAGTGTAACTTTTATAAATAATTGAAATATTGAATGCATGTTCTCTTTCTCTCTCTCTCTCTCTCTCTTAGTTTGATAGCTCCATTGTAATTATATCGCCTTGCTTAACAAAAAAATCCTAAAAAAATATAATTGCGAATATAGATCAACGTCGCCTCCCTGTGTTTGACCCGGAATTCTTTTCGGTATAAATTTTATTTATTGAACACGAATTCTTCGCTTTCGAACTACAACAACAGGTTTTCCGAAACCAAATACGTAAGCGTAGCGATTCGCGAAACACGTTTAACAGTGGCAGCTGGAGGAAGAAATGCAACAATTACTCAAAGAAGAAGAGGAATAAAATAATAATAAAATATTATGGTTATTTATACACAAACCCTTAACTTTTATGTTAACTTAAAATAAGGCATGCAATGCACCTAATTGGTTAACTAATTAAATGAATGCAATTCTAAGTTAATTCTAAATGCATTTAGATATGGATGCCACACATGAATTATGCACTTAAGCTAAAAATATGAATTAATTTAATTACATCCTAATGTATGCTATCTAAATGTTAAAATTAACTTAATGTAAAGGCACTTAAATACTTAAATAGCCCACAAATATGGGCTAATCAGCCATCAACTAGCTAGACCTAGTCAACTGAAGAAGTCATCAGCCAGCTCAAGTCCAGCTCCCGGAGACTTAACTCAGCTCAACTTGGTTGAGCTAAGCTACTTTAGCTAGCTAGGTACTCTCTGGGAAGACTAGACCTAGCTCACCTCAGCTCAGATTAGAAGAATCCAGCTCAGATTAGCTTGGCTTAGCTGCTAGCAAAGAACTAGCTTGCTAAGCTAGCTACTAAGCTCTACTTCAACTCCCTTCTGCAGACATCAACTCTAGTGTAGATCCTTTTAGCTACCTCTAGCTCTTCTCCCTCAAAACCCTAGCTCCCTCAGCCTCCTACCCTACTCCCTACTAGCTAAGCTTGCTTAGCTCAACTAATCACCTCCTTGGCACCCTTACATAACCCTAAAACCTACCTACCTAAGCTCTACCAAATAACCCTAAACCTAGTCCAGCTAAGCTACCCTACTCCCACTCTAATTTGGCTCCAAAACTAGGCACCCTTTGCCCTGTCAACCACCACCAAGAGACACCTATTTTTGGTGCCAAAATAGCCATAACCACCTCCCCCTTTTTGGCACCAAAATAACCCCACATCACCACCCTACACCCCATCAACCAACCTATCTCAACCCTTGATTTTTGGCTCCAAAAACACCTCCTTCTAGAAGCCAAAAATGACATTGAAAATAGGTGTCCTTCCACCCTATATTCAGCCACCAAAAGTCACCTTCAAACCCCCTTCACATCCCCTTGGTTGGCACCATTAAACCCTCCCCATTGGATCCTTAACCACCTCCCATCAAGCCATCCTAACGCTCCACCTAAGGCCATGCCAACCACCACCTTCTACCCTATATTTACCCCATCTAACCACCACCATTTGATCATCTTCTCCATTAGTTAGGTCCACCATTACTCCACCATATCCCACGCCAAGGAAGAAGAAGAAGAGAAGAAGATTAAGGGGGCAACCTACTCGCACCCTTGGTGCCTCCTTCCTTTCTTTCTTCTCCTTTGTGCCACGCCAAGGAGGAGGTCATCTACATAGAGGGGACATCCAAGCAAGAGGAGGAACAAGGTGGTTGACAACCACCTTGGAGGGAAAGCTTGAAGGAAGGCCAAGTGAAGAAGGAAGAGAAGGAGAACTCTTTTCAAGTGTGGAGCAACCACACTTGGAGCAAGGGCCGTCTGGATCTTCTACCAGAGAATTCCCCCTTCTTCTTTATCATTCCAATTTCTTGTATTAGCTAGTGTTTTTGTTTGTTTTCATGTAAGAAGCATTCCTCTACCTGTATTTTACTTTGCTAATAATACAAGTTTTCATCACCTTCCAAGTTCACATTTTAATTTAGTGTGTTTTTCTTCTCTTATTATTGTAGTGCACACTACACTCTCTTCTTCTAATTACCCTAGGCGCACTTGCCTAGAGTGAGCTTAGAAGAGAGGGTTCCATTCTTGTCACTTAGGTTTAGTGATAGGTGTAGTCGTTAGCATACTTTCATCTTCACATCCATTACCTAACTATTTCTGAAAACCCTAAAAATAACAAAATCAAAAATACAAAAAGATATGTGTTGATTTGAGAGGCAAGAGAGAGAATCAATTTTTGTGATTAATGAATTGGCTTCCTTAGACGACCCTAGATATTCACCCTATCTAGGAATATAAATTGTAAAAGTTGATTGCAAAGATATGTGTTACAACAACATCGAAACCTGCTTTTAACAAAACACGTAGTTCTCTCATCAGTGCCCTTTGAGAGAAGATTCGTTAAGGGGCACGCAATCTTGGAAAAATTAGATATGTATCAACGATAGAATTCTACGTGCCCCAAAAATGATCTGATGTCTTTGATTAAAGTAGGCACAGATAATTTAATCAAATTCAACTTGGATACCTCTCTCAGAAACAAGGTGTCCAAGCACAATGCCCTCAGGAACCATGAAGTGGCTCTTTTCCTAGGAGAGAACTAGGTTCACTTTGATGCATCTTTGGAGGATTTGGACCAAGTGTAGGAGGCAATCATCAAAAGATTCACCAAAAATCAAGAAGTCGTCTATGAAGACTTCAAGGTATTTACTTACCATATCGAAGAATGTGACTATAATGCATCGCTGGAAGGTGGCAGGTCAGTTACAAAGCCCAAATGGCATCCTGTGAAATGCGAATGTACCATAGGGGCAGGTAAAGGTGGTCTTTTCTTGATCTTCGGGATGGATTGCCACCTGCTTATATCCGGAGTACCCATCCAAGAAGTAGAAAAACTAATTTCCCGCTAGTTTCTCGAGAATCTGATCATTAAACGGGAGTAGGAAATGATCTTTCTTCATGGAGGCATTCAGTTTCTAATAGTCTATGCATACTCTCCATGAGTTTGCAATTCGAGTCGGGATGGTTTCTCCAGATTTAGTCATAATCACAGTGAGCCCTTCTTTCTTAGGAATAACTTGGATGGGACTCACCCAGTGGCTGTCAAAGATTGAGTAGATGATTCCAGCATCGAAACACTTGATGACCTCCTTTTTCATGACCTCTTGAAGATTTGGATTTAGTCTCTGCATTTCTGGAGATGGTCGTGAACCCTCTTCGGTATAGATACGATGTGTACAATATGAGGGACTTATTACAATCTGGTCACCTAGAGTCCATCCAATGGTACTTCGATGCTGCTAGAGGATAGAAATCAACTTTATTTCCTGATTATGAGACAGTCGGGAATTGATAATCATAGAAAATGTTTGATTGGAACCCAAGAAGATCTGAGAGGGGCTTCAATTCAATTACCAGGTTATCAGCAATGGGTGGAGGTTCAGGATGGGCATGAGAAGATAGGGTGGAAGCTATGGGTAGGTCAGGATCAACTTTGGTCTTCTCGATCTATGGGTTAAGATCTTCTTGTGGTAGAGGCCTTGGGAGAGTTGGGTTTTCATATGTAATTGAGTCCTCAACCAAAGAACTGATGTCGTAAACTTCTTTGATTGCCCCCCAATTTATTCTTTTCTGTGCTTTAAAGATATCAATCATTAATATCTTGTTCTCGGATTTCAATTCTATCTAGCCCTCTTCACAATTGATATTCACCCTAGCTATGGCTAGGAACGGTCTCCCTAAGATGATTGGTATGTCTCTCAGATTTTCAGGAGTATCCATGTCTAATACAATGAAATCCACTAGGAAGTAGAAATCTCATATCCTAACTAGAACATCCTTGAGAACTCCTCTTGGTGACTTAATTGATCTGTCAGCTAGCTGTAGGGTCACCTAAGTCAATTTGAGTTTGTTTTCTCAAAATGATCTAGTAGGGATGTAGGGATTAGATTTATGGAGGTTCCTAAATCCAATAAAGCTCAATCAAATTCTAAGTTACCGATCTTACAAGAGATTAGAAGGGTACCAGGATCTTTCACTTTCTGTGGGAGTTACTCAGGATGATAGAGCTGGCTTGCTCAGACAACACAATCGGACTCCCGTCTTTGTTTTGCAGCTTGAGCTTTGGTGTACATAAGTCCTTCAGAAATCATGCATAAGTCGATACATGGCAAATCGTATCCATTAAGGGGATGTTTATTTGGACTTTCTCAAAGAGCTTGACCAAGTCTTCCTCAAGTGCCACGGGTTTGGGTTTCCTCTTTCCTTTGGTTAAGGCCTCAGGAAATGGAACCTCTGTAGGTTCCTCTATGATTCGTTCAAGCTCTGGACTTGGGATAGGTGTGTTCTGGATGACCATCCTAGGGTTGGGCTCTAAACTACCAGGGCTAGAGTTTCTAGGATAAGGTGGATCTTGAGTCGATTTGTGACTATGTATAGTAACAGCATTTAGGCCAGCCTGGTTTGAGTTTGGAGTTGGTAAAAGAGGTGGTTCCTGCTGATATCCTGCATTCAATGTCGAGGCTTCCATCCCGTCAGGTGATGGAGTAGAAGGAGCATGATAAATGTAGTGGGCTTGGCCTTAATTCGGGTTCATAATGAGACTCTGGCTCAACATGTTATTCAGATTCAAGAGAGGTTGGGAAGGGAGTGCACCAGGCTGGCGAGTCCCAGCCATCTATGCGAGTTGATTTCGGACCTTTGTGATCTTTTCTTTGTTCTGTTTCTGCATAGCCGCATTGGACTTCTGGATTTCAACCACGGCTTGTAAAATCAAGTTCATCTAATCTTCCCTTGAAGGCCCAGATTGATAATTCAAATTGGGCCTAGGCTGAGTGAGCTAATATGGTCATAGAGCTTGTGGTCGGGATGGTATTGAGGCCTCGAGTTCTGATTATTTCTTGACCATGTGAAGTTTGGATGATTGTGCCTTCTAGGGTTATATGTGTTGGAGAACGGATCATTTCAGATGACATGGATGTCCTCACAGGTCTGAGGAACTCCAGAATAATCAAAGTACGAGGTTTTCAAGTTCCCCCAAGTAGAGTAAGCAGGTTTTGAATTTCATCTGAAATTGGGATCATATGGGGTGGGTACAGGTCCATCCCCTGATATGAGTGGTGGTGAATGTTATGCACAACCTCCCTACCTCAAGGCGGTTACGCATACATGTTCTGCTGCGCAGCAATGGCTCTTTGTAGATGTTGAGTCAATTCATTCACCTTCTTTTCGATGATGGAGACCTTATCTAGACGACTAGCCAGCAACTCCAGCTTGACACATGTGGATAGGTCTCGAGTCTCGTGTGCCCCTTACGTGTTTGTCAATGCACGGGTGGTCTTCCGGTCGAACACATCTACAGACTCATTGTTTATGGAGCTCTCACACATATTCTTGAGAATCTCCCAAATGGTGTCTTCTTGCCAACCCATGATGTTGCCACCACAAGTTGCATTGGCAAATAATCTGATATCCTCACAGAGTCCCTTGTAAAACAATTGGACTTGTTCCCATTTAGGAACTCTATAATGGGGGCACTTCCACATGAGATCCAAGAAGCGATCCCATGTGTCATGAAGTGGTTCTCCCACATTTTGTGTAAAATGCGTGATCTGGTGCCTCAAGGCATTGGTGTGACCAACAGGAAAGAATTTCTTTAGGAATTTAGATTGGAGTTCCTCCCATGTGTTGATCGAATGAGTCAGAGTCTGATACCAATGGCTAGCCTTATCCATAAGAGAGGAGAGCATCTTCATGAGCAGGATGTCCTGATTTTGAATAGGAGGTCCAAAGGTTTGGGCTAGATGTTTCAGCTATTTGATGTGCGGGAAGATCTTCGGAGTCCAAGCCATGAAATTTGGGGATTGTATTAATCAAAATTGACTTCAATTCAGTATTAGATCCTCCAGCCGGGATTTGCACCCTAGGTTCAATTGCCATTGCAGCGGGATTGTAGTGATCTCGCATTTGAGGGCGCTGCGGGGGATTCATGAATGCGTGAAAAAGATTGGTGGTCGCTGCAATTGATTCTGAACATTAGGCTCTTCTTGATTCTCCATGGATATAGATGATGGAGAGCCAGGATCTGATGTGGAAATGTCTAAAGAGATCTCGATCTAATTGAGTGGGAGCACAAACAATTGGGTCTTGGCTTGACCCTAACAAGAATGAACTGCTAATGGAGGCCTCAAGTTTGGTCTTAAGGACCTCCTCTCAAACATGCATTAGGGAATCAGATGAGGAACAGAATGTGTACTGGACCCAATTGAGGCACCCGAAAATTTTGGATGACTGAGGTTCGAGGTAGATGTTACCAGTAGATCAGAAACTCACCCACTCGAGAAATACTTGGGCAGCCAGGAAGGGAGTGTCTTGTAAAGACCCCTACACAGTAGAGCGTCCCCACGGGTTGCAGGGTTTCCCCCACCCGACCTTCCTTGTCACTGAGATTCCATGTAGATCAAAATGTGAGAGCTTGACTCCTAGGTCTACCAAATTTAATCCTGTATGCCTTGAATTTCACTTGAACATTAAAGTTGATTTGCTTTGTGAACTAATTTAGAGAATAGTTGACCGACAAAGTGGGCCAACTTCACTTGACCTACCCTAAAGTTGAGGATGAGTTGGGTCAAGAACCCAAATCAACCTGGAGTGGTTTGCAAACAGGTTATTAGGTCCCAAATTTTAATGATTCAAGTGATTGTTAGAACCTTGATTTTTAGGGTCCACTTGATTAGTTCAATTCAACCAAGGCTTGTGTAACACACGATGCAGGGAACATGTTTTCATTAATTCAAGAAAGTGTGTACTCCTGGAGGCCTAATGTGGAAACCTTTGATTGGCTCTATTTCCAAGTCCAATTTCTTTTCAAAAGATGGTACCTTAGGCTCAATCAAGAAGATAAATGGCCCAAGGCACCTTAAGTCCCTAATAGGTGTAAGTATCTAGTTCGGGAACTCAAATCAAATCAAATCAGGAAACTCAAATGATGATTACTATGACATAAAGTGAGTTGGTCGTAATTAATTTCCTTTTCAATCCTTCAAGATATGAGGGGCTTAAAGAAGAACGGAATGAGATTACCTGCCCCTGGTGTGGTTGCTCGTGCTGTTGAACTTCAGATTCACCTGCAACAACATAGCTAATCAGATAAAGCAAGCTAGAATCAGATCAGAAATTGTGATTAGTGAATGAAATGTGAGTTGCTTCCCAGCAATGGTGCCAAAATGTGGCAATCGAAAATTGTCGTATTTAGGAAAATATCGCATTGTAGTATAGTGACGAAAATCAATGCGACATTTAAATTTATAATGCTTGAAAAATCATGAGTTCCAAGGTCATTCGCGAGGAGCAATTGTAACAAATCAATCCACTAATCACAATATTCAGACAAAATAATGCAAGTGAATTAGAAAAAAAAAATGATATTCAATAGAGAGCAAGAATGTGAGGGTGCCTGCAGATCTTAATGGTATATGATAAGTCCACTTTAGTGGATCATTATTTGGTTTAAGTACTCTCTAATTAGTTATTCTTAGCTGTTACTTGATTTGAAGTTATATGGTTATTCACTTGAGTCTGCATATAATGTTATGAGTTAATTTTACATCTAATAACATATGATATAATGAAGCAGCCTATGTGCAAGAATCAAACATCCATTCTACTTCTATAAGACGTCTGGAGTTCAAATCGGACATCTGGGAATCGCCATCATAGACTCCCTGATATCTACACTTTTTAAGATGTCTGGAGCTCAGATCATGAGTGGTTGGAGAAATTTTTGACCGAAGAAAACAAATAGAGGAGTTGTTTTTAAGAGATGATCAGTTGTCATCCTCTTCATCTGCTCCCCTTTGGGACCTTCACCTGCTTACCCACCTCTTCCACGATCGGCACTGTGGCTAGAGAATGCACTGTGGAACCTACTAATAAATGCCAGTTTATCATCATTCTTATGCATTAAAACAAACCTAGCTCTTAGAATTTTACTTCGCAAATGGGTTTTTGGGCTACATTTAGGCATTAACTAGGTTAGGCATGAATTGCATTTTTTCTTGTCTTTTTGACGTGTTTTTGTGAGTATTAGGGATGAACAGATATACAGATCCCTAAAACCCTAGCACTCAAGAAGGCAACTGGTGAAGAAGAAGCTCAGACTAGTTGGAACTCAGCTTGATCCAGCTCACCACAACTAGAATCTAGCTCACTTGGACTAGGGTTAGCTCATCCTAACTCCAATAAGCTAATCTTAGCTTACCCTAGCTCAAGTCAGCTCAGATCCAGCTCAACTTAGCTGAGTCTAGCTCATCTCAGCTCCCACTAGTCCACAGGGAGCTCTAGCTAGCTCAGCTGAGTTGACTGGAGTTCACCACAGCTTAGGTCCAGCTACATCCAGCTCCACTCAACTCCAACCAGCTGAAGATGAATTCATCCCAGCTCAAGAAGCTCAAGTCCAGCTCTCAGGGACTCAGCTTAGCACAACCTAGTTGAGCTAAGCTACCTTAGTTGTCTCAAACAGCTCAATCCTCCCTAGGAGCACCAGACCCAGCTCACCTCAGCTCCATTCAACAAAAGTTAGCTCACTTTAGCCTGGGTTAGCAGCTAGCAAAGAACTAGCAAGCTAAGCCAGCTAGAGTAGCCCCATGTTGACCTCTTCCATTGCTGCCAGCTCCAATTCAGCTCCAGACTCTGCATATCCAGCTCCCCTCCTCAAACCCTAAGCTCCACGTGCATACTCCTCTACTCCATAGCTAGTTAAGTTAGCTTAGCTTATCTTAGCAAACATCTAGCTCCTTGGCCATCCTCCACCTTCAACTTAACCCTAGCTAACTCCACCAACAAAACCTTCCACTCCAAGTCCACCTAAGCCTAATTAAGCTAGCTCCACCCAACTCATTTTGGTGCCACCACTTCACCACCCTTCACCCCTCAACTAACCACCAAAATACATCTAAAGTTGGCACCAAAACTAACCCTAGCCACCTCCCTTTTGGCGCCAACTTCAACCCCCATATCCACCCTACACATAACCCCTCCAAGCCTCATCCACCATCCACCTCAACCCCCTTCTAGAAGCCTAGAAGTTGATGCCAACCCATGGCACCTCTCCATGGTTAGCGCCACTTTTAGGTGTCCCTCGGCCACCCATAACTACCCCACTTGCATCCCTTAGGTGGCGCCAACTCTCCTTAGCCCTAGGATCACCTAACCACCTCCATTCTCCCCTCTTAGCCATCCATCTCAAGAGCCACCTTAACCCCGTCATATTACCCAATAAAAAGACAAACACCCACCACCTTACAACCCATCCTTGGCTAGCAAAATACCTCTCATACTCTACCTAAAGCTCACGCCCAAGAAAGAAGAAGAAGAAGAGGATTAAGGGGATATTCTGTCCCCTTGGTGCCTTGCCCTCTTCCCTTCTCTCTTGTGCCCACACGAGCCAAAGGAGGAGCTAGGCAAGGAAGACCTTTGGAGGAGGTCTTGAAGGTGGTCCACGCCACCTTGGAGGAGAGCTTGAGGGTGGTGCACGCCCACCCTTGGAGGAAAGAATTGAGGTGGAGAGCATCCACCTTGGAGGAGCATTCAAGGAAGGAGAAGGAGACCTTCTTTTCAAGCCAAGGAGCAGCTAGGCTTGGAGCAAGAGGACTCCCTTCTTACCAGATTCTGCAAGAGTATTTGTGTTTCATTTATTTCTTTTATATTTTCCATTTCTAATAGAAGCATTCATCAACTTGCCTTTGTGAAAGAACATAAATTCTATTAAATCAATTTGCCTTCTTTTTTATTTTTATTGCAATTGCTTGTTTTTGTTCTAGCACTTTTTTCACTTCCACTTCATAATTACTCTAGGCCTCCACTTGCCTAGAGTGAGATTAGGGAGGGGTCATTTTTGTCTCTTAGGTTTTAGCTTAATGATTGTAGGTGTTAGTCACTTTTTCATCAACAATTTGCATTTTTGCCCTTATATTTCAAAACATAAAAATTATATACTTAAAATACGAAAAAAAAGATTGAGTTTCCCTTTAAAGCAAGAGATTTGAAGTGAAAACTTGCCTTCTTGGACGAACCTAGATACTTCCGTATCTAGGAATATAAATTCAAAAGCGTATGCAAATTCATGTGTTACACCGACTTTAAAAACCCTAACGTGATTTTTTGCACCACTTTTTGGTGCCGTTGCTGGGGAGGCACGCTTTGCATTAATCATTTTTCTCTTGCTTGAAGTGGATCTCATCTCCTTCTCTTTCTTCTCTCTTGTGTGTGTAGGTATTGCAGGAAGAAACCAAGAATCTGGAAGTGAGAGCTCAAAGTTCCTTGTCTTCCTGCGAAATTAAGGTTGGTTCTCTTTTTTGGTCACATAGTCAATTAAAACTACCAAAAAAATATTAAACTTGGCTTTCATGATCCCAAACATCTTAATTAAGTGGAGTGCTGTCCATTAAAATTCATTGTTTGCTTGTATGCTTCATTAAATACCACACCAATTCAAGTATTGGTGTTCTGATTTTCGGGTCTAGATTTCTATTTGGACTTCAAAAACCAATTCCCAACACCACAGGCCTCCTAAAATCATAAAATTTCATATGGTGATTTCAAATTAAGTTGGGAACATATGTTCAAAATTTTAGATCAATTGGCGTGTATTTAATTTTTAAAAATTCGTGGATTCCAGAGGGATCACACCCTCTAATCTTCCTATTTTGCTGCTGTCTATGAATTTTTAGGATTTTTGTACTCATCCAATTTTTGTGAAATTTACCTTTCTAGAATCATTGTAAAATTTTACACATCATAAAAAATCACCAAAATTTTCTGAGGTTGGTGGTAATATCGTAAAGTCCAAAATACCCACAGGTATCATTTTTGGATATTGACACCAGCACAAATAAAAATTCAAAACAAATATCAAACAAATTCTTAAAATCTTACAAAAATATTTTCTGGAATCCTTGTTTAATTCTCTTTAAAGTAGTGGTGTTATTTGAATTGTTTGGACCACTATTTAATATATAAAGCCTAAAAATAACTCATTGGTAGTTAAATTTTTGTCCTAAGATCAATTGGATTAGGGTTTCTTTTTTCAATTTTAGAGACAAACAACCAAAAGGAAACATATCCTTACCCATACAACTTGATTTACTCTTATTTTTGGAATCTCAAACTTGTTTGAAAACTTAAAAAGAAAATCCTAAAAATACACTAGGTTACATCCAATCCTAAAAGACAAAAATACAATAATTGTGTGACAACTTGCTTTGCATTGAAACCACTTTCCAATTCCTACACACACACAAAAAAATTGAAATAACAGGGTAATAAACCAAATTAATGCCCTCCACATTCTGTTTGGACTTTAGTATCCTAGACCTAACTAAAATCTGTAACAACTTGACCGCAAAGTCTTCATCAACTTAAGCTTGCTATATAGGTCTTAAGTTTTCTCTAATTAATACCAATTCTGTCATCAATATCTGGTGTTCAGGCTGAGGGGCCGTGTCAAATGACCAGGCACGGGTTTGTACAAGCACCTGGGGTTTTCCCTGGGAAACGTTTGGACCCAAACCTCCCCTTAAGCAACTTGGCTAGATTTGTTGACAGAACAGGTATTCAGTATTGATTACTTATTTCCTACGTAGACCAAGTCTTAGGTTTATTTTTAGGGAGTCCCACTTAAGTTAAGTCTAGCTTTTGTTGTTTGAATTGCACACTTTATCTCATCTCTTTCTCTTCTCCCCTCCAATTCTTCCAAAACAGTGCATGCACAGGCGACGGTCCCAAAAACCACATCTTGAGGGACCATCTGATTTCGCCCCCCGTAGTAGAAAATCGTTGTTTTCTTCTCCCTCTTCTAAGAAAATGGAAAACCTAGGAAGCCGACAAAAAAATTTTGCTTCCACTTCTAACCCGTCAACCGACCCACAAGTTGACTTCCTCCTCCCTCACCTCCCTCATTTAGAGCAACCGAAAATTCCTGCAGGGCTAGGTGGCCCTCCAATTCTAACTCAAAATCCAAACCCCTTTTCCTTGATGGTCAAGCATTTGGTTCGACTGCAACAAAATCAAGAAGATTTGGCTAAGACTGTCAGGAACCTAGCTAACTAAGGGCAAAATCCACCACCCTGCCAACAGCCTGTCATTCCTCATAAGGATTTCTATGATCCTTCCAATTACGAGGAAAGACCCGAGGTGGTCATACCACAAGAGGATTTCGAGATCAAACCAGCCATTCTAAACCTTATCAAACATTTTCATGGTCTTCTAAGAGAGGACCCTTTTTGTCATCTCAAGGAATTAACAGTCCTCGCTCAAACCACTCGTTCCCACAATGTGCAGGAAGATATGTGGTTAATGAGACTTTTTCCTCTCTCTCTTAAAAACAAAGCTTCCCATTGGTTTAGAACGGTTGGGCGCCCGATTACCACCTGGCCCCAATTAAAGAGCGCTTTTCTCAAAAAAAATTTTCCAATCAGTCGAACTAATGCTTTAAGAAGATCCATAACGACCTTTCAACAAAAAATTGATGAACCCCTCCACGAAGCCTAAGAAAGATTTCAAGAACTTCTAAGAAGTTGTCCCCACCATGAAATTTCACAATGGCAATTAGTGCAAATCTTCTATCATGGATTAGAAGATCAATTGAAGCAATTTGTGGATGTCACGTGGGGGAAATTTCCTTAACAAAGATGCCGAAAGTGCCTATCTCCTCTTTGATGAAATGAGTGAAAATGCATTTAATATGACTTCAATGGACACTTTTGGTAGAACACAAAACCCAAGACACGGAGTCCATGAAATTGACTCCAAATCCACCTCTGTTCCAGTCACTCAAGATGATCTCTATATGTTAGCTCAACGACTGGACCAGATGCAAATTCACCAAAAGAAAATGGAAGAAAAGCTCACAAATAAACATGCTCCACACGTTAACTCTCCACACACTAACACTCCACAACTTCTCCAAAGAGAAAATCTGCACAACATTGATGCCACACCTGCTGGTCAGCAGTTTCCAACTGATTTCCCACAGGAATTGATTGGGAATTTTGATCAAAATATTTTTGATCCCACCACGGAAAATATTTATGCTCTCCAGGAGCAATTTACAAACCCCTCCAACACTTTCAATCAAAACTGGAGGACTAACCCGAATCACTCCTGGAAAAACCCGAACCCGATTCTTTTTCCCAAACAAAATTATTTTGGGAATTATGGGCAACCTGTGTATCAACCTGGACCATCCCAGGAAGATATTAACACTGAGGTCATGAAAACTCTGCAAGGAATGCATAATCAAATGACAGAAGTAACCCACATGATTCCCAACTTGCAACACCAAGTTAAGGTTGCTCCTGATGATCAACTTGTTGTGAATTTACCTTCCCAACACATGCCCAACCCGAATAATCAAACGAATTAGTTCCAAGGTGGATATCCCAGTCAACTCATTCAACCAGCACCTTAGCATCCATCGGGATTCAATAACAGTCAGGCTTCCCATCCTCATCCTAGAAACAACCAGACTGCAAATGCAGTTACTTTGAGGAATGGAAAAACCACTCACAATCCCCTGCCTGTTAAAGAAACTCATTTTAATGAAACACAGATCAAATCTTCCCCATCTTCCTCTCATATTACTCAGGAACCTATTAATGCAAAATAGGGAAAGCCTGCACCATTTCCACAAGCCCTCCATTATTCAACAAATAAGAAAAAGAAGAAATCCAAGCCCACTGAAAAGGAATTAATGGATTTATTTAGGCAAGTTGAAATTAATATCCCTCTCCTAGATGCCATAAAATACATCCCTACTTATGCAAAATTCCTAAAACATTTGTGTACCCTGAAAAGGCAGCCCCGAAATTTAGGGAAGGTGATCCTTCCTGAGATAATCAGCTCAATTGTGCAGAGTCAACTGCCTCTTAGGAGAAAAGATCCCGTCGCCCCCCTGATTCAAGTTATCATTAATGATACTTCTTTTGATCGTGCTTTGTTGGAACTCGGTGCCTCAATTAATCTTATCCCCACAATTGTTTTTGAGGAATTTAAAATCGGTGAATTAAAGCCTGTTGAGGTTACTCTTCAATTAGCTGACTGATCTACAATTAAACCAAGGGGAATTGTTGAGGATGTCCTTATCTGGGTTAAAAATTGTCTATTTGCAGTAGACTTTTTAGTCCTGGACATAGAGGTACCAGAAGCACTAAAGTTTGCCCCCATAATTCTTGGAAGACCATTCTTAGCCACTGCCCATGCAAATATTTATTGTGATTCTGGAAAAATGAAGATCATGTGTGGCGGTGAGTCTATAACCCTAGACATTTTCCAAGCTTCTAGGAGGTTAGAACCTGATTTCTTTGATGACTCAGATTAAGAAATAGAAAATATTGTGGAGGAAACTTTGCAGGTTTCCCATTTAGGTTCCTGTTTTGCCATCAATACGGTTCCTGAGCAATCCACTTCTTCTCACCCTTCCACCCTAACCACACATTCAGCTAACCCTCCAGTTGACCCTTTCACTCTCACCTCACCACTAACCCACAAAGTAAAAATTGTTTTGGAGCTGGGCCTACAATTGGAATTAAAGCCTTTGCCCGATTCCCTTAAATATGTCTTCCAGGGTCCAAATCAGACCCTGCCCTTGATTATAAATTCTGGACTTACTGGGGCACAAGAGTACAAACTTCTCCCGATTTTGAGTAAATATAGAAAAGCTATTGGTTGGACCCTTTCTGATCTTAAGGGTATTCATCCATCCTATTGTACACATCGTATATATTTAGAGGACGATTCTCGCCGCTCCCGCCAACCACAAAGGCGCTTGAACTCTATTATGCAGAAGGTGGTAAGAAAGGAGACTATTAAGTGGCTTGATGATAATATCATCTACCCCATTTCTGATAGCTCCTAGGTTAGTCCAACACAAGTTGTGCCCAAAAAGGCTAGACTAACAGTTGTCACCAATGACAATGGGGAGAATATAGCCACTCGAACCACCTCTTCTTGGCACATGTGTATTGATTATAGAAAATTAAACACCGCCACCAAGAAGGACCATTTTCCGCTCCCCTTTATTGATCAAATCTTGGAGCTTTTAGTCGGATGGGATTTTTTCTATTTTCTGGATGGTTATTCCGGCTATAATTTGGTAACAGTTCATCCTGAGGACCAAGACAAAACAACTTACACCTGCCCCTTCGGAACCTTTGCTTTCCGAAGGATGCCCTTCGATCTTTGCAACGCACCTATGACTTGTCAAAGGTGTATGCTTGCAATATTTTCAGACCTGGTAAGTGAATGATTAGAAGTATTTATGGATGACTTCTCTGTTTTTGGAGATTCTTTTGACCATTGTCTCAAGAACCTTGAAAGAACTCTCCAAAAATGCATAGAAGTCAATCTAGTCCTTAGTTGGGAAAAAAGTCATTTCATGGTCCAAGAAGGTATTGTCTCAAGCTATGTTACTTCAAAACAAGGAATCGCGGTAGATAAAGCAAAAATACATGCTATATCTAAGCTCCCACTGCCCACTACTATCAAACAAATCAAATCCTTTTTGGGTCATGTGGGTTTCTATCGTAGATTCATCCAAAATTTTTCCCAAATCTCCAAGCCCTTAAGTCAGCTACTTACTAAAGACCAGCCATTTGATTTTAATGATAAATGCTTGTAGAGTTTTTTGAGGTTGAAGAAGGAGGTTACTGAGGCACCAATCTTACGGGGACTTGATTGGAATAGTCCCTTTGAATTATGATAGATGCCTCAGATTTTGCTGTAGGGGCCGTTCTAGGGCAAAGAATTAGCAAGAAGTCCGTTGTGATCTATTATGCTAGCAAAACTCTTGATGATGCACAACAGAATTACACAGTTACTGAAAAGGAACTTCTTGCCATTGTATTTGCCTTAGAAAAATTTAGATTTTATCTTTTAGGGTCACATGCCACTGCATATACTGATCACTCAGCAATTAAATATTTGCTGACAAAGAAAGATGTGAAACCCCACCTTATCCGTTGGATTCTGCTACTCCAGGAATTTGACCTGGAAATCAAGGATAAGGCGGGATCGCATAATGCAGTGGCCGACCATCTCTCTTGTCTTATGACGAATGACATAATGACCCCACCTGATCAATTCCTTGATGAAAGCATTTTAGCTGCTACTACCTTCCCATGGTTTGCGCCCATCACAAATTATTTAGCAACAGAATGAATCCCCACTGATTGGCCAAAACAAAATGGGATATTAAATACTATTTTTGGGAGGAGCCCGACCTTTTCTTCATTTGTGCCGGTCAGGTCATTCGACGATGTGTACCTGATTCTGAAATCCATGATATTTTGACACATTGTCACTCAATGGCCTGTGGCGGACATTTTTCGAGCATGAAAACTGCAGCTAAAATCCTTAATGCGGGATTCTTTTGGCCCAGCTTACATAAAGATGCTCATGACTTTGTTCGGTCCAGTGTGCATTGCCAGAGCAACATGACTCGGAAGGATATGATGCCCCTTAATCCTATTTTAGAGGTTGAAATTTTTGATATTTGGGGCATCGACTTTTTGGGACCGTTCATCAATTTTGGTGGGAATTTATATACACTAGTCGCAATCAACTATGTTTCAAAGTGGATAGAAGCAATACCCACCTACACTAGTGATCACCGTGTGGTTGTCAAATTTCTTAAGAAAAATATTTTCTCAAGATTTGGCATTCCAAAAGCCATTATCAGTGACGGAGGTTCACATTTCACTCACTCACAATTCTGTCACCTTCTTTCTAAATATGGGGTTAATCATAAAATTTCCACACCTTATCACCCCCAAATAAATGGCCAGGCAGAAGTTTCTAATCGGGAATTAAAAATATTTTACAAAAGACTGTTAGGCTCGACCGTAAAGATTGGTCCACCAAATTGGATGACACTTTATGGGCCTACCGTACCGCTTTCAAAACTCCGCTCGGCATGTCTCCCTTCTATCTGATTTTTCGGAAGGCATGCGATCTCCCGGTAGAACTAGAACATAGGGCTTTTTGGGCAATAAAACAACTAAACATAGATTTATCTGATGCCAGTATCCATAGGAAATTACAATTAACTGAATTGGAAGAATTACGTAATTTTTGCTATGAAAATGCTAGGATTTATAAAGACCGAACAAAGAAATTTCATGATAAATGCATTGTTTGGAAACACTTTGACGTTAATCAACGCGTTTGGCTTTTTGATGCTAGATTACATCTTTTTCCTGGAAAATTAAAATCCAAATGGATCGGCCCCTTTATTGTCCATAAAACTTATCCATACGGTTCCGTTGCTCTTTTTGTTTCTAAAACTAATACGACATTTCAAGTCAACGGCCAACGTTTAAAGTCCTATTTTGATCATACGCTGAATTTTCCATCTGAATCTTTCGATTTCACTGAGCCAGCCACCTTTGATCACTAATGCAAACTACGCCTGACTGAATGGTGTAAAAGATAGCACTGGATGGGAGGTAACCCATCATTTTTCCTACTTTCCTTTTTCCTTCTTTTTCCAGGTTTTGACCATCCTAAACCCGATCATTCTTCATTTAATGTGATCCCCTTTTCCTCCTAATGCATGAGGACATTGCGTGTCTTAAGCATGCGGGGTGTTTTTAAAATTTGATGATCGATTTAGGATTTTCAGAATCTAAAAATATGCATTTTTCTTTAGTTATTTTATTTTCCTGCTTGCATACCCAAAAAAAATAAAATAAAAATAAAAATGTTGAAAACATTTTAAGGAAAAATTTTGAAATTGAGACTAAGGTCGAAAAACTCACTTTTGGTACAATGGGATTTAATCTTTAACAAACTAAGGATGATGATATGGATCTGTTCATTAGAATTTCAGGGTCTATTTTTAGACTAGATCAGATATCCTTCTCTAAAATTCCACCTGAACTCATGATAGTTCAGGTGACTTGATCCTCTTTTGTAATGTGGAAAGTATTTGACTTAGTTTTTTATTTGAAAACTTGCATTTCTTAAGGAATGTCTTGTGCCAATTTTCACACACAAGCAAACACTTAAAAACAACTAAAAATTAGAAAAACTCTCTTGTTTGGACTTAGTAAAAGTCTGAAGTAGATCATTGGTTTGAGTTCCCACCGTCGAGGAGGAAAATGCCTCCTTTGAGGATGTGATGTCAACATGTTATCGCCTCGGTGCTGCTCCATATCTATATTTCATATATTTAGACGGAGTACTAAAGTGCATTTTAGCAACTCAAGCGTCTTCGATGGTGCTCTACCAATAGTGGTTGAGCAAGAGCTTGAGTTTTCTTGGAGCAACCTTTTACACCGCATTATGTTTTGGGGTTGTGAGCTCCTAGGTGGTGTCATGGACAGTGCTCTCCTGAAGTAATAGCACCAGAGCCCCCTCGAGGATTGATAACGGGAATGATGACCCCGACACATCTGTTGTAAGACTAAGCTAAAAATAAGCATGGGGGAGAAAAAAAAAATTTAAACCAAAAACATGCCCCTATAAATGTTGGCTTTTCACAAGCACAGACACAAGGTTTTAAAGGATTTTGCAAGTTGTAAATTAGATTAAAGAGCCAGAAAAATTCTAAAAACAAATATTTCAAGTCATCTGAATCAACACGGGGTTAATTTGTGAATTTTCTGAAGGATATATTGGTCCCGTTTTGTCCAATTTTTGGATCCAAAAGCAAATCTCGATGTTTATCCTTAACAAATCCCGCGCCTCCTGATTAGCCCATATTTGTGGACTATTTAAGTATTTAAGTGCCTAGACATTAGGTTAATTCTAACATTTATTTAGCATAAATTAGGATGTAAATAGATTAATTCATATTTCTAATTCAACTACATAATTCATGCATCTTATTCATATTTAAATGCATTTAGAATTAACTTAGAATTGCATTAGTGAACTAATTAGGTACATTGCATGCATTAATTTAGGTTAACATAAAAGTTGAGGGTTTGTATATAAATAACCATAATATTTTATCATTATTTTTTTATTCTTCTTCTACGTGCAACGACTGCATTTCTTCCTCCAGCTGCCGCAGTGAACAACCCAATCAAGGAGGAGCGGATGTGTTGGATCTGGTCGGGTAGCTGATTTCAAAAAAGAGGAGGCAGCCGAGCTCACTAGGCCTCCACCACCGACCCACCACTGTGCAGAGAGTTCTTCTCTCTTCCATTCCACACCACCGGCCTCAACCGTGGCGATGAATCTCCACCTCCGTGGGCATGTGGTGTGACAGGCCACACCGCCATTCGGAGCTCGTCCGCATTACCGTGAGCACCTCAGCGTGCATCTCCCTCTCCGTCGTCACCAACAACCACCGCCGCAGCCACTGCAATTTCACTCCTCCGTCAGTTAAGACATCCGGGAAGTTTCCCGGACGTCTGAAGCTCCTACATCACACCTTCATCTTCCTTCCCTGTCCTTAGTTCTTCTTCCAGCCATCGGTCACAGCTACACCACACGACCCTTCCATCCTCCAACGCCATCCCCAGCCCACACATGCCTTCCTGCCGCACATCTGCAGCAGCAACCTCCATTTCCATCCCACACCAACCGCACGCGTATGCACCCTGCCATCTGTAGAAGCGCGCCCCTGCAGCCTTCCCGCACCCGCCCGCATGGTCACCAGCCACGCGCACGGTGGGCACAGGCAGCAGCCTTCCCGCGCCTGCAACCTTCGTCCGCATACCTGAAGTGCCAGCCTCATCCGCACGCCCTCCAGCCTTCGTGCGCAACCGCGCCCACCACCAACAGTGCGCGCACCCGCCTGTAGCACCCGTGCCTTCCGCCAACAGCAGCGCGCCCATGCCTCTAGCCAGCGTGCAACACTGGCTCCAGCCCTCACCCTTACGCCTGCAGCAGAGCTGCCCTCCTCCAGCGCACCTCCAGCTCACTGTAGAATGTGCACCACCTCCGTGTGCACCCTGCAGTAGCAGCAGCCGCTTACACCAGCAGTGCCACCTCCGCACGTGTGCAGTCCCGTGCGCACCCGCTTGCAGCCTTCCTGCGCCTGCGCATGCTCACTTCACCTCCAGCAGCTGCAGCACCTTTGGCAGCCACCTTCGCCGAAGCTCCGTCTGGCCGACTCCTACCACCACTCGACGTGCGGCTGCCACCACCGCGACGGCCTCGCTTCAACCACCCGCCTATGCGAACCTCTCCTCGATTGAACCTCTCTCCCGATCGCGAGGAGGAGAGAGGTAAAATGCTCTGTTATGGAGTTAATTAGTTATTACATTTCTTGCCATTTCCAGGAAAAAGAATTTTGGTTTATGAATATTTTATTGTGGTAAAATTTACAACTTCATACTCAAGTTCTCTTACAATTGCATGGCTTTTGTAATTAACATTGTTTGACATTGGTTTTGGAATTTAAATGTGCACAAATTTTCTTTAATACATGTCAATGGAAAATTGCATAAAATCATCACATGTTTATTGAATATTTCAGTGAGGAAAAATTGCACATCTACCCTTATGTTTTCGAGATATTGTGCATCTTCTTTCCATCGCATTTCATGTCAGATTTGACTATGGATTTCTCACAAGATTGAACGAATATGAAATAAGTGAGATATTATTGCATCATTGCCTCCCTGTGGATACGACCTACTCTTCTGCGAGTGGTTATTTCTTTTTAAATATTGATTAGTCGATTTTTCCACCACATAAAACTACAAATGACTTTAAAGCGAACAATCGACCTGTCACCTCCCGTGTCTAGATCAACTAAGGTCCCTTAATATTTTTCTCCCCAACAGCCAAAAAAATTAGATTTCCCAAAAATTTCATTTTCCAAAAAACTTAAAGTTTTGCCAAGAGACTAGCAAAAGATAAGCATGGGGGTGTGATAAACACCAGTTTATCATCATTCTTATGCATTAAAACAAACCTAGCTCTTAGGATTTTACTCCGCAAATAGGTTTCAGACATTAACTAGGTTAGGCATGCATTGCATTTTTTCTTGTCTTTTTAATGTGTTTTTGTGAGTATTAGGGATGAGCAGATATACAGATCCCTAAAACCCTAGCACTCAAGAAGGCAACTGGTGAAGAAGAAGCTCAGACTAGCTGGAACTCAGCTTGATCCAGCTCGCCACAGCTGGAATCTAGCTCACTTGGACTAGGGTTAGCTCATCCCAACTCTATTAAGCTCATCTTAGCTCACCCTAGCTCAAGTCAGCTCAAATCCAGCTCAACTTAGCTGAGTCTAGCTCATCTCAGCTCCCACTAGTCCACTGGCAACGCTAGCTAGCTCAGCTGAGTTGACTGGAGTTCACCACAGCTCAGGTCCAGCTACATCCAGCTCCACTCAACTCCAGCCAGCAGAAGATGAATTCATCCCAGCTCAGGAAGCTCAAGTCTAACTCCTGGGGACTCAGCTTAGCTCAACCTAGTTGAGCTAAGCTACCTTAGTTGTCTCTACCACCTCAATCCTCCCCAAGAGCACCAGACCCAGCTCACCTCAGCTCCATTGAGCAGAAGCTAGCTCACTTTAGCCTGGCTAAGCTGCTAGCAAAGAACTAGTAAGCTAAGCCAGCTAGAGTAGCCCCATGTTCACCTCTTCAGTTGCTGCCAGCTCCAATTCTGCTCCAGACTCTACATATCCAGCTCCCCTCCTCAAATCTTAAGCTCCACATGCACACTCCTCTACTCCATAGCTAGTTTAGTTAGCTTAGCTTAGCTTAGCCTAGCCAACATCCAACTCCTTGGCCATCCTCCACCTTCAACTTAACCCTAGGTAACTCCACCTACATAACCTTCCACTCCAAGTCCACCTAAGCCTACTTAAGCTAGCTCCACCCAACTCATTTTGGCGCCACCACTTCACCACCTTTCACCCCTCAACTAACCACGAAAAGACACCTAAAGTTGGTGCCAAAACTAACCCTAACCACCTCCCTTTTGGCGCCAACTTCAACCCCCATATCCACCCTACACATAACCCCTCCAAGCCTCATCCACCATCCACCTCAACACCCTTCTAGAAGCCTAGAAGTTGGCACCAACCCATGGCACCTCTCCATGGTTGGTGCCACTTTTAGGTGTCCCTTGGCCACCCATAACTACCCTTCTTACATCTGTTAGGTGGCGCCAACTCCCCTTAGCCCTAGGATCACCTAACCACCTCCATTCTTGCATCTTACCCATCCATCACAAGAGCCACCTTAACCCTCACATCCTACCCTATAAAAAGACCAACACCCACCACCATACAACCCTTCCTTGGCTAGCAAAATACCTCTCATGCTCTACCAAAAGCTCACACCCAAGAGAGAAGAAGAAGAAGAAGAAGAAGATTAAGGGGATAGTCTGTCCCCTTGGTGCCTTCCCCTCTTCCCTTCTCTCTTGTGCCCACGTGAGCCAAAGGAGGAGCCAGGCAAGGAAGACCTTTGGAGGAGATCTTGAAGGTGGTCCATGCCACCTTGGAGGAGAGCTTGAGGGTGGTGCACACCCACCCTTGGAGGAAAGAATTGAGGTGGAGAGCATCCACCTTGGAGGACCATTCAAGGAAGGAGAAGAAGGAGACCTTCTTTTCAAGCCAAGGAGCAGCTAGGCTTGGAGCAGGAGGACTCCCTTCTTTCCAGATTCTGTGAGAGTATTTGTGTTTCATTTATTGCTTTTATATTTTCCATTTCTAGTAGAAGCATTTATCAACTTGCCTTTGTAAAAGAACAGAAATTCTATTAAATCAATTTGCCTTTTTTATTTTTATTGCAATTGCTTGTTTTTGTTCTAGCACTTTTTTCACTTCCACTTCCTAATTACTCTAGGCCTCCACTTGCCTAGAGTGAGCTTAGGGAGGGGTCATTTTTGTCTCTTAGGTTTTAGCTTAGTGATTGTAGGTGTTAGTTACTTTTTCTTCAACAATTTGCATTTTTGCTCTTATTATTTCAAAACATAAAAATTATATAATTAAAATACCAAAAAAATGATTGAGTTTCCCTTTAAAGCAAGAGATTTGAATTGCAAACTTGCCTCCTTGGATGACCCTAAATACTTCCCTATCTAGGAATATAAATTTAAAAGCTTATGCGAATTCATGTGTTACAGCGACCTTAAAAACCCTTATTACAAATCACGTGATTTTTCGCACCACTTTTTGGCACATTGCTGGGGAGGCACGGCCTAGCATTAATCATTTTTATCTTGCTTGAAGTGGATCCCATCTCCTTCTCTTTCTTCTCTCTTATGTGTGCAGGTATTGTAGGAAGAAACTGGGAATCTGGAAGCGAGATCTCAAAGTTCCTTGTGTTCCCGCGAAATTAAGGTTGGTTCTCTTTTCTGGTCACATAGTCAATTAAAACTGCTAAAAAAATATTAAACTTGGCTTTTACGATCCTAAACATCTTAAGTGGAGTGGTGTCCAATAAAATTCATTGTTTACTTGTATGCTTCATTAAACACCACTCCAATCCAAGTGTTGGCATTCTGATTTTCGAGTCCAGATTTCTGTTCGGACTTCAAAGATCAATTCCAAACACCACAGGCCTCCTAAAATCATAAAATTTCATATAGTGATTCCAAATTAAGTTAGGAACATCTCTTCAAAATTTCAGATCAATTGGCTATGTATGTAATTTTTGAAAATAAGTGGACTACAGAGGGGTCACACCCTCTAATCTTCGTATTTTGCTACTGTCCGCGAATATTTACGATTTTTTTACTCATCCAATTTTTGTGAAGTTTACTTTCTGGAATCCTTGTGAAATTTTACACATCATATAAAATCACCAAAATTTTCTGAGGTCAGTGGTAATACTGAAAAGTCCAAAATACCCATGGGTATCATTTATGGACTTTGACACCAGCACAAATAAAAGTTCAAAACAAATATCAAACAAATTCCTAAAATCTTACAAAAATATCTTCTAGAATCCTTGTTTGATTCTCTTTAAAGTAGTGGTGTTGTTTGAATTGTTTGGACCACTACTTAATACAGAAAGCCTAAAAATAACTCATTGGTAGTTAAATTTCTGTCCTAGGATCAATTGGATTAGGGTTTCTTTTTTCAATTTTAGAGACAAACAACTAAAAGGAAACATATCCTCACCCATACAACTTGATTTCCTCTTATTTGTGGAATCTCAAACTTGTTTAAAAACTTAAAAAGAAAATCCTAAAAATACACTAAGTTAAATCCAATCCTAAAAGATAGAAATACAATAATTGTGTGACAACTTGCTTTGCATTGGAACCACTTTCCAATTCCTACACACAAAAAAAATTGAAATAATAGGGCAATAACCCAAATTAATGCCCTCCACATTCCGTATGGACTATAGTATCCTAGACTTAACTAAAATCCGTAGCAACTTGACCCCTAAGGCTTCATCAACTTAGGCTTGCTATATAGGTCTTAAGTTTTCTCTAGTTAATACCAATTCTATCATCTATATTTGGTGTTCAGGCTGAGGGGTCATGTCAAACGACCAGGCGTGGGTTTGTACAAGCACCTGGGGTTTTCCTTGGGAAATGTTTGGGCCCAAACCTCCCCTTAAGTAACTTGGCTAGATTTGTTGACAGAACGGGTATTCACTATTGATTACTTATTTCCTACGTAGACCAAGTCTTAGGTTTATTTTTAGGGAGTCACACTTAAGTTAGGTCTAGCTTTTGTTGTTTGAATTACACACTTTATCTCATCTCTTTCTCTTCTCCCCACCAATTCTTCCAAAATAGTGCATGCACGGGCAACGATCCCAAAATCCACATCTTGAGGGACCATCTGATTTCGCACCCCGCAGAAGAAAATCATTGTTTTCTTCTCCCTCCTCTTCTAAGAAAATGGAAAACCCAGGAAGCCAACAAAAAAATTCTACTTCCACTTCTAACCCATCAGCCGAGCCACAAGTTGACTTCCTCCTCCCTCACCTCCCTCATTTGGAGCAACCAAAAATTCCTGCAGGGCTAGGTGGCCCTCCAATTCTAACTCAAAATCCAAACCCCTTTGCCTTAATGGTCAAGCATTTGGTTCGACTGCAACAAAATCAAGAAGATTTGGCTAAGACTATCACGAACCTAGCTAACCAAGGGCAAAATCCACCACCCTGCCAATAGCCTGTCGTTCCTCTTAAGGATTTCTATGATCCTTCCAATTATGAGGAAAGACCCAGGGTGGTCATACCACAAGGGAATTTCGAGATCAAACCAGCCATTCTAAACCTTATCAAATATTTTCATGGTCTTCCAAGAGAGGACCCTTTTAGTCATCTCGAGGAATTAACTGTCCTCGCTCAAACCACTCGTTCCCGCAATGTGCAGGAAGATATGTGGTTAATGAGACTTTTTCCTCTCTCTCTTAAAGACAAAGCTTCCCATTGGTTTAGAATGGTTGGGCACCCGATTACCACTTGGCCCTAATTAAAGAGCGCTTTTCTCAAAATATTTTTTCTGATCGGTCGAACTAATGCTTTAAGAAGATCCATAATGACCTTTCAACAAAAAATTGGTGAACCCCTCCACGAAGCCTAGGAAAGATTTCAAGAACTTCTAAGAAGTTGTCCCTACCATGAAATTCCACAATGGCAGTTTGTGCAGATCTTCTATCATGGATTAGAAGATCAATTGAAGCGATTTGTGGATGCCTCATGTGGGGGCAATTTCCTTAACAAAGATGCCAAAAGTGCCTATCTCCTCTTTGAAGAAATGAGTGAAAACTCATTTAATATGACTTCAATGGACACTTTTGGTAGAACACAAAACCCCAGACACGGAGTCCATGAATTGACTCCAAATCCACCTCTGTTCCAGTTACTCAAGATGATCTATATATGTTAGCTCAATGACTAGACCAGATGTAAATTCACCAAAAGAAAATGGAAGAAAAACTCACAAATAAACAAGCTCCAGACGTTAACTGTCCACACACTAACACTCCACAACTTCACCGAAGAGAAAATCTGTACAACAATGATGCCACACCTGCTGGTCAGCAGTTTCCAACTGATTTCCCATAGGAATTGGCTGGGAATTTTGATCAAAATATTTTTGATCCCACCACGGAAAATATTTATGCTCTCCAGGAGCAATTTAGAATCCCCTCCAACACTTTCAATCAAAATCGGAGGACTAACCCGAATCACTCCTGGAAAAACCCGAACTCGATTCCTTTTCCTAAACAAAATTATTCTGGGAATTATGGGCAACCTGTGTATCAACCTGGACCATCCCAGGAAGATATTAACACTGAGGTCATGAAAACTCTGCATGGAATGCAGAATCAAATGACAGAAGTAACCCACATGATTACCAACTTGCAACCGCAAGTTAGGGTTACTTCTAATCATCGACTTGTTGGGAATTTACCTTCCCAATCCTTGCCCATCCCAAATAATCAAAGGAATTAGTTCCATGGTGGATATCCCAGTCAACCCATTCAACCAGCACCTCAGCATCCACCGGGTTTCAATAACAGTCAGGCTTCCCATCCTCATCCTAGAAACAACCAGACTGCAAATGCAGTTACTTTGAGGAATGGGAAAACCACTCACAATCCCCTGCCTATTAAAGAAACTCATTTTAATGAAACATAGATCAACTCTTCCTCATCTTCCTCTCATATTGTTCAGGAACCTATTAATGCAAAATAGGGAAGCCCTGCACCATTTCCACAAGCCCTCCATTCTTAAACAAATAAAAAGAAGAAGAAATTGGAGCCCACTAAAAAGGAATTAATGGATTTATTTGGGCAAGTTGAAATTAATATCCCTCTCCTAGATGCTATAAAATACATCCCTGCCTATGCAAAATTCCTAAAAGATTTGTGTACCCCAAAAAGGCAGCCCCGAAATTTAGGGAAGGTGATCCTGCTTGAGACAGTCAGCTTAGTTGTGCAGAGTCAACTGCCTCTTAAGAGAAAAGATCCTGGCAACCCCTAATTCAAGTTATCATTAATGATACTTCTTTTGATCGTGCTTTGTTGGAACTTGGTGCCTCAATTAATCTTTTCCCCACAATTGTTTTTGAGGAATTTAAAATCGGTGAATTAAAGCCTGTTGAGGTTACTCTTCAATTAGCTGACCAATCTACAATTAAACCAAGAGGAATTGTTGAGCATGTCCTTATCCGGGTTAAAAATTGTCTATTTGCAGTAGACTTTTTAGTCCTGGACATAGAGGTACCAGAAGCACTAAAGTTCGCCCCCATAATTCTTGGAAGACCATTCTTAGCCACCGCCCGTGCAAATATTGATTGTGATTTTAGCAAATGAAGATCATGTGTGGCGGTGAATTTGTAACCCTAGACATTTTCCAAGCTTCTAGGAGGTTAGAAGAACCTAATTTCTTTGATGATTCGGATTAAGAAATAGGAAATATTGTGGAGGAAACTTTGCAGATTTCCCTTTTAGGTTCCTATTTTGTCATCAATATGGTTCCTGAACAATCCACTTCTTCTCACCATTCCACCCTAACAACACATTCATCTAACCCTCCAGCTGACCCTTTCACTCTCACCTCACCACAAACCCACAAAGCAGAAATTCTTTCAGAGCTAGGCCCATAATTGGAATTAAGACCTTTGCCCGACTCCCTTAAATATGTCTTCCTGGGTCCAAATCAGACCCTACCCCTTATTATAAATTATGGACTTACTGGGGCACAAGAGCACAAACTTCTCTAGGTTTTGAGTAAATATAGAAAGGCTATTGGCTGGACCCTTTCTGATCTTAAGGGTATTCATCCGTTCTATTGTACACATCGTATATATTTAGAGGACGATTCTCGCCCCTCCTGCCAACCCCAAAGGCACTTGAACCCTATTATGCAGGAGGTGGTAAAAAAAGAGATTATTAAGTGGCTTGGTGCTAATATCATCTACCCCATTTTTGACAGCTCCTGGGTTAGTCCAACACAAGTTGTGCCCAAAAAGGTTGGACTAACAGTTGTCACCAATGACAATGGGGAGAATATAGGCACTCGAACCACCTCTTCTTATCGCGTGTGTATTGATTACAAAAAATTAAACACCACCACCAAGAAGGACCATTTTCCGCTCCCCTTTATTTATCAAATCTTGGAGTGTTTAGCCCAACGGGATTTTTACTATTTTCTGGACGGTTATTCTGGCTATAATCAGGTAGCGGTTCATCCTGAGGACCAAGACAAAACAACTTTCACCTGCCCCTTCAGAACCTTTGCTTTTTGAAGGATGCCCTTCGGTCTTTGCAACACACCTGTGACTTTTGAAAGGTGTATGCTTGCAATATTTTTAGACCTGGTAAGTGAATGCTTAGAAGTATTTATGGATGAATTCTCTGTTTTTGGAGATTCTTTTGGCCATTGTCTCAAGAACCTTGAAAGAACTCTCCAAAAATGCATAGAAGTCAATCTGGTCCTTAGTTGGGAAAAAAGTTATTTCATGGTCCAGGAAGGTATTGTCTTGGGCCATGTTATTTCAAAACAAGGAATCACGGTAGATAAAGCTATAATAGATGCTATATCTAAGCTCCCACCGCCCACTACTATCAAACAAACCCGATCCTTTTTGGGTCATGTGGGTTTCTACCGTAGATTCATCCAAAATTTTTCCCAAATCTCCAAGCCCTTAAGTCAGCTACTTACTAAAGACCAGCAATTTGATTTTAATGATAAATGGCTGGAGAGTTTTTTGAGGTTGAAGAAGGAGGTTACTGAGGCACCAATCTTAATGGGACCTGGTTGGAATAGTCCCTTTGAATTAATGACAGATTGATAGAATCATTTTCGCACATTTCAAAGTCATCGAAAATCGTAGTATAGTCGCGCAAAAACATTCGTCAAAAATTAAATTTGTAAAAATTACGAGACTTAAGTCCCGGTCATTCGTCTCTGGGAGGCATTTTTCTACTTCTGAAATCGATCTTCTATTACTCAACTTTGTTTAGAATCGCATGCCGGTTCGTGATTATTACTTATTTAGGTACGACATGCTTAGTTGCAAGAATATTAAGAGTTAGAAACAGGCAACTTGAATCACGCAAGTATGATAGCAATCAATAAGCTCATGGTGATTTCACAACATGGAGATATATATATATATATATATATATATATAAAAGCATTTTTCATTCATTCAATGGGAGAGTTGTTTGCAACAAGAACTGTAGAGGAAAGCTTGTACATAAATGCTTAAATGGAAATCTAGCTACCAGAAAATGACTGCATACAGGAATCAAAGGGGGTATTTTGCATGCATCATTGGGGAAGAATAAAGACTACTCTACTAAGATGTAGTAAAAAGCAGTAAACTACGAAGAGCATAAACTAAATCTAGCAGAACGAAAGGGCATTTAGGGGTGGTCCCCGATGACCTTAGAGTGGTCGGGAGGAGAATGAGGGGCAGCCAATGTAGCTTAGGCCAACCCTTGGAGAGAGGGAGGATTGATTCAGCATCCCAGCATGATGTCCTCCATGGTGGTGGTAGTGAGCTCGAGGAGGTGGAGTGGCTAGCTAAGTGGAAGTGGGCGTCAATGGCACCAATGGAGTGAATTTGCCAAGGAAGTGAATGGGTGCAAATGGCCATCGCTTAGGTCTTTTTATAGACCTAAGGGAAGCTCTCTAGAGAATTATGGAATTCTCTAGAGAGGCCTATGGTGGGAGCTTGTGGGAGAGTGAGAGAGAGAGGATGGATGGTGGTTTTTAGATCCACCAAATGCGGATCTAAAAATTGAATGGCTCTTGGTTGCTAATTTTGGCAACCAAGGCAACCACACATGATAGAGAGTTCTAGAGAACTCTAGGCTAGGTATTTTCGTGTGGATGGTGTGTGTGGGTGTGTGTGGGTCAAAACTTAGGTGGCTAGCTTGATTAGGTTAGGTTCTAGTGGGTTTAGGTCAAGGTATGTCTCAAATTAGGGTTATAAACCCTCATTCACTAAGGTAAAGTGCAATTAAACTTAATAAAAGTTTAATTGGGTGTGTGGAAACTTAATTGAGAGTAAAACAACTCAATTAATTTAGGTCTAGGTCAACTGGACTCTCACTGAGTCCAATTAGACAGTGTGTGCTGAGATCAGGGCTCAATTGGACTCAATGAGTCCAATTGAATAGGATGATGGAATTGACTAAGATCCAAGTCAATTAGGTTTAGTGAGGACCTGATTAGGTCCTTAGGGAGGTCTAGAGGTGATGTACAAGGGTTAGGGCACCTTAATTTAGGTTCCTATGGGGTTGGAATTGGGTTTAGGGACATAGAGATCCAAGATCAAGGCTTAAATCTCAAAACAGGAATTGGAGAGCAGTATCAGACGTCTAATAATAGTGTCAGATGTCTTATACTCAAAAATCAGAAGTCCAGACTTGTTGTCTGGACGTCCAATCAGAGTCAGGAGGGATTTTGGGTTCTGTTTTGGATATTCTGCAGAAATTGGACGTCTGACAAAGTGTCTGGACGTCCAATAACACTGCAGAAGTGGGTTTGAGGTGTGCAGGAGATGGCTAAGGGTCCTGGACATCCTATAACTTATCTGAACATCCAGATATGGGTTGGGACTAGGGTTTTAGGGCTTCCTAGGGTGTTGTGACCTAATCTAAGGGTGGCTAAGGCTTGCGGGAGGTCTTTAGGCTATCCTAGGGCTAGGATGGACCTATGCTCTTCACAATTTACTATTTTATTCCTACTTAATAGGATAGCAAACCTTTAATCCCCTTACATTATTGTTCCTATATCTAAACTAAGCCTTCTGCTCCATCTTTGCTACAACTCCTGTTATTCCTGATCCAGCTTCAGATCCTGCAACAGATCCAGCTCCAGATCTACTTATTGCCTGCAATCGACATAATGTACCTAATTAGCACATTATAACAATGTTTTATGCATAGCTAAAGTAAAGCAGTAAAGATGCAGATAATGCTTATGCGTGCATGAATAATCCTAACTTATGCTAAGTTCTAGCTTAATCTAGGTCAATTAAGACCTATGATTGCTGCGCAATCACAGATGCCTCAGATTTTGCTGTAGGGGCCATTCTAGGGAAAAGAATTGGCAAGAAGCCCGTTGTGATCTATTATACTAGCAAAACTCTTGATGATGCACAACAGAATTACACGGTTACTGAAAAGGAACTTCTTGCTATTGTATTTGCCTTAGAAAATTTAGATCTTATCTTTTGGGGTCACATGTCACTGCATATACCGACCACTCAGCAATTAAATATTTGCTGAGAAAGAAAGATGTGAAACCCCACCTTATCCGTTGGATTTTGCTGCTCTAGGAATTTGACTTGGAAATAAAGGATAAGGCTGGATCACATAGTGTAGTGGTCGACCATCTCTCTCGTCTTATGACGAATGACATAATGACCCCACCTGATTAATTCCCCGATGAAAGCATTTTAGCTGCTACTACCCTCCCATGGTTTGCACCCATTGAAAATTATTTAGCAATAGAACGTATCCCTGCTGATTGGCCAAAAACAAAATGGGATAAGTTCTTTGCAGATATTAAATACTATTTTTGGGAGGAGCCCAACCTTTTCCGCATTTGTGTCGATTAGGTCATTCAACGATGTGTACCTGATTTTGAAATCCATGATATTTTGACACATTGTCACTCAATGGCTTGTGGCGGACATTTTTCGGGCAAGAAAACTGCAGCTAAAATCCTTAATGCGGGATTCTTTTGGCCCAGCTTGCACAAAGATGCTCATGACTTTTTTCAGTCTTGTGTGCATTGCTAGAGCATCGACAACATGACTCGGAAGGATATGATGCCCCTTAATCCTATTTTAGAGGTTTAAATTTTTGATGTTTGGAGCATCGACTTCATGGGACCGTCCATCAATTTTGGTGGGTATTTATATATACTAGTCGTAGTTGACTATGTTTCAAAGTGGATAGAAGTAATACCCATGCGCACTAGTGATCACCGTGTGGTTGTCGAATTTCTTAAGAAAAATATTTTCTCAAGATTCAGCATTCCAAAAGCCATTATCAGTGATGGAGGTTCACATTTCACTCACTCACAATTCTGTCACCTTCTTTCTAAATGTGGGGTTAATCATAAAATTTCCACACCTTATCACCCCCAAAAAAATGGCCAGGCAGAAGTTTCGAACCGGAAAATTAAAAATATTTTACAAAAGACGGTTAGGCCCTACCGTAAAGATTGGTCCACCAAATTGGATGACGCTTTATGGGCCTATCGTACCACTGTTAAAACTCCGCTCGGCATGTCTCCCTTCTGTCTAATTTTTGGGAAGGCATGCCATCTCCTGGTAGAACTAGAACATAGGGCTTTTTGGGCAATAAAACAACTAAACATGGATTTATCTGATGCCGGTATCCATAGGAAATTACAATTAACTGAATTGGAAGAATTACGTAATTTTTCCTATGAAAATGCGAGGATTTATAAGGACCAAACAAAGAAATTTCATGATAAATGCATTGTTCGAAAACACTTTGACGTTTATCAACGTGTTTGGCTTTTGACGCTAGATTACATCATCTTCTTGGCAAATTAAAATCCAAATGGACTGGCCCCTTTATTGTCCATAAAACTTATCCATACGGTGCTGTTGATGTTTTTGATCCTAAAACTAATACGACATTTCAAGTCAACGGCCAACGTTTAAAGTCCTATTTTGATCATACGCTGAATTTTCCATCTGAATCTTTCGATTTCACTAAGCCAGCCACCTTTGATCACTAATGCAAACTACGCCTGACTGAATGGTGTAAA
The DNA here is from genome assembly GCA_037157565.1 of Thalassia testudinum. Taxonomy (NCBI): domain Eukaryota; kingdom Viridiplantae; phylum Streptophyta; class Magnoliopsida; order Alismatales; family Hydrocharitaceae; genus Thalassia; species Thalassia testudinum. The sequence goes on from JAZHRO010000014.1 coordinate 38,502,014, forward strand.
AGATAGCACTGGATGGGAGGTAACCCATCATTTTTCCTACTTTCCTTTTTCCTTCTTTTTCCAGGTTTTGACCATCCTAAACCCGATCGTTCTTCATTTAATGTGATCCCCTTTTCCTCCTAATGCATGAGGACATTGCGTGTCTTAAGCATGCGGGGTGTTTTTAAAATTTGATGATCGATTTAGGATTTTCAGAATCTAAAAATATGCATTTTTCTTTAGTTATTTTATTTTTGTACTTGCATACCCAAAAAAATAAAATAAAAATAAAAATGTTGAAAACATTTTCAGGAAAAATTTTGAAATTGAGACTAAGGTCGAAAAACTCACTTTTGGTACAATGGGATTTAATCTTTAATAAACTAGGGATGAGGATATGGATCTGTTCATTAGAATTTCAAGGTATATTTTTAGACTAGATCAGATATCCCTCTCTAAAATTCCATCTGAGCTCATGATAGTTCAGGTGACTTGATCCTCTTTTGTAATGTGGAAAGTATCTGACTTAGTTTTTGATTCGAAAACTTGCGTTTCTTGAGGAATGTCTTGTGCCAATTTTCACACACAAGACAACACTTAAAAACAACTAAAAATTAGAAGAACTCCCTTGTTTAGACTTAGTAAAAGTTTGAAGTAGATCATTGGTTTGAGTTCCTACCGCCGAGGAGGAAAATGCCTCCTTTGAGGATGCGATGTCAACATGTTACCACCTCGGCGCTGCTCCATATCTATATTTCATATATTTCGATGGAGCATTAAAGCGCATTTTAGCAGCTCAAGTGTCTTCGATGGTGCTCTACCAATAGTGTTGGAGTAAGAGCTTGAGTTTGCTTGGAGCACCCTTTTACACCGCATTATGTTTTGGGGTTGTGAGCTCCTAGGTGGTGTCATGGACAGTGCTATCCCAAAGTAATAGCACCAGAGCCCCCTCGAGGATTGCTAACGGGAATGATGATCTCGACACATCTGTTGTAAGACTAAGCTAAAAATAAGCATGGGGGAGAAAAAAAAATTTAAACCAAAAACATGCCCCTATAAATGTTGGCTTTTCACAAGCACGGACACAAGGTTTTAAAGGATTTTGCAAGTTACCAATCAGATTCAAGAGCCAAAAAAATCTTAAAAACAAAAATTTCAAGTCATCTAAATTAACAAGGTGTTAATTTGTGAATTTTCTGGAGGATATATTGGTCCTGTTTTGTCTAATTTTTGGATCCAAAAACAAATCCCGTGTCTCCTGTGTTTAGATCAACCAAGGTCCATTAATCTTTTTCTCCTCAAAAGTAAAAAAAATTAGATTTCCCAAAAATTCCATTTTCCAAAAAAAATTAAAGTTTTGCTAAGAGACTAGTAAAAGATAAGCATGGGGGTGTGATAAATGCCAGTTTATCGTCATTCTTATGCATTAAAACAAACCTAGCTCTTAGAATTTTACTCCGCAACGAGTTTTTGGGCTACATTTAGGCATTAACTAGGTTAGGCATGCATTGCATTTTTTCTTATCATTTTAATGTGTTTTTGTGAGTGTTAGGAATGAACAGATATACAAATCCCTAAAACCCTAGAACTCAAGAAGGCAACTGGTGAAGAGGAAGCTCAGACTAGCTGGAACTCAGCTTGATCCAGCACACCACAGCTGGAATCTAGCTCACTTGGACTAGGGTTAGCACATCCTAACTCCATTAAGCTCATCTTAGCTCACCCTAGCTCAGGTCAGCTCAGATCTAGCTCAACATAGCTGAGTCTAGCTCATCTCAGCTCCCACTAGTCCACAGGGAGCTCTAGCTAGCTCAGCTGAGTTGACTAGAGTTCACCACAGCTCAAGACCAGCTACATCCAGCTCCACTCAACTCCAGATAGCTGAAGATGAATTCATCCCAGCTCAGGAAGATCAAGTCCAGCTCCCGGGGACTCAGCTTAGCTCAACCTAGTTGAGCTAAGCTACCTTAGCTGTCTCAACCAGCTCAATCCTCCCCGGGAGTACCAGACCCAGCTCACCTCAGCTACATTCAATAGAAGCCAGCTCACTTTAGCCTAACTTAGCAGCTAGCAAAGAACTAGCAAGCAAAGCTAGCTAGAGTAGCCCCATGTTGACCTCTTTAGTTGCTGCCAACTCCAATTCAGCTCAAAACTCCGCATACCCAGCTCACCTCCTCAAACCCTAAGCTCCACATGCATACTCCTCTTCTCCATAGCTAGTTAAGTTAGCTTAGCTTAGCTTAGCCTAGCTAACATCCAGCTCCTTGGCCATCCTCCACCTTCAACTTAACTCTAGCTAACTCCACCTACAAAACCTTCCACTCCAAGTCCACCTAAGCCTACTTAAGCTAGCTCCACCCAACTCATTTTGGAGCCACCACTTCACCACCTTTCACCCCTCAACTAACCACCAAAAGACATCTAAAGTTGGTGCCAAAACTAACCCTAACCACCTCCCTTTTGGTGCCAACTTCAACCCCCATATCCACCCTACACATAACCCCTCCAAGCCTCATCGACCATCCACCTCAACTCCCTTCTAGAAGCCTAGAAGTTGGTGCCAACCCATGGCACCTCTCCATGGTTGGGACCACTTTTAGGTGTCCATTGGCCACCCATAACTGCCCCCCTTTCATCCCTTAGGTGGTGCCAACTCTCCTTAGCCCTAGGATCACCTAACCACCTCCATTCTCCCATCTTAGCCATCCATCTCAAGAGCCACCTTAACCCGCTCATCCTACCCTATAAAAAGACCAACACCCACCACCTTACAACCCATCCTTGGCTAGCAAAATACCTCTCATACTCTACCTAAAGCTCATGCCCAAGAGAGAAGAAGAAGAAGAAGATTAAGGGGATATTCTATCCCCTTGGTGCCTTCCCCTCTTCCCTTCTCTCTTGTGCCCACGCGAGCCAAAGGAGGAGACAGGCAAGGAAGACCTTTGGAGGAGGTCTTGAAGGTGGTCCACGCCACCTTGGAGGAGAGCTTGAGGTGGAGAGCATCCACCTTGGAGGAGCATTCAAGGAAGGAGAAGAAGGAGACCTTCTTTTCAAGCCAAGGAGCAGCTAGGCTTGGAGCAAGAAGACTCTCTTCTTTGCCAGATTCTACAAGAGGATTTGTGTTTCTTTTATTGCTTTTATATTTTTCATTTCTAGTAGAAGCATTCATCTACTTGTCTTTCAAAAGACACAAATTCTAATAAATTAATTTGCCTCTTTTTTAATTTTTATTTCAACTGCTTGTTTTTGTTCTAGCACTTTTTTCACTTCCACTTCCTATTTACTCTAGGCCTCCACTTGCCTAGAGTGAGCTTTGGGAGGGGTCATTTTTGTCTCTTAGGTTTAGCTTAGTGATTGTAGGTGTTAGTCACTTTTTTGTCAACAATTCGCATTTTTGCCCTTATTATTTCAAAACATAAAAATTATATATTTAAAATACCAAAAAGAAAGATTGAGTTTCCCTTTAAAGCAAGAGATTTGAATTGCAAACTTGCCTCCTTGGACGACCCTAGATACTTCCCTATCTAGGAATATAAATTTAAAAGCGTATGCGAATTCGTGTGTTACAGTGACTTTAAAAACCCTAATTACAAATCACGTGATTTTTCGCACCACCTATGCACTCTGTGATTGAAGCATGCACCATGAGTCTCCACCTTCTCCACCGCGAAGGTTGTGTGGTGATAGCACCGGCCTAACCATTGCATCCCCCTCACCACAGCACACCAACACCACCATCAACCTCCTTTCATTGCTCCTCCCACCATGCCAACACCACCACCTGCATCTCAAACCCATAGCCATCACCACCTTCACCTTCTCCATGCACCTACGTCTACCCCTTGCCCACAAACACCATCAACACCCTCAGCCAAACACCTTCCCCCCTCTTCCTTCTTCTTCTTCTTCGTCCTCTTCTTCCTTCCCAACCTCCCACCTGCAAATTCATGCAAGGAATCCAAAGTGCATGCCATGGCCCTCACCGCTACGCCACCCCGAGCCACCTCCTCCACCAAAACGACTGGAGTGCTCGCCTTGACCTCTTTCAATGACCCACGCCACCAGAGCCGTCAACAATTGCCCACACACACGCGTAGGAGACCAACCACCAGCTCCCTCTGTCACTCCAATTGACAAGCTCCGGTCGTCTGCGTTGACGCCACGACCACCAACGTGAAGCCCACATCCCGACCGATCTTTGAGCACCACAACTCCAACCATGCTCCTCTCTCCTACGAGCAAGGGGAGTTTTTCCCCTATTTGTCTACAGTAAAGCTTAAATTAAAATTTATGCTAAATGCCATTGTGGAAAACACTATTGTTATATTTATCTAATTATTATATTACAATAGATTTGCATGAATATCCCTCCGGTCTATTTGAATTGTGGACAATTGAATTCTTCTCATGAACAATTGAGTATGGGGTATTGGCTATAGGGAGCGAGTTCTGTTTTGATTATTATTGATGGTGCTTGTTAGTACCAAGATCATGATTCACATATTTCCTTGGTGGTGATTTTGAATGTGCACACCTATGTTCTTGATTAATTATCTACATTGAGAATTTATGAGGGCAATGAGTGCACTAGTTAATATGCACACCTATTGAGCTTCCTGAATAAACAAGGCATCACTCACTAGTTCAATAGGCTAATTCTTTCCTGTGGAAATGACCTAATTATTTTTTTGATTAGATTTTGAATAATTAAATGTTTTGAAAAGAGATTTTCTACCACGCACGAACTATAATGACATGATATTTTATGTTAAGATTTTTATCGAAAATGAAGATCGCACTTTCAAATGACATCGTTTCCAGGGAGGAAATACGCTTATTAATTTTTTCAAGAAATTTATATTATTTTTATGCTATTTCTGAAGCTTTTCTAAATTGTTGATCTTGTTTCTATTTGCGTAAAAAAGCAAACGAATGCGACGGGAGCACACGACGGAGATGATATTTTTGGTGGACCTTGACACCACCTAGAGGGCAGTAATAGGAGCACATGGGCCTTGATTCCACACACGTGGAAGGAGGATTGGCAATCGAAGATCTGTTTGCTTCTTTTGCTTCTTTTAGATTTAGATTAGACTACATAGACATTAGAACTTAATTTCTATCTTGTGGACCCGTGTTGGGCATTTTTGGGAAATGTTCCCAATGCTTTTTATTGCTTATCGCTCTTGTATGCGGGAGCATTTTTTTTGGAGCGTGTTCCCATTTTATTTAGATTATAGGTTTATTTGAATTGTTTAAGTTGCATGTTAGTTATCTAGTTAAATTAGATTAGGTTCGTTTGCCTATAAATAAAAAAAAATCAAACTACCTGCTAGTAGTTGCATATATATATATAGCGACCATCTAGGATTGAATGAGCAGCATCTAGTTTATCTTAATTGCATTGCATACATCCCTGCATGAAGAAAGCTGGAGTAAGGTATGACTTCCCTTTGGCATTAAATACTTGTCATGCATCTGCATTGGACTTAAATCCAAGACCACTAAAGTGTGTGAATCAAATTAATTCAGTGGTCACTTTAAGAAATTGGGACTACTAAGAGGTTGGACCTTAAAATCAATGACTTTAAATTACGTGCGAAAGGACTTGTTTGCGGAATTTTAAAACACAAAATGCATATGTGTGTTGCACACCTAAGATATTATGCATATCACACATAAGGTCACTAGATAAATTTCTACCTCTCCTTTTTGCACCACAAGGGAAGTTAGTCAAAAATTAACAAGCCTATCCACCAAGTTACTTCGGTTCCTAGTGCGTGGGTGATGAGAAGCTCATCATGGTCTCTAATTACCCCTAATTAACTAGTCTTCCTACTTAATTAGCTAGGAATAGGTAAATATATGGGTTAATTATTAAATAAGGGATAAATAGTAAAGGACCTTAAAATAAGTTAAAAATGCTATATTAATATCCAATTAATATTATTAATAATTTAATTAATAATTGGACACAAAATATTATCAGTAATTTATCTAATTAATGTGTTAACTAACTTAAGTATAATTTATACCTAAGTATGTAATAACTTAAGTAACATTACTTAATTAAATAAATTAAGTTAAAAAGGTCAAAAATGTAAATTGAAGGTCTAAATATAATAATTTTCTTATTTATCATATATAAAAAGTTGAAAAAGATTTAAATTAAAATAAACATTGAAAACCTTAGTTTACATTTTAGTCCTCATGTTTTATTTCAATCAAGTCCTTATTCTTCACTTAGGTCCTCAATTTTTGTTACAAATAAGTCCCTGAAAACTTCTTCTTCCTCTTTCCTTCTTCAGCCTCCTCGACGGCTAACGATAGGAGGTGCTATCACCCATTGATCACCGCATATCCGACGTCATTCCTTCCTCGCCACACTCCTGGAGCTTGTGCTCACCACCTCCTTTTCATCCACCGGTTTGGATGAAGCTATAATCCTATTTTAGGATTGAAGATAACCTCACCAACGTCGGAGAAGACGTTGGTGGTTACTCCACTCCTAGCCTCTTCTCCGTCCAGATACACCCTCCTCATCCGCTGCAACCTATAAATACCCCTCCACACCCTCGATTTTAGCAAGTTAGCTCCCTTCCCTCTTCTTCACTGAGCTAACTGATAGGCTATTCTTTCCAAACTCCAGTGACCTTCCTCCGCTTCCTTCTTCTTCCTCCGTCCATCTTTGATCTCTCTAGATCTCTGCTGACATCAGCCAAGTCTTCTAACACAGCGTTAACAGTAGGAGTTCCTCTGCTTCACTCCGCTACACCTGCCGGATTTCTTCCCTAATCCTCTGATTTCCTCCTCCGTTAAGGACCATCGACGGAGATCTTCTATCCCCTTCGTCCAGGTAATAGTAGGTTAGGTAAGTAGATTAGTTAGAGTAGTTAGTTAGGTAGATTAGGTAGATGTAATGTTAGAATTCCATTCATCTTCTTCAGCTCCGGTGAACTCATTGAGCTTGTCTGGAGCAATATTTTGTCTTTTTAAATCATTGATCACCTTCGTTAACCTTTCAAGAACATTTCTATCACTTTAATTAACTAAATTGATCTCCTATTTGCCTAAACCACCTCTACCTTCACCAACTGCTTACACTGTCCATGGCGGAAGTAGTTGAGCTTAATCCACCTCCACTGGGCCCTCCATCACTTAACCATCACTTAAACATCACTTAAGGGCCCCTATCCTCATTTTAATTTAAGTAATAATCATCTATAACTTAAACGCCTAATTTCATTTAATCTCATGAGCTTGCTATCAATGGTGGCTCAAGAGGAGTTCATGTCACTAATTAACCATTTATAATCCATTGCAACTTCCTTTTGACTTGATTTCTCTAGTCAATTGAGTGGGAAAATAGGTCTTGAGCATAATCAAACTCAAAATCTATTCACTGGGAATTCAATGCATAACTTTCAATTTATCGGATAATTGAAGGAATTAATGTGTTCCTGAGGTTCCTTGTGACCTCAGGAAGCTTTTCAGATCATCAATGGCACGTTTTTATATCATTTGTACATTTTAGCCATTTTCTGGACTCACCGGAGCTCTAGCGAGCTTCGGCGAGTCAAAAGAACTCTTCAGCCCATAGAACTTCGTGTGAAGCTCCAGATCACTGATTTGAAGGTCACTGATCATTCTGAGGCAATTTATTTGAGGTTTTAAGACCTGGAGCTCTTGTTAGACCTTTATCTTCTCCAACTCTGGCAAAGTTGGCGACAATTGTTAGTTAGGGTTAAGCCTCATTTGAAAGGTCTGGAAGCACCAGAAACATGCCCTGAGACCAATCCAATACGTCAATCTCAGAGATTGACATATTGGATTGGTCTCAGGGCATGTTTCTGGTGCTTCCAGAGATTGACTTTGGTTTGTTCTGTCGAACAAACTCACTTAGGATCTCAGGCGACAGGCCTGGAACCTTAGGAATCCTAACTGAAACATCCTTTTGAGAGTCTGAATCTATTCCTGAGGTGAAAGAGAAGTTAACTAAGGCATTAATTTCATCTAAAATGATTAACTTTAGAAAGTCAAAATTCAAGGCTTAATGGTCAACCTTAAGTCTGATTGATGGATTTGGGATTCAATCAGAAGAATTGGGGAGTCTAATCTATTTCTGGGATGTTTTTAAATGATTCAAAATCAACTTGGTTGAACTTTTATCGGTTTTACAGAGGAAATTGATTTCTGTTCAGTTCGGGTTGTTTTTGAACCCAAACTGATGATAGAAAGTTTTTGGTGAAATTTAAGTGAGAAATCTGCCTAGATAGATCCTAAACAACATCTAGAGGTTGCTTGATTTGATTAAATAGGTCTCTAGTCATCTGTTGCACCAAACAGAACTTGAATTGAAGTTCTGAAGCCCTTTAGCAAAGCTTTTTAGCTTCTTCACTTTCCTGAAGCTTCTCAAAGTTTCTCTCCTTCACCTACAGCAGTGGAAACACTCTGAATATATTCAACACCTTATCTGGAGGTCAAAAGACATTCTGCAAGACCTTAGAGCTGAAACACCCTTCTGCAGGCAATATGGCTGTGGCAACCCAGACCCTTTTGCCCTTCAAATCAAAGAGCTAAACCTTCCTTGAGTATCAAATTATACTACAATCATGTAAAGCAATCTTAGAGCTTTCCAGCAAGCCTTCATTTGCTTAGATTGGAGCTCTGTGCTAGCTGGAATCATCAACTGAAGTTTGGTCTGGGAGGGGAATACATAGTCCCACATTGGTGGAACTGAAGCGGCTGCCTCAGTATATAAAAGTAAAAAGTGAATAAGGCCATTCAGTCGTCAGCACAGGGCGTATGAATGAGCATATGGGTGTGTGTGTGGGTGCATGCAGTGCGTGTGCCTAGGTGTGTGTGCACCTGTGGCCATGCTAGTGTGGGCCCGTGAGGGCGTGTGCATGTGGACTTAAGAGGCCGTGGGCCGGGTTGAGACTATGCTGAACTGGAAATAAACCAAACCAAATAAAAACCAGGCTTGGACCTAGTAGGGTCTGGTTCCACCCTGAGAGGGGTGCTGTGTATCCCCGACCGGTCCAAGCTGCCAACCTTAAAACCTAATTTTTGGTTCAGACAAAGGGTCAAATCGGTTCGATTTAGAAGAGCTGCAAAGGTTCAAAAGGGCTGTAAAGGAAGAGAAGGAGAAGAAGCGAAGAGTTGCAAAAGAAGAGGAGAAGGGGAGAGCTCGTAAAGATTGAATAAGGTAGGTAGGAAAAAGAGCTAAAGAAAGGTAACAGGCAGAACAAATAATAAGAAGAAAGAAAAGAAAGAGAAGAAGACATGTATAAGAGAAGAGCTCGAGAAAGATTAAGGAGAAGAAATAAGAGAAAAGTAAAAAGAGAAAAGAGAGAGAAAGTAAAAGGTAAAAGAAGAAGAGAAGAAGGAAAGAGGCTGAAGACAAAGAAGAATAATTATGGTTTAATTTCTTGTATTCTATTAATTCCTTTTTTAGCTTAATGTTGTAATAAGGCATATATTCATTGGAATGACTTTTTCTTGCCTTAATCTCTTGTAAATAAAAAGAAATTAAAAGAAATAAACATGTTTACTTGTTTGTAAAAGTAAATCATGTGTAAATGTGTTTTCCTTATGGAATTTTGCATTCTTTTAATTAGAAATCCTTAAGCAAAATTCATATTCTTAAAGTAAATTTAATTATAATTCCAATAAGTAGCTTAGGATTAGTGGTGAATTTTAATTAAGTTATGCCTCCTAGCGAACAACCTAGACTCAACTAGTTTAAAAGAAATAAAATCTAAAATGTTAGGTTAACTTAACCCTATACTACTTAATCGACATAAATTCAAGTTTACCTAAGTTACCCTCTTTTGCACATAATTAAGCATAATTAACTTAATTAACTGTGTTGAGAAAGTTAACGACCAGTGGGCACGATTTGGGACTTCCGTCCCCTACGAATAGGTTGTAGGCACCAACGAAGGTCGGCTTAGGAAGCGTAACTCTTGAAAAACCTATTTGGTAACCAACTGAACACTTAATTCTAAGACCTAGAATCTACTAAAAATAGATCCCATTGTATTTGCGTTTGTTTTGATAGTGGTAGAACTCTCTAAAAAGTTTCTGCTTTTATTCTGATTTCTTCCAAAGAGAGTTAAATTTGTTTGGCTTAAAGAAATGGATCACCCTTACTCCTATCATTTATATTATCAGAGTTAATACTTCCCATCTTTTAATTAGGATCCCATGCCTCGAGCATATCCATCCTTTGATGGGTACAATGACAATTCATGGGATCATTCATATTCCTATCCTAGGAGTACTGGCCCAATAACTCCCACTTTTTAGTAGAGCTTAGGAGCATAATTTTCCAGTTTGCAAATACCTAACCCTCCCACCCTTCATGATTTTTCTCATCAAGGTTGGACTGATACCCCTAGGTAACCAAAGCCTGAGACTGACTATCCTCCCCAATATGATAGTAGCCTCTCCTATTTTATGATAGAAACACAAAAACAATAAAAAGAAATGATGGAGTCTATGGGAGAGATGTTGAGGAATAGTCAACAATTGAATAAACAAATTCATCAGCTTAGCTACTCTCTTACTATTGATTCTGATTCCTACCTGTACAACCGTGATCATCAAAAAGATTCTAAGGAAACAACGGATAATAGGGATCCCATTTTGAGTAGCTATCACTTAGACTCTCCCCATGAGATACAGCCACTAGAGGAGAACTATCTTAAAGATTATCCACCGGAGTTATATTGGAGTCAAAAGAAAGGGAAGATGGTACCACTTGAGGACCTTAACCCCACTGACAGTATTTTTCTTACCCCTAATAACCCAGGTCAAGGTCATATTGTTCATGCCACTTCCCTTATTAATCATGTGGTGGAACCCCATTCTACCCTTAGTGAGCCTAATCTCGACCCTCCACTTAGGGAACCAACACCTACCATTCCTCATTCTGAGGATTTACATGTGCCTAATGAAGGTGACCCTAAGGGAATGAAGGATGAATTGGATTAATTTTAGTCTCAAGGATACAAAGAGTCTCTTGTAGAGGAGGATGGTGACCCAATGGAGGAACCCAGGTTTAGAGTTTGGAGTGAATCTCAAGGGGATTATGTGTTATTCGAGGACTAATCCCCTAAGGATATAAATGATCTAGTGAAATCAGGATTCCTTCCTTCTTTTAATTTTGAAAGTCATTCTGCTCAAAATTGGGGAGATACAGAGTCTAAGTTGGAGGAATACTAGCATAAGATTGAGAAGCCTAGGAGAGACTCTCAGGGACATTACATATCAATTGAGGATTTATGTCCCAAGGAAAACAAAGAATTGAGCAATATAGGCTTACTCTATAACATTGAGACTGATCCTCCTTCAAAAATAATTCCAAATACTCAAGAAACTCCTCCCTTTACTGGTGAATCACATATACACCCCGACAAAGATTTAAGTGAATCAAAAGAATCTAGGGATGAAATCAATGATAGTGATTCAGTTGCTTCAACCCTGACATCAAATAAATGTGATTTGGAGGCCATTGTTGATTCACATATACTGAAAAGTAAAAATATGACTCCAATTCTTAAGGCAATCATTAATGATAGGTAGGGTGACATGAATTTTTCTGCAACAACTATTAGGGAGAATAATACAAAATCTGAATTGTTGTTGGAGCTAGACATAACACAGACTAAGCCCTCCTTATACTTAATCATTACCTCCCAACACCATAAACAACCCTTACACTCCCTAACCGATCCTTGGCTCAGGTTTCTGCTTACATACATTCTTTCTGGGGAACATATCAAGCCAGTACATCTCCAAGTAGAATGGTGAGTGTGGATTGATGCTTGTACTTTTGGTCTCACCATTCAAGGGTTTGAAATAATTATGCATACATCTTTTAAAACCCTTCCTGCTTTAAAGGAGTCTTGTAATCCTCTACTCATGTTTCAAGAGGTCCCTTCTTTCATTACTCTTTTTCGTAGACCTCTCCAGGTATCTTGCAAAATTGTTTGCTATCATGTCTTCTGGAGAGCATTTGGGATCATGCTACATTATCAGCTCGCCAGCATCCATGGCTACTTGTTCTCTAGGTTCGCATTATTACACACATTTTTAGGGCCTGGCCCTTTTGGTTTATAAGTAAACTTACAGGTTCCCTATAAGCCTGGCTACCGACAGAAAATGTAGTGCTTGTTGAGAGGCAACCCAGCATCCAGAATAACACCTTCATCAGATGATTTCCCTCGTTTCTGCCCCTGTTTTAATTTTACAATGAGGACATTGTAGGATTTAGGCATAGGGGGTGTATTCATGCATTTAGGTTAGGTGCATTAAAAAAGAAATCTCTTTTGTTTTCTTGAGCTAAATTGGTTAGCCCTAGTAAAACATTTTTATCAAGGAGGTGTCATTGAATATTTTCTTCTTAAATTTTTTTAGAGTTTAGAATCCAATACATTCACTTACATGTAGACCAGGTAATGGATCTTTGTAGAAAACCAATAAGCAATTTTAGTCGACTGAATCCTGCGACAATTTGAAGGGAGTCAGGCATACTATCTTCTATTAGATCCACCTAATATTTATGAGAAGAAAGTAGAGAGACTATTGGTGCATTAAGTCTAGTGCAAGGACTCTTATGTTATGATAATTAGATGATGATACCTCAGAGTTAGGCATAATTTTTCGCTCTCTGTTCCTGTGTGTGAACATTGTGTGAATTCCTGAGTCACCAAATAAGGCAGATACACAAACATGGAGTTTTAATAAAACTATGACTTTGGTGGATGGTTATGACCATTCTTCATAGAGTCCTTGGCTGAAGGACGATAGTAGTGTCAAAGATCAGAAATATACTTGTCCTATCCATTCCTTCCCAGCGCCAAGGGTAGGCACTTCCACCAAATAAGCCACACAATATCCTCTTGACCATCATCATCCTTAATAATAACTCATGAATAAAAGTTTGCACCGTGTTGTGTGGGAGTTATATAAAACAAATAAAAAGAAGAAGAAAAGAAGAGAGTGTGAGAAAAAGAAGAAAAGAAATATATAGATATGTATAAAAAAGAAAAGAAGAAGAGTTCAAGTTTATAGTTTTATCTTTGAGTCATTTTTCATCATGTGTTGATTTTTTTTTAAGCAATAAAAGCACCCATTGCAATCCACCAAATATGACACATACCTACTTTTCAGTATTTCTGACTGCTCGAATACTAGCTGAGGACTTCTAACTTAGTTGTAGGGTTATTAGGACTTTAGTTGAAGTGTGAATGTCATGTGAGACCACCAAACATTGAGGTATATTTACAAAATCAGGTAAGATATGTGATCTCAAAAAAGAAAAAAAGAAAAAGAAAAAGAAAAGAGAGAGTGAGTGAGCGCAAGGGAAGACAAAGAGAGCATAGTTTTTAGCCTCTCTCTAGGTTGACACGTTTGATAGTCTAGAGATTTAGAGTTTGCAGTATTATACTACATGTAGCACCAAATGAGTGTAAGCCACCAAATATAAATCCATTTAATTTAGTATCTCCTACCTAAGCCAAAAAGCCGTGGTCAAATTATAGATCATTTTCTACTTTATCCCCGAGGGAAGTAGTTGCTTATCCTGGTAGAATTTTATCAAGGGTGAAGCACAAACTTAAAATGTAAGTTGGCTTTTCACTTGGATCCGTTACCTAGGCTACTATCACTTCACATTTGTCTGGATCTCTAAATTTTTTGAATAAGAAAAGAAGAAATCTTTTGGTTACTTCCATTGTTTTTCACTTTTTGCTAGGGACTAGCAAAACTTAGGCATGGGGGCATTTGATAAGTCCACTTTAGTGGATCATTATTTGGTCTAAGTACTCTCTAATTAGTTATTCATAGATATTAATTGATTTGAAGTTATATGGTTATTCACTTGAGTCTGCATTTAATGTTGTGTTAATTTTACATCTAATAACATATGATATAATAACATAATCTGTATGGTTGGATGCAGGCTATGTATAAGAATCAGACATCCATTCTGCTTTTATAAGACATCTGGAGTTCATATCAGACGTTTGGGAATTGCCATCGTAGACTCCTTGATATCTACACTTTTTAAGACATCTGGAGTCAGATCAGATGTCTAATGTGTTACCGCCATAACTTATCAAGGAGTTCCAACCACTCATGATTTTCGCGAGTGGTTGGAGAACTTTTCAATCGAAGAAAACAAATAGAGGAGTTGTTTTTAAGAGAGGACCAACCATCATCCTCTTCATCTTCCCTTTGGGACCTTCACCAACTTGCCCACCTCTTCCATGATCAGTACTGTAGCCAGAGCATGCATTGTAGAACCTACATACATTGTGATTGAAGCATGCATCATGAGTCTTCACCATCTCCACCGCGAAGGTCATGTGGTGACAGCACCGGCCTAACCACCTCATCCCCCTCGCCGCAACACACCAACACCACCGTCAACCTCCTTTCACTACTCCTCCCACCACGCCAACACCACCACCTACATCTCAAACCCACAGCCATCACCACCTTCACCTTCTCCACGCCCCCACATCCACCCCTCGCATGCAAACCCCATCAACACCTACAGCCAAAAACCTTTCCCCCTGTTCCTTCTTCTTCTTTGTCCTCTTCTTCCTTCCCAATCGCCCACTTACAAATTCACGTAAGGAACCCAAAGTGCACGCCATCCCCCTCACTGGCTATGCCACCTCGACCCACCTCCTTCTCCACAAAAAACAACCGGAGTGCTCACCTTGACTTCCATCGATGACCCATGCCACCAGAGTCATCGACGATAGCCCATGCATGCTTGTGGGAGATCTATCGCCGGTGACCTCTATCACTCTGACCAGCCATCTTCCTTGACACCATGACCACCAACGCAAAGCCCGCATCCCGGCTGATCTCCTTCGAGCACCACGACTCTAGCCGTGCTCCTCTCTCCTTGTGCGAGAAAGGGGGGTTTTTCCCCTGTTTCTCTATAGTAAAGCTCGAATTAAAATTTACTTTAAATGCCATTGTGGAAGACACTATTGTTATATTTATCTAATTATTATATTATGGTAGATTTTCATGAATATCCCTCTAGTCTATTTGAATTACAGACAGTTGAATTCTTCTCATGAACAATAGAGTATGGGGTATTGGTTATAGGGAGCAGGTTCTATTTTGATTATTATTGACAATGCTTATTAGTACCAA
Source organism: Thalassia testudinum (assembly GCA_037157565.1). Classification (NCBI taxonomy): domain Eukaryota; kingdom Viridiplantae; phylum Streptophyta; class Magnoliopsida; order Alismatales; family Hydrocharitaceae; genus Thalassia; species Thalassia testudinum. Next base: position 38,517,176 of record JAZHRO010000014.1, read on the forward strand.
GATCATGATTCACGTATTTCCACGGTGGTCATTTTGCATGTGCACACCTATGATCTTGATTAATTATCTAGATTGAGAATTTATGAGGGTAATGAGTGCACTAGTTAATATGCACACCCGTTGAGATTCCCGAATAAACAAGGCACCACTAACTAGTTTAATAGGCTAATTCCTTCCTGCGAAAATGACCTAACTATTTTTGTGGTAAGATTTTGAATAATTAAATTTTTGAAAAGTAATTTTCTACCACACACGAACTATAATGACACGACATTTTATGTTAAGATTTTTGTCAAAAATGAAGATCTCTCTTTCAGTATACTAGAGGGGAGGGGTGAATAATATCACTTAAAAATTTAAATGAAATAGACAGCTCAATCCACAAAAGTATCGAGTATAGATAACACTTGGATTTATAGTGGAAACCCTTCTCGGGTGAAAACCCTTCTCGGGTGAAAACCACTACCTAAGCCTCTCAGGTTAGGATTTTCCCAACTAGTCGAGGCTAGTTAATCCACTAAAGTACCACTTGAACAAGGATGGCACAACCTCTTACAATGATCTCTTCTCTTACTAACCTAAAGAAAAGCACAACAACAATGGATTTCTCCCAACAGCTTGGGATCCGTAATCAAAAGGAACAAGATATAAGAACATAAGCCTATGGAACCTCAATAAAAGCCAAACCAGAATTTTAGTAGAGGTTTGAATCATCATGCTTTGGAAGGAGTGAAAGTACAAGTGCAGAAGCACTTAGAGAGAAGCACTAAAAGCTATTTCTTTTGAAAGGATTTCTAGTTGAGAGTGTGTTTTGAATAGGTTGCGTACGACCTCTACTTATACTAGCAAATCGACCTGAAAAGGAAATCAAATTGGTCGATCAATTAAGGTAGTTTAGTCAATCAAAATGTGTTTTAATCGGTCAAACTAGTTATTTGACTATTCAATGATTAGTCGCTTAATTAACCTAAATGGTTGATCAAAAGTGTATTAATCAACTTCCTAAAATGGGATGATTTTATTGATTAATTAAGTTGGTTGGTCAATCAATTACTTTGGTCGATCAATTAAATTATTTGTTTGAGCAATAACCCTAAAAACTTTTTTTTTTCATGTGATGTGTGAAATTCCTTTTGACTCTTATTTTGAGGTTCCTTACAAAGTAATCTAGACTCAATAAAGATAAAAAGACATTGAGACACAATTAGCATTCTTGTAGCTTTGATTCATGAGAGAGTCCTGACATATTTGTTTCGTAGGTACCATAATTTTGGTGCATCAAAAAAAAGGTATTTACATTCTCCCCCTTATTGATGACAACAAAATTATAATTATGTAAAAAGTTATTCATAATATCTCCCCCTTTTTGTTTTAGCAAAAATTAAAACAAGCAGTTATTAAACCGAAATATCTCCCCCTTAAACATGCAATTGAAGCAATAATAACTTGAACATGCAATTTAAAGAGAGAAATATTTAGCTGAGAGATATAACCATGCATATAATGAAGTAGAAAGTAAGTCTGGATAATCATAGCAAGATAAGATAGTCCACATGAAATAAAGAGTACTACAACTCAGAAAGTTATCAAAATAGAAAGAAAACTAAGTGAAACTACTCCAAAGAAGCCATGAAAGCATCCATTGTGCTCTATAGGCATATCTAACTCAAGATTCATTGGGTCAGATCTCTCTGATGAAGCAAAGTGGCCAAGACAAAGGTGTCTCTTAGTTGATGATCTAGGAGTCGACTACCTAGATGTCCGGCGAGGAGGTCTCATCTGCTGATCTGTCGCTGCTATAGTAGGAGGAGGAGATGCTATTGATGATGGAGGCATTGTAGTAGATTAGTGTTTAGTCGAAAGTGAAATCAGGTTTAAAATAAATGCGTCGTAGTATAGCCAAAATCGCTTTGAAAACAAATGAAATTTTATTACTCGAAAAATATAAATCCGAGGTCGAACACAGGGTGCAAATTGGGATTTATAAACCAACACAACTTTCAAATTTGACAAAAATATGCAATGAAGAATTAAAGTTATAAAGCAAGAAAGATGATCTCAATGTATATAGCAGCTAAAAATGAAATATGGACGTCTGATGTAAAAATCTGACGTCTTAAGTACTCAGTGCTACAGTGCTTTTGATTTTTCTCTTTTGTTCTCTGCCTGCAGCTTCTTTCTTCTTCTTTCTTTCTCTGGCTCTTCTTCTTCGTCTTTGATTCCCTCTCTCGTCGCTGGCCTTTGCTTCTTCTTTCTCTTCTTTCTTCTTTCTCCTTGCCTCTGACTTCAGCCTTGCTCTTTCTCTTCAGCTGAGCCTTCTCAGACATCTTCCCTTCTCCTTCTTCTTCCTTTGGCTTTTGCTAAGGCTCTCTTTCCTTAGCTTCCTCTTCAGCCCTCTTCTTCTTCTCCTGCGACTTTACCCTTAGCTTCTGCTGTGGCTTCCTCCTTCCTCTTCTTCATCTTCACCCTTTTCTTCCCTTGAGAGCAAAACCTACCCCCTACCCTCCCTGCGAATTCTCTCTTCTTTCTTCTCTCTTAGGCTTACTCTCCCAGAGCCTTCTCGGGTTAATGGGTCGGGTTAGCACGCCCGGGACGAGGCCCACCGGCGTGCGTGGTGGGCGAGGAGTGCACGGGTAGTTGGGTCGAGAACTAGGTTCACAGACGAGGAGTATGGGATGAGTGGGACCTCACCCTATGTCAGGAGGCGCTAATCCCCTGGCACTTTTTCCACTTATATCTCTTTGCCTACTCGAAAACTTCCGAGATGGGACTAAATGTCCTACCTTCTTCTCGTGCACTCCCGCAGCAGGTGACGCACTCGATTGCAGCAAATGTGGGGACTTGGTCTCTAATCGTTGGGATGGAGTTATTCGCAAAGGAAGCCCACGTGTCTGGGACCTGAAAACCTGAAGCTTGAAGCATTAGATGAAGCTTGCAAGCTTCTTTGAGCTTGCTCCAATGGCAGCCAAGACCTGAACCTGTCCATAAGCAAAATGGCCTTACGGCCTCATTAAATCACATCGAAAGCTTCGCCATGACACGACAAAGGTGGCCCGATGGTCGGCGTGGCACGAGGTGGCCTGGGCGTGCGTGCCTAGGTCATTCAATGGCTGTGGAGATGGGTGTGTTCGGGGGAAGTGTGTGGAGTGTGTGGTGGTCAATGGAAAGAGGGAAGATGATTAGTGGGATGTGGCGAAGCTTTTGAGGTGGCTGGCGAGGTGGGTGGGTGCGTGAAATGGCGGATGCACCTCGCCGGTGGTCTGTCGGAGGTGGAGAAGGTGACTGTGGTGTGTGAGCGTCGGGGCGTGATAATAGAAATAGATGATGGGGAAATAAAGAACAGAGGGAGAGGAATTATCTATGAGGGGATAGATGAAGGGGGAGCGGAGAAGGCAAACGGCTTGTATGTGCCATCGCTGGAGATGAAGACCCAGTAAGAGTGGGACGGTGACAATGAGAGGAAGGCAGGAGTGGGCACAGGTGTGGTGCGATGCGGATAAAGGAGGCAGAGGCAACTCTGCCACTGGTATTGTGGCAGAGTGACGAGAAGAGGAGGTAGGAGTCGTCGGAGCTTGTTGGGATTTTGGCCAGAGGGGAAGAGAGGAAGATTGGGGGTTTTCTCAGGCCAAATCAAGCTTGAGACGAGCAGGAGGATCTGGGGTCCCTTTTATAGCACCCAGTAGAGGGCCTTGTGCTTGGAAAGCAAGCTTCCAACCACGGAAACCTCATCGGACTTGGAAGGTCGGAGAAGACCCAAATCTCTCATGCGTTCACATGAGAGATTGGGTGGAAATTGAAGCTCAAGATTGGGTTCACATGAACGGGAATTCCTCATAGAATCTCCCTTTCAAATTTGAGAGGGATTCTCTGAGGAATCAAGGAGATTCCCCCCTTGAATCCTTGTCAGAGTAGGATTCCTCCGCTGTAATGGTGGAGGGACCTAATTGCAAAGAATGGCGAGGAAGCTTGGGGGGTTTTTGCAAAAGTTTTCAAAAGCTATGGGTATAAATATAATTGGGTTGGATTGTTTTACAAAGTAGGTCAAGGTGAACTTCCATTAAGTCCAAATTTTGGTATAAACCTAATTTGAACCTAAGGAATCCAATGTTGAAGTTGGATTCTAGGTTTGACCACGTTTGATTAGGTATTTTACACAAAAAACCAAATTTAGGGCAAACATTTGACTAGGACCCCTATTTAGGTCAAAATAGGTTCTAAAGGCCAAATTGAAGGTTCTAAACCATAGAGGATATTTTTCCATGAATTTTAGAGAGTTCAGTTGAATTTTATTCTAACCAGAACCTTGTTAAATTAAGTGGGCCTTTTTAGGGTTACAAGAAGCCATTTAATTCCCAGATTTCACATTAACCCTTTTCTGTTTGAACCAACCCACTTTTTATCTTATTAAGACCATTTAACCTATGTTTAGCCCCTGAGAAATATTGTTGTTGCACTACAATGGTAAAATTGCAGTTTTACCCCTTGCTTCTTGCTTTTCTTTCAGAAGGGTTTTTCCTTGAGTTAGGTCCTCCAATTGGTTATGTAGGAGTTTTTGTTCTCTTTTTTATGTCAAAATGAGCTAGTTAGGGCTCATGATGGTGTTCCCATCAATTGGTGAGGACAAGGAGGCCTGTAAAGCTACTATTGAATCCCGTGAATAGACTCTCCAAGTCTATCCAAAAACTGGCCTTGAGTATTCAGGTATTCAGATACCTATGCCTATGTCTCACCATTACCATATCTGTCTCTCTCTATCGGTGCATCATCAAGGAAATACTGTCAGTAACATCATGAATATTGACGTAGCCTCTACCTGTAAGTTGTCTGTCAAGAAGGCCCCACTCCTGGTCATAGAAGGATGGAGTAGGTCATACTGGAGGAGGACAGGTCATTGTAAAGTGCTCATACAGGGAAAGGAGGAGGTACAGTAGAGGACTCGTAAGGCTGCTACTGCTGCTACTAGTTTGCATCCTTACCATGGTCTCCCTGAGCTTGCTCCATCTTGGTATAAGTGAGCTTATCAAATATGGAGACTCTTGTAATGAATTATTTATGGTTAACATCCATTGCAATACTAAAATGTAGGAAGATGTAAGAGAGCAGTGTCCCAAAGTGGAAGGAGCTAGTGGGTTGCTTGCTCATCAAATATAGAATCAAGTGGTTCGAGTTGAATCGCTTGTTCTTAAGAAATGCATAGAGGGTGATGAGCATGATATCAAGGCATTTCTCAAAGGAGGTAGACTTAGACATGAAATTTCACAAAAAAACCCTATTAAGAAAACGTAGAAGACAATGAACATAAGGTGACTTAGCAGGATGGCCTAAGTCATAATGTCTAGAAGTGAACAGGGTCTCCCGAAAAGAATCTATCTATGTTTGCTGGTGAAGCTCAAGAAAAGTAGGTTCAACAGATGGACACCCAAGAATCTCAGAAATGACATCCACATTAACCAAAACCTCTATGTTGTAAACATTCAAGGTAAGCTCGATGTTGAAACCCTCACCTATAGTCTTAAGATTGGCATAAAATAGTGACAAGCCATGGGATTAATGATGGCAACACCATCGACATTCATAACTAGTTTAATTTGGCTAAATTCTAAGGTTAAATTCACTTTATTAATAAACAAAAGGGCATTACTTAATGACATGAAGAATTGGGAGGAATGACATTGAAATTAGTTAATTCTGCCATTTTAACAGATTAATACAAATGTAGATTAACTAAAGGGAAAGCTACACTAAATTGAAGGCCATATGAGCTCAAATTCTGAATAAGTAGGCTTGCATTAACTGATTAAGGGTTTCTATTAAGATTGGCTAAATCTCAAATACAAATCCTAATTTCAGCCTCACTTAAATTAACTAGGTTTAAAAGTAATATAAACCTTCAAAAAATCATGAAAAAATGTTTCATAAGGTTTGGATCAATAAATTTGACAAGCAGAACCCAATTTGACCTAAATCAAAGACCAAGGTTAACAATTAATGGATTTTTGGTTAATCTGTAAATTGACCAAGAAAATGTCATCAAAACCCAAAATTGAAGTCACCATTAGATTCCTTGGATCTAAAATAGGTTACCCTAAAAAGTTGGGACTATTTGGACCCCATCCCTACCTACATTGCACATTAGTCCTTAACTTTTGAATTCATTATAATTTGGTCCAAATGTTCTTACTTTTTGGTCAAAATTTATTTCTTTTCGGTCCCTTGCTACCATCATGATGATGTCAGCACCTTCCTCCTTCGCATGCAACTTGCACACAGCAGCTCCTTCACGCGGATTTCATGGATGAAATCCCATATATTCTCGGTGAAATCGCACGTAACCGGGCATAATCACTCCTTGATCATTGTCGAGCATTTTGTCGATCCATCTAGCTGTTGATACCATCTATGGCAGCTAAAATCCTCGTCCACAGACCTCTCCAGAATCCCCTCGATACTGCCTTTTCAAGGCCATGGTTTGTCCTCAATCAGGCGAGCAAGCCATTTATAAAGCTTTCCCGAGAAGCACTAATCAAGGCAGTGGAGATTAGATCGTGAACCCTACTCTTCTCCTTCGCCGCGACCATCTTCCTCTCCGACTCCAGTGGCTTATCTTACCCCCTCCTCAGAGCACACTCCTGCCAAGAGCATTACGCCAACTCCCTCTCCTCCTCTGTCCAGTCCTAGCTTGCCAACGCAGGACCTCCAAGTCCACTTCATTGCTGCCGCCTTCTTCCTTGGATCCTCCATCTTCCTTGCGATCAACGGACCAAAACTAGTCATTACTCTACCTTCTCATCCACCTATAGGTAATTCTCTCCACTCTTCCACCCTGGTAGTGTAATTTAGGGTAGTTGAATTTAGGAATTAGCCTATATTTCTCCTCTTATCCCATTTTCTCCCCGACGACCGGTGAGGGCTCCGACGAGGCCTTCTTCGGTCTCCTCACATCAGCACCACCTCACAACCACCCTGCGACCTCCGCCACGTCATGAGGAGCAAAACCCCTCAACTTATTGAGGTGTTCGACGCCACCAACTGTCCACCTGACGCCCCTCGCCGCCGCCGTCTTCATCGAGTCCACCGACCCTCTTAGGGCTCCGTCATAGCTAATCGCCACTAACATCATCTTTAATAAACAATGGCAAAGCTCCACGTCATTTCGGTGTGGAGTATCAAGACTCTACGCACCCGACAACACTCACTGCCGACCCATCTCCGACGGCCCATCGCCCGCCACATCCGCACGTCGCAGCATCAATTCGCCAACTCCACCCTCGGTGTACCATGTTGAACCTCATCGACACCTAGGCCTGAAGATTTGAGCTCAGAACCGCGTCACCTCCTTCCGCCATTAACAGCCTGCAAAAGCAAAAGAAGAAGGAAGAAGGAGAAAAGAAGAAGGACCAAATTGTAGAAGGGACTGATTTGCAAATTCATAGGGACCTAATTGTAGCCTTCCAAGGCCTTATATGTAAGGATTCATCAATTGCAACAAATGAATTAAATGTCTCGATTATTGGTTGTTGATCTGATTTCTAAACATCATTGAGTTAACATTTAGTGCTTAATTACATTTATTTTCTGATTATCTTCAATTAAACATTAATTCTTGCAATTATATTATACTAGATTTAGCAATTATGAAATCAAATCCTTTCAATCTAGTTCATAAGTTAAAATGAAATAGTGGTAATCATGCATTAAGTTTTCTCCTAGAGATGACCTCGGAATACTTTTATTTTGAGTTATATAAATTGTAAATGTTCATCTCACTTTAACAAACTGTACTACGACGTGTGTTTTTGAAAAATGATCGAAGCGACATAACATTTTGGCACCATTGCTGGGGAGCAATGCGTGCTTACCACCATTGTTGTATATATTTTTCCTTTTATTCTATATATATATTTTTTATTTTATTTGTAAATATTTATTTTTCTAACTTACCTGCTTTTGTTTTGGTTATTCTTCTTGTTGGATCGAACCTGATTCAACCAACCCAACATCTGCATCAAGGGTGCAACCATTCCAAAGATAGGTAAATTCTTTTCTTCCTTTATCCCCCTCTTTCTTTGTATATAAAAAAACCTAAAAAAAACTAGGATCGCAACCTTGTCTTATTTTCTTGGACAATATCATTTTGGCAAGAAAGTTCTTGATTATACTCTATGCTTCAAGTTTTGAAGAAGCAATTGGAATAGATCACACAATCCATAATTTTTTGTGCCTAGTAGGGATTGATACTTAAGCTGCCTAGCATATTTTGGACTATCACATTCTTGTTTGAGTCCAAGTGTGCAACTTGATTTGAATCAAATTGGATTCCATTTTTAGAGCCAATTAAGGTTTTGAAATTTTATGGTTTTTGGGATGCTAGAATACAATTACCAATTATTAAGAAAATATCTCTCGCATTGTGTGAAACCTAAACCCTTGTTTGAATTAATTTAATTACTCAAACCCTAAAACCAAGGCTCTAATATCATTTGAACCTTAAAACTCGTGACTTAATACTTATTTGTTGGACTAAACAAGGTGATTTGGGGTAGTTGACTTGAATTGTCATCCTTGAATCCATAGGATAGGTCAGGTGAGGTTAGGCTGCATTACAACCTAATCAACCTAAAATTAGGTCACAAGCAAATTCATCTTTAAAAATCAAGTGAGAGCCAAGGCACATGCACATTTAAGCTTAAAATTGGTAGACTTTAGGGCTTAACTCACTCATTTTCGATCTACTTGGACCCACAGTGACAAGGAAGGCCAGGAGGAGGAACTCTGTAACCCGCAGGGGCACTCTACCATGTAGGGGTCTTCACGGGACTCCCCCTTCCTGGCTACCTGATAAACGCTAGTTTATCATCATTCTTATGCATCAAAACAAATCTAGCTCTTACGATTTTTCTCTACAAATGGGTTTTTGGGTTGCATTTAGGCAATAATTAGGATAGTCATGCATTGCATTTTTTTCTTATTATTTTAATGTGTTTTTGTGAGTGTTAGGGATGAACAGGTATACAGATCCCTAAAACCCTAGCACTCAAGAAGTCAAATGGTGAAGGAGGAGCTCAAACTAGCTGGAACTCAGCTTGATCCAGCTCACCACAGTTGGAATCTAGCTCACTTCGACTAGGGTTAGCTCATCCTAACTCCATTTAGCTAATCTCAGCTGAATGGCAGCATAAGAGAGCTCATCATAGCTCACCCTAGCTCAGGTCAACTCAGATCCAGCTCAACTTAGTTTAGTCTAGCTCATCTCAGCTACCACTAGTCCACAGGGAGCTCTAACTAGCTTAGTTGAGTTCACTAGAGTTCATCCCAGCTCAGATCCAACTACATCCAGCTCCACTCAACTCCAGCTAGCTGAAGAAGAACTCATCCCAGCTCAGGAAGCTCAAGTCTAGCTCTCGAGGATTCAGCTTAGCTCAACTTGGTTGAGCTAAGCAACCTTAGCTGTCTCAACTAGCTCAATCCTCCTCGGGAGCAACAGACCCAGCTCACCTCAACTCCATTCAATAGAAGCCAGCTCACTTTAGCTTGGCTTAGTAGTTAGCAAAGAACTAGCAAGCTAAGCCAGCTAGAGTAGCCCCATGTTGACCTCTTCAGTAGCTGCCAGCTCCACTTCACCACCAGATTCTTCAGATCCAGCTCCTCCCCCCAAACCCTAGCTCCAACACCTCCTCCTCTACTCCACCATTAGCTAAGCTAGCTTAGCTTAGCTTAGCTTAGCTATGCTCCAGCTCCCTTGGTTTTTACCACCTAAAAACCCTACCTAACAACTCCACCAACTAGCTCTACCAAAGCTCCACATAAGCTAACCCTACTTCCACCTCACCTTGGCGCCAACCTAGCCTACCCACTACCCCCAAAAGACACCATAAAGTGGTGCCAAAACCACCCTAACTACCTCTTTGTTGGTGCCACTTTTTCCGTCCAAAAACCCACTTCATCTCCACCACACATCTTCCCTTAAACCCATCTCCACCATCCACATAATCCCCCTTTCTAGAAGCCTAGAAGTTGGTTCCAACCCATGGCATCTCTCCATCGTTGGCATCACTTTTAGGTGTCCCTTGGCCACCCATAACTACCCCCCTTACACCCCTTAGGTGGTGCCAACCATCCTTAACCCTAGGATCACCTAACCACCTCCATCCTCCCATCTTAGCCCTCCATTTCAAGAGTCACCTTAACCCTCATCCTACCCTATAAAAAGACCACTACCCAACACCATTCAAACCATCCTTGGCTAGCAAATTTCTTCTCATAGTCTACCGAGAGCCCATGCCCAAGAGAGAAGAAGAAGAAGAAGATTAAGGGAATATTTTGTCCCTTTGGTGCCTTCCCCTCTTCCCTTCTCTCTTGAGTCCACGCCAGCCAAAGGAGGATCCAGGCAAGGAAGACCTTTGGAGGGTGTCTTGAAGGTGGTCCACGCTACCTTTGAGGAGAATTTGAGGGTGGTGCACGCCCATCCTTGGAGGAGGTCTTGAAGGTGGAGAGCATCCACCTTGGAGGAGCTTTTAAGGAAGGAGAAGAAGGAGGCCCTCTTTTCAAGCCAAGGAGAAACTAGGCTTGGTGCAAGAAGACTCCCTTCTTCACCAGATTCTACAAGAGGATTTATGTTTCTTCTATTGCTTTTATATTTTACTTTTCTAGTAGAAGCATTCCTCTACTTGTCTTTGTAAGAGAACATAAATTCTACTAATTAAATTATCTTCTTTTTAATTTCTTGTTGCAATTGTTACTTTTGTTCTAGCACTTGTTCTACTTCCATTCCCTATTTACTCTAGGCCTCCACTTGCCTAGAGTGATCTTAGGCAGTGGACATTTTCTACTCTTAAGTTTTAGCTTAACCATTTTAGGTGTTAGCACTTTTCCGTCGCAATTCGCACGTTGCCCTTATTACTTCAAAACAAAAAAAAATTATATATTTAAAATTCCAAATAGAAAGTTGAGATTTATTTTTTTAAGTAAGAGAGTTGATTTGCAAGCAACCCGCCTCCTTGGATGACCCTAGATACTCCCCTATCTAGGAATATAAATTTAAAAGCGTATGCGGATTAGCGTGTTACAGCGACATTAAAAATCCTAATTACAAATCACGCTAAATTTCGCATTACTTTTTGGCACCGTTGCCGGGGAGGCACAGCTTTGCTTAATTTTGTTTTCTCTTGCTTAAAGTGGATCTCATCCCCTTCTATTTCTTTTCTCTAGTGTGTGCAGGAACTATAGCAGGAAAGCGAGAATTGAGAAGTGAAAGCTCAAAGTTCCTTTTCTTCCTGCGGATTTTCAGGTTGGTTCCCTTTTCTGGTCACATAGTTAATTAAAACTACCAAAAAAATATCAAATTTGGCTTTCAAGATCCCAAACATCTTAATTAAGTGGAGTGGTGTCCATTAAAATTCATTGTTTGCTTGAATGTTTCATTAACACCACTCCATTCAAAGTATTGGTGTTCTGTTTTTCGGGTCTAGATTTCTGTCCAGACTTGAAAAATCAATTCCCAACACCACAGGCCTCCTAAAATCACAAAATTTCATACAGTGATTTCAAATTAAGTAGGAACATCTGTTCCAAATTTCAAATCAATTGGCTTTGTATTTAATTTTTAAAAATTCATGGGCTGTAGAAGGGTCATACCCTCTAATCTTCCCATTTTGTTACTGTCCATGAATTTTTTGAATTTTTATACTCATCCAATTTTTGTGAAATTTAGCCTTTTGGAATCGTTGTGAAATTTTACACATCATATAAAATCACTAAAATTTTCTGAGGTTGGTGGTAATACTGAAAGGTCTAAAATATCCATGGGTATCATTTCTTGACTTTGACACCAGAACAAGTAAAAATTCAAAACAATTATCAAACAAATTCCTAAAATCTTACAAAAATCTTTTCTGGAATCCTTGTTTGGTTTTACATAAGGTAGTGGTGTTGGTTGCATTGTTTGGACCACTACTTATTTAGAAAGCCTAAAAAGAATTCATTGGTAGTAATTTTCTATATTAGGGTTCAAATCAAATTAGGGTTTCTTTCTTGCTTTTTAGTCCCACAACATAAAGGAAATATATCATCACCAATACAACTTGTTTTTCCTTTGATTGTTGAGTTTTAAACTTATTTGAACATTTAAAAAGAAAAATCCTAAAACACATTCAATTAAATTGAATCCTAAAAGACAAAAATACAAAAAAAAATTGTGTGACAACTTGATTTACATTGGAACCACTTTCCAATTCTTGCACACACACAAAAAATTGTAATAACAGGGCAATAACCCAAATTAATGCCCTCTACATTCCATGTGCACTATACTATCCTAGACCTAACTAAAATCTATAGCAACTTGACCCCAATGCTTCATCAACTTAGGCTTGCTATATAGGTCTTAAGTTTTCTTTAGTTAATACCAATTCTGTCATCTATATCTAATGTTCAGGCTGAGGGGCCATGTCAAACAACCAGGTGCGGCTTTGTACAAGCACCTGAGGTTTTCCCTGGGAAACGTTTGGGCCCAAACCTCCCCTTAAGAACCATGGTTAGATTTGTTGACAAAAAAGGTATTCGCTATTGATTACTTATTTCCTACATAGACCAAGTCTTAGGTTTATTGTTAGGGAGTTGCACTTAAGTTAGGTCTAGCTTTGATTGTTTGAATTGTACACTTTCTCTCATCTATTTCTCTTCTCCTCCCCTCCAATTTTTCCAAAACAGTGCATGCACGGGCGATGGTCTGAAAAACCACACCTTGAGGGACCATCTGATTTCGACCCCTGTAGTAGAAAATCATTGTTTTCCTCTCCCTCCTCTTCTAAAAAAATGGAAAACCCAGGAAGCTGACAAAAAAATTCCACTTCCACTTCTAACCCATCAACCGACCCACAAGCTAACTTCACCCTCCCTCACCTCCCTAATTTGGAGCAACTGGAAATTCCAGTAGGGCCAGGTGGCCCTCCAATTATAACTCAAAATCCAAATCCCTTTGCCTTAATGGTTGACCATTTGGTTCGAATACAACAAAATCAAGAAGATTTAGCTAGGACTGTCACGAACCTAGCTAACCAAGGGCAAAATCCACCACGCTGCCAACAGCCTGTCGTTCCTCTTAAGGATTTCTATGATCATTCCAATTAGAGGAAAGTCTAGGGGTGGTCATACCACAAGGGGATTTTGAGATCAAACCAGCCATTCTAAACCTTATCAAACATTTTCATGGTCTTCCAAGAGAGCACCCTTTTTGTCATCTCGAGGAATTAACTGTCCTTGCTCAAACCACTCGTTCCCGCAATGTGCAAGAAGACATGTGGTTAATGAGACTTTTTCCTCTCTCTTAAAGACAAAGCATCTCATTGGTTTAGAGCAGTTGGGCGCCCTATTACCACCTGGCCCCTATTAAAAAGTGCTTTTCTCAAAAAAAATTTTCTGATCGATCGAATGAATGCATTAAGAATATCCATAATGACCTTTCAACAAAAAATTGGTGAACCCCTCCACGAAGCCTGGGAAAGATTTCAAGAACTTCTAAGAAGTTGTCCCCACCGTGAAATTCCACAATGGCAGTTAGTGTAGATCTTCTATCATGGATTAGAAGATCAATTGAAATGATTTATGGATGCCTCATGTGGGGGCAATTTCCTTAACAAGATGCCAAAAGTGCCTATCTCCTCTTTGAAGAAATGAGTGAAAACTCATTTAATATGACTTCAATGGACACTTTTGGTAGAACACAAAACCCCAGACATGGAGTCCATGAAATTGACTCCAAATCCACCTCTGTTCCAGTCACTCAAGATGATCTATATATGTTAGCTCAACGACTGGATCAGATGCAAATTCACCAAAAGAAAATGAAAGAAAAGCTCACAAATAAACAAGCTCCACACGTTAACTCTCCACACACTAACCCTCCACAACTTCTCCAAAGAGAAAATCTGCACAACATTGATGCCACATCTGCTGGTCAGCAATTTCCAGCTGATTTCCCTCAAGATTTGACTGGGAACTTTGATCAAAATATTTTTTATCCCACCACAGAAAATATTTATGCTCTCCAGGAGCAATTTAGAAACCCCTCCAACACTTTCAATCAAAACTAGAGGACTAACCCGAATCACTCCTGGAAAAACCCGAAACTGATTCCTTTTCCCAAACAAAACTATTTTGGGAATTATGGGCAACTTGTGTATCAACTTGGACCATCCTAGGATGATATTAATAATCAGGTCATGAAAACTCTGCAAGGAATGCTGACTCAAATGACAGAAGTAACTCGCATGATTTTCAACTTGCAACACCAAGTTAAGGTTACTCTCGATCATCAACCTATTGGGAATTTACCTTCCCAACCCATGCCCAACCCAAATAATCAAAGGAATTAGTTCCACGGTGGATATCCTAGTCAACCCATTCAACCAGCACCTCAGCATCCACCAGGTTTCAATAGTAGTCAGGCTTTCCATCCTCATCCTAGAAACAACCAAACTACAAATGCAGTTACTTTGAGGAATGGGAAAACCACTCACAATCCCCTACCTATTAAAGAAACCCGCTTTAATGAAACACAAATTAACTCTTCCCCATCTCCCTCTCCTATTGTTCAGCAACCAATTAATGCAAAACAGGGAAACCCTGCTCCATTTCCATAAGCCCTCCACTGTTCAACAAATAAGAAAAAAAAGAAATCCAAGCCCACTGAGAAGGAATTAATGGATTTATTTAGCCAAGTTGAAATTGATATCCCTTTCCTAGATGCCATAAAATAATTCCCTGCCTATGCAAATTCCTAAAAGATTTGTGTACTCTGAAAAGGCAGCCCTGAAATTTAGGAAAGGTGATCCTTCCTGAGAAAGTTAGCTCAGTTGTGCAGAGTCGACTGCCTCTCAAGAGAAAAGATCCCGGCACAACCCTAATTCAAGTTATCATTAATGATACCTCTTTTGATCGTGCTTTGTTGGATCTTAGTGCCTCAATTAATCTTATCCCCGCAATTGTTTTGGAGGAATTTAAGATTGGTGAATTAAAGCCTGTTGAGGTTACCCTCCAATTAGCTGACCGATCTACAATTAAACCAAGGGGAATTGTTGAGGTTGTTCTTGTCCGGGTCAAAAATTGTCTATTTGCAGTAGACTTTTTAGTCCTAGACATAGAGGTACCGAAAGCAATAAACTTTGCCCCCATTATTCTTGGAAGACCATTCTTAGCCACCGCTCGCGCAAATATTGATTGTGATTCTGGAAAGATGAAGATCATGTGTGACGGTGAATCTATAACCCTAGACATTTTCCAAGCTTCTAGGTAGTTCCAAGAACCAGATTTCTTTGATGATTCGGATTCAGAAATAGAAAATATTGTGGAGGAAACTTTGCAAATTTCCCATTTAGGTTCCTGTATTGCCATTAATACGATTCCTGAACAATCCACTTCTTCCCACCCTTCCACCCTAACCACACATTCAGCTAACTCTCCAGCTGACCCTTTCACTCTCACCGCACCACTAACCCACAAAGCAGAAATTCTTTCTTAGCTGGGCCTACAATTGGAATTAAAACCTTTGCCCAACTCCTTTAAATATGTCTTCCTAAGTCCTAATCAAACACTGGCCCTAATTATAAGTTACAGACTTATTGGGGCACAAGAGCATAAACTTCTCTAGGTTTTGAGTAAATATCAAAATGCTATTGGCTGGACCCTTTCTAATCTTAAGGGTATTCATCCGTCCTGTTGTACACATCGTATATATTTAGAGGACGATTCTCGCCCCTCCCGCCAACCACAAAGGCACTTGAACCCTATTATGTAGTAGGTGGTAAAAAAGGAGATTATTAAGTGGCTGGATGCTGATATCATCTACCCCATTTCTGACAGCTCCTGGGTTAGTCCAACACAAGTTGTGCCCAAAAAGGCTGGACTAACAATTGTCACTAATGATAATGGGGAGAATGTAGCCACTCGAATCGCCTCTTCTTGGCGCATGTGTATTGATTACAGAAAATTAAACACCGCCACCAAGAAGGACCATTTCCACTCCCCTTTATTGATCAAATATTGGAGCGGTTAGCCAGATGGGATTTTTACTATTTTCTGGGTGTTATTCCAGCTATAATCAGGTAGGGGTTCATCCAGAGGACCAGGACAAAATAACTTTCACCTGCCCCTTCGGAACCTTTGCTTTTCGAAGGATGCCCTTCGGTCTTTTCAACGCACCTGCGACTTTTCAAAGGTGTATGCTTGCAATATTTTCAGACCTAGTAGGTGAATGCTTAGAAGTCTTTATGGATGACTTCTTTGTTTTTGGAGATTCCTTTGACCATTGTCTCAAAAATCTTGAAAGAACTCTCCAAAAATGCATAGAAGTCAATCTAGACCTCAGTTGGGAAAAAAGGTCCAGGAAGGTATTGTCTTGGGCCATGTTATTTCAAAACAAGGAATCGCGGTAGATAAAGCAAAATAGATGCTATATCTAAGCTCCCACCCCCCACTACTGTCAAACAGATCAGATCCTTTTTGGGTCACGTGGGTTTCTACGGTCGATTTATACAAAATTTTTCCTAAATCTCCAAACCCTTAAGTCAGCTACTCACTAAAGACCAACCATTTAATTTTAATGATAAGTGTCTGGAGAGTATTTTTGAGGTTGAAGAAAGAGGTTACTGAGGCACCAATTTTGCAGGGACCTGATTGGAATATTCCCTTTGAATTAATGGCAAATGCCTCAGATTTTGCTGTAAGGGCCGTTCTAGGGCAAAGAATTGGCAAGAAGCCCGTTGTGATCTATTATGCTAGCAAAACTCTTGATAATGCACAACGGAATTACATGGTTATTGAAAAGGAACTTCTTGCCATTGTATTTGCCTTAGAAAAATTTAGATCTTATCTTTTGGGGTCACATGTCACTGTATATACTGACTACTCAGCAATTAAATATTTACTGACAAAGAAAGATGCGAAACCCCGCCTTATCCGGTGGATTCTGCTGCTCCAAGAATTTGACCTGGAAATGAAGGATAAGGCGGGATTGCATAATGTAGTGGCCGACCATCTCTCTCATCTTATGAAGAATGACATAATGACCCCACCTGATCAGTTCCCCGATTAAAGCATTTTAGCTGCTACAACCCTCCCTTGATTTGCGCCCATCGCAAACTATTTAGCAATTGAACAAATCTCCGCTGATTAGCCAAAAACAAAATAGGATAAGTTCTTTACTGATATTAAATACTAATTTTGGGAGGAGCCTGACCTTTTCTGCATTTGTGCCGATCAGGTCATTCGACGATGTGTACCCGATTCTGAAATCCATGATATTTTGACACATTGTCACTCAATGGCCTGTGGCAGACATTTTTTGGGGAAGAAAACTGCAGCTAAAATCCTTAATGCGGGATTTTATTAACCCAGCTTGCACAATGATGCTCATGACTTTGTTTGGTCCTGTGTGCATTGCCATAGCATCGGAAACATAACTCGGAAGGATATGATGCCCCTTAATCCTATTTTAGAGGTTGAAATTTTTGATGTTTGGGGCATCGACTTCATGGGACCGTTCATCAACTCTGGTGGGTATTTATATATACTAGTCACAGTCGACTATGTTTCAAAATAGATAGAAGCAATACCCACCCACACTAGTGATCACCGTGTGGTTGTCGAATTTCTGAAGAATAATATTTTCTCAAGATTCGTCATTCCAAAGGCCATTATCAGTGAGGAGGCTCACATTTCACTCACTCACAATTCCATCACCTTCTTTCTAAATACGGGGTTAATCATAAAATTTTCACACCTTATCACCCCTAAACAAATGGCCAGGCTGAAGTCTTTAATCGGGAAATTAAAAATATTTTACAAATGACGGTTAGGCCCGACTATAAATATTGGTCCACCAAATTGGACGACGCTTTATGGGCCTACCGTACCGCTTTTAAAACTCAGCTCGGCATGTCTCCCTTCCGTCTGATTTTTGGGAAGGCAAGCTATCTCCCGGTAGAACTAGAACATAGGGATTTTTGGGCAATAAAACAACTCAATATGGATTTATCTGATGCCGGTATCCATAGAAAATTACAATTAACTGAATTGGAAGAATTACGTAATTTTTCCTATGGAAACGCGAGGATTTATAATGACTGAACAAAGAAATTTCACGATAAATATATTGTTCGGAAACACTTTGACGTTAATCAACGCGTTTGGCTTTTTGATGCGAGATTATGTCTTTTTCCTGGAAAATTAAAATCTAAATGGATCGGCCCCTTTATTCTCCATAAAACATATCCATACAGCGCTGTTGATCTTTTTGATCCAAAAAATAATTCAACATTTCAAGTCAACGGCCAACGTTTAAAGCCCTATTTTGATCATACGCCTAATCTTCCGTCTGAATCTTTTGATTTCACTAAGCCAGCAACCTTTGATCACTAATGCACACTACACTCGGCTGAATGACGTAAAAGATAGTACTGGATGGGAGGTAACCCATCATTTCTTTTTCTGCTTTCCTTTTTCCTTCTTTTTTCAGGTTTTGACCATCCTAAAATCGACTGCCCTTCACTAAGGTGATCTCTTTTCCCTCCTAATGCATGAGGACATTGCATATCTTAAGCATGGGGGGGTGTCTTTAAAATTTGATGATCAATTTAGGATTTTCAAAACCTAAAAACATGCATTTTTCTTTAGTTTATTTCCTGCTTACATACCCAAAAAAAATAAAAATGTTGAAAACTTTTTGAGGAAAAATTTTGAAATCGGGACTAAGGTCGAAAAACTCACTTTTGGTACAATGGGATTTAATCTTTAACACACTACGGATGAGGATGTAGATCTGATCATTAGAATTTTAGGGTCTATTTTAGACTAGATCAGATATCCTTCTCAAAAAATTCCACCTGAACTCATGATAGTTCAGGTGACTTGATCCTATTTTGTAATGTGGAAAGTATTTGGCTTAGTTTCTGATTCAAAAACTTGCATGTCTTGAGAAATTTCTTGTGTCAATTTTCACACAGAAGCCAACACTTAAAAACAACTAAAAATTAGAAAACTCCCTTATTTGGACTTACTAAAAGTCTGAAGTAGATCATTGGTTTGAGTTCCCACCGCCGAGTAGGAGGAAAATGCCTCCTTTGAGGATGCGATAACAACATGTTACCGCCTCAGCGCTACTCTATATCTATATTTCATATCTTTAGACAGAGCATTAAAGTGCATTTTAGTAGCTCAATTGTCTTAGACGGTGCTTTACCTATAGTGTTGGAGCAAGAGCGTGAGTTTGCTTGGAGTGCCCTTTTATACCGCATTGTGTTTTGGGGTTGTGAGCTCCTGGGTGGTGTCATTGACAGTGCCATCCCAAAGTACTGGCGCCAGAGCCCCCTCAAGGATTGGTAATGGGAATGATGATCCCGACACATCTGTTGTAAGACTAAGCTAAAAATAAGCATGGGGGAGAGAAAAATAATAAATAAATAAACATGCCTGATAAATGTTAGCTTTTCACAAGCACAGATACAAGGTTTTAAAGGATTTTGCAAGCTGTGAATTAGATTCATGAGCCAGAAAAATCCTAAAAGAAAAAATTTCAAGTCATCTGAATTAACAAGGGGTTAATTTACGAATTTTCTAGAGGATATATTGATCCCATTTTGTCTAATGGTTGGATCCAAAAAATAAATCCCGATGTCTATCCTTAACAAATCCCATGCCTCCTATGTTTAGATCAACTAAGGTCCTTTAATATTTTTCTCCTCAAAAGTAAAAAAAAATTAGATTTCCCAAAAATTTCATTTTCTAAAAAATAAAAGTTTTGCTAAGAGACTAGCAAAATATAAGCATGGGGGTGTGATAAATGGAAGTTTATCATCATTCTTATGTATCAAAACAAATCTAGCTCTTAGGATTTTTCTCCGCAAACGGGTTTTTGGGTTGCATTTAGGCATTAACTAGGATAGTCATGAGTTGCATTTTTTCTTATTGTTTTAATGTGTTTTTGTGAGTGTTAGGGATGAACAGGTATACAGATCCCTAAAATCATAGCACTCAAGAAGGCAAATGGTGAAGGAGGAGCTCAAACTAGTTGGAACTCAGCTTGATCCAGCTCACCACAGTTGGAATCTTGCTCACTTGGACTAGGGTTAGCTCATCCTAACCCCATTTAGCTAATCTCAGCTGAATGGTAGCTCAAGAGAGCTCATCTTAGCACACCCTAGCTCAGGTCAGCTCAGATCCAGCTCAACTTTGTTGAGTCTAGCTCATCTCAGCTACCACTAGTCCACAGGGAGCTCTAACTAGCTTAGTTGAGTTCACTAGAGTTCATCCCAGCTCAGATCCAACTACATCCAGCTCCACTCAACTCCAGCTAGCTGAAGAAGAACTCATCCCAGCTCAGGAAGCTCAAGTCTAGCTCTCGAGGATTCAGCTTAGCTCAACTTGGTTGAGCTAAGCAACCTTAGCTGTCTCAACTAGCTCAATCCTCCTCGGGAGCAACAGACCCAGCTCACCTCAACTCCATTCAATAGAAGCCAGCTCACTTTAGCTTGGCTTAGTAGTTAGCAAAGAACTAGCAAGCTAAGCCAGCTAGAGTAGCCCCATGTTGACCTCTTCAGTAGCTGCCAGCTCCACTTCACCACCAGATTCTTCAGATCCAGCTCCTCCCCCCAAACCCTAGCTCCAACACCTCCTCCTCTACTCCACCATTAGCTAAGCTAGCTTAGCTTAGCTTAGCTATGCTCCAGCTCCCTTGGCTTTTACCACCTAACAACTCCACCAACTAGATCCACCTAAGCTCCACATAAGCTAACCCTACTTCCACCTCACCTTGGCACCAACCTAGCCTACCCACTACCTCCAAAAGACACCCTAAAGTGGCACCAAAACCACCCTAACTACCTCCTTGTTGGCACCACTTTTTCCCTCCAAAAACCCCCTTCATCTCCACCACACATCTTCCCTTAAACCCATCTCCACCATCCACATAATCCCCCCTTCTAGAAGCCTAGAAGTTGGTGCCAACCCATGGCATCTCTCCATGGTTGGGAACACCTTTAGGTGTCCCTTGGCCAACCATAAGTACCCCCCTTACACCCCTTAGGTGGCGCCAACCAGCCTTAACCCTAGGATCACCTAACCACCTCCATCCTCCCATCTTAGCCCTCAATTTCAAGAGTCACCTTAACCCCTCATCCTACCCTATAAAAAGACCACTACCCACCACCATTCAAACCATCCTTGGCTAGCAAATTTCCTCTAATACTCTACCTAGAGCCCACACCCAAGAGAGAAGAAGAAGAAGAAGATTAAGGGGATATTCTGTCCCTTTGGTGCCTTCCCCTCTTCCCTTCTCTCTTAAGTCCACGCCAGCCAAAGGAGGAGCCAGGTAAGGAAGACCTTTAGAAGATGTCTTGAAGGTGGTCCACGCCACCTTGGAGGAGAATTTGAGGGTGGTGCACACCCACCCTTGGAGGAGGTCATGAAGGTGGAGAGCATCCACCTTGGAGAAGCTTTCAAGGAAGGAGAAGAAGGAGGCCCTCTTTTCAAGCCAAGGAGCAACTAGGCTTGGAGCAAGGAGACTCCCTTCTTCACCAGATTCTACAAGAGGATTTGTGTTTCTTGTTTTGCTTTTATATTTTACTTTTCTAGTAGAAGCATTCCTCTACTTTTCATTGTAAGGGAACACAAATTCTGCTTAATTAAATTGCCTTCTTTTTAATTTCTTGTTGCAATTATTGCTTTTGTTCTAGCACTTGTTCTACTTCCATTCCCTAATTACTCTAGGCCTCCACTTGCCTAGCTTGAGCTTAGGTAGTGAACATTTTCATCTCTTAAGTTTTATCTTAACCATTTTAGGTGTTAGCACTTTTTCGTCACAATTCGCACTTTGCCCTTATTACTTCAAAACAAAAATATATATATATATATTTAAAATACCAAAAAGAAAGTTGAGATTTATTTTTTTAAACAAGAGAGTTGATTTGCAAGCAACCCGCATCCTTGGACGACCTTAGATACTCCCATATCTAGGAATATAAATTTAAAAGCGTATGCGGATTAGTGTGTTACAATGACATTAAAAACCCTAATTACAAATCACGCTAAATTTCGCATCACTACCCAAGTAATTCTTGGGGTGTGTGAGTTTCTGATTTAGAGGTACACTCACCTCGTATTTGCCTTAGTCATCCAATTGATTTGGGTGTCCTGATTGGGTCTAATTTATATCCAGCCCCTCTCGCCTTTTCTATATACGCACAAAAGGAGGTCCTTAGGATTCACCTTAAGGCCTCAATTAGAGCTTAATCCAATTCGGGGTCAATTCTCGATTGATTTGTGTGCTATCTAATCCAACTAGCTTTTCTTCT
This sequence comes from Thalassia testudinum, assembly GCA_037157565.1. Lineage (NCBI taxonomy): Eukaryota > Viridiplantae > Streptophyta > Magnoliopsida > Alismatales > Hydrocharitaceae > Thalassia > Thalassia testudinum. The sequence goes on from JAZHRO010000014.1 coordinate 38,539,519, forward strand.
AATCATTTTCACTCTGAACTTGAATCTAATCTTGATCCATTACCTTACCTGATTCAGTTACTGGGAAATCAACCTAAAATCTAAGAGAATGGCCACTAGTCTTGAATCCTATATGAGCATGAAAGATAGAATGATTGAGGATGCTCTTAGGTGTAATGAAGAATTTTACAGAACCTCGATCCCAGTCAATACAGTTCAGGTTAGTGAGCGAAAAAAGACAAACCTCATTATGGACCACATCCATATGATTGCAGCACAACTAGCAGGTGGTTCAATTCGGGAAACCCTCTTAGAACAAATTATTTTAGTGAGAAAATTGCACAGGAATGATGGTTTACAATACTTGTCAAATCCAATACTTTGGGAAAAATTCCAGGATATCATTTCACAACGTGGGGATCTGTTGGATTGGCTGGAAGAATTGATCATTGAAAGATACCCAAAACCCCACCCAGAAATTGATTATGAATCTTGGGATAATTTTGAGGATCAATTTGATTTTCCCAAATCCAAGTACTAGAATGGAGGTTTCCATACTGAATCTCCAACCCAAGTAGAACTAGATGATGATTTTATGCAAAATGAATTACCTGATATAGAAAATCAACTTTTGGGTTGGGAAGATTCTGTCATAGGTGTTCTTAATACTGAACCAACAGCCGAAATTCCTGAAGCTGCTTCAATAATGGTAGAATTTAAAAACACCTATGATAAGTTTAATTCTGAAGTCTTCGAGGATGTTACTTCTGTACCTTATCTTGGTAAGGTTTTCCTCGAGAACAATTCTAACATCCCAATTAATCCGAGTTTAGAAATGGATTCTAGTAACCAAACTCCTATTTTTGACCTAGAATCTGAATCCGAACCTATTTAGGATGATTATAAGGCTCACTTGGATGAGGATATGACCTCAAATTCACAATATTATGATCTTCATGAGCCTATTTTTGATGATGAACCCACTCCAGATTCCTCAAAAGAGCATATTGATCTATTTGAATCGAAACAAACTTATGACACTAACCTTAAGGAATCTGAAGAGCCAGGATTAGATTTTGTCTTTCCTAGATATTCTGAACCAGTGCCTGTGCCTAGTAAGGATATCCCTAGTAACATGGAACCGGAATCTAGGTTAGAACAATCTCAGGTTGATAACTTGGTGAGTCTTGATTCTTCTTATGGTGGTAATCTCAATTTTGATTCAAGTTCAGAAAATTATTTTGGATTCTCCCTTGCTAATGAGTTTGAACCTTATTTTGATTTAGGGCAATCCTTCTTTCTAGAAGGTTGTACCCCAATCTATGACCTCGATGTCTATGACCCATTCTTTAATTCTGATTCTGAGGTCATTGATTTTGAGCTTAAAGCAATTGCACCACATGATCAGGGGCCCACTCAGGAGGAGTTGCTTAAGATTCTCAGCAACCAGTCTCCACCACATGAGTCCACCGGAATCCATTTGCATCCTGAATCACCTCATTCTGATCCGGTTGGACCTGATTCTCCACCTCAATTTGACAATAAGTGAGACATTGATCAAACTGATAGTCAACTACTAATTTCTGCTGATCCCATAAGGAGGGATCCTATACTTTTCACTAATCCATTATCATTTGAGGACCCCTACTCTACACTGGCTGAGCCTATGCAGCCAAACCCATGCTTTTCAATTCTATATCTTTTTGAGTCGGATTTCATCTGGTGGGCTTCACATCTATTGATCTGCATTTTCCAACCCACCAGACTTACTGGGTTTGGTTTGCACAATCAACCAGTTGACTTAAACAAACACCTATTTGGCCCGACCAGGTTAATCATCAAGGTGCTTATTTTACAAAACTTTTGCACCTTGATCACTCCTTCCCCTTAACCATTTTCTGCTCGGCTGAAGGCTTTAAATTTAGCGCTTAACGGGAGGCAACCCATAAAAAAAAAAGTAATAAAAAATAAAAAGTAAAAAATCTCAAGAACCCTTCTAATCATCTTTGAAGTTATTTGCAAAATGACTCAACTTTGATCACTTTTCCATCTAGAACATCCTCACCACCTCTAATTCTCATGATTTGGAGCTTAAAATCGTTCACAACAACCATTTTCGACCCACTCCACCCACCCTTGTTCTAAAGAAGTGATTTGATTTTAAATTACCTAACCCATCCTACCTTGCAATGAGGACATTGTAAGAATTAGGCATGGGGGGGTGTCATAGAAAGTGAGTAAAAATTTTTGAAACAAATTCTTGATGAAAGGTTCTCAAAAAATAAAAATAAATGGAGGAAAACTGAGGAGAAATATTTTAAAAGGCGAAGAAAGGGAAAAAAATGTGCTAAATTGAATAATTTGTTAAGATAGGTCAAAATTAAAGTCTTTGTGCTCTAGTAGTATCAGGACACCCAAATCCTCGATCTTAGATTTTTTGGGAAGAAAATGCTTACTTAAGCATGGTTTAAGTTACCCTATATAGCAAAGTCAGAAAATCTAATTTCTTGGACTAAGGGGCATAAGTGTTTAAACTGGTCTCTTTGTCACTTTTGGTCTAGGAGTTTGATGAATCGGGATACAACTTCACATGCATGGATTGAGTTTTAGGTCTCGAGTAAAAGGTTAATAAAACATTGGACTTAGGTAGAGTTAGAAAATAACTCTTTTATAGTAACCAGCCCACAAAGGATGGAGAGCCACTTCCTTAAGAAGGTGCATGCTTTAATTTTTGTTTTGGTGGGGCTTGTATACATAAGTCTTAGTAAACAGTATACCTGTCCTGACCACCCCAAAAGGCACACAAATGCCTCACACACTTGCACCACAAAAAAAAAAGAAAGAAAACTAGAAAAAAGAAAATATATATGGTGCTAGATTTTTTATTTTCTTTTATGGGGAGATATACCTTGAGGTTGACCCCGTTAGAACCTAGAAAGCTGCCTAATTCATGTGGGACTAGTCGACTGAGTCCAACAGGTTCTTAATTTGATACTTAGGACCTTTAACTCAATTCACCTTCACTACACATGTTCCAACCCTAATAACGAAACTGAGATCAACCTGAACTATGTGCCCTATGTTTAAAAATCAAGAGTCAGGTTAAATTAAAATAGGGAGCTGTTAGATTTGAGTGTTTTGAGGAAGTGAGTTGTCTAAAGTACTATGCATAAGAGCACTATTTTCTATATTAGAATATGACCAGGATTAATAAATTAAATTTATTTCAAATTGAGTTGAATGCAAAAATGCCCTTTAAGCTAAAAATCTATACTAAACTTTGAAAATTTTCTAACGGATTAGCAAATGGTAGGCATGGGGGTATGACGGAAACACCATCAGCCTTCATAACTAGTTTAATTTGGCTAAGTTCTAATGTTAAATTCACTTTATTAATAAACAAAAGGGTATAACTTAAAGACATGAAGAAGTGGGAGGAATGACATTGAAATCAGTTAATTCTGCTATTTTAATAGATTAATACAAATGCAGATTAACTAATGGGTAAACTACACGAAATTGAAGGTTATATGAACTCAAATTCTGAATAAGTGGCTTGCATTAACTGATTAAGGGTTTCTATTAAGATTGGCTAAATCTCAAATAAAAATCCTAATTTCAGCCTTACTTAAATTAACTGGGTTTAAAAGTAATATAAACCTTCTGAAAATCATGAAAAAATATTTCATAAGGTTTGGATCAATAAATTTGACAAGCAGAACCCAATTTGACCTACATCAATGACCAAGGTTAACAATTAATGCATTTTGGGTTAATTTGTAAATTGACCAAGTAAATGTCATCAAAATCCAAAATTGAAGTCACCATTATATTTCTTGGGTCTAAATTAGGTTACCCTAAAAGTTTGGGACTATTTGGACCCCATCCCTACCTACTTTGCACATTAGTCCTTAACTTTTGAATTCATTGTAATTTGGCCCAAATGTTCTTACTTTTTGGTCCAAATTTATTTCTTTTCGGTCCGTTGCTGCCATCATGATGACGTCAGTACCTTCTTCCTCCTTTGCGAGCAGCTTGCACACAGTAGCTCCTTCGCGCGGATTTCATGGATGAAATCCCATCGATTCTCTCGGTGAAATTGCACGTAACCGGGCATAATCACTCCTCGATCATCATCGAGCATTGTGTCGATCCATCTAGCTGTTGATACCATCTATGGCAGTTGAAATCCTCGTCCACATACCTCACCAGAATCCCCTCGATACTGCCTTTTCAAGGCCATGATTTGTTCTCAATCAAGCGAGCAAGTCACTTATAAAGCTTTCCTGAGAAGCACTGATCAAGGCAGTGGAGATTGGATCGTGAACCCTGCTCTTCTCCTTCGCTGCGACCATCTTCGTCTCTGACTTTGGCAGCTTATCTTACCCCCTCCTCAAAGCACGCTCTTTCCAAGAGCATTGCGCCAACTCCCTCTCCTCCGTCCAGTCCTAGCCTGCTAACGCAGGAACTCCGAGTCCACTTCATCCTGCCGTCTTCTTCCTTAGATCCTCCGTCTTCCTTGCGATCGGTGGACCAAAATTGATCATTTCTCTACTTGTCATCCACCTATAGGTAATTCTTTCCACTCTTCCACCCTCGTAGTGTAATTTATGGTAGTTGAGTTTAGGAATTAGCATATATTTCTCCTCTTATCCCATTTTCTCCCCCACAACCGATGAGGGCTCTGGCAAGGACTTCTTCGGTCTCCTCACATCAACACCAGCTCACAACCACCCCACGACCCCTGCCACACCACGAGGAGCAAAGCCCCTCAACATATTGAGGGGTTCGACGCCACCAACTCTCCACCCAATGCCCCTTGCCGCCGCCATCTTCATCGAGTATGCCGGCCCTCCTAAGGCTTCGTCACAGCTAATCGCCATTGCCACAATCTTTAGTAAATAACAGCGAAGCTCCTCGTCACTTTGGTGTGGAGTATCGACGCTGTAACGACCCGGTTCCCGAGTCCCTACGAGACACGAGAACCGGACCGACTCGACTAATCCCAAGACCTAGTCGTCCAACGAGGAAGTAACCAAAAGAGCAGTAAAATAAACCACATTCAGCATGAATATAACTAACAGTAAGGAAGTACAGCAGTAAGGAAAGAAACTACTACAGTAGATACCACCACAACAGTAGAACAACATTTATCATATAACAAGAACTGCAGGTAAAGAAAGTACAACGGAAACAAAAACTACTCACTAGAACAGAAACAAAAGAGGTACAAAAGACTGTGGTAAACTCTACTGGACCCTACTCGGCCCAGCGTCCTCTGCAGCCGCCGACCCTGGCTGCTCAACACCTGGTCCTGAAAAAGGTAACGAGTGTAACACGTCAGCAAAACGCTGAGTAGAGTGGCAAACAAACTAAAGGCAACAGTAGAGTGTACAGTAGTTGTTATGTTCTATTACTTCCTTTATTTACATCTTTCAATTTTCTCACTATTTCATTTATTTCTCAGATCCTTTACTTGATCTCGAATGTCCTCGTGGGAACGATCTTGATTGCAGTCTTTTCCAAAAGTAGAAGTAGCACGTGGTGCTCTCCTGGCCGGGAGAGTCCCCCGTGGTGATCCTACCCTCAGTCAACCACCCCAAGGTCACTGACAGACGTAACGGTGACTACGGCACGTGCGATAAACACACAGGTAGCTAGCCCGCACTGGCACGCGGTCAGTCATTTCCGTTAACGGGTGCGCCCAAAGCACAGCACGGAACCAGGGTAGAGCCCTCTCAGTAACAGGGGTCCAACCCCTCCACAGTAACCAAATCGGGGCCTTGCCCCTCCACAGTCCGCGCACCCTCGCCTGACTACCCTGGTTTGCCCTAGTGGGCCTAACAAGTCGGTGAAGGAGGCTAGCAGAACCCCGGGGCTCGTGGGGTAGCTAGTACTCTCCTAACACTAGTAGCTCTCCTCGGTACTACGTACACGAGGGCCAACAAGTCGGTACAGAGCGGCCAATCCTAACCCCGGGTCCCTGGGGTGGCTGGCCCCACTCTGCACTAAACAGGTACAGGTACTTCCCTTGGTACTGCGTACCCAAGAGACAGTACAAACTACATCTCAGTTCCATTCCTTTTTCTTTCCAGGAGTTCCACTCCTAATTCCCCGTAGGGTTCCAGCTCTTTATCTCAGAACATCATATGTTTCACTTTCCAGTTTCACGTTCTCACAATCCATGATCTCAATCATGTTTCTTTATTCATAACAGGCAGCTGTTAATTCAATTTACAGGCAGCTTTATATTCCTTTCCATTTTTCCAAGACTGCAGTATTATACATTCCACTAGTTTTTCCATCCTAGGGTTCATGCCACATCCTAGGATCTAGCATACAACTAGTTTTCCAGCCCTAGGATTCATGCATCACCTAGGAGCTATCATTCCATACATTTCTCATTCCTAGGATTCATGCAATGTCCTAGATTCTAGTTATGGTTCCATACTTTAACAGATTTTAATAATAAACTTAAGCCACTCTACCAGGTACAACGGGAGTAATGGGGCCGTGATCGGGAATCCCGCGTGCCTCCGCGACTCTCAAGACTACAACTGAACGAGGTCCTATCACAAGGATCAAACACAAGGAGTGTCTCAAAACAGTGTATAGCTACTGTAGACGGGTAGAGGAATTAATTCTGAAAAGAACGCAACTCGAATCGCGGAAAACGGAGCCCGAACGGGCCCTAAACGGGTCGAAAAAGATGATACTGTGCAAAATCAGACGTCTGGAACTTCTTCCAGACGTCTTAAACAGTGGATCAGAGAATTATCTGTTCAGTGTGGTTTCCCAGACGTTCAGAAGTCTGCGGGGACGGCTTTCCTAGCTCCCAGACGTCCGATGGTCACCCCGGACGTCTGGAGGTCACCCCCGCCGTCTGGTACAACTTCCAGACGTCTGATTCGCAAAGGATGGCGAATCAGCGAACCTGCGCACAGCCAACTCCCTCCCTTAGTACGGTCGGTCGACAGGAAGGAAGAAGAAAGCGGAATACACACCTTTCAGACGTCTGTATGAGCTACCAGATGTCGTCCTCGCCGTCTGCCTATCAACCCAGACGTCTGATTCTGGAAATTTTTCCAGAATCAGGGCGCTACTCGGCCTCCGCTCGCGACGCCGCCCCCGTCGCACCTCACGCGCCTGCTGCTCAGACTGCAGCAGGTCCCTCTCCGCGTCATTCCGCGCCCCCTGCGCCCTCCGCCGGCCGGCCAAGCCGCTCCGGCGAGCTCGCCCTCACAGCAGAGCTCCGCTCTCGCACACCGCACCTCCTCCGCGCTCACTGCGGCCGCCGCTGCCTCCCTCGCGCTCGCGCTCACGCTCACGCTCACTGGCTGAAGGAGGAGAAGGAGGAGACGGTAGATGGGAGGGGAGGCGTGCCCTTTTAAGGCCCCGCGGAGAGGAGAGAGAAGGATTCGCGGCAGGGGAATCCTGCAGCCGCAGGAGGGAAGAAGGCGAATATGCGGTCTGCGCGCTCAGGCACGCAGACGACTCGCGTGTGTCAAAAATAACGGATTTCCAGACGTCTGGAAACTATCCCAGACGTCTGGTCAGACGTCTGGACAACCCTTCAGACGTCTTAAAAGACGTCTGCGCCACACGCTCGTTACAGACGCCCTACGCACCTGATGACACTCGCGGTCAACCCATCTCCGGCAGCCCATCGCCGACCACATCCACACGTTGCAGCATCAATTGGCCAACTCCTCCACCCTCGGTGCACCACGCTGAACCTCATCGACACCTCGGCCTGAAGATATGAGCTCAGAACTGTGCCGCCTCCTTCCTCCATTAACGGCCTGCAGAAGCAAAAGAAGAAGGAAGAAGGAGAAGAAAGGAAGGACCAAATTGCAAAAGAAGGGACTGATTTGCAAATTTGTAGGGACCTAATTGCAACCTTCCAAGGACTTATATGTAAAGGTTCATCAATTACAAGAAATGAATTAAATGTCTTTATTGGTTGTTGATCTGATTTCTAAACATCAATGAGTTAACATTTATTTTCTGATTATCTTCAATTAAGCATTAATTCTTGCAATTATATTAGACTAGATTTAGCAATTAAAAAATCAAATCCTTTCAATCTAGTTCACAAGTTAAAATGAAATAGTGGTAATCACGCATTAAGTTTGCTCCTAGGGACGACCTTGGAATACTTTTATTTTGAGTTATATAAATTGTAAATGTTCATCTCGCTTTAATCAACTATACTATGACGCGTGTTTTTGAAAAACAATTGAAGCAACATAACAATCAACATTGGGTATGCGGCTGTTCTTGGAACTCGCATAAAAGTTCCACTCCAAAAGATGTAAAATATGATGAAAGGCAAATTTTTTGCGGACCCTTGGAAAGATAGACTTGAAGTAAGAAAAGTCGACAAGACGATCGACATGTGGGGAAAGCTTTGCGAGTATGGAGGAATGCTCACGGGCAACCTTAGTGATGAAAAACTGATCAAAACTATCATCACGAGAACTCGAAGTGGAGGCACGTGCACATTTTGGAGCCATTTCAGTTCAGAAAAACCATGTTGGTCAATCAATTAAGAAATATTGGTAGATCAAAAGTAGATTGGACAGACTTTTGAAAAATTGACTTTTGGTCATTCAACCAAGGAATTTGGTCAACTAAAAGTGAACAGACCGGACAAAAATGAGTTTTCCACGAGTAATAAGCTCACAAATACTATCAAAAATGGCATATAAACACAATATCACACAAGAATACCATATGATCAAGTCAGAGCACATCTATACTTAAGAGAAATCCAAAAGAAATAGATTTAATTCAAGTTTTAGAGTGTACCATAATCAATCAAAATGGTCAATCAAAGAGGGAGTCATGGTCGTCAAAGTCGATGAGCACGTCCGGTGAGGGAGGATGCACAGTGTGTGGCACGAGCACACGTCGAGGAGGACACACGGCCGATGAGATCATTGGTTGGCATCAACAGCAAGGTCGAGCATGGCATTGATGGCGATGTGACGTGGCTTATTCTCGCGACATGCGACGATGGTCGATGGTACTGGAGGTTGTTGATCAACCATGGTGGTTGGAGGAGAGAATGTGGGGTTGGAAGGGGAGTGTTTGATCGGTGGTGGAGAGAGGATGTGGGGACAAATGTGGGGTATAGTGGTAAAAATAGGTTATGTGGTAAAAATTAATGAGTTTTATACAAAGTTGGGTTAATAAAATAGGTAAATACATTTAGGGTTGGTAATCGAGTAGATTAGGTACAGTTGAGATGATTAAGGGTGAAATTAGAGGAGATTTGGATCGCAATCACAAAAAGCAAATCCACCCAATTTTGGTCAATCAAAACCATGGTTTGGTCGATCAAAATAGAAACTGATCGATCAATTAATTTCATTGGTCGATCAGGGTTCAAAAGTTTGGAGGGAAAATTCCCACCCAACTGGAATGTTCAATTAAATAACTAAGTTGATCAATCAAACTTCAAATTTTTTGAGGGAAAGTTCGTGCCAAAGATTTTGGTTGATCAATCAAGGTATATTGATCTATCAAACATTTTGGTCAATCAATTTGAAAATTTTAATCGATCAAAGGTTGAAAATAATGTAATCTAAATTATCAAGTGCTTAATCATAGAAATCCTTTGGGATTAATCTCGACATCGGCAATAGGGATCATAACTCCGAGGAGATCCCTGTAATTTGAAGGATCATAGAAATCCTTCAGAGATTTGCCTTCCCACTGGTTCATACTTTCAAACCAACCTTGCATTTGTTGTAGCTGGTCTAGCTTCCTTTGGATGAGTTCAACTTGGTTAGGAGGAGGTGGGGTGGTTGGTTATTGATACGAAAAATACATGATTTTATAAATGCAAATTTTTGTTGTTGTAACATGTAAGATTCAATGAACTTTTAAAATTTTATAAATCTAGATAGTGGGAGTATCTAGGGTCGTCCAAGGAGGCAACATTAGTTAAGAAATTGATATTGTCTCTCTTGCCAAGTCAAATCTTCTTTTTATATTTTTCGTTTTGCAATTCTTTTAGGGTTTTCGAAATCGAAGCAATGGAGATTCGAATTTAAAACTACGCCTTATTGAATAAAATGTAATCCTCCTTTCTAAGCTCACCCTAGGAAAGTGTGCCTAGGGTAATTAGAAAGGTGAAGTGCACTAAGCAAATAAGAAATACTTGAATTAGTAACACAAAAATTGAAAGGCAAAAATCTTTTTGTATTGTTGCTAAATAGAATAGAGTCACAAGTAAAGGAATGCTTATTACAAAATAAAGAAAATAGCTAATACAAAAAGAAAGATAGAAGAAGATAGAAATCCTACAAATGAACCTCAGAATAATCTTTGCTCCAAGCTCAGTAGCTCCCAAGCTTGAAGAAGATGCTCCCTTGCTCCTTTCCTAGATGGTGTAGTGCTCCAAAGTGCTCCTCTCTTTCTCCTGCAAGGATGGATGCCCACCACCCTAATCTCCTTCTTGCCTAGCATCCTCCTTTAGTTGTTCCTTAGATTTAGGCACAAGGAAGAGGGAAGAAGAAGATGCGTACCAAGGGGTCAAGGTAGCCTACTTGATCACCTCCCCTCCTCCTTCCTTAGCTGAATTTGTAGTGGATATAGGTAGAAAATATGGTAAGCCAAGGATGGTTCTAAGGTGATGGTTATGGGGGTATTATATGGAAGTGTAGGAGGGTGGTGGTTATGGTATTTTTGGAGGGAAATGAAAAGGTGTATGTTTTTGGAGGAAAATGAAGGGGTGCATGGATGTTTTGAAGGGAAAAATGGGAGGGAAATGAAGAGGTGCCTTTAGTGGTAGTTATGTGATTTTTGAAGGGAAAAAGGTGGCACCACTTTTGGTGGAGGTAAGTAGAGTAGGGAGCTAGGTGGAGCTAACTTAGCCAACTAGCATATGGTAGGAGCTAGGAGTAGCTAGGAGGAGCTGCTTTGAGATGGTCTAAGCCTGCATGGAGCTGCTTGAAGTTAATGAAGAGTTGCTTGTGAACTCAGCAACTATCTTAGCTAGCTAGTCCTTTGCTGGTAGCTAAGCTAAGTTGGGTTCAGCTAAATGGAGCTAAGGTGAGCTAGGGCTAGGTCCTAGAATGCATGAAATGCTAAATGCAACCCAATACCATAATGCAATGCAAAAAACCTATGAACTAAATGTGATTCTTAACCTAAGAATGATTGTAAACTGGTGTTTATCAGTTATCAGCCATCGAACTTGCTTGGCTAAAATTCAACCTCCTTCTCTGATGCTGTTCCAAGGGTCCATCCAGACGTGGGTTCAATGACCTCCTACCAAGCATACACAGGTAGGAAGTCGGAAAGATGATAGATAAGCCCTGCAACACAGTACAAGTTTGTCCTTAGGTTGGGCAGCCTATAGAACTATTGACTCCTAGAGTTCATCTCAAGATCAAGAGCAATTTGATTTACTACTATCTAGTTAATCCAACCAATTAAAAGGAGGAATTGGAGAGAAGGTTCTTCCCTTGGCTTTCACCTTAGGTTCCTTTGATACCCCCCAACTGCTATTGTTTGATGCAACTCCCCTAACTAGACATTAGATGGACTAGTAGGACCAAATTAATCACTATCAATCTTAGTCCAAACCTTGAAGAGCGAGTCCAATCCTTAAGGCCAACGTCTACTCATTTTTACATAGGCCTGGGATTGAGCATGCTCTTGGAATGTGATGGGCTATTAATGGGTTGTGCCCTTAATGATTGATTAATATGTGTATGTGTGTGTGCACAACCAAGAGGTTTTCAAGTAAGATTATTATAAAGATGGAGTGAATTTTAAGGTTCAAATCTTGCTTAAGTAGCTTTTAGGATTCAAACTTCAGATATTTTCAGACAGTATTTGTAGGCACCCCTATGAACACTGGTGTAAGTATTTTCCTTCAGAATCAGAAGAAAAATAGTGTAGTGCTTGGTTCAGACCTAAAGTTGAATTCAATAGGGAAACTACTTGATTTTTTCGTTTTAAATAAAGTGGTGCAGCCCAAGCAAGTCAATCAATTGGCCTTTTGCACCACTGGGTTAAGGCACATAGAAATATTTGGCCTATTATGATTTCTAATCACTTATGTGTGTTCAATTCAATTGTATCGGGTTCAAAGATCAAGGTGTAAGTACCTCTGTTTCGATGAAACAAAATTATGTTTTATTGGGAACTAATCTTTCAAAATCACGCTCGCACAAAACAAGTCAATTATACCCCGTGTGGATCAAAGTGAAGATTATCTTTAGTCAATGTAATTCTTTTATATTTCTTGAGTCTAGAATTACTGTAAAGAACCTCAGGATTAAAGACAAACCTTTCTAAATCGTAAAATAAGCATCTAGATAGTGTTGATCGACCAAAATATTAGAATTGATTGATCAAAATAAGAATATTGATCGACCAAATTAGCCTAATGGTCAAATCCAATTTTCCCGTAATTGATCGATCAACAATCGATTGACCAATTAAGTAAATTGATCGATCAAAATGAAAATTGATTGACCAATTAAGTAAATTGATCGACCAATTTGGTTCGGATGATTTTTCTCAACATTCCAAAAATGCTCCATTTTCACCTATAAATAGGGCTCCACAGCCCTCATTTCAAAACACACTTTCAAAGTGAAATCCATATAGAAGAAAAGCTCTCGTGCTTTCTTTCAAAGTGCTTCTAAGCTTCTATTTTCATGCTCTCCAAAGCACATCGATTCAAACCTATGCAAAAATCTGATTTACCTTTTCTTGAGGCTCCATTGAATTATATTATTTTATTTTACTTGTTGCTTTGATTATGGATTTCAAGCTATTGGGAGAAATCCATTGTTATTGTTTTTGTGCTTCTCTTCAGGTTAGCAAGAGAAGGGATCATTGTAAGAGGTTATGCCACCCTCATTCAAGTGGTACGATAGTGGATTGACTAGCCTTGACTAGTCAGGAAAATCCTAAGCTGAGAGGCTTAGGTAGTGGTTTTCACCCGGGAAGGGTTTCCACTATAAATCCTTGTGTATATTGTGGGATTATTTTTGTGTGCTAATCGGTAGGATTTTTCTCCTTTCAAAGATGATGCTTATCAGAAAAATACTGCATCATAGTATATAATGTGGTGGAAAAACCTTCGATCAAAGTTACTAAAATACTGAAATAATACCAAACTTCAGGTCGTATCACAGGGAGACATAGAACCAATAAGATCACCAATATCAATTCCACATAAAATCATGTTCAAAAAAAATAAATTGCCACTAATATCAACTCATCATGGGAGGAAAGAAAATAAAATGCATTAGCTAGTAAACCAATCCTCTAATATTGTCACAATAAACCAAGAAGAGAAGGGCCTCCAACAAATTTACCGTAATAGAATAATTAATACCAAGATCTCATTCTTTGACAAGGGCAATCAATGTAAATTTTAATTGAACCTTTACAGTAGAGAAATAGGGGACTTCGTTCCCCTCGTTGGCGTGTGGCGGGGGAAGCATGGTTGATGGTGCGAAGCTTGGAAAAGGTCGGCCGGAGCGAGACCTTCACAGCGGTGGTTGCGTCGCGTCACGAGATGGCCTGAGCCGGCTAGATGGAGGAGAGAAGCGGGGGCGGCAGTGGTTGTTGCTATTGCTCTTGCGTGCGTGGATGGAGGCGAGAAGTGATCGCTACGAGGAGTGCACGCTTTGCTGCTGGAGGGCACACGACTGTGGTTGCGAGGAGCGCACGCTCTGCTGCTGGAGGGCATGCGGCGGTTGCTGTGGGCAGAGGTGCAGCAAGGGAGGCATGCGCGGGCTGGAAGTGGGGCGGCTCTATGCGTAGGCGGAGGTGAGGGAGGGCGTGTGCTGAGCTGCTGGTGGGCACGCGCCTACTACCGTTGAGGTGCAACGCGCGTGGGTGGGCTGCTATGAGGGGCAGGCGTGTTTGGAGGGTGCTGTAGAAGGTGAAACGCGCAGAGGGTGCTGAAGGGAGGTGCCTGCGCTTGGTGATGGATGTGTGCGGGGATGGTTAATGAGAAGCTGATCATTGTCTCTAATTACCCCTAATTAACTGGCCTTCCTAGTTAATTAGCTAGAAATATGTAAATATATGGGTTAATTATTAAATAAGGGATAAATAGTAAATGACCTTAAAATAAGTTAAAAATGCTATATTATGATCCAATTAGTATTATTAATAATTTAATTAATAATTAGACTTGAAATATTATCAGTAATTTATCTAATTAATGTGATTAACTAGCTCAAGTATAATTTATACTATGTAATAACTTAAGTATCATTACTTAATTAAATAAATTAATCTAAAAAGATCAAAAATGTAAATTCATGGTCTAAATATAATAATTATCTTATTTATAATCATATATAAAAAGTTGAAAAAGATTTAAATTAAAATAAACCTTGAAAACCTTAGTTTACATTTTAGTCCTTATATTTTATTTTAATCGAGCCCTTATTCTTCATTTAGGTCCTCACCTTTCATTACGATTAAGTCCCTGAAACTTCTTCTTTCCTTCTTCAGCCTCCTCGACGGCTGACGATAGGAGGTGCTTCCACCATCTGAACACCGCACATCTGACGTCATTCCTTCTCCAAGCTCCTGGAGCTTGTGCTCACCATCTCCTTTTCATCCACCTGTCTGGATGAAGCTGTAATCCCATTTTAGGGTTGGAGATAACCTCACCGGCATCGGAGAAGACGCTGGTGGTTACTCCACTCCTAGCCTCTTCTCCGTCCAGATTCAACCTCCTTCTCAGCCGTCGCCACCTATAAATACCCCTCCACACCCTCTGAGCTAACCAATAGCTATTCTTTCCAAACTCCAACGACCTTCCTCCATTTCATCCGTCTTCCTCCATCCATCTTTGATCGCTCTGGATCTCCGCCGACATCAGCCAAGTCTTCAGATGTAGTGCTGACTAGAAGCTCCTCTGCTTCACTTCACAAATGCCTGCCGGACTTCTTCCTTCAACCCTTTAATTTTCTCCTCCGTTAAGGACCATCAATGGAGATCACCTACCTCCTTTGTCCAGGTAATAGTAGGTTAGGTAAGTAGATAAGTTAGGATAGTTAGTTAGGTAGATTAGATAGTTGTAATGTTAGCTTCTCGTTCATCTTCTCCAGCTCTAGCGAGCTCCTTGAGATTGTCAGGAGAAAATTTCTTGTCTTTTTAAGTCATCGATCACCTTCTTTAACCTTTCATGAACATTTCTATCATCTTTAATCACTAAATTGATCATCTAATCGTCTAAATCACCTCCACCTCCACCAACTGCTCCTGCTGTCCATGGCAGAAGTGGTTGAGCTTATTCCACCTCCACTGGGGTCCTCCACCACTTATCCATCACTTAAGGGTCCCCATCCTCACTTTAATTTAAGTAATTACCCTCTATAACTTAAACGCCCAATTTAATTTAAGCTCCTTAGCTCGCTGTCAATGGCGATTCAGAAGTTCAAATCATTAATTATCCACATATAAACCATCACAAATGCATTTTGACTTGTTTTCTCCACTCAATTGAGTGGGAAAATAGGTCCTGAGCCTAATCAAATTCAAATCTTGTTTACTGAGAATTCACTGCTTAACTTCCACTTTAATGAATAATTGACAAAATTAATGTGTTCCTGAGGTTCCTTGTGACCTCAAGAAGCTGTTTAAATCATTAATGGCATGTTTTACTAATATCTCTACATTTTAGCCTTTTTCTGGACTCCCCAGAGCTGCGGCGAGCTCCAGCAAGTCAAACAAGCTCTTCAGCCTATAGAACTTAGTGTGAAGCTCCAGATCATCGATTTAAAGTTCACTGATCATGCTGAGATAGTTTATTTGAGGTTTTAGTGCTTGGAGCTTCTGTTAGATCTTCATCTTCTCCAACTTCGGTAGAGTTGGAGATGTCTAATAGTTAGGGTTAAGTCTCGTTTAAAAGGTCTAAAAGCATCCGTGCCTTTCCTTGAGACCATTCCAATAAGTCAATCACTGTGACAAACTTTGATTTGTTCTGTCGAACAAACTCCTTTAGAAGCTCAAGTGATTAGTCTGGAACCCTAGGAATCTTAACTGAATCATCTCTCTAAGGGTCTGAATATGTTCCTGTGATTAAAGAGAAGATATCTAAGGCTTTAATTTCATCTGAAATGGTTAAATTCAGAAAGTCAAAATTCGAGGCTTCATGGTCAACCTAAAGTCTGATTTATGGAATTTGGATTCAAACAGACAAATTGAAGAGTCTAATCTGTTGCTAGGATATTTGTAAATGATTCAGATGAGATTTGGATGAGCTCTGATGGATTCTATGGTAGAAATTGATTTCTGTCAGTTTGGGTTATTTTTGAACCTGAACTGATGACAATGAATTTTTGATGAGATTCAAGTGGAGAATCGGCCCAGACAGATTCTTAACAACCTCTAAAGGATGTTTGAATTGATTAAATAGGACTTTAGATGTCAGTTCGATTTTTCAGAACTTGAATTGCAGTTATGAAGCTCTTTGGAGAAGCTTTTTAGCTTCTGCTCCTTCCTAAAGCTCCTTAGAGCTCATTACCTTCACCAGCAGCTACGGAATTACCCTCTAAACCTCTTCAACACCTCATCTGGAGGTCAAATGACCTTCTGCAGGAACTTAGAGCCAAAACTCCACTCTGCAGCCAATATAGCCGTAGTGAACCTACATCTTCCACCCCTCAAATTGAAGAGCTAAAGCTCCCCTAAGTATCAAATTAATACTCCAATCGTGTAGAAAAACTTAATAGCTTTCCAGCAAGCTTTCATTTGCTTTGATCGGAGCTCTGAGCTGGTTGGAATCATCATGTGAAGTTTAGACTGGGAGGAGGAAACATAGTCCGACATTGGTGGAACTGGAGTGGCCGCATGGGTATAAAACTAATTTGTGTTTAAGGCTTCTTAGTCGACAACGCACGACACATGAAACGAATTTGAGCATTGGGTGTGTGTGTGGGCGCATGCGGTGTGTGTGTGGGCGCGTGAGGTGCATGTGCCCGGGTGTGTGTGCGCCTGAGGGTGTGTGCATAGGGCTTGGGAGGCCATGAGTCAGATGGGCTCAAGACCATGCGAACCGAAAATAAACTGAACTAAATAAAAACCAGGCTTGGACCTAGTAGGGCCTAGTCCCACCCTGAGAGGGGTGCTGTGTATCCCCGACCAGTCCAATCCGCCAATAAAAGCCAAATTTTTGGTTCAAAGGAATAAAATGGTTTGGTTCAGAAGATCTGCAAAGGTTTAGAAGAGGAGAAGAAGCAAAGGAAAGGAAGAGAAGGAGAAGAAGGAAAGGAAAGGAAGAGAAGGAGAAGAAAGGGAGAGCTTGTAAGGAGAAGAAAGGTAGACAGGTGTAAGGGCTAAAGAAAAAAAAAACAGGCAGAGAAGAAAGAAAGAAAAGAAAAAGAAGACTTGTATAAGAGGAGCTCGAGAAAGATTAAGGAAAAAGATTAATAAGATTAAGAAATAAGTAAAAAGAAAAGAGAAAGTTAGAGAGAAAGGTAAAAGAAGAATTGAAAGAAAGAGGCTGAAGACTAATAAGAAAAAAATAATGGTTTAATTTCTTGCATTTTATTAATTCCTTTTGAGTTTAAAGTTGTAATTAGGCATATTTTCATTAGAATTACTTTTTCTTGCCTTAATCTCTTGAAATAAAAAGAAATAAACATGTTTGCTTGTTTGTTAAAGATCATTTGTGTAAATGTGTTTTCTTATAGAATTTTGCATATTCTTCTAATTTGAAACCCTTAAGCAAAATTCATGTTCTTAAAGTAAATTTAATTATACTTTCCATAAGTAGTTTAGATTTAATGGTGAATTCTAATTAATTTATGACTCCCAACAAATGACCTGGACTCAACTAGTTAAAAGAAATAAAATCTAAAATGTTAGGTTAACTTGACCCTATACTACTTAATCGACACAAATTCAAGTTGACCTAAGTTACTTTCTTCTGCACATAATTAAGCATAATTAACTTAATTAACTATGTTGAGAAAGATAATAATCATTTTAATGGCGTCGTTGCTTGGGAGGTAACTGTAATTATATTCGCCATTATTACTGTTTTTAGTTGTTTTGTACTAATTAGTTTTGTTTTTGTTTTGTTTTCTATCTTCTTTTCAGGTTTACCTCTGTGGGTATTCTCCGGAAAGAAGGCGTGTTTTCTTTTTCTGTTTGGGTTTTTCACTATACATACCATTGTAAGTATTCTTTCCTTAATCTATAATTTAGTTGTATTGTTGCATTTAGTAAAAAATTAAATAATTAAAAAAAATACAAAAAATACATACTTTCTAACTAACAGTAGCATGTTATAGGCATACACTCTTAGGAGTGCATTTACCTGTTTGTAGCTTACGATCTGACTCGGGAAAAATTTCTACTGTTTTTCTCACATCAGTGGGAAAACACATGAAAAAAAAATCGTGTAGATCCCTATTCTGGAGTTAATATCAAGACCACATATTATTTGAAAATACTTAAAAAAGTAGTCACTTTACTTTTTTCTATCATATTTTTGAAAAGATTAAGTAGAAAAAGAGAGGATAATAAAAATTGACTTAAATCTATTTACAGAATGCATGCGGGTTTTATCGCTATCGTCTGTTGCATGCTATCGCGCACACAGCGCGATCACTAGAGTCACACGAGTCTAAATTTTCTATCTCTCCTCTTTGCACCTCTTAGGGCTTTAGTCGAAGATCAACAAGTCTGTCTCACTACTAGAGCCTCGGGGAGCTAGTAGTGAGCGATCTCGATCCTAGACCTCAGGCCTTTGAGCTTTAAGGATATGCACTTGCGTAGACACGGGTTTAGGACACATATTTTGATATTGATACTATACTTGTTTGCATCCAAAGTATTTTGCGTATTCTAGGACTCTCTTCTTTCCTTAGAAAGAAGAGAAAAGCCCGCTTTTTCGTGTTGCTTTGCGGGTTTTGTTTTTGGTGGTGTGAGTATGCCTTTGCACATTCTTTTTGTTTCATGCATGGGAGGAGATCCTTGAATCTGCCTCTTGTAACTCCGTTGATAGGTGCTCCTAAGCCAGTTGCAGCTAAGCAACCAATTAAATTCTTGTCTGATTCATCTATTTTTATGGATCAATTGCAAAATCAGAATCTTAAAATCCCTTCTTCTTCTAGTCAGGGGGAGATGCTGCCTTTTGACATTCATGAGGCGCTCCTGAACCAGAACCTTAGAATGCTTGAACAAAATCTCCAAATTAATCTTTTAATTGCAACTTTAAATAATTTACAAAATCTTTAAGACCGTCCTCAACCTCAACCTGAGGTGGGTTTTGACCTTCCTGATTTACAGATTCCTCGTCCTAGGCCTCTACTTCGAGACCACTATAATCCATCTAATGCACAAGTAGAGCCTAATGTTAAGATTCCCATTGGGGAAAATGACCCCGAATTAAAGCTAAACATTATAGGTCTAATCCCACATTTTCACGGATTTGCATCCGAGGATCCATTTCAACATATTGAAGATCATAAAAATCTATCTCAAACTCTTGGACCTCAAAATCAAAATAGGGAAATCCTACTCATGAAGATATTCCCTTTTAGCCTTAAAGATAAAGCCGCATATTGGTATAGAAATATTGCAAGACCAATCTCAACTTGGGCTGAACTCGAATCTGCATTCTTGAAGAAATTCTTTCCTATTGGTCGCACGAATGCTTTATGGCGAGCAATCACAACTTTTAATCAAAATCAAGGAGAACCAATTCATGAAGAGTGGGAACGCTTCCATGAATTACAAAGGAAATGCCCACATCATGACATCCCTCGTTGGCAACTAATGCATATCTTCTATTATGGATTGCAAGAGGGCATTCGCAATCTAGACGATGCCTCCTGTGGAGGGAACTTTCTCAATCGCGATGCAGAATCCACTTCAGAATTATTTGAAGGGATGGTGGAGAACTCAATCAATAATGCATCCATGTCGCAATTTACGCGGGGCACGAATACAACACATCAAAATCCGCATACGGGAATTCACGAGATCGGTAATCCGTCCAGTTCAAAAGATTTAGAGATTATTGCAGAAAAATTGGACAAAGTCGACATCATAGCAAAGCATCTTGATGAGGTCCGAAATACTATGAAAACTCTTACACATCTACTTGCTACACAAAATCCCACGCATTCACCTCTTTCGCAAATTCCCATGGGGAGGGAATTTGTGAATAATCTGGATTCTAGAGATCCATCTTCCTTGGGTTTTCTAACTACTCCTGCACCAACCCAAGGAGGGACCTTTGTCCCACAATCTTTCCCACCTTTTTCCCTATCTCCTATTTTTGCAGAAAACATGCCCTATCCTTCAGATTTGAACGCCATTCAGGGATATGCACCAAGATCAAACCCATATTCTAATTCCTATAATCCTGGATGACATAATCACCTTAATTTCTCTTGGTCTGACCATTCACAAAGACCATCATATCCGACTCAGACCAGGCAAAACCTGCATATGTTGCTGTTTCAGCAACCTAATGTGAAGCCATTTTACGTGGGTTCGCAAAACCCAGTAAGGGCCAAGTAGAGATTCACAGCTTGACCAGATTTTGCGAGCTGTGGCTGAGAGCTAGCGACAGAATGCTAAGGCTCTTACTGAAGTCCAACGGCAATGTTCGACAGAGTTGGCTGATCTTAGGGGCCAAGTCACACAGTTAGCTGAATCTCATCAGCTAGGGGCCCTTCCATTGCAGCCAATTCCAAACCCTAGGAATATCCAGCAGAGACAACACCCAGGAGTGCAAAATCTAAATCAGGGACAAGTCCATTTCCTTAATCAATTACCCTTGAATCCAAATCTGAATCAAAATCCAAATCCACCCTCTGCTAATCAGGATTTTTAGTATCTTAATCAACAACAATCATTTTCAAATCAACCTTTGATTTCTAATTCATCTTTCCAAAATCAACAAGCATCTTTTTCTTCATTAGCTTCCTCTTCACATGTAGGTATTAACTCTATTACAACCCACCGTGGAACTTCCACTAGGAATCCAGTTTATCCAAGGAACCTATCCCAAGACCCTCGTACATCTAGAACAACCCCTGTTTCTACATCTGAAAGATGTGATGAACCCGATCCCACAATTTCCGCTAATTTGCAAGTCAGGGAAATACCTCAGTAGAACAGGAAATCCATGTCCCATCACCTGAAGCTTTGAAGAAGACTAGGAAACAAAAACAACCTGTTACATTAGATGAAGATTTAATTAAAATTTTTGAATAGGTACACATTAATATCCCACTCCTGGATGCTATCAAACACATTCCAACTTACGTGAGATTTCTTAAGGAGTTGTGTACTCCTAAGCATAAACCGAAGAAAGGAAGCACTGTGGTACTTTCAGAGCATGTGAGCTCTATAATTTCAAGTATGCTTCCTTTGAAAAAGAAAGACCCAGGATATCCATTTATTTCCTGTATAATTGGAAATCTGTGTTTTGATAGTCCTCCTAGATTTAGGAGCATCTATTAACCTCATTCCTTTATCTTTGGTAAAACATTCCAACATAGAAAACCTTTTGTCTACCAATGTGACTTTACAATTAGCCGATAGATCTATTAAGTCACCTAAAGGAATGTTGGAGGATGTAATTGTAAGAGTTCAGAATTTTTATTTCCTAGTAGATTTTATTATCCTTGATATGAAAGTGCCCGAACACATTAGAGATACCCCAATTATCTTAGGGAGACCCTTTTTGGCCATTGCAAAGGCCAACATTGATTGTGAATCTAGAAAGATTGAACTAAAATTTGGGGAGAAGACAATTAAGTTAGATATATTTAGAGCTTCTAGAGGATTGGATTGCAATTGGATTGAGGAAATCAAATCTATTGCAGCTTTTGAGGATGACACTAGTTCCTTAGAATTAGAGAGCACACCTTTTGATATCCCATACCCTCAAAATAACGAAACCCTATTATTAGAATCTTTACTCAATCCTGAATCTGAATCTTATGACTCATCTAACTCACTTCTCGCAATCGAAAATCCCACCCCAAATCCTGCTGTTGATTCTACTCCTATACTAGAATTGAAACCATTGCTTGATAATCTTAAATATGTCTATCTTGAATCTGATCAAACATATCCTATAATTATCAACTCTCATCTTTCTGAATCACAAGAATCCAAATTGATCAAGGTTCTTCGAGATCATAAGAAGGCAATTGGGTGGACTCTACATGATCTCACCAGGATTAGCCCTAATTTTTGTACTCATCGCATCTATATTGAAGATGGCGCACGACCTTCAAGAGAAGCTCAAAGACATCTAAATCTGAATTTAAAGGAGGTCGTTAAGAAAGAAATAATCAAGTGGCCAGATGCTGATATTATATAACCCATATCTGATAGCCCTTGGGTGAGTCCAATTCAAGTGGTACCTAAAAAGGTAGGACTCACCATAATTAAAACTGAATCTAGAGAAACCATTTCCACAAGAATTGCAAATTCATGGCAGGTTTGTATTGATTATCGTAAGCTTAATACAGTTACAAAGAAGGACCATTTTCCTTTGCCATTCATTGATCAAATCCTTGAGAGATTAGCTGGTAAAAGGTTCTTCTGCTTTTTAGATGGTTACTCTGGATATAATCAAGTAGCAATATATCCCGAAGATCAAGAGAAAATGACTTTCACCTGCCCCTTCAAAACTTTTGCTTTTCGAAGAATACCATTTGGGCTTTGCAATGCATCCATGACTTTTCAACGTTGCCTATTAGCCATTTTTACTAAAATGGTGGGTGAATATATGGAGGCTTTTATGGATGATTTTTTAGTCTTCGGGGAAACATTTGATATTTGTCTGGATAATTTGTCGAAGATTCTTAAGAGATGTATAGAAGTGAACCTTGTCCTCAGTTAGGAGAAGAGCCATTTTATGGTTCCAGAGGGCATTGTACTTGGCTACCTCGTGTCTGAGCGAGGTATCCAAGTAGATCGAGCTAAGATCAATCAAATTGCAAATCTTCCAATTCTTGACTCGATCAAAGGCATTAGATCATTTCTCAGGCATGTGGGATTTTATAGGAGATTTATACTTGATTTTTCAAAAATTGCCCGACCACTCACAAACCTCCTCACAAAGGATACTACTTTTGAGATGAGTGAGGAGTGTATTTCGGCATTTGAAACATTGAGAGAGAATTACGCAGGCTCCAATCTTGTAACCACCTAATTGGGATTTACCATTTAAGATCATGTGTGATGCATCAGATTATGCAATAGGAGCTATTTTGGGACAGAAAATTGAGAAGAATCCGGTAGTAATTTACTATGCTAGTAAAACTTTGAATGAGACACAAAGGAATTACATAGTTACACAAAAGGAATTACTAGCAATAGTATTTGGATTAGAAAAGTTCAGATGTTATATACTCAGATCTCGAATCATTGCATACTCTGATCACTCATCTATCTGACACCTTCTATCCCAAAAGGACACGAAACCTAGGTTGATCAAATGGACCTTGCTTTTGCAAGAATTTGACTTAGAAATTCGTGACAAGGTGGGACGACAGAATGTTGTTGCCGATCACCTTTCCCGCCTTCCTTCTGATACTATTGAATCATCTCCTCCAATTACTAAACACTTTCCTGATGAACATCTTTTGACTATATCCTCAGATCTTCCTTGGTACGCAGATATTGTTAATAATTTGGTTACACATCAATTCTTGCCAGACTGGGACATGAATCGCAAATCACAACTCAAAGCAGAAGCTAAATACTATTTTTGGGAAGATCCATATCTTTTCCGACTCTGTAATGATCAAATCATCAGGCATTGTGTCACTTCTTCTGAGATTGATTCTATCCTCTCTTTTTGTCATGACCAGGCTTGCGGTGGTCATTTTTCTGGTCGAAAGACCGCTGCAAAAATTCTACAATGCGGGTTTTATTGGCCCACTTTATTTGTAGATTTACAGACATATTGTAAGGCATGTAGTCACTGCCAAACTCTTGGTGGCATGTCACGAAAAGACATGATGCCTCTAAACTCGATTGTTGTCTGTGAAATGTTTGATATTTGGGGCATAGACTTCATGGGTCCATTTCCATCTTCTTTTGGCTTCGAATACATTTTACTTGCTGTTGATTATGTTTCTCGTTGGATTGAAGCCATTCCCACATGTACAAACGATCATCGAGTTGTCATTCCTTTCATACATAGTCATATTATCGCTCGTTTTGGGGTACCTCGTGCCATCATTTCCGACGGTGGTTCCCATTTTATTAACTCCTAGTTTAGAAATCTAATTAGAAAATATAGGGTTACACATCGTATTTCTACACCTTATCATCCCCAGACTAATGGGCAAACTAAGGTCTCTAATCGGGAGATCAAAAAGATCCTTCAAATGACAATTCGACCCGATAGGAAGGATTGGTCTTCCCATTTAGATGAGGCTTTGTGCGCTTATAGGACTGCCCACAAAACATCAATAGGCATGTCACCATACAGACTTGTTTACGGGAAACCCTGTCATCTTCCCGTAGAAATTGAACACAAGGCCTATTGGGCAATTAAAGCCTGTAATTTAGACCTCACAAAGGCTGGTGATCATTGTACGTTGCAGCTTAGTGAACTTAAGGAATTGCATCATGATTCCTATGAGAGTTCAAAGCTGTATAAGGAAAAACTTAAAGCCTTCCATGATAGATATATTTCCCGCAAATCTTTTACACCTGGTCAAAAGGTGTTGCTTTTTGATGCTTGTTTGAACTCTTCCTTGGGAAACTTAGGTATAAATGGCAAGGGTCATATATTGTTGTTAGAGTCTTCGACAACGGAGCCGTCGAAATCACCGAGCCCAATAAGGATCAACCCTTCAAAGTTAATGGTCAATGCTTAAAACCTTTCTTGGAATCACATCCTTTGGGTCTTGTTGGAGACTGTTACACGCTTCATTAGGGTTTGCTAACTTCCATCCATATTTTGTACATAGTTGTTTCCTGCTTTCTACACTTTTCTCTTCCCATACACTTTTCTGATTTTTCACTTCATCTTACACTGATTACCTTCATTTAGTCGGACTATCCACTCTGACCTTTGGTCAGAATTGAAATCGTCCACATAGAGATCTTTGATCTCCTCTATCCGACTCCTTCCATCACCCTACACTAAATGAAGTGTAATATCTTGGCTTGGGGGGTTGTGAAGTGAAATTTTCACTTCAAGTGTATTTGTAGAGAAAAATATATAAAAAGAACATAAAAATTAAATACCCACGAAATTTTTAAAAAATGAAAATACAAAAAAATTCTAAAAATTTCAACATAAAATATATCATAAAAATTTGAAAGATTTAAAAAAAAATTGGAAAAATTTTTTAAAACATAAAAACAAAAATATATAAATATAAAAATTTGGAAATTAAAAAGTATAAAAATAATAAAAGGGGTATTTTTATTTGAAAATAATAAAAATTATACATATAATGTGAAATTATGCCATTGATGATTTAAAATACTTCCTAAGGTCACAAGGAACCTCAGAAACAAATTAATTTCGTCATTTATCCATTAAAGTGAAGATTTAATAGTGAATTCATTTTCGACAAGATCTGAATTGGATTAGGCTTAGGACTTGTTTTCCCACTCAATTGAGTGGTGGAAATAAGTCAACAGATATTTGCGATGGTATATATGTATATAATTAATGATTTAAACTTCTCATGAGCTGCCATTGACAGCGAGCTCAGGAGCTTAATTAAAATTGGGTGTTTAAATTATAAGTTGTAATTATTTAAATTAAAGTGAGGATTAGGGCCCTTAGGTGATGGATAGATGGTGGAGGATCCAATGAAGGTGGAAATAGCTCAACTACTGCTGCCATGGACAGCAGTAGTTGGTGGAGGTGAAGGTAGTTTAGGCGATTAAATGATCTATTCAGTAATTAAAAATGATAGAAATGTTCATGGAAAGTGTGAGAAGGTGAACGATGACTTAAAAAGACAAAATAATTACTCCTGACAAGCTCAAGGAGCTCACCGAAGTTGAGGAAGACGAGTGTGAAATCTAGCATTACACTACCTAATCTACCTAACTATCCTAACTAATCTACCTACCTAATCTACTCTTACCTGGACGAAGGGGATAGGAGATCTTCGTTGATGGCTCATAACGGAGGAGGAAATCAGAGGGTTGTCGAAAGAGTCCAACGGGCGGTTGTGAGGTGAAGTAGAGGAGCTCCTAGTCAGCACTTGTGTCAAAAGACCGAGATGACTTCGGCGGAGGTCCAGGGCTATTGAAGATGGATGGAGGAAGATGGATGAGGTGGAGGAAATTCGCTGGAGTTTGGAGAGAATAGCCTATCAAAGTTAGCTCAATGAAGAAGAGGTAAGGGAGCTAACTTAGTGGAAATCAAGGGTGTGGAGGGGTATTTATAGGTGGCGGCGGCTGAGATGGAGGTGGAATCTGGACGAAGAAGCGGCTAGGAGTGGAATAACCACCGGTGTCTTCTCCAACACCGGTGAGGTTATCTCCAACCCTAAAATAGGATTTTAGCATCATCCAGACCGGTGGATGAGAAGGAGATGGTGAGCACAAGCTCCAGGAGCTTGGAGAAGACGGGATGACGTTGAATGGGAGGGTGATCAAATGGTGGATGCACCTCCTGTCATCATCCGTCCAAACGGTTGAAGAAGAAAAGAAGTTCCAAGGACTTGTTCATAGTGAAAATTGAGGACCTAAATGAAGAATAAGGACCCAATTGAGATACAATTTAAGGACTAAAATGTAAACTCAGGTTTTCAAGATTTATCTTAATTTAAATCTTTTTCAGCTTTTTCTATATGATTATAAATATGACTATTATTATATTTTGACCTTGAATTTACATTTTTGACCTTTTTATATTAATTTATTTAATTAAGTAATGTTACTTAAGTTATTACATACTTAGGTATAAATTGTACTTAAGTTAGTTAACCACATTAATTAGATGAATTATTAATAATATTTCGAGTCCAATTATTAATTAAATTATTAAAAATATTAATTGGATGATAGTATAGCATTTTTAACTTATTTTAAGGTCCTTTATTATTTATTCCTTATTTAATAATTAACCCATATATTTTCATATTTGTAGCAAATTAACTAGGAAGACTAGTTAATTAGGAGTAATTAGAGACCATGATGAGATTCACATCAGTGGATAAGGTAGAGTTGGCGTGTGAAAAGGTTGGCTTAGTGGAGGGATTAAGTAGGTTTTAGTGAGGGTTTATGAGGTGGCGTGGAGTCTAAGTAGGGTTAGGCTAGATGTAGGTGCTTTGGGTTTTGGATTAAGGTCTAATTAGGGTACCTAAGGTGTAGGATGGGGTATTAAGGGTTTAGGTAGGTACTCTAGGTAAATGAGGAAAGGGGGCATTAACACCAAGTATTGAGCCTATACAGCATTTTGGACATTTGATATTAAGTCTAGACAACTTAACTTTCAAAATCAGATGTCTAGGGTTATGTTTAGACATCCAATACTGGAATAGTGTAGGAGTTTGGTTCCTGGGTTGGGTTTCTGGAGAGATTGGATGTCTGCCATAAATGTCTAGACGTCCATAATAGTGATGGAAAGTGATTTTTGGGATGTTCTAAGATGGGTTTGGTTTCTAACTACTTGTTGACCTAAATAGGACCTAAGTGGGGCTTACATGATCTTGGTGATGGAGATAGAGAGAGATAGAGTAGGGCTTAATGTATGATGATAGTTAGGTAGGATTTGAGCATGGTGGATGGCCAAGGGAGCTGGAACTTAGCTAAGCAAGCTCAGCTAGTAGTAGGGTAGAGGAGTAGGCAAATGGAGCTAGGGTTTGAGGGGAGGAGCTGAACAGAAGAAGTCTGGAGTTGAACTGGAGCTGGCAGCTGCTAAAGAGGGTGGCATGGAGCTACTTTAGCTGGATTAGCTTGCTAGTTCTTTGCTAGCTACTAAGCCAAGCTAAAGCAAGTTGCCTTCTGCTGAAAGGAGCTGAGGTGAGCTGGGTCTGAAGCTTCCGGGGAGGACCTAGCTAGTTGAGGTAGCTAAGGTAGCTTAGCTGAGTCCCTGAGAGCTGGACTTGAGCTTCCTGAGCTAAGATGAAGTCATCTTCAGCTGGCTAGAGTTGAGTGGAGCTAGGTGTAGCTGGTCCTGAGCTGAGGCGAACTCCAGTCAACTTACCTGAGGTAGCTAGAGCTCCCAGTGAACTGATGGGAGCTGAGATGAGCTAGACTCAGCTAAGTTGAGTTGGATTTGAGCTGACTTGATCTAAAGTGAGCTAAGATGAGCTCTCTTGAGCTGCCATTCAACTGAGATGAGCTGAATGGAGCTAGGATGAGCTAACCCTAGTTCAAGTGAGCTGGATTCTAGCTATGATGAGTTGGATCAAGCTGACTTCCAGCTAGTTTGAACTTCTCCTTCACCAGTTGCCTTCCTAAGTGTTAAGGTTCTAGGGATCTAACAATCTGTTTATCCCTAACACTCACAAAACACATCAAAAATGCACAAAAAAATGTAATGCATGCCTAACCTAATTGATGCCTAAATGCAACCCAAAAACCCATTTGCAGAGCAAAATCCTAAGAGCTAGGTTTGTTTTAATGCATAAGAATGATGATAAACTGGCATTTATCAGCGACCCAACATCTACATTTGACCTAGATCTAGATTCGAGCCTATTTGGGATGATAAAGAGGCCCAATGTGATAAGAATCATATTTCGAATCTAGATTATGATTGTGGGCCTATATTTGATAGTTACACCTCTCTAACAACCTTAGAGATACAGATTGATTTTTCGAAAGTCAAACTGATCTATGACACAGAAATCGAGTTAGAAGAGCTGGGATTTGATTAGGTCTATCCTAGGAGCCAAGAACCTGAGCCTATGCCTAATAAGGACACCTCTCTAAGCTCAAAATTGGAAATTAGGTTAGATCCAAGTCAAGTTGATGATTCTACACATCTTGATTCATTCTATGGCTGAAATCCTGATCTGGAATCAGGTTCAGAAATTGATCTTCACAAATTCTCTGATGATTTCGAATCATACTCTGATTTCGAAGAGCCATTGTTTCCTGATGATTACAAACCAATTTACGACCTCAGCATCCATGATCCATTCTTTGACTCTGACTATGAGGTCCCTGATCTTCATATCATTGATTCAAAATCATGTTCCGTTGAGATGGAATCATTCTTTTATGATCTGCAAGAATCAGAAACAGTAAGTGATGAGAGTGTCTGCAATCCAGAATTCGAATCTTTTATTGACTCAGATTTCCATGAACCTATAAGCACTCTCCAGGCATTTACCTTTGATTTTGACGAACATCATGAGGACCCTCTAGATGAACCTACCTTTGAATCTTTTCTAGAAGAGCCCTTAACACACACAGATCTCAAAGAAGCCACACCTTCTGATCCACATACAGAAACTTCCAAAATTCATTCTCAACCCTGAGTAGCCACCAGAATCAACTTCTACTCTGATTCAACTCTCTCTGATCTGGTTACATATTATTCTACTTCATCTATTGATCGAGTTTCAGACATTGATCAGATCAATAATCACTTCTTATCCATCTCTGATCACTCCTGTAGGGTTCTTACATCCTCCACATAGCCATTTTCTTTTGAGGATCCCTATTCTGACCAGGCTTAATCAACTCAGCCAAACCCCAGATTCTCATTTCCATATCTATTTGAGCTTCAAAGTATCTAGTGGGTTCCACATCTATCAATTCACATCCATCAACCCACTAGACTGATTGGGTTTGGGTTGCATCATCAGCATGTTGATTTAAACAAGCACCTGGTTGGACTAACCAAGCTATTTATCAAGGTGTTTATTCTACAACACTCCTCTGATTTAACCACCCATTCTCCTTGACCACTTTCTGCTCGGCTGAAGGCAATGAATTTAGTGGTTAACAGGAGGCAACCCATCATTCCAAAAACCTGAGACCCTTTTGATCAGCTTTTGAGCTACACTCCTATTGCACTTTTGAGTTCAACTTTAGAACAATTAACTCCACTTTTGATATTCCTATCAAAGCTTGAAATCGTTTGCAACAGTCATCCTGACCCATTCACCCACCCTTTTATCTTGTTCTAATCCTTGAACCAAGATGATTTCATACCCTTAGATTTACAATGAGGTCATTGCAAAACTTAGGCATGGGGTGGTGTTAAAATGCAAACTGATGGAAATTCAATTCTCTGAAGGGTTCTCACAAAATATATACATATTCAAAATAAAAAAAATAAAAAAATAAAAAAATTGAAAAAGAACAAAAAGACTTGGAGAAAGGGGAGGAATTTTATGAACTCAAATGAAAATCTTTCTTGAGGAAAAGAGAGGAGAATTCAAATGTCAAAAAGGAGCACAAAGCAAGAGCAAAATTAATAGTCATTAACACTTGATTATGGAGATTACTTAAGTTCTAGACCTAATCAAAAAGAAAAATATTAAGTCCTGAGAACAAAGAGACAAAGAGATTAGTATGAGTGCTGATCTTAGGCCTCTTAGGCTTGTTTTAGGGCTTAAACATTCACGTATTCTTTAAGATCCGGATTAGTCCTCAAGTGGTTGTGGAAAGTGCAAAGCTAATGTATTAGGTCTAAGGTTTAGGGATTATTTGACCCCGTTGCCTGCCCTTTAGTTTGCGAGACCTGGTAACCTGAGCACCCAAAATCACACACTTAGTCAGGTTCAGTGCGCTCAACAAAGAAAAATCTACCAAAAGTGTTCCATTCTGAAAAGTCATCTCAAAGATATAGCTTAGTAGCAGCTCAACAAGACAAGTTGATTGGATGAGTTCCCAGTGCAGAGAGGTGGGAAATTCCCCTCGAAGATGCGTAATAACATATCGTCTCCTCGGTGCTTGTCTCCTAAGATATCTAAATATCCTACTGGGGGCATGTAAGCACCTTATGCTAGTTCAGGTGCCATGGGTAGTATTATCTCGAAATGTTGATTGCTAGGGCCTAAATTTAGCCACAGAACACCATGGGTGGCACTATGTCAAAGTGTTGAAAGCCAGGAGCTTTGGGGGTTGCCATGGGCGGTGCTATCCTGAAGCATTGAAAGACAGGGACCCTTTAAGGATGGATGGTGGGGACAAGGAATCCAATATAGACCGTGTTTAGGGCCAATTCGAGGTTGGATCTAGGGAAATCTAAAAAGAAAAGAGAGAGAAAACTCTCCAAATGAAAAATCTACTTCTATCCCTCTTAAAAAAAATGCACTGGCAAACTGAACATAGCCATGCTACATTCTACGCACGAGTGCTTTAACCGCTAGGTTCAATGAACCTCCAAGTAGTTTTTGCAGGCCGTAGAAACCTTCACGACAGACTCAGGATGAGGCTGGTTAGGTCTAGATTTTGATTGATACTAGAGTACCACTAGTCCTATTATTAACATTCTCACCTAATTTCTAAAAAGTAATAGGAATCAGGACTCTGAACATCAATGCATGGTCTAGAACTCTAGTTCTTTTCATAAGATTTTGCTAAGGGACTAGCAAAAGTTAGGCATGGGGATATGATGATAGCATCATCATGGGCCATAACTAACTTTTATTAGCCAGAATCAATAGACAAATGCTCTTACATAACTGCCAGAGAGTCGTAATTTACTGAATACCCTTTCTGAGAGCCATACATTAAATCAGGGTTAATTATGTAGTTTTAACAATATATCATAAAATAATAGTAACCACAGGTTTCCCAAGGGTTAAACTAGGGTCAAATGTTCATTAATGACTAATAAGACGGTCCGTGCAGACAAAAACGGGTTTTCGCGCACTTTGGGAGTCAAAACAACACTTAAAGCCCCAATTTTAGACCTGATTAATTAATGGAGGTTCTGGACAGGATAAAATTCATTTAAACCTTCTAAAATTCATATAAAAATATTCCATAAGGTTTGGTATCCTTGATTTGACCATTGGAACCCATTTTGACCTAAAATAGAGTCTCAGATAAGAAGTTGCCCTAATTTGGGTTTCTACGTAAATTCCCAGTTAAACTTTTTCAAAACCAAAATCTGACTTTACCATCAAATTCCTTGGGTCTTAATTAGGTTTTTACCAAAATTTGGGCTCAATTAGATATCATCTTGACCTAGTTTGCATTTTTGGTCTAGTCTAACTCCTTTTCTCTCAAATAGCCCCTTAGCTTTCGAAATCTATTGCATTTAGCCCCCTACATTTATTATCACCTTCACCAAGAGGCCCTTGCCACCATTTCTGTGTGAGCCCATCAAACACTGACCTTCCATTTGGGATTTCTCCTTGATTCACGCCCAAAACCTTCCAAATTTGGAAGGAAGACTCTTCAAGAGATTCCCTTCAATTTGAACCCAATCTTGATGTCCAAATCTTGCTCTAGAGTTCATGCGAACTCTTGGAAATCACCAAGTCCTCCTTCGCTGATTTTTGAGCTTTCAAGCTTGTTTCCAAGCTTAGAAGCTTGTTTAATGCCCTATAAAAAGACTATGATTGCAAACCTCACCTCCATAGCAAGGTTTGGACCAGATTCTGCCCTTCTTCCCCTCTCTCTGGCCTAACTCTCTGCAAGCCCGGTGAGCTTCTCCATCCACCTTCTTCGTCGACCGCCATAGACCATAGTCGGTCGGTTCCTCATCCTCAAGCTCTTTCGTGCCATGCAATACCAGTAGGCATCCTCTTCCTCCATCTTCCTCGCCGTTCTCCCCCACTGGAGGTCCTTCCTTCTTCGACGCTGGCCATACCATAAATGGCTCCTTCCTCCCCTTTCATCCAGTTAGATTAGGTTAGTTAGGTTCCCCTCTCCTTCTACTTTCTTTTTATCTCCTTAATCCCTCAATTCAACCCACGACGCTGCCATTCGCCTACCATCGTCTCCACATCCGGCCACACCTCCGGCGAGTCCTTACACCACCACAAACCACCATTTGGCTTGCCATCACCTCCACAAGCATCACCTCATCCACCCACACCAAACCCGTAAGAAATTGAGGGGATTACCACCTAAATCACGCCCCCGAACACACCTACATCCGCTCATCTTCTCCATCTCAGTCCACCCACCACACGCACCTACACGCCACGTAAACACCATGACCACCTTCTCCAAGCCCAGGCGAAGCTCCTGAGGTATTCTAATGTGGCTGTAAGGCCTTATTCATTATTTCAGGTCTTCGCCCACTGTCTGCCGTCGCCGCCATCATCTCCGCCCTCGTTCATCATGCTTCAGTCACGAAAGCTCCAGAATCCACCTATAGGCCTCGTGGAACTCTCCAAACTTCTCTCCAGGCCATCAAGTAGAGACCACGGCTTCGACTTCACCTACAATTGAAGGCATCTCCTTTGTTGCTATTGTGTGAAGGAGGGGGACTAAGATAGTCCGACCTTGTGGAGTGAAGGGAGTGCGCTCACCCATAAGTTGATTTTGTGCATTGAGTTATTCACCCAAGCTCTAAGGGGTCGGGTCCCTCCTCACATATGCCTCACACCGTGGTCACTACCCCATGTCGGTGTCCCTGGTCCCCTATTCTCATGACCTGATAACCTAATTACCCAGATCCAAGTAGACCTGGTGTTTGACAGAGAAGAAGAGGAGGAATTGTGAGAGAGTGGGAGAGGGTTTTGCTCTCTTGTGCTCTATGCGACACTTAGTCGCTAAAGGCCTTGGCTCCCCTGTGCTGTGAAAGAGAAGGATCGAGAAGAAAAAGAAGAAAAGGTTCTGAGGAAGCTAAAGAAGGAGGAATAAAGAAGAAGGCTTCTGAAGAGCCTTATGCACATAAGTCGGCAGATTGATAAACCTGTCATCTGATTGAGCATTATCTAAATGTTACTGCTACATTATTTAAGTACAATGGTTAAGGTTGAATTGAAATATTAAATGCATGCTTAATTAGGAGGATTAATGGTGATCTAAATCACCATTATTTTTTATTCTCTTCTCTTTTTGTTCCATGCAATCTCTAGATACATTGGATTTCGTTGAATAACTATTGTGACAGGTTATTATTTATTGAATATCTACTTGAATGCTCAATTAATTATGCTCATTGATTTTGAATGCGATTAATGTTGTGAATTCCACATTTGCTCCCTATGTTCAACCTCGGACTCCTTTTTATATTCTAAGTTTATAAATTTATTTGTTTTCGAGTGATTGAGGCTTTGCTACGACAATTACACCGTTTAAATCCTCTCTCTCACCTGCTTAAACAATGTGGATAGTGAGAATGAGTGATTGAAGTGAGAACAAAGTGACAGGATGTGATGTGTGCACATGTATTTGTGTATGATTTGTTAGTGCACCTAAATGCATGTCAAATATTGCATGGGTATGTAGGGTATGTGCTAGGTAGATGTGTAGGTTATGGGCTTATCTTGACTCTGCTTGCCACTGTCTCTTTCTTCCTGGTATTCCACCAGCTGACTTCTCTTCTTTATCCTCTGAGTTTGGGAGTGACTCCTCTGCATCTTCTTGGTCCAGATGTAGCTCTCAATATGGCCCTACATGTATAAAATCTCAATATTACCAAAAGGACCATAATATAATAGAATTTAAGGCAAGAATGCACATATGCAATAATGCATACAATGGATGAGATAGATGCTCTATTAGACAATGTAGGTTAGGTTTTAGCTTAATTTAGTCAATTTAGGTCCCATGATTGCTATGCAATCACTCCTTGACAACTATGCCAAAATGATCATAAAAAAATTTAAAAGAAAAAGTTGGGAAAATCGCATCATAGTAGCTCGCAAAAATTCATGATCAAATAAGTTTAATTGGAGGTGAGTTCAGGTCAAACACAGGTTTTATTTTTGGTATTTTGTAGCTTTTATAATTTTTATGATTTTTTATATAGAGAAAGTAAAGTTAAGAAGTAGGAAAACATATATAGAGCTCATAAATAAGAGATAGAGAGAAAAAAACTTGAATTATAAGCTCAAATTGTTTCATTAATACAACTACAGAAAAGACAATAAAAATAGATAGAATAAAATAAAAGAGAGGAGGTGAGAAGAATCTCCCAAGACGGCTACTCAATGAGACAACGTGCTTGACAGCAGCACGAAGAGGAAGTTTTAGAGGTTGGATGATAGAGGAGAGGGGTAGGAAGATGATAGGTAGAGGAAAGCTTAGGCCAATCGTTTGGTGGAGTATGGGGTGAGGGAAGAAGGTTCTAATCTGGAGGGAATGGAGGTGAGAGGGTGGAGGTGATCTTCTACCTAGAATGGAGTTGAGAGGCAAGCCATGGCAACCATTGGAAGGTGGTGAGAGGAAGGTTGAAGGGAGGTGAGAGAGAGGGATTTTCTACTCTACTATGGAGGCCAATATACCTGGGGAGAGGGTAGGTTAGAGCTAAGGTTGGTTTCCTAGCTCTATTGTGGGTAGGGAAGGTGTAGGAGAAGATGGTTTAAAGGTAATGGAGGTATGGCCCTTTTATACTTGAGGGGGGAGAAGATTTAAGGGCAAAAATGAAGGTCTTATGGGCCTAGCACACGAGGAGGGCATATTTAGCTCACAGTTGGTGCACATTGTGCATGCACGTGAAGGCATAAGTGGTTTGAGCATTGAAGGTGCGCAAGTACTGGTGTGGGCATGCTTGGTTAAAGCAAGGGTGGGTGGCCGTTGGAGGCACCTGTGGGTTGCATAGCTAGTGCGTTGGCATGAGGTTTCCACACACATTTTGCAGGTGAGTACTGGCTTTGTGTCGCCTTGTGCTGGCTGTGGGTATGGCACGTGCAGAGCACCTGGTTGGTGCACCACTCACACACCAACTGCCTTTGACTTGGAAATTGATTGTAGGTGGGCCCTCTCTTGTGAAATTTTCACTGATACCCACATTCCCTTGGAATTTTATTGCGATTCCATGGAAACTTAGGCACATTAGAGTTGGACCTTGGTATTAGAGGACATGTTGCACTGAAGCCCTTATATTATGATAAATATACATTTTACCCCTCCAGAAATGTATGTCCTTAATTCCCCTCTTTCAACCTCTTGCTTCAACTTTGTACTTTATTCCTGCATAAATAAAAATTATTTATAAATACAATTATGAACCTTATATGCCCTAATTGATTATAATGCACTATTTACAACCTAAATATGATATGTTTACTTAGTTTTTAGCCTAATTTTGACATATTAAGTATATTAACTATGTAGTTATCATGACCTTAGTCAAAAACCAAATAGGATGAAAGAAGAACAATAAGGTATGGTTAAGAAAGTCACTGAGGTTGGCCTAGAGGGAAATGTAGAAAATCCTAAAATTGAGTCAAATGAAAAGGAACCCAATAAAAGTAAAACTGAATCATACAAGACACTTAGGGCTCAAACAAGTGAATAGGGGGTAGAGTTAAATCAAAGACTTGGAGAATAATCCTATGATGTTAAAGATGAATTACTTAAATCTTTTGAGAGAGCTTGTTTTAATGATCCAATGATTGTTGAGGTTAAGCCATGAGAGTTATCCTGTGATCATGAGATTTTTCATGTCAAATCTACAGTTGAATCTGATATGAGTTATGATTTAGCCAAATTAATGGCAACTGCATCTAATGATATTGCTTCTCATAAATTAAAGGAAACCTATTTTGTGATGATATGAAAAAACAAGAGTTGGAAATCCTAGAGAATGTTGAAATCATCTAGCAGCAACTTGATTCTTTTCAGCACCTTAAACTCTTATTACAAGAGAAGTTTTTCACCACCAAGGATTTTGATATCAAGGGGGGTATGGAAGATGAAGCAATCATTTTGAATTTTAGAGAAAATATTTTTGAAACCCCTCTTTGGATGGATCCTAAAATCAAAAATTTCTACAATATTGATTTATATGATATGGAAAGTGAACTAAATCAAGATTACAGAGTGGAAAATCAAGAGGAAAGATCCCATCACTTGTGAAGCTTGATCTTGATAAAAATAAATAGAGTCAACAAGATGTCTGCTGAAATGCAAGGGTAATCATTAATTTCATCGTTGTAGTGTGTTTTCGCACTCATACACAAATGAAAATTAGTTAACAAATCTCAAGTCAATTAAGTCCAATAGCTTAGTGGCGACCATTGAGATCCAGTCATTTCATCCTTAGGGAGGTGATTTAGTCCACTGTCTCGCTTAAGTCATTCTCTCAATCATATTATCTTTTCTGACTTTTTCATTTTGAGAGTTTTTTGGTCTTTTGTATTAAGAAAGAAATCTCAACAAGACTACAAGCTACACTGAGTTTTTTTGGTCTTTTGCTTGACTTACTCTTTTTTTCTTTTGCAATATAGGGATGAAATAACACAAAAACAATTAAATGAAACTTTACAACTTTTATTGCATTAACATAAAAAGAAGGTACATAAGAAAGGAAAATTGCAATCAACAAGACAACCTTGAATACTCGTGAAAGGGTGGGAAGCCAACGACATGGAGGACAAGGGTTGCTTGGACTTAGGGAATTAAAAAGACAACAAGAAATAAAAGAAAACAAGGCCTTGAGTAAGTGTCCCAAGCCGATTTATATGAAACAAAAGAAAACATGAAATGAAGTTTATTGCATTCAACAAAAAGAAAAGAAGATGGTGAGATGGAGATGGCTTGTGTAAATGTGGTGGATGATGAGTGTGTTTAGATGGAGGTGAGGGTGACTGCGTATTTATGGTGTTGAAGGTAGTGAAGGGCTTGGTGAGGGAGAGGGCAATGGTGGTGGCATGTAATACGTGGTGGTAGTGAGGGGGTATTTGTTACACCCAAACTGGCTCCATGTGGAACTGGGTCGGATTGCCTCAACTATCCCAAGACCCGGTCGCCCAATGAGTAATAAACCAAAATGTAATAATTTCCACACATGCACCTTATCTAGAGGCATAATAAAGATAGAAAGCTGTAAAGTAGACAGTAAGTGGAAACAATGCCACAAGAGAATAACACGTTTACATCATAGCCATCACAACATAATCTAAATACGGAAATTGAACGACTAGATCCAAATAGACACTCACGAGAACAAAAGGAGAGTCAAACTGCAACAGAATGGAAAAGGAACAAACTATGGCTGGGCTTGAGTAGGCCCAGCTTCCCCCGCAACAGGTGGAACTGGCTGCTCACCTCCTTGTCCTGGACACAAGTGGTAGACATTAGCAAAAGCTGAGTAGAGTGGAAAGTGTACATTCAACTAACACAACTTAATTGAAGAGAAAAGCAGTAAACATTTCAAGCAACAGTAAACATTTTATACATTTTCATGTGTTATTTCTATTTTTAGGTACTAGTTGTTTTGCGATTTCGGTTATTCTAGCAAAGGGTCTCATTATCTCTTGGTTCACATGTTCCCTAACGGAACGATCTTGCTGCAGTTTTCCCGCGAAGTAGAACATGCATGTGGTGCTCTCCTGGCTAAAAGAACACCTCACATTTGTCCTACACCCAATCTACCACCGCGGGGTCATAATCGTGACGTAGCGGTGACTACGACACCCACGATAAACACACAAGGGGCTACCTCGCACTGGCACACTGTGAGTCATTTCCGCTAATGGGTACGCTCTAAGTTGTACAACACAGAACAAAATAGGGGCCACTCCCCTCACCAGTCTACGCACCCTCGCCCGACTATCCCAGTTGGCCTTATGGGCCTAATAGGTGTCGGTGTAGGGAGGCCATTCCTACCCTGGGTCCCAACCTGAGGGAAGGCTAGCTCTCTCCCTACATAATGGGTAATTATCTCTCCTCGATATGTGCATACCTAAGGGCTAGCTCACCCCCATACCAGAACCTAACCAATAGTCGTGCGTCACAGTAGGTGAATTATCCCATCATTATCAAAGTTTCATACCATAGCAGATAATATATTTTTCCAGTTCTCTCTAAGGTGTGTTTATAATTCCTTTAATTCTGCCTCAAACATCAGCAAATAACATGCATCTCCATTCATAATTTAGATTTCAAACATGCAATAGACAAATAGATGCATTACAGTAAAAGACTTTATCTCAACCATTAGGGTTGCCATTTTCCCATGACAAGCATTAATCACTTTTCACATGTAGAACAAGTATAAAGTTCATCGATTTAGAGTGGCATGCATGCATGTGTTTACGTCTATAAGACAATGCATTCATTTATTTCATTCACAAGTCACATTTACAGAATCTTCATAATTGATTAACTAGCCACTTGAACATGCATTCAGAACGGAACTAAACACACAGGAAGAAGAAAGGTCACTCTTGGAAAAATATTGAGGTTATTTAACATGGGTTAAGGACTTCTATTGACACCTATAACAATCATCTTCATACTGTAGGATCCCTTAGAACTTCCTAGTAAACATCAGCTAATTGTCTGTCTGTGAATGCAATTCAGCTACTATCATAAAATAAAGTACTTAATGATTTGTGAGTCATACTCCTAAACTTTCTGAAAATGCATGATCTATGATAGGAGCAGATATTGTACTCCATTGAAGGAGTTCATAAAAAAAAAAACCAATCGCTTGATGCTTTGGCTATAAAAAATTGCTTGAAGAACTACCATCAATTATGAGGAAGAACAGGGTAGAAAGTGTTTAAGAAGGTCCCATAAAGTAGTTAGTGTTGCATATTTCCTATGTTGTAATAGAAGTCCCAACCATTGAATTCATTTCAGATGGTTGTCATTCTAGCAATTAGGATAGAGGAATAATACTCACTTGCTAGAAATTGATCGAAAGCAGGGATAAAATAAAACTATCAAGGGTGCATGCTTACACGCACATGCATATGTAAAAACACCAATGCACATACATAATCATATACATGCACATGCATATGTGTAACCTCACATATCCACTTAGTTTCATTTATGAGGGTAGGTGATCCAAATTAGAGGTTTATTCGAAGATCCAACCTAATCACAAGATGGTTCGTATTTCCAAGGCATTAGGCACAAAATAAATGCTAGAGACTAGGGAGAGAATACACGACTCTACCTCCACTTTGAGAAGGATTAGGGAGTGCGGATGGTTTGCCCATGCCTCCTGATAGCCATGCGCATACGAGAAAGGAGGAGAGTACAACTCACGACCTTCCCCTCTCCAATGCTCTATTTCCTTCTCTCCTTTAACCTCCTCCCTCCCTTGTTCTCCTTTTCCTCCTTTTGTTCACATGACACAACACCACCAACACCCAACAACCACCGACTTCACCACCTATAGCCACCATGCTATCGTTGCACTTGCACTCCCTCGCGCAGCACCTCGCTACTAGCACCTGGTGTTGCGCCTAGCATCTCGCATCGCAGCGCACATGAGAAAGGGAAGGAAGGCACGAGAGAGGAAGGTGGGAGCATTCCTCCATGGGGAAAAATCACGCCCCCGCTGTTTTCCCTCTTCACACAGTGTTCGAAGCCATCAGAACCCTCCTCCTCTCCATGCAGGTGCACGAACTCGAGCAGCCTCACGCGAGTGTGGCTCCTCGCTCCCTCGTGATGGGTAGGAAAAGGAGGAGATCACATGCTCTCCCTCCCCACCTCGCAGGTGACGCCCACCCATGTGTGCCTCGCAGCTTGTGCCGACTGCTATGCTGATGCAGGACTACACGCAAGGGAAGGAGAAGTGAGAAAGCGGGTGCTACAATTGGCTCCCTCTCCTCCTCTGTTGGTGGCGGTAAGAGCGTCGAACAAGATGCTGGGAAAGAGGGGGTGTTGGTGTGTCATTTGGGTGGGAGTTCTATGGCTGAGGTGGTGCAGGTAAATTAGGGATACCACCCTAGGCTTTGGTTTAAATGCAAGGGGGTCCTTACGTGGGTCATTTCAATATTGATGATGTGATAGAGTGTATGTGTGTCAATGTGAGTGAGTGTGGGTTGTAAGTGCATGGTGTGTGATGTAGAGTATGTGAGTGATGGTGGTGGTAATGACAAGGTCATAGTGGTGTGGGTGATAATGATAGTGAGGGTGGTAGATGTGAGGGCATGTAAGATAGGAGTGATGTTGATGGTGGCATGTAGGTAGTGTTGCTGATAGTGGAAATGTAGTGATTAAGGGAGATGGTAATATGAAAGATGGAGGTGAGGGTGGCTATTTGTGGGGTGGAGTGTGTGTGTTGGGCGTGTGTATGTGTGAGGGTGTGTATTGACAAAATAAAAGGCAAAAAAAATATTAGCAAAAGTAAGACCAACTATGATATTAGAACTAAGAAAGAAAAGCAAGGGAGGGGAAATTACACTACTTGCAATAATTAAAACTACACTACAAATGAATAAAAGAAGGAGAGGAAGAGATTGAGGTCCATGCCAATAGGGGACTTGAGGCCATTGGATTATGTTGGTGGCGATCCTTGGCCAATGGCTTACACAACCTTTGCCTCAAGAGAAGAAGTGAGTGAAGAGAGGAGAATAGAGAGGAAAGTAGAGGAGAAGAGGTGTCACCTAAGGAGAAATGGGGATGGGGGGTGTTTTGGCTATGGAGGTGGTTTTTTATAGATGTGGATTAGGGTATGGTGCACCTAAGGATGGGTTTAGGCATAAGACAAGGGGCACAAGTTAAGCCATTTAGTGGGTTCTACCATAGGTGTACGCAAAAGGTGGGATTAGATGGTTGTGTCTAGATTAGGTGGGGAATTATGGAAGCATTAAGGTGGCGTGGGGTTGCTAGGTGATTAGGCTAAGTGGTTAAGGAGGTGAGGTGGTGGGTTGGGCTTGGAAGGTAGTGTATTGGTTGGCCTAACCTGGGTAAATAAATTAAATAGAAAACAAATATACCTAGGAAGTGTTTTAATCTTGAATTAGTAGCCTAATTGGGAAGAGGGAGTGTGGATAGGATTGGATATGTTCACATAAGTATACATGTGTGTGTAGGTGTGTGCATTATGTAATAGACACATGTGTAATTGCATTAATTGTGTGTGCACATAGGTGTGTGTGAATGAGTGTGATAATGGATGTGTGAGGGTACGTGAATGGGCTTGTCTAGTCAGGTCTCAACTTGTTTAAGCCTTTCATGAGCTTGTCCTGGCTTTGCATGGCTTTGTCTTCATCTCTTCTATTTCTTCTAACTGTTGTCTCTCCTAACCTTATTGTGGGCCTTTGTTGATGTATTCTTTACATGTATTCCTACATTTCCTTTGATTCAGCACAATTCCTCCTCTCTAATGAGCCTATGCACATAAAATGATAGTATCACTAGGAGGCTCATAAAATAGAGAAAATAGACTAAGGATATATAAGTAATGCACATGCATGATATGCATGGAATGCATGCCCTATTTACAATGTAAGCTAGGTATTTAGCCTAATTTAGTCAGTTTAGGACCCATGATTGTTGTGCAATCATACCCTCATGCCTAAACTTTGCTAGTCCCTAGCAAATGCATGTGATTTATTAATTGATCAAGTTAGGGATTGGACTACTAAGCACCAATTATTACTAATTCTAAGAAACTATACTTAAGGTCTCATCTATTGAGACTCAACATTACCTAGGTACCTACCAAAATGTAGAGTACCCAAGTCCTTACTTATTCACTCTTTTTTTTTTCTTTTCTTCCTCCTTTTCTCTCATCATTTTTTTTCCAAATTTTGTTCAGGGTTTCGGGGTAGCTTTCTATGACTACACAATCCACCTAGGATTTCAAAAAATCTAAAAGGGCTAAGCAACTAATTAGTGTATGTGTGGGGCTCATTAAGTAGGCAACCCTATTGAACTTTGGGTATCCATTAAACTCTAAATGACCCTAAAATGAAATTATTGCTTCCTAAAGGTTTATCTTATTTAACTAGAAGCTTTCTCCCCACTGCTTTTTTTTTGTGGTCAACACAAGGGCTAACTCAGTGTATATCTCTTAGGATTTTATTTCTACTTCCCCAACTTCACCTTATTTT
This sequence comes from Thalassia testudinum, assembly GCA_037157565.1. Lineage (NCBI taxonomy): Eukaryota > Viridiplantae > Streptophyta > Magnoliopsida > Alismatales > Hydrocharitaceae > Thalassia > Thalassia testudinum. The sequence continues at coordinate 38,582,340 of JAZHRO010000014.1, forward strand.
AGGGATTATTTTTGTGCACTTTTGTGTGGTGGGGTCTAGACAACCTGCCCTAAGGGGTTACCCTAAGGCAACTTGCCAGCCATAACCGCGCAGTGAAGTGTGGCTATATTTTTTTTTTCTTTTCCCCTTTTGATTTTTTTCACATACTAAGTTTTTTATTTTTCGATTTTTCTATATATTTTTTGAAGAAAGTGGCTTCCGTAGTCGTAAGATGTACCTGAGGGCAGCGGCCAAGAGAATTAGGTTTAGTGGCTAGGATCTGGACACCTAGTAATTAGGAGGCTCTCCTACTGCTACATGCCAACCATACCACCATAGGCTTATTTGCAACCTAATTTCCAATTATAATCGCCCAAAAAATGTGCTAGTGCTTAAAGTATGAAGATGCTTAGACTTTTAGACTTTGCAATTCAGAAGGCAGGTTGATAAGTTGCATACTTATCATCCCTAATTATTTAACCTATTAAGATTGATTTTGTATTGGTAAGGACTTGAGAAACAGGTCCACATCTTAATGCACACCTAGGTTATTTAAGTCACTAGACTTGAAGAGTTTGAGTGACAAGACCCTAATTTTATATTTCCTAGGGTCAATAACTTCTAAATACCTATATAATCTTATCCTAACTCAATTTTGTTTTTTTGTATTTTTTTCTATAAGGATGCTTTATACAACTAAAAACACTTTTTTTTATTTTTCACATTTTTCCAATTTTTTCCAAAAATTTGTCTAAATTTTCAAAATTTCTAGATATTGGCAGAAGAAATGTAATCAGTATATGCACTACCCATCCTCCCATGCCTAAATTCGTGCATGTGCTCATGCATAAAATAAACAATGAAGAAGAAAGGTAGTGATCACTTGTAATGACGTCTGATTTGGCTTTAAGGTAGAACCATAACCTAAAGGAAAAAATAAAAATAGCTTTTTACATAAATGTGTTGAGTTTTATGCCTCCAACTAGGTGAAGTTCAACTAAAAATGGATCAATGATTATAGAAGGGAGGTTTGAGCTTGACATGAATAAATGATCAATTGGCCCTAAAATCATAGTTCCATAAATGTGGACCAATTGGTGGGGTACTCAACCACCAAATGGTCTTTTTGAGCCAAAAATAGGAAGAGATACAAAAGGGTGGTGGGAACTAGCATCTTGATGTGGGTCTTATTGATCAATGTTCCCATTAGTCCATTCCCACAAAAAAAGAATGGGAGGAGGAAGAAGAGGATTGAAATCTACTAGTTCAACTCCTCATAAAATAATATTTTGATGATTTTACAAAATAAAGTAAAAGAAATAAAACATGAAAATAACATATTTTCTCTCTGTCATAACATAATTGCAGGTCTCGCAAATTTTCCATGACAGATGATCAGGACTGTGAAGACATATTTTCTCATAGGTCTTAGGCTTTTTATTGTGCACTTTCAAAATGTTGTAATCTTCTTTTTAGTTGAGTCTAGAGAAGTTGTAAAGAGCCCCCAAAGATAGCATGCACATAGCTAACTTAGGCTCTCTACACTTAGGAAAAACTAGAAACAAAAACCTAGACATAAAACACATATCAAACGTCTAACACACTTGTCAGACGTCTGATATTCAACTTTAAGTGGTTCAATCATGATAATAGATGACCAATTGCCTATAGACTTGCCTTTGCATTCTGAACATTTAGGCTCTTGTCGATGCAACCTTCAATCAGACGTCCATAGACTTACTCAAACATCCAATATATGAGTCAGGCGTCCTTCAAGCCAATCGTTGAACCTCGCTTAGAATTCCCTTTATCATTGTTTAAGCCCAATGGTCAAATACACTTGTAGACGTCTGGACATGTCTCCAGACGTCCAATAATGGAACGTTAATCCTATCCTTAGAGAAGATTTGTCAGAAATTAAATCTCGCTTTTTTGATTCCCAAGAGAAGATTTTAATCTCTTTCCAGACATCTAGGCCACTTGATAGATGTCCACACTGATGTTTAAGCCTTAATACCTAGAACCCTACTTAGATCTGGTCAAAATAGGAACAAACTCACACAAAATTAGATGTCCAATGTTTTCTCCAGATGTCTTAAAATAGCATCCCAGACGTCTGGCCTAGAACCCTATTTCGTTCCAATGAAAATAATAACTTTGACCCCCTAAATCAGACATTGATAATTATAGTCAGATGTCATATAAGATGTCTGACCCAAAAATTAGATGTCTGATCTTGCTGTAAGAATCATAAATACTTTGATTTGTGTTGGATTTCGTCCCAATCCCTTAGGACTCACCTCGAATGGCTAGGAGCCATATCCCAAGCCTTCTTGAAGGTTCTAAGCTTGCCTATAAATACACCATAACCCCTCTTAGGCAAAACACACCTCTTAAGATATAATTCACATAGATGATCACTTGCTCACTTGCTCCATTGCTTCCATTGCCCTTGTGCTGTGCAACTACTCTATTTGGGGCAAACTATCACTCCCATTATGGTCCATAATCTGATCTTCAGGGAGTTTCTTTCACCCTTAGTAGATAAGCTAATTATACATATTTTTGGGGTGCTCTATAGGGTGCATTTTATTTTCCATTTTACTTGTTGTAGTTGGGTATCCAGCCTGTTGGATCTCCATCTTTTCATTGTGAAGGGAGAAACCTCCATTTAGGGATCGGAGGTGGGATTTGTTATTGATGTACACTACCCTCATTGAAGTAGTGTGGTTAGTGGATTGACCACTTACTAATCATACATCCTAAGTCAAGGGATTGGCTTAGGTGGTGGTTTTCACCCGGTTTGGGTTTCCACCTAAAAAATCTTGTCCCTCCATTCTTTGATTGAATTTTATTTTACAATTATTTTTCAAATTCACTATTCACCCCCCGTTTAGTGCAATTTCAAAATCTTGATCAGATTTTGAGTCAGGGACATAAGGGTTTAGGTGAGGCTAAGAAATATCAATAATCAAAGGTTCTCCAGGCTGGGGGTCATATGCAGATAATGGTAGAGTCTGGTAGACCACAAGCCTCAAAATCTTCATCAGAATGAATAGAATAGCTTGAGTCAAAATCATTAAGTACATCCTCCTCAATAGAAGTTGTTTCCTCTTTGGGTTTAAACCACCCATTTGATGTTGTAGGCTCATGATTTCTTCCCCAATCTATTGTGTGCAGGAATTTTGTATTTTGTTAAATCAGAGGAGATTGGGGGTCAAGTTCAGAAGTGGTAGGTGCAGAAGCTAGCTAGTCTATTTGAATTATCAAGATCAGAATTAGATTCCTTAGAACCTTGATGAACAAGGGGAGAAAGGTGGAGATCATGTATGGTGGAAGTAAGTGTGGATTTAATGGTAGGAGTAGGATACCCAAGGTTATTAGAATTAATAGTAGTAGTGTAGGTAAGTCTAACTCGATTGGAATCCCTTCATTAGAGACCAAAATAATAAGCTCATCTGAGGACTCATGGTTGATTGGATTATTGCAGAGATGATCCATCCTCAGAATCATCCTTGATTTCGATGGGGTTGATGGAAAATGTAAATGTTACTCCATGTACGTAGGGCATTTCCTAAGAATCGGGTGTCGAATTCAAGTCAGTCTCGGGAGGGTCTCTCATTTTAGTTTAAAAAATGGAGTTCTTAATTGATTTAGTATTAATTCGGTTAGTAGTGTCTTCCCCATGAAAATCCATCAAATGTGAAATTTCATTTCCTACAGTTGTTTCTTCTTTTTCTTCCCTCAATAAATCAATTGATTGTTCCTGAAAGTCCCATGATTTTGATAAGCTTTTTGATCTTCTGACAATTCATCATATGTTACCCCTAGAAGCTCTACAATCTCTTGAATGTCTCTGTCATAGGTGGGGTCTTGGTCGTATTCATCCATATGAGTTTAGGAATCAGCTTCTAAAATGGGAAGGGAGGTAGAAGTATCAAGCTCATCTGATTCATCCTCGATTAGGGCCATAGACATGTGGTTTTCTATTTCACTCTTTGAATCATTTTCTTTAAACTTCTTCTTGGCCCTAAATATATCTACTTTTATCTTATGACCTCCAACTGCCATTTCCATACATCTCGATGCACAGTCTATGTTAGCCTAAGAGATTGCCAAAAATGGACAACCTAAGATAATAGGTGCATTGCGAAGGTCTACAGGAACCTCCATATCTAAAATAAAGAAATCCACTAGGAAACTAAACCCATGGATTTTAATAATTACATTCTCAACCACACCTCTGGGCATCTAGCTAGACCAATCAGCTAATTGAATTGTGACTAAGGTGGGTTTCAACTCCCCAAATCTAAATCTGTCATATATTGCTATGGGAGTTAAGTTGATGGAAGATCCCAAGTCAATAAGGCTTCATTAAATGGTGCATCTTGCAATTGGCAAGAAATTAATGGTGCTCCCAGGTTTTTCTGTTTTAGCTGCTTAAGATGACAACAGTTGCTTGTTGGGACAGAACTACCTTTTCAGTCTTTCTAGTGGTTTGCTTGGTGTGCAATAATCTTTAAAGAATGTGGTGATTGTGGGGATATGGTCAATAGCTTCAAGGAGGGGGACCTTTATGTGTACTTAAACATGGATTTGAGTTCTTCATGGTCTTTTGTACCCTTCATTTTCTTCAAAATTTCACTTGTTAATGCTCTGAGGAAGGGTATGGGAATCTCTGGGTCTATAATGATGGGTTCTTTTCCTTTGTCTTTCGTTTTAGCCTTCTTAGGTGTCTCTTTGTCAGAATCAGAAGAAGATGGGCCATCGTGAGAAGGGGTTCTAGATGGACTAGGATCCTTTCTTCGAGGAAGATCCTTCATGGTAGTTCCACTCCTTAAGCAAACGGCATTTACAGTAACCTGTTATCCATGAGGTGGAGTAAAAGGAATTGGTGTTGGAAGCAGTGGGCCAGGTTGTGCAGGAGTACCAGGCAGGATAATGGATGCTTGTAATATGGTGTGGGCCTATCTGTAAGGGATGTTGGGCCTAGGTTGAGCAACTTGGTTCTGAAAGTTTCTAGGGTTTGGGATGGGTTGGGACGAAAGAGTCCCGTGGGCTTTAGTCTCCTAGAAGAGTTGATTAATTTGTGATTGCTTGTTTTTGTTCTGAGTTGCAAAGGTTTCCATCATTTGCACTAAAGTGTTAGCCATGTTTTGCATTTGGTTGGCCACTTGTGGCTATTATTATTGTTGTGGTTGTTACAACGATGATGTGCATACATCTAAGTAACCTAAAATATCTATTTATGCATGCTCTTAGTGTCTTAGAAGCATCATGCATTGTAAATATTGCACAACATGCATCATTATGCATTTAGGTTAGATTGTATAAATTTTAGGTTAATTTTATCTTTTTGTGGTCAGGGAATAGGGAAACATTTATCGGGGTCTCAGATTTCAGATTCAACCAAACGAATCTAATCAGGGTGACGATTGGAGTTTAACAACTCCAAGATCGCCCTGATCAGACCTCCATAATATCAGATACAGTCTGAGAAAGATCAGAGGTTAAGGGGCCAAGTGGTATTAAATCAGCACCTCAGATGACAAATCCAATCTCATAGATGGGTTCAGATCGATAATCGTAGCCCAACGGCATGAAAATCGGTCCAATCCGACATCCGTGGCACCATCTACAAGTCAAAGAAGATGGACGGCTTAGATGACGCCACGTGGCATCATCTAGACTGCCCACAACCACCAAAGGATCATTGTTTCCACCTCTTCTCCAACAGATCATTAGATCTGGGCCGTGACCATCAAGATGTCTGCTCAACAAATCATAGCTTTGGTGCAACGGTGGAGACAGGTGCTTCCAAGCTACAGCTGTGAGTTCAAGACCCGCTACATGCTCAATTCTCAGCAGATAAGTGCACGAATGAAATTGAAGCGTTCGATGGCGATTGCATAGCGAGGAGAGTGGCTATGTGACACCACTCGAGCATGCAATTTGCCACGTGCGATTCAACGATGAGTTGCACGCGTGATCGTACGCGCTGAGAAGGCGAAGCATGTGTACACCTTTTAGGTCATCCAATCGGGCCATTAGATCTCTCGATTGGATGGCTGAGGATGTACGATCATGGGTGTATGCTTTAATGCCCGAAGCTAAAGAGGCCAGGGTGCGAGCATGTGTTTAGCGACGTGGGGGCTTTAGTGACGATTATATCCGTCACTAAAGACCCTTACATTAATGTTTTAAGTTTAAAATGACCTATTTGCCCCCTATTCCGCACCTATAAAAGGCCTTACACCCTCCACATTTTCATCATCTCTTCCTGTCTTCTCTCACCCCCTCCAAAGCTCTAAGAGCTTGTCCTAAACCCAAGATGCTCCATTAGAGTTAAAAATATAATTTTCTCACCTTCTCACCCCCTTCGTGGAGCATTCTACAGTTGTCCTCTCACTACCGTTCGGGAAGCAGATCCCGCTACGACATTTCCCTACTCCATCCTCCGTCTTCATCCTCTTTTGTCCAACATCTCACCACCCTCGTCCGGGTACTTCGTCAATGCTGCTTGTCCTCCAAGCAACCATCAAGGAGGATAATCTCTCTCCCTCTTCTCTTTATCACTTTCTAGATTAGATTTCCCACTTTCTAGTATAGCGAGTAGTTGTAATGAACATGAATCTGTGGTTATGAAATATTTGTTCATTCTCTTCCTATTTTCTCTATATTTGTATTATTCTTTCTCTCTCTTATATTAATTATTCTTTAAGTAGATAGCTACCGTAGATTTAATTCGACCAGCTAATATGCTTTCATGATAATAATTCCAATGCGATTTTTGATCAAATGTTTGCCTCCCCGTGTTCGACCCAGGACTTACCAGCGTTTTGGTTAAATTATCTATTTGACGAATTTTGACGCATCTACGATGATAGGGTTTTCAAAACTCAAATTTTTAGCGTACAAATCCCAATCAACATTTTGGCATCATTGCTGTGGAGGCAACACCCTTTGATTTCTCGCATTTTCCCACCTTACTTATCTTTTACCTTACTTCTCTCCTTTCTTATTGTGATTGCAGGTACTCTCTCGAGGAGGGCAAAAGTGATAGATTGGAGTAAAGTGCAATTGAAGGGTCTGTAAATATATCTCACCTCATACCCCCTAGTTTTCATTTCATCACCTAATAACACAAACCCTAATTAACCTAAGAGCTCTCATAAAGCCTAAAGTTAGTCTTTTTTATTTGTTTGTCACCTCCACCTACCTCACCCTCCATTTAAAAAAAATCTCACAAAGGTACACAACCTCTTCTGATTCTTCATACTCAACTGGTAACCCGACCTTTAGAACAGGTACACCCATCAACACATAATTGAGTAGAAATCAGATTAAGTAATCACTTGTATGCCTTATTTAGTGGTGCATCAAGCTAATTGTTTGAGTTGTTTGGGCTGTACCACTTCATCTAAAAATAACTCATTAGGTATCTACCTCTTAGGGTTCAACTTTTAGGAATTAACCAGGCACTCCACATTCTTTTATGTTTTAAAGGAAGACATCTTCACCTGTGCTTTCAAAACCTGGTGTGCCAACTAAACTTGATTGAATACACCTAAAGTTGAATCATAAAAGCTACTAAGCAAGATTTAAACCTTAAAATTCACTGCATCCAAAAATAATCTTTCTCGAAAACTATTGGTTGTGCACGCACACACATCGAAACTAAGCATTAAATGCACAACCCAGATAAAGGACCTATCACATTCCAAAGCACATTCAAACCTAAGCCTAATTAAAATAAAGTAGACCGTTGGCTTTAATGATTGGACTCACTCTTCAAGGCCCAGATTGAGATTATTTTAGATTAATCTAGTTCTACTATTCAATCTGATGTCTAGCTAGGGGAATAGAGTCAAATGACCACGGTTGGGGGGTATCAAAGGAACCTGAGGCAAAAGCCAAGGGAAGAACCTTGTCCCCAGTACCTCCCTCTAATTGGTTGGATTGACTAGAAAGAAGTAGATCAAATCGTTCTTTTCATCTCAAGACGAGTTCTAGGAGTCTGTAGATCTTTAGGCTACCCCACTTAAGGATAGGTTTGATTGTTTGTACTGCAAGGCACCTTTCTTCATCCCTCTTTGCCATGGATGCTTCCACATCCTATTCACATTTCCACTCTAACCCTCCTACCACTACTTATTCCCAAGATGATTATTATCCCAACCAAATTTATTCTCACCCATCTACTAGTTGGGTTAATCCTAATTGTGAGGGTTTTCCTGTGGATCAAACGTATACTAGAGGGGAGGGGTGAATAGTATCACCTTCATCACATAGTAAAGATAAGAATGAATTCACAGCAATTCAAGCACAATTTTCACTTGGATTTAGAGTTGAAACCCAAATTGAGTGAAAACCACTACCTAAGCCTCTCAGCTTAGGATTCTCCTAACTAGTCAAAGCTAGTTAATCTACTATCATACCACTTGAACGAGGGTGGCACAACCTCTTACAAACCACCTCTCTTTTTACCCTGAAGAGAAGAATAATAACAACAACACAGATCTTTCCAACACCTTGGAATTCATTAATTAAAACAATAATGTTGAGTAACATTAAATATATCTATGGAACCTCAATAAAAAATCAAACTAGGATTTCAGTAGAGATTTGAAACGACATGCTTTGAATGACGTGAATAGTGAAGCGTAGAGACACTTAAAAGAAGCACAAGAAGCTCTGATCTTTTTGAGGGTATTTCTATTGAAAGTTGATTATTCAAAAGAGCTGCGTACGACCTCTATTTATACTAAAAAGCAAGCCTGAAAAGGAAGTCAAATTGGTTGATCAATTAAGATATATTAGTCAATCAAAAAGTTATTTGGTCTATCAATTAAGTTATTTGATCAATCACTAATTAGTCGATTAATTAGCTTGGTTGGTCGATCAATAGGATTTTAATCAACTTCCTAAAAAGGATTGGTTTGATCGGTTAACTAATTTGGTTGGTTGATCAATCAATATTGGTCGATCAAGAGGAAAATTTGGTCGATCAATAACCCTAAAAATTGGTTTTCAAAGAAGTGCGAAAAACTATTTGAGTTTTGTTTTTGAGGTTGCTTACAACAATATCCTAGGCTCAAACAAAAAGTAAAGGACACAAATTAGCAACCATCTGAACTTGATCCGAAAGAGAAGCTTTGATCCGAGATGGTCTTGAAATATTAGGATAGTAGTAAACATAATTTTGGCGCATTAAAATAGAGGTGCTTACATTCTCCACCCTTTTTATGACAACAATATAATTATGAAATTTAAACAGTTATGCATAATATCTCCCCCTTTTTGTTTTAGTAAAAAGTAAAGCATGCTACTATGTTTTTCATTTAACTCCCCCATAATCATGTAAATAAAGCAAAATAAATTTAAACTTGCACTAACAAAGAGAGTTACATTTTGCTGAGAAAGAAAATATTCATGCATATAACAATGATATAAAAGAGTCTAGATAAGCAATTCATAAAAATGAAATAGTTCTGGGAAAAAATTAAGTTTTACATCCCAACAAAAGCTAAGTAAAGGTAAATCTAATAATCTAATGATGCCATGAAGGCATCCATTGTGCTCTAGAGATCTGTGTCCAACTCAAGATCTAGTGAATCTGATCTCTCTGATGAGGTAGGCTGACCAAGACATAGGAGACGTTGGGCTGATAATCTAGGTGTCGGCTGCCTAGATGTCCTGCGAGGTTGTGTAATCTACTGATCTTCTGGTGCTGCTGTTGAGGTAGGAGGAGGAGGTGCTGTGGAGGATGGAGGCATGGTAGTAGATCGGCGAGGTCGAGGAGTTCGATGAAGCTGCTGTTGAATGTCATGAACAGACTCTCCAAGCCTATCCAAGATCTGGCTCTGAGCATTCAGGTAGTCTGATACCTGATGGCCATGGCACACATCATCAAGTCTGTTTCTCTTTGCCGATGCACCATCAAAGAAATACCATTCATCACATCCTGAATACTAACAAAATCCCTACCTGAAAGAGGTTAGTCCAAGAGGCTCCTCTCCTGCTCATAGAAGGATGGAGACGGCTGCACTGGAGGAGGACAGGTTACTGTAAAATGCTCATAAGGCTAGAAAGGAGGAGGGACTATTGATGGTTCCTGCTACTGCTACTGCTCTTGGGCTGCATCCTAACCACGGGCTCCCTGTGCTTACTCCATCTTCATATAAGTGACCATATAAAAAATGGAGACCTTAGTGATAAATTGTTTATGATTAATATCCATGGGAACACTTAAATGTAGGAAGATATGGGAAAGAAGTGTCTCGAACTGGAGGGAGTTGGTGGGTTGCTTACTCATTAAATATAGAATCAAGTGGTTATAGTTGAACCACTTGTTCTTAAGAAATGCATAAAGGGTGATGAGCATAATGCCAAGGCAGTTCTTAAAAAATGTAGATTTGGACATTAAATTCCATAAAAAGACTCGATTAAGAAATCTGGGTAAACGATGAAAATACGGTGACTTGGCTGGACGACCCAAGTCACAATGAGAGGGAGTGAGCACGATCTCCCTAATGGTATCTGTTTGGAAATCGTAGAGCATGTTTTGATAGGAAAAGCGTCATAGTATAATGCGCAAGACGATTAAATAAAAATATTTATAAAAATATAAAGAGACTTTGATTCCCGGTCGTTCGTCTCTAGGAGGCATTTGTTCAAATATGAAATCAATCTTTTATCGCTCTACTTTATTTAGAATCGCACGCCGGTTTCCAATCTTCGGATTAAAGTTTCGCCACTTCTATTGTGAATTCTAATTACGTGTGAGTGTGTTAGATAGATAACAGAAGTGAAAGTATGAGTTTTAGTGCACACATTTCTAGTGATGTGGTGGTTGTTTACAGAAAATGCATTTATAGTTAAATCTTCTATATTTTTTGGAACCGGCATGCTTGTTGCAATATATATATATATATAAATGAAAAGAAGGCAACTTGAATCACACGAAATAGATGGCAACCAATAAGCTCATGGTGATTTTCAACATAGAGATATGTATAAAAAAAATTATATCTTTTATTCATTCATTCGGAAGGATGTTTGCAACATGGAATTTAGAGGAAAGCTTGTAAAGGAAAGCTTGAAAAGCACAAATCTAGCTAACAGAAAATGATCGCATATAGAAATCTATGGGGGAATTTTGCATGCATCATTGGGGGAGAATAAGAGATACACTACTAAGCAGTAAATGAAAGCAGTAAAACTATGAAGAGCTAAGTTACTAATCTAGTAGAAAAGAAGGGCATTCGGAGGTGGGCTCCGATGGCCTTTGAGTGGCTGAGAGGAGAAGGAGGGGCAACCAATGGTGCTTAGGCCAGCCCTTGGAGAGAGGTTGGGGAGATGATCCAGCATCCTGGCATGGAGATGGTGGCTTCCATGGTGGTGCTCCTTGTGGAGGTAGAGTAGAGGTGGAGATGTAGCTAACCTAGATGGATGAGTGCCAAGAATGGGATTGGTGCAAATAGCCACCCCTTAGGTCTTTTTATAGACCTAAAGGAGTCTCTCTAGAGAAGTGTGGAACTCTCTAGAGAGAGTCCCATGAGTGAAAGAGGGTAGTTCTTAGATCCATAAAAAGTGGATCTAAGAATTGAATGACTCTTGGTTTCTAAATTTGGCAACTAAGAGTGGCGCTTCTTTGAAGAGAGTTATAAAGAACTCTAGATGGGTGTGTATGCATGAATGTGTGTGTGTGAGTGTGTGGCCATGCCCTAGGTGGCTAAGTGGTCTAGGTTAGGTCCTACGGGGTTTAGGTAGATGTAGGCCTTAGATTAGGGTTGCAAACCATAATTGCTAAGGGGGAATTGCAATTAAACTTAACTCGAGTTTAATTGAATGAGTGTGAACTGAATTGAGAGTGAAATAACTCAATTAGGTTAGGCTTAGGTTAATTGGACTCTCACTAAGTCCAATTGGACTTGTGTGGGTTGAGATCTGAGCTCAATTGGACCCTATGAGTCCAATTGACTTAGGTAATGGTAATTGACTATGATACAAGTCAATTAGGTTTAGTGAGGACCTAATTAGGTTATTGGGGAGGTCTAGAGGTGGTGTACTCAGGTTAGGGTACCTTACTTTAGGTTCCTATGGGGTTGGAATCGGGTTTAGGGAGCTAGAGATCCAAGATCAAGGCTTGAATCTCAAAACAGGAACTGGAGAACAGTTCCAGAAGTCCAAAAATGGAATCAAACGTCTTATACTCAAAAATAAAAAGTCCAGACTTGTTTTCTGGACATTCAATCAGAGTCAGGAAGAATTCAAGGTTCTGTCTTAGGTATTCTATAGAAATTAGATGTCTGACCAAGTGTCTGTATGTCCAATAACACTGCAGAAGTGGGTTTAAGGTGTGCGGGAGTTGGCTAAAGGTTCTGGACATCCTATAATTCATCTGGACGTCTAGATAAAGGTTGGAATTAGGGTTTTAAGGTTTCCTAGGGCGCGATGACCTAATCTAAGGGTGGCTAAGGCTTGGGGAAGTCTCTAGGCTATCCTAGGGCTAGGATGGACCTAAACTCTTCATATTTTATTGCTTTATTCCTACTTAATAGAATGCCATACCTTAACTCCCTTACGTTATTATCTATTATATCTAATCTAAGTCTTCTGGTCCAGCTCTGCTGCAACACCCATTATTCCTGATCCAGCTTCAGATCCAGCTTATTACCTATAATTGACATAATGCACTTAATCAGCACATTATAACATTATTTTATGCATAGCTAAAAGAAAGCAGTAAAGATACAGATAATGCTTATGCATGCATGAATTACCCTAACTTATGCTAAGTCCTAGCCTAATTTAGGTCAATTAAGACCTATGATTGCTATGCAATCAGTATCCGTCTATGGCTGCTAGTGGAGCTCAAGAAAAGTGGGACCAACAGATGGACATCCAAGAATCTCATAAAGAACGTTTGCATTGACTAGAACCTCTATGCCAAAAATGTTTGAGGTCAACTCAATGTTGAAGCCCTCACCTATGTTCTTCAAATTGCCATAAAATAGGTGACAGGCCATTACGTCAACACCGAGTATGCGGCTATTCTTAGAACCCACATAAAAGTTCTGCTCAAAAAGACGTAGAATCTGGTAATAAGCAAATTTTTCGCAGATCCCAGGAAATATAGACTCAAAGTCTATGGGTCTACCAACATGGAGTGAATTTTGCGAAGAGAGAACAATGGTCGCAAGCAGCCTTAGTGATGAAAAATTGATCAAATGTATCATCACAATGAGTTGAAGAGGAGGCATGTGCATGTTTTGGGGCCATTTCATAGTTTATGAAAACACGTTGGCTGATCAAAAATGACCCAGATAAGGTTCTGGAAAAATCGACTTTTGGTCGATCAACCAAGAAATTTGGTCGACCAAAAGATGTCAGACTCAACAAAAATGAGATGTAAACGGATGTTTTGCTCACTTATACTACATGATTTCACAAGAAATCACATGAGGATGTAAGAAAAAATATTAGACCACATCATAGCACATCTAATACTTAAGAAAGAATCCAAAAAGGGACAGATTTCAACTAAGTTTTAGAGTGTATCAAGACCGATCAAGGATTGATCGATCAAAGGGAGGTCGGCAAGGATGTGGAGAATAACCTGAGGTTGAGTTCGCGCAGAGGTGTCATGAAGGTGGTGTCGAGCAAGTTGTTGCACGGAGGGCATATGATAATGACGTAGCTTCCTTACAGTGATGGTCAGAGTTGGCATGATGTTTGGTCGATCACGGTCGTCGGAGAGGAGAGGTGGGGTCGAATGATATTTTGTTTGGTGGTGGATAGAATGTGGGGACCAAACGGTGGGGTATAGGTAGTAAAAAGAACAAGCTCCATGGTAAAAAAAGTGTGTTTTTATATAAAAAATGATTAGCAAAATAGGTAAAAGCATTTTAGGAAGCTAATCACTATTATTGAGGTCAGTTAGGTAGATTAGGGGTGAGATTCTAGATAAAAAGATTGCAATCTCGAAAAGTGAAACCACCTAGTTTTGGTCAATCAAAACTTGTTTTTGGTTGATCAAAACACAAAATGATCGATTAATTACGTTAATTGGTTGATCAGAGTTTGAACGATTAGAGGAAAAATGAGGAAAAATTTACGCCCAACTGGATTAATCGATCAAATAACCAAGTTGATCGATCAAAACTCAAATTTTTGGAGGGAAATTTCCCGCCAAAGAATTTGGTCAATCTAACAAGGATTTTGATCTATCAAAACATTTTGGTCGATCAATTTAAAAAATTAATCGATCAACAGTATAAAATAGATTAATCAAGCATATCAATTAAGTTCTTTTAGTCTTGATAAACCTAGTGAATGTCAAATTCGGGAAAATCTTTCTTTTAGCAATGGTTTTGTGAATATATCAGCTAATTGATTTTCTATGTTAATAAATTCTAGGTTAATCTCTAATTTTAAGATAGTCTCTTAGAAAGTGATGCCTAACATTAATATGTTTAGTCCTAGAATGTTATATTGGATTCTTAGATAAGTTAATGACATTAGTGTTGTCACATAATATTTTGTTGTTTTTGTAGGATAGGCCAAAATCTTATAAGGTTTGTTTCATCCACAATAATTGTGAACAAGCTAAAGATACAGCTACATATTCAGCTTCAGTTGTTGAAAGTCAAACAATGTTTTGTTTCTTAGAGAACCAAGAGACTAGGGAATTTCCAAGAAATTGACACATTCCACTAGTACTCTTTCTATTTGTAAATCTACCGCATAATCAGCATCACAGAAGGAATATAATTCCAATGTGTCAGACTCCATATAGAAAAGTCCTAGGTCTTGTGTGTTGTTTAAATATCTAGGTATTCTTTTAACAACATTTAAATGTATTTCTTTAGGGTTTACTTGAAAGCGAGCACACAAATAAGTACGAAAGAGAATATTAGATCTACTAGTAGTCAAGTATAATAATGATGCTATCATACTTCTATATAATTTATGATATATAGATTTACCTCTTTCATCATATTTTAATTGTGTAGAGGCTGCCATAGGTGTGTCTTTACCCTTCAGTTTGTCCATAGAGAATTTCTTCAAGATCTCCGTGGTGTATTTGGTGTGAGATATGAAGATTCCAGAGGACAGCTGGTCAATTTGAAGTTCGAGAAAGAACTGAAGTTCTCCCATCATGCTCATTTCAAACTAATCCTGCATTACCTTTGCAAATTATTGGCATAACAGATCATTAGTAGCATCGAAAATAATATCATCAACATATATTTGTATTATTAAGATATTATGTTCTTTTGTTTTTGTAAATAAAGTTGGATCTATTTTACCAATTTTAAACTCATTTTCAATTAGAAAGGATTTTAATATGTTGTACCAAGCTCGTAGAGCTTCTTTTAGGTCATATAATGCTTTGTTTAGTTTGTATACATATTTTGGATATTTAACATCTTTAAAACCTGGAGATTATTTAACATAGATTTCTTCCTTGATAAATCCATTTAGGAAGGCACTTTTGACGTCCATATGAAAAAGTTTGAATTTCATATGGGCGACAAAAGCTAGCATCATCCTAATGGATTCTAGGTGAGTTACGGGTGCATATGTTTCATCAAAATCAATTCCTTCTTCTTGATTATATCCTTGGGCCACAAGTCTAGATTTATTTCTAACTACTCCTAATTCATTAAGTTTATACCTAAAGACACACTTGGTTCCTATGATGGTCAGGGAGTCAAGCTTTGGAACAAGTTCCCACACATGATTTCTTCTAAATTGATTCAACTCATCTTCCATTGCAATAATCCAGTAACTATTAGAGAAGGCTTCCTTAACATTTTTGGATTCTAATTGAGAAACAAATGCAGTGAAAGCTAAATTATTAAAAGATCTTGTTTGAACTCCTTTAAACAATTCTCCTATCACCAATTCTTTTGGATGATCTTTCACATAGGAAATATCTTTGGGTAGTTCATCAGAAACATTTTCTTCTAAAATGTTTGATGGGTTATCTACTAGTTCATTTCCATCATTATTTGCAGAAGATTTAGGTTGAACTAATGCTTAATCAAATGATACATGCATAGTTTCCTCAACAATTGAATTCTTCTTGTTAAAAACTCTATAGGCTTTTACTTCTGGTTGAGTAACCAAAGAATATTCCTTTTGAACTTTTAGCATCAAACATATCAAGATTGTCCTAGGTGTTAAGTATAAAACATCGACAACCAAATATCTTGAAGTAGGAAATTCTAGGTGTTCTTCCATGATAGAGTTCAAAAGGTGTTTTGTTTAAGATTGGTCTAAACAGTGATCTATTTTTGATATAGCAAGCAGTGTTTATAGCCTCTACCAAAAAATATCGAGGCAGCTTTGACTCGCACAGCATTATACAAGCACACTCTTGCAAGGTTCTATTTTTGCTTTCAAGTACACCATTCTAAGGTGCGGCTCTAGGGAAAGCAAATTCATGTTTTATTCCATATTGATCACAAAAATTGGAAAAAGATTCATTCTCAAATTCTCCGCCATGATCATTTCTAATCCTAATTACTTCAGATCCTTTTTCATTTTTTAGTCTTCTAACTAGTTTGCTAAAAGCATCAATGGTTAAGTCCTTACCTTTTGAGAAAGATGCCCAATAAATCTAGAAAAGTCATCAATTATGACTAGACAATATCTGCACCCACTTAGGCTTTCAGATTTGGTGGGTTTGAACAAGTCTAAGTGAAGTAGCTCCAGAGGTTATTAAGTGCTAACCATTCTTTTTGGTTTGAAAGAATTTTTAGTTTGTTTACCAACTTGACAAGAATCGTAGACTTTGCTTTTCTTGAAGTTGATATTTGGCGGTCCTTTGACAAGTTCACGTTTCACAAGTTTACTAATGTTTCTCATGTGAACATGGCCAAGGTGTCTATGCCAAAGTATTGCCTCTTCATTAGATACGACAAGACATTCAAGACTATCGCATTTGTTGAAGTTGACAGTGTAGATATCTTTATGCCTATTTCCTTTGAGAAGAGTTTGTTTTGTTTCTTTATCCCATATTTTAAAATCATTTGATGTGAAAGTGATTTTGTATCCTTTATCACATATTTGGCTTACACTTAGAAGGTTATGCTTTAATCCACTAAGTGTACATTATCAAAAGAGGTTGAAGAATTACCGATTTGGCTAGTACCAATAATATGGCCTTTGTGGTTGTTCCCTAATGTGATGGTACCATTGTCCTGGCTGTGAAGTTGCAGGAATAGGTCTTCCTCCTCGGTCATGTGCTTTGAACATCCACTGTCCATGATCCATCTCCTTTCTTCTCATTCCTGTCATTGGTTTGCATTTGTAAGGTCTTGGTTTGGCTGATCTATAGAGTGGCTTCAATGTTCCATTGATTTGTTGATATGTCCACTTCTTATAGTCTACTTGACCTACAAAACAAGATTGCAATAATGTTTTTGGTACCCATTTTTTGTTTGGGTCCACGATGGTTAGATGCTGCTTATTTAGTCAAGCTACCTTTTTATTTCGGCTAGAACTAGATGCTTCATGATTATTTTTAGGTATGTAACCTAACCCAAATTTCATGGTGCTCTGGGTCTATGTTCCTAATAGCTAATGCAAGTTTTTACTTCCCTTAGTAAACTTAGCCAGATCATTTAAGAGAATCATAGAATTTTCTTCTAATTTATCTATATCTACCTTTAAATTATCTATGTGTGATTTTAATGAAGTGATTTCATTAGATAACTCCTTATTCTGTTGAGAAAGCATATCTTTTTGTGCTCTTTCTTCCCTTAATGTTTTTGCTAGGTTTTTATTTTCTAATTTTAGTGACTTAGCTATGTCATGCATCTCGAAAAAATCTTCTAATAGTTCATCTTGTGAAAAAGCGGTTACCTCGTCTTTTAGCACCATTAGTCCTAGAAGAGCTTCTTCTTCTGAACTTGAGTCTGATTCATCCCAAGTTGCTGTGAAGGCCTTTTTCTTTCCTTTTCTTCTTGGAAACTTCTTTTTTGACTCCTTAAGAAATGGACAATCATTCTTGATGTGTCCTTTTCTCTTGCAGTTGTAGAAAATAAGGGTGTCTACTTTGTCCTCTTCTTTCTTCTTTGTCCAACTTCTTTTGTTCTTGAAGAACTTTCTAAACTTTCTTGAGAGGAGGGATATGTCTTCCTCTTCATCTTCACTTGAGGAGTCTTCTGATTGTTGATTGGCTTCAAGAGCTATAGTCTTCTTCTTGACTCCTCCATGCTCCTTCATGTGTTGGAGTTGAACCTCGTATAGATCTTTTGACTCTTGTATGGCTGTAGTCTTGGTCTCCCAATCACTGGTGAGTGATCGGAGAATCTTTCTTACCAAAGCTTCATTCCTGATCTCCTGATCTAGATTCCTTAGGGAGTTTATGATGTCCATGAATCTCGTGCACATCTCTTTAATTGATTCTCCCTTTTTCATCCTGAAAAGCTGAGAATTTTGCGTTAGTAAATTTACTCTAGTTTCTTTTACCTTAGATGTTCCCTCGTGGGTGACTTCGAGGATGCTCCATATCTCATGGTCTATCTTGCAAGTAGAGATGCTGTTAAATTTTGCTTTAGAAAGCCAGTAGAAGATTGCATTCATGGCTTTTGCATAATGCATTGCCATCTTCTCTTGATCTGGTGTCGCTACCACTCCTTCCTTGATTTCAAGACATGTATTCTTGGAGGCGATGATTAAGAGGAAAATTTGGTCGATCAATAACCCTAAAAACTGACACATCGTGGGGGAAAAATTGAGAGAGAGAGGGCGAGAGAGCGATCGGCGTTGGGCGGTAGGCGGTGGTGTGGCAGAGCCATCTAGGGATGGAGAAGGACGCGAGTGGAGGACGTGGAGATCAAGGGCTTGGAGGAGAAGGGAGCAGGTCTGGTAGGAGAGGTTTCGTAGGACGTCTAAAAACGTTCCAAGAAGACCTTGGAGGAGGATGAACGGCGACGTTCTTTGTTTCAGATGCAGACAAAGGGGACATGTGGTGGCGATTTGCAAAAACCCTCTGATCTAGTTGGCGTGCAGGGGAGAAGGGCACAAATGCGAGTTATGCCCTAGGAGGGTTCCTCTGCAGACAAAGAGGGTATTCTTGTATCCTGTCTGGAGGGTGAAGAAAGGAGCCCGATCGCTGCCGCCGCCGGCTTTGGGTAGGCACTCAATCAAAGTTGAGATCCTGACTTCTGAAGAGATCTCGTCTGCCCAAATCATGCTGAGGGGTGCTTTGATTGGCGAGATCATGGCAGGCAAACCATCGATAGATAGGCTTCAAAACCTAGTATGTTCCTTAAATCTCTTGTCTGCGGGCTGGAAGGTAGCCATGCTATCTCATTCTTGATTCCTGGTATATGGTTTGGGTATGATGGATGTTGAATGACTGAGATTTCGTTCGAGCTCTTTTGAAGAATTTATTGCGATTTGGAGAATGGTGTCTCCCTTTGATGGGGCTCTCTCTGATTAGCCTCTACAAAGAGTGGGCTCTAGGAGGATTCTTCTTGAGATTTCTAGCCTGCCGTTACATCTGAGATCAAAGGGGGTCGTTTCTAAGATGCTAGTAGGCATTGCATCCATATGTGATGGGTCTGAAATTTTGATTGGAGAGGGGGACATTAGATCTCTTAGAATTGAGGCTGATGTCTTCAGTGCTGGCTCAATTCCTGATTTAGTTACAATTAGATGTGGGGGCACTTCTTGGCTTATTCGACTAGCAGTACTTGGACAGGTGCCTGGGCAGGTTGAACAAGGGCAAGATAAGATGTCTGGAGCCAACACTGAGGTGAGGAAACAAAATGAAAGCCATGGCCGCATTCCTCCTATTGATGCTCCTAAGTCTAAAAAGAGGAAGGACTGCCACCAGGTCTATGATGAGGAGGACCAGATGGAAGAGGTTGATACAACTGGTGATTATAGACAAGCCATGGTAGTCAAAGAGGATGGTTATCTGGACGTTACTGAGAATTCAGTGACAGATTTAGAGATGCTTAGCAGTAAAGAGGAGGGCAGGATAGGAAGGGAACTGGTGCTCAAAAATGATAGTAGTGTGCTCAAAGAGGCAAACCATATGCAGCTCTCAATTCCTATTGATCTGAAATATGGTAGTGGATCCAATCAAAAAAGAGGTGTGGGTAGATCTCCCTACATGCTGAGAAGGAGAAGGAAGGAGAACTTGCCCCCTATTGAGGAGCAGAATATTGCTAATTCTATTATGGTCGAATTTGTGGGTTGTATGGCCCAAGGGAGCCACTCCAATAAGGAATGAGTGATGACTTGGAATGTGCGTGGGTTGCGCAATAAGATGAGAAGGACTTCCTTGTGTAGATATCTCTCTGAGTGGGAGATTGATTGTGCTCTCATTCAAGAGACACATTTGGAGATGGAGAATGGTTAGGAATGGGATTGCTTTAAGTAATCTGGTCGCAGTGATGTTGTGGTTAAGGGTGCCTCTGGAAGGTCTGGTGGAATGGCCTTTTGGTGGAGAAAGTCTTTCCTCTCAGTAACTAAAGTTATTCGTGATAGGTACATGCTTTCTTGCAAATGTCAGTCTCCCCAAGGAGATATGGAATGGTTTATGTCTTGCATTTATGGTCCTTGTGTGGCTGCAGACAGGGTTGGCTTGTGGGAGGAGCTCTCTGCAATGCATCAAAGAGTGCAAGAGGTCCCATGGATGCTAGGGGGTGATTTCAACTGTTATCTCTCAAGTGATGACAACCCAGATGGGAGAGTGGACAGCTCAATGGCAGGCTTTCAAATGGCTATGCAGAACATGGGATCGACTGATTACCCCATCAGTGGTGTGGAGTTTACTTGGAGAAATGGCAGTGGACAGGTTTCCAAATTGGATAGGTTTTTTGGCAGTCCTAGATTGTTGGAGAGGCATCAATTATCAACAGTTTTGAGCCTTGATAGGCCTTTCTCTAATCACACTCCGCTTGTATGGGATAGTGGGATGAGTTTAGACATTGGATCATACTTCAAACTCAAGAGATCTTGGTTTAGGGAAGGAGGTTTTGTGCAAATGGTGTCCTAGTGGTGGCAGAACAAGGCTGTGCAAGGTACTGCTACACAGTAGCTGGCTGCAAAATTGCCAGGCCTGCGTGATGTGCTTAAAGAATATGGGCAGGCCATGACTCTGATCAGAGAACAGAAGAGGAGGGAGGCTCTGGCAATAATTAGGGACTTGGATCTGAAAGAATGCAGGCAGTCCTTGAACCGTCAGGAACAGCAGCTGAGGTAGCAGATGCAAGCTACAGTGGGGGAAGAGGATATGAAAACAGAAATGGACTGGCGTGAAAGATCAAGATAGCTATGGCTCAAAGAGGGTGATGCGAACACGAAGTTTTTCCATCTTGCGGCCAGTGCTAGGAGGAGATTCAATCTTATCTCATCAGTTAAAGTGGAAGAGAAAATGGTTACCTCTGTTAGTGAAATCAAAACTGAAGCAGGTAAATATTTTAAAGAAATATCCACGGCTGCTCCAAGAGTTTCTCGGAGAATGGCATCGGTGGATTTCCCTTGTGTTAGTGATGATCAGAGAGACATGCTTGTCACTCCTATATCTGAACAAGAAGTAATAAAAGCTATTAAAGATTTAAATAATGAAGGTGCTCCTGGTCCTGATGGATTTCAGGTGTTCTTTTACAGAGAGCTATGGAGTGTTGTTGAGGTGGATGTTTTAAAGGTTATTCATGAATTTGAACTGGTTAACTCTGGTTTTGAGAGGTTGAACAAATCCTATCTATTTCTGCTTCCTAAGAAATCAGATGCGGAGAGATTTTCTGATTACAGACCCATTGCACTATCTAATTCCATCTATCTTATTATTAGTAAGGTTATAGCCAACAGATTGCAGGAGGTTTTAAAGGACTTGATAATGCCTGTTCAGTCAGCTTTTCTTCCTGGGAGATCATTACAAGAGCCCTTCATTGTTGCACAGGAGATGGTAATGGGTTGGCACAGGAGAAAGACCAAGGCCTTTTTATGGAAAGTAGATTTTTCCAAGGCCTATGATTCAATCTCCTGGTCATACTTAAAGGAGATTCTAAAAAGAAGGAGGTTTCCACCTTTATTGATACAATGCGTGAAGAGGTGCATTACGACAGCCTCTTTTTCCCCATTGATAAATGGGAAACCATGCTGCTCCTAGATTCAGCCCCAGTGTGGAGTTAGGCAAGGCTGCCTAATTGCTCCTCTAATTTTCAACCTTGCTGTGGATACTTTGGCAAGATACGCCTGCAAACTGGCAGTGGATGGTTTTATAAGGGGGTATTCAATGTCTAATCATAGGGCTCTAGCCCCTATACTCCAATATGCAAATGATACTATTTTTTTTGTGGAAGGGGGGAAGAGGGAAGCGCAAGCACTTATACATATGGTAAAG
The DNA here is from genome assembly GCA_037157565.1 of Thalassia testudinum. NCBI lineage: Eukaryota > Viridiplantae > Streptophyta > Magnoliopsida > Alismatales > Hydrocharitaceae > Thalassia > Thalassia testudinum. Next base: position 38,604,697 of record JAZHRO010000014.1, read on the forward strand.
ATTTTTGGAGAGATTTTTGGTCTCAGACTGAATGAAAATAAATCCTCCCTGGTCTGCTTTGGGATGAATAGTGTGTTACAGAATGACATCTCTACCATTCTGGGTACACCTGTGGTTTCATTGCCTATTAAATATCTGGGTCTGCCTTTAAAATGTTCTAAGATGAAGAAAGCAGATTGGTCTTTCCTTTATGAAAAGGTAGCTACGAAATTGGAGGGTTGGAGTTGTAGATACCTATCAAAAAGGGGGAGGTATATATTACTAAATTCTGTCATCACTTCGATTCCAGTATTCTTCTTCTCTATCCTTAAAGCCCCGAACTCAATATGGAAAAAACTAGATGTGATGCGCAAAAGATTCTTCTAGAAAGGGGCCTCTCATCAAGGGGCTTTTTTTCAACCTTTGAAGTGGGACTCAATTTGTAAGCCAGAAAAGATGGGAGGTATGGGTGTTAGATCCCTTAAGGAATTCAATGAAGCTTTGCTATTGAAGTGGGCTGTTCGATTGCTACAGGGAGAAAAAAAAATCTGGGCAGAAATTACTCAGGACAGCTATGGGACTACCAATGATGAGAATAATCGTCTAAACCCCCGTAAAACTTCCCCCTTTTGGTCTTCAGCGGTGCACGCCCTGAGGGACAATTGGAATTTTTTCAAATCTGCATTAGGTGATGGGAAAAGCTTCAAGTTTTGGCTAGAAAGTTGGGTACATGGGGGGTATTTAAAGACAGGTTCCCCCTTGCTTATGCAGTGACTTCGAATAAAAATGCTGTGGTGTCCGATTATTGGGATGCGGAATCTGAGCAATGGTCTTTCAATAATGTTGGGTGGAATAATCATGAAACAAGAACACGAATAGAGAATGAACATCTCATGCAAGAACTTGCTGCATTCAAACCCATGCCTCATGAATATGACACATACAAATGGGAGGGTAAATTTTCTACTGCGGCTGCTTATGACAGATTGATAATGTCCTCCAAGATGGCGGAATTTCATGAGATGGGGAAGAAGCTATGGAATTTCAAAATACCATTGAAGATACAAATTTTTTTGTGGCTCTGTAGAAGGGACGACTTGATTACTGGAGATCTGGGACACAGGAGGATGGGTACCCCTACCTAGTTTTGTCACCTATGTGGGATGCATAATGATTCTAGCATTCATATCTTTTTTTCATGTACGGTCACTGATTATGTATGGAGGAGAGTATGTAATGAGTCTCTACCAACATGGGAGAATCTGTGGCATTGTCTTATGGATGGGAATAAGCCATGTTTACATATGGTGGCTGTGTTATGGGCTGTATGGAGGGCTAGAAATGAGTGTGTTTTTCAGGAGACCCCAGTATATGTGGAAAATATTGTAAATTTTTGCTGGAGTCTCATACAGTATTGGGGTTTGATCATGTAATTATTTCATTCTTAATAATAATAGCTCTCCTGGTTTGCTATCGGTGATTCGATAGCATTCCTTTCTTTCTCAAAAAAAAAAACCCTAAAAACTGGTTTTCAAAGAAGCGTGAAAAACCATTTGAGTTTTATTTTTGAGGTTCCTTACAATAATATCCTAGATTCAAACAAAAAGTAAAAGACACAAATCAGCAACCACCTGAACTTGATTTAAAAGAGAAGCATTGATCCGAGATGGTCTTGAAATATTAGTGTAGTAGTAAATATAATTTTGTTGTATCAAAACAGAGGTGCTTATAGATTGGGGATACAGTTCCGAACCTTCGTGTTTTGGTCTAACCCAGGACACCATGGTCTTGATTTTTATCCTTCTCTAAGCTACATCAATTATAGATCATCGCCCTCCTATGGACAACCTAATATGATCTACAATCAAGAAGGATATGTTGATCCTCACCCTCCCTCATATTACACTACATATGGGTCACCACTACTCTATGAATAAACTGAAACAACCTATTATCAGGGAGGGTACCATGAACCTCAATTGTTGACTCCCCTGGATTGAAACCAAACCACCCAACCTTGAACCAAACCATTTGGTTCAAGTGAACCAGGTCCAAGATCGGGTGTTGGCTAACTTAAGGAATACCATTCAATCTTTAGAAGCTCAGCCAATACGCTGCACTGAAGAATTGGAGCCTCTGATTCAAATGATTGACAATCTTAACAAGTATTTGTTGGATTGGTTCCAAGATGTTAAGGATAAGGACCTGGGTCAATTTTTACTTAGGAAGTTATCGAAATTGAGGATGAAATTTGTGGTTGCTTTAGTTCAATTTTTGGATGATTCCCAAGATGAACACCCTTCAGGAAAGCTAATGTCAAAATTTGCTCAGGCACCTATAGGGGGGACATGTTTTATGAAATTGGGGATCACCAAGTTGTTTTAGAGCAAACAATTGTGGATAAATTGATTACTTCACCTGAGATCCATGAGGCAAGGTACCAAGAAAAGTATGTCTCCATGCACCAGGAAATGATCAATGATTTTGAGACATATATAAATGCGGATTCAAAATTCTTTAATTCTGAAGGTTAAGAATCATTATGTGAAGTCTCACCTGAATTTGAGGAAGATAATTTTAGTGAGACAAATGGGCCTGCAGAGTATGATCAATCTTTTGATGGCCTATAATTAAGGAACTTGATGTGGTTGGGGCTATCATGATGGATTCATATCCTGATTTCGTGAAAGATTCAATTCATAGCCCCATTCATCAATTACACCCTATTGAGCATACTGATGATTTCGATTTTGAGATCACTAGACCCAAGTCAATTCTGATTCAGCCACAAATCTTGGACTTGGAAATTTTAGATAGGGTGATTAACATGCAGGAGGTCCTAGAATCTAAAATCCTGATTGTGGTGGATAGGGATTTGGAAATGAATATATGGGAAGCCAATTCCGGGGGAAGTAGAAATTTGAGTCTAAGAGTTCCTATAGACCTGAAACCACCAACCTTCTACCATGACCCTTATGACATTTTTGATTTAAAGGATGTGCAACCCAAGCACAAATTCATTGATTATCTTTTTGATCTTGATTGTCCTATTGTTTGACTTTTTGGACTTAGATTGCATCCTCACAAACCGCAAGCCCGACCCCGCTTGCGTACTGATCTTAGGTTTTGGGTAATTTTTATCCAGAACCTTAGATAAACTCGACCATGGGGCATGGATCTGCATCACAACCTCGTCCACATCTATGGACATCTTCTCCTGGCAGGTCCAAAAATAGATTTTCTTACCTTAATCCTGACCTGCACCTGTGAATTTTTTATATTCTTTATTTGTAAAGTGTGTCTAGCTAAAGGCACTAAATTCAGCACATATACGGTTTCTTTTTCATCTTGGAGTTGACCTGTTTATCGCGTCATTCAAGTGCTTTCTACTCTACTCCACTCTGTTTAATGTCTTTTTAATACAATGACGACATTGCATTAGATAGGCATTGGGGGGTGGATATCATTATTTGAATCATCTTGTTAGCTCTGTAGATTCTTTTTATTTTCTCTTTATTTCTTTGAAAAAGAAAATTAAGAAAAGAGAGCTTGGGCATTAGAATTTTTCAACCTTAGGGAATGATACATGTTTACGAGCGAAATCGATTTTATAAAAGCTACGTTGTAGTATAGGTCGAAGTTGATTGAAAGAAAATAAAATTTATAACTCGAATGAAAATCTGAGGTCATTCGCTGGGAGCAAGTATGGAATTTAATCGCTAATCGCAAATAAAATGTAATTGAGCATAAGATTCAAGCTAAAATAATACTAAGAAATGAATAATAATTACTCAAAAATGATAATCAATGTAATGTATGAGTTTAACAATAGTTGTGAGTGTCCAAAAGAATCTCAAAGTAAAAACAATGGTGATTTAGATCATAAATCATGCACAGTGCCATGAACCGTTCAAATAATTCAATGGTGATTAATTTAAGCATATATACATTGAGTTCAAATAATGCAACAGTGCCATCAACCGTTCAAACTTAGGTACTCAAATATATCAATAGTATCAACCACTTTTACCCAAGTTAGACGTCACCTTAAGCCATCAGACGACTTAAACATGTGTTTGCTATAGCACTCTTTTTCTTCTTCTACTGCTATTCTTCTCCTTCCTCTTTCTTTCTCTTCTTCCAGCTTTTTCTTTCTCCTTCTCTTCTTCTACAACCCTGCTCTTCCTTCAGTTCTTCTTCTTTATGCCTTGGCCTTTGTTCTTCATGCACAGAGGGAGGTAATCCCTCCAGCGGCTAAGTGTCAGCCAATACATAGGGAAGCAAAACCCCCTGCCTCACACTCTCTCTCTCCCCTTCCTCTCTGGGTTTTCCTTCTTTCCCGCCTTTCCAAGGTCGATGTCCGAGTTATTGGGTAAATGGGTATACGCACAGCTAGGACTAGGGCTACCAGTCGTGAATGGTAGCCGAGGTGTGATAGTAGGCTTAGGCAGGTAATCGGGTGAGTGCCAGACCTGCGTGAGCAGTGTCACGGGTGAGGCAGGTATCAGGTGAGAGAGGACCTCACCCCCGTGTGTTGAGGCGATATGCCCATAACACAAATTCAATTTAAGTCGCTGTGTTTGGTCTTCAACAAATGATGTGGGACTAAAGTCCCACACCTTCCTTCGCTCACAGTAGATAGGACTCCTTCCTTCAATTGCTACAGCTCACGAGGTCCAAGTGTCCAATTGACCACCTGGGGCAGTGCCTGAATTGATTTCACATAGCCTGGGACATCCACCTGGGACTATCGAGACCTGGCATGAGCTTGAAGCTTCCTTGAAGCTCTTTGGTAATGGCGGCTGCAGTTCCTATTCCTGAAAACATAAACACGGCCTCGCGGCTACGTCAGATGGCTTAGCAGTATCACCGGGGGACGACGAATGTGGTAGTGGGTGTAGCGTAGAGTGAGAGTACAAGTAGGTGGCTGGCGGAGACGGAGATGGCCTTGAGAAGGTGGGTTGTTCGAGGGAGTGTTTAGGTGAGCAAGAGGATGAAATAGGAGAGGGGTTTTGTACGAGTGGATGTCACGAGGGTGGAGAAGGTTTCGATGAGGCAGATGGAGTTGTGTAGCAGTGGAACCGCCTCATCGGAGTGGTCACCAGACGTGGAGAAGACGAGGGTGAGTGTATCGAGTCGGGGGTTGAAATGAGGATAGAGAGAGGGAAAACTAATCTACGATGCTAACAAAACCTAACTGACTACTCTAATGGACGAAAGGGGGGAGATCCGTGTCGATTTTGGCATGTCCACGATAGAGAAGACAAACTCTCTGGTATGGAAGGAACAACGATGAAGATGTGGAAGGGGATGGCCATTGGTATTGCGGCACGCAAAGGAATCTGCGGATGAAGAATCTGCTGCTTGTTTTGCAAGAACGAATGAGGAAGGAGGTCGAAGATATCGTCGGAGCTCGTAGAGATTTTCGGCCGGAGAGGAGGGAAGAAATTCGGGTAATTCCAGCCAAAAATGAGTCTGGGATGAACGGTATGCATTGAGGCTTCTTTTATAGGCCTCTAGAGGATGATTTGAGCTTGGGAAGCAAGCTTCCCATGCTTGGAAGGTCACTAGAGATGGAGGCTTGAAAGATACCTAAATTTCTCAAGCATTTGCATGAGAGATTGGGAAGGTTGTAGGGCTTCGGATCTAGCTCAAAAGGAAGGGAATTCCTCGGCGAACTTCCCTTTCAAATCTGAGAGGGATTCGCTAGGGAATCAAGGAGAAAATGCCAAATCAAGCTCGCCGGAGTTGTAGGATTAGGATTTCATGGTGGTGGGGACCTATTTGAGGAAGGAGACGATAAAGTTGGGGACCTGTTTGTAAAGGATTCAAAAGTTAAGGTCATGAGTGTGTTTACAAAGATGAGAGCGGTTGTTTATAAAGATAAATGGTGTTGCGTCGTAGTATAGGTGAAATCGCCTTGTAAACAAATAAGAATTTTTATTACTCGAATGTTGACTCCGAGGTCGAACACAGGGAGCAAATGTAATTTATTTACTAATCTCAATCAATGTAATTTGAACATTTAAATCTACTCAAAATCTAATTCAGAGTATAAGGTAGGAGTTTATGAATTATAAAATATAGCAATAAAAGAGAAATTGAGAGGAATGGAATAAAAGGTTGATTCTTCTTCTCTTGGCTCTCTCTTTTAGCTTCCTCTTCTTTTCTTTCTTGGTTCCTACCTTCTCTACCTTTTCCTTCTTGGCTTCTCTTCCTTCTTTTCTTCTTTGACTTTCTCTTCTCTGACTTTAGCTCTTTCTACTTTAGTTGTGCCTTATTTCTTCTTCTTTATCTTCTTCTCCTTCCTTGATTTCTTCTTTGACTTTGGTCTTCTTCTTTTCTTCCTCCTTGATGTCTCCTTCCTTCTTCTTTATCTTGCCTTACCTTCCTCAGCTTATTTCTTAGCCTTTTCTTCAGCTCCTGGGACTTGAGATCTGGAGCGTAGCTGCCAGGAATGAAGGATGCAAGCTTCTTCGAGCCAACACTAATGGCAGCAGAGGTTGGACCTGGGTTTCAAACAATACAGTCTTTCAACCCCATTAGAACATACAGGCAGCTTCGCCGTGGCACGGCGAAGGTGCCTAAGAGGGTGGCTGGCCGCGGGGTGGCCTAGGCGTGCGTTCCTAGGTTGCTCTGTGGTCGTGAAGGTGGGTTTGGTCGAGGGGCACTTGTGAAGGGTATGGCAGTTAGTGAAGGTGGAGAAAATGCTCAGTGGATGATGGTGAAGGTTTTGAGGGGTCTGGAGAGGTGTGTGGAAGCGTGGAGAGATGGATGCACCTTCGCCGATGGTTGGCTGGAGATGAGGACGATGGTGGTGGTGTGTGGCATCGAGCGGTTGAAAGTGAAAATAAAGGAGGAAATAAAGAGAGGAGAGAGGGAAAGAGTTTTAACCTAACTAAGTGGACGAAAGGGGATAGGAGGGTGGCAGGCCGTACCTGCCGCTGCCGGAGAAGAAAACTCTAGTGAAGGGAGAATGGCGATGAGGAAGGGGCTGGAGGTGCATGCACGGGTATGGAGCGACGTCGAGGAAGGAGGTGAAGGTGTCTCTGCCACTGGTATTGTTGCATAGTGACGAGAAGGAGATGTCGTTGGAGCCTACTGGATGTCTGGCCAGAGGAGAAGAGACGAAGTAGGAGGTGGTTCTCCATTCAAACCAAGCTGATTTTGTGCGTCCGGATCAGAGGGTCATTTTATAGCATCTGGCAGAGGCTCTTGTGCTTGGAAGGCAAGCTTCCAAGCAAAAGAGTCCTCACCAGAGTAGGACTCAGTGAGAGACCCAAATCTCTCAAGTGTTCGCACGAGAGATTGGGTGCAAATCAAGGCAGTGTTCAGATGATAGGGAATTCCTCAGAGAATCTCCCTTTCAAATCTGAGAGGGGATCTCTGAGGAATCAGGGAGAAATCCTCCTCAAATCCTCGTCGAAGTAGGGCTGCTCCGCTGTAATGGCAGAGGGACCTAATTGCAAAGGGTGGCGAGGAAGATAGGGGGTCTGCGCAATGATTTTCTAAAGCTAGGGGCCAAAATGTAATTGGGTGGACTATTTTACAAAGTAGGTCAACATGACCTCCCCTTAGGTTCAAATTTCGTTACAAACCTAATTTTGACCTAAGGAGTCCAATGGTTAAGTTGAAATTTAGGTTTGACCACATTTGACTAGACATTTTATACAAAAACCAAAATTAGGTCAAATAATTAGCTAGGACCCCTATTTATGTCAAAATAGGCTTCAAAGGCCAAATTGAAGGTTATAAACCCTAGAGGGTATTTTTCTGTGAATTTTAGAGAGTTTAGTTGATTTTTATCCTAACAAAAACCTTGTATTAAGTAGGTCTGTTTTAGTGTTATAGAAATTCATTTAATTCGCAGATCTTATAATAACCCTTTTCTGATTGAACCATCCCACTTTTTATCTTATTAAGACCATTTGACCTATGTTTAGCCCCTGAGAAATCCCATTGATGTACTTTAATGGTAAAATTACAGTTTTACCCTTTGTTTCTTATTTTCTTCTCAGAACAGTTATTCCTTGAATTAGGCCCTTCTCTAGGTTATGTAGGAGCTTTTGTTCTCTTTTCTAGGTCAAAATGAGCTAGTTAGGGCTCAAGATGGTTTCCCATCATACCCCCATGCCTAGCTTTTGCTAGTCCCTTAGCAAAATTTCAAGGTTTTAACTTTTGTTCTAGACCCTAAGTTTCTTTCACAATTTATGATAAGTACTTTTTCTCTTTCTTTTGATTAGGTTAGAATGCTAACAGTAGGCCTAGAGGTACTCAAGTACCAACCAAGCTCCAGACCTAACCAGCTCTGGCCTCGATCCTCCGCGAAGGTTTTTAAGACTCACAGGAACTATCCTAAGGTTCATTGGACTCTGCGGTTAAAGCACCCGTGCTTGAGACATATTTTAGCCATAGTTCAGTTTGCAGTGCATTTTTGTAAGAGAGAGACTGAGGATTTATTTATTTGGAGAATTTTCTCCATCTTTTCCTTTTATTTCTAGCTTCAGATTGGCTTCTCAACACGATTTGTATTGGATTCCTCGTCCCCATCATCAATCCTCAAAGGTCCCTAGCAATCGATGCTTCGTGATAGCACTGCCCATGGTGACCCCTAGAACCTTGGCTTTCGAGATTTCGAGATAATCTCACCCATGGCATTTCGTGGCCAAATCCAGACCCTGGCAATCGACATTTCGTGATAATTCTGCCCATGGTATCTGAACTAACAGAGTGCTTACATGCCCCTGGTAGGATATGTAAATATCGTAGGAGACAAGTACCGAGGAGACGATATGTTGTTATGAATCTTCAAGGGGAATTTCCCGCCTCTCCACGTCAAGAACTCATCCAAATCAACTTGTGTTGATTGGCCGCTCCTAATCTAGGCAACTTTTTTCAGAACATTTAAATGCTTTTGCATGATTTTGATAGTTATGCGCATTAAACCAGACTGTGTGTGGATTCGGGTGCTTAGGTTATCGAGTCCCGCAAACTGAAGATCAGTTAATGAGGCTAAATACTCCCTAAGCCTTAGACCTAATACTTAAGCTTTGCATTTTCCCCAACCTCTTGAGGATTATCCAGATATTAGCGGGTACCTGAATTTTTAAACCTAAGAGTCTAGCCCGAAAGGCCTAAGATCAGCGTTCCTACTAATCTCTTTTTGTCTCATTTAGCACATTTTCCTTTATTCTTTTTTTTCTTTGATGTGGTCTAGAACTTCAGTTAATGCCTTAATCTCTTACTAATGACTATCTCTTTCTTTTTCATTTTGTTCTCCTTTTTTGTCATTTTGTTCTTTTTCTTCCTCATGTTTATGTGACTTCAAAATTTTCTTCCCTCCTCCATTTTTTGTTCTTTTTCATAATTTTCTATTTTTTTGGTATTTTTGACATATATGAATTTTTTTGTGAGAATCCTTCTGACTTTTCTTGGTTTCTATATGTATGCACTTACCACCCCCCCATGCCTAAGTTTTGCAATGTCCTCACTGTAAACAGAGGGTGTAAAATAGTGTTGCGTTCAGGGACTTAGAACAGGATACATCGAGTGGGTGAATGGGTCAGGAAGTGACTGTTGCGAATGATTTCAAGCTCTGGTATGTGTACTAGAGGTGGGATCGACTGTCTAAGCTGAACTCAAGGTCAAATAGACGTGGAGTATATACGGATAATCAGATGAATCTCTGGTTTTTGGAATGACAGGTTGCCTCCCGTTAAGTGCTAAATTCAACGCCTTCAGCCGAGCAGAAAATGGGATGGAGAGGGAGTGGTCAAGTCAGTAGAATTTTGTAGACCAAGTAGCTTGATTAAGAGCCTGGTTGGTCCAACCAGGTGCTTGTTGAGATCAACAGACTGATGATGCAGCCTAAACCCTATTAATCTGGTGGGTTGATAAATGTAGATCAAAAGATGTGAATCCCACCATATGCTATGGAGCTCTGATGGATGTGGAAGTGTACATTCGGGTTTTGGCTGAGTCGAATTAGCCTGGTCAGAGTAGGGATCCGAAAAATAATCAATGCATGGTTTGGAAACCCTATAGGGGTGATCAGAGAATGATGGAGCATATTTTTCAGTCAGATCAATGTTTGATACCCATTATATGTGTGGAGTTGAATGATCTGCAATCAGCTCAGTGAGAGGGGAATCAGAATAGAAATTGAGTCCGGTTGCAAGTTAGGGTCAAAAATGAGTTTTGATGGGTGCTGTATGTTTGGAAGAGGTGGCATCAATGAGAATTGTATATGAGGGCTCTTCTAGAAAGGATTGACAGGTGGTTTCATGTAGAGAGTCCTCATAGTAGCTTTCAAAATCAAAAGTGAATGCCTGAAGAAAGTCGATAAGATAATGGAAATCTATGTCGAGAAAAGATTCGAATTCTGGATTGCAATCACTCTCGGCATTTTCTGGTTTTGATTCCTAAGGATCGAAAAGAAATGATTCCATGTCGCTGGAACCTAAACTTAAATCAGTGATCTCGGGAACCAGGACCTCAGAGTCGAAGTCATGTGAGCTAAGGTCATAGATTGGTTTGTATTCAGGAAGTAGATTTTCTCCGTAATCATGGTCAGATTCGAAATCGTCAGAGATATTGTGAAAATCAAGTTCTGAATAAGATTCGAGATCATGAGTTCCACCATAGAATAAATCACATGATGTAGATTCAGCAGCCTGACTTGGGTCTAGCCTATATGTCAATTCTGAGCTTAAAAAGGTATTCTTATTTGGTCTAGGCTCAAGTTCTAGGCTTGTGGGAAAGACCCATTCAAAACCCCACTCGTCCAACTCCTTAGTTTCTATATCGTAAATTGGTGTGACTTCCGAAAAATTGATCTGATTCTCTGAGGATGTTGGAGAGGGATATTCATCAAATAGAGGCCTAGAATTATACTCTTTATTGAAAATTTGATCTTCTTCATACGGGGCCTCGTAATCTTCCAAAGACATTTCAGATCCAGATTCTAGGCTTAGGATGTGGGTTGAATCACTAGAATCTAGGTCCGAGTAACCTTCGAGGGTCACCTTATCAGAGTAAAGGGCGGGATTTACACCCTCGAGAGGTTCAGTTCTAATCTCATTATTGCAGGAGTTTTGGACTTCCATGCTTGGTGATCCAGTTTCTAGGGTTGGCTCAACATTGTGTTCTACAATTTCCCAACCTAATTCAATATCAGGCATGTTGTATTCTATCTGGGTTGGGGATCCATAACAACTCTGTGCCTCAAACCTGAGATTTGGGAAATCAGATTGATCCTCAACACTACTCCAAGATGGTTCATCATCTGTTTGGGGTATGTATGGGTATTGTTGATCGATAATTTATTTCAATAGTCTCATCATTTCTTCCCATTTTTTGAGATCATCTTGGTGTTGTTCCCAAAGTATAGGATTTGTTATGCATTGAAGGTATTCAACATTATGCAATTTTTCTATCTCAATGTATCCTGTGATGAGAATGTCTCAGGCTGATCCTTTTGAGGCTTCGGTTAGTAATACTTGGGCACAGTTTATGATGAAGGTTGTGGTTGTTGGTACATTAACCAAAAATGTCTTCTACTGGTGTTGAGGGTTTATATTCAATTTCATAGAATTCAAGGGCATCCTCAATCATGCTATCTCTCATGGATCTCTATGATTCAGGTTTTTTGAAAGGTAGTCCTAAGTAATTTGGCTACATATTTGGATCAGGTGGAATCAAGGTGTACAATCAGATTTTGGATCATGATTAAGTTGTGAAGTGAATAGATATGAATAGAGAGTCCCACTAAAATTTTATGTGTGCGCTCTAAAGAGAAGAGATGAGGGACTGGAGGTGTTTTTGACCCAATCGAGGCACCCAAAGATGTTTGGATGACTATGGAGGTTCGAGGCGAATGATACCCTTGGATCGGAAAGCTGTCCACTTGAGAATTACTTGGACAGCTAGAGAAGGAGAGTCCTGCAAAGACCCCTACACGGTAGAGCGTCCCCACGGGTTACAGGGTTTCCCACACCCGACCTCTCTTGTCATTGAGATTCTAGGTAGACCAAAATGGGGACCTTGACCTCTTAAGTCTACCACTTTTTAAGATCAAAGGTGCTTAGGGTTTTCACTTCAACTTTAGATGTTTTGGTGTTGTGACCTAATTTCAAGATTGATTGACCCAGCAAGGTGTCAACTTCACCTGACCTACCCTAAAGATGGCAGAATGATTCTAGGTCAAGACCTAGAAATCACCTTGATTTGACTCCCAAGTTATTAGGTCAAAGATTTTTAAGATTCAAGTAATTTTAGTGCTTAATTTTAGGGTTTGTCTTGCTTAGATCTCTTCAATCAAGGGCTTGGGTAGCACACAAATGCAGGTGGGTTTATTTCCTTTTAAACAGGCATGTGTGAACTAGCACTCCAAAACCCCACCATAGAAACCCTAATTTGGTTCTATTTCCAATCCTCTTTGCTTTTCACAAAAGTTCTCTTTGGACTTAAAAACAAGTGTGTAGTCCGCGAAGATTCAGAAATTAAGCGTGATTTCTACTAGGCACAAGAATTTGTGGGGTAAGCTCTTTAAAAATCGCCTCAACTTCAATAGGTTTTGAAAAATTTTCGCAAAATCAAGAAACTTTTGCCTTAAAGATGGTAATTATTATAAAAGAAGACAGTTGATTCCTAATTTGATTTCTTCCTTTTGTCTTCCTAGGATTAGGAGATGGATTTAGAGAAGGAAAGAGATTTTACCTACCCTGGAGTGGTTGATTTGCACTGGAGATTTCCTCATGAAATACCTTGCAAAATCACAGTAAAACAAGTAAGGCAAGTTAGTGTTCAAATATAATAAAAAAGAATGCAAAGATTAGTGATAAATTGCACGTTGCTCCCTGGCAACGGCGCCAAAATGTTTAACAACACTTGATCGGGTTTTAAGTAAGTCACGTTGTAGTACAATCGAAAAGTGTTGAAAATTAATAATATTTTTTTATTACTCGAATGTTGAGTCTGAGGTCGAACACAGGGAGCAAATGGAATTTATTTACTAATCTCAATCAATGTAATTTGAACACTTAAATCTACTCAAAATCTAATTCAAAGTATAAGGCAAGAGTTTATGAATTATAAAATATAGCAATAAAAGAGAAATTGAGAGGAATGGAATAAAAGGTTGATTCTTCTTCTCTTGGCTCTCTCTTTTAGCTTCCTCATCTTTTCTTTCCTGGTTCCTTCCTTCTCTGCCTTTTCCTTCTTGGCTTCTCTTCTTTCTTTTCTTCTTTGACTTTCTCTTCTCTGACTTTGGCTCTTTCTACTTTAGCTGTGCCTTCTTTCTTCTTCTTTATCTTCTCCTTCCTTGATTTCTTCTCTGACTTTGGTCTTCTTCTTTTCTTCTTCCTTGATGTCTCCTTCCTTCTTCTTTATCTTGCCTTAGCTTCCTTAGCTTCTTTCTTAGCTTTTTCATCAGCTTTGCCTTGCCCTTTTCTTTAGCTGCACCCTTCTCTGCTACAGTGCCTTCTTCCTCCCTTGTTCTTCCTTTAGCTTCTACCTTCTTTTCCTCTACGGCTACAGCTTCCTTTGCTTCTTCCTTGGCTTTTTCCTTCTTCTCTTCAGCCTTCACTTCCTTCTTACTTTCCCTACACACACGAGTGCAAAACCTACCCCTACCCTCCCCGTGTACACTCTCTCCTTATTTCTTTCTTGGGTTCGCTCTCCCAGAGCCAGCCAATCGGGTATTCGGGTCGGGTTGCGTGCACCCGGGTCCAGGCGCACCAGCGTGGGTGGTGCGCGAGGAGTGCTGGGTAAACGGGTCAGGCAGCCAGGTCCGCGGAGCATGGGTCGCGGATGAGGCGGGTGAACGGGTGAGGGGACCTCACCCTGTGCTCTGAGGTGACAAGGTTGAAACACAAATTCACTTTATACCACTTACTTGCGCCCAACATTTCTGAGGTGGGACTAAAGAGTCCCACCTGCTTCACTCGTGCCCGCAGGGAAAATGCTTCAATCACCACGGTTGTGACACTCTCTCAAGCCACTCCCTGCCTTGATGTATGCGCGAGACCAACCCGCATCGCCTAGGACCTAATATCTGGAGCGCAGCTGCCTGGAATGAAGGATGCAAGCTTCTTCGAGCTGGCACTAATGGCGGCGGAGGTCGGACCTGGGTTTCAAACAATATGGCCTTTCGACCCCATTAGAACATACAGGAAGCTTCACCGTGGCACGGCGAAGGTGCCTAGGTGGGTGGATGGTCGCGAGGCGGCCTAGGCTTGCATGCTAGGGCGCTCTGTAGCCATGAAGGTGGGTTTGGTCGAGGGGTGCTTGTGAAGGGTATGGCAGTCAGTGAAGGTGGGGAAAATGCTCAGTGGATGATGGCGGAGGTTTTGAGGGGTTTAGCGAGGCATGTGGAAGCGTGGAGCTATGGATGTGCCTTCGTCGATGGTCGGCCAGAGATGAGGACGATGGTGGCGGTGTGTGGCGTCGAGGGGTTGAAAGTGAAAATAAAGAAGGAAATGAAAAGAGGAGAGAGGGAAAGAGTTTTAACCTAAATAAGTGGACAAAAGGGGACAGGAGGGTGGCTAGCCGTACCTGCCGCCATCGGAGAAGAAAACTCCAGTGGAAGGAGAACGACGACGACGGAGGGGCTAGAGGTGCGTGCGCAGGTATGGCACGACGCGGAGGAAGGAGGTGAAGATGTCTCTGCCACTGGTATTGTGGCAGAGTGATGAGAAGGAGGAGGAGATGTCGCCGGAGCCTACTGGATGTCTGGCCGGAGGAGAAGAGACGAAGTTGGAGGTGGTTCTCCTACCAAACCAAGATGATTTTGAGCGGCCGGATCAGAGGGTCTTTTTATAGCATCTGGTAGAGGCTCTTGTGCTTGGAAGGCTAGCTTCCAAGCGCAAGAGTCCTCACCGGAGTAGGACTCAGTTAGAGACCCAAATCTCTCGAGCGTTCGCATAAGAGATTGGGTACAAATTAAGGCATGTGATTGCGTTCAGATGATAAGGAATTCCTCAGAGAATCTCTCTTTCAAATCTGAGAGGGGATCTCTAAGGAATCAGGGAGAAATCCTCCTTAAATCCTTGTCGGAGTAGGAATCCTATGCTTTAATGGCAGAGGGACCTAATTGCAAAGGGTGGCGAGGAAGATAGCGGGGTCTACGCAATGATTTTCAAAAGCTAGGGACCAAAATGTAATTAGGTAGACTATTTTGCAAAGTTGGTCAAGATGACCTCCCCTTAGGTCCAAATTTTGATAAAAACCTAATTTTGACCTAACGAATCCAATTGTGAAGTTATATTTTAGGTTTGATCACATTTGACTAGACATTTTACACAAAAACCCAAATTAGGTCAAATAATTAGCTAGGACCCTTATTTAGGTCAACATAGGTTTCAAAGGCCAAATTGAAGTTTCTAAACCCTAGAGGGTATTTTTCCATGAATTTTAAAGGGTTTAGTTGATTTTTATCTTGACCAAAACCTTGTTGTATTAAGTGGGTTTGTTTTAAGGTTACAGAATGTTATTTAATTCTTAGATTTTATAATAACCATTTTCTGATTGAACCATCCCACTTTTTATCTTGTTAAGACCATTTGACCAATGTTTAGCCCCTGAGAAATCTAGTTGATATACTGCAATGGTGAAATTACAGTTTTATCCTTTATTTCTTATTTTCTTCTCAAAACAGTTATTCCTTGAATTAGGCCCTTCTCTAGGTTATGTAGGAGGTTTTGTTCCCTTTTCTAGGTCAAAATGAGCTAGTTATGGCTCATGATGATGTTCCCATCAGAGTGTGAGATAAAAGAGTTAGATAAGACCAAATTGCAAACTAGGTAAAGATGATCTCAGATTGGGTCCAAATTTTGGTATAAGCCTAATTTGGACCCAAGGAATCCAATGGTGACGTTATATTTAGGTTTTGACCAAGTTTGACTATGTAACTTGCATAATTACCCAAATTAGGGCAAAAGTCTGTCTGAGACTCTATTTTAGGTCAAGATGGGTTCTGATCGTCAAATTAAAGGTTCCAAACTCTAGAGAATATTTTTATATGAATTTTAGAGGGCTTTGGTGAATTTTATTCTAACCAGAACCTCAATTAATTAAGCGGGTCTACTTTTAGGGTTTTAGATGTCATTTAATTCCTAAAATGCACGAAAATCCTTTTCTATCTGTGCTAACCCACTTTTTAAACATTTAAGATCATTTGGCCCTTAATTAACCCATGAGAAAATCCATGATTGTTCTGCATTCATGATATGATGGTAAAATTATAATTTTAACCCTAATTTCTTGTATTTCCCTTAGAATGGATTTGCAATGAATTAAGTCTCTCTGGTGGTTATGTAGGAGCATTTAGTGATGGAATATGACTAAATAAAGTTAGATATGGTTGATGATGACGTTATCATCAGTACAATAGGTTCTGAACACTTAGATTCTCCAAGTCTTCAGGCTTATTCAGCCTAGGTGTCCACTAAAATGTGGATTTGTTTATCGATTCCTTACCATTCTAAATTCAATTCTTAATTGGTTAATAAGTTGGGGTGATAAGTACACAATCTATCAACCCATCCTTTGATTTGAGGAGACTTTAAGCCTAAGCATACACTTTGCAGTGACTCACTTTTTGGCAGTTTTAATGGAAATTGGGTAGCTAATGAATCTTCTGGGGTGGTATGGTTGGCAAGTTGTCGGTGGCAATAGCTCATCGGCAGGTTGTCTAGAGCCCAACCATATGACCATTCTCTTCCTGCTACCTTTAGGTAAATCTTAGATCAAGGAACCCACCTACTTAGAAAAAAAGAAAAAAATAGAAAAATATTCAAAAAGTAAATAAATAAAGAAAATAAGAAAAAGAAATAAACCACACTTCACCATATGAGTATGGCTGACAAGTTGTTGAAGGTAACAGCTCATCAGCCGGTTGTCCAAAACCTAGCTCACAAAAAATGCACGTTTAATTCCAAACACTTAGGAAGAATCGGAGAACTAGAATAAGTTGGGGAGACATACATTAGGTTCGTCCTTGTGTTGACCCCATAAAAAATAAATAGTAGAGAGAAAGTGACCGGTCGTATAGATACACCTTTAGGTAGAATTCCTTTTCAAGGTCACCTAGGGGCATAGAAACTCAAAGTCTATTTTGATTACCAATCAATGAATCTATCACATTTCACACAAAAGATGATTAGTACCTAGAGTTCTCTTCGAATCTTCGGTGCGTTGGGTAGCCATAGAAAGCTACCTCGAAACCCTAAACTTAAAAATCCAAAAAAGTTAGAAATGATGAAAAACAAAAAGATGCTTCTCCTTTTGAATAAGTCTAGGGCTTGGATGGTCTACATTTTGGCAGACATCTGGTCGTTATTGTGTCTCTATAGTTCAGGTCCTTAGTAATTTGATCCTAGTGTTGAAAAATAATTATTGCCCAAGTAATTTGATCCTAATTCTGTTTATAAATAGCATATAGTTTTGTTAGGGACTAGCAAAAGATAGGCATGGGGGTGTGATGTGCATACATCTAAGTAGCCTAAAATGTCTATTTATGCATGTTCTTAGTGTCTTAGAAGTATCATGCATTGTAAATATTGCATAACATGCAGCATCATGCATTTAGGTTAAATTGTACAAATTTTGGATTAATTTTCTCTTTTTGTGGTTAGGGAACAGGGTAACATTTATCGAGGCCTTGGATTTGAGATCCAACCCTACGAATCTGATCAGGGTGATGGTCGAAGTTCAACGACTCTAAGATCGCCTCGATCGGACCTCTGTAATATCAGATACAATCCAAGAAAGATCAGAGGTCAAGGGGCCAGGTGATGTTAAATTAGCACCTCAGATGACAAATCCAACCGCATAGATGGGTTCGGATCAACGATCGCAGCCCAACGAAGTAAAAATTGGTCCAATTTGACATCCGTGGCACCATCTACAAGTCAAAGAAGATGGATGGCTTAGATGATGCCATGTGGCATCATCTGGACCACCCACAACCACCCAAGGATCATCGCTACCCCCCCTTCTCTAGCCAATCATTAGATCTGGGCCGTTGGATCTTGATCCAGCAACCATGGGCATGCAACAATCAAGATGTCTACTCGACAAATAGTGGCATTGGTGTAATGGTGGAGACAGGCACTTCCAAGCGGCAACCACGACTTCAAGACCTGGTACGTTCTCAATTCTCAGCAGATGAGCACGTGGATGAAATTGAAGCATCCGATGGCAATCGGGAGGCAAGGAGAGTGGCTACGCAGCGCCACTCGAGCACGTAATTCGCCATGTGCGATCGTACGTGCTGAGAAGGTGAGGCATGCGTGTCTCTTTTAGGTCGTCCGATCTCTCAATCAGACAACTAAGGATGTGTGATCGTGGGTGTATGCTTCAATGCCTAAAGCTAAAGAGACGAGGGTGCGTGCACGTGTTTAGTGATGTCGGGGCTTCAGTGACGGTTATATCTGTCACTAAAGACCCTTACATTAATGTTTTAAGTTTAAAATGACCTATTTGCCCCTATTCCTCACCTATAAAAAGCCTTACGCCCTCCACATTTTCATCATCTCTTCCTCTCTTCTCTCACCCCTTCCAAAGCTCTAAGAACTTGTCCCAAAACCGTGATGCTCCATTAAAGTTAAAAGTACAATTTTTCCACCTTCTCACACCACTTCATGGAGCATTCTGCAGTGTCCTATCACTGTTGTTCGGGAAGCAGATCCTGCTGCTATGTCACCCTACTCCATCCTGCGTCTTCATCCTCTTTCGTCCAGCATCTCACCACCCTCGTCTGGGCACTACGTCAATGCGGCTCATCCTCCAAGCAGCTGTCAAGGAGGATAATCTCTCTCCCTCTTCTCTTTATCGCTTTCTAGATTAGATTTTCCACTTTCTAGTATAGCAAGTAGTTGTAATGAACATGAATCTGTGGCTATGAAATATTTGTTCATTCTCTTCCTATTTTCTCTATATTTGTATTATTCTTTCTTTCTCTTCTTTTAATTGTTCTTTTAGTAGATAACTAGCGTAGATTTAATTCGACCAGCTAATCTGCTTTCGTGACAATAATTCCATTACGATTTTTGATCAAACGTTCACCTCCCCATGTTCGACCCGAGTCTCACCAAAGTTTCGGTTAAATTATCTATTTGACAGATTTTTACGCAACTACGATGACAGGGTTTTCAAAACTTAAATTTTTGCCATACAAATCCCAATCAACAAACAACTGCCTTTGATATGCTGGTGCTTGAGTCACATAAGCTCTAGGCTGTTGTTGAGTAGATAGGCTTGGTTGTGGGTTGTTTTTGGCCAAGGAAAAATTAGGATGCTGGATGCATCCATATCCTTGCATTGCGTTAACATATTCATAGGTCAAAGATATCATGGAAGTGGACCCATCAAAAGAGTTCAGATTAGGAGAATATCCATAACTCTAGTCAACGGGGACTAAATCTAGGTTATTCATGGGCTCCTGAAGAGAATGGGCCTGTGAAGAAGAAGAAGAAGATGAATCTCGTGTAAGAACATATGTTCTATCAGAAGGGGCTCAAGATGAAGGAGATGCAGCAACAGAAGTAGTACGTAGGTTCTGAATTAACTCATCAAGTTTCTTATCCAGTATAACCACCTTATCCAATTTTGACGTTACGAGGTTCATGTCATCATGAACAGACTCAAGTTGAACCTCATGCACAGACGCTTTGGCATGACTTGAATTATTGAATTGGTTCATAGTTGTGTCATTCATTGAGTTTTCTATCAAGGATTAAAATAATTTAAAGGCACTATCTTTATCCATGGTAAGGAAGTTACCACCAGTTAAAGAATGGGCCAAATAACTATGGGTATCACCTAACCCATGGTAGAATTTTTCTCTGAGGTGCCAGTAGGGTACCTCATGGTGGGGGCACTTGCGGAGGAGGTCAAAGAACCACTCTCATGCGTCATGCAACTTCTCCCCAGGTGATTAGGAGAAAGTAGTGATCGCACGCCACATGGTGTTAGTTCGACTAATCGGAAAGAATTTCTGGAGGAATTCTTTATGCAATTCCTCCTAAGTATGAATAGGCCTATTAATTGTTTTGAACCAATCCCTTAGAGAGAATGGGAATAGCATCATGACAATCAACCCAAGGTCAATATTTTTAGGTCGAACGATTTTAGCAATCTAGTCTAGCTCTTCAAGATGTTGAAAGGGGTCTTCATGTGAGTTGCCATGAAAGTAAGTACAAATTAGGCTTATAACATTGGGGTTCAATTCAAATTCATCCCTATCATACGGCTGCACTTTGAGTGCAAACGAATCATAAAAATCTCGCAATGACCTTGGCTGTGGCAGATGTTTCATGTCATGTATAGTTTTCATTATCAATTCTAGTTGCTATTTTTGGTGCTACTAAGATGTAGCCAACTGTCTTTGAAGAAGACCAATTGGGTCATCCTCGAAATAGGGATTTTCTTCAACCATTATTGCTAAAGGGAATGAGAGAATTGGGGGAGCAGAAGAGCGTCTCCAACAATAATGTTGTAGGGCCTCAACGAGTTGAGGTCTCAATGACCACCTACCTTGCAGACAAGGGCAAAGTAGAAATGAGAAGTGTTGAAGTGCAACATTGATTGAATTGGACCTTTAAATTTATGATCAGGATTTGAGATTTAAAGTTACCAAACACAAAAATCAACACTCAACTTGCATTCCCCAAATCAATCAAGCCAGATTGCTCAAGGGGGGATAAGATAGAAGGTTCTTCCTTGCACTGGCAGGGTTCCTTTGTACTCCCTTACCGTATCCATTTGCCATAGGTCCTCAATCTAGACACTCGATTTAATTTAGCGAATTCAAGCCATGAAATTCAATCCTTATGAATGATACATGGAATTCAATCCAAGAATTTTAGAGTTTGGGCTATGATTCGTCCTTGTTTTACTTGAGTTGAACTTGTTACTTGAATTGAGAGGAGCTTGGATGGATACAAATACGGGTGTGTTGTATTTTCTTTGAATTAAACTCTCCTAATATCAATGTGAGCCTAAGGGTTGTTGCTAGTTGGGATACATTATTTCTTTGAAAAGTAGTTGGGATACATTGTGAATCAATTTTAATTGGAATAGGCAAGGTGACCCAAACAAATCACGTTGGCTTCTCAAAACTTGCTTATCAAAAGTTGTATTCACCCAAGGCTCAATCAATGGTATAGGGTCTTTCGAAGAAATAAACCTAAGTTGGAGCAATCTAAAGTAATGTTGCTGCTACTACTGATTTGAGGGGTTCTTGGGTTATTTTGGGTGGAAACAGTAATGGATGAGTCATGAATGATGGGTACTGCTTCCTATCCCTATTAGCATCACAAAAACATTTTCTTTTTGAATTTTGGAGTGGTTTTATCATTTTAAAACAAATTTTCACTTTAGGCAAGTCTAGAATGGCAGAAGTGACTACTTCAAACACATGCAGCAGAATAGAATAGCTTTGTTCCTCTAAAAATTTTGCAAAACTTTTTGAACTCAATAAACTTTGTCCCACTATTCCCTTTTCCCACACTCATAACACACGCATGACCACTACACCACCTGCCATGCCATCATCTTCATTGCCTCTAGCGACGTTCTGGTGTAGCCTACAACTCGCTCCTCCGCACAAAACTCACTGCCGCCAACTCCATTGTCTCCGCCTCGACCTCCACAACAAAAGCCCTCTATCAATTAGGGCATTCACCCTCTCCATCACTCCACCAGCCAACCCACCTCCGTAGCTCCTTCTCTGTTGCCGATAGGCATCCATCGACCACCATACACCCTCCACCTACCACTGCTAAGTTCACCTTCCCACGATGAAGCTATTGAGTGTTCTAGTTGGGTCTTAGTGCTTGTATTTTGTGTTTTAGGTGCCTCACTAGACGACCACTGCCGCCGCTATCTTCTCTGGCCTCAGTCGCTCTTCACCAACCTTGTTCATCTTTGCTTCCACACCCAGGTGAAGTAGCCCAACTCCAGGTGCACTTCCAAGTGCAGAATTGAAGCTACCAGCACCTCCTTTGACACCAATTGGAAGCTCCATCTGCCGTAGCCATCACCAAAGAAGGTTGTTGGACATAGTCCCACATTGGTGCTTGACAAAGTAGCCACGTGAGATAAATTGAATTTGTGCCCTTAGCCGGTTGCCTCCTAGAGCATTGGGGTGAGGTCTCACTCTCATGTTCCAATCGCATGCCCTCGCCCATGCTTACGCCACGCGTGTCTGGGTGTGGGTCTGATTACCCGGATCTGTTTGGGTTTTTGATAGAGTGAAAGAAGAGAGAGAGAGGGGGTTTTTTTCCCTTAGCTATGCCCTCTCTACACTTAGTCGCTGGGAGGCCCTTCGTGCCTCTGTGCTGTGCCTCTCCTTAAGGCATGAAGAGAAGAAGAGATGACCTTGAGCCTCTATTGGTTAAGAAGTCTAAGCGCCTATTCTTGTGGCTATATTCGTTGCTTACTGAAGTGGAATAATTGGTTGATCATTACTGTTCAGTTATTTGAAAATTATTGTGAGCATAATTAGAGGGGTAATTGGTGATTTAAATCACCATTTTACCCCATTCTTTTTGCACCTTGACATTGATTTTCATATATATATCATTCTTACTTGCTCATATTTGTGGTGATATTGTGATCTTTGAGATTAATTGCAACACTTGCTCCCTACGTTCGACCTCGGATTTCATTTGAGTTGTAAATTTTATTTGTTTTCGAGCAATTTTGACCTATACTATGAAGCATATTTTAAAACATCGATCTCGCACGTCAACATTTTGGAGTCATTGCCAGGGAGCAACGTGCAATTTGATCTCTTGATTACAATTCTTGCCTTGATACTAACTTGCTTTATCTATTTGGCTATGAGTTGTGTAGAAGGATTCATTCAAGGAGATCAGCCGCACCTCAAACACTCCAGGGGTAGGTAATCTCATCTTCTATTCCATTAAAGCCCCTGATTCTTAGAAAAGCTAAAAAAAGGGGAAGAAATCAATTAGGACCAACTTGCATTCTATATTTAGATTCCATCATCACAAGTTGCCTGATTTGGTTCGTTTCTAGAAACATCCTGAGCTTGATTTCTGCACCTATTTAGGGATTTAAGACACCTAGGGCTATGCACCATCTTAATTGAGCCCTAGGTGCCAGACTTGGAAGAAATTAATTAGACCAAGTAGAGCCACATTAGGGTTTCCATTTCAGGATTTTAGAGACACACTTGCTTAAACAAGAATATATTCTCCCAAATTATGTGTCTCCTAAGCCTTGATTGAATTTACCTAATCAAGCAAACCCTAAAATCGAGCTCTAAACATCACTTGAATCCTAAAATTGGGACCTAATAACCAAGGACAAAATAGTTGAAGTTGGCCCACCTTGTGTGGTCAACAAATCTTCAAATTAGGTCACCACTCATAAATTCATCTTAAAGTTCAAGTGGAATCCTAAACACCTCATCTAAACATAAAATTGGTCGACTTAAGAGGTCAAGTTATCCATTTTGATCTACCTGGATCTGCGGTGATAAGGAAGGTTGGGTGGGGGAAACCCTGTAACCCATGGGGATGCTCTATCATGTAGGGGTCTTTGCGGGACTCTCCCTTCCTAGCTGCCCAGGTAATTCTCAGGTGGACGACTTTATGATCTAGAGGTACCATCTGCCTCAAACCTCTATTGTCATCCAAAAATCTTTGGGTGTCTTGATTGGGTCCATCACACCTTCTGTCCCTCATCTATTCCATTGGTGTATGTATGGGAGGAGGTCCTTAAGATCACCCTTGAGTCCTCCACTAGTTTTTCACTCTCATCGAGGCCAAGCCTTGACATCCTTATTTGTGCAACTACCCGATCACATCGACATCTCTTCCAACTCCTCCACTTCTGAGCTTGAATCTCCAGCCACAGCCATGGATCATCCAGAACAACCTAACTTTGAACCTCAACAATTCTTTGATTTCAGAGATCAGATCAATGCCTACATCAACCCATCGCCATGTTGTCAAATGCGAGATCCTACAATCCCGTTGTGGTGGAGATCGAACCTCGAATCAACATTACTGCAGGAGGTCCCGAGGTGGAGCTCAAGCCTAATATCCTTCACATGACCCCGAAATTTTATGGCTTAAACTCTGAGGATCCTTTCCAACACATCAAGAATCTAAAGCATCAGGCCCACACAATCGGGGAAGACTTGCATAATCGAGATGATTTACTCTTGAAAATCTTCTCCTCTCTAGCTGACAAAGCCGCCAATTGGTTTCAAACATATCCTCACCAGATCAATACATGGGAAGAACTTTAGACTGCTTTCTTACAAAGATTCTATCCCATTAGCTAAACTAATGCAATGAGG
This sequence comes from Thalassia testudinum, assembly GCA_037157565.1. Lineage (NCBI taxonomy): Eukaryota > Viridiplantae > Streptophyta > Magnoliopsida > Alismatales > Hydrocharitaceae > Thalassia > Thalassia testudinum. Next base: position 38,629,010 of record JAZHRO010000014.1, read on the forward strand.
CACAAAATCACATACTTCTCGCAAGGAGTGGGAGAATCTCTACATGAGGCATGGGATCATTTTCTGGATCTCACGTGCAAATGCCCCCATCATGGAGTCCCAAAGTGGGAACAAGTCATTCTTTTACTACAGGCTACATGACGACATCAAGCTTTTTGTCAATGCAACCTGTGGTAGCAGCATCATAGGTCAACATGAAGATGAGATTTGGGAAATTCTTGAAAATATGTGTGAGAACTCCCTAAACAATCGGTCATTAGGTGCGTACAACCAAATGACCACCCACGCATTGACAAACAATCGGGGGGTACATGGGACTCGAGGCCTTTCCGCATCCGTTGACTTGGAGTTGGTAGCCAGTTAATTAGATAAGGTCTCTATCATTGAGAAAAAGGTGGATGACATCACTTGACATCTACACATGACCACCACTGCACCGCAAAGCCCATACGTGCACCTGCCCTCAGCTAGGGAGGCTGCACACAACATCTACCACTCTTAGGGGATGGATGCCTACCCACCTGTGTTTGATTTTGGTCTTGGAGGAAACTCTGGACCAGCCTACCACAGTTGGAGGAACTCTGAACCCTCGTATCCTGATTTTTCTGGAATTCCTCAGACTTGCGAGGATCTCCACGCCATCTAGAATAATCCTTTCTTTAATACCTACAACCCTAGATGGCGTAATCATCCCAACTTTGTGTGGTCGGGAAATAACTTGAATTCGAGACCTCAATTTCAACCTCGACCACAAAACCTGAAACCGTATCAGCCCACTCAACCAAGGCCCAATCAAAATTTCCAATCTGGTCCACCTAACGAGGACCAGACATCCCTGATTCTTCAGACCTTGGTAGACATGTAGAAACCACACAAAGAAGAGATCTTTGAATTGCACAATCAATTGGCCTAGCTGGCAGGTGCTTGCCAGCCTGGTGCACTTCTTTCTCAGCCTCTTCCAATCCCAAATAACGTGTCAAACTAAAGGTGCGTTATGAACCCAAATCAGGGCCAAGCATACTTTGTTTATCAGGCCCCTTCTGCTCCATCGCCTGACGGGATGGATGCTTCCACTTCATACTTGGGATTTCAGCAACAGACACCTATTTTGCCTAACCCAAACCAGAATCAGGCAGGATTAAACTCTGTCATCACCCGTAGTGGCAAAGCAATGCAAGAACCACCATTTCCTAGAGATGATAAGCCTAATACTACAAACCCTAACCCTAGATTAGTCATCTAGGATACCCCTATCCTTGATAAAGAGCCTGAGCCAATCCTAGAGGAACCAACTGAGGTTCCATTTCCTGAGGCCTTGACCAAGGGAAAGAGGAAACCCAAAATCATGGCACTTGAGGAGGACCTGGTCAAGCTCTTTGAGTAGGTCCAAATAAACATCCCCTTAATGGATGCAATATGCCACGTATCGGCCTACATAAGATTCCTGAAAGATGTATGTACACCTAAGCGTAAGCTACGAACCAAAGGTGGGAATCCGATCGTATTGTCGAAGCAAGCTAGCTCCATCATTTTGAGCAAACTCCTGCCTAAGGCAAAAGACCCAGGTACCCCTCTGATCTCCTGTGTAATCGGTGACATACAGCTTGATAGAGGTTTATTGGACCTAGGAGCCTCCATAAACTTGATACCCACATCCCTACTAGACCACTTTGAAGAATCTAAGCTTAAACCGACAGAGATGACTTTGCAATTAGCAGATCGGTCCATCAAGTCACCTAAAGGAATTCTCGAGGATGTTATAGTTCAAATACGTGATTTTTATTTTCCTGTAGACTTCATTGTGCTAGACATGGATGCTCCTAGGAAATTGAAAGATACACTAATCATATTAGGGAGACCATTTTTGGCCACAGCTAAGGCCAACATCAATTGTCAAGAGGGTCAGATTGAGTTAAAATTTGGGGATAAAACTTTGAAAATTGATATCTTTAAGGCCCAAAAAGGAATAAACTGTGGGGTTATCAAGCATATTTACGATATTGAATCCGTGGTTGAAGATCCATTTGTTGAGGAAAACCTACTTATCCCTTATATTCAGCCACAAGAGGATCAAGCCCCACAGTTTGAGGAGCCTAGACCAGACCTAGACACACCTACAGCTCTTGCCTTTGCTCCTGAAACCCACCCTAAACCACCTGCTGCTGCTGACAATCCTGTCATGGAATTGAAGCCTCTCCTTAATCATTTAAAATACATCTTTTTGGGTTCTAATTGCACATTTCCTGTGATCATCAATTCCCGATTAACCTCTGATCAGGAAACACATTTGATTTCTATCCTCCAGCAGCATCGAAGAGGCATTGGTTGGACTCTCGATGACATGACTGGTATCAGGCCTTTGTAGTGCACACACTGCATCTATATTAAAGAGGGCTCATGACCATCCCGTGAAATGCAGAGACGTCTGAATCCAAACTTGCAGGATGTCATGAAAAGGGAGATCATTAAGTGGTTAGATGCTAAGAACAACTACCCGATCTCCGATAGTCATTGGGTGAGTCTGATCTAGGTTGTGCCTAAGAAGGTAGGGCTCACTGTGATTACAACTAAAATCGAAGACACCATTCCAACCCGTATCGCAAACTCATGGAGAGTCTGCATTGATTACCGAAGACTAAATGCCTCCACGAAAAAGGATCACTTCCCACTACAATTTATTAATCATATACTCACAAAATTGTCAGGAAATTGATTCTTCTACTTCTCAGACAGGTACTTCAGTTATAATTAGGTGGCAATCCATCCTGAGGACCAAGAAAAGACTACCTTCACCGGCCCCTATGGGACGTACACGTTACACAGGATGCCTTTCGGGCTCTACAATGCACCCACCACCTTTTAGCGGTGCATGCTTGCCATATTCTCTGATATGGTAGGTGATTACCTTGAAGTCATCATGGATGGCTTCTCGGTATTTGGGGAATCTTTCAATGTTTCCTCTTGCACTTGGTCCAAATCCTCAGGAAATGCATTGACGTGAATCTGGTTCTTTCCTAGTAAAAGAGCCATTTCATCGCTCCTGAGGGAATTGTCCTGGGACATCTTATTTCCAAAATTGGCATCCAAGTTGATCGGGCTGAGGTTAATTTGATTTCCAAACTACCTATACCTAGCTCAGTCAAGGACATCAGATTGTTTCTAGGGCACGTCAATTTTTACCGTCGATTCATTCCTGATTTCTCGAAAATCATGCGCCCCCTGACTAATCTCCTATTAAAAGATGTCCCGTTTGAGATCATGTATGAGTGCATTCATACATTTGAAAGCCTGCGTGACCGAGTTATCCAAATACCTATCCTACAATCCCCTGACTAGTCTCTACCCTTTAAGATCATGTGCGATGAGTTTGACTACGCAGTGGGTCAATACTTGGGCAGAAAATTGACAGGAAACCCATGGTCATCTACTACACCAGCAAGACACTTGATGAGGCTCAGCATAACTACACAGTTACTGAGAAAGAGCTGCTGGATGTAGTATTTGGCCTGGAAAAATTCAAATCATACCTTCTAGGTTCCCGTGTCATCATCTACTCAGATCACACTACAGTGAGACACTTACTCACGAAGAAGGACACGAAACCTCTGTGATTTCCCTACTTGGAGGGGTGAGATCAGTGTGACAAAAAAAATGCGGAATTGAAAATATAAACAATCTCACAAAAATAAGCAATCACAAAATGTACACAGGAATTTTTAGGTGGAAACCCAAACCGGGTAAAAACCACCACCTAACCCTCTCGAGTTAGGATTTTCCGATCAACCTAGTTGATCAAATCCACTAACCGAATCACTTTAAAATGAGGGTGATTCAACCTCAGTACAACCACGCTACAAGTACGAGGGTAGCGTTCCTCAACCCCTTCTCTCCACGAGAAGGATTTTGTCCCATGAAGGAGACGGGAATTCGCAAAGCGAATACCCAACCAAAATACAAAGATAAAATAAACAACAAACCTATAGAGCCAACAAAGTAATAAACCTAAGCTTCTATAGGATTTAGGAAACTCCCCTTTGCAAGGAGTGCGTCGACGATGACGCGGTGCGTGAGCCACGCGACGGCGTAACTTCGCTCTCGTGAGCTACGGCGGGAGAGCGGGTGCGCAACAGCTTGATGCTCTCAAGAGAATGGTGCTTGAGCTTGGAGAGCAAGAGCTAGCTAGGACACAAGAGAGTGGAAAGTGTAATACAACTTGTTTCTTGTGTATCTTGGTCTCTCTAGGTGTGTGTCTTGTATGTAAAGGCTCCCCTCTATTTATAGAGGCCTTAGGAAGGCTTTGGAAGGCTTGGAAAAGCTTCCATAGCCATTGGGTGCAAAGCCCAAGTGAATCAGCTCGAAATCAGGAACAATCATTGTTCTGACAGGCTTATCAGACGTCTAATTCTAGCATCAGACGTCTGGAAGTTCTCTATAAGACGTCTGATTAAAAGGTCAGACGTCTGATTTTGGGCGGGTCTCTCCCTGACTTGGATCAGATCTAAACAGGGTTTTTACGCAAGTCCATCAGACGACATACAGGACGTCTGGCACTATGTCTGGACGTCTGGAAACCTACTTTTACTGTGAGAATTGATTTCCAAATGTTGCAACGGCTAGAAAATCTCTGAGAAGAGATTTTGGGTTAGCCGAGGCAAAACGGTCATTTATCAGACGTCTGGAAAGGCCTAAGGACGTCTGATAAGGCTCTAACGGTCATATTCTTGAGTGTTTGCTAAGCCAGCCAACGGTCCACTAATTGGACGTCTGGCAAAGTCCATCAGACGTCTTCTAAGACGTCTGGACTAAGGTCTGGACGTCTGATTTCATCAGACAAAACTAGCTATGTGCAGCCTAACAGTTATCAGACGTCTGAAACAACAGTCAGACGTCTTAAAATACTTTATCAGACGTCTGATTTGGGAATTAGACGTCTGGAAGTGCTGTTTGAACCCTATATTGGTTTTCTAAGTATTCTACAGAAAACCTAAGTATCCTAGGGTTGTGCCGATGTTCCTAGGACTACTGTTAGGGTTCTTTGAGGCTCTTTAACATAATTTTCTAAGGAAAATAAAGATCAAGAAAGATAAAGATAAAAGTACAAAAGAAGGAAATCTATCCTATTCTTCATTTCCTTCCATCTTTAATCTGTCGCTCCACGCGAACCTCCTCTGTTTTCCGTCAAGCTCCTCCAATCCGTCCTGGATGCGAGCTCGAACTCCGTCTAAACACGTCCACATTTGCAATTGACCTGAAATCTACGACTCAAATTGCAAATGTTAAATAACACGTGTTTTGTTATCATCAAAACAAATGATCGTGGTGCTCTAGCACCAACAACCTCCACTAATCTGTTGGATCTTGCTGTTGCAAGAATTCGACCTCCAGATTCACGATAAGGTAGGGAAATAGAACATGGTAGCTAATCACTTATTCTGCCTTCCTTCTTCTGTCATTGACTCATCCAGTTCAATCACGGAGCATTTTCCAGATGGGCATCTATTGTCTATTCACAGTCTCCCCTGGTTTGCTGATATGGTAAACTACTTGGTTACGGGGAAAGTCCCACCAGATTGGGCAACTTCTAGGAGGGACAAGCTAATTTCCAAGGCCAAGTACTATATTTGGGAGGAACCGTATCTCTTCCACATTGGCAATGATCAAGCAATCTAGAGATGCATTCTTGACAACAAGGTCAACGATGTGATCACATTCTGCCATGACCAGGCTTGTGGTGGCCATTTCTCTGGGTGAAAAACCATAGCAAAATTCCTCCAGTGTGGGTTCTTCTATCCCACGATGTTCAAAGATGCACAAACATATTGTAGGGCATGTGCTCGTTGTCATACCCTTGGCAACATGGGTGCACGAGATATGATGCCTTTGAACCTGATCATTGTGTACGAAATCTTTGACACATGGGGAATTGATTTCATGAGACCCTTTCTAGGATCTAACGGCTTCGAGTACATCTTACTTGCTGTTGATTATGTCTCGAAATGGATCGAAGCTGTCCCCACCAGAACTAGTGATCACAAAGTTGTTCTCTGATTCATTCAAGAGAACATCTTTTCTAGATTTGGGGTTCCTATGGCCATCATCAGTGATGGCAAGTCTCATTTGAATAATGTGCAGTTCTAGTCCTTGATGAAAATGTATGGGGTGACGTATTGTATCTTGACTCCTTACCACCCCCAGACTAATGGACTAGTTGAATTATCAAATCAAAAGATCAAGAAGATCCTTCAGGTCACTATTCGGCCTGACAGAAAAGATTGGTCTATTTGCCTTTCGGAAGCCTTATGGGCCCATAAGACCACCCACAAAACCCAATTAGGCATGTCTCCCTTCAAGCTTGTGTACGACAAGGCATGTCACCTTCCCGTAGAGATGAAGCATAAGGCCTATTGAGCAGTACGGAAGTGTAATTTGGATCTTTTGAAGGTTGGAATACACCACCAGTTGCAAATGAGTGAGATTGAGGAACTATGCAATGATGCGTATGAGAACTCATGAATCTGCAAAGAGCAGGTCAAAGCCTTCCATGATAGGCACATTATGCGAAAATCTTTTCATCCTTGTCAAAATGTCCTACTCTTTGATGTCAAACTCAAACTCTTTCCAGGAAAACTTAGATCTAAATGGATTGGACCATTCTTGGTGAGACAAGTATTTGGAAATGGAGCTGTTGAAATTAGTGAACTCAGCCATGATTCTAAACCATTTATTGTGATCGGTCAAAGACTCAAACTGTTCATCAAACTCACTAACCTGAACTTGGCTATTGTTCCTTTTGATCTCCATTCTCCCAGTTGATGACGTTAAACTTTGCACTTAACGGGAGGCAACCCCTCATCTTTTTGAAAAACTTGAAATCCTTTTGACATAACTCTTTGCTGAACTCATATTGCACTTTAGGGTTCATCCATTAGAACAGCTGACTCCACCTCTTGTACACATACCAGAGCTTGAAATCGTCTGCAATAGTCACCCCCTATTCGTCCACCCACCTTTTAACCCTGTTTTAATGTACAAACTACGTTGAGCTTGAACCCACCTAATTTACAATGTCATTGCAAATCGTAAGCATGGGGGATACTAAAGTACAAAATGCTGTGAAAATCAAATCTCATAAAAGGATTTCGCTCAAAAAAAAAAGGGGGAGGTCGAGGAAAAAGAAGGTCCATTTGAGAGAAAAATGAGAAAAAGGAGGGAGGAAAATTGAAAAGAAAAGGAAGGAGTAAAAGAAAAAATGGAGTCCCTTCAAAATAATATGGAACTTACCTAACTTCTAGGTTGGATCAAATGATGAATTAAGACTTGGATGGCCAAAACATAAGGGATTAGTGGCGAATACCGACCTTAGGCCGCTTGGATCTGTTCTGAGATTTAAACACTCACGTACTTGTCAAGATCTGGATTAATCCTCAAGAGGTTGAGGAAAATGCAAAGCTTATGTATTAGATTTAAGGCTTAGGGATTATTCGGCCATGTTAATTGACCTCTAGTTTGAGAGACTCGATAACTTAAGCACTCTAAATCACACACAATCTGGTTCAATGTGCTTAAATATGAAATCATGCCAAAAAGCATTTATGTTGTTCTGAAAATGGTCCTAAATGTTGTAACCTTGTTCCACATCTTATTTTGGTGTTACCAAAATTATTATGGATTAATGTTTGCATTAAGTGTTTTTCAAATTTAGGTGAAGGAGCAAGGCAGACAAGAAATGATGGAGGCATGATCATGTCATGGAGGATGACAAAGATGAGTTGAGGAGAAGAAGATCATCTTCGACCTTAGCTTCTGTAGTTTAGATTTTATTTTCATAGATTGTATGCCTCTTAACAAGAGAATGTAACTTAGATCGTAAAAATCAATTAGAGATAAATTAGGATTTATATTGCGAACATTTTCAAAGTACGTAATGAATTAAATCACTTAAAAAAGGTACTTGTTAACCCACAAGTACCGGTACTAAAGTTTAGTACCGGTACATGTGAGTTACAGGTTTGGGTTTTGCCAAGAAACAAACCTGTACCCTGCAAGTACTGGTACTCATGATCAGTATCGGTACTAATGATCAGTACCGATACAAGTGGGTTACAGATTTGTATTAAGAGTTTGAAACCTAAATCTGGAAACAACGAGTACCAGTACAGGTACTTTAGTACCGGTACCAGGTAGCTGTTGGCTCATTTCTAAACGGCTAGAAAATTAATTCCAACAATGTGAACGTTGGGAATTAATTCCCAACGTCTAGTAGACGAGTATCCTAGGTCCTAAACTCTACAAAATGACCCTAGGACTCTTTGTTTGCACACAAGAGACACAAGAAAAGAGAAGAGAAAATCCTAGAGCTAGAATTTCAAATTCCCACCATATTCATAAGAGAGAAAGAAGCTTGCCATCCACTCTCATAATATTCTTGCAAGCTCAACGGCGCATTTTTTTTACGCATCTACGAAGCGAATCACGTTCTTTTTAGGCTATCAAATCAGTAATATTATTCTATATATTGTTGCGAGGCTTAGGAACTTAGTTGTAAGATTAGTCTTTTTTACACCTGTACTTCTTTTGTATTTGAGCATTTGCTCATTGGGTTGTAACAAACCCGTTATTGTACTTGGGTTGAGGTAAACCGTTAATTACCTCGGTTAGTAAATTGATTCTCTCGGGGTTGAGAGAATTGGGTTAAAAACCCTAAGTTGGGAGGCTTAGGTAGTGGAGTACCCAAGGGAGGGGAACCACTATATATCTTATGCTAATTTCTGTGATTATATTTTGTGCAAATCTTTTTGTTATTACAAACATTGTACTTAAGTCTTTGTGTGCACGTAGATAGCTAAATTACATATCTTCAGATCCTCTATCACTAAAGATGTAGATTAGGAGTGGCTCGAAAATAAAAGTTGATTTGGATGAGTTCCTGCCATGGAGAGGCATGAAATTCCACTCGAAGATGTGCAATAACATATCATCTCCTTGGATATCTAAATATCCTACCAGAGGCACGTAAGCATCTTGTGTTGGTTCAGATGCCATGGGCGGCATTATCACAAAATGTCGATTTCCAAGGTTTGGATTTTGCTACAAAATGCCATGGGTGGCACTATCCCGAAGTGTCAAAAGCTAGGGTTCTGGGGGTTGCCATGGGCGATGCTATCTCAAAGCATCGATTGCTAGGGACCCTGTGAGGATTGATGGTTGGGATAAGGAATCTGATACAGAACGTGTTTAGTGCCAATCTGAGGTTGAATCTAAGGAAAAATATAATGAAAAGAAAAAGAGAAAGAAAGCTATCTAAAAATGAAAAAATTCTTCTATCTCTTTCTTAAAAATGCACTAGCAAATTTAACTTGGGCTAACCATGTTACAAGCACGGGTGCTTTAACCACTGGGTCTAACGAACCTTAAGATAGTTCCTGCAAGCCTTAGAAACCTTTGTGGCAGACTGAGGCAAAAACTAGTCAGGTCTAGACCTAGGCAGGTACTTAAGTACCTCTAGGCCTATTGTTAGTATTAATCCCTAGAGATACGACTTAGTATGGCATCCTGACAATTACATCTGACCTAGATAACTAGTTTGATCCATAAGGTTTTGCTATGGGACTAGTAAAAGCTAGGCATGGAGGTATGATGGGAACACCATCATGAGCCATAACTAGCTTAATTTGGTCTGATAAAGTTGATAAAAGCTTTTACATAACCATCAAAAGGTCATATAAGCATAATGTTCTATTTTGAGAAGATAAAAAACAAGGGTTATTTCTATAATTTTAACAACATTTCACAACTACAAAATAACCACAGGGTATTCTAAGGGCTAATTGAAGGTCAAATGGTCATAAATGTCTAAAAAGTGGATCCATGCAGAAAGAAACGGGTTTTCATGTGTTTTGAGAATTAATGGACATCCAAAACCCTAAAAATAGACCTACTTAATTAACTAAGATTATAGTCAAAATAAAATTCACCTAAGCATTCTTAAAATCATAGAAAAATATTTTATAATATTTGGTACCATTGATTTGACCATTGGAACCCATTTTGACCTAAAATAAGGTGTCAGACAGATAGTTGCCTTAATTTGGGTTTCTATGCAAATTTCCCAATCAAACTTGGGAAAAACCAAAATCTAACTTCACCATTATATTCTTTGGGTCTAAATTAGGTTTTTACCAAAATTTGGGTCCAATCAGAGTCTATCTCGACCTAGTATGCATTTCGGACCTCTCAAACTTGTTTTCTCTCTTATAGCCCCTTAGGTTTTGAAAACTTTTTGAAATGCCTCCTAGGTTTATCTTCGTTCTTTGCGGTTGGGTCCCTGCCACCATGGCAGGTGTGAACCCAAAGATGTCGAGCTTCAATAAAGGATTCCTCCTTGATTTCTTGGTCAATCTATTCCAAATTTGGGAGACTCCTGAGGAGATCCTCTTCATTTCGAACCGCATCTTCACCTCTGATTCTTGTCCAAAAGCTCCTGTGAATTCTTGAAAACTCCTAAACCTATACCGCAAAATCCGAGCTCTCCAAGCTTCTTTACAAGCTTGGGTACTCGCCCAATGGCCTATAAAAGACCCACATGACAACCTTACCTCCTTAGCAAGTTTTGGCCTCAGAAAAGCCCTCTTCCTCCTTCTCCAGCCACCTCCGCACCTTTCTCCGATGACCTCCTTCCTCCTCCTGAAGCTGTCCAACAATCAAATTGGACGGCTCTCTATCTTCTGCTGCCTCATCCGCATCTCTCCAGTCAAATAGGGATTGCTTCTTGCCTCTTCGTCATCGCCGCAACATCACTGGACCTCCTCATCTTCTTCAGCTCCGACTCGCCAACACTGGCACCCTTCGTCATGCTACTTCCCCCATAAGTCCTTCTATACCTTCCTCTCTCCCTCTATTCCCTTTTCCCACACTCATAATGCATGCACAACTACTACACCACCCGCCACGCCATCATCTTCCCCACCTCCGGCAATGCTCCAACGTAGCCTCCAACTCGCTCCAACGCACAAAACTCACCGCCGCCAGCTCCATTAGCTGCACCTCGACCTCCACAACAAAGCCCTCTATCAATTAGGGTGTTCACCCTCTCCATCACTCCACCAGCCAACCCACCTCCGCAGCTCCTTCTCTGTCACCGACAGGCATCCACCGACCACCAAACATCCTCCACCCACCATCGTTGAGTTCTCCTTCCCATGATGAAGCTATTGAGTGTTCTAATTGGGGCTTAGCGCCAGTATTTTGTGTTTCAAGTGCCTCACCGAATGACCACCGTCACTGCTATCTTCTCCAGCCTCAGTCACTCTTCTCTGAACTTGTTCATCTTTGCTTCCACGCCCAGGTGAAGCAGCCCAACTCCAGGCACACTTCTAGGTCCAAAATTGAAGCTACCAACACTCCTTCGACACCAATTGGAAGCTCCATCTACTGCAGCCATCACACAAAGAAGGTCGTGGGACATAGTCCCACATCAGTGCCTGGCGAAGCAGCCACGTAAGATAAATTGAATTTGTGCCCTTAGTTGGTTGCCTCCTAGAGCACCGTGGTGAGGTCTCGCTCGCATACTCCAATGCACGTGCCCTCGCCCGCACTCACGCCACGCAGATCTAGGTGTGGGTTCGCATACTCCAATGCACGTTCGAGTTTCTAATAGAGAGAAAGAAGAGAGAGAAAGGGGGTTTTTGCCCTCAGTTGTGCCCTCTCTACACTTAGTTGCTGGGAGGCTCTTCATGCTTTTGTGCTGTGCCTCTCCTTGAGGCTTGAAGAGAGGAAGAGAGGACCTTGAGCCTTTGCTGGTTAAGGCATCTGAGCACCTTATCTGTCATCTGATTTCTCTAGTTCTATGTTCCTGTGGCTATATTGGTTGCTTACTGATGTGGAATAATTGGTTGATCATTACTGTTCAGTTATTTCAAAATTATTGTGAGCATAATTAGAGGGGTAATTGGTGATTTAAATCACTATTTTACCCCATTCTTTTTGCACCTTGACATTGATTGTCATGTATATATCATTCTTACTTGCTCAGATTTGTGGTGATATTGTAATCTTTTTGATTAATTGCAACACTTACTCCCTACATTCGATCTTGGATTTCATTCGAGTTATAAATTTTATTTATTTTTTAGAGATTTCAACCTATACAATGACGCATCTTTTAAAACATAGATCTCACGCGTCAACATTTATTGCAGGGGATAGCTAAACCGGGATAAGTTGTTTGCAACAAAGGATAACCCCTAAAGCTATTTACTTGAGAAGAGGGGATAACCGATGTTTCTATTTACTGAAGGAGGGTTAGGAATGGGGGTTATCCTGTCATGTAAAGTGGAGGTGTTTACTTGTGAATAGGAGTTAGTATGGGGGATAAGTTGGGAATTAACTAGTTTGCCCCTTGGCTGGTAGGTAAGTTGCTTGGTGTTATATTTTTTATTACATTTATTTCATGTGGAGGAGAAATGGTAATATAGTTTATAATTATATAGAGGGTACAATTGAATTTTCTAGAATATGTTAATGTGCCTAAGTAAGATTAAGCATTGCAGTAATTACTAATGTAATTTAGTAGTAAAATTAGGATGGTATTGAATTCATTTGTTGAATTATTATCAGTCTATTATTAAATATGTCAGCAGTAATTAATGGATTTGAAGTAATAATTAATTGTTGATGAGGGAAATATTATGTGTAATTGCATGATAACTTTAATAATAATTATGTGTTGAAGGATATTGTCATAGAATACAAGATAAAATAAAGAAATACCATACAAATGAAATATAACAAATTAGAGGAAAGTGGAAATTAGAAAAGCAGTAAATAAGTGATATAGATATAAAAATTAACGTACCGCTTAATGGTTGGGTTGTACATTGCTAAAATTGCTAAAGTGAGGCTGCATGGAAAAATGAAGGCCATTATGTAATGATGAACGATTTTAAAAAGGTAATATCAGTAAATCAAAATTGTCTAACCTGTGACATTTCGGCATGTAGTATTTCATGCAAGTACAACATATATTGAGTAATGTAGTAGGCTTAGGTTGCCCCGTTAATTTAAAGGTCAACACTAGTCATTGAGCAAAGTTTATTAACAATGGATGGTGTAACATAGTTATCCCTTGAAAATTGGTTTGCATAGGGTTGCTACATTGCAGCCGTCTATGCCATGCAAACACAAAATTTACCCTCGAATATAGTGTTGCATAGGGTTGCTACACAGCTGTCCTAACTATGCGAACACATGTCCTGGGGTTCCCTTGTTTACTTACTAGGAAACCAAACCAAGACCATCCAAGTGTATAATATCTTTTCCCTTAAGCGTTTGAAGCTTTCATCATTGCCTATATGAATTAAACTTTCTTTGCAAAGCATCTTATAGTTATAATTGGTAGTAAAAAAATTACATGAGAATTCAATTATCTTCATGTAGGAAAGAACTTTAAAAATGGTAGTAAGAAAGGAAATTTAGAAGTAAATATAGAAATATCTAAGTAGTTAATATAACCATACATAAGTAGCAACATAGATAACTACCGACATCAAGTATGACATAGTTATGAAAAAGACATATAGTACAACATAGTACCAACAACGACCTATATCGAGAATAACTACCAACAAACATAGTATTGAAAAACACAAAATAGAACATGAAGGAAAGGCCCGATGTAGTTTTGGAGGACATCTTCTCAGCAACCCTAATCTATTTAGTCCTCTAAGATTTCAAAGAAAGGGAATTGATGATCACGCAACCTTTTGTACTTCACTCCAACCTACAAGATGAAAAGAAATTACAAGCTTTATAGGATATTGATTAAATGACAAATTTTGAGTACTTGATATCATACATAATCCCATTGGATAAGATCAACTGGAACAATGGCATTGTGTGCGTCATCCCAATGCCAACTAGGATCTCCTAATAGATTGATGATCAACCTGTACATATTTTTAAGAAACTTCCACTGACTTTGAATTACATGCATTGGAATGGTCTCCTCGAAATGAAATTCCATGCGTTCTTTAGTGATGAACCAAGTACTTGTCGTGAATGAACCATGAATGAACTTCCCATTAAATTTGAGGCTCCACAAAGTCATTAAAAGGCATTTGTCCTCTTCCTCAGTCCATGCCCTTGGTGCCATTCCAAATTTGAAATAGTTGTCAAAACTGTTCAAAAATGATTTCAATGGCATGGCAGAAGTAGTTGACAAGTATGACATTATTCATTTAAATATAAGATATCTCATGTAATTTCATGTTACCCTACATAGATCAACGCATACATATGTGTAGACATTTAATCCATGGAATGTTCAAGTATCCAATTATTATGTGTATAGGAAGGCAAATCTTCCTACAAATCCTACGAATTCTTCATGAAACGATCACTTAAAACATTGTACTTCCTGCTTAGTGCAATAATATATTCCTGGGATGTGTTATATTGCTATTCCAATTCCATCCTTTTCCTCTTCACCTGTATAAGCTCACAGCATACATCGTAATACATGCATGCCATGAAATTTAACTCCACCTCCCATGATTTTGGAGTAGGCTTGAACTGGAGAGGAGACTTATGAAGATCGCATCCCTAAAATAATGTTATTTGTTACATGCTATAAAGAAATGAAATACTAGAAGAGAAGGTTTCTCGTACTCTTTTTCAATAAGGTCATTTGTAGTAGAGACTATCTAACATTGCATCTACTCTTCTTCCATCTTCTTCTAAGATAAAGTCATAGGGAAGTCCATAGAGGCAATGCCTTGCATCTGTCGACATCCCTCAAGATATAGATATGCCTGTTTGGTAACAAATTTAATGCAAGAAGTACTATCCTAACATAATTTAGCAATGATGGAACAATAATTTCGTAATACGAATCGTAGAAGTCCGCATATAACATTTTCTTGATATGGTAGTCTATAGACATAAGAAAGAAATACTAATAAGTAATGCGTTCATAACCTACAGTGGTAATTAACAGTCCATGGTAAAAGTAAAACGGTAGTTATGACATTGGAACTAAATTAAATGGATGTTTTCGATGTAAGCTAGCACATCATGGCATTCAGTCTCCAATTTAGTAGCTTTTGCCTTCATTTGCTCCAACTCGAGCTTAACTCGCTCTAAATCCACTTACGCAGTTTCCACCATCGTGTTGTGGGGACAAAGAATGCTGCCTCCAGCTTATCATACAAGAGGCTCGTGAAGTTGCACTTAGCCTTCATTGACGAGAAATTTGCAAAATATGATCTTGCAACTTGTTTCAGGTTGCATCCTTGCATTCAATGGATTAACTACACTACGTTAATCCTATGGACACGATAAGTTGATGATGGAGATAGTCATGTAGACACTGACCTCCTTTCCCCAAGGGCACATGTAAAATAAATGGTCTAAAGCTTCCTTATTTGTTGGGTTTTGTCTCTCAAAATAAGCTTGCATGGTTCATAGTAGAGGCATTCACACCCATGATACTAGTCTCCCCTTGTGTAAGGAGCAGCTTCCATCCCTGAATTATCAATAATATGATACAAAGGCCATGAGAGTGTACAATAAATCATGAAGATATAAAGATAGAGTAACAAATATTGTTACGACCCGATTCCCGAATCCCTACGAGACATGAGAATTGGACCGACTTGACTGATCCTAAGACCCAGTCGTCCAACGAGAAAGTAACCAAAAGAGCAATAAAATAAACCACATTCACCATGTATATAACTAGCAGTAACAAAATACAGCAGTAAAGAAAAGAACTATTACAGTACACACCACCACAACAGTAGAGAAATAAACAGGTATATAAACATGATGCTTACAATAAAAGAGTACAGCGGTAACAGAAGAATACTCACTACACAAAAGGAACGGTACAGTAGGTACTACACAAGTAAGACTACTGGGCTCTACTAGGCCCAGCTCCTTCTGCAGCCGTCGGCTCTGGCTGCTCAACACTTGGTCCTGAAAAGGTGACAAAGGTGACACGTCAGCGAAACACTAAGTAGAGTGGCAACCAAAAGCTAAGAAAAACAGTAAGGTGGACAGTAGCTGTTATTTTTAATCTCTTTCTTTATTCTTCCATTTACTCATTCTTGAATTATTCCTCGGATCTTTCTCTTGATCTCGAATGTTCCTCGTGGGAATGATCTTGATTGCAGTCTTTTCCGAAAAGTAGAAGTAGCACGTGGTGCTCTCCTAGCTGGGAGAGTCCCCCGTGGTGGTCCTACCCTCAGTCAACCACCCCAAGGTCACTGACAGACATAACAGTGACTACGGCACGCATGATAAACGCACGGTTAGCTACCCCGCACTGGCACGTGGTCAGTCATTTCCGTTAACGGGTGCGCCCCAAAGCACAGCACGGAACCAATATAGGGCAGAGCCCTCTCAGTAACAGGGGTCTAGCCCCTCCACAGTAACCAAACAGGGGTCTTGCCCCTCCACAGTCCGTGCACCCTTGCCTGACTACCCTGGTTTGCCCAGTGGGCCTAACAAGTCGGTGTAGGAAGGCTAGCAGAACCCCAGGGCCCGTGGGGTAAATAGTGCTCTCCCTACACTAGTAGCTCTCCCCGGTACTGTGCATGCGAAGGCCAAAAGTCGGTATAAAGTGGCCAGACCTAACCCCGGGTCCCTGGGGTGGCTAGCTCCACTCTACACTAAATAGGGGGACAGTCACTCTCCTGGGTACTCCGTACTCAAGGGCCAGCTCACTTCCCCAATTCTATTCCATTCACCTCTCAGGAGTTCTACTCCTAATTCCTCGTAGGTTCATGCTCATATTTCTTTAACTAAGCAAATTTAGGTTTCATCATTCAGCTTTATATTCATATAGCCCATGTTCTCAACAATTAATATCCATTCATAAACAAGCAACTGTTATCCAATTACAGGCAATTATCGTTTTCCTTTCTACTTTTCCAAGACTGCAATTTATATATTCACGACATTCGTTTTGGTGTTTCTGTTCCTAGGATTCATGCCACACCCTAGGATCTATCATTCAATCTAATTTTTCAGTCCTAGGATTCATGCCATACCCTAGGATCTATCATTCAATCTAGTTTTCCAGTCTTAGGATTCATGCCATATCCTAGGATCTATCATTCAATCTAGTTTCTCAGTCCTAGGATTCATGCCATACCCTAGAATCTATTAATTATTTCACAAGTGCATAATTTTTTATAAACAATTAAAGGGAGCCATTCTACCCGCAAAATCGAAAGTACTGGGGGCGTGATCGGTAAGCTCGCGTGCCTCCGCAACCCCTAGAATTGCAACGGAACAGGGTCCTAACATAAGGATCAAACACAAGGAACTACTCAGAACATGATGCAAATACTATAAACAGGTAGAGGAACTAAATCTGAGAAGAATGAAACTTGAAACGTGGAAAACAGACTTCGAACAGACCCTAAACGGGTCAAAAACGACAAGTCTGCCCAAAATCAGACATCTGGAACATCTTCCAAACGTCTTAAACGATGGTTCAAGTCATACCTTGTTCCTGCGCGGTCCTTCAAACATCCAAAATCCCGCTAAACTGTCTGGACTTAGTTTCCAGACGTTCGACTGTTACTCTGGACATCTGGAGACCCTCTCTGCCGTCTGGTGCTGTGCCCAGACGCCCAATCTGTGTGGGAGGGCGTGCCCTTGCACCTTCCCGAACGAAACCTGCACGCATACGCGACCGTCCTCAACACGAAATGAGGCAAAACCCTTAGGTGGAACGGCTGCATGGCCGTACACGCGAAAGAAGAAGGAAAGGAAAATATCGTACCTTTCAGATGTTTGGACCTTCCTCCAGACGACTTCCACGTCGTCTGGACATAGGTCCAGACGTCTGATTCTGGGAAATTTTCCCAGAATAAGGACCTCCACGCCCTGCGCCTGCTACGCACGGCCGTGCCACGCCACGCTCGCCTGCTGCCTGAGTTGTAGCAGCACCTCCCCAGCGCCACGCTCCTGCTGTGCGCCCGCCAGCCGACCCTGGCTGCTCTAGCGAGCTCGCATCCTCGCGCTCTAACTCCCTCCCTCTCGCTGCAACCCCTCCTCCCCGTGCACACACGGCAGCAGCTGCTGCCCTCGCCCGCTCACCCTCACGCTAACAAGAAGAAGAAGAAGAAGGCAGTGGAGTGATGGTGAGGGAGAGGAGAGGGGGAGTATTTGAAGGCATCGTGGGGAGAGAGAGAGAAGGAAGGCTGCACCTGTAGGATGGGGAGGAAAGAGAGAGAAGAAAGGAGGGCGGCGATTCAATCTACGCGCGCATGCGTGCAGATGCGAAACTGTTTGCCGAAAAAATTAATTTCCAGACATCTGGGAAAGCTTCCAGACGTCTGACCAGACATTTGGATCAATTCCCAAACATCTTAAACAACGTTTGATGCCAGGGTCATAACAAATATTCATCGAACTCATGCTCCCACATCATATGGACACCATAATATACCCATATATTAGATATAGAATTTATACATGATGAGTACATAGTAATGAAGACGATGCAATTCTACAACATCCTTGACAAGCCATCAAGCACGTGCATTTCTTATTTGGAATTCCTCCCACATGATATCGGCAATTGACTCCCATATTTGTCCCCCTCATCGTATCTGCCTGACTTAATGTCACTGAAGGCTCAAGAGTGTGTAACCAGGGTTATCTGTCTTGGGGACTGGTCGATTGCCAAGTATATGATCTTGGTATGGCGTTGCTTCCATGTTCTTGTTATAAAATTCATCATGTCCTACTTGTGAATGACACAATATGCAATGACGATTTCTTGGTGGACTTCATTTGAATAGAACGAAGGATACTTCAAACATAGAAATCTCTTCTTCAAAACACCGAAACACCTCTCAATGCAGTTCCTAATCTTCGCATGACGATGGTTGAACAACTCTTTCTTATTTCAATATCTATTTCGTGAACCCCAAGAGTTGTATTTGGTGATGTTGTAAGTGACATTTCTATATGGTGTGAGAAATTGATGGGTATTTGCATATCCACAATCCACTAGATATACTCGACCTGGTGCTACAGGAATATTGTCTTCTTGAATAGCCCATCAAAGTACTGTCATGTCAACAGCAGATCCTTCCCAACCATTAGCAACATACTATATCGATAGATCCAATGATGCAATGCACATAACATTCAAAGAACACCAACCTTGCTAGTTTCTATACCTACTAGGATCTGTTGGGTTGACACATAGCTCAATATGTGTTCCATCAATTGCCCCAATGACATCCTGCAATGATAGTGTTGGGAAGGACAAATATGTGATATATCATAAATGAACAATCACACCATGCAAAGTTAGGAACTATAGGGGGTTACCTTAAAAAATGGATAAAGCTCCCTGTTCCTCCTTATCTTAGCCGAAACTGGTGCAGAGTGATTGGGAAAGGAAATGAACTCAAATTGGAGCTTCTTGATAGCTCAGGAAATTCATTTGTAGTAATTAATTGTTCTTGATGATCTTTCGAATAGGCTCTGCATATTTCGAATTGTAGCCCCCTATCGCACCCCATATAAGAAGATTGCGAGTGCCTCGTTTGGATGCATCTCCTTAGTGGGTTTTAAGTACTTCTATCAAGTAACATGTCTCGTAATTTGATGAATTGAAGACTCTCCATTCGAAACATATCAATTGGTCGGTCATGGTATTCTTCTAGAATACTATTCACCCATCGCAATCCCTTCAAATCACCTATGTGTTTAAGTACACACGAAACATGTGTACTATGTTCTAGCTCATCAACAACATGATGCATTGTTTCTTCGAACATGGCATCCATTATTGCATCTCCAATCTCATCACTATCCAATGAACAACTAAAGTCTTCCATCTATTAACAAGTTACGGAAAACATGAAAAGATTGAATAAGTCATCCATTATGATGTAGTAGTTCATAAAGTACTTGATAGATAAAGTAATATGAAATCATAAAACAATTCAACATAGACAACAGTAATATCCTCATACATCCAACCATGATAATGATATGACACACCTCCAATAAAGGACAACCTAGGTGAACTACAACTCCAAAGAAGACCAACCACTGACTAACTCCATTATACTCATAAACCACATACCAAGCAAACTACCATGCAATCACATATCCCAATTTATGACCATCCAGATTAACTCCAACATATCCTCCAGAGTACCACGCAGGAAAACCCTCATGATATCTCTAAACGATGCATCCTCTAACTGGGCAATCATCTTGGACCTCTCACAAAACTTGAGGTTCAGTAGCATCGACACTAATCCATAAGCATATTCATCAATCTCTCTTCTTTTAACTTCGTGAAGTTGTTTGCTCTTGCTAAATTGCAAGTACTCATCCATCCTTGTCGCAACCTTCTCAACTCCTTCAAAATTGGAGGACATGCTACGACATCGCTTCCCACTACTTCTGGATGTGCATCCAGTAGCCTTTGCCTTCACTATTGCTGACGGTGAGTTTGCCATAACATGTACTCCCTCTTCAGCAACCTACGCCATGGTTGGTTCAATTGGTGCTCGTTGGGAGGAACTGTAGTTCCTCATGTTGGCAGCTTGTGAAGACATGGATGCATTTTCATTCATGGAGAAATCCTTTTGAGACAAATTCACTTCACCTTCATCTTCGTAATCAACAAAATCCTCTTCGTCCACTTGGATGTAGCATTCACTCTCTTAGCAATATCTCTACCAACAATAATCTCCAATTCCTTATAGTAAGGGAATGACAACCCGCGGAGCTTCTTAAGATGCTTTGGAAGTTGCAATTATATAACATGTTTCACATAGAACATCATTTCTGGTTGACAAACATGACAATTAAATTGTAAACTTTACCGACCTCATCCTAAGCACTGTCATTGTAAGGGATGGGACATTTCCTAGTCCCAACCCCACCCACTCTTATTGGTGAGTGCAGCAAAAGCATTGTACTCCTTCAAAGTCTTGAAGCGATTCTACATCTAGTCTTTGTTGTAGGTGAGGCCGCTTTCAGAGTTGAACTCCTGAACAATGTCATTCCATTTCGTTCTAGTGAACAACCCATTAACGAAGTCGTTCTCATAGTGGTCACTGAGAAGTCATATTAGCAACTTATCTTTCTCACTTGTCCAATTACTTGTGCATGGAAGTCCCTTATTACCTTATCAGGCACCCATCCCCTGACTCGAACCCTCTCCATTCATCCTAGAAACATAACATAATTACTTATCCGATGTTGCTATGCCAAATATGTATTATTTATGTGATTGAAACATTTCTAAATCTAGCAAGTAATGGTTTAGTCTATACCTTGCTTGCTAGGATTGTTTTTCGACAACATCCATGTCATCATCTTCCATCTCCAACTCAATAATCATTTTAGCAATTGCTACAATGATTTGGATGACTAAGTTTTGTGCATGTCCAACTCTCCATCTCCTTCTCTGCTGATATACACAATGACTAACATGACTAGCTATGTCATCCATTTCCCGTCTCAAAATTTCAGGACCAAAATCCATTGACACCACCTAGGAAATGAATTTCTACCTTAGTTGGCAATTACCTCATCACTCATGTTTCGGCAAGGATGGTCATTTGAGATAAATGAGTTTTAATGTAATCGATTTCCACATGATTGTCATTTACCATTCACAAATCAAACATGTGTGGGTTATACAGGTATAATTGTTACTATAAGAAGAACTTATTTTCATTGGTAAGAAGAATTGAAATTCTTTCCAATATACAAGTTTGACAAAATAACTACTGAATGTAATGAAATATTACTCACTTTCTACTTTTATAGCCCATTAGTTCAAAACAATCGTTTACAATTGAGGTTTCGCTATTGTAGTACGTAATTCCTGGGAAATGTAGAGCTTGACACATATCATGAATAACATAAGTTGCAAAGGGGATTGTCATTTTCATACCTAATTGCATAGCCATGTACGAAAATTAGAACCCAAAATCCATGAAATGGACTCCATCCATCCCCACGTAAAGCAACATACAAAGGTATGAAATAAATTATATCAAAATAATGATAGAAAGAGGAAAGGGTATATAAACCATCAAGACACCACGAACAAACACGAATGAACTTACAATGAAATATAAAGTACTAAACTAATCATTATGAAGGAAGATTAGCTAAACCAATTTTAAACAAGTAGACATCCAAAAAGGTGACATTCAAACTCAATTTTATGAATTAAACATTGAAATCAGTGAAGATATCGAATTTAAGAATAAATCAAGTTCATCAGTTGTTGACAACAAATTTCAAGAAGATTTTTCATGCTATTTAATTCAATCTACAGTAAAACAAGAATACATGAATGCTTGTAAACTTGTTCTAACATCAGAATAACTTGGAGAATATATGCACATACTAAAGAACTAGACATAAAAAAAGGTTAGATTTGAACTCAATCTTATGAATTAAACATTGAAATTAGTCAAGATATGGAATTTAAGCATAAATCAAGTTCATCACTTGCTGACAACAAATTTCAAGAAGGTTTTTCATGCTATTTAATCCAATCCACAATAAAATAAGAATACATGAATGCTTGTAAACTTGATCTAACATCAGAATAACTTGGAGAATATATGCATGTACAAAACAAGTAGACATCAAAAAAGGTCAGATTCAAACTCAATTTTATGAATCAAACATTGAAATCAGTGAAGATGTGGAATTTAAGAAGAAATCATATTCATCAATTGCTGACAACAAATTTCAACAAGGTTTTTCATGCTATTTAATCCAACCCATAGTAAAACAAGAATACATGAATGCTTGTAAACTTAATCTAACATCAGAAAAACTTGGAGAGTGTATGCACATACTAAACAACTAGACATCAAAAAATGTTAGATTCAAACTCAAATTTATGAATTAAACATTGAAATCAATCAAGATATGGAATTTAAGCAGAAATCCAATTCATCAATTGCTAACAACAAATTTCAACAAGGTTTTTCATGATATTTAATCCAATTCACTGTAAAACATGAATACGTAAATGCTTGTAAACTTGATCTAACATCAGAATAATGTGGAGAATGTATTTAAACACTAAACACTCATCAGAATCAACTCATTTCTTCAGCTCCAATTTCCAGCAGGTCCTCAATCATGCTATTATCAAAGAATGATTCACACTCAATTGAAGGTTGATCTACTCAATACAAAGTCTATTTGATCATCTGAAAATAAGTCTTGGCATTCTTCATTCCAGAAAATCATTCTCAGTGTAGTTTTCATTTAATCCTAGATCCAATATATACTCCTTATGGAAAATTCTCTATTAGAAACTCCATTCAGAGAGATCAACATAGATGAGGAAATGATCTTGTCAAGGTCAATCTGTGACTCAACAATCATTTAAAAATCATTTGACGTATCATAAAAGTATACAAAATCATTTCAAAAACTAGATACACAATCCATATAATACTTCAGTCCCACTTTTAAGACCAAACATAATAGACTAACCCTTTGACATAGCTCTCAATTAATTAACATGTGCTCAACAATGCACGCATGCAATAACAATATATAAGTTAAGAAATGCAATGCATCACTTGTCAAGCTGGCATGAACTGGACTATAACAAAGGAGATGGCAAGTAAGTAGATTACATCAATTAATATCTGACAAACATGGAGGTCGGTGATCTAAATGCTGGTAGGAGGTTGTTACTAAAATCATGTAATAAATATTTTTAAGATCAATGTTCATGTTTTTATGACCTTTTGGGCCTCCTTTTGAAATGGAAGATAGGATCCTGGATTGTAGACTATCTGATCTAAAAGGGAAAGGCTAAGGTTATGGCTATTCTTTGGGGGATTTAGTTGGGGACAAATAGACTGCTCTTGTTGTTATTTAGTTGGGTGATTTAGTTGTGGAGAAATAGGTTGTTCTTTGAGCTATGCTAATGGTAGTTCTTGTTTTCTGTGTGTCAATCTTTTGGTTGTCACAGGAAGTCATTTCTTGGATTAAGGTGATGTTTTGGAGGCTCCTTTGGAAGGGAACATGTAGGCTAGGGAGAGGAGGTTACCTAGTGCCTTAGATGTGTCCCAACTAAGTGGCATGGGAGTTCAAGAAATGAATGTTGCTCTCCTTGCTAAGTGGTTCTCGTGGATCATGGCTGGCAGTGGTAGGTTATCCTCTTGTATGCTTCTTAAGTTACATGGCAAGGCCATTAATTGGGAGAGCTAGTATGCAATGAATCACTACAAAGAAATTGTCCTACACCAATAGTGGGGCTACATTAACATAAAAAAAATGTCGTTGTAGCTTATGTTATACATTGCTACTGTTAAAAGCTACACCAGCGGGTTCGAAAACAGTGGGGGCAAATGTGTCTTCTTCCTTGTGGACCCTTGGCCTCGACCTCGACTCTTTTCAGTCGATTTCTTAAGCATCCACCTTGACCTCAACTCGATGCAGCACCTTGATGTTGACTCATTTCACTTAATTGAGATCCTCAAACACAACACCCGATTGAGCTCCTTAAGAGAAACACCTCAGCGTGGATGCAATTTCACTTGATCGTCGTCGCTCCCAATCGATTGCAACCCCGAAAACCTCTCATCGACTTAGGTTAGTTGTTTGCCTCTCTATTCTTGCGCCCGATGTCTTCTTCCTTTTTGGAGATCATCAAAGGTGAAGTGACATCTTTTAGGGTTACAAATTGATATTTCTGATATTTTTTCTTTTAGTGTCTCTCAACTGTGCACTTAAATCGATCCCACTCTATTTTGTTGATTGAATTCCACTTGACCATATCTCTTCCACTCGACTTGATCTCTCTCATTTGATTTCTCTTTATCGATATCTCTCAATGCTCCTCTTATCAATTCTATGCTAGATTGGATCTCTCCCACTCGATTTCTCTTGTTTGATCTCTTACTCACTCTATATATATTGATTTTTTTCCCATAAAGGGATCTGGTTCTGGTGAAAAGTAACAGATCAATGGAGGAGGGAGAAGGTCTATTCTCTTAGCTATGTGTTTGATGAAATGCCTTTTAATTGTTTGAAGAAATGCTTCAAAGTGTTTTGTTCCCTTTGATTCAGATAGGTGGATAGGTTTTTGATGAAATGCCTTCTAATTGTTGATGAAATGCTTCAAAGTGTTTGTTTTTTTTTACCAGAAGTCCAAACCCTTCAAAACTAAAAGTTTCAAACTTTAAATAAGTGACCTCCTCGCAGTCCATCCTTCAGGGAGAGAGTCCAACAAGTTGGTTGATAGGAGCACCAAGCTAATGACAATGCTGCTATGCAACTATCCTCAGAACCTCCATTACTTCAACAAATTTGGCCTTCAGAGCATCAAAGGGGATTCCAACAATTGGAGAACTTTGGTCTGGTCCATCTCCAGGAGCATCCCAGTCACCTTGGCTGCCATGTCGTGCTCCAGCTGGTAAACAATTGGGTATAGACTTTCACCCAACATACTACTCTGCTGATTAGGGGTGCATTTGCAAGATCTTTAGCTAGGGAAGAAATGGGCATGGGTTGTGGAACAACAATGTCTCTTACAGGGAACCTGCCCATGTTCCCCCACCTACTCCAGGCATAGGCACCTCATGCATGTTTCTACCAAGAAGGAATCAAACTTGCAAGCATCTGTTGCTAAAGCATGCCTGTTGGCTACTGATTTTGTTGCTTGGGTCCTCCCCCAGCATGTATGTGGTGTGACCCGTACTAACCCTGTCGAACAAAAGGCATAGAGAAGATGGGCATTGGAGCACCACTAAGCTGCATGGCAAGGACAAGTGGCTGCTAGAAGCCAAATCCAAGTTGAGCAGAAATGAGAGACGGAGGTGCTTGGCTGTAAAATATTTGTTGTCCAAGACCAAGACTACCAGGAGGATGCATAGGCATTCAAGAAGCAAATAAGGGCTACATGCTAACAGGTTGCATCTGATAAAACTGTGCCTATAATCTAGATCTTCTATCTTCTTTACATTAGCAGCCATCTTCTCATTCATCTGAGCAAGAGATCGAGAGGCTTCCTCAGGTGTCAAAAAGGCAACCTAGAACCTTTGCTAATACCATTAGCATCCCACATAACATTGGAAGAAGTCATGGTGCCAAAATTGGAAAACATCTCTTTCAATTTATCATCACCAATGCTATCATCCAAGTTTTTCAAGTAGAGGTTCACTCCCTGATATTTGTCAGGAACTTCTTTCATGTTTTGCTTGAACTTTCTTTGTAACTCCTCCCTCTCACATTTCTTTTGGGCTTTCCCAACATACCACTCCTTGTCATCAAATTTCTTCACATTAAGGGATTCAACTACTTGTGTCGTAGAATCAGGATTCCCAAAGTTCACAAAACCAAAGCATTTAGATTTGCCATCTTCTCCTTTCATAACTACAACACTAGTTATTGTATCAAACTCACCAAAAATTTTCTACAATTCCTTATCAGTTGTAGACTCTGACAAGTTCTTGATAAAACATTATTGAATTTTGTATTGTTTGCAATATTTTCCCTCTCTTGTTTATGAATAAATGGTACCACAAAAACTTGCTTATCATTGAGAAGCATACCATTAAGCTTATCAGTTATAGTCTGTCCAGCTTCCAGTTGTTTAAACTAAACAAGCCCATAACCTTTAGACTAGCCACTAGCATCTATGGTAATCTTGCAAGAGAGAATGTTCCCAAATGCTAAAAATGTATCATAGAGTGCTTTGTTATCGATTGCCTTGTCAATATTCTTGATAAATGTATTAGCAACACTGTTCTTGTGTTTGTTGGGATCACGATTTGAGTACATGATCTGAATTACCTTGTCAAGTTTTTTTTTTCCTTTCCTTTTCTTTTTTTTTTATTTTTTTTTGTACTCATTCTGCTTTATACAGCTTCTTCACACATATGTCTATGCGTTGGCTTCTACTTTTGTTGACAAGGGCAAATCTCACTTTCTATATCATCTTGGAATTGTGTTAGACTGATGTGAATTTGCATTCCATTCCCTCTAAAAAAAACAGCCATTATATTTCTTCATACAAACAAAGGATCAAAATCAGTGAGGAATTTCCAATTCCCTTCTCTCCTTGATTCCTGTCATCGAAATGCACACTAGTGGATTTTTTGGCAAATGCCAGTGTAGGTGCATGTAGTGCAAGATGGAGCAACTTTATGGATGTATCTATTGAGTATTAAAAGAATCATGGGCTACTTGTGTAAGTGCAATAGTTCCTAATGGCATCTAAGTACTACCTTAAAGTGAAGATGAGAGCATCGAAGAAGTCTTTCAATTGATCTTGTTTAATATAGAACGGAATGTAATTAGACTTGGATGCCATGTTTCCAACTTCTGATATCAATGGTAATGCGATTGACTTGTTATAAAATGTTTCTTCTAACAAGAAAGACCTAGTGGCAAATGCGATGAGCACTAGTTGACCATGATACTGTACCCCACCTGGAACTAGATGAGAAAAGCAAGCTATAACCTAACAGTCAAGAGCCTAGGACACTATGTCCAATCTTCATCCTTCACTTGAAGTTTTCTTGTTGAGTCCTTAGAACATCAAAATCTAAGCTTTCTTTCCATGAATATCCAACTAGTAAGGACAAATGGTGTGAGTGGATTGTGGATGATTGAATATTAGGATTGATGAGTCGAGAAGACAAGAAGCAAGAAAAGGAATGAGTTCCCATGTTCCTTTTCAAAAATATTCGTGTACCTTCCTAATTGCAAAACACCTAAGGAACAACATGTGGTTTGTCCAATGGAAAGGACCCTTGACTTTTGCACCCTCTCTAGTTCTCTTTATCCTCTCCATGCCTACTTCTTTTCCTTAGTGGAATGGAGTTGGTAAAGGGCTTGAAGTATGAAGGATAGGCATGAATTTTTCCCATTCTCAAGGTAGGTTCAGGTTTGCATCTATTATCTATGATCCCCCAGTATTATTCCCCAAAGGATAGGGGGAATATATTTGTGAAATAAATAGAGGAATAGAAAATGAGTGGAATAAAATGATAGAATAAGTAGGTTTTTTCATTTTGGTATTTAGGTAGGTTAAACTTATTCCATAAAAGAAGGCAAATAAATTCACATTAGATTAACTTCTCTTAACATTATGTAAATAAAAAGTGAGTTAAGTGGTGAACAAATATAAACTAACTCACTTAACCCATGTATCAAACGCCACCTTAGAGTTTAGGCAATGGGGGATGATTACCTCCTTGGCTCCACCTTTGTTATTGCCCTTACCATACTTTAATGTGATTTGATGTTTACTAGTAAATAATAATCTTTAATACATGAGCATGAAAAGGATGCTTTTAAAATTGCTAGTCAATTTTTTTTACAGATGTTTTTTGGAACAAATAAAACTGTCAGTCAATTTGCTTTCTTTTCCCAAAGTAAAAAATATCCCTGATCCCCAAATTTGTCTGAATGAATTCTACATTATAAAAGAAAATAAAAAACTATAAGTCAAAATTGGATATACCTTCCCCCTATCCCCAACCAATGGATGCATTAAATGATTGAATAGTACCCTTGTTCAGTAGCCTATCCATGGGCCATGCTATGTATCCAAGAAACTTATGCATCTATTATCTAGATCTTGGACCTTTTGCCTGGCTTGAGAAAAGGGCTTCACATATGATGAATGAGTAGTTGCTGCTTGCCAAAGATTAGAGGAGATGGTGGAGGCAAATGAGGAAAAAGGGTATGGACAGAGTTGAAGTAGGATCAAAGGGTCTTTCCATCTGTAACTCCCACTCCTTTTGAATGAAGACCTATTGGTTATGGTTTTCCCTCACATAGAAAACTATTAATGTAATGCATTGTTCAAAGCATACGTTTATTATGAACTTCGAATTAGAGGTTGGAACATGTTGAATAAGGATGATTTTAGCCACTAGAACTTTAGGGGCTACAAGGGTCCCTAGTGAATAATTGTGAAATATTTTTGGTGTGAAACATCTTCTATCAAATGAGACTATTGAGCATGTGTTTGAAATTCTTTAATAATGTTAATATTGCAACTGCCTTGGTCTTGCCCACCTGTTTGTGCCTGGACATATTGATAGGGGAAATGTAATCCTTGTAGATATGCACAATTGAGAGCACGCTCTGATGAAAACCTTGCTTATTATTAATTTGGATGTGAAGGATCGATAACCATGAAGAGGCTGCTGTTGGAGCCAAGCTCGGTTTAGACTTGTGCCAAGTGGTTAGAATAGTCCTAATCTCTCCTATCAATTCTATTTGTATAATGCATAAAAAAGATCATTTAATACATGTAGATCTACATAATATTTCATCTAACATTTGCTTTGTAAAGATAACTTTATGACACATGTAAGCCAAAGTTTCCTTTGTATCCCCAATACTCATTCTTGTCTAGTTCCTAAAAGCAAGGCAAACCAATCTAGCACACCAGCTTTAGACTGCCTAGAATGATCAACATAGTTGCTTTCAATAAAAGGATCCCCAAGATTATTAATGGAGAAATGTTGCAGCTAGTTGAGTGCACCATAATATGGATACCCTGCAAAAAAATGACAAAGAAAGCATAAGAACAACAGGATTATTGATTTTTTTTGTATAGAGGAAGAAGGAAAAAACCAAAGATTTTCCATATGATTTTATATAGGAAAATTGATTTCTTTTGTACCCTCTAGTTAGTGAGAAAATGGGTCAGATTCTACACTATTTTGCCTGCTAATTTTTGATAACATTTGAGGATATGGATGAGAGAAAATTAAAAAGCATTTGCATTTGCTATATTGTTATATGATAACACTATCATTTTAGGAGAGAAGTTTTCCCAGATGAGATTTTGTATGCTTCACACGAATCCTATTATTCAATCTTGCAATATTTCTTAAAACTCTATGGAAATTTATTTCAGGAGAGAAGCTAAAGAATTTTTTATAACGAGTCAATTCTTCCTCTTGTTGAATATTTTCCATATAAACTAAAGGCATCTTAGGATCTGCTAAGTGATGGCGCAGCAATCATAGGTCTTAATCAACCTAAATAATGTCTGAACCTAGCCTAATTTATGGATATTGCACTCATATCATGCATATCATGCATTGCATCATTTATTATAGAATAAGATGAGATATCCTGCTATTTAATGTTTTTTGTTGTTATTTGTAGGTAATGAAGTGATCCAGGATGCAGGAGATAGTGGAATAAAGCAATAAGGAGAGAAGAAGACTAATCCAGACAAGAGGAGTAAGGAGGATAACCTTATCCCTACCCTTAGAAACCTTAGGACAACCTTCCCAAACTCAAAACCACTTCCTTTAGGACACCTTAGCCTTAGAACCCAAACATGGATAGCACTATCCATGTTCTTATCCACCTTATCCCTCGCCCAAACACTTAGGAACCAAAACCCACCTTAGAAAACCTAAAACCCACTCTCCAACACCTTTTAAGATGTCCAGACATTAGGCTGAACATCTGATTTCTACAGAAATTCAATCTAGGAAGCCAAAACTTATACTGATACAGAATTGGTCATCCAATTTACTATCTAGATGTCTAATTTTGGAGTATAAGATGTCTGACATGTTCCCTGGATGTCTGATACTATTCTTTAGTTCCTGATTTTGGTGCTAGAAGCCTACTCTTGCCTATTTTGGCCAAGAAACCCTACCAAACACCTTAAGAAACCTAATTAGAGACCTCCTAAGCCTACTCCACTATCCATAGCCCTACTTATCCTATCCCTAACCCAATTGAACCATCCTATACCTAATTGGGTGCATCTACAGTTGATTGGGTGCACCTAAATCCAATTAGATCCACCCAGGATCAAATTGACTCCTACTCACCCATACAAGTTTAATTAGTCTTAGTAGAACCTAATTAGACTTGACCTAGACCCAATTAAGTTTACTCCTCTCTAGTTAGACTCACTTAAACCTAATTAGGTCCACACCCACTTGATGTAGGTTGACCCAACCTAGAATTACCAAATCACACACCTTCCTCTACGAAAAGCACACACAGACATCCACACCTTCCTATTTTATCCCTACCAAACCCATGCACACCCATTCTAGGAAACCCTAAAACCCTTGTGTCAATCTAGATCCTACATTGGTGGCACTTGCTATTTTGGGAGCCACAAAAAGTGGCGACCCATTTGAAATGGAGAGCCCTTCCATAAAAGCTAAATTGAGAGGAGTCGCACAATTTTTCTCCTCCACTCCACACTTGCGACCACCCTCCCTTCCACCCTCTCAAGGCCGTCCTCCTCTTCTATGGTCTCCAGCATGGATGGTTGGAGAAGAAGCTCTCCTCCAAGCATTTTCATATATGTGGCTAGAAGAAGGATATCACAAAGGGTGCAACACCCTCTTCTCCTCTCTTCACTTGGGTATGTCCTCTCTTCTCCATAGAGTGGATGCCCCCTCTCTTTCTTCTTTATCTTGGTCGAACGTAAGGTTTCCCATGCCTTACTTGGTCATCCTCTCTTGTTGGTAGGCATGTAGATAGGTTTGTATACCCAAGGTCTAGCCTACACCCTCACACATAGCCAATGACCCTAGTGGCACTTCTTGGCGTGAGGGATTTCATCTATTTATGTGCTTTCTAGTATAGATGTTCTGTGATGTTCTTTTGATTATTCTATGCACAAATAATATTATGATGCCTCTAGGATTGCTCATATTCACTTTTGTTTGCATGCACGCTACTTAGGCTAGTCATGTTGCACATGGCCACCATGGGCTCACCGAGGATTTCACTTAGGTAGTTTTCGCATTCAAGTTTCTTTTCCAAAAATCAAAAAAATGAAAAAATAGCAAAAACAAAAAGACCAAAAAGATTAGGTTAGATTAGATTTAGGGTAGAAAAGCTGATCCAAATCTCGACTTGTTTTTACACCTCACAGAGATGAACGATTGGGACTCAAAAGAATAAAATCAATTGAGTTTCGTTAAATAAATAAACATTTTTGATCAAGGGTTTAGTGCAACTATACTATGATTTCTAACGTATTTCAAAACGTGCGAAAATCATTCTATCACTAAGGAAACTTTATTGGTTATTCCTTCTTACCATGACTGTTTGATTTATGCGGAAAGAACATCTTGTCCAATATCTAAAACCTAGGATTTATAGGTCTACAGCTTCTAATTAGAAGATACTTCAAATTAATGACTTTACTTAGTAGTAGTTATGCATTTTTTGATGATTCTTTTTCTTGTCTTTTCTTTTTTAGATAAATGGGGAGGAAAAGAAACTATGAAGTGGTTTGATACAAGAAAAAGAAAACAACTTGCAATTGTAAGTAAGCAATCAACTTCAACTTTATCACCAAGTGCTCTAATACAAGATGTCTCAAAGCTAGGAATATTTTTCTTTTAAACATTTGGAGAGTATTTAGAATCTTTTTCTTGAATTGTTTTGGGGAAAACTATATAAGATGCTAATCTACTCTTTTATCTGCTTCTTTATTGTGCTAGGAGTAGCTTCATCTCAATTAAAGAAGATGAGAGCTAGGTCCCACCTTAGTGAATGAAATATGGGAGTTGGAAGATGGCATGAAGATGGAGGTTTAAGTTGGTGTTGCTAGCATTCCCAATGGAGAAGCTGCTAAGTTAGCAAACTTTATCAGATCTACGGTACGAAGATCGAATTTGGCCCACATAGGATATGGCAGTTGGAAGGACATGGGACCTCATTATAAGATGACAATATGGGAGGGAATTCAAGTTTAAGAGCTAGTTATATTTCATCTTTTTTGTTAACTTCTTGGTTATTGAAAATATTTACAACAATATCATATGTTTCGTAGGAGAAGATTAAATTTTACCCATATTGTAATGAAAAGACAAGGAAATATGTCATGCATAGTGCTGCTACAAAATGAAGGGCGTGGAAGAATGAAATTAAGAGCAATGTATTTGATAAAAGACAGTCCCCAGAAGAGATGTGGGACACAGTTGAAGATGCTTGGATTGACAAATGACAATTTCTTACACTTGCTCATATTTAGCTTAGTGATGAGAATCAGGTATTGTCTTAATGCAAATGAATTGCACTTTTCTCAATGTTTTTATGACAAATACATCACTTACTTCTTATTTGAATGCCCTTCTACCTTTAGAAAATGTGTGAGCAAAAATAGGTGAAATCGGCTAAAACTTAAGGATCCCTATTGCACTGGAATAAAGACATTTGCTAGGATTATCCATGAAAAGGTAATGTGTTTTTATTTAATATTAGTCTATTGAGATTGGAATAATTTGTTAATACTTAGCCCTTGATACAAACATTTGACACAGGTAGATGGACTAATTTCTACAAGAGCTGACATTTACATGACTAGTTGGAAACACAAGAGTGGAGCTACAGTGAATAGAAGTTAAAGGATCTAATGTTATATTTTCGATGCTTTCATTGATTTAATAAGGATGGTATATTTTTGCTATTGCACATTTTCCTTTGAACATGTAACATCATGAATAACAATTTGTTGCTGCTCATATTCATCATGTATAATCACCTTAAAAGCAAGATGACACTATCTAAATCAACACTTTTTAAGTCTTTTTTCTTTTGCTTCTTCCCTTCAAACAATAAAAGGGTGGTTGTCCTCCACTTCATTTATTTAAAATAGAGAATTACATATGCTACAATTTCTTCAGGTAAAGTGCAATTGTTCTCATTCCCATATACTACAATTTTGGTCATTCCTCATGGGTTATGATTGATGAGAGCCTCATCATGAGCCATAACTAGCTCATTTTGACCCAATAAAGAAGATAAAAGCTCCTACATAACCTAGAAGAAGGCCTAACTGAAGGAACAAGTGCTCTGAGAAGAAAACATGAAATAAAGGTTAAAACTGCAATTTTACCATTGCAGTACAAAAATAGGATTTCTCAGAGGCAAAACATAGGTCAAATGGTCTAAATGAGATAAAAAGTGGGTTGAGTCAATCAGAAATGGGTTCATGTGCAATCTAAGAACTAAATGACACTTGGTAACCCTAAAACAGACCCGCTTAAATTAACAAGGTTCCGGTCAGAACAAAAAGCAAGTAAACCCTCTAAAAATCATGGAAAAACATACTCTAGGGTTTAGAACACTTAATTTGGCCTTTGGAACCTAGTTTGACCTAGATTAGGGTCCTAGCTCTTTAATTAACCTAATTTGGGTTTTTATGCAAAATATCCAGTCAAACGAGGTCAAACCTAAAATCCAACTTCACCATTGGATTCCTTAGGTCCAAATTAGGTTTGTACCAAAATTTGGACCTAAGGAGAGGTCATCTTGACCTACTTTGCAATTTAGTACACCCAAATCACAAATTGGTCCCTATCTTTTGAATACCGTTGCAGAGAACCCCCTAGGTTCTTCGCCTCCTTTGCAAACCGGTCCTGCCGCCATTGCTAGGGCAGAACCGAGCTCCGGCGAGGTTCGGAGAGGGATTGCTCTCTAATCCCTCAGAGATTCCCTCCCAGAAATGGAAGGAGGATTCTCTGAGGAATTCCCTTCCTTATAAAGTCAATTACAATCACTGGTGTGAACCCAATCTCTCGTGCGAACGCACGAGAGATTTGGGTATCCTAACTCCTTTCCATCTCCGACGACCAACCTCAGGCAATTACGTGCCCTTCACGCCCTGCACACCCAGTCCAGCGCCTATATAAGAACCCACAACTCCGGCCGAAGAGGCTCAGCTTGATTTGGCCGAGTTTCCCCCTTCAATTCCTCTCCTCCTGCCCGGCCAAAAACCCCCAGCAAGCTTCGGCGAGCCCCCCTCCCCTCCCTCTTCACTCTTCCACAAAACCAGGGGCAGAGTTAGCTTCCTGACCTCCCTCCGCGTCGCGCAGTACCAGCGCACGCCGCCTCAGCCCCGTCGTCGCCGCCGTTCTCCCCCCACTGGGCGTCATCTTCTCTGGCGACAGCAGGTACTGCTGTCCGCCTTCCGTCCCCTTTCGTCCTTACAATTAGGTTAGAACTCCTCTCCATCCTATCCTCTCTCTTTTCCCCTGTTATCTCATCTGATTACCCCTCGACCGACGCTGACCACCCTCATCTTCCACATCACCGACCGCACTCCGGCGAGCCGCCCACACCACTCCACCACTCCACACGGCTCGCCAACCACCTCGTGAGCTCCGCCTCACCACCAGCAACTCGCTCCACCCCACAACTGCCACTCCAGACCTCCATAACCACCCCCCAAACAACCCACCATCTCCGGCCACTGGTTGACCTAGGCGCGCACGCCTAGGCCGACCGACAACCTGCAGCATCACCCACCGCCTTCGCCGTGCTACGGCGAAGGTTTCCAGCTATTCTGATTGGGCCAATAGGCCGTTCTGTGGAATCTCAGGTGAATGCCCCGGCCGCCATTAACAGCCGACGCAGCAGGAAGCTTGGAGCAGCAGCAGGCGTCAGGCTTCCCAGGCGGCAGGTGCAGCAGGCTCTCGCAAGTGTCGCGAGGTGACTGAGTTCAGCGAGGAGCACCAGCAGGGCCTTCAGCGTGGGCAATTGCACACGAGAGTCTGTGGGCGCGAGTGAGGGAAGGACGAAACCTTTAGTCCCACATCGTGGGATTACAAACCTCAGGTACACTATAAATTGCTTTTGTGATATACTCTTATCGCCTCAGTAAGCACAGGGGTGAGGTCCCTCACTGACCCCACCCGCCTCGTCCGCGGCCTGACCATGCGGACTTGGCGGATCCGACCCGACCTAGACCTACGCACTCCTCGCGCATCACACCACCTTTAGGTGCGCCTGGTCCCGGGTACGATCCGACCCGATTATGCATGTGGCTCTGGGAGAGCAGCTCAGAGTGGATTGCTTGAGAGTGAGAGACGCGCGGGTAGAGGGAGAAGGGTTAGGTTTTGCTCCTGTGCAGGCAGGCTGATCGCAGGAGAAGGACTTGGCCGCTGCAGAAGAGAGAAGCAAGGCAAGACCACAGAAGAGAAGAGTAAGAAGCAAGGTAGAGAAGAAGAAAAGAAAGAGCAAGGCAGAAGCAAAAGACACGGGAGATCAAAAGAAGGAAGGAAAGAAAGGCTTCGCAAGGCAGAAAGAAGAAGGATAATCAAGAAGAAAAGGGAAAATACTTTTAAGACGTCTGATCGCAAGATCAGACGTCCAATTTCATATTTTTGTCCTAGTAACTTTTAATTGCATACATTCACATTTGAATTGATATTTTGAGTAAATTAGAGTGTTCAATTACATTTTGACTAGTAGTAAATTCCATTTGCCCCCTGTGTTCGACCTCGGATACTCCGATTTTCGAGTAATAAAAATCTTTATTTGTTTTGAATGCTTTAGCGGCTATATTACAACGCGATATTATCCTTTAACAAACCGCACAAAAGCACGACGAACAATGATCCATGCAATTTTTGAGATTTTCCACATCTAAGATCCAAATGCATCAGATTTACATGTGTTTGGGCTTAATCTACATTTTTCATTTTCAACTAACAATCTCCTGTTGGTTACATTAGATAAGTATATAATCTACATGCATTTGCTCTCATATCGATGTTTCTATGCTTCATCCAGTATCTACATACTTGGAACATTCAGTATCAAAAAAAAAAATTACAAGAAAATGCATTCAAGGTTGTATATATAAATAGATAAATGATTAACGTACTCCCTTAGGTTTCCAGATGCAAATAGCTCTATTATTATGTTTTATGCAAATAGTATGCTCAGTGCCTTCTATGCATTCATAGAAATTAGAAACTTGTTAAATAACTTCCATGGCATAATCAACCCAAAAAATGGTAATTGATATTGAATATGCTTGCCCAGCCAGAAGGAATTTCTAGGTAGTTGATATTGAATATGCTTGTTGTAATACATCGATCTTCCATCCTTTGTAATTTGCATGTCATTCTCTTTCATCATATGGAACCAGATATCTACAGCTTGTCTCAATAGCTACAACTATTAATTAACAAGCAAATCCCCTTGGTAATTCCATTTTCTTATATTTGCTTTGCATTTTTTATTGGGGTATGCATCCAAACTAAGCTTTCCTTTGACTTATCATTAACTCAAGATATATTACTTCAATCATTGATAGTTGGGGAAAGATATACCATCTCTTTGATTTTTGGTTTGTTTCTTCTCCTTTTTGTTGCTTCTTGTTTCTTTTTATGGTTTAGCCAGTCTTAAATAGTTAACTTTGTTTCATTAATTTATGTAAAAGCTACCAGGGATTTGCACTATAATTGCCTATGGGTCATCTTATTATTTCCAATCCTACCTCTATTATTGCCTTGCTTCCTATTGAAGAGCTTAATCTCCTATTTGCTAGTAGAATAGGATACTCATCTTTTTTTTATCTTAATGAATAGGCTAATGATGATTTTATTTATGCATAGGTAAGTTATAATATATTTTTCTTAAGAGCTATAACATCATGTTTAATGATTTGCAGTAGTACATCATCTCGAGTTTGAGAATCTTTTCAAGCTGCTCAAGATCTTATAGTTGAAGCATGTGGCAACCAATTAGAGGAAGACCTAAGAGGGCTTACATTTTGATGAATAGCTTCTAAGATAGGAGCTACATGTACCATCTAGTCTTAGGTTAGAATGTTGTTTACCAGTTTAGAAGTGTATAAAGTGAGATCGATAGATACTTGTGACTTATGCTGCTTATATTTTTTGTAGATACACAATTTTCTTTTAGAATCATATAAAACAATTATTTCATTGGATGTGAATATGAATAATTCAAATTATTATTTCAAGAGTCATGTCTTGTATGTTTTACTTTAATCTTACTTTAATGAAGGTAAACATTATTATTGATGGCAATATTCAATTTTAAATTTATTAAGATACTGCAAGATTATAAAATTGAATAGGATTTAATAATGAAAACCTCCATATCTACTTTGATAGATATAGTGACAGATAGTCATGTCGGTATTATGTGAAAAGGAAAGTTGGAGCTATTACCTATAGTGGTAGTTTTAGCAACATTTTTTATGCTACACTGACAGATAAAATCATCGTTGTTGGTATTATTACATAAAATGGCAGCTTTAGAAACATGACCATCATTGTAGCTTTAGGTACAACACTAACGGTTTTTACCATCAGTGTTGCCTACAATGATGCCCCTTAAGAGAACGGTTAGAAAGACCATTGGAATAGCACTTTATACCTACAGCGACAGTTATTTTACCCTATACTAATGATTACTGACCATCAGTGTAGGTGCAAACTATTGTTGTGAATGGTCAGGCCTCATCTTTTTGGAAGGGCCTTCTCAAGGTCTTTCTATGGTTAAAGAGGAGCAATTTGTTCTAACGTTGTGGGCTTCCAGTGTTGGTAGGATCCTTGTTGTCTCAGATCAACACAAGATGCTTTCCCACATCTGTTTGCTTTAGCACAGAATCATGAGGCTTTGTTGTAGGGTTGTTTGAGTGGTCCTTTAGTAAAAAGTGTTGGAAGATAGACCTTGTCTTCCATATCTACTTTATTGAAGGCTTGTCTAGATGGGTTGCTTCTATTGCAAGATTCACATCCAACTCTTGACCATTTCAGACATAAACAAAGAGTAATTCTTTCTCAAAATGCCCAAATCACACAAATTTTGTCCTTTTTAATAGACAACATGTCACTTTCACCTCATCTTTTCTTGGTACTTAATCAACATAGGAAATGTACACTATACACACTATGACAAGAAGCTGAGTGCTAGGTAGTTACCAGAGACCAAGTTAAAATCTTGTGGAATGAGAGTAAAAGCTCAAGAAAAGCAGATTAAAATCAGGATAAAAATCAATATTTCCAAAAGCAATGTTCTTTCCCATATCTAGTCACAAAAACTAGTCACAGAAACCAATCCACTAAGATGCCTACAAAAATTACATAGGAACAAAGCTATACCTTACAGAAATCAAAAGGCAAACCAACCTACTGCTGCAGCTAAAAAGCCCCTTCGTAACTGCACAGGAACACATTTCAAACACACAACGAAGATAAGGATGAGAATACGTTGCTAAGAAAATGTGAAGGAGTTGAACGCACTAGGTAGGGTTTGTGGAAAGATAAAGAACAAGTGTGTAAATAGGGCCCCCTCTTATAAAACCAGATGAATAAAAGCCATGAATGCATCCAACCAACACAAACCAACAACACGAAGAATCATAAAAGCAACCAAGAATCGTTTGATCATAAGAAATTTTAGCAAAATTAGCGCATGGACAAGATACATCAACTCCAAGCACAAAACCTCACAGATAGAGGAAATCCATCGGGTAAAGGGAAGATGGAGTAATTGCCAACTAACCTTTCTCCCAGTAAAATCACCTTCAAAACAAAGGTTGTTGCCTAGCTGAGTGAGGGAGAGGGAAGGCTACAGCTACATCGCAATGCATGAAAGTGGGAACAAAGGTGTAAAGCACGATTCCCTGCTTTAGGGCTTTCGATCCTTCGTAAAGCATAGCAAGAGATGGAAGGGCTAACCCGAGGGAAGGATCGGAAGAGCTGAAGGTGCATGCGAAGACATCATT
Source organism: Thalassia testudinum (assembly GCA_037157565.1). Classification (NCBI taxonomy): domain Eukaryota; kingdom Viridiplantae; phylum Streptophyta; class Magnoliopsida; order Alismatales; family Hydrocharitaceae; genus Thalassia; species Thalassia testudinum. The sequence goes on from JAZHRO010000014.1 coordinate 38,668,545, forward strand.
CATGGGATAAAAGGGGGGATAAGTTATCCCCTCACCAAACTCGAGTTTGGCTATTTCGGAATAAAGAGGGTGTCATGGGTTAACTTATCACCCAAGGTAAACGAGGGATATCCCTTAAAAAGAGGGGATATCCCCTACAGTAAACTAGGCCTAAATCTCCAGAACTAGATGTAACTAATTCACTCTAAACACAACATTCTAGTTCAAAAATAAAAGAAAGGTGTAATTGCATGAAAGGATATAGAACAAGTTATACTTAGACAGATTTTTCACTTCACACATTTTCAGTTAAAACTTCCTTAGTTCAAGGCAAAAATGACCCCTACTTCCTTGGCCACACGCCTTATAGAGATTTTTCACTTCACATATTTTTAGTTAGAACTTCCTTAGTTCAAGGCAAAAATGACCCCTACTTCCTTGGCCACATGGCTTGCTGGGCTGTCCAATGAGTTCTTTTTCCATATAGTTATCATTATTAACAGAGGCTTATATATGCCTATAGGGAGCCACTCCTTTTTTACGGCTAAACAACCTATACGCAAGATCCCTTATAAGGTGCTTGAAAGCCTTGCAATCCCACAATGTGGGACTAAAGATCAGTGACTAATTTTAAAAATTTGAATTGAGTAATATCCCTTCTCTTCTTTCTTGTCCTACTTCAAAAACAAGTCTAATTCAAGGTAAGCACAGTCCGATCCAATACGCCCAGAGTAGGCCACCCTTGCTAGGCCTCTCTCTCTCTCTCACCCAATTTGGCTAGTGCGTGTGTGCATGGGTAATGGGGAGCTGACCCCCTGATTCTAGCCAAGCAATCAAGGGATTAATTCCTGATAAAGGGCATTGTGCAACTATCCACCCACAATGTGGGACTAAAGTGCAAGAGTGAATTAAAACAAAATCAGGCAATTAAGCTTAAATGATTGAAAACTAGCATGCTTATTCAATGTTTAATTAGAAATAATGATGTAAACATGTTTATATCAATAAGCCCTCTATTTTTGCATGTTCTTAGGCATATAGTTGCATCATACATTATAAATATTGCATAACATGCATCATCTTACATTTAGGTTAGATTGTATAAAGTTTAGGTTAATTTTCTCTTTTTATGGTCAGAGAATAGGGAAATATTTTATTGGGGCTTTGGATTGATGATCCAACCATACGGATCTGATCATGGTGATAATTGGAGTTCAACGACTCCAAGATCGCCCCGATCGGACTTCTATAGCATCTGATGCAATTTGAGAAAGATCAGAGGTTAAGGGGCCAAGTGGTGTAAATCTGTTCTTCAGATGACAAATCTGACCGTACGGATGGATTCAGATCGATGATCACAGCCCAACGATGTGAAAATTGGTCCAATCCAACATTCGTGGCACCATCTGCAAGACACAAAAGATGGATGGCCATGATGGCACCACATGGTGCTATCACGGCCATCGAAACCAATTGCAGCATCTCTTCTCAACTCCTGAAGGGCTTTTGCGATGAGAGATCTCTTCCACCACGTGACAAAGCAGTAGCGTGGCATGTTAGTTGCATTCTCCTTCATCCCGCATCTCAACACCTTCATTTAGGTGCTCCGTCAACACGGCTCGTCCTCCATGCAGCTGTCGAGGAGGATAATTTCTCTCCTCCCTTCTCTTTACTACTTTCTAGAGTATATTTACCACTTTCTAGTTGTAAGATTTCCTGCTTTCTAGCGTAACGAGTAGTTGTAATGACTTGATTCAATGATTAAGAAATACTTGTTCATTCTCTCTCTATTTGTCCTTTATTTATATTATTCTCTCTCTCTTCTATTCTTTATTCTTTAGCTAATATAGATTCAATTCAACTAGCTAATCTACTTCGTGACAACAAAACAAGTGCGATTTTTAATCAAATGTCTGCCTCCTTGTGTTTGACCCAGAATTCCTTTCGAGTTTCGGTTAAATTTATCTGTTGACAGTTTTTCTCGCAAATCGCACTACAACGACGGGTTTTCCAAACTCAAACTCTTTTTGGGATGATTTTTCCGATCAAACATTTTGGCGTCGTTGCTAGGGATTATTTGTTCAACATTTTGGTGCCGTTGTTGAGGAGGCGACTCTCTTTGATTTTTCATGTTTTCCGACTTACTTATCATTTACCTCACGTATCTCCTTTCTTATTGTGATTGCAGGTACTCTCACAAGACGAGCAAAAGTGATAGATTGGAGTAAATTGCCATTGAAGGGTCTGTAAGTTTACCCCCACCTCCCCACCTACTAGATTTTATTCCATCACCTAATAAAACAAACCCTAATTAACCTATGAACTTTCATAAACTCTAATGTTAGTTTTGATTGTTTGTTTGTCACCTCCACCAGCCTCACCCTTCGCATATAAAGAAAAAATTTTAAAAAAATCTCACAGAGGTACACAACCTCTTCTGATTCTTCATACTCAATCGGTAACCCGATCTTTGGGATTGGTACACTCATCAACACATAATTGAATATAAATCAGATTAGATAATCACTTGTGTGCCTAATTAAGTGGTACATCAGGTCAATTGTTTGAGTTGTTTAGGCCGCACAACTTCAACTAAAATCAACTCATCAAGTAGCTGCCAAATAGGTTCAACTTTTAGGGATTTACCAAGTACTTCACATTCTTTTAAGTTTTAACGGAAAACATCTTCACTTGTGCTTTCAAAACTTGGTGTGCCAACTGAACTTGATTGAATACACCTAAAGTTGAATCCTAAAAGCTATTAAGCAAGATTTAAATCCTAAAATTCACCACATCCAAAAATAATCTTACTTGAAATCCACTGGTTGTGCACGCATACACATATCAATCAAACATTAAGGGTACAACCCAGATAAAGGGCCCATCACATTCCAAAGCACATTCAAACCTAACCCTAGTTAAAATAGAGTAGACGTTGTCCTTAAGGATTGGACTCTCTTTTCGGAGCCCAAATCGAGATTATTTTCTATTAGTATGTTTCTACCATTCAATAAGATGTCTAGCTAGTGGAGTAAAATCAAATGATCACGGTTGGGGGGTACACTAGGAACTGGAGGCGCAAGCCAAAGGAATAACCTTCTACCTAGCCCCTCCCTCTAAGTGGTTGGATTCACCGGAAAGAAGTAGATCAAATTATTTATTTATCTCAAGATGGGTTCTGGGAGTCTGTAAGTCTTTAGGCTAGCCCAATTAAAGATAGGTTTGATTATTTGTATTGTAGGTTACCTTTCTTCCTCCCATATTGTGATGGATCTTTCCACATCTTATTCGCATTTCCACTCCTACCCTCCTGCCACTACTTATTCCCAAAATGATTATTATTCCAACCAGACTTATTCTCATCCATCTTCTAGTTGGGATAATCCTGATTGGGGATATAATTTTGGACCTCCGTGTTCAGGGTTTAACCCTGAATACCATGATTGTGATTTCTATCCTTCCCCGAGCTACATCGATTATAGATCATTGCCATCATTTGAACAACCTAATATGATCTACAATCAAGAAGGATATGTTGATCCTTACCCTTCCTCATATTACACTGCTTATAGGTCATCACCTCCTTATGGTCAACTTGAAATGACCTATTATTAAAGAGGGTATCAAGAACCTCAATTCGTTAACTCCCCTGCACTGAACCCAAACCTGCCCAACCCTGAACCAAACCATTTGGTTCAGGTTAACCAGGTCCAATAAAAGGTGTTGGCTAACTTAATGAATAACATACAATCTCTAGAAGCTCAGCCAATGCCCAGCTTTGAATAATTGGAGTCCCTGATTAAAATGATTGACGATCTTAATAAGTATTTGTTGGATTGGCTCCAATATGTTAAGGATAAGGACTCGAGTGAGTTTCTACTTGGAAAGTTACCGAAAATGAGGATGAGATTTGTGATTGCCTTAGTTCAATCTTGGGATGATTCCTAGGATGAACCCTTTTCAGGAGAGCCAATGTCAAAACTCGTTCAGGCACCTATGGGGGGGACACGTTTTATGAGACTAGGGTTGACCAGATTGTTCTAGAGCAATCAAATAAGGATGAATTAATTTCTTCACTTGAGATCCCTGAGACGAGGTACGAGGAAACATGTCTCCATGGAACAGAAAGTGATTGATGATTTTGAGACATGCATTAATGAGGATTTAGAATTCTTTGATTATGAAGGTGAAGAATCATTATGTGAAGTCTCACCTGAATTTACAGCACACGATTTCAATGAGACGACTAGGCCTGAGAAATTCGATAAATCATTTAATGGCCCAATAACTGAGGAAATTGATCTTGTTATGGCGAGCATGGTGGATTCAAATCCTAATTTCATGAAAGATTCAATTGATAGCCCTATTCCTTAATTACACCCCTTTAAGCATAATGATGATTTTGATTTTGAGATCACTAGACCTAAGTCAATTTTGATTCTGCCATCAATCGTGGACTTGGAAATTTTAAATGGGGTGATTATCATTCAAGAGGTCCCAGAATCTAAAGTTCTAATTGTAGAGGATAGGAATTGGGAAATGATGATATGGGAAGCCAATTCTGGAGGAAGTAAAAGACCAAGTCTAAGGCTACCTATTTGTCTGAAACCACCAACCTTCTTCTAGGACCCTTATGACATCTTTGATTTAGAGGATGTCCAACCCAAGCACACATTCATTGATTATCCTTTTGAGCTTGATTTCTCTGTAACCTGACTTTTTGGTCTTGGGTTGCATCCTCATAAATCATAGGCCCGACCCCGCCTGCATACTGATCTCAGGTTCTGCGTAATTTTTATCCAGAACCTTAGATATACTCGACCATGGGGTATGGGTCTGCACCACAATCTGGTCCACATCTATGGATATCTGCTGGTAGGTCTTGAAGTGAATCTTTTTATCCTGATTCTGACCTGTACATGTGAATTCTTTATTTCTTCTTCTTTGTATAGTGTGCCTAGCTGAAGGCACTAAATTTAGCACGAATACAGTTTCTTTTCATCTCAGAGCTGACCTGCTATTCACAAAATTTAGGTGCTTTCTACTCTACTCCACCCTATTTCATGTCTTTTTAATACAATGAGGACATTGCATTAGATAGGCTTGGGGGAGTGGATATCATTATCTGAATCATCTTGTTAGCTTCGTTCATTCCTTCTATTTTCTCTTTATTTTTGAAAAAAAAATTGAATTAGGAAAGAGAACTTGGGCTTTAGAAAATTTTCAATCTTAGAGAATAAAACTGTTTGACTTGAACACTAAGACCCTTCAGGTCTTCAGGCTTAATTAGCCCAAGTGTCCACTAAAATGTGGACCTATTTCTTGAGTCGCCAGTCTAAACATATTTCTAATTTGATTAAATAAGATGGGGTGATAAGTACACAACTTATCAACCCATCCTCTAATTTGAGGGAGCTTTAAGTCTAAGCATCTACACACTTTTCGCACTGACTCATTGTTTAGCAATTTTTATGGAAATTGGGTAGCTGATGAACCTTCTAGGGTGGTATGGCTAGCAATTTATCATGGGTAACAACCCATTGGTAGGTTGTCCAGAGCCCAGTCACACGACCATTATTTTCCTATTGCCTTTAGGTAAATCTTAGATTAGGGAAGTCACCTACCTAGAAAAAAGAAAAAATAGAAAAATATCCAAAAAGAAAAGAAAAAAAGAAATAGAAAAGGAGAAAAGAAAAGAAGAAAAAAGAAATAAGCCACACTTCAATGCATGAGTATGGCTGGCAAGTTATCATAGGTAACAACCCAATGGTAGGCTATTGAGAACCTAGCTCAAGAAATGCACATATAATTCCTAAACACTTAGGGAGAAGCGAGAAGTAGAATAAGTCAGGGAGATATACACTGGATTCACCCTTGTGTTGACCCCATAAAAATAAAAGTACGGAGAAAGCAACCGGTCGAATAAATACACCTTTAGGTAGAATTTCTTTTCAAGGTCACCTAGGGGAGTAGAAACCCGAAGTCCATTCTAATCGAGTCTATCACATTTCACACATTTCACACATAAAGATGCTTAGTACTTAGGGTTCTCTTCGAGTCTTGAGTGGGTTGAGTGGCTGTAGAAAGCTGCTCCAAAACCCTAAACTCAAAAATCCAAAAAAATTAGAAAAGAAGAAAAAGAAAAAGATCCTTCTTTGAATAAGGTGAGGGCTTGAGGAGGTCTGGATTTTGGAAGACACCGGGTTGCTATTGTGTCTTTGTAGTTTAGGTTCTTAGTAAAAATTTCCCTAAGAGTTGAAAAATAACTTTTGCTCAAGAAATCTAACTTAATTCTCCTATAAATAGCATGTAGTTTTGCTAGGGACTAACAAAAGATAGGCATGAGAGTGTGATGTAAAGATGTTTATATCACATAAACCATTTATTTTTGCGTGTTCTTAGGCATATAGTTGCATCATACATTATAAATATAGCATAACATGCATCATCTTGCATTTAGGTTAGATTGTATAACATTTAGGTTGATTTTCTCTTTTCATGGTCAGGGAATAGTGAAATATTTTATCAGAGCCTCAGGTTGAAGATCCAACCATACGGATCTGACCAGGGAGACAATTGGAGTTCAATGACTCCAAGATCGCCCTAATCGTACTTCCGTAGCATCTGATGCAGTTCGAGAAAGATCAGAGGTTAAGGGGTCAGGTGGTTTAAATCCATTCTTCAAACAACAAATCCGATTGCACGGATAGATTTGGATCGATGATCATAGCCTAACGGCGTGAAAATCAGTCCAATCCGACATTCGTGGCACCATATGCAAGACACAAAAGATGGACGGCCATGATGGTGCCACGTGGTGCCATCACGGCTGCCGAAATCGATCGCAGCATCTCTTCTCAACATCTGAAGGGCTTTTGCGATGAGAGATCTATTCCACCACGCGACAAAGCAGCGACGTGGCATGTTAGTTGCGCGCTCGTGGGCAAAGCACAAGTCGTGAGCTCAAGCCCCACCCCACCTCAAATTACATGGGTGAGCAGGTGCAGCTCATATTGGGTCGTCTGATGTGCATACATCTAAATAGCCAGAAATGTCTATTAGTGTTGTTCTTAGTGTTATATTAGCATCATGCATTGTAAATATTGCATAACATGCATAATCACGCATTTAGGACAAATTGTATAAATTGTATAGTAATTGTCTCATTTGTGGCCAGGGACAAGGCAACTTTTAATCAGGGCTTCGGATGGAAAATCCAACGGTACGGATCTGATCAGGGCGATTACAGGAGTTCACTGACTCTAAGATCGCCCTGATCAGACATCCGTACCACCAGATATAGTTCGAGGAAGCCTAGAGATCAAGGGCCAAGATGGTGTCAATTCATACTTCAGACGACAAATCCGACCACATGTATGGGTTCGGATCAACGATCGCAACCTAATCGCATGAAAATTAGTCCAATTTGACATCTGTGGCACCTTCTAGAAGTTACAGAAGATGGACAGCCAAGATTGCGCCACTTGGTGCCATCCCAGCTGCTCAATCAACCAAAGGAACTGCCGTTGCCTTTCTCTCCTCAACGAATCGATCAATCTCAGCCCTTGGATCTTGATCCAACGGCTGAGATCAACGCTCGCTGCTCAACCATCGCACACCCTCTCTTTCTCTCCATCGCATGCACGATCGGATCTGGGCCGTTGGATGCTAATCAAACGACCATGGGCACGCATGCTTAAAATGTAAGCGTGACAAAGAGCTGGCCGCAGTGCAGCGGTCGAGCACTCTTTTGCGAGCGCGAGGCGTGCGTTCGAAATGCAACGCACCTCAAATTAGGAGCGGGCACGAGAGCGGGCGCAATTCAACCATCAGATGGTGATTGGGCGGGTGAGGAGCAGAGACGTGGCACGTGGAGGAGCTTTGGATTGCGTACGTGCATGATGATGCTCTTCTGCACGCCCCATCGCATGCACATGCGTGTGGTTAGGTGAAGCTGAAGTAGGCGAGGAGCGATCTGAGCTGTCCGATCGCTGAGATTTCTTGGATGTGGCCGGGCGTTGAGCGCGCAGTAGGTGAGGAGGCGGGCGTGTGCTTGAAGCTGCAGCGATGTGGGGTCTTTAGTGATGCTTAAATCCATCACTAAAGACCTCCTCATTTAATGTTGTAACTATGTAATGACCAAATTGCCCCCAATCCTTACACCTATAAAAGGAGACCCCTATCCTATGAAATTCTCATCCTTTTCTTCACCTCTCTCCCTCTCCAAAGCTCAAGGGAAGCTTGTCCCACACCCGGGATGCTACTCTAGAGCCAAATCCAACTCTTCTTGCCCCCATTCCGGAAGTGGATCCCACGACGACGACGACATGCTGCCTCATTCCCACTTCTTCCTGCTTCGTCCTCCTTCTTCCCGCTCCATCCTCCATCTTCCAGGCTTCGCTCCGTCTAGCTCATCCTCCAAGTATTCGTCGAGGAGGATAACATCTCTCTCCCTTCTTTTTATCGCTTTCTAGAATAGAATTTCCCACTTTCTAGTTGTAAGCATTTCTCACTTTTTAGTTGTAAAAATAGTATTATTTTATCAAGTGATTGCTCTTTCTCTTATTGTTTATATCAATTCCATTATAATTATCTCACTTTCAAACAAAAATACCAAAAAAATATAATCGTGGATTTTAGATCGACGTAGCCTCCCTATGTTTGACCTAGAATTTCTTTATGAATTTCGATTAAATTTACCTGTTGATGGATTACTTCGCAAATTGAACTACAATGTCGGGTTTTCAAAATCCAATTCCGATTGCGTAGTTTTCCACAATCAACATTTTGGTCCCTTTGCTGGGGAGAGAATAATTTTTAATTTTCTTTCTGCATTTTGCGTGCTTTATTGCTTTCTACCTTGCTTTATTTCTCGTCTATTGTTTTGCAAGTACCCCAACAGGGAATCTTCAAGCGATAAATCGGAGTAAAGTGCTGTTGAAGACAACTGTAAGTGCTCCCCATTCTTCCCCCTCCATAGATTTCATCTCACAACATTAATTTAAACTCCAATTAACCTAGGTGTTTGCATAAATTCTAGGGTTAGTTTGGTTGCTTGGATTTCCACTCACATTCATCTCACCCTCATATATAAAAAAATTAACAAAAAGATATTTCTTGTGGGGTAAATCAACATACACACTACATACACCCACATTCAAGGCACATAACCTAATTGATTTTTATCTACTCAACTGGATTCTAATTTGTGGAACAGGTACATGCAAATCAACATATAAAAGAGTAGAAATTAGTTTAGACCAATCATTTTGTGTGCCTAACTCAGTGGTGCAATTTTGGTCAATTGTTTGAGTTGTTTGGGTCGTACCACTTAATATAAAATCAACTCACCAAGTAGCTTCCCTTTAGGGTTTTCAATTTAGGTCAATACCAGGCACTCAACTTTACTTTTGATTTCAAAAGGAAAAAGATCTTCACCCATGCTTGAAAAACTGGTTTGCCTCGAAACTTGATTGAATTAACCTAATTCCAAACCTTAAAAGCTACTTAAGCAAGATTTGAACCTTAAAATCCACTCATAAAAAATAATCTTGCTTGAAAACCCTGATTGTGCACACACTTACACATATTCAATCAATCATTAAGGGCACAACCCATTTTAAAGGCCCACCACATTCCATAAGCATTATAATCCTATGGTTAAATAAAATCAAGTAGATGTTGGCCTTAAGGACTGATTCACTCTTTGGGACCTAGTCTGAGATTGTTTATGATTAACCTATTTGTACCAATCAATCTGATGACTAGATAGGGGACTAGCGTCAAACGACCGCGGCTAGGGGGTACACTAGGAACCAAAGGTGCAAGCCAAAGGAAGAACCTTCTCCCTAGTCCCTCCTTCTAACTAGTTGGATTGATTGGATGCAAGTAGAGTAAATCATTCACAATCTTAAGATGTATTCTGAGAGTCAATAGATGCTTAGGCTACCCCACATAAGGATAGGCTTATTTTATTGTGTTGTAGGGTTCTTATCCCCAGTCCTTCCAACCTCTTCCTAGTTTATATTGGGAAGGAGGTCATTGAATCCTCGATTCGAAGGACCACTAGAGTATTCTAGGAGACGTAGATTGGATTTTGGCCAAATTGATCCCATGGCAGATCAAAAACCTCCTCTACCTTAGAATCCACAGGAGGTATTTCAAAGGAAATTGGAACAAATGCAGAGAATGCAGGAATGGTTCTAGAGAATGTAGGGTGCTCAGCCCTTGAAGAATTTTTATGATCCTTCAAATTACGGGAAATTTCTCGACGTCCAGATTCCTACCAGAGACATGGAAATCAAGCCCCAGGTGTTAAGCCTAATCAAACACTTTCATGGGCTTGGCTCTGATGACCCGTTTCAGCACTTGGAGGACTTGACCACTTTGGTCCAAACCAGCAAGGCACGAACCGTGAATAAAGAGCAGATGATCATGAGGTGCTTTCCCCACTCTCTTAGGGATAAAGCCACTCATTGGTACAGGACCATAGGCAGGCGGATCGCAACATGGAATGATCTGAAATCAGCTTTTCTGAAGAAATTCTTCCCTGTTGGACATACCAATGCTCTAGGACGAGCGATTACTACCTTCACCCAGTGGCTGGGGGAGCAGTTTCATGTTGCTTGGGAGCGATTCTAGGACTTATTACAGAGGTCCACACCACGAGGTACCGAAATGGCAGCTCATGCAGATCTTCTACCATAGGTTGACTGAGCAACTCAAAAATCATGTGGACCTTCTTGCAGAGGCAATTTCCTCAACAAAGATGCAGATGGCGCACATGATTTGTTTAAGGAGATGAGTGAAAATTCAATCAATCATGCCTCCATGGATACTTTTAACTGGTCCCAACAACCCAAATCGAATGTTAATGAAGTCCACAAGTCTCATTCATTCGATATGCAATTGATTTGCAATAAACTAGATAAGGTGGACTTGGTTACTAAAAGGATGGAGGAGTGGATGGCTGGAAATTCAATGAACAATTTTCGATCCACTCAATCCCAGAATTCGAAATTCCATTCGTCGTAAGCTCCTTCTGGACGGGAGTTCGTGAATCAACTGGATGCAGCTCAACCTGTGAGCCAACATTATTCGGAACCCCACGGGTTCCAAACTGGGGCCTTTGATCCTAGTTTCTCTGATCCCTCCCTTTCTTTCTCTCCATCCTCACCCTATGAGGATGTTTATGTTGTATAGGAGAACGTTAGGTCCAACCCTTACTCCAATGCTTATAATCCAGGTTGGATGAACCACCCAAACTTCTCTTAGAAAAACCTGGGTTAGCAGACCCAATTCCAACCCAGCAACTATGCTCCGCAAAGACCAATGGGTTAGGGTCATGTTTACACTCAACTGCCCCCAAATTAGGCCAATCAGCCAGCTTGGAATGCCTGTCAACCAGTAGGGTAGGCTGATTTGAACCGATAGATAGTAGAAATGCAAAGATCTATGCTCCAGTTTATGCAGCAAATGAAACTTCACTGGACAACTTGTAAACTGGGTTCATGGCTAAATCATGTCAACCTGGATCTCTGCCATCTCAACCCAAACCCAACCCGCATATTCAGAATATGGGCAATCAAGCCCAAGGGTATGGGAATCAGAGGGACCCACATGCACATGCTCAGGTGGTTGAGCAAGGTCCTTCCTCTTCTGCTTCTTCTTCAAATCAAAGATTTCTGGTTAATGAAGCCCCTCCAATCATTCCTAACCCTCCCTAAGACCAAAACTCATATGCATCTGCTAATTCAGTTACCTTGAGGAGTGGAAAACAAACTCAGGATCCACAACCACACTGTTCTGATCTACCAAATCCTCGAGAGCCTGAGGAGAGAAAGGAGAACTCTGAAGAAGAAACCAAGGCTCAAGAACTTGATTCCAAAGATCTAACTCATGTTCCTTTTCCTGAGGCCTTGATTAAACCTAGAAAGAAGAAGCCTGTTGATAGTAACGAGGAGCTCTTGAATATATTCAAGAATGTTGAGATCAATATCCCGCTCCTCGATGCTATCAAACACATACCGGCTTACGCTAAATTTTTAAAAGATTTATGCACATAGAAGCGTAAGTTGAGGGAATCTATTCCGAGGAAGGTGGTACTCTCTAAGCAAGCTAGTCTATTATCCTGCTCACCTTCCTCAGAAAAAGAGAGATCCAGGTGCTCCTTTGATTTCTTGTGTCATTGGAGATTACACCTTAGATAGAGCACTTTTGGATCTAGGTGCATCTATTAATCTAATTTCGACTTCTTTTTACTAGAAGTTTGGATTAGGTGAACTTCGACCGACTTCAGTAACGCTGCAGTTAGTGGACCGTTCGGTCACAAATCCACGAGGCGTTATTGAAGATGTTGTTGTTAAGGTTAAGGATTTCTATTTTCCTATAGATTTCCTTGTTCTTGACATGGATGTACCTAAAAATTTAAGGGACATGCCCATCATTCTGGGGCGTCTATTTTTGGCTACCGCTAAGGACAATATCAACTGTAAGATCGGTAGCATGGAAATCGCCTTTGGTGATCAGAAATTGAAATTGGATATTTTTAAGGCAATTAACAAATTCGAGGATTGTGGATTTATAGAGGAACTTGAGGATGACAACTTGAACATTAAAACATGTATGGCGGTTTTTGCAATTGAAAGTTCCTCCTATTGTGATGGATCTGACCCGCAACCCTCCGTGGCAAACCCGCCACATTCTGAAGAGTTTATTGATTTTATTCACTTTCAACCTCTTCCTCTTGATGGATCTTCTTCAACATCATCCTTACCTTCAATCTTAAACCTGCCCCAGCTCGAACTGAAAACATTGCTTGATAATTTGAAATATCAATTTTTGGGACCTCAAAAGACACTCCCAGTGATTATCAGTGCTAGATTAACTACGAAGCAGGAGATTAAACTGATCAAGGTCTTTAAGAAACACAAGGAGGCAATTGGTTGGACCATTCATGACCTTAAGGGGAACAAGCCATCTTACTACAATCATAGAATATTCTTGGAAGATCGATCTCGCCCTTTTCTCCAAATGCAAAGGAGATTAAACCCTAATATGCGAGAAGTGGTCAAGAAGGAAATTATCAACTGGCTCAATGTAGGAATCATTTACCTGATCTTTGATAGTCCTTAGGTAAGTCCCGTGCAAATTGTTCCAAAGAAAGTCGGGATTACCATTCTGACTAACGAGAAAGGAGAATTCTGTCGCAACTCATTTAGCTTCCTCTTGGAGGGTTTGTATTGATTACAGGAAGTTGAACACAGCCACGAAAAAGGATCATTTCCCTTTTCCCTTTATCGATCAAATCCTGGAAAGACTAGCCGGATAGAAGTACTTCTGTTTCCTAAATGGTTACTCGGGATACAATCAAGTCCTTATCCATCCCGAGGATCAAGAAAAAGTGACTTTCACCTGTCCCTACGGAACCTTTTCTTTCCGTAGGATGCCATTCGATTTATGCAATGCACCCACGACTTTTCAAACATGTATACTAGCCATATTCTCAGAAATGGTGGGAGAGTTTATGGAAGTCTTCATGGATGATTTCTCTATTTTCGGAGAATCATTTGATTCTTGCCTGGCTAATCTTGAAACGATCCTCAAAAGATGCATCAAAACAAGACTGGTCCTTAGCTGGGAAAAGAGTCATTTCATGACACAAGAAGGCATCGTCTTGGGTCATGTAATCTCTGAACGGGGAATCGAAGTTGACAATGCTAAGGTTAATGCTATCTCTAAACTTCCTCCTCCCACATCTGTCAAACAAATTTGATCATTTCTTGGTCATGTGGAGTTCTATAGGAGGTTCATCAAGGACTTCTCTAAGCTCGCTCACCCTCTGAGAAACCTTCTCGCCAAAGATACACCATTTGATTTCAATGAATCATGGCATAAGGCATTTGATTTTCTTAAAGCGGTAGTCACTTGTGCTCCAGTGTTGCAACCACCAATTTGGACAGCCCCATTAGAGATCATGACCGACGCTTCTGATTACGTGGTCAGGGCTGTTTTGGGTCAGAAGATTGACAGGAAGCCCTCTGTCATTACTACGCTAGCAAACTCTGGACGAGGCCTAGAGGAATTACACTATTACTGAGAAGGAATTGCTAGCTGCAGTATTTGCTTTGGAGAAATTCAGGGCTTATCTCTTAAGGTCTCATGTCATAATATATACCGACCACTCAGCCTTGAGACATCTCTTGGCCAAAAAGGATGCCAAACCCTGGCTTATTCTATGGATTCTTCTGCTTCAAGAATTTGATCTTGAAATTAAAGATAAATCTGGGGCACAGAATGTGGCGGCAGATCATCTTTTGAGACTACTGAGTGATTCTTCTCATCTGGATATTCCAATTGCTGATACGTTTCCAGACGAGACTATCCTTGCAGTATCAAGTGTCCAAACTTCGTGGTTTTCAGACATCGTAAATTATTTGGCCGTTGGTAAAATCCCTTAGGATTGGACTAAGAAACAACGAGATAGACTCAAATCCGAGGCCAAATATTACTTCTGGGAGGACCCTAAACTGCACTGCATTGGCTCTGATCAGGTTATTCACCGATGTGTTCCAGAGAATGAATTCAAAAGTATACTCGAGTTCTGCCATGCATCTGCATGTGGTGGACATTTCTCCAGGAAAAAGATGGCTTCAAAGATTTTGCAATCTAGATTTTATTCGTCGTCTTTATTCAAGGATGCCTAGGAATTCTCAAGGTCGTGTTCCCGATGCCAGGCACTTAGGAGCATAACCAAGAAAGACATGATGGCTCTAAACTTGATTCTTCCCATCGAAATCTTCGACGTTTGGGGCATGATTTTATGGGACCCTTCCTCCCTTCATTTGGGCACCAATACATTCTCATCATTGTTGATTACGTGTCCAAGTGGATCGAGGCTATTTCCACCTAAACCAATGACCACAAGGCGATCATCGATTTTGTCAAGAAGAACATCTTCAGTCGATTCGGGATTCCGAGGGCCATTGTCAGCGATGCTGGTACTCACTGACTAATGCCCAGTTCCATAATTTACTAGCAAAATACAAGGTAATTCACAGAATCTCCACACCTTACCATCCCCAAATGAATGGACAAGCCAAGATCTCCAACCTGGAGATCAAGAATATTCTTCAGAAGACGGTTAGGCCTGATCGTAAAGACTGGACTCAAAAGCTTGAGGACGCTCTTTGGGCCTACCGTACGACGTACAAAACACCTATCGGCATGTCACCATTTTGTCTGGTGTATGGAAAGGCATGCCATTTACCCGTAGAAATTGAACATAGGGCATTCTAGGCAATCAAGCAGTGTAATCTGGATTTGAGTTTAGCCAAAAAGACTAGGAAACTCCAACTATCTGAGTTGGAGGAACTTAGAAATGATGCGTACGAGAATGCCAAGATCTACAAGGTTCAGACGAAAGCTCTTCATGACCAACTGATATGCCGCAAGAGCTTTGAGCCGAACCAGAAGGTCTGGCTCTTTGATTCTCAACTTAAGCTCTTTCTTGGAAAACTTAGGCCAAAATGGAACGACCCATTCATCATCAATCAGATATTTCCAAAGGGGTCGTTCAAATCTTTGACCCAAAGACAGGTAATTCATTTAAAGTCAATGGTTAATGTTTGAAGCCTTTTATTAACCATATTGTTCCAGAGCCTGTCTCAAACACGGTTGCTCTAATCACATTGTGATTACTTTGGCTGGACCTCGCCTAGATAATGGCATTAAACTTAGTAGTTGTACTGTCTGACTCAGAGCTGACCTGAGCATCATATTTTGGTGATATCTTCTACATTCTACCCTTCCTTTCATGCCTTGTATTCTCAATGCAGACATTGCATCAGCTAGGCATGGGGGGGTGGATTCATTTCTGAATCATTTTGTTAGCTCTGTGGAATTCTTGTAAATTCTACTTGTTTTCTTTTATAAAAAAAAAATTGAATTAGGAGAGAATACTTGGGCATTAGAACTTTTCAATCTTAGGAAATAATATAATAGGATCTGAACACTAAGACCCTTCAGGTCTATGGGCTTAATCAGCCTGGGTATCCACTAAAATGTGGATTTGTTTATTGAGTCCTCGCCATCCTGAATTCTATTTCAATTTTATTAACTAAGTTTGGGTGATAAGTACATGACTTATCAACCCGCTCTCTGATTTGAGGGAACTTTAATTCTAAGCATCTACACACTATTCACACTGACTCGTTGTTCAGTGGTTTTAACGGAAATTAGGTAGCTAATGAACCTTCTAGGGTGGTATGGTTGGCAAGTTATCATGGGTAATAACCCATAGGTAGGTTGTCTAGAGCCCAGCCACTGGACCATTCTTTTTCTGCTACCTTTAGGTAAATCATAAACCAGAGAAGCCACCTACTTTAAAGAAACAAAGAAAAGAAAAGGAAAAAGAAAAGGAGAAAAGAAAAAAATAATAATAAGATACACTTCACCACACGAGTCTAGCTGGAAAGTTATTGTGGGCAACAGCCCATTGGTAGGATGTCCAGAACCCAGCTCAAGAAATGCACGTAAAAATTCCTAAAACACTTTGGAAGAAGTGGAAAAGTAGAATAAGTCGGGGAGATATACGCTAGATTTATCCTTGTGTTGACCCCATAAAAAAATAATAAAACTAGGGAGAAAGCTACCGGTCGTATAGATACACCTTTAGGCAGAATTCTCTTTAAGCTCACCTAGGGGCATAGAAATCTGAAGTCCGTTCTGATTGTCGATCAACGAGTCTATCACATTCACAAAAAGATGCTTAGAACTTAGGGTTCTCATCAAGTCTTGGGTGGGTTGAGTGGTTGTAGAAAGCTGCTCTGTAACCCTAAACTAAAAAAAATCCAAAAAAATTAGAAAAGAAGAAAAAGGAGAAAAAGTGATCCTTCTTTGAATTAGGCGAGGGCTTGAGGCGATCTGCATTTTGGCAGATACTCGAGCGCTGTTGTGTCTTAGAAAGTTCAGGTCTTAAGTAAAAAATTTCTTAATGTTGAAAATGACTTTTGCCCAAGTAATCCAATCCTAAATCTTTTATAAATAGCAAGCAGTTTTTGCTAGGGACTAACAAAAGATAGGCATGGGGATGCGATGTGCATACATCTAAATAGCCAAAAATATCTATTAATGCATGTTCTTAGTGTCATATTAGCATCATACATTGTAAGTATTGCATAACATGCATAATCATGCATTTAGGTCAAATTGTATGGACCTAAATCGGGGCTTTTATGACCAGAGACAGGGCCACTTTTAATCGAGGCTTTGGACGAAAAATTCAATTGTATGGATTTGATCAAGGCGACGACGGGAGTTCAACGACTTCAAGATCGCCCTGATCAAACATCCGTAGCACCAGATATAGTTTGAGGAAGCCTAGAGATCAAGGGCCAAGAAGGTGTCAATCCACACTTCAGACAACAAATTCGACCACACAGATGGTTTGGATCGACGATCGCAGCCTAACAGCATGAAAATTGGTCCAATCTGACATCCGTGGCACCTTCTGAAAGTCATAGAAGATGGACGGCCAAGATGGTGCCATGTGGCACCATCCCAGCCGCCCAATCTGCCTAAGGAACTGCCGCTGCCTTTCTTTCCTCAATGAACTGATCAATCTCAGCCGTTGGATCATGATCCAATGGCTAAGATCAACGCCCGCTGCTCAACCATCGCACACCCTCTCTTTCTCTCCATCACACGCATGATCGGATCTGGGTTGTTGTATCTTAATCCAACGGCCACGGGCGCACTCGCTTAAAATGTAAGTGCAACAAAGAGCGAACCACAGTGCAGCGGTCGAGCGCTCTTTCATGAGTGCGAGGCGCACATTCGAAACGCAGCGTGCCTCAAATTAGGTGCTGGCACGGGATCGGGTGCAATTCAGCCTTCAGATGGCGATCAGGGGGTGAGGAGCGGAGATGTGGCACATGGAGGAGCTTTGGATCACGTACGTGCATGATGACGTGCTTCTGCACGCCCCATTAAACACACGGGCACGCGGTTAAGTGAAGTTGAAGTGGGCGAGGAGAGATTTGAGCCATCTGATCTCGCGATCGGACGATTGAGATTTCTTGAACGTGGGTAGGCGTTGAGCGTGCAGCAGGTGAGGAGGCAGGCATGCGCCCAACACTACGGTAATGCGGGGTCTTTAGTGATACTTAAATCCGTCACTAAAGACCCCCTCATTTAATGTTTTAACTATGTAATGACCAAATTGCTCCCAATCCTTGCAACTATAAAAGAAGACCCCTACACTATGAAATTCTCATCCCTTCCTTCACCTCTCTCCCTCTCCAAAGCTTAAGAGAAGCTTGTCCCACACCTAGGATGCTACTCTAGAGCCAAATCCAACTTTTCTTACCCCCATTCCGGATGTGGATTTCGTGACAACGATGACATGCTGCCTCATTCTTGCTTCTTCCTACTTCATCCTCCTTCTTCCCGCTCCATCCTCCATCTTCCAAGCACCGCTCTGTCAGACTCGTCCTCTAAGCATTTGTCGAGGAGGATAACATCACTCTCCCTTCTTTTTATCGCTTTCTAGAATAGAATTTCCTACTTTCTAGTGGTAATCATTTCCCGCTTTCTAGTTGTAAAAATAGTATTATTTTATCGAGTGATTGTTCTCTCTCTCTCTCTTTCTATCTCTCTCTTATTGTTTATATCAATTCCATTGTAATTATCTCTCTTTCAAACAAAAATACCAAACAAATATAATCGCAGATTTTAGATCGACATAGCTCCCTATGTTTGACCCAGAATTTCTTTACAAATTTTGGTTAAATTTATTTGTTGAGGGATTGCTTCGAAGTACAATGGCGGGTTTTCAAAATCCAATTCCGATCGTGTAGTTTTCCACTATCAACACCTCAGACCTTGATGATGCGGCGGGAGATGCGGTTACATGGCATGCGGGATGTGCACGCGTGCGATGACGCGCGATCGGATGCGTGCACGCTCAACAGATGAAGGCTCTCGTGGCTTTTAAGCCGTCCGATCTCGTGATCAAATGACTGAAAATGCCAGAACGTGCATAATCTTTTTGTGCACGGGAGAGGAAGAGGTGTGGCAAGCATGCGCACTAAGCCCACATTTTGGGGGTCTTTAGTGATGCTTAAATACGTCACTAAAGACCTTGAATTATTGTTTTCAAGTATAAAATGACCAAATTGCCCTCAATCCCTACAACTATAAAAGGAGACCCCTAACACTCGAATTCTTCATCCCTTCCTCTCTTCTCTCACCCCCTCAAAGGCTCTATGATCTTGTCCCAAACCCGGGATGTTCTATTAGAGCTAAAAATATAATTTTTCCACCTTCTCACCTCCTTCGTGGAGCATCCCATGGTGGTCCTCTCACCACCAGTCGGGAAGTGGATCCCACTACGACGTCACCCTGCCCCATTCTCTGTCATCCGCCGTCATTCTCCTTCGTCCCACATCTCAACACCTTTGTTCGGGTGCTCCGTCAACATGGCTCATCCTCCAAGTAGCCATCAAGGAGGATAATTTCTCACCTCCATTCTCTTTACTACTTTCTAGAGTTGATTTACCGCTTTCTAGTTGTAAGATTTCCTATTTTCTAGTGTAACGAGTAGTTGTAATGAACTTGATTCAATGATTAAGAAATACATGTTCATTCTTTCTCTATTTTGTCTTTATTTGTATTATTTTCTCTCTCTCTCTCTTCTATTCTTTATTCTTTAAGTAGATAGGTGATATAGATTCAATTCAACTAGCTAATCTACTTCATGACAACAAAACAAACGTAATTTTTAATCAAATGTCCACCTCCCTATGTTCGACCTAGAATTCCTTTTTAGTTTCGATAGAATTTATCTATTAACGATATTTCCTTGCAAATCGCACTACGACGATTTTTCCAAACTCATACACTTTTTGCGATGATCTTTCTGATAAAACAAATAACTAAGGATTATTATACATGATTAAGGATGAAAAAATTAATAATCTATAATGTTTGAAGAAAATATTGCAATAAAGCCCTTAAAGATTCAGGAATAATGAATAGATCCTTATCAGTTTAAGAAACAATTATAAAATGGACCTTAAAAATAAATAAAAGTTTGCATGGTGGTCCTTAAGTTGCAACCCTTCAAACAATGCTCTTCATGTTGAGGGCTTCTCAGAGGTGGCTCGACTGGCAAATCCAGCCATTGGATGAAGCTAGCAAAGGGTGGAGGGTGATCATCGGAGCTTTGTTGATGCTCAGCCGATGATGGATCAATGAGAATAGTCGTGGATGTGACAATGTTGGTCATCGAAGCTAGAGAAGATAATGGAATCCAACAAACACCTGCGGATAGAAAATGAGGTCTTTTGACCTCACATCTGTGTCAAAAGCTTCAGGGAATCACCTAAAGCGAAACCTTAGAACTATGGGGTGCGTGGAGGTGTGTAATGGCTTGGTGAAGAAGCTCCACAAAGCTTCTAATGGTGAAGGTGGTTACGTGTGACAAAGGTGAAGAACGATCTAATTATGCTACTCTAAAGCTATAACTAATTAACTAATGCAGAAAAAAACCCTAACCTAATTGGAAAAAAGTGGGGAGTTACCTAATGAATACGAAGGATTGAGAGAAAGAAGACATTATAGTAGTGGAAGGTGAGATAAAGGCCGAAGCTTCATAGGAAGCTTCTTTTGAAGATAAAGAAGCAAAGCCCTCTATCAATTGTAGCGATAGAGCAGTGAATGAAGTTATCGAGGTAGCTCCAAGGTGCATGATAATGGAGAATGAGGAAGAAAAAGGTGGCATTTTCATGCCAAATTTTGCATGGCCTATGCTCAATTGTGCTCAGGGGTTTATATAGATGTGATCCATACACAAATTAGAATCAATTTTGTGAGATTTGATTGTCGATTTGTTGGGTTTTAATCCCCAATTTTAAGGTCGAGATAATGGCCAATCTTGCCATTCAATGGAGCTGGAAATGTGATTGCCAGGCTTATCATGATCTGAGGGTCAATCTCACCAAATTTGGTGGGATTTTGTCACGAAATCCTTGATCAAAGCTGGCTACCAAACTTGTCACATGAAGTAGTTGTTGCTCTATTTGCTCACTGAAGAGGAGGAAGATGGCTGATGTCAGCATGACGTCAGCCAAGGATCAAAATTAAAGGAATTTAAAAGATGAGGATCAATATGCAACGTAGGTTAGGATAAGGTCTAATTGAATTCAATTTTTTGAGGAAACATAATTTAGATCCAAGGAATCTAATGGTGTCATCAATTTTGGGTTTTGATGAAGTTAGGATGGTCAAATTTGCAATTTAACCTAAAATGTAATAAATGTTAACTTGGTCTTTTACTTAGGTCAATTTGGGTTCCTTTTATAAAACTGGTCATTCTAAACATTAGGGAATATCTTTCAATTATTTTGAGAAGGCTTAGATTACATTTATTTCAATTAAAACCCTTTGAATTTAAGTAAGGCTAAAATTAGTGTTTCTAATTTTGAGTTATCTCTTAATCTCCAAAGAAACCCTAAAGCATTCAATGCAAATCCACTTATTGGAAATTCAAGCTTAGTTGACCTTCAATTAAGTATAGGTTTACCCCTTAGTTAATCTGCACTTATATCTTTTCATTAAAATAGTAGAATTAACCAATTTGATAAATGCCCTCAAATTCTTGATATTCTTAAGTTGTACCCTTTAATATATCAATTAGGTGAATTTATCTTTAAAAATTAGTCAATTTGAGCTAGATATAAAGGATGATGGTGTTACCATTAGCAGAAAGCCCACGACACGGAGGTCAATGGTTACTTGGACTTAGGGAATTATAAAGACAATAAGAAATAAAATGAAAAAAGGCCTTGAGTAAGAGTCCTAGGCCGATTTATATGAAACAATGAAAACATGAAACAAAGTTTATTACATTCAACAAAAAGAAAACAATAAGATGGTGAGATGGAGATAGAGTGTGTCAATGTGGTTGACGGTGAGTGTGACTAGATGGATGTGAGGGTGAGTGTGTATTTGTGATGTTGAAGGTGGTGAATGGATAGGTGAGGGAGAGGGTAATGGTGGTGGCATGTGATATGTGGTGGTAGTGAGGGGGGTATTGAAGGTGTGATAGAGTGTGCATGTGAATGTGAGTGAGTGTATGAGTGAGTGCATGAGTGAGTGTGTGTTGTAAGTGGGTGGCATGTGATGTAGAGTATGTGAGTGATGGTGGTGGTGATGACAAGGTGATAATGGCGTGGGTGATAATGATAGTAAGGGTGGTAGATGTGAGGGCATGTGAGATAGGAGTGATGATGTTGGTGGCATGTAGGTAGTGTTGCTAATAGTGGAAATGGAGTGATTAAGGGAGATGGTAATATGGAGGATGGAGGTGCAGGTGGCTGTTTGTGGAGTGGAGTTTGTGTGTTGGACGTGTGTATGTGTAAGGGTGTGTGTTAACAAAATAAAAGGCAAGAACAATATTAGCAAAAGCAAGAACAACTATGATATTAGAAATAAGAAAGAAAGAGAGGAGTGGGGAAACTACACTACTTGCAATAATTAAAACTACACTATAAATAAATAAAAAGGAGAGTAAGGGATTAAGGTCCATGCAAATGGGGGCCTTGAAGCCATTGGATTGTGGTCATGGTGATCCTTGTCCAATGGCCTACACCACTTTTGCCTCAGAGAAGAAGTACCTAAGGGGAGGAGCTATGGAGTGGAGAAGAGAGGAGAATAGAGAGGAGAGTAGAGGAGAAGAGAGGTGTTGCCTAAGGAGAAGTGGGGAGGAGGGGGTGTTTGGGTTATGGTGGGTTTTTATAAATGTGGATTAAGGTGTGGTGCACCTAGGGATGGGTTTAGGCATAGGATACAGGGCACAAGTTAAGGCTTTTAGAGGATTCTAGCATAGGTGCACACTAAGGGGTGGGATTAGAGGGTGACATGAGATTAGGTGTGGAATTATGGAAGGGTTAAGGTGGTGTGGGGTTGCTAGGTGATTAGGCTAAGTGGTTGAGGTGGTGAGGTGGTGGGTTAGGCTTGAAAGGTAGTGTGTTGGTGGGCCTAACCTAGGTAAATAAATTAAATAGAAAACAAATATACCTAGGAAGAGTGTTAATTATGAATTGGTAACCCAATTAGGATGAGGGTGTGTGGATAGAATTGGATGTGTGCACTTATGTATAAATGTGTGTGCAGGTGTGTGCATTGTGTAGTAGACACATGTGTAATTGCATTAGTTGTGTGTGCACATAGGTGTGTGTGAATGAGTGTGATAATGGGTGCATAAGAATACATGCATGGGCTTGTCTAGTCAAGTCTCGTCTTGTCTTGGCCTTGCATGTGCTTGTATTGGTTCTGCATGGTTTTGTCTTCCTCTCTTCTATTTCTTCTGATTGTTGTCTCTCTTACCCTATTGTGGGCTTTTGTAGATGTATTCTTTACATGTCTTCCCTCATTTCCTTTGATTCAGCATAATTCCTCCTTCTCTCTAATGGGCTTGTGGACATAAAATGATAGTATCAGTAATAGGCCCATAAAATAGAAAAATAGATTAAGGATCTATAAGAAATGCAAATGCATGATATGCATGGATTGCATACCCTATTTATAATGTAAGCTAGGTATTTAGCCTAATTTAGTCATTTTAGGACCCATGATTGATGTGCAATCAATATCTCATTAAAGAGTTTGGATTCCAATGAAGATTTTCAATTATAACATAACCTAAATATAAGGCTTTTCATTTTGAAGATCATATACATTACAAGCTTGACTTTGAATGATTTGCTTTTGAATTGAATGAAAATGCCTTCCTTGATTTAGGTGAAGATAATGAAGTGCACTTTGAACTTGATGATACTAGGATTATTAGCTTCACCTTTACATCAACTCTTGACGAACCTAAAATCGAATCATTTATCCCTAAATTTGATTATGGATTCAATGTAACCAAGTTCAAACCACCTCCTCATGTCATGAGGCACTTAAAAGGGGTTGAAAAATTCAAAGTCATTTCATGTGAAGAGTTGAATGATATGGAGGATTACAGCAAGGAGATAATTGCTTTTGATAATTAGAATGGGCATGATAATGAGAGTTTGAAAATTGATGAATCACTTAATCGAAGGGTTCCTCTACATTTTAAATTGGCCACATTTTATGAGGATGCAATCATGTAATTGTCATCCTAGGCTTCAATATCAATGGACACAAACACTTTACAACATGTATTTATCAAGTGTTCGGTAGTTTAGACTTGGGTTGCATGTAACTAAACCTAAAATCACTCCCTATACACTTGAGCTTAAAAGACATTGGATAGATGCATTCAAGATTCGATATTTAATAAGTATCTGACCTTTTGGAGTAAGTCTACACCATCAATTGGTCTACCTTGATGGGCACATCATATCTGAGTTGCATGAGTATGTTTCTATTTTGATTTTGTTTCTGTCAACTAAAGTGAATGACACATCTTTCTTAAGGACTATATCTGGTTGAAAACATTAAACTTAACACTTGTTGGGAGGCAACCAAAGATAGTTTTTCTTATATATATTTCAAGTTAATTTTCATAGATCTAGAGCTAGACATCTCTTAATATACCAACTCAGAATTATTCAGATGATATCTTCCGTTTCTTATTCAAATTTAGGAGTACAATGAGGACATTATGTGAAATAGACATAGGAGGGTGGGTAATTTTTTGCTGAGTTTTCATATCTATCTAGTCTCTAGAAGTACTATTGGATTTTTCGTAAAAAAAAGAATAAAGAAAGAGAGAAAAAAAAAGAGTTTTTCTCAAAGTTTTGATGAAGTTTTGTTGAGTATTGAGTTAGGGAAGAATGATGCTACTTAGGCTTCTAAGATTCATTGACCAAAGGAGTATATTAGAGATCTTTCACCTTAACTCTCCATATTATTTTTGACTTAATTAACTCAAGTATTTACTAAGATATGAATTCGTTTCCGAGTCCTTGAAGTGTTAGATTTCCTAAGGTATTAAGTCAACAATGTTGGAAGTACATGGCTTGTTTTTCTTCCACCTCCTGGGTTGAATTTTTTGAAGCTTGAGAATCTCATCCTTTTGCACTTACACATTAACTAACTTGTGGGCAAATAACAATAGAAAGCTAGGTTTCCTAAGTGGTGTGAGATTTGAGGGTCTATTCTTTAAAATCAAACTTAATTTCTTATATAATTTTAAGACCCTCGCAAGTATGGCTAACAAGTTACAGTGGATTCTCTCCAAGATGTTGGATGTTCAGATCCTAGCCTTGCACCCTAAACTTTTCTAGATTCTTGTTTAGGAGGCATTCATGAAGCATATTCAGAAGAGTCACCTACCCTAGAAAAATGAGTAGAAAATGGAGTAGAAAATAAACAGATAGAGCCAGTGTAATAAAAATGAAAAAGAAAAATAAATAAAGAAATAAAGAAAAAGGTAGTGAGAAATTTAAAAGAAGATGCCAAATAGCACAGCTGAGGAGATATACACTGATTTCAATCTTATGTTGACCTCAGGTTAGAAAAAGGGATGAAGAAAGTTACCAGTTTATGGTAAGAAAATCCAAAGAAAAGATTTATAAGGATTGAAGGGTATCTTATGTCTCGAAGAAAATTTAGTTTTCTAGAATGTATTGTCTACTTATCTCACTAGCTATCATTTGCAAAGATGTTCAATCCTTCCAACTCTATTCAAATCCTTGAGTGGCTTATTGAGCCATAGAAACCTGTACTTAAAACCTAAGTCCAAAGCTGATTGGAATTTAATAGGACAAGGGAATTCGTAATTTGGTCAATAGTTAAGTGCTGTTGAGGCTTCATGTTTAGATTTCGCACATATCTTCTATGGTTGGTAATGATTGAAACTTCCCAACTTATAAAACCCTACTCAAACTCATCAACATTATTATTATTAATTTTGCTTTCGACTTTTTGGGTGTTTCAACTGCAAACCTTTACGAAATTACAATTCCTCCATTAAGGCAACCTAGAGGTTTAAAACCTCGTCACATATGCTAAATGTAATTGCGATTCTTGCAAAAGTGAGTTAGGTTTTTCAATTTTGTTTTGTTTTGCTCGAGGACTAGCAAAAGTTAAGCAAGGGGGTGTGACTACATCACAAATTTGCATAATTTCTTCTCCTTTCTTTCTATTTTTGGGTATTTTCTTATTTTTATTTCGCATCTTTAAATAAGTTAATTTCTTTAATTTTTAGTGTATGTGAGAAAACTGTGGGAAATATATATCCAATATTGGTCTCATATGAAAGAGCATGAGATAAGAAACTCGGTGGTGAAGAAGGAATTCGAAATTGATGCTGTGTAAGGAATAATGAAGAAATAAAGGAAAAAAAGAAGGAAAAGAAAAGAGAAGGGAAAGAGCTCAAATAGGAATCCTATCCCTAAAATCAAGGGAAAATCTCATTCCTAATGGGTTTGGAGTTTCCAAATCATCCCAGAATTACCAAATTAATGAGCAAGAATGCATAATCCTAATGATTTTAGGATTTATAGATGTTATAAATACCCCTCAATTAAGCATAGGGAACCTCTAGCGAATTGTTGCCTTTTTGCCACCGTAGTTGACATCTGCGCCATTGCCTGCTTGCCACCACCACACCAAGACCTTCTCCTTGCTCATTCTCTATCTACTTTCTCTCTCTACTTGTAATTTAATGTTGTTTAGCATTAATAAAATTTTATTTTGGTGATTTATTTTTACTTGCATTAGTTTCATGGTTTCTAATTAGTAGTTAGTTTGTTTGTTGCTTTTCATGCACTTTTATTTTGTAATTTACGATTAGTTGTTAGAATTAGGTGTACTTCTTGTCTCTTATTATAAAATTCCAAAAAAATAGAAAATTTTTCAAAACAATGATGCTTTCGTGCATGACGACAATTCTTTATTATCTTGCAAATTGCATGATCAAGTTCTAGATAATATTTAAAGTGTGTTTAGGTCTTTAAAAATCAACAATAGGTGTCAATTTTTGTGGTTATTTTCCTAATAGGCTTGATAAGCTAGGTCATCTTCCAAAAATAGACTGAAATGTGTCTAAAATCAAAATTTCTTTCAATCTAACTAGTTGAAAACTTCTTGACTAGTTGGAAGTCCTAATCTAGGTTTTGCCTGAATGATTGAGAAATAAGTAAGAGGTTGATTTCATTATATTGTTTACTATTTGGTTGGCAATGATATAATTGGTTCGAGTGAATAAATTATTCACTTTGAGTCTAGATACAACATGTTTACTAAGGATTCTCAATTATGATTAAAAATATCGATATTGTGCTATAAGTCATAAGAGTCAATATCAAATGATACCAATTAGAATACTACCAAATACCAAGTGTTGAAGATAGCATCCATAAAAGCTTTCAACCCTACATTCCAAAGCATTAAAATTACATAACTTCAAGGTCTAAATAGCTTAAAAAACATGAAAAACATTTTATCATTGTCGTTGAAGTTGTTTTCTTATTCATTATTCTCTTCTTCACTTTTCATTTCTTTGACTTCTTCTTCAGTTTCTTCTTGTTTTTGGATTCCTTCATTTTCAAAACCACCTTTACCATCTTGGAATTCCTCTTCCTTTGGATCAACTTAGACTCTTACTTGTTATATCGTCATTGGTGAGGCTTGCTACCCATCTTAGGTTAATTAAGATGCTATACAACATCCTTCATAAATTGGTTTCCATGTTCTTCTTCAAAGTTCATTCACTGATAAGCTTGTTCTTAACAATTGGTGGTGTATACGACTCCTTTAGTAGCTTTTGCTACTAAGTATTAAGTATCCAAGTGCTCTAAGTTTGGTGATGTTGTCTAAGACCTTGGATGTGCAAAGTAATACCATTGTGGGGATTGATATGCTTAGTATCTTATGCAGAATTGGATGGTACTACTCATCATTTGTTTGGCTTATTTTTCTAGATAAAGATGTTCGTAATAAGGACCAAATGGACAAATAACTTCACCTCTAAGATGTTAGAAGCTGCATGATCAAAATTGGAGAGAAATTGTAAGCATAACTATTAGTCTTAGAATTGATGGATTTTGGTATGATCTTGGGTATTAGTGTGTGTCGTGTGCAAGTCGTAACAATCTCACATTGAAACTTAAATCGACTTAATTGTATTACGTAAAGTACGAGTAGCGGTGAATCCTCAAGGAGATTGTACAAATGTGTTATAAGATAAGTTAGACAAGTTTAAGATTTTTTTTGGGATTTTTGGGAATATTTTCTGATTTTTTTTCTAAGTCAAACGGGTCAGAAGGACTGTTCTAGCCCCCTCTTACTGATCAAACCAAACATTGAACCTAATGACCCCAAAAAAATGTGTCAAATTTATCCCTGACACTAGACTCAATAAGGAAGAGATAGCCACATATTTCATGTAAATCGAAGTTATATGTACAACAACAACAACCAAGCCTTTTCCCACACTAAGTGGGGTCAGCGATATGGATTCTTTGCCTCCACACAAATCGATTTTCAGACATTTCAGGACTTAAATTAAAGCAATTGAGCTCATACTTAATAGTTTCCTTCCAACACTTGTTTGGTCTTCCTCGTCCCCTCTTAGCAGGTTCAGCCTCCAACTTCTCGCATCTCCTAACTGGAGCATCTAATGGCCTTCTTTATAAATGTCCAAACCACCTTAGACGTGCCTCTCTCATTTTATCCTCTATCGGTGCCACCCTAATCTTTTTTCTAATAATCTCATCTGAAATACGGTCCTTTCTTGTATGACCACACATCCATCTTAACATCTTCATTTCTGCCATAGACATCTTCTGTACATGCCTATAGTTTATAGCCCAGCATTCAGAACCATACAACATGGCCGGTCTTACCATAGCTCGATAGTATTTTCCTTTGACTTTTAAAGGAACCCTCTTATCACAAAGAACACCAGATGCACCCCTTCATTTCAACCACCCTGCATTAACTCTATGTGTAACATCTCCATCAATTCCACCATCATGTTGGAAAATGGATCCCAAGTACTTAAAAACATCTTTCATTGGAATACACTCTTCTCCAATTTTTACATCAATCCCTTCATTGTTCCCTCTACTACTAAACTTGCATTTCATATACTCAATCTTCATCCTACTTATGCGTAATCCTTTATCTTCTAGGGCTTCTCTCCAAAGCTCAAGTTTTCTGTTCACTCCATCTCTTGTCTCATCAACCAACACAATGTCATCAGCAAAAAGCATACACCAAGGCACCTCAACTTGGATATGCTTCGTCAACTCATCCATGACCAAGGCAAAAGGATAAGGGCTTAAAGTCGAACCTTGATGCAGACCAATGTTAATATTAAAGTAGTCTGTCAAATCATCCTTAGTCTTTACACAAGCTGCTGCTCCATAGTACATATCCTTTATGAGGTTGATATATATAATTGGCACTTGTCACTTCTCCAAAATTCTCCATAAGATATCTCTTGGGATAGAATCATAGGCTTTCTCTAAATCAATAAAAACCATATGTAAATCCTTTTTTTTGACTTTGTATGTCTCCATCATATGTCTCAAGAGATGTATTGCCTCAATAGCAGACCTGCCTGGCATAAAGCCAAACTGATTTTTAGTTACCATAGAGACTTGCCTCACCCTTCTTTCAATTATTCTTTCCCAAAGTTTCATCATATGACTCATCAACTTAATACCTCTATAGTTGGAACAATCTTGTATGTCACCCTTGTTCTTGTATAAAGGTATCACAAAACTTTTCCTCCATTCCTCTGGCATCTTCTTGCCTCTCCACGCAGTATTAAATAAATTTGTGAGCCAAGTTTTACCCCGTTCTCCCATCATTCTCCAAAAGTCTATAGGAATATCATCAGGCCTAACAACCCTCCCACTTTTTATCATCTTCAAAGCCTCCTCTACTTCTTTTGTATCCTTCGATAACATGCCCGATTCACATACTCTTTTGAGTTGGTTAACTCCCCTAAGATGATATCATTCTTTTGTTTTTCATTAAATAGCTTATGAAAATATCTTTTCCATCTTGTCTTTATATCCTCACTAGCTATAAGCACCCTTCCATTTTCGACCTTAATGCATCTTACATGTGTAAGGTCCTTTGCTTTCCACTCTCTTTCTTTAGCTAACTTGAAAATATCTTTTTCACCTTCTTTAGAATCAAGTTTCTTATAAAAATTCTCCCAAGCTTTTGCTTTTGCTTTACTAACTATTTTCTTTGCTTCTTTCTTTGCTCTTTTGTAGTTTTCCATATTTTCATCAATCTTATCTCGATATAAGGCTTTAAAGTAGGCTCTTTTAATTTTAAGCTTCTCCTGCACTTCCTCACTCCACCACCAAGCCTCCTTTTATCCTGAAACACCTCCTTTAGACATGCCTAACACCTCCTTTGCCACCTTCCTAATATAGTTTACCATATTTAACCACATTTCATCAACACTACCATCAAAATCCTAAGTCTTTTGTTGCATAATCTTATCTTTAACTCCCACTTGTCCTTTCTTAAGATTCCACCATTTAATTCTCAAATTCTTAGACACTAATTTTCTCTTCTTTGCCTTCTTCAAATGAACATCCAACACCAAAAGATGATGTTGAGCAGTTAAACTCTCCGTTGGAATAATCTTGCAATCTTTATAAGATAAAGGATCCCTTCTTCTCAAAGCAAAGTAATCGATCTGCATTCTTGTTAAGCCACTTTTATAGGTAATCAAATGCTCTTCTCATTTTTTGAAGAAGGTATTTGCTATGAAAAGATCATAAGCCATAGCAAAATCAAGGAACATCTTCCCTTCTTCATTCCTAACACTAAAACCATGATTTCCATGCACTCCTACATACTCTAAAGCATCTTTTCCCACATACCCATTTAAATCTCCACCCAAGAAAATCATCTCTCTATGTGATTCCTTGAATTATCATATCAAGCTCTCCCCAAAATTTATTCTTTATTCTTTCCTCCAGACCAACTTGAGGTGCATAAACTGAAATGACATTCAGGATCTCTTCCTCTAAGACTAATTTTATCAAAATAATTCGATCACCCAATCTCTTAACCTCAACCACACTCTCCTTCAAATCCTTATGAATTATAATGCCCACACCATTTCTACCTTTGTCCCTTCCTGAATACCATAGTTTAAAACCTATTCTCTCGATTTCCTTTGCTTTTTCTCCAACCCACTTAGTCTCTTGAAGGTAAAGAATTTGAATCCTTCTCCTTACCATTGTATCCACAATCTCCAGAGCTTGGTAGTCAAAGTACCAATATTCCAACTACCAAATCTCAACATTCTTTGTGACACACTTCGATGACGAAGTGGTGGAACTAGCTTCCTTACTCACATGTGTTCCTCATGCGAGAACCCTTGCTCATTTTGGACTACATCTGGGCGGCGGTGTAGCGGAACTAACTTCTTTACTCGCATACGTTTCTCATACGAGAACTCTTGCTCCTTTTGGACTATATCTGGGCTGCGATGTATTGGAAATAATTTCTTTACTCGCATGCGTTCCTCATGCTAGAACCCTTGCTCATTTATCACTACACTCAGGCGTCGATGAAGTATGTCGCAAGTAGGTAATGCCCCAATGAAATCTGAGTGTTTGCTAGAATCCATGTTTAAAGATCCGACAAATTTTACACTGGCTGTCGGCTACCCAACGCAACCCTCCTCCTTTACCCAAGCTTGGGACTGGCAATGAAAAGGCACACGAACCTCAAATAGAAGTTATATGTGATTCGTTAAAAATTCAACAAGTCAAAAATTTTACATTCTGACTTCGGTACGACCTCCAGTTAGTGCATAAATTTTATCTTTTTTTTCTATAACAAACTCAGTACCATATAAGAGCAAATAAAAACCCATCTATGATGAAAATATGTCAAACCTAACCCCTTACCCACACGTAAAAAATAATTTAGCCACAAATAGATATAACTTACAAGCATGTTATTTTAACCTAAATGCAAAAATGTAGAATATGAAGTATCTAAACGCAATTAGGCCTTTACTACTATGAAACTAACATTATTTAGGCATTATTTAGATATATGTGTGTGTGTGTTCATCGCACCCCCATGTCTAGGTTTTATTAGTCCTAAGCAAAATGTAGTAAAGAAAAGTAGTGGGATTCGAGTTTGGATTTCAGAATTCAAAGGTACTAATTATCAAAAACTCCAGAAATATGTAAAAATATCACCACATAAACTCAACAGTACTAAAGTATCGACCAAGATAAGAACCACTTTGTCCCGTCAGATACTAATAAGCTTAGAACTTGGGTCTTAAATACAGGGTTCTGAGGCTCAAAAATCCACCCACCGGTTTGATCAGTCTCAAAAGGACTGAGTACTCACGTGTGTTTGGCTAATCTGACAAGTGGCATTTTCCTTAACATGTATCCATCACTCTATGCCTCCGACTTAGATTTGTTTTCTTAAGTACAAGAGTCATAGACCCTTTTTATTTCTTTGTATTTTGTTTGATATGCATACATATATATATTGAGGGCCCCGCACTCCGACGCCTCAGGATGACATCATAAGAGGCACCCTCCAAGTAGGCCCTACACTCTAATTTCTCAAGATGACACCGTAAGAGGCACTTTCCAGGTAGGCCCTACGCTCCAATGCCTCGGGATGATGCTGTAAAAGGCACCCTCCAGGTAGGCCTTACAATCCAATGCCTCAAGATGATGCCATAAAAGGCACCTAACCTCCCACAGTGGATATTTTGATATCTGCCATTTGGTTATAAAGTATTTATCATTTAAACACAACTTTTCATAGTTAAGGGACTCCTCTCTATTAATTTTCAAGTTTTTCTTAATAGGAGAACATAGAGAATTAGGACTTATATTCTTTTGAATACCGCAAGTCTTTTCAAAGTGCAAGTGCAAGAGTGAGAAACTCATATCTCAAAAATTCCATCAATTCCTTAGGGTGGAGACAAAGCTAGATACCTCCCATAAAATCAACTTAATACCTCAACATAATCAGTTTCTTCTAGGACTAAGAAACAAGTTCAAATCTTAATAAATACTCAAGTTGATTAAGCCAACTTGACCTGAAGAATCTAATTAGTAGATCACACATAAATCCAAAATTTAAGACTCATAATACCCTAAACTCTTCCTCCTTTCTCTAATTCTACAACTTTTATGGATTTTTCTTATGCATATATATAAATATATAAATATATATATTATCCTAAAAATGTACAACTAAAGTTAGATCACACATCCTCGATCCTTGAATTACTTGGCTGGCTAGATGGAAGGGACCCCATAGCAAAATCTGCACGATGGTTCCCCTTAAAGGTTAACGTGATTCCCACATCGATCCATCTTTTCACCAGTGGTTCCAAATAGACAAGGTCTCAATTCTATCTAATCCAACCCTACTGCACATGACCTAATGTAATGCATGATATGCCAAAAATGAATCCTCCACCCCCATGCCTAAATGTTGCAATGTCCTCATTGTAAAAGTAAGCAATGGGAGCAAGGAAAGAAATAACCTGTGTTACTCTACGTAGGTAGCCTTGGTTGGGTTGCCTCTCAACAAGCACTGCATTTTACGTTGATAGATGGACGTAGCTACACAAAAATTAAGGCTCAGTGAGGTAGAAGGTGTCAGTAATCGGGCCATCCTAAATAGTATCTATGTAATGTTTCAACCTCTGGCCATTAACCTTAAAAACATTCCCAGATTTGGGATCCGGAATCTCTACAGCAACACGTGGAAAGAGACGCACCACAATAAAGGGCCCATCCCATCTAGACTTCAATTTCCCAAGAAACAACTTCAGATGGGAGTTGAAGAGCCAGACTCTCAGGTTAGGTTCAAAAGTTTTCCTAAGAATGTACTTATCATGAAATGTCTTGGTGTGTTCTTTATATATCTATGAGCTTTCCT
The DNA here is from genome assembly GCA_037157565.1 of Thalassia testudinum. Classification (NCBI taxonomy): domain Eukaryota; kingdom Viridiplantae; phylum Streptophyta; class Magnoliopsida; order Alismatales; family Hydrocharitaceae; genus Thalassia; species Thalassia testudinum. The sequence continues at coordinate 38,702,427 of JAZHRO010000014.1, forward strand.
TTCTCAAAAGATATATATAAGTGTGAGCTTTCATAAGCATCATTCTTTAATTCCTCAAGCTTACTCGACTGTAACTTCCTTTCTTTATTGGCTTGATCGAAATCCTAATAAAGCTTTGATTGCTCAAAAGGCCTAGTGTTTTAACTCGACAGGTAAGTGGTAGGCTTTTCCAAATAGTAATCAATATGGAGACATGCCAATGGGAGTCTTGTAAATTGTCTTGTAGGCCCATAAAGCATCATCCAATCTTTGTGACTAATCTTTCCTATCAAGCCTTATAGTTTTCTATAGAATCAACTTAATCTCCCTATTAGAAACTTCCATTTGCCCGCTTGTCTAGGGATGGTAAGGTGTTGCCACCTTATGCGTGATACCATACTTCTTCAAGAGTGTGGCAAAGTGGTAGTTCTTAAAGTGTGGACCTCTATCACTAATAATTTTTCTTGGGCAGCTAAATCATGCAAAAATATTAGATTTAATGAACTTCAAAACCACATAATGATCATTCATCCTTGTTGAGATGGCTACAACCCACTTGGACACATAATTGACTACAACCAATGTATACTCATATCTAAAGGATGGAGGAAAAGGTCTCATAAAATCAATGCCCCAAATCTCAAAGATCTCAAAAGGTAATATGGGATTCAAGGGCATCTTATTTTCTCCTTCCAATAGTTCTAATCTATTGACATCAAGTGCAGGCCTGGGAAAAATCATGTGCATCCTTAAACAAAGTAGATCAATAAAATCTAGATTGGAGGACCTTAGCAGATGCCTTCCTACCATTGAAGTGACTGATGGCTCTACAATTAGTAGTGTTATTTACATTATTTAGGGTCAATTTAGAGGGCCTTTGCACTTAAATATAACAATTTAGTGGGTCTAGGAGTAATACATGAATATAGTATACTCTTTACACTAAGATTGTTTGGAATTAATGTTTAATGGCCAAGTTGTACAAGTGCATATTGAAATAGGTCTTAAATGAACAATCGAGCCACACAGATTGATTCAGGATGAAAATCAAAGTCCAATAGCTCCAAAATCGCCCTGATCTACCCTTCATAGCTCCCACAATGAGCCAAAGAAGTCCTATCTATTGACCTGATGATCAACAACCCATGACGTGCAATGTGGCACCCGCTCATTCCTCCATCGTGTGCCTCAAACCACCACTCATTCTCTTCATCACATAGGTACATGCGATCATGACTATTCAATCTTTATCGCACAAGCCACATCGTACCATGCCCGTGCCTCACCACAACCCTCTGATCGAGCATTAATGGCTGAGATCATCTCGTGCTCCGCATAGCACGATGGCAAGGTGCTACGCTCCTCAAACGCATGATGTGCAATCAACCTACAATCCGCGGGCATGCGAAGATTAAATTCTATCGCACGGTCAAACATCAATGGCTGTGATAAGGGCCACGTCAACCCGCTAGTGTTCTCTCCTCAATATGCGAGAATGGCATGATGAGTGCCGCACAATCTTCATCTGACGGCAAGCGAGTGATACGTGCATGACGACGTGCAATCCGACGTGGAGGGGCATGATCAGAAGGCCCACGCGAGAGCTGATCTCATGTGTTCAATCACCATCAGATGGCTGTTGTGCCTCCTCGTGTGATTCAGTGGGCTGCACGTGATACGCGCATGTATGCTACACTGCGTGTAGCTGTGCATGGTTGTAGTACGCACATGCATCTCTCATGCACGTGATTTGGTAGATTTGCATGTGGAAAGGATTGGATTTTGGAAACCCATTGTCATAGTTCAATTTGTGAGACAATCCGTCGATCAAATAAAATTTATAACCAAAACTCGAAAAGGAATCCCGGGTCGAACATGGGGAGGTGAACGTTTGGTTTTGAAAAGTACACGTTTCACTGTTATTTGTTTTTATCATTTTTGTCATTTCTAATTTTTTTGGTATTTTTAGCAAGCAAGAGCTTAGGTCGATGAATTCTTATCTAACCAATCTACTTGCAAAATAAAAAGAGAGGGACAGAGATAGAGAGAGAAACAATCATGTATTTTTATAATCAAATGTTTATTACAACTAGGAAAATGGGAAAACTACACTAGAAAGAAGTAAAGATAGATGGAGATTAGAAGAATCCCCCTCAACGGTCGCCTAGAGGACGACTCACTCTGACGGCACTCGAACGAAGGTGGCGAGGAGCGGGACAAAGGAGAAGGATGGCAGAGGAAGGAGGACGGGATGGGACATTGTCGCGGCTAGGATCTTCTTCCTAAAGGGAGGTGAGAGGACGACCGTGGGATGATCCATGAAGGGGGGTGAGAGGGGGTAATAAATGTTTGTTTTATACTCTAGAGAAGCATCCCGGACTTGGGACAAGCTCTCTCTTGAGCCTTGGAGGTTCTGAGGAGAAGAAAGGAAGAGATGAAGAAGAATGGGAGGGGTAGGGGTCCTTTTATAGTTGAGGAAAGGATCAATTTCGTATATAGGACATTTAGTGACGGTCATAAACGTTGTTGAAGATCTACCGGAAATGTTGCTGAAGACAACCTTGCGCCCACGCTGCATTGAGCTGGTGCATGCTCCGCATGCCCATGGCACGTGCCTCCATGTCTTACATGCTGGCATGTGCTGCCACTACCTCCACGCGCACCCATGAGCTCCCGCGCTGCTGTGTGCGTGCGGTGGTGTGTGCGTGTGCATGGGCAGCCTGGGTTGCGCCACGTGGCGTGACCTGGGCTATCCATCTTTCTATCGTAGGGTCCACTACATAGGTCAGATTGAGTCGATTTTCATATCGTTGGGTTGCAATCATCGACTCGAATCCATATGTGTGGTTGGATTTGTCGTTTGAAGCTCTAAATTATGTCACCTAGTCCCTTGGCCGTTGATCTTCCTCGAACTGCATATGGTGCTACGGACTCCGATTAAGGCAATTTTGGAGGCGTTGGACTTTGATTGTCATCCTGATCAGATTCGTATGGTCGGATCGTCAATTTAAAGCTTTAAAATAAATCTCCTCTCCTGATCACAAAAAGAGCACAATTAACCTAAAATATACATAACTACTCTAAATGCAAAATGATGCATGATATGAAATATTTATAATATGGAATGCAAATCTAAGCCTAGGAACATGCATAAATAGGCATTTTAACCTAAATGGATGTGCCTACATCATACCCCCATGCCTATCTTTTGCTACTCCCTAGCAAAATTAAACTACATGCTATGTATGAAAATAGAATTAAGAATCGATCGCTTAGGCCTAAGTCATTTATTAACAATAGAAAATTTCAACTAAAGTCCTAAACTACAAAAACTCAACAGTACTTGGGCGTCTACTAGAATGCAGACCGCCCATGCCCTCAACCTATTTGAAAAGGGGAGATACATTTTTTTGTTTTTCTTCTTTTCTAATTTTTTTGAACTTTTGGAGTTTGAGAGTTTCAGGATAACTTTTTACGACTACCTGACCCACCCAAGACTCGAAAGGGATTGTAAGTGCTAAGCATCTTGTTTAAGGGTGATAGACTCACTAAGCGACCGTTAAAATGGACTTTGGGTTTCTACGACCCTAGGTGACCTTAAGAGTTTTTGCCTAAAGGTTTATCTTTTCGATCGGTAGCTTTCTCCCTACTTTATTTTTTATGGGGTCAACACAAGAGCGAACCCAGCATATATCTCCCCGGTTTATTCTACTTCCTCGCTCCTTCCATAAGTGTTTTGGGAATTATTTGTGCATTTTTTGTGAGTTGGGCTCTGGACAACCGGCCAATGGGCTATTACCCATGGCAACTTGCCAGCCATACTCGTGTGGTGAAGTGTGGTTTTATTATTATTATTATTATTTTCTCCTTTTTCTATTTTTTTATTCTAAGTATTTCTTTTTTCCTCTTTTTTTTCTAAGTAGGTGGCTTCCCTGATCTAAGATTTACCTAAAGGTAGCAGGAAGAGAATGGCCGTGTGGTTAGGATTTGGACAATCGGCTGATAAGCTATTACCACCGACAACTTGCCAGCCATACCAACCTAGACGGTTCATTAGCTACCTAATTTCTGCATAAACCACTGAAAAGTGAGTCAGTGCAAACAGGGTGTAAATGCTTAGGCTTAAAGTCCCCTCAAATCAGAGGGAAGGTTGATAAGTCATTTACTTATCAACCCAATTTATTGACAAAATTAAAATAGAATTACTTGGTGAGGACTCGAGACTAAGTCCATATTCGAGTAGACATCTAGGCTAATTAATCCTGAAGACCTAAAGAGTCTAAGTGTTAAGGTCCTAAAGTATCATTTCCTAAAGTTAATAACTTCCAAAAGCCTAAGTTCTCTTCTCCTAATTCTATTTTTTTCTTTTTTTTATCTTTTTGAATTTTCAAAATTTTTTTTAAAAATAAAATAAAATACATTCTACAGAGCTAACAAAATAATTTCAGGATTAAGTATCCACCCCCCCATGCCTAAATGATGCAATGTCCTCATTGTAGAAATAGAGACATGAAAAGGGTGGAGTAAATAGAATATCACTTGAATTTCATGACAATCTAGTCAACTCTGTAGAGAGAAGAGAGTATACACACGTGCTAAGTTTTAATGCCTTCAGCTAGGCATAATATACATACAAAGAAGAATTTGAGAATTGATGAGTGGCTACTCATCATGGCTAAAAAGCTAAAATTAAGCTAGACACTAAGCAAAATAATATTAAATTAACAGATAAAAAGGGTTAAGTGTGGGAATTAAAGAAAAAGACCTAAAACTTTTACTTTGTGTTAAAACCTCCTAATTAGGTCACAAAATGAGATTCTCTAAAAATAAAATACAAATGATGATCCATGCATCAATTGAACACATAAATTAGTATGAAAAGCCAAATCAGAAGTATAATCAATGTCTTAAATGTTCAATTAAGCACATATAAAAATTTGAAGGAAATTGGACATCATTTAGGTTTTGCAATAGATAGTTTATACTTAGGTCCTTCATGCATTACACTTTGACCCTTAAAAACTCATTTTTGGACCTGCTTGTAAGCCGCAGGGACCCTTTTGAAAACCTGCAGGGCCCTTCCAGTTATAGTTCTTTATACTTATGGGCCTGCAAGCTATTCTTCTACCCCTTCGTTCAAGGGTCTTCCTGCAATTTTTCCTCATTTCAGAGAAAAGCCTGCTGCTCTTCACGTGCACTATAGTGCGCGAAGAACACAGCCAATCTCAGTCGTCCGTCGCTCTTTAGATCTTGATCTGCGGTTAGATTCTATTGGAACTTTCGCATAATTCGGTGCATGCGTTCACCTCTCTTCCCAGATCTCATTTGACAGTCAGATCTCACTCTCTGCTCACCGCCGGCCGCAAATTGATTATCTTCACCTGCGTGGTGATCTCAGCCACTGAGCTACTACTTAAGCACCTCAGTGGTGTCGCGCGCAAGGGATCGCTCTCTCCTACACCTCTTAACGATCAATTCGTCCACTCCAGTCTCTCCTCCCTATCCAGCCTCTGATTTCACAGCCCCGGCTGTGAAATCATCGCCTGCTCTCGACACTCCTAGTCGCTAAGAACTTCGTAGCACCTGAGGATGACCTTGGAGCCTCACTAGCAGACTCTTCCCTCCGCTGGAGTCATCTTCCTCCTTTCTTCCTCCTTAGCCACTGGCTAAGGACCCATAGGTCCCATTCTTCCTGTTAGTTTAGGTTTTTTATTCTGCATAATTAGTTTTAGCTGTAGTTAAGTAGTTTAGAGTAGAATTAGCATAATTGTTAGTGTTTAATTTTCGCTGTAGGTTAAAGTAGCTGTACGAGTAGAATTAGCTTTAATTCCCTTCCCTCACCTCCTCTGATCAGTCCAGATCAGAGGGGAAGAATTCATCAAATCATTTTTCAAATTATCTCCCTCTCCATGTTTTTTCACAATCCAGTTCTGATTTCTTTTTAACGACAAGTTTTTCTCATCCTTCACCCACACACCCTGATCCAATTTCAGATCTGGTGGTTTACAACCTCAGATCTGAAATTGGCATCACAAGCACCTTTGGGGCTTCTCACTCACCCCATATTTGTTCACAAAAGCCCCTTGATTTTGGGTTGAATTCTTCAGTTTGTTAGATTTCTTTTCAACATGGATTTTAAGGATTTTTGCTTTCTAGATTTCATTGCCTGATCTGACAGATTGAAGAGGATTGGAATTTCCTGTTGGCAAGGACTCTGAGAGAATTTCTGGTGACAGAAACTATCTCAGAAGAGCCATCCATTATGTATTTTGCTATGTTTTGAATGCATTTACAAGTTACTGTGAATTCCCTTAATGAATTCTCAGTATTGTCTTGATAATTCAGAATTGCCATACACTATCTGTTTTAATAATTAATGTGATAATGACTATGGTGATTTGTATGGTGAATTTCTAACCTAAGGTGTTCTCAATACTCCTTAAGGTTGCAAGAAACTGGGATTTGATTTTATGGTTTTAATTGGCTGAATTAATTCTTCCTTCATGCTATCTATAGCATTAGGAAGAGCTAATTCAGTGTTATTTTTGGTTTTAATCTAAAATGAGGTTTTTGATGAGGGTTTTTGGGCATTTGAATTGAGACATTTATTGATTTTCGTGAGAAATTGAACCCTTGTCAAATTTGGGATTTACTTAACTGCTTTTCAGTTGATTTTGATTGCTTTTAATCCTAGTACACAGTGAAGTGCTGCATCTGGCAGCTACATATTCCCCTCTTCTCTAAAATTCTTCCCTTCTCATCTGTCAAACTCATCTTCCTCATCAAATGGACTAACTGCAGCAGTAGTTAGCCCATTTGACAGTGGCTTAAGCCACTGCTATAGAAGCACTGAATTCCTAAATACATTCCCCCTCTTCTTCACCCTCTCTGACAGTGGCTGAAGCTGCTGTTAAAAAAATTGATGAAATTGAACTTAATCAATCCTTCATTCCTAACCTCCTACTGAAATCTAACTGTAAATACTTAAATCTAATACTGTATATATACATATACTACTAACTATAACTATAATGTACATAATAACTATGTAAGTATAGATACATATATACTGTATACTGTATAAACTTGTATATATCTATATATATATGTAACTTATGTACATATATGCATAAATACCGAATTATTGAATTGAATTTATACATATATAATTACTGAATTGTCTATATATATATACTGATTTGAATTTATATAGTTATAGCCATTTTGTAAATTAAATTAGCTAAACTAATAATTTAGAGTTATAACTAAGTTAAGTGAATCTATAGACCTAGGTTAATATATATTAAGTAATTTAAGCTAATTAAAGTATAGTTAAACCCTTTTTAGATTACTGGTATTTAGTTTATAAGCTAAACAACCAAGAGCTGCTACTTTAAAATAAATAAAGCATAAATAAATTCAGAAGAATATAATAAAAATATGTATGAAATACTTAAGTATATAATCTAAATCTGTATAAAGTCAATTAGACCATTTACTAACTAATTTATAAGTAATTAACTAAAAAAGCACCTAAATTAGCCTGTACAAATAGCCCACTTTAATGAATTTATTTGTATAGTAAAACTAATTAAAATTCAAAATTAATTAACCAATTATGTAGTATTATGTAAATACTTTATTTTCCATATTTTATTTTATTTTTTTAAATAATTTATGACCCTCAAATCGAGGGCCAAATTCACGTTCAGATGCAGCTGCGCCCGATTTCCAGTGTAAATGTGGCACTGGAATAGCGCCACATCGTGCGCTGCAAATCGAGTGCAGCGCTATAATAAGAATTTGTTTTCCACTCAAGCCAGTCGTCACGGGCGCGGGGCGCCCGAAACTCGGCCTAGACAAACAGGATCCGATTACCACTGAGCATGTGATCTGAGCATTCTGTCTGAGATGTGATGAGTATACGAATGTGTGTTGGGCCGGGGGCCCGAGCATGTGTGCGTGCGGCGTAGGGCTAAGGTCCTGCGTCGAGTCTGAAAGCGTAATTAAGCTACCTAATTAAGATTAGGGCGCACTTAGTAGAGGTTTGGTCCCACCCTCTGGGTGCTGTGTATCCCTCGAATGGCGCGCCCGCAAATTGAACACGTTTTGAATTTGCTTAATAAAAGCTAATGACGACTTAAGTGTATATAACAGAAAAAGATATGCATATGTACACGTAGTATAGCCTATTATTTGTATAAGTAAACCTATATAATTACTAACAGAATAAAATGACACCATAAACACCGCTAAAGACCTCAGTTTTCCCTCCTTAGGTTGTATATAGTGTTTTCTGAGATTTAGCGACGCCTATGTCTGTCATTAAAACTGTTGTATATGTTACTGTAGATAACAGACTAGTAAGTTAAGTTTTTTCACTATGGCATCCTAGTGTATTAGGTACTATCATGTTAGTATTAATACTATAACTTGTAAATACATAGTTTTTAGTATAGTAATAAATTGTTTGGTGCTTGTTTTTAGTTAATTTTTACAAGCATTACAATTAACTTTTAGTAAGTAGGCAAACCATTTTTATATTCATTCATTCTTTAATAAGATGTAAAGTTTCTTTTTGGAATTAGAGGATAATTTTGAGATCAAAGAGTGGGCGATGTAATTCAATAAATTGCCTCCCAGTGAACGACCTAGAATAAAATCAGTAAAAATTAGATAAGAAATAATAAAAATGGTTGTAATGACTGGTACTCACCCTAACTCACCACTTTGACACTCTTAGTGTTTCATGCTACAACATACTACAACAATCATTGCAATCATCTACTCTATTACTATTAAGAATCAAAATCAAAAGATTAATCCTCAGACCCACCAATAGAAGATGTCCACAGATGTGGACCAAGTTGTGGGGTAGACCCATTCCCTAAGGTCGAGTGGTTCTAAGGTTCTGGATGAAAATCACCCAGAACCGAAGATTGTTGTATTTACAGGGCCAAGCCTGGGGTTTGGTGGTGTGCAACCCAAGACTAAAGTGTTAGAAAAAAGGTAGATTTGGTTTACTAGGTTCAGATGTCCACTTAACGTTCAGGTCAAAAAAATAATCAGTTATTGCAAACTTGGGTCGCACATCAAAGGTATCGTAAGGGTCCTAGAAAAAAGTAGGTGGTTTTAGGTCAACAAGAACCCTTAAATCCAAACTCCTACTTTCCTTGAAGTTAACTTCCTAGATCGTCACTTCCAAATTCCTATCCTTCGACATCAAGTGTTTGGGCTCTGGGACCTCTAGCATATCATTCACCACATATGATTTATCCAAGTCCAGAAATCGTGGCTGACTCAGAATTGACTTGGGTACAGTGATTTCCAAATCAAAATCAATCCCTTCGAGGTGTGGTTGAGGAATGGGGCTACTGATTGAATCTTCTAGTAAATGAGGATTCGAATCCTCCAAGTTAACCCCAACCGAATCCAAATCTTCAATGAACGGGCTATCAAATGGTTCTTCATACTCCTTGAGCCCATTTGTCTCACTAAAATCATCTTCCTTATGCTCAAGTGAGACTTCACTAAGGGATTCTTCACCCTTAGAGTCAAAGAATTCTTGATCTGCATTTATATATGTCTCAAAATCATATGTCATTTCATGATCCAAGGAGACATATGTTTCTTTGTTCCCTGGCTCGGGGATCTTAGGTGAAACAATTGGTTCATCGTGAATCGGTTGCTCTAGACCAACCTGGTCATCTCCGGTCTCAGAACATGTATCCCCCTCGATAGGCACCTGAGTTGGTTCAGACATTGGCTCTCTTGAAGGGGGTTCATCCTAGGAATCAGCCCAAGATTGGACTAAGGCAACCACGAATTTCATCCTCAACCTCGACAATTTCCCAAGTAGAAACTCACCCAGGCCCCTATCCCTAACATGTTGGAGCAAATCCAATAAAGAGCTATTCATCTCATCAATCATTTTTGTCATAGGCTTCAATGCTTTAGTGTAAGGTGTTGGCTGAGCCTCTAAAGATTGGATGGTGTTCCTCAAGTTAGCCAACACCTTGTCTTGGACCAGGTTCACCTAAACCGCATGGTTCGATTCAGGGTTGGGTGGGTTTGGGTTCATTCTTCAGGAGTCAAGATATTGAGGTTCTTAGGTTCCCCCCTGATAGTAGGTTGTCTCGGGTTGTTCAAAGAATGGTGGTGACCTATATTCAATGGAATACTGGGGAGGGTAGGTGTTATAGTGAACATATCCTTGTTGATTGTAGATCGAGTTAGGTTGATCATCAAAGGGTGGAGATCTATAATCATTGTAGCTCTGGGAAGGATAGTTATCATAGTCTTGTTGTCTGAGGTTAGGCCCTGGACACTGAGATCCGGATTCATATCCCCAATCAAAGTTGTCCCTGCTAGGAGATGGGTAGTCACAAGTCAAGTAAGGAAAGTAATCATCTTGGGGATAAGTGTTGGTAGGAGGGTGATGGGAACACCATCATGAGCCCTAACTAGCTCATTTTGACTTAGAAAAGAAAATAAAAGCTCCTACATAACCAAGTGAAGGGCCTAACTCAAGGAATAACTGGTTTGAAAGACAAGCAAGAAACAAAGGGTAAACTTGTAATTTTACCATTACAGTACAACAACAAGATTTTTCAGGGGTTAAACATGGGTGAATTGGTCTTAACATGATAAAAAGTGGGATGGTTCAATCAGAAAAGGGTTAATGTGAGATTTGGGAATTAAATGACTTCTTGTAACCCTAAAACAGACCCACTTAATTTAACAAGGTTCTGGGTAAGATAAAATCAAATAAACCCTCTAAAATTCATGGAAAAATATCCTCTAGGGTTTAGAACCTTCAATTTGGCTTTTGGAACCCATTTTGACCTAAATAGGGGTCCTAGTCAAACTTTTGCCCTAAATTGGATTTTTGTTCAAAATGTCTAGTCAAACGTGGTCAAACCTAAAATCCAACTTCACCATTAGATTCCTTAGGTCCAAATTAGGTTTATACCAAAATTTGGACCTAAGGAGAGTTCACCTTGACCTACTTTGCAAAACAATCCAACTCAATTACTTTTATGCCCCTAGCTTTTGAAAACCTTGCAGACACCCCCTATCTTCCTCGTCGTTCTTTGCAATTAGGTCCCTCCACCATTATAGTGGAGGAATCCTACTCTGGTGAGGATTCAAGAGGGATATGTCCTTGATTCCTTAGAGAATCCCTCTCAAATTTGAAAGGGAGATTCTCTAAGGAATTCCCGACCATGTGAACCCAATTAGGCGCTTTGGTTCCCACCCAATCTCTCATGCGAACGCATGAGAGATATGGGTATCTCTCGACCTTCCAAGTTCGACGAGGTTGCCGTGCTTGGAAGTATGCCTTCTAAGCACAAGGTCCTCTACCTGCGACTATTTAAGGGTCCCCAGATCCTTCCGTCCATCCCAAGCTTGTTTTGGTCGAAGAATTCCACAAAATTCCTCTTTCCCCCCTCCAACCAAAGAGCCCGCAAGCTCCGGCGACCCCTCCTCCCTCTTCTCGTCGCTCTGCCACAATACCAGTGGTAGAGTCATCTCCACCTCCGTCTTCCGCGTCACACCATACTTGCGCCTACGTCTACCTCCCTCTCATCGTCACCGCCTCTCCATCTTAGGGTCTTCGTCTCCGGCGACGGCAGATACACGCTGTCTACCCCTCTACCTCCCCCTTCGTCCAGCCACTCTCAGATACGTCTCCTTCCCCTATTCTTCATTTTCCCTCTTTATTTCTATTTTCACCCCTCGACAACCACAGACCACCCTCACCTTCTCCACCTCCAGCAGACCAACGGCGAGGTGCATCCACCACTCCACGCACCCACACACCTCGCCAACTACCTCAAAAGCTCTGCCACCTTCCACTAATCATCTTCCCCCTCTCCATCAACCACCACATGTTCCATACACTGCCCCTGAACAAACCCACCTTCACGGTGACAGAACGACCAAGGCACACACGCCTAGGCCATTTTGCACCACACTAGCACTCGAGCCACCTTCTCCATGTCGTGGTGAAGCTTTCTGAGCATTTTGACTGGGTTGTGAGGTCATATTTGTGTTGACAGGGTCTGACCCCTATCCACCATTGGAGAAGGAGCGAAGCTTGCTTGCAAGCTTGAATCAGGCGGCCCTACTCTAGGTTCCAGGTTCTAGACGCGCGAAACACCTTTGCGAACGACTTACGCCCAGCAATTGGAGTCCCAGCATCCGCAGCTGCAGCAATTGAGTGCGACATCCCCTGTGGGCGTGCACGAAGAAGCAGGTGGGACTTTTAGTCCCACCTCGATAAGTTTGGAGCGGGTTGTGCTGCATAAATTGTAATTGTGTCAGGGGCTTATCGCCTCCTGACACAGGGTGAGGTCCCTCTCACCTACTCTTGCCTCATCCACGATTCACTCTCCACAGACTTGGCAACCTGACTCGATTATCTGTGCACTCCTCGTGCATCACCCACGCTGGTGCGCCTAGTCCCGGGCACGCTAACCCGACCCGTTTACCCAAGAAAGGCTCTGGGAGAGCGAGCCTAAGAGAGAAAAGAGAGAATTCACAGGGGAGGGTAGGGGTAGGTTTTGCACTTGCTTGCAGGGAAAGGAAGAAGGAAGAGGAAGCTAAAGAAGGAAGCTAAGGAGAAGAGCTACAGAGGAAGCTAAGGAAGGAGAAGGCACGGTTGTAGAGAAGGCAGAGCTGAAGCCAAGGTTGAAGAAGAAGAAAGCTGAAGAGAAATAGAAGCCAAAGAAAGTCAAGGCTGAAAGGAAGAGGAAGAAGAAGGAAGAAAGAAGAAGCAGGCAAAGGAAGAACCAAAGCCAAATGAAGAAAAAGGAAGGAGAAGTCAGAGAAAGAAGAAGCCAACATCAGAAGCAGAGGAAAGGAAGCAAAAGAAGAAGAAATCTCAAGCAAAGGAAGAAGAGGGCTCGGCTGAAGTCAGAGAAAGACACAGAAGAGCAAAGAAGCAAGAAAGAAGAAGACATCAGAGGAAAGAAAGAAGAAAAAGAAGAGAAAGCCCAAGGCAGAAGCATCTAATTTTTACATCTATATTCATATTTTTTGAGCTTCTATATACATTGAAACTATTTCTATTGCTTCATAATTTGATTAAACATCACATTTTATCAAATTGAAGTTGTGTTCTTAGTTTTTAAATCCCAATTTGCTTCCTGTGTTCAACCACGGATTCATAGTTTTTCAAGTAATAAACTTTCATTTGTTTTTTGAAGCGATTTCAACTTTACTGCTAGGCAATATTTACAAACCCGATTTCACTCTTGACTAAACATTTTGGCACCGTTGCCAGGGAGCAATGGGAAATTTAGAAACTTTGATCACATCTTCTAATTCAATACTGACTTGATCTATTTCTTCTGTTGTGATTGTTTCAGGGGAAGAAAAGAAAACAGCTGCACAACAACAACACCCTGAACAGGTAAATTCTCATTAGCCCTCTCTCTTAATCCCCTCATTTCTGAAAAGGAAAACAAAGAGAAAATCAATCTAGGGCTACCTGCTTTCCATATCTAGTAATTCACCAAAGTTACCTGATTTTAATTTCAACACATTTTGAATTGTGCATCCATTTAAGTTAACTAGGGCTAGCACCTTCTTGATTAAGCCCTAGATACCATCTTTGTGGCAACTAAATTGGATCAGTTAGAGCCAACTTAAGGACTCCAATCTAGGGCTTTTAGAGACACATCTTCTCTAAGCAAAGAATCAAAATTTTCAAAAAGAGGTGTGCCTAAGCCTTGTTTGAAGAGATTTATCCAAGAGAAACCCTAAGAAAATCAATCTCTTAACTCACTTGAACCCTAAAAGAAGGACCTAAAAGGTCTCAAAGGACAAAGAAGTGAAGTTGACCCCTTGGGTCAACCAACCTTCAAATTAGGTCACTTTTTGCACTCAAAAGATCTAAAGTTCAAGTGGAAGCCTAAGCACCTTGATCTTAATTTAAAGTGGTAGACCTAAGAGGTCAAGGTCCCCATTCTAGTCTACCTAGAATCTCAGTGACAAGAGAGGTCAGGTGGGGGAAACCCTGTAACTCGTGGGGACGCTCTACTGGGTAGGGGTCTTTGCGAGACTCTCTCTCCCTCTGGCTGCCCAGGTATTTCTCAGGTGGGCGGCCTTTCTGACTAAGGGGTATCATCCTCCCTGAACCTCTATAGTCATCCAAATTTTTGGGTGTCTTGATTGGGTCCAGCACATTCTAATCTCATCCAATCCTTAGGTACATGTTTGGAAGGAGGTCCTTAAGACCTCCTTTAGAAATCCACTCCCGCCAAGGCCAAGCCTCGACACTCGTGTTTGTGCAGCTACCCCACCACATAAATCTCTCCTCTGATTCTTCAGAACAATTTCTCCTTCTTCCATCATGGCACAACCAATTGAAGAAGAGAACAACCTTGAACGCCAACTTCAGCGCTTGAATGATCTATTCCAAAACTTTGTAAACCCGCCGTAGCATCTTATGATGCGATATCACTATAATCTCGCTGTGGTGGCAATCAAGCCTCAAGTGCAAATTCCGGCTGGAGGTCCTGATTCTGAACTCAAGCCCAACATGATTCATGCCATTCCAAAATTCCATGGGCTTAACTCTGAGGATCCCTTCCAGCACATCAAACAACTCAAACATCTGGCCTAGACCTTCGGGTCAGATGTGCAAAATCGGGATATTCTACTCATGAAGATGTTTTCCTTCTCCCTCATGGACAAGGCTACTCATTGGTATCAGACTCAAACACGTCTGATCAACACATGGGTTGAACTCCAGTCTGAATTTTTAAAAAAGTTCTTCCCCGTTGGTCATACAAATGCCTTACACCGCTAGATCACTCACTCAACAATCGAGAGAACCTCTTCATGAGGCATGGGACCGATTCTTGGATCTCATGCGAAAGTGCCCCCATCACGGAGTTCCTAAATGGGAACAAGTCCAGTCTTTTTACCAGGGACTCCGTGAAGACATTCGATTGTTCGTCAATGCAACCTGCGGATGAAACATCATGGGTCAACATGAAGATACGGTGTGGGAGATTCTCGAGAATATGTGCGAGAACTCCATCAATAATGACTCCATGGGCTTATTCGACCGAATGAATGCCCATGCATCAACGAATCCTAGGGGAGCACATGAGACGCAAGGCCTATCTGCATCTGTCGACTTGGAACTGATGGACAGTTGGTTGGACAAGGTCTCTATCATAGAGAAGAAGGTGGATGAGCTAACTCGGCATCTGCAGCGAGCCACCTCTGCACAAAACTCATTTGCACAACCACCTTTTGAGAGGGAAACTGTGCAGAACATCTATCACCAATCTTCTCAGGGGATGGACCCGTATCCACCCCCGTCTAACTCCAGGATCGGAGGGACCTCCGATCCATTCTCTTCTAATTGGGGGAACTCTGAACCCTCATACTCTGATTTTCTTGAGGCTCCTTAGACCTGCGAGGATCTCAACGCCATCCAGAATGACCCATTCTCCGACACCTATAACCATGGATGGTGGAATCATCCCAACTTCCTGTGGGCAGGAAATTCTCAGAATCAAAGACCACCTTATCAACCCTGTCCACAAGCTCCTCATCCATATCAGCCGCCTCAGCGTCGGCCCAACCCCACCTATCAACCTGGGCCAACCGAGCAGATCAAGTGACTCTTATCGTTCAAACTCTGGCTAACATTCAGAAGACGAATGAGGCAATACAAAAACAGCACAAGGATGAGATCACAGAGGTTCGCAATCAACTCACCCAGATGGTGAATTCCCACCAACTTGGCACACTCCCTTCGCAACTTCTGCCGAATCCAAATAACGTGCCGACCCAGAGGCACGTTATGAACCCAAATCCAGGCCACTCCCACATGATTTATCAGGCCCCTTCTGTTCCATCACCCGATGGGATGGAAGCTTCGACATCTTACGTGGGATTTCAACAGTAGCCACCTATTTTACCAACCCCAAACCAAAACCAGGTAGGACTAAACTCCGTGACAACCCATAGTGGTAAAGCAACTCAAGACCCACCTTATCCAAACCACCCCAAGCTTGGTAGTAACCCAAGCCCTAGGATAGTTATCCAGGATACCCCGATCCTAGATCAAGAACCTAGACCTATTCTAGAGGAACCAACCAAGGTTCTGTTTCCCAAGGCCTTGACCAAGGGAAGAAGAATAACCAAACCCGTGGCTCCTGAGGAGGATTTGGTCAAGCTCTTTGAACAGGTCCAGATAAGCATCTCCTTGATGGATGCAATCTGCCACATACCGGCTTACGCATGATTTCTAAAAGACGTGTGTACACCCAACCATAAGCCATGAACCAAAAGTGGGAGTCTGATCGTACTGTCAAAGCAAGCCAGCTCTGTAATATTAAGCAAACTCCCACCTAAGGTTAAAGACCCAGGTACTCCCCTGATTTCATGTACTATTGGTGATATCCAATTCGATAGAGCCTTATTAGATCTAGGTGCCTCCATAAACCTAATACCAACATCCCTCCTTGACCACCTTGAAGAATCCAAGCTTAAACCGACAAAGGTGATGTTGCAGTTAGCTGATCGATCCATCAAGTCACCTAAAGGAGTACTTGAGGATGTCATTGTTAGGGTACGAGATTTCTACTTTCTGGTGGATTTTATAGTCTTGGATATGGATGCACCAGAAAACCCAAGGGATACACCGATTATACTAGGGAGACCTTTTCTGGCCACTGCTAGGGCCAATATAAAATGTGAGGAGGGCCAAATAGAACTAAAATTCAGGAACCAAACACTAAAGATTGACATCTTTAAGGCTCAACAAGGGATTAATTGCGGTGTTATATAACAAATATGTGATATCAAAGCCGTGGTTGATGAACCGTATATCCAGGACAACCTGGTTATTCCTGATCAACCACTAGAAGATCAAAACCCACAAACAGAGGAGTCTGAACCTGGTCTAGATACACCCATAACTCCCTCCCTTGATCCTAACACACACCCTGAACCGGCCACTACTGCTAATAACCCCATCCAGGAACTCAAGCCTCTTCTCGACCATTTGAAATACGTCTTTTTGGGTTCCAATCAGATGTTTCCTGTCATTATCAACTCCAAACTCATGCCTGACCAGGAATCCCGTCTGATTACTGTTCTCCAGCAACATCGTAGAGCCATTGGATGGACTCTCAATGATTTGATTGGCATTAGTCCCTCTTATTGCACACATCGAATCTACACCGAAGAGGGCACATGACCTTCGCGAGAAATGCAGTGACGTTTGAACCCTAATCTGCAAGAGGTCGGTGGAAAAGGAGATCATTAAGTGGTTAGATGCAGGGATCATCTACCCAATCTCCAATAGTCGGTGGGTGAGTCCAATCCAGCTTGTGCCTAAGAAGGTAGGACTCACCGTTATTACGACTGAAATCGGAGAGGTCATACCCACCCATGTGGCTAACTCATGGAGAGTCTGCATTGATTACAGAAGACTCAATTCCTCCACAAAGAAGGATCATTTCCCACTATCGTTTATTGATCAGATCCTCGAGAAACTGGCAGGAAATAGGTTCTTCTACTTTCTTGACGGGTACTTCGGTTATAACCAAGTGACAATCCATCCTGAGGACCAAGAAAAGACCACTTTCACCTACCCCTTCAGGACGTACGTGTTCCGAAGGATGTTGTTCGGTCTCTGCAATGCACTCACGACTTTTCAGTGGTGCATGCTTGCCATATTCTCAGATATGGTAGGTGATTATCTGGATGTCTTCATGGATGACTTTTCAATATTTGGAGCATCAGTTGACGATTGCCTCCTACACTTGGTCCAAATCCTCAGGCGATGCATTGACATGAATTTGGTTCTTTCCTGGGAAAAGAGCCATTTCATGGTGCCTGAAGGAATTCTCCTGGGACATCTAATTTCAGAGAAAGGAATCCAAGTCGATAGAGCCAAGGTGAACTTGATTTTCAAACTCCCTATACCTAGCTCGATCAAGGACATCTGATCTTTTCTGGGGCACATCGATTTTTACTGTCAATTTATCCCTAATTTTTTGAAAATCGCATGCCCCCTGACCACTCTTCTCTCCAAGGATGTACCTTTCGAAATCTCCATGAGATGCACTCAAGCATTTGAGATCCTCCGTGACCGAGTTACCCAAGCCCCGATCCTACAATCCTCTGATTGGTCTCAACCCTTTGAGACCATGTGCGATGCATCTGAATTCACTGTAGGAGCGGTATTGGGGCAGAAAATTGACGGGAAGCCCGTGGTCATTTACTATGCTAGCAAAACACTTGACGAGGCTCAGTGTAACTACACAGTTACTGAGAAAGAGCTACTAGCCATAGTATTTGCCCTAGAAAAATTCAGATCTTATCTCCTAGGTTCCCAGGTTATCATCTACTTGGATCACACAGCTGTGAGGCATCTCCTTGCAAAGAAGGATGCGAAACCTCAATTAATCCGCTGGATCTTGCTGTTGCAAGAATCTGACCTCGAGATTTGTGACAAAGTGGGAAAACAGAATGTGGTAGTTGATCACTTGTCCCGCCTTCCTTCTGAGATCATCGACCCTTCCGGACCCATCACGGAAGATTTCCCTGGTGAGCACCTTCTGACTATCAACACAGGGCTTCCATGGTTTGTTGATATAGTAAACTAGTTGGCATCACATCAGATCCTATTCGATTGGCAGAAGGCCAAGAAGGACAAATTGCTTTCCGATGGCAAGTATTACTTTTGGGAAGACCCATATCTTTTCTGCATTGGTGTTGATCAAATAATTCGACAATGTGTCACAGAAGCAAAAATCCAAGACATACTCTCTTCTACCATGACTAGGCATGCGATGGACACTTTTCAGGACATAAAACTGCAGCAAAAGTCCTCCAGTGTGGCTTCTATTGGCCCACATTTTTCAAGGATGCATACAATCACTGTAAGGCATGTACTCGTTGCTAGACCTTAGGCAACATGAGCCATCAAGATATGATGCCTTTACAGCCGATTATGGTATGCGAAATTTTTGACATTTGGGGGATTGATTTTATGGGACCCTTCCCTATCTCGGACGGCTTCGAATACATCTTAGTCACTGTTGACTATGTGTCCAAATGGATCGAAGCCATTTCGACCCGAACCAATGATCATAAAGTTGTTATCAAATTCATTCATCAGAACATCATCTCACGGTTCAGGATTCCACGTGCGATAATTTTCGACGGAGGGACCCATTTCACAAATGCTCAGTTCTGGTTACTAATGACCAAATACGGAGTGTCACACCGAATCTCTACTCTTTACCACCCCCAAACTAATGGTCTAGCTGAGCTATCAAATTGGGAGATCAAGAAAATCCTCCAGGTCACTGTTCGACCTGACAGGAAGGATTGGTCATCCCGACTTCTGGAAGCTTTGTGGGCTTATAGGACTGCCCACATGACCCAATTAGGTATGTCTCCCTTTAGATTGGTGTACGGGAAGGATGTCACCTCCCCGTCGAATTGGAGCATAAAGCCTATTGGGTAGTACAGAACTGCAACCTAGATCTTTCCAAGGCTAAAACCCAGAGAAAGCTTCAAATGAGCGAGATCGATGAATAACAAATGACGCATATGAGAACTCGTGAATTTACAAAGAGCAGGTTAAAGCCTTTTATGACAAGCACATATCTAGAAAGATCTTTCATCCTAGTCAAAAGGTCCTACTCTTCGATGCCAGACTCAAACTGCTCCCAGGGAAACTATGATCAAAATGGATCGGACCCTACTTAGTCCGATGAATCTTTGGAAATGGAACCATTGAAATCAGTCCACTCAGCCTCGATTCCGAACCCTTCATTGTGAACGGTCAGAGACTCAAACTGTTCGTTGATGTGACCGATACAAATTTGGCTGAGATATCCTTTACCCTCCATTCTCCCTGAGCTCATTGCGCCCAGCCGATGGCGAAAACTCAGTGCTTAATGGGAGGCAACCCGTCATTCTTGAAAAACCTGAAACCTTTCTTGACATTTCTATGTTGAATTCATATTGCACTTTAGGGTTCATCCATTAGAACAGTCGACTCCACCTTAGGTACCCGTACCCGAGTCAAGAAATCGTTCGCAACAGTCACCTCGACCCGTTCGCCCACCTAAAACCTGTCGTAATGAATGAACTAGGCTGAATTCGAACCCACCTAATTTACAATGGGAACATTACAAATCGTTGTAATGGGGGGGTATGAAAGTGCAAAACTTCATGAAAACTCATCTCACAAAGAAAAGTTTTTAACAAAAAAAAATCACATATTACAAAAAAAAACACAAAAAAATGAAAAAATCTTGAAAAAGAATAAAAAAACTAAGGGGGCAGGAGAGAATTTTTGAGGCCATACAAACCATGAGGAGGAAAAGAGCAAAATGACAAAGAAGGAGCACAAAATGAAAAAGAAAAAGAGATAGACATTAGTAAGAGATTAACGGATTAATCGAAGTTCTAGACCACATCAAGGAAAAGTGAAAAATATAGGAAAAAAGTGCTAATGAGACACAAAGAGAGATTAGTAGGAACGCTGATCTTAGGCCTTTTGGGCTAGACTCTTAGGCTTAAAAATTCAAGTACTTGCTAAGATCTAGATAATCCTCAAGAGGTTGGGGAAAATGTGAAGCTTAAGTATTAAGTCTAAGGCCTAGGGAGTATCCGACCTCGTTAACTGACCTTCGGGTTGCGGGACTCGGTAACCTAAGCACCCCAATCCACATACAGTCTGGTTCAGTCTGCATAACTATCAAAATCACGCAAAAGCATTTAAATGTTCTGAAAAAAGTTGCCTAGATTAGGAGCAGCCAATCAACACAAGTTGATTTGGACAGTTTCCAACGCGGAGAGGTGGGAAATTCCCCTCGAAGATGCGTAACATATCGTCTCCTCGGTGCTTATCTCCTAGGATACATATCCTACCAGGGGCACGTAAGCACCCTGCTGGTTCAGATGCCATGGGCGGCATTATCGCGAAATGTCGATTACCAGGGTCTGAATTTGACTACAGAACACCATGGGCAGGATTATCTCAAAATCTCGAAAGCCATGGTTTTGGAAGTTTCCATGGGCGGTGCTATCACGAAGCATCGATTGCCAGGGACCTTTGAGGATTGATGATAGGGACGAGGAATCCGATACAGATCATGTTGAGAAGCCAATCCGAAGCTAGAAATAAAAAAAAAGAGAGAGAAAACTCTCCAAATAAATAAATTCTCTATCTCTCTCTTACAAAAAGCGCACTGCAAACTGAACTAAGGCTAAAATATATCTCAAGCACGGGTGCTTTAACCGCGGAGCCCAACAAACCTTAGGATAGTTCCTGCGGGCCTTAAAAACCTTTGTGGAGGACCGAGGCTAGAGCTGGTCAGGTCTGGATCTTGGTTGGTACTTGAGTACCTCTAGGCCTACTGTCAACATTCTAACCTGATCAAAAAGAAAAAGAAAAGGCACTTATCATAAATTGTGACAGAAACTCATGGTCTAGAACAGAAGTTAAAACCTTAAAATTTTGCTAAGGGACTAGCAAAAGTTAGGAATGGGGGTATGATGAGACACCATCATGAACCCTAACTAGCTCATTTTGACCTAGAAAAGAGAATAAAAGCTCCTACATAATCAAGTGAAGGGCCTAACTCAAGGAATAACTGGTTTGAAAGAAAAGTAAGAAACAAAGGGTAAAACTGTAATTTTGCCATTGCAGTACAACACCAGAATTTCTCAGGGGTTAAACATGAGTCAATTGGTCTTAACAAGATAAAGTGTGATGGTTCAATCAGAAAAGGGTTAATGTGAGATTTGGGAATTAAATGACTTCTTGTAACCCTAAAAAAGACCCACTTAATTTAACAAGGTTTTGGTCAGGATAAAATTCAACTAAATCCTCTAAAATTCATGGAAAAATATCCTCTAAGGTTTAGAACCTTCAATTTGGCTTTTGGAACCCATTTTGACCTAAATAGGGGTCCTAGTCAAACATTTGCCCTAAATTAGGTTTTTGTGCAAAATGTCTAGTCAAACATGGTCAAACCTAAAATCCAACTACACCATTTTATTCCTTAGGTCAAAATTAGGTTTATAGAAAAATTTGGACCAAAGGGGAGTTCACCTTGACCTACTTTGCAAAACAGCCAACTCAATTACTTTTATGCCACTAACTTTTGAAAATGTTGCAGACACACCCTATCTTCCTTGTCGTTCTTTTCAATTAGGTCCCTCTGCCATTATAGCAGAGGAATCCTACTCCGACAAGGATTCAAGAGGGATATCTCCTTGATTCCTCAGAGAATCCCTCTCAAATTTGAAAGGGAGATTCTCTGAGGAATTCCCGACCATGTGAACCCAATTAGGCTCTCTGATTCCCACCTAATCTCTCATGCAAATGCATGAGAGATATGGTATCTCTTGACCTTCCAAGTCCAGTGAGGTTACCATGCTTGGAAGCTTGCCTTCCAAGCACAAGGCCCTCTACCTACGACTATTTAAGGGTCCCCAGATCCTTCCATCCATCCCAAGCTTGTTTTGGTCGAAGAATTCCCCAAAATTCCTCTTTCCCCCTCCGAAAAAAGAGCTCGCAAGCTCCGACGACTCCTCCTCCCTCTTCTCGTCGCTCTGCCACCATGTCAGTGGCAAAGTCATCTCTGCCTCCTTCTGCGTCGTGCCATACCTACGCTCGCATCTACCTCCCTCGCGTCGTCGCCGCCTCTCCATCTTAGGGTCTTCATCTTCGACGACGGCAAATATGCACCATCTGTTCCTCTGCCTCACCCTTCGTCCATCCACTCTCAAATAAGTCTCCTTCCCCTACTCTTCATTTTCCCTCTCTTTATTTCTATTTTCACCCCACGACAACCACAGACCACCCTCACCTTTTCCACCTCTGGCAGACCACTGGCAAGGTGCATCCACCACTCCACGCACCCATACGCCTCGCCAACTACCTCAGAAGATCCTCCACCTTCCACTGATCACCTTCCCCCTCTCCATTGACCACCACATGTTCCATACACTGCCCCCAAGCAAACCCACCTTCACAGCCACAGAACGACCTAGGCATGCATGCCCAGGTTGTCCCGCGCCACACCAGCACCCGAGCCACCTTTGTCGTGTCGTGGCAAAGCTTTATGAGCATTTTAACAAGGCCGTGAAGCCATATTTGTGTTGACAGGGTCTGACTCCTATCCGCCATTGGAGGAGTGAAGCTTGCTCACAAGCTTGAATCCAGCGGCCCCGCTCTAGGTTCTAAGTTCCAGATGTGCGGAACTCCTTTGTGAACAACTTGTGCCCAGCAATTAGAGTCCCAGCATCCGCAACTGCAGCAATTGAGTGCGACATCCCCTGTGGGTGTGTGCGAGAAGCGGGTAGGACTTTTAGTCCCACCTCGGTAAGTTTGGAGCGGGTTGTGCTGCATAAATTGTAATTGTGTCAGGGGCTTATCACCTCCTAACAAGGGGTGAGGCCCCTCTCACCTACTCTCACCTCATCCGTGATTCACTCCTCTACGGACCTGGCAGCCTGACCTGATTATCTATGCACTCCTCGCGCATCACCCACGCTGGTGCGCCTAGTCCCAGGTGCGCTAACCTAACCTGTTTACCCGAGAAAGGCTCTGGGAGAGCGAGCCTAAGAAAAGAGAGCGAGTTCATAGGGGAGGGTAGGGGTAGGTTTGCACTTACTTGCAGGGAAAGGAAGAAGGAAAGGAAGCTGAAGAAGGAAGCTGAGAAGAGCCGCAGAGGAAGCTACGGAAGGAGAAGGCACGGTTGCAGAGAAGGCAGAGCTGAAGCCAAGGTTGAAGAAGAAAGCTGAAAATTAATAGATGCTAAAGAAAGTCAAGGCAGAAAGGAAGAGGAAGAAGAAGGAAGGAAGAAGATGCAGACAAAGGAAGAACCAAAGCCAAAGGAAGAAAAAGGAAGGAGAAGTCAGAGAAAGAAGAAGCCAATGTCAGAAGCAGAGGAAAGGAAGCAAAAGAAGAAGAAAGCTCAAGCAAAGGAAGAAGAGGGCTCGGTTGAAGTCAGAGAAAGTGGCAGAAGAGAAAAGAAGAAAGAAAGAAGACATCATAGGAAAGAAAGAAGAAGAAGAAGAGAAAGCCCAAGCCAAAAGCATCTGAGTTTTACATCTATATTCATATTTTTTGAGCTTCTATATACATTGACACTATTTCTATTACTTCATAATTTGATTGAACATCACATTTTATCAAATTGAAGTTTTCTTAGTTTTTAAATCCCAATTTGCTCCCCGCGTTCGACCTCGGATTCATAGTTTTTTGAGTAATAAACTTTCATTTGTTTTTTTGAAGCGATTTCAACTATACTGCAATGCAATATTTACAAACCTGATTTTACTCTCGACTAAATAGAGGGTAGGATGGGAAATGCGTGTAAGATATGGAAGGATACATGATAGAATAGGAGGGAAATCAGAAGAGAGAAAGGAGCCCTGCAATACAAGAAATCAACCCTATCCTTAGGTGGGTTAGCCTAAAGACCTACAGACTCCTAGGACCCATCTTGAGATTATAATGGATTTGGTCTACTTTTATCCGATCAATCCAACTAGCTTGAAGGAGGGACTAGGGAGAAGGTTCTTCCTTCAGCTTATGCCTTCGGTTCCTAGTATATCCCCCAGCCATGGTCGTTTGATGCTACTCCCGTAGCTTGACATCAGATGGACCAGCAGATGTAGATTAATCGAAGAAAATCTCAGTTTGAGCCCTGAAGAGCGAATCAATCCTTAAGGCCAACGTCTACTCAGTTTTACTTAGACTTGGGATGATTGTGCTCTTGGAATGTGATGGGCCCATTAAATGGATTGTGCCCTTAATGATTAATTCAAATGTGTATGCGTGCATAGCAAGGGTTTACACATAAGGTTATTTGATGATGTGTCTTTTAGAGTTTAACCTTATTTAGTAGCTTTTAGGGTTTAATCTTAGGTTCATTCAATCAAGTTCAAGAGAACACTCCAAGTTTTGAAAGCACTGGTGATGATATATTCCTTTAGAAATCAAAAACTAATGTGGAGTGCCTGGTTTAGCCCTAAAGATTAAACCTAAGTGGCAAGCTACTGATGAATGACTTTTATCCTTAGTGGTGCGGCCTAAAAAGCTCAATTAATTGGCCTGTTGCACCACTTTGTTAAGGCACATAGATGTTTAACCTATTCAGATTTCTACTCACTTATGTGTATTGAGTTGAAGTGTACCAGGTCAATAGGTCAAATCCTGATAAAGAGGTAGAATCAAAGTGGAATGGTGCGTCTTAAGTCGAAAGTTGTGGGTGTTTAATGTGTGTCACTTTCAGTAAATCCCACAAGAGAAGAGTATATATATAAATATATATATATATATATATATACAGGGATGAGATGGGTGGAGGTGGCAAATAAACAACCAGATCTATCCTAGGGTTTATAAAAAGCACCTAAGTTGATTTGGGTTTGAGTTATTCATGTGGCGAAATGAAATCTAGGGTGGGGGTGGTAGGGAAAACTTACAAATGTCTTTAGCCGCACTTTACTCCAATCTACCACCTTAGGCTCCTCGACCGGGTTCTTGCAAGACAATAAATCGAAGAAGAAAGATAGGTTAGAAAAATATGTAGGTAATGTGGGAAAATGCGAAAAAACCAAAGAGCATTGCCTCCCCGACAACGGCGTAAAATGATTCGACGGATTCGCACACGGAAAGGATTGGATTTTGGAAAACCCGACATCATAGTTCGATTCGCGAGAAGATCCATGGATCTGATAAAATTTATAATCGAAACTTGAAAAGTGAGTCCCGGGTCAAACACGGAGAGGTGAAGGTTTGGTTTTGAAAAATGCGCATTTCACTTTTATTTATTTTTGTTGTTTTTGTCTTTTCTAATTTTTTTGGTATTTTTAGCAAACAAGAGATTAAGTTGATGAATTCTTATCTAACTAATCTACTTGCAAAATAGAAAGAGAGAGAGACAGAGAGAGAAACAATCATGTATTTTTATAATCAAATGTTTATTACAACTACGAAAGCGGGAAAACTACACTAGAAAGCAGTAAAGATAGATGGAGATGAGAAGAATCCCCCTCGATGATTGCTTGGAGGATGACTCACTCTGACGGCGCTAGGATGAAGGTGGTGAGGAGCGGGACGAAGGAGAACGATGACGGAGGAAGGAGGATGGGACGGGACCTCGTTGGGGCAAGGATCTTCTTCCCGAAGGGAGGTGAGAGGATGGCCACAAGGGTCCTTTTATAGTGGAGGAAAGGATCAATTTCATATACAAGACATTTAGTGACGGTCATAAACATCGTTGAAGATCTGCCACAAACGTTGCTGAAGACAGTCTTGCGCCCATGCTGCCACTACGGTAGCATGCGCGACTCCACGCGCCTCCGCGCGCTACGTGCCCACGTTCACTGCCGCTGCCCATGTGCGCTTGCTGCGCTGTTACACACACGTCCCTCTGCGCACATGCTTGCGCTTCTGTGTACGTGTGGTGACGCGTACGTGCACATGGGTGGCTTGGGTTGCACCATGTGGCGTGATCTAGGTCGTCCATCTTTTTGTTGTAGGGGCTTCTACAGAGGTTGGATTGAGTCAATTTTTGCACCGTTGGGCTGCTATCGTCGACCCGAGTCCATCTGCATGGTCAGATTTGTTGTTTGAAGCTTTGAATTACGTCACCTAGTCCCTTGGCCGTTGATCTTCCTTGGACTACATATGGTGCTACGGGACTCCGATGAAGGCGATTTCAGAGGCGTTGGACTCCAATCGTCATCTTGATCAAATCCGTACAGTCAGATCATCAATCCGAGGCTCCAAAATAAATTTTCTTCTCTCCTAACCACAAAAAGAATGCAATTAACCTAAAATATACACTACTCTAAATGCAGAATGATGCATGCTATGAAATATTTATAATATAGAATGCAAATCTAAGCTCAGGAACATGCATAAATAGGCATTTTAACCTAAATGGATGTGTCTACATCAACACGGCATTTAGTGCACTGCCATGTCAAATGATTTGGCATGACCTATAAAAGGCCCCTATGGCTTCCCATTGCAATCCATCTCTTCCACAAGTCTTCCACCACCTCTGTAGAGCCCAA
Organism: Thalassia testudinum; assembly: GCA_037157565.1. NCBI lineage: Eukaryota > Viridiplantae > Streptophyta > Magnoliopsida > Alismatales > Hydrocharitaceae > Thalassia > Thalassia testudinum. The sequence goes on from JAZHRO010000014.1 coordinate 38,729,499, forward strand.
CGTAAGTCCCCGAGGCCACCAAGCCACCAACAGATTCTGACAGCCGGGGCTGCCTCAACTCTATCCTAGTTCTTCTTTAGCTTATGTTTCACATTCTATTGAAGCATTTCTCTAGTTTCTATGTTAATGTTTATAAGACGATTTTGAAGACTCATAGAAGTAATCTTTGGTTTTATGGTTGATGTCTTTTCATGCACTCTAGGCTAGGCATCTACTTTGATTGACTTATGCTTATGTTTATCACCATACTTCTTATTTGTCCTTTCTAATGCAACTCACATCAACCATGGATTTCTACTCTCTTTCTCTCTCTATCCCTATCTTTCACAAAAGCAAACAAAATAAAACATCATGTGGCAATAAACTAAGTGACCGAAAGATTCGATTTCTCACCTCCCTATGTTGGAAACTTGGACTCACCATCCAACTCTTTTTAAAATTGATGTCATAATCGCCTACTACAACAAGTGAATTATCTTTAGCACATTTTTCGATGTTAGTTACCACAACAGTGTAAGGTGTGACAGAAATTCAGGGCACTCAGTTGCTCATGATTGAAAACACACCTTCTAATCACTTGATCAGGATAATATTTGAACAACTCAAGATCTTCCCAATATTATATCTTGACCTCAGAATGAAATTTATCTCTCTTATTCTTGTTCCATACTCTAGGGGTTTTCTTAGTGACCAAATAATTCACAATATCCACAAACAATGGAGATAGTTGGGTGACTACAAATAACTGTTTATCTAGAAGGTGTCCCTAATCTCCTCTTTTGACTCACATTCTCATGTGGGATCCTAAAAAGGTGATTTTCTACCACATTCTCTACACCCTTCTTGTCCTTAATTTCCAAATCAAACTCTTGAAATAGAAAAATCCATCTAATCGATCGTGGTTTGGTGTCTTTCTTAGTCAAAAGAGTCTTCAAGGCAGAGTGATTAATAAGCACCACAACCTTAGATCCTAAAAGATATGACCTAAACTTCTCCAAAGCAAACACATGTGGCCAATAGTTCCTTCTCAATGATTGTATAGTTTTATTGAGTGTTAATAAGGATCTTAGTAGCATAATAAAGCACATAAGGTTTCTCATCTTTCCTTTGACTTAGGACTACCCTTATAGCATAATTAGAAGCATCACACATGAGTTCCAAGGGCAAAGTCCAATTAGGGGTTTGAATGATGGGAACAGAGGTGAGTGCAATCTTCAGGCACTGAAAGGCCTTCTCACATTTCTCATCAAAGACAAAGGTAGTGTCCTAGGAAATAGCTCACAAAAAGGTCTAGAGATTTTTTTAAAGTCCTTGATTAATCTTATATAAAATCCAGCATGACCAAGGAAGGATCCTACTTGTTTCACATTTGTAGGGGTGGAAGCTAAGAGATCGACTCAACTTTTGCCTTATCAACTTCAATCACTTTCCTAAGATAATATATTCTAGTACAATTCCTTGTTGCGCCACCATAAAATGACTCTTCCCCAACTGAGTACTAGGTTAGTCTCCTTATATCTCTTCAACATGTTAGTCAAATTAAGAAGACAATGATCAAAAGTTCCAAAGATGGAAAAATCATCCATGAAGACCTATAAGAAATCATCAATCATATCAGAGAATATAGGCCTCATAGATCTTTAGAACATAACAGGTGTATTATACAAGCCAAGCGGCATTCGTCGAAATGCAAAGGTGCCATAAGGACTTGTGAATGTGTCTTCTCCTAGTTATTTGGAAATACCTCAATCAGATTGTATCCCGAGTACCCATCAAGAAAATAATAGTAGTTGTTCCCTGCCAATCTCTCCAAAATCTGATCAATAAAAGGCAAGGGAAAATGATCCTTCTAGGTAGCATTATTCAACTCATAGTAATCAATACACACTCTCCACCCTGCAGGTAATCTGGTAGTCACCAACTCTCCTTTTTCATTCTCATGTACTGTAATCCTCTCTTTCTTCAAAACCACATGGATCAGGCTTACCCATTTGCTATCAGAGATCAGGTAGATAATCCTCACATCCAACCACTTAATGATCTCTTTCTTAATCACTTCTCTCATGTTTAGATTAAGTCTCCTGTACATGTCCCACCAAGGCTTGACAGACTTATCAGTCTAGATTCGGTGAATGCAAAGGGTTGAATCAATACCCTTAATATCCACAATAGAATATCCAATCACTTCCTTGAAGCCTCTCAAATAATCAAGTAATTTCTCTTCCTATTCCATGGTCAACTGTGATGATATAATCACAGGTATAGTCTCATTAGGTCCAAGGAAGGCATACATCAAAGTCTTGGGGAGGGGTTTCAACTCAACATCTGGAGCTTGATGTATAGAGGGTTTAAGATTGGAGTTTCCTAATTCAGGTAGAAGGTCAACTTTGATAATCTAAGGAGGTGTTAATGATTCGATTTTACACCCTACAACTCTTCTATCTTATGAACATCACCCTTGCAATGTAAATCTTCCGAACAACTATTTTCCATCAACTTTTGCAAGGGATCTTTTTGTAGTATGGTGGGCATGAACTTCTCGACCAATTCCTCTATAACATCAACTTGGGAACATTCTTCGTGCCCATTTTTCTTGAAAGATTTGTACATATTCAAAGATATCTTGTTCCCAAAACCCATATTCAAGGCCCTCGACTTACAATTAATTGAGGCATTCGTGGTAGCCAAGAAGGGTAGACCCAAGATAATAGAAGGTTTAGTTAGTTTATTGGATGGGTCAATGTCTAAAATCAAGAAGTATACTCGGAAATAAAATTCCTTAACCTTCACAAGAACATCCTCCAAGAGACCTTAGGGTTTCTTTAGAGATTGATCTGCTACGTAGAGGATAACATGACTAGGGTTTAATTCACCTCCTCCAAGTGGTTCATAAACGAAGCTCGATAATATGTTAACCCTCGCACCCAAATCAAGGAGAGCCACGCATATATGTTGATCACCAATCACAACCAACATGTACGGGGTTCCTAGGTCTTTACGTTTGGTGGGATACCATGCTAAATAATAGAGCTCATTGGGTCAGGTAAGACAAACTTCATCGGGACTTATTTCTTAGATCTTAGCTTTTGGGTGCACAAGTCCTTCAAAAATTTGCCAAAAGATGAGATTTATTTCATAGCATCAAGTAAAGGTAGGTTAATGTGGACTTGTTTGAAATTCTCCATTATCTCTTCCATCTTAGCCTTTTGCTTTTCACAGAAAGGCCCTGTATTGTTCAGATCATTCAATCACTTTGGAAAGGGAGCCTTAAGCTCATGGGTGGAGGGAGAGTCTTTAGTAGTCTTAGGGGTCTCATCTCTCTCTTCTTCCTCTGTTTCAGATTCATGTAGTGGTTGAGGAGGATCTAGTTTTTTGTATTTCCTTCCTACTTCTTAAGATAGTGACTACTTGTGCTTGCTCCCTGAACACCACCCTCTTCCCTTTAGAATTCCCTTCCAACTAACTAGGAAATTTTCCTGTCCTCTTGTTTCCTCATTGCTTCCATAAGATGTCCCATCTAAGATTTCAAGTCAGCTATGATCTTAGAATGAGATTGAAGGAGCATTTGATTAGATTCTTGCTTGGATTTCATCATCGCCTTCATCTCCTCTAAATCAGAAGATTGATTCTTAGGAGGAAGGTTTTAGAAGTGTTGATTCTGAAAGGTGGAGGGTGGCTTGAACCTTGATGTTGAGGGTTCGATGTTGTAATTGTTTTTCCAAGAGAAGTTACGATGATTCCTCCATCCTAGGGTATAGGTATTGGAATAAGGATTGTTTTCGGGTCAGGGGTATCATTGAGAAGCATTAACTTGCTCTTGGATCAAATCAATGAATTGTTCTGCAAGGTAACAATCAAGGGTAGAGTGGTAAGTACTTTGGCATAGGGAGCATTCTACCAAGGGCTTGGCTTGGGTAATGGTTGGGCGCATGGGTTGAGATCCTGATGAAAGAAGTCTATCAAATTTTTTATTCAACATTTCTAATTGGTAAGTAAGATCTTGGTTCCCAGTGAAGATTTGGGAGACAAAATGGGAGGAAGAGTGGGAAAAGACAGAGGCGATCGGAGTGGTAGTGTTGGTGGTTGGTCGAGGAGATGGTTTGAGGGTTTCCACAAGGCACCTGCAACCATAAGGGAGGACATAGGGGTGATGTTGCATGGGGAAGGGGTCATGGTGAGGGTTAGAGGGATGTGCTTTGCTATAAGTGCCGTGAGAGAGGCCATGTTGCTGCAGTATGTAGGAACGAGGTGGTTTGTCTTGCATGTGATGGTTTGGGCCATAAGAGGGCCACATACATGGTGATCCATGGTAGGGAAACCCTAGTGCCATGTACCAACTGTGTGGAGTATGTGGTTCTGAAAATCAAAACCCTAGGGCTAACGGTAACCATAAAGGTCGTAAAGGGCAGCCTTATCCTCCACCGCCACCCTCGACACCGCCATCTCTTAAAGTTGAAGTTCCTTTGACGTCAGAAGTAATGGCAGTGAAAACCCTATTAAGGAATTCTCTTATCGGTGAAATCATGACTATCTCTCCTTCGATTGAAGATTTGCAAAAGGATGTGAGTACTCTCTCCTGCTCGTCATCTCTATGAAAGGTTTCTATTTTGAATGCATCTCGATTCCTATTGTTCGATCTGTGTGATGTGGATGTTGAGAACTTGAAGTTTCAAATGTCTACATGGGGCATTGTATCAATTATTTGGAGGATGGTATCACCCTTTGATGGAGCTCTTTCTGAGCATCCATTACAGCATGTACTTGTTAGGTGAGGATCGATCAATATTGGCAGTCTTCCCTTACATCTGCAGTCGACTGTAGTCATGCAACAAATTGTCTCAGGGTTTTCCTCATTGAAGGAGGGTATGATTTTGGGTCTGTGTGAGGGGGACGACAGGTAGATTCATGTTGATGTTGATCTTCAACAAGGTGGGCCGTATCCTGAGAAGGTCATTCTTAAATGTGGTGATAGTTCTTGGCTTCTACATGTCAAAGTTGTTCCTCATCCTCTTCAATCGAAGGAGATGGAAGATGTTTGGCCAACTAATGAGGGAGGAAAGCAATGGAGGGAAGTTAGGTGAGGCCAATGGTGACCCCCAAGCTTGGGAAAAAAAGGAAGGAACCTGCAGGTGATGTATTAAGGGAGGGAGATGACTTCATGGAAGTTGGAGATAATGAGGGTAATGATGTTGTGAACCAGTGGGTGATGATCTTGAGGGCAGAAAATGCTGAGGAGTTGTGCGATGATTAGGTGCATGAAAAGGTCCATCAACAAACCCCTATTAATGAAGAGTTCATCTTTACTACTATGGTGGCAAACATGGAGGTGTGACATTATAACATGCGCTCCTCGACTAACAGTAGAGGTACCACAAGTTTCATGAGGAGATATAATCTCCGAAGCCGGTCTATCTCAAAGATGCAGAAGGTCGATGTGGACAGTATGGCTAGGCTTCTAAAGGTGGAACGTGTGGTTGCAATGTCGAAGGGTGTTAAACTTCTCAATGACGAAGGTGTTGTCTTGGAATGTGCATAGGTTATGAGATCGAACTTGGCGTGCATCACCAAATCAACAATTTGCAAGAATTGAGGGATGATTGCACTTTATTATAGAAAACCCACATTAATTAAGAGGGGGAGAGTATGTGGTAGTCTTTGAAGTAAATGGAGGTGCTGATGTCAGATCTATAAATGTAGTAGGACGTGCAAGGGGTCTTTGCACTTGGTGGATGACAAACTCACTAAATTTGAAGGAAGTGCATGAGAGGTGTTTCTCTATTACATGCAAATTCCTGAGAAAAAGTGGTGGAAACTCCTGTCACATGTGTCTATGGGCCATGCATGTAGAGTGAAAGGTCGATTTTCTGGAATGAACTTATGTAGACCTCTGAGTTTATTCAAGGTGGGTCATGGCTTGTAGGTGAAGAATTTATTTCCACTCTCTCTTCTGAAGATAGACCAGATGGCCGAGTTGACTCATCTATTTATGGTTTCCAATCAACCTTAGTCGATTTGTAATTGGTAGACTTGCCCATGTCTGGGGCAACCTACACATGGAGAAATGGAAGTAGGTTAATGTTTAGAATTGACCACTTTTTGTGTAACGTGGACCCTTTCCATTTGGCAAACGTGTCTGCATTGGGGCACTCGTTCTCAGACCACATTCCTATTGTATGGGATAGTGGTGATGGGATTGTCACTAGTTCTTACTTCAAGTTTCAAAGATCATGGTTAAATGAGTCTAGCTTTAAAGATATAGTTTCCTCGTGGTGGCACTCTAGGCAAGAGGTTAGGTCTGCAGCTCAATCTTTAGCCTCCAAATTGAAGGGGGTGTGATAGATGCTTATGGGGTATGAAAGTCCCTCAATATTGCTAAGTTGAAAAGAAGGAAGCTATTGATACTGTTCATGAGTTGGATGGTAAGGAGAAAGTAGGCCCACTTTCTGAGAGGGAGATGTAGATATGGAAGGAGTGACAGACCATCATTACCAAGGAAGACCTCCACAGAGAGATTGATTGGAGGGAACGTTCATGACAATTGTGGCTCAAGGAGGGAGATGCCAATACTAGGTTCTTTCACGCAATAGGAAGTTCAAGGAGATTAAATCTTATTTCCTCTCTAAGAATTGGTGACTCTACTCTCATTACACCTTTGCTAATCCGTAATGAAACATAATTATTTTCAACATATAACGCATGCAGGGACTAGAGGAGAGTAGCGCATAGCCTCTTCTGACATGCCATGATTAGAAGAGGAGGAAGGTCAGTCTTTGACAAGGTTGATAGAAGAGGATGAGGTTTTACTAGCTTTAAGAGACCTTAAAGTAGAGGTTCTTTTGGAAGGGTGCTTCGCATGAAGGTCCCTTTCTTCAATCGGTCAAGTGGAACCAGGTGTGCCTTCCATAGAAGAAGGGAGGAATGGGGGGTGCGGTCACTGAAAGAGTTTGGTGATTCCTTATTGTTAAAGTGGGGTGTCATTACTTTTTGGGGAGATAATGGGTTGTGGCAAGTTGTGATCAGGGACTCGTATGGTGATTTAAATGCTCCCTTAAATCTGCTCCACCCCTCGCAAGTGTCACCCTTTTGGACTTTTGTGATCAGATATATGGAGGATAGATGGGAGAGTTTCATGCCAAGACTGGGGAATGGCTTGGGCTTCAGCTTCTAGAAAGACAATTGGTCCGACATGTACTTTTTTGATGCTTTATATCCACATTCTTATAATATTGCATTGGATAAATCATCCAAGGTGGCTGATTATTGGCTACAAAATGACGGACATTAGTCTCCCCTCCTAGCCCCAGAGCTCCTATGAGAATCGTTCCTCAAAGGACTATCAACACATGTAGGAGACATTAATTACAAGCCTTCAGACACAACAAGGAGGTGGATGGCTTCTCCTAGAGTGGCGGACTCTATTTACCAAAGAAGGCTTATGAGTGCATGCTACTGACAATTGAAGATGATAACCATATCAAAACATGCTCCTCCCTATGGAAAATCAGGGTTCCTCTGAAGGTCCAAGTTTCTCTTTGGTTGGCTAGACGTGATGGCTTAGTGATCGAGGCTCTAAGACAGAGTATGATGGCAAACCCCCTACTACATGTCCACTTTGCAATTTTTATGGCGATGACATAAAGATCTCTTCAGCACTTGTATGGTCACTTGTGAGGTTTGGCGTAGGTGCTACTCCTTGGATTTCCCAACCTGGGATGGGCTATGGAGGGATCTCTCTAACCCTTCCAAGTCGTAGGTGTCTATGGGTGTTGTGTTAAGGGGAGTGTGGAGGGCAAGGAATGATATTCCTTTAAATGGGGTGCATATGTGGGTGGATAATATTTGTAATGATGTAACCTATTGAGTGAGACAATGGCAGAACATCATGTAATCATACTTATGTTTGAATAAATTTTGGACTACTACTGTCATAAATAGTAGTCCTCTTTCCTCTTCAAGAAAGAAAAGATCTTGGTTCGTACCTAATTCATTAACATCCCTCTTCTTTTGTAAAAGAGTTTGAGACCTATCCCCCTAGGAAGACATCAAGTGGATAGAGTTCTCGTTGAGGGTTTCAAGAGATTCCAAGCCTCATCCTCAGTCTTAGTTAGAAAGATTCTTATACAAGTAGTGTAAGGGCCTGGATTTCTAATGAACTTAATGGATTAATTAAAGTTCTAATTGCTTGGTTAATAATGGATTAAGGGCTTGGGAACCTAAACTTGGTCATGGCATCTTTAAAAGATAAGTATCCACTTTAACTATTAAGCTAATGTCTAAGAAATATAAAAGATGAGGAGCAGCTTGTAAGGAAATTTAACTTGAAGAACTTTTTATTAATGTATGTTTTTGGGTGGGAGGACCATTTCATAAAATTCCTACCGCATATATAACGTGAGAGCAGTTAAAAATAAAGCAAAGAGAGCCCATTCTATTGCATTGCAAGCTTCCCTCCCAAGCTTTCTTCTCTATCCATTGGTGGAGAGCTCCACCACCACCTTGCTCCCACTGGCCAGCCACCTTCCTCGTCGGCGGTCGCCGTCGCCACCATCGTCGAAGAGGCTACCGTTGCTACTGTTGTTGTGCATAAATAGGGAGAAGCAAAGAAGAGAAGAGAAGGAGAAAGATCTACATCAAAGGTAGGGATTCCCCTCTTGATACCACACTTTTGTTCCTATGACTAGATGTTGTAAAGATGATGTTTTGGGTTTCAAATCCATGTTTGCATGCAAGGATTTGGGGTTAAATGCTCTGTTAACTTGCCTTAGTGGGTGATATTTGTGGTAATGGGGCTTTTCTAGTTAGGGGTGCTTTGGGGCCTCAGAAACCTTTGTAGAAGACCCAAGGCTAAAGCCGATCAGGTCGGTATCTTGACTCATACTTGAGTACCTTAAGGCCTAGAGATAGCATTTCAAACTAGTCTCTAGAGCTGAGACACAATAAGGCATCCAGATGGCCAATTATGGTTTAGAGATCTAGTACTATTCCATATGATTTTGCCCGGGACTAACAAAACTTAAGCATGGGGGTATTTGATAAGTTCACTTCAGTGGACTATAATTACGCCTAAGAACTTTTAGTGTACAGATTTAAGTAGATTTCGAGCATGTATACATTAAGAAACTAATTAAGCTCGTAATTTGTTGTTCTTACACTTTTATTGATGTACTTCATTTGTATATATTCTTTACTTAATGCATATTTGCATACTAATTATTATTTACACATATATGTTTTTCGTTGCAAGAATATTTGAGGATCAAAATTGGAATGTCATCTTGACTTTAATGCAAGGGAATCACCATTGATTTTCTTTGAAGCTTGCTTCCTTATTTTGGCTCTTGTTCATTTGGCAAGCTCACTTAAAAGAGAATGGTGGTACTCACTTTCCCAATTTAGGGTGGAGGATTTCCTTTTCCTTAATCACCAAATCCCACCGCCACATTCTATTGTTGAGAATTCCAAAAAGGCACACATGAAAGGGATCGCCCTTCGTCTTCTTCTTCCCATAGGGGGAGAACAAAGCTAGATCAAACAGAGCATGGCCTGATCGCACCCCGCTCTGATGGCCTTCGTTCTCCCCTACCCCATGCCTAGCACCAATGCAAGCACCCTTGATGTGTCGATTGTTCGCTTTAAAGTCGTTTGTAGTTTTATGTGGTGAAAAAATCGACTAATCAATAATTAAAATAACCACTCGCAGAAGAGCGGATCGTATCCATAGGGACGCAATGACGTATTTAAATTCTCACCGGTTAAAAACGTTTGTTCGTAGTTAGTTTAGATGAGAATCAAGCCAAATTTTCCTTCAGATTAAGGTTGAATCAAGAAAACATGCTGAAATAACAATTTTTAATAACTAGAGGATATTTTTTGCAATGCAGATTCAATAAAATATCATTAAAAGATGACAATGGCAGAAAATGTAATTATTAATGGGATGAGTACTGTAGCAAAATAAGGGGTTTCTTCCCCTTGGCCGTGCGTGAAGAGGAGTGAATGGCTAGAGGTGTGAAGCTCGGAGGAAGTTCTTTGGACCGAGGGCTTCACAGCGGTGGTAGCGGCGAGTCGCGTGGTGGTCGGAGTCGGCCGAACGGAGCTCCGGCGAAGGTGGTTGCCAACGGTGGCTGCAGCTGCTGAAGGGGCGGCTGTGTGCGGAAGTTGAGTGCTGCTGCAGGTGGTGCGCGCGTACGCACTAGTGGTGGCACTGCAGGTAGCGGCGGGGGATGCTGCAGCCGGAAGGCGCAAAGAAGAACGCGCGCCTGCTGCGTGCATGAAGAGACACTGCAGGGTGCTGGTAGGCACGCACTGTAGGGTGCTGGCGGGCACGCGCCGAAAGCTGGAGGTGATGCGTGTGCGTGGACTGGCGGTCTTGTGCAGCTGGAGGGATGCGGGTGTGAAGGAGCGGCCAGTCCTAATGCTGTGTGCGCGGGTGGTGTGATGCAGGCATGGAGTGAGCAGGTGGGTGGCGCTGGAATAGATGCTGCAGGAGATGGTTCAAGCGTGCAACCGGAAGGGCGCGAGCGTGGAGTGAGTGGCCGGTTGCTGCTGAAGTGTGGGTCGAAGCTTCAGACGTCCGGGAAACTTCCCGGACATCTTAACTGACTGAGGAGTGAAATTTCAGTGGCTGTGGCGGTGGTTGTTGGTGACGATGGCGAGGGAGGTGCACGGTGAGGTGCTCAAGGTAATGCGGATGATCTCCAGATGGCGGTGTGGCCTGTCACACCACACACCCACGGTGGTGGAGGCTCGTCGCCGTGGTTGAGGCCGACGGTAGTGAAATGGACGAGATGGACTCTCTGCACAATGTGGATTGGTGGGGTGGAGGCCTACTCTTCTCGACAGCCTCTCTCCTCTTTGTGTAGCTGCTTGCACGAATTTGAATGGAGAGGTGGGAGCAGATCCACCTTCTCTGCTAATCCATGAATGTGGGCTTTAGTGCGGCAGGAGGCGTTGCAGCGGCAGCCAAGCCGTTGCTGAAAAGAAGAGGAATAAAAGATATTATTAAAATGTTATGGTTATTTATATACAAACCCTCAAATTTTTGGTTAACTTAAAATTAATGCATGCAATGTACCTAATTGGTTAACTAATTAAATGAATGCCATTCTAAGTTAATTCTAAATGCATTTAAAATATGAATGCAATGCATGAATTATGTAATTAAATTAGAAATATGAATTAATCTATTTACATCCTAATTTATGCTAAATAAATGTTAGAATTAACCTAATGTCTAGGCACTTAAATACTTAAATAGCCCACAAATATGGGCTAATCAAATAACCCTATGCCTAGTTTTTGCTAGTCCCTAGCAAAATTAAGCGAAGCCTAGCACTCCAAGTAGACTAGTCAACTCAATTGGTCTTCCTTCAGAAGCATATTAAGTTCAGACTCTAGACCCAAGGTTCCTAAGTAGTTGCTAAGTTACAAACTAGGTCAGCTAAAGACGAGTTGAAGGCACAGGTTTCCTCGATTTCTGACTCTACCCTAAGGTTTATTGATCCTTGAGATTAAAGCATCCGTGCTTGTGCCTTGGTCTGAGTTATTTGTGTTAAAGGAATTTTTTTTTTATTCTTCTAAGTCTAACCTCAGATCAGCTATCAACACGGTCTATGTCGGATTCATTGTCCCCATTACCATACCTCAAAGGGTGCCTGGCTTTCGATGCTTCGGGATAGCACTGCCCATAACGACCCCAAGAACTCCTGGCAATCAACACTTCGAGATAGTATCTCCCATGGATTTCTTAAGCGAATTCAGGCCTATGACAATCGACACTTCGAGATAGGGTCGCCCATGGTACCTGAACCGTACAATGCCCTTACATGCCCCCAGTAGGATGGATATCCTAAGAGAAAAGCGCCGAGGAGGTAATATGTTATCATCGCATCCTCAAGGTGAGTATATACTCCACCTCTCCTACGGAGGGAACTCTTCCAATCAAAATGTGTTTTCAAGCCTCTCCTAAGTCAAAACTAAGAGAACCAAATCTCTTTTCAGAAAGAAAGAAATTAAGTTAATTACCAGACCAAGTGTGTGAAATTTGGATGCTTGGGTTACAAGGACCCGTAAACAAAAAGGTAGAACAAGACTCCAGGTACTACCCCACCTTTTAACTCAAACCCTAGCTTCCCTTCCTCAACCTCTTGAGGAATGGTCCGTAACTTAACTCCTACTTAAATTTTTAAGTCCATAAAGGACCCTAAAGGTCTAAAGCTAGTAGCTCATTTAGCTTCTAAAGTTTGACCCTAGAATTAACTTAGTCTACTGATGATGTAATGGTGTAATATGTGTAATGTGTGAATGACAATGATAACAATGACACTGATGATCTACAATGTGTATATAACACAATGGTTGTATGATGATGAATGATTATTGTTATGATCATGTCGTTGTAGTATAGGGCGTAATATAACATTAAGGATGTCGTATAGTGGTGAGTATGGGTGAGTACCAGTCATTACAACCATTGTTATCATTTGCTTATTTATCTAATTTTTACTGGTTTTGTTCCAGGTCATTCACTGGGAGGCAATTTATTGAATTTAATTCGGTCACTCTTTGATCTCAAAATTATCCTCTAATTCCAAAAAGAAACTTTACATCTTGTTAAAGAATGAATGAATGTGTGTTTTATTTACCTAATTACTAAGAAATGCTTGCAAAAATACTAACTATGAACAAGCATCAAACAATCTATTATTATACTCTAAACTATGTATTTACAAGTTATCCTATTAGTACTAACATAATAGTATACAATACCTTAGGATGCAATGGTGTAGAGGCTTAACTTATCAGTTTGTTATTTATAGTAACATATACAGCAGTTTCAGTGAGAGATATAAGCGTCGCTAAATCTCAGAAAACACTACAACCTAAAAGGCAAAACTGAGGTCTTTAGCGACGTTTATAGTGTCACTTTATTCTGTTAGTAATTATATAGATTTACTTATACGTATGTATATTACTTATTCTACTACTGTATGTACAGTAAGTCTTTTCTGTTCTTGTTATCTCTTGTGTTCTCTCTTTTTCTTCTCTTTGTGTTATAACTTAACTCGTCTGTTCTTTTCTTCTGTGTTAACTCTTCTGTCTTAAGATACTTCAGAGGCTGCAGTGGGGAGGGGGTTAGGCTAATGTCATTAGTTTAAAACGTGCTTCGTTTGCGGGTGCGCTTTTCGAGGGATACACAGCACCTTCACGGTGGGACCAGACCTCAATTGAGCGCGCCCTAATCTCAGATTAGGTAGCTTAATTACGTTTTCATATCAGCGCAAGGCCTCAGTCAAATGCCACATGCTCGCATGCTCGGGCCATTCATCGCAAATCAGACAATACTTGGTTAACGGGTAATTGGATCGAAAGGAATAAGTGCTGTTTCGGGCGCCCGGCGCCGTGACGACTGCTGAACCTATAGTATAATTAAGTTATATGTGGTTGCGCTTGACTTGCAGCACACAATGTGGTGCTATTCCAGCGCCACATCGTGCGCTGGAAATCAGGCGCAGCTTCATCTGGGCACATTTTTGGCCCTCGATTTGGGGGCCATAAATTATAAAAAAAATAAAATAAAATATGGTAAATAAAATATTTACATAATACTACATAATTGATTAATTAATTTTTAATTTTAAATATATTTACTATACAAATAAATTCGCTAAACTAGGCTGATTATACAGGTTGATTTAGGTGATTAAATAGTTAATTACTTATAAAATAATTAGTAAATGGTCTAATTGACCTTAAACAGTTTTAATTTACATACTTAAGTATTTAATACATATTTTTATTGTATTTTTACGAATTTATTTATGTTTTATTTAGGCTAAAATAGCAATTCTGTGTAGTTTATAATTAAAACTAAGTTACAGTAAGCTGTACTAGGTATAAATACACTTTAATTAGCTTAAATTACTTACTATATATATTATCCTAAGTTTATAGATGTATTTAATTTAATTATAGCTCTAAATTATTAATTTAGCTAAGTTAATCTATAATATAGCTACTAAATATGTAAATAGGAATCTGTATCTATATATACACATAATTAAGTAGATACATACATAATAGTTTAGTATATATACATTATTTACATAGATTACATATGTACATAGATATATATATATATATAAGTTTGTACAGTAATTACAGTATATCTATGTATTTATACTTACATAATTAGTCTGTATATTATAGTTAGAATGATATAGATAGGTATATTTACAGTTTTAAAATAAGTATGTATAATTAGGTTTTAGTAGGAAGTTAGGAAATGAGGGAAGAAGGGTTAATTAAGTTTTGATTTCAATTTAAACAGCAGCTAAGCTACTGTCAGAGAAGATGGAGAGGGATGAGAAGGTGTGCTGCTCAGGGTGAGTTTTGTAGTAGCAGCAGTGGCTTAAGCCACTGCCAAATGGGCTAACTGCTGCTGCAGTTAGCCCACTTGAAGAGAGGGATGTATTCACAGATGAGAGGGGAATTATAGAGAAGAGGAGAATTTAGAGATGGAGGGAAATGTAGCTGCAAGTTGCAGCATGTTACTGTATAACTGGGAATAGGAGAAAATTCAAAATAAACTAAAAATTTTAAGAGTTGAAATCCAAATCTGATAAGGGTTTAAATCTCACGAAAATCTCATGTAAATTCAGCTCAAACACTCATTAGGAAAAACCCTATCAGAAGCATCCTTTCAGATCAAAACTCAAATGGCATTGAGTTAGTCTTCCTAATGCCATAGATAGCATGAAGGAAGACTTAGCTCAATCAATTAAAACCAACAACATACAATCCCAGTTTCTTGCAACCTTAAGGAGTATGGAAAACTCCTTAGGTTAGAGAATCACCATACAGAAATGATCATCAACACAAATAGTGTATGGCAGTTCTGAAATAGCAAAAAGAGACTAAGAATGCATTAAGGAAATTTAATGGAAGCTGGCGAATACATTCAAAACAAAGTATAAACAGAATCATGAAAGGCTCTTCTGATTGGTTCTCTGTCACCAGAGAACTTCTCAGAGTCCTTGCCCACAATGAAAACCAAAAATCCCTTCAATTTGTCAGATCTGTCAAAACATTTCAGAGAGTAAAAATCCTTTAAAATCCAAATCAAAAGTGCTCTGACAAACTGAGGCAATCCATTTAAAACAGAGGAGCTTTTGTGAAACAAATGGAGTGAGTGAGAAGCCCCAAATGGTGCTTGTGACGCCACTTTCAGATCTGAGGCAGTGCACCATCAGATCTGAAATTGGGTCAGGATGTGTGGGTGATTGATGAAAAATTCGTCGTTAAAAGGAAAAACAAGAATCAGAATTTGGATGATGGAAAAACAAAACATGAAGAGGGAGATAAATTGAATAATGAACAGATGATTCTTCCCCTCTGATCTGGACTGATCAGAGGAGGTGAGGGAGGGGATCTAATACTAATTCTACTCCTAAGACTAATCTAACTACAGCTAACATTAAACACTAACAATTAAAACTAAATCTATTGTAAACTACTGCAAACTAAATCTAACACTACTTGTGCAGAATTAAAAACCTAAACTAAAAGGAAGAATGGGACCTATGGGTCCTTAGCCGGCGGCTAAGGAGGAAGAAAGGAGGAGGGTGACTCCAGCGGAGGGAAGAGTCTGCTAATGAGACTCGAGGGTTGTCCTCAGGTGCTACGAGGTCCTTAGCGACGAGGAGGGTCGAGAGCAGGCGATGATTCCACAGTCGGTGGCTGTGAAATCAGGGTCTAGATGAGGAGGAGAGACTGGAGTGGACGAACTGATCGCTAAGAGATGTAGGAGGGAGCGATCCCTTGCGCGCGACACCACTGAGGTGCTTAAGTAGCAGCTCAGTGATTGGAATCACCGCAAGGGTGAGGTTAATCAAAATTAAGCCGGCGGTGAGGATGAAATGGGTAGAGCGCGCGGCGAGTCAAGAGAGAGATCTGACCGTCAGATGAGATCTGGGAAGAGAGGTGAACGCATGCACCGAATCGCGCGAAGGTTCCATTTGATTCCAGCCACAGATTGAGATCAAAAGTGTGATGGATGGTCGAGAATGGTTGTGTTCTTCGAGTGCTACAGTGCGCGTGAAGAACACGGGCTTCTCTCTGAAATGAGGGAAAACTTGCAGGAAGACCCTTGAACGAAGGGGTAGAAGAATAGCGTGCAGGTCCAAAAGTGAAAAGAACTATAACTGGAAGGGCCTTGCAGTCATACAGAAGGGTCCCTGCGACTTGCAAAAAGGTCCAAGAAGGAGTTTTGAAGGGTAGAAATGTAATGCATGAAGGACCTAATTGTAATCTATTTATTTCTAAGCCTAAATGATGTCCAATTGCTTTCAAATTTTTACATGTGCTTAATTGAACATTTAAGACATTGATTTTACTTCTGATTTATCTTTTCAAACTTGTTTATGTGTTCAATTGATGCATGGATCATCATTTGTTCTTTAGTTTTCAGAATATCTCATTTTTGTGACCTAATTAGGAGGTTTTAACACACATTAAAAGTTTTAGGTCTTTTCTTTAATTCCCACACTTAACCCTTTTTATATGTTAATTTGATATTATTTTGCTTAGTGTCTAGCTTAATTTCGACCTTTTAGCTATGATGAGTAGCCACTCATCATACCCCCATGCTTACGTTTTGCTAGTCCCTTAGCAAGCAATCTGTTGAAGTGTAAGGCAATTTAAGTATCAGTAAGGTAAGTGTGTAAAGATATCTTTTTCTTCTTTCAAAAATTTTTAAGTGTTTATGATGATGATCTTCAAGCTGAAAAATTTTTTTCAATAAACCAACTGTGTTTATGGACATTGTGAGAACCTTGTTACTGAGGATAACCTACCAGAACTCGAGGCTTAAATGACATAGGCCATCTCTCAACCAACAAGGACTCTTGATATTTAAACCTTAAGTCGAATTCCAGGACTCAGAGGGTTTTACAGAGACTCAGAATGTTATGAAGTTATGGCTGTGCTTTTGTGATAAGTCAGGACTAACCAGGTGAATTCTAAGGCTCAATCCCGGGGTTTCACTTCTTTTTAAGTCCAGGTTGGTCCTAACTTCAGCTCATGCTTTCGGATGACTCTCAAAAATTGATGGTATTCATACCCAACCCTTATTGTATTTGTGGCTCAGAGAAGAATTTTTTTTTTTGGTGGACAAACAGGGTATTGGTTTGAACCCTGAAAACATTTTTGGTGGAAGAGAGTTTTTTTTTTTTTTTGAACAGTATGTCTCCGGAACTTATTTGGTAGAGCGCACTGTATTTGGTGGGTGGATTTCCCCTTTTTTTTGTGGAAAGAGCTTCTCCTAGACACAAAACTAAAGATTAGGACAAAGAGTCTACCTGCACGCACAGGTAAGGACTCCACCTTCCCTAATGAACACAAGGGTTGAGGTTTAGGTTCAAGTTGTCTTTCCTGACACTGTGTAGTGTAAGCCAAGGTTACTTAGACTCCTAAGTCAAAGCAAACCAACGAATCCTATACTGGTGACTCAGGTACAAGAATTATCCTAAAGTTAGGAGAGACTGTTGTCTATCTTGTCAAGGCTCGAAGTGTATTAAGCCTAAGCTAGTTTCAAGCTCCTATGGCCCGACAGGTCAAACCAGTAACAGTTGAATGTCCATAGACACTTATTCTATATATATATATATATTTCAGCCATAAGATCATATTTAAACACTTATCTTTTCTTTTTCTCCCTCCCTTCTTGAAATGAATGTCCTCCTTCAAATAAAGTACATGTCCCTTATTGTATTTTTGGAATTTTTGATTTATTATTTTTTTGTATTTTTAGCTTTGTAATTTTTTTCAAAAATTTTTCAAAATGTTTCAATTTTTTTTTTTTGAAGTATATAATTTTTTTGATAATACTATATGTACTATAGTTGTGTCTACAATTGCATTTTGGTTTAAATGGTTTACCATTTACACCCCCCCATGCTTAAATGTTTCAATGTCCTCATTGAATGAAAGGGTGGATGCAAATGCATGCTCTACTTTTCACTATCCTAGACTGGGTGATGGAAGAAAGTCGGAATGAGGAGATAAAATCTCTGTGCGGACGATTTTAAGTCTGATCTAGGATCAGAGTGAATAGTCGGGCTAGGAAGTGAAATGCATGACATGTGTGTCAATGAATGTATGCTCAGAATGCAAGGGTAGACACTATATGCAAATAAAGGCAAGAGTAAGAAAGGTGTAAAACACTATATACAAGGGTAGGTGTTTGCTAAGTTTAACGCCTTCAGGTAGGCGAAAACTTAGTTGGTAGCTCAAAATGTAGGAGCGAAATGGTGGAATTGACAAGTCTGAGATCATGTGGCTCAATGAAAGGTTTCAGTCTTTGTCCATTAACAATAAAGGGTTCAGATTTGTCAAGTTCAGTGATCTCAACGGCTCCATTATCAAATAATCTCAAGATTTTGAAAGGTCCAATCCATTTTGATCTTAACTTCCCAGGAAAGAGTTTCAGTCTAGAGTCGAAGAGAAGGACTTTTTTACCAGGGTGAAAAGATTTCCTAAGAATGTGATGGTCATGGAAGGCCTTAAGTTTGTCCTTATACATCCTTGAGCTTTCATAAGATTCATTCCTTAATTCATCGAGCTCAGACATTTGTAATTTCCTACGATCACCGGCCTTCTCTAAGTCTAAGTTACACTTTCTGATGGCCCAATAGGCTTTGTGCTCTAATTCTACGGGAAGATGACAGTGTTTCCCACACACAAGTCTAAAAGGAGACATGCCTAAAGGGGTTTTGTGGGCTATCCTATATGCCCACAACGCATCAGAAAGGTGGGAAGACCAATCCTTTCTATCAGGTCGGATGGTAGTCTGTAAAATCTTTTTGATCTCCCGATTAGATAATTCAGCAAGTCCATTGGTTTGAGGGTGATAAGATGTAGCAATCCTATGTGACACCCCATACTTTTGAAGTAGGGACTGAAAATGTGTGTTTCTAAAATGAGACCCTCCATCACTAATGATGGCTTTAGGTACCCCGAATCTAGAGAAGATGAAATCTTGAACAAATTGTGTCACAACTCTATGATCATTAGTCCTTGAGGGGATGGCTTCAATCCATTTTGAAACATACTCAACTGCCAACAATATGTACTCGAAGCCATAAGATTTAGGAAAAGGTCCCATGAAGTCAATGCCCCAAATGTCAAAGATTTCGCACACCATGATCGGATTCAAGGGCATCATGTCTCGGCGGCCAATACTACCGAGAGACTGACAGCGTGAACATGCTCTGCTATATTCGTGTGCATCCTTGAAGATTGTGGGCCAATAGAAACCACTCTGCAAAATCTTTGCAGCGGTCTTTTTGCCAGAGAAGTGACCGCCGCACGCCTGGTCGTGGCAGAATGATAAGACGTTTCTAATCTCCTTATCAGGGACACACTTCCTAAAGATCTGGTCTTTACAATGCTTGAAAAGCCAAGGTTCTTCCCAGTAATAGTGCTTGGCCTCAGATCTAAGTCTGTCTTTTTGATGTCGGACCCAATCAGTGGGGATGAGTCCAGAAGCCAGGTAGTTGACAATGTCAGCATACCAGGGAAGATCAGAATGAATGACCAGCAATTGCTCGTCAGGGAAGTGGTCAGAGATGGGTAAAGAAGGGGGAATCGCTTCAGAAGGAAGGCGGGATAAGTGGTCAGCTACCACATTCTGCTTTCCAGCCTTATCACGAATCTATAAATCAAATTCCTGTAAAAGTAGGATCCATCTAATTAGACGAGATTTCGCATCCTTCTTGGCGAGAAGATATCGAACTGCCGTGTGGTCAGTGTAGACTATAATGTGGGAACCTAAAAGATAAGGTCTGAATTTTTCCAGTGCATATACTACAGCTAGCAATTCCTTTTCCGTGACGGTGTAATTCCTCTGAGCTTCATCTAAGGTCTTGCTAGCGTAATAGATGACTGTGGGTTTCCCGTCCAATTTTTGACCAAGGACAGCTCCTACTGCATAATTAGAGGCATCACACATGATCTCAAAAGGGTGAGACCAATTCGGGGGTTGCAGTATGGGTGCCTTAGTAATCAGATCATGAAGTGTCGTATAGGCACGAACACAATCGTCAGAGATCTGGAAGTCTACGTCTTTAGAGAGAAGAGTAGTGAGAGGTCGGGCTATTTTCGAGAAATCTGCTATAAAGCGGCGATAAAAACCAACATGCCCGAGGAAAGATCGAATTTGCTTAACCGACGAAGGTAGTGGTAAATCAGAAATCAACTTTACCTTCGTGCGGTCAACCTCAATTCCTCTCTCAGAAATAAGGTGACCTAATACAAGTTCTTCAGTTACCATGAAATGAGATTTCTCCCAGGAAAGTACCAGATTCACATTAATGCATCTTTGCAGGACCTTGGTCAGGTGGTCTAGACATGCATCGAATGTGCTCCCGAAGACCGAGAAGTCATCCATGAAGACTTCTAAACAATCGCCTACTAAGTCGGAAAAGATTGCAAACATACACCGCTGGAATGTAGCAGGTGCGTTGCACAATCCAAAAGGCATCCTACGGAATGCGAAGGTTCCGTAGGTGCAGGTGAATGTCATTTTTTCCTGATCATCGGGGTGAATTGCCACCTGATTATATCCTGAATAGCCATCCAAAAAGCAGAAAAATCTATTCCCTGTCACTCTTTCCAGTATTTGATCAATGAAGGGCAAAGGGAAATTATCTTTCTTCGTGGCTTGGTTGAGTTTTCGGTAATCTATACATACTCGCCACGAACTAGCAATGCGTGTAGGGATGACTTCTCCAGAATCAGTGGTGACGATGGTAAGTCCGGCCTTCTTTGGCACAACCTGAACAGGACTTACCCATCTACTTTCAGAAATTGGGTAGATAATTCCATTGTCCAGCCATTTAATCATTTCACTTTTTATCACCTCTTGTAATGTAGGGTTTAATCTACACTGGGGCTGTCTAGTAGGTCTAGATCCTTCTTCAGTGAAAATCCTATGTGTGCAATAAGAAGGACTGATGCCAGTAAGGTCAGAAAGGCTCCATCCTATAGCCTGCCTATGTGCTCTTAGGACAGATAAGAGTCGTGACTCTTGATCAGAAGAAAGGGAAGAGTTAACAATCACCGGATAGGTCTGATCAGGTCCTAAGAAAACATATTTGAGAGAGTCAGGAAGAGGTTTGAGTTCAACAAGCACAGGATCAGAAGGAGCAGGTGTGAAAGTTTCAGGAGATCCTAGAGATACTAATGGAATAGGAGGAAGGTCCTCAGTCTCTAAATTTGGTATCTCAGTGGAAGTCAAGTCAGAGTCCAAAGAGTGTTGAGGTTCTAAATTTAATGAATTGATCAAGGTGTCCTCAACCAATTGATCCAATGAATCCAGGGAGAAGATTTCTTCAATTAAACTACAGGTTGGTCCTCTTTGGGCCTGAAAAATATCAATTTTTATTTTCTGATCTCCAAACTTTAATTCTATAAGGCCCTCCTCACAATTGATGTTTGCCTTGGCCGTAGCCAAGAAAGGTCTTCCTAAAATGATAGGTGTATTCTGGATATCTTCAGGTACTTCCATGTCAAGGACTATAAAGTCTACAGGGAAGTAAAAATCCTTGACCCGCACTATGACATCTTCCAACACTCCCTGAGGTGTCTTAACTGATCTGTCAGCTAATTGCAGGGACACCTCGGTTGGCTTCAGATTGCCAACCTCAAAATGTGTCAGTAGAGAGATTGGGATAAGATTGATGGAAGCACCTAGGTCAAGTAGTGCTCTATTGAATGTGGTGTTACCTATCATGCAGGATAAGAGAGGGGTGCCTGGGTCTTTCATTTTAGTTGGGAGGGTACTAGAGATGATGGAACTAGCTTGTTCCGAGAGAATGATGGGACTACTCCCTTTTTGAATTCTTGCTTTACGCTTAGGTGTACATAGGTCTTTTAAAAACTTAGCGTAAAGAGGGATGTGGCGGATTGCATCCAACAAGGGGATGTTTATGTGGACTTGCTCAAAGAGCTTAAGCAAATCCTCCTCAGGTGCCACACAAGTATTTTTCTTTCCTTTCTCCTTCTTCTTTAAAGCTTCAGGAAAAGGTACTGGAGTTGTGAGAGGTTTAGTCATAGGTAGAGGAGAAGTAGGAAGTGGAGGAGCAGAACTAGAAGTGGTAGGTGTTGGAAGAGGTGGATCTAGTGTGCATTTACCACTTCTAGTGACTATGGCATTTAGTTCAGCTCTAGAGGTAGATGGTAAATCATTGTTAGGTAGCAGAGGTGGTTGTGTTTGTGCAAGAGAAGAATTTGAGTCAGTGAAGAATTCAGTGTTGTGCACTGGTTGTGAAATGTCATGTGTTTGGTCTTGCAGTGCTGGTCTAGGTTGGACATACCTTTGAGCAGGTATGTTCCTAGGGTTGGGTTGTGCTTGTGATGGGAGTGAATGTGGTTGACGGGACTCCGTCAAGTGTGATAGCTGGGCTCTCATCTCAGCTAAGGCCGCGTCCTGTCTCTGCTGCATAGCAATATTCTGTTGTTGCATATCAGCAAGAGCTTTCATGATAGACCCCA
Source organism: Thalassia testudinum (assembly GCA_037157565.1). Taxonomy (NCBI): domain Eukaryota; kingdom Viridiplantae; phylum Streptophyta; class Magnoliopsida; order Alismatales; family Hydrocharitaceae; genus Thalassia; species Thalassia testudinum. Next base: position 38,752,050 of record JAZHRO010000014.1, read on the forward strand.
ACTGGTCATCTCGTGTAGGCCCAGATTGAGAGTATTTGGTGGGCCTGGGTTGGGGTTGTTGGTAGGTACGCGGTGGATATCCGTGTGATTGTGGAGGTGGTGCTCGGATCGGGTTGTGTAGTGGTGGTGCAGAAGGTTGTTGAAAAGGAGGTCTCTGTGAATTTCCCGACCACGAGAAATTTGGATGATTACGCCATCCAGGGTTATAGGTTTGTGTGAAAGGATCATTGTGAATGGCATGGAGCTCCTCCGACGCTCCAGAAGGTGCAGGGAAGTCAGTGAAGGGAGGAACAAAGGTTCCTCCAACCGGTGAAGGATATAGAAATGGAAAATCCGGTAATGCAGTTTGTGTCACAGAAAGGTTATTCGCAGTTTCCCTCCCTGTGGGAAACTGAGAAGAAGTGTTTTGTGCTGGTGACTGAGAAGAAGAAGATGGGTGTTTTGAGAGAAATTTCCATACTTCATCTACTTTCTTCTCGATTAAGCCCACTTTATCCAATTCACTAGCCACTATCTCTAAGTCTTTGCTACTGGATTGGGCTTCATGTGCCCCCGTGTGTGAGTGGGAATGTGAAGACTTTCTATTAAACACACTCATTGAAGCATTATTAATAGAGTTTTCGGCCATGCCTTCAAAGAGCTCAAAGGCTGAGTCCTCGTCCCGACACAGGAAATTGCCTCCACAAGCGGCATCTACAAAATTCCGTGTGTCATCATGGAGCCCATGATAGTAGATCTGAACCTGTTGCCAACGTGGGACACCATGGTGGGGACATTTTCTCAAAAGCTCATGGAATCTCTCCCAAGCCTCGTGCATAGGTTCTCCTGAATTCTGGGTGAAGATGGTGATGGCACGCCTTAAGGCATTAGTGCGGCCTACAGGAAAGTACTTCTTTAAGAACTCATGTTCTAAAGAAGCCCAGGAATCTATAGGTGTAGTCCGTGCAAGTGTTCTAAACCAAAAGGCTGCCTTATCTTTTAATGAAAAGGAGAACATTTTCATCAAAAGCGTGTGCTGATCATGTCCTTGCGGACCCAAAGTTTGGGCAAGATTCTTCAGCTCCTCTAAATGCTGAAAAGGGTCCTCAGAAGCAAGTCCATGGAAGTGAGGAATGAGTGCTATAATGTTCGGCTTCAGTTCAACAGCACGACCCCCATTGGGATAACGTACCACAGGCATTGGTTGGGCAACTGCGGGATTATAATAATCCCGTAGTTGAGGTCTACGGGGTTGGGGTGGTTCCTGAGGATTTCTAGGTTGAAGTGGTTGTGGTTGGGGGTTAGCTAAAAGATTTACAGCTTGAGCAAGCTGTTGCACCTGTTGGGTTAAGGTATTCATTTGTAGTTGTGTATCGAAAAGGTGCTGAAGATGAGGCATAGGTCCTCTCTCCGGGGGTGGATTAGGATGATTAGGATAAGGTGGAGGTTGGAACCTAGGGATAGGTGGTTGCTGTGGTAGAGGATGTGCAACTAAGTCTGGAGGAAGTTCTTCAAAATCCTCAAATTGTGACGACTCAAGATCATCCTCTTGGTGAATGGGATTGTGAATAGGATTTTGAGACTCGGGAGGTAAAGGATTAGAAGTGGAGGGCAAAGAGAAAGATGTAGTAGCTTGGGTAGCAGTACCCAAGGGGAGTACAAGTTCTGGGTTTTGGGAACTCCTACCTTCCATTAAGTTGGTTTTTGAAATCACGTTTACTCTAATTCGATCCAACTCAATGGGAAAATTTTAATAACGTTCATAATAAAAACAGAAGAATCCCAATAAAATCTCAATTCAAGAAAGACCAATCAATCGAAACAAATCGGCAAAATTTTTCCTAGAGGCTGCTACGCAAAATTATGTTGTACGCAAGCAATTGTTTCAAACAATTGTACGCATCCTAAGATAAACCTAGCGATGTGCAGACCTCTAAAATCCACTGGGAATCTGGATAAGACTGAGCGTGCGAATCCAGATCCTGTGGTTGCAGAAAGATGAGGTAGAAACCCGTGTATTGTGGCCTTAAGTGATCGTGCTGTGTGCATGATAACATTCAACACAAGGCGATTAAAATCTCAAACATGGTTTCACCCAATTTTGAATATCTCCTTTTGATTTGATTGAAGTGATTAAAATGTGTTTTCTATGCTGCTCGTTTCACTTTTTAATAAATTCAGAACAAGTAGTGGTCTTCTTAACTTTAAGTCAAATGCAAATATGGCAGGAGTTAGAGTTAGGTAAGAAATGCGTACCTGACTCCAGCAATCTTCTAATGCAGATTTGACTTGAATTAAAATCTAGTAGGAATGAAATGCAATCCTAAAAATGGATGCCTAAGGTTATGCTGCAGCTAGATAAGTATGAGATCTTTTTGATTTTTTTGATTTTTTTTTTCTTATATGCAATAAACAAAAATAAGAAAAGAAATTAACTCGGAAAATCAAAATCGAAAAACCGAGAAAAAGAAGATAAGTCCAGACAGTCCAGAATTATTACAAAAATTGTGTGAGAACAAGCTCTCACAACTTATGACTAACAATTGTTCCTAATTAATAAACCTAAAACTATCTACACTAAAGCTAATACTACCACTACTCCTACAGCTACTACGAGGCAAAACTCCACCAGGAAGACGGATCTGGAGCGCAGCGACTCCACCAGGAAGACGACACTCCTCCTCAAGTGCTGTGGAAAAACAAATGATTAGTAAAAGAATAAAGGAATGTATACACAAATAAATCAATGGAAGAAAGCAATTACAATCAATGAATGAAATGAAATGAAGAATTGCTATATACAAATAAATTAAAGGGTAATTTTGGCATAAAGAGCGTTGCCTACCCGGCAGCGGCGCCAAAAAATGATGATGTAATGGTGTAATGTGTGTAATGTGTGAATGACAATGATAACAATGACACCGATGATCTACAATGTGTATATAACACAGTGGTTGTATGATGATGAATGATTATTGTTATGATCATGTCGTTGTAGTATAGGGTGTAATATAACATTAAGGATGTCGTATAGTGGTGAGTATGGGTGAGTACCAGTCATTACAACCATTATTATCATTTGCTTATTTATCTAATTTTTACTGGTTTTATTCCAGGTCGTTCACTGGGAGGCAATTTATTGAATTTAATTCGGTCACTCTTTGATCTCAAAATTATCCTCTAATTCCAAAAAGAAACTTTACATCTTATTAAAGAATGAATGAATGTGTGTTTTATTTACCTAATTACTAAGAAATGCTTGCAAAAATATTAACTATGAATAAGCATCAAACAATCTATTATTATACTCTAAACTATGTATTTACAAGTTATCCTATTAGTACTAACATAATAGTATACAATACCTTAGGATGCAATGGTGTAGAGGCTTAACTTATCAGTTTGTTATTTATAGTAACATATACAGCAGTTTCAGTGACAGATATAAGCGTCGCTAAATCTCAGAAAACACTACAACCTAAAAGGCAAAACTGAGGTCTTTAGCGACGTTTATAGTGTCACTTTATTCTGTTAGTAATTATATAGATTTACTTATACGTATGTATATTACTTATTCTACTACTGTATGTACAGTAAGTCTTTTCTGTTCTTGTTATCTCTTGTGTTCTCTCTTTTTCTTCTCTTTGTGTTATAACTTAACTCGTCTGTTCTTTTCTTCTGTGTTAACTCTTCTGTCTTAAGATACTTCAGAGGCTGCGGTGGGGAGGGGGTTAGGCTAATGTCATTAGTTTAAAACGTGCTTCGTTTGCGGGCGCGCTTTTCGAGGGATACACAGCACCTTCACGGTGGGACCAGACCTCAATTGAGCGCGCCCTAATCTCAGATTAGGTAGCTTAATTACGTTTTCATATCAGCGCAAGGCCTCAGTCAAACGCCACATGCTCGCATGCTCGGGCCATTCATCGCAAATCAGACAATACTTGGTTAACGGGTAATCGGATCGAAAGGAATAGGTGCTGTTTCGGGCGCCCGACGTCGTGACGACTGCTGAACCTATAGCATAATTAAGTTATATGTGGCTGCGCTTGACTTGCAGCACATGATGTGGTGCTATTCCAGCGCCACATCGTGCGCTGGAAATCAAGCGCAGCTTCATCTGGGCATGTTTTTGGCCCTCGATTTGGGGGCCATAAATTATAAAAAAAAATAAAATAAAATATGGTAAATAAAATATTTACATAATACTACATAATTGATTAATTAATTTTTAATTTTAAATATGTTTACTATACAAATAAATTCGCTAAACTAGGCTGATTATACAGGTTGATTTAGGTGATTAAATAGTTAATTACTTATAAAATAATTAGTAAATGGTCTAATTGACCTTAAACAGTTTTAATTTACATACTTACGTATTTAATACATATTTTTATTGTATTTTTACGAATTTATTTATGTTTTATTTAGGCTAAAATAGCAATTCTGTGTAGTTTATAATTAAAACTAAGTTACAGTAAGCTGTACTAGGTATAAATACACTTTAATTAGCTTAAATTACTTACTATATATATTATCCTAAGTTTATAGATGTATTTAATTTAATTATAGCTCTAAATTATTAATTTAGCTAAGTTAATCTATAATATAGCTACTAAATATGTAAATAGGAATCTGTATCTATATATACACATAATTAAGTAGATACATACATAATAGTTTAGTATATATACATTATTTACATAGATTACATATGTACATAGATATATATATATATATAAGTTTGTACAGTAATTACAGTATATCTATGTATTTATACTTACAGAATTAGTCTGTATATTATAGTTAGAATGATATAGATAGGTATATTTACAGTTTTAAAATAAGTATGTATAATTAGGTTTTAGTAGGAAGTTAGGAAATGAGGGAAGAAGGGTTAATTAAGTTTTGATTTCAATTTAAACAGCAGCTAAGCTACTGTCAGAGAAGATGGAGAGGGATGAGAAGGTGTGCTGCTCAGGGTGAGTTTTGTAGTAGCAGCAGTGGCTTAAGCCACTGCCAAATGGGCTAACTGCTGCTGCAGTTAGTCCACTTGAAGAGAGGGATGTATTCACAGATGAGAGGGGAATTGTAGAGAAGAGGAGAATTTAGAGATGGAGGGAAATGTAGCTGCAAGTTGCAGCATGTTACTGTATAACTGGGAATAGGAGAAAATTCAAAACAAACTAAAAATTTTGAGAGTTGAAATCCAAATCTGATAAGGGTTTAAATCTCACGAAAATCTCATGTAAATTCAGCTCAAACACTCATTAGGAAAAACCCTATCAGAAGCATCCTTTCAGTTCAAAACTCAAATGGCATTGAGTTAGTCTTCCTAATGCCATAGACAGCATGAAGGAAGACTTAGCTCAATCAATTAAAACCAACAACATACAATCCCAGTTTCTTGCAACCTTAAGGAGTATGGAAAACTCCTTAGGTTAGAGAATCACCATACAGAAATGATCATCAACACAAATAGTGTATGGCAGTTCTGAAATAGCAAAAAGAGACTAAGAATGCATTAAGGAAATTTAATGGAAGCTGGCGAATGCATTCAAAACAAAGTATAAACAGAATCATGAAAGGCTCTTCTGATTGGTTCTCTGTCACCAGAGAACTTCTCAGAGTCCTTGCCCACAATGAAAACCAAAAATCCCTTCAATTTGTCAGATCTGTCAAAACATTTCAGAGAGTAAAAATCCTTTAAAATCCAAATCAAAAGTGCTCTGACAAACTGAGGCAATCCATTTAAAACAGAGGAGCTTTTGTGAAACAAATGGAGTGAGTGAGAAGCCCCAAATGGTGCTTGTGACGCCACTTTCAGATCTGAGGCAGTGCACCATCAGATCTGAAATTGGGTCAGGATGTGTGGGTGATTGATGAAAAATTCGTCGTTAAAAGGAAAAACAAGAATCAGAATTTGGATGATGGAAAAACAAAACATGAAGAGGGAGATAAATTGAACAATGAACAGATGATTCTTCCCCTCTGATCTGGACTGATCAGAGGAGGTGAGGGAGGGGATCTAATACTAATTCTACTCCTAAGACTAATCTAACTACAGCTAACATTAAACACTAACAATTAAAACTAAATCTATTGTAAACTACTGCAAACTAAATCTAACACTACTTGTGCAGAATTAAAAACCTAAACTAAAAGGAATAATGGGACCTATGGGTCCTTAGCCGCCGGCTAAGGAGGAAGAAAGGAGGAGGGTGACTCCAGCGGAGGGAAGAGTCTGCTAGTGAGACTCCAGGGTCGTCCTCAGGTGCTACGAGGTCCTTAGCGACGAGGAGGGTCGAGAGCAGGTGATGATTCCACAGCCGGTGGCTGTGAAATCAGGGTCTAGATGAGGAGGAGAGACTGGAGTGGACGAACTGATCGCTAAGAGATGTAGGAGGGAGCGATCCCTTGCGCGCGACACCACTGAGGTGCTTAAGTAGCAGCTCAGTGATTGGAATCACCGCAAGGGTGAGGTTAATCAAAATTAAGCCGGCGGTGAGGATGAAATGGGCAGAGCGTGCGGCGAGTCAAGAGAGAGATCTGACCGTCAGATGAGATCTGGGAAGAGAGGTGAACGCACGCACCGAATCACGCGAAGGTTCCATTTGATTCCAGCTGCAGATCGAGATCAAAAGTGTGATGGACGGTCGAGAATGGTTGTGTTCTTCGAGTGCTACAGTGCGCGTGAAGAACACGGGCTTCTCTCTGAAATGAGGGAAAACTTGCAGGAAGACCCTTGAACGAAGGGGTAGAAGAATAGCGTGCAGGTCCAAAAGTGAAAAGAACTATAACTGGAAGGGCCTTGCAGTCATACAGAAGGGTCCCTGTGGCTTGCAAAAAGGTCCAAGAAGGAGTTTTGAAGGGTAGAAATGTAATGCATGAAGGACCTAATTGTAATCTATTTATTTCTAAGCCTAAATGATGTCCAATTGCTTTCAAATTTTTACATGTGCTTAATTGAACATTTAAGACATTGATTTTACTTCTGATTTATCTTTTCAAACTTGTTTATGTGTTCAATTGATGCATGGATCATCATTTGTTCTTTAGTTTTCAGAATATCTCATTTTTGTGACCTAATTAGGAGGTTTTAACACACATTAAAAGCTTTAGGTCTTTTCTTTAATTCCCACACTTAACCCTTTTTATATGTTAATTTGATATTGTTTTGCTTAGTGTCTAGCTTAATTTTGGCCTTTTAGTTATGATGAGTAGCCACTCATCATCTACCCTAGAGTTCTGATTTGTTTAAGACTGCAAGATCTAGCCAGTTAAGCTCAAAACTTTTTTCTTTTTTTTTATATATATGCATGCTATAAACAAAATGCCTCAGGTCCTCTCCCCCATGCCTGGTTCAAACAATGTCCTCATTGAAAACAAAAATAGCTAAAGGAAGATATTACCTGAGGCAAAGAATGGTAGGAGCTAAGGCTCCTCAAGAGTGACTTTGTCAACAAGATGGCCATCTAAAGTTATGTACGGTTTTAACCGTTGACCATTGACGATAAGGGGAGTTGCTGAAGAGGAAGGATTTTTAATCTCCACAGCTCCATGCGGAAATACTTTGGTGATTTTGTAAGGCCCATCCCAACGAGATTTTAACTTCCCAGGAAAAGGCTTAAGTCTGGAATTGAAAAGCCAGACTTGTTGGTTGGGCTCAAAGGTCTTTCAAAGTATAAACTTATCATGCAACATCTTAGTTCTTTGTTTATAAGCTTAAGAGATGTCATAAGCATCATTCCTCAGCTCCTCAAGCTCACTTAATTCTAGAAGTCATGCCTTACCTGCCTTCTCTAAATCCATGTTAACACTTCGAATAGCCCAAAGTGCCTTATGTTCCAACTCAACAAGTAAATGTCATGCTTTTCCATACACAATCCGAAAGGGAGAAGTACCCAAAGGGGTCTTATAGGCCGTTCGATAAGCCCACAAAGCATCATCGAGCTTTTGGGACCAGTCTTTCCTATTAGGTCTAACGGTCTTTTCCAAAATATTTATCTCCCTATTTGACACTTCAACCTAGCCACTTGTCTGAGGATGGTAAGGGGTAGCAACCTTGTGAGTCACTCCCAGACTCCTGATTAACCAATTGAAGTGGTGGTTTTGGAAATGAGGTCCCCTATCACTTATAATAGTCTTGGGGCAGCCGAAATGGGATATGATATTGGCCTTCATAAATTTCAAAACCACGGAGTGGTCATTTGTGCGTAGGAATGGCCTCTATCCATTTAGAGACATAATCAACTGCCACCAAGATATATTCATAACCATGGGACGACGGGAAGGGTCCCATAAAGTCAATTCCCCACACATCAAAAATTTCAATAGATTGAATAGGATGTTGAGGCATTTCATTCCTCTTCCTAATCGTTCTAGTCCGTTGACATCTAATACAGGCCTTAACAAAATTATGAGAATCCTTAAATAAGGAAGGCCACCAAAAATCGGACTAGAGAACCTTAAAAGCAGTTTTCTTAGCACCAAAGTGTCCTCCACAATGAAGTTTATGGCAAAAACTCAGCACACTTTATTGTTCCTCTTCAGGTACACAACGTCTCAACACTTGGTCTTGTCCAATTCTAAATAATTCTGGCTCTTCCCAATGAAAATATCTTGCTTGAGAAATGAATCTCTTTCTTTTCTACTCATCCCAAGAGCTAGGAGTTTGTCCAGTGACCAAGTAATTTACAGTGTCTGCATACCAAGGTAAAGTTGGTGTTACTGCCATCAGAGTTTCATTGGGAAATGTCTCGCGAATGTCTCCAAAAAGAGAGCCACTAAGAGGAATGTGAGATAGGTGGTCAGCCACAACATTTTCTACTCCTTTCTTTTCATGTATTTCCAAGTCAAATTCTTAAAGGAGTAGGATCCACCTAACCAGACGTGGCTTATAATCTTTCTTAGCAATGAGATGTTTCACTGCTGCATGATCAGTAAAAATAACCACCTTAGACCCAAGCAGATAAGACCTAAACTTCTCCAGAGCAAAAACTACAACAAGTAATTCTTTTTCAATGACGGTGTAGTTTTGCTGAGGTTCGGTTAAAGTCTTGCTTGCATAATGCAGCACATGAGGTCTTCCCTCAACCCTTTGTCCAAGGACTGCTGCCACTGCATAATCCGAAGCATCACACATAAGCTCAAATGGGAGTGTCCAATCAGGAGCTTGGAGAATAGGTGTAGAGATCAAGGCCTCCTTTAGAGTTTGAAAGGCCTCGGCACACTTTGAATCAAAACTGAAGGAAGATTCCTTCACCAACAAGTCACAAAGTGGCCTAGAAATTTTACTAAAATTTTTAATAAAGCACCTATAAAAGCCGGCATGGCCCAGAAAGGATCTAAGCTGTTTGACATTCGTAGGAAATGGAAGTTTGAAAATAGAATCAATCTTGGCTTTATCTATTTCCAAACCTTGCTTGGATACAACATGCCCAAGTACAATTCCTTTCTGTAACATGAAGTGACTTTTCTCCCGGCTGAGGACTAAACCAGTCTCCTTACATCGCTTCAACACATTCTCTAGGTGTAGGAGACACTGGTCAAAAGACGAGCCATAAATGGAGAAGTCATCCATGAACACTTCAACACACTCGTAAATCATGTCCGAAAAGATCGACATCATACACCGCTGGAAAGTTGCAGGGGCATTACATAATCTAAACGGACTCATGAATGTCATCTTTTCCTGGTCATCAAGAAAGACTGCTGATGAGAACCTCATCATGAACCCTAACTAGCATAATCTAACTTAGATATACGAGAAAAAGCTCCTACATAACTCATAGAAAGGCTTGACTCAGAGAATTCTGAGTTTAAGAAGAAAATAAGTCATAAGGGGTAAAAATGCAATTTCACTAACACAATCTGTAAACAGGGTAACTCAGGATCCAAACATAGGTCAAACTAACCTAATAAGAAGGAAAGTGGGATGAGTTGATCCAACAAGGGCAACAGCAACTCCAAGGAATTAAATGACATGCTGTAACCCTAAAACAAACCCACTTCAATTCACGAGGTTTGAGGTAGAGTAAAAATTGATAAACCCTCTAAAATTCATAGAAAAATAATCTCTAGGGTTTAGAACCTTCAATTTGGCCTTAGGAACCCATTTTGACCTACATTGAGAACCATGCCCAATTAATGATTTAATTTAGGTTTTTACGTAAATTGGCCAGTCAAACAAGGTCTGACCTAGAAATAAAATTCACCATTAGAATCCTTAGGTCCCATTTATTCATGCATAAAAACTTGAACCTAAGATGAGACCTTCTTGACCGACTTTGCATTTTGGTCCTCATCTATTACTTTTTGACCCTCAACTTTTGAAACCCTTGCATTTTGGCCCCTAGGTTCTTCACCGTTCTTTGCATACAGGTCCCTCCTGCAAATCTCTGAGCAGTGCCATGCTCCGGCGACTTTGCGCGGAGCATGGCGTCGCGCAGGGTGAGGGAGGGTACTTGCCAGTTGAACCGGGTGTTCCCTGCGACGTCTGCTGTCGCAGGGACACCGCCATGACCTCTGCCCTCACCCACACCTTCCGTGCGAACGTGCGGAAGGTATGGGTCACAGTTCCGACCACTCTCCGACGAGGGAGGCACGTCGCCTCCCTACGCCCACCCCTCTGCCTCTGCCTTTATAAGGACCAGCGTCGCCAGCCGACTCTGGTAGCTCGGTCCTGATGGAGAAAAACCTCCACCTTTCCTCTCTTCCCACTCTGGCAGAAACCCACCAGCTCCGACGACTCCTCCTCCTCCGTCTCGTCGCTCTGCTGCAATACCAGCAGCAGAGCCACCTTCGCCTACTCTTCCCGTGTCGCGCCGTACCCAGCACGCGCCCTCCCGCTCTCTTCCTCGCCGCCGCCCTACCCCTCTGGGTATTTCTTCTCCGGCGACAGCCGATACGACTGCCGCCCTACTCCGACCCCTTCGTCCCCGTAATTAGGTCAGAACTATTCCCCATCTCCCCCTCTTTCTTTTCCTCACTATCTTTCATTCGATTAAACCCTCGACCGCTCCTGTCCACCGTCACCTTCCTCGACTCCGACCACCCTCCGGCGAGACGCTCCCATCGCTCCGCAGCCCCACATGCCTCGCCGACCCTCACGTAACCTCCGCCTCATCACGCTGAACAACCTCCGCCCACCCACTGCCGCTCTACACCCTCTCATCGCTCCCCCGAACACACCCACACCTCCGGTCACAGGATGACCTAGGCACGCACGCCTAGGCCGCCCCACGACCTGCTGCACCTCGCACCACCTTCGCTGTGCCATGACGAAGGTCCCCTGCTAGTCTGATTAGGCCAAGAGGCCGTGCTTCTGTCTAATAGGGTCGTAGCCCCAGCTGCCATTAACAACAATTGAAGCAGCTTTGAGGCGAGCTCCAAGCCCTGCAGCTTCAGGATCCCAGGTGCTGCAGGTTGGGGTGAAGTCTGCGGAGACTTCTACCTCAGCATTTGGCACCGATAGTGGCTGCAGCTGAGCGAAGAGCAAGGCAGAATCGTCCTGCGGGCGGGCGCGAGAAGAGCGCAGAGGATAGTCCCACATCGTGAGTTTACCAAACCCCGCAATAGTATAAGTTGATTTTGTGTTTTCTACTGGTCGCCTCCGAAAGCACTGGGGTGAGGTCCTTCACCTTACTCACGCTCGCCTCATCCACGGTTTCACCTCGCGGATCTGGCGGGATCCGACCCGACCCTATCTGAGCACACCTTGCGCATCACCCACACACCGGTGCGCCTGGTCACGGGCACGAAACCTGACCCAATTACCTGCGGCTTTCGGAGAGCATCCTGTGAGTGGTTTACAGAGAGAGAGACGTGCGGGTAGAGGGACAGGGTAGGTTTTGCTCTTTGTGCATGGACAGGGTGCGAGGGAAGAAGAACACACTTGGTCGAAGGAAGAAGAAAGAAGGAGAAGGCCAAGGAACAAAATAGAAGAAGATCACAGAAGAAGAAGAAGGAGAAGGCCAAGGAACAAAACAGAAGAAGACCGCAGAAGGAGAAGCACAAAGGAAGCACTGTAGCAGACACCACTTAAGCCGTCTGATTGAGAAATCAGACGACGAATGAAGCTCTATAGACAAAGCAAAGAAGAAAAAGAAAAGAAAAGGTGCCGCAGCTGAAAGAAAAGAGAAGATAAAGAAAGAAGAAGAAGAACTAAAGAAGATCAAGAACTGTGAAGAAAGAAAAGAGAAGAGAAAGAAGAGGAAAAGAAGACAGGCAAAGAGAGAAAGAAGAGAAGAAGAAAAAGCCAAGAAACAAAATCTACTCCCTCTCTCTCTCTTTCACTCTCTTATTTTTGTAATAAAGAAGCATTGTACTTCTAGAATTCTAGTAGCTCCCTGAGTTTGACCTCGGAAGAAAAACATATCTGAGTAAAATTGTAATAGTGGCAATGACGACAAACCGTAGCTATTTTATTTATACCACAACGACATTACTATAATAAGCACAAACAAAAGGCTAAGCTTCAGTGTCATCATCAGACACTAACTGCCACCTGATTGTACCTAGAATATCCATCGAGAAAGCAATAGTATTTATTCCCTGCCAATTTTTTGAGAATTTGATCAATAAACGGCAGAGGAAAGTGATCCTTCTGGTTTCCAGTGTTCAGCTTGCGGTAATCAATACAGACCCTCCATCCAGTTGAGGGTCTAGTGACAACTTGTTCACCTTGGTCGTTGAGTTCCACAGTAAAGCCTACCTTCTTTGGCACCACATGAATGGGACTGACCCATTTACTATCAGCAATGGGATATATGATCCCAGCGTCCAACCACTTCAGGATTTCCTTTTTTACCACCTCCCTCATATTAGGGTTTAGACGTCTCTACATGTCCCTAAAATGCTTGATGGAATCATCAGTATAAATGTGGTGCATGAAGAGTGTAGAGTCTATACCCTTAATGTCAGCAATGCTCCAAGCAATAGCTTCCTTGTGCCTAGACAGGCATTCAATCAAGGCTCCCTCCTGTGCCTTAGATAGCACAGTCGAAATGATAACGGGTAGCATATCATTGGCACCTAGGAAAACATACTTGAGAGTGTCAGGGAGGGGTTTCAACTCAAGGTCAGGGGCTTGTATGGTTGAGGGTTTCATAATAAATGTTCCCATCTCAGGTAGCAGATCTACCTTCGGCGAAAATGATGGGGAAAGAGACTCAGCAGAAACTCCTAGCAATTCCTCAAGTTCTAGTATATCCCCTTCACATTCCTCCAAGAGATGGGAATGCTCATTTAGCATGACATGCTGAAGGGGGTCATCACATAACATTGCAGGAGTTGCCTCTTCAATCAGGTCATCTATCACCTCAACTTGAGAACAATCCTCAAGTCCAGCTTGTTTGTAAGCATCAAACACATTAAGCTGGATTTTCCTGTTCCCAAAGCCCATTTTCAATGCCCAGTATTGCAATTGATTGAAGCATGCGAAGTTGCAAGGAAAGGGCGGCCCAAAATGATGGAGGGTTTGGTTGGCTTGTTCGTAGGGTCAGTGTCCAAAACTAAGAAGTCAACAGGAAAGAAGAAATCCTCCACTCTTATGAGGACATCTTCCAAAATTCCCCGTGGTGTCTTAAGTGATCGATTAGCAACTTGAAGGATTACAGGGCTAGGCTTCAGATTGCCTCCCCCAAGTTGTTCATAAACGTAGCTCGGAAGGATGTTCACCCCCGCACCCAGATCAAGTAGAGCCTCATCAATTTGTAAGTCACCAATAACTACAGAGATGTATGGGGCTCCTAGGTCCTTAAGTTTCGGGGGTGTGCCATGTTGAACAATTGAGCTAACAGAATCAGGCAGGACAACTTTTGATTAGACCTGTTTTCTAGATTGCCGCCTTTTGGTGCACAGGTCCTTTAAGAAGCAGGCATAAGATGGAATCTGCCTGATAACTTCAAGCAAAGGCAAGTTAATCTGCACTTGCTTGAAAGTTTCCATAATCTCATCTGTCTTATCTTTGGCTCCAGATGAGCCAGTAGAAGTCTGCCCAAAGGTGGATAAGCACTTTGGAAAAGGCACTCTCGATCTCTGGTTGGAAGGGTTGTCATGTCGGGTAAGGGGTGGAACAGGGGCAACTTCTTCCGGTGAGGTGATTTCAAGTGGAGAAGATTTAGGCAAGTCTTTTCCGGTGGGGGTGAAAGTCGAGGTGGATGGTTTTTTAGGGGGTGAAACTATAGGAGCATCGGGTTTGGAAATTTCTTTCCCACTCCTCAAAATAGTCACCGCCTGAGCATGCTCCCTAAAGACAATTCCTTTTCCTTTAGGATTTTCCTCAGTAGCACTGGGGAGCTTCCCAGTCTCCCTCTGTCTAACGGCCTCAACAAGGTGTCCAATTTGTGATTTCATCTCATGTATAGCCTTGTCATGAGATTAGATGATGGCACTTTGACTTTCTTGCATAATTTTCAACATCATCTTCAATTCATCCATCTCAGAGGTTTTAGATTGGGCAAAGGTCTGAGGTTGGTTCATTTGATGGTTTTGAAAGGATTGTGGTTTGTAATTCCCTGAATTTGAGACATTTCCTTGTCTCCATGAAAAGTTTGGGTGGTTCCTCCATCCCTCATTATAAGTGTTGGAGAAAGGGTCATTACGAGGTCTTGGACGGAACCCTTGAGCAGCATTCAAATCAACTTGTACAAGCTCAGGGAATTGGGAGGCCAAGTGGCAATCCATAGTGGCGTGTGTATTGCCTTGTCAAATTAAGCATTCAGAAGCTTGGGATGTGGAGGTGTTAGGTACGAATGAACTATGGTTCGACATAAGCCTTTCCATGTTTTGATTCAATAATTGAATCTGATAGGCTAAATTCTAGGTGTCCCTAGCCTCATTCGCCTCCAACTTTCTTTGCATCAGAGTAGGCTTTCTATCCATGTAGGCAGAATTCAAGTGAATAGAATTCTTACTCAAAGTATCAAATAAGTTCCAAGCTTCATCCTTAGTCTTAGATAGAAAGGTTCCTGCACAGGCACCATCCACAGTTTGCCTATGCGAATCATTAAGTCCGGTGTAGAACCTTTCAACCAATTGCCATTTAGGCACCTGGTGATGTGGGCAAAGTCTCAGCAAGTCGTTAAAGCACTCCCACGCATCATGGAATGCTTCCCCATCCTTTTGAACAAAACTCATAATTTCCCTCCTAAAGTGATTTGTTTTGTTCATGGGTAAGTACTTCTTCAAAAACTCCTTCTTCAGGGCATCCCAAGTATTAATATTATCAAGGGTGTAATACCAATACTTGGCTTTGTCCTTAAGGGAGAAGGGAAAGAGGGTTCACATTTGAGCGTCATCAGTAACGCCCTGCAGCTTCACCATGGAACAGACCTTGGTGAATTCCTCTATATGCCTATAAGGGTCTTCCCTAGTAGTACCATAAAAGGAGGGTAGCAAGGATATGGTACTACTTTTCATCTCATACAGATTGTCCCCTCCAGGTCTACGTAGTGCAGGGCTAGCTTGATTGGTTGGGATGAAATATTCCTTAAGGCTCCTTTGATCGGCCATTTCTACCCTTGGAAGGTCTCTTCTTAGGATTCTTTCAGGTTCAGGATGAAACACAAGTTGTCTCCTAAGAGAATGCCTACCAAGCATGCACTACAAACACAATTCAAAAGGACTTGTTCGGTCTTTACAAATTTAGGCTTTTGACTTTAATTCAAATTGTAGGTGACAAAGCAAGTTGCCCAATCAATTACGCGCCTATTGTCAACCTTCGAAATGCCAAAAAAGACCTAGTTGGAGCTTAGGTATTCTTCCCTAAATCTCAAATGTCAAGTAAATCCAAAGACGGAAGATCGAGGGATGCAAGTAGGCCTAAGCCTTCCTTTGAAGCTGTGCTTTTGTGGTGCTTCTCAACTACCCCCAAAAATCCGTGACAAGGTATCCCCCTCTTTGGATTTACAAAACCTTTGATCTCAAGTTCCGAACACTTCAAAATCCAACAGTAGGAGGGCTCTTGTCCTAGTCGTTTCAAGACTTAGGAGTGTCTAAATGAGTGCTGTGGTGCAAAAGATATAAGTGTGCATTCACCGCAAAAGGATTTTGAATTTTGAATCGCACACCACGTTTTACAATCAAGTCCTTGATTTTTAGATGTCCCTCCTTTAATTAGTCCTTTTTCATGAATATATGTGACCACTTGTTAGATCGCTTCAAGACAAATTTTGTGGTCTTTGAATTAAATTCAAATGCAATGCATGATCAAGAATAGGATGCAAAGTAAGAGAATGCGTACCTTGCTTCCAGCAATCAATGATGCAAGAATGCACGCAATGCAGAGAAGTAAATCTAGAGGCTGCTCATACAGACCTAAATGGTTCATCCTAAGGGCAGGTAGCTTCTAGCAAGTAGCTCATTTTTTTTTATGTTTTTTAAACTACTTATGCACAAGCAAATAAAAGTAAACAATCCACAAAATAAACTAAAAACCTAAATCTAAAGAAAAGGGAACAGGCTCCCAAAAATTACCCAACACGAGCCTAAAACAAAATCGGGGAACAAACCCCTCAAAATATACCCCAAAACAAGGGTTTCAAACAAAATGCAATGAAAAATTAAATCTAAAGTCTTAATTCTACTCTAATCAAATTAGCAACTAAATGTACAATGATGACCGTCGCATCCTCATCCTTCTCCTCCTTTTCAAAGTAGCTCGACCAATTCTCCTATGGCGATGTCAAGGGTTGCCTCTCACTATGGTTGATTCCTCGCACAAAATTTCTCGCACAGGAAAGAAATAATAAATGGTCAAATCACTGTACAATTGAGAAATAATAAAAATAAAATCAGGTGAAATTATTGCATCTGTTGCCTCCCCGGCAACGGCGCCATTTTGACGTGTCGATTGTTCACTTTAAAGTCGTTTGTAGTTTTATGTGGTGGAAAAATCGACTAATCAATAATTAAAAATAACCACTCGTAAAAGAGCGGGTCGTATCCACAGGGAGGCAATGACGTATTTAAATCCTCACCGGTTAAAAATATTTGTTCGTAGTTAGTTTAGATGAGAATCAAGCCAAATTTGCCTTCAAATTAAGGTTGAATCAAGAAAACATGCTGAAATAGCAAATTTTAATAACTAGAGGATATTTTTTGCAATGCAGATTCAATAAAATATCATTAAAAGATGACAATGGCAGAAAATGTAATTATTAATGGGATGAGTATTGTAGCAAAACAGGGGATTTCTTCCCCTTGGCCGTGCGTGAAGAGGAGTGAACGGCTGGAGGCGTGAAGCTCGGAGGAAGTTCTTTGGACCGAGGGCTTCTCAGCGGTGGTAGCGGCGAGTCGCGCGGTGGCCGGAGTCGGCTGGACGGACCTCCGGCGAAGGTGGCTGCCAACGGTGGCTGTAGCTGCTGAAGGGGCGGCTGTGCCGGAAGTT
Organism: Thalassia testudinum; assembly: GCA_037157565.1. Classification (NCBI taxonomy): domain Eukaryota; kingdom Viridiplantae; phylum Streptophyta; class Magnoliopsida; order Alismatales; family Hydrocharitaceae; genus Thalassia; species Thalassia testudinum. The sequence goes on from JAZHRO010000014.1 coordinate 38,769,421, forward strand.
GAGCGCTGCTGCAGGTGGTGCACATGCACGCACTGGTGGTGGAACTACAGGTAGCGGCAGGAGTTGAGCACGCTGAGGGTTGCTGGCAGGCGCACGCACTAGTGGAGGCGTTGCAGGTAGCGGCAGGGGATGCTGCAGGCGGAATGTGTGGGGAAGAATGTACGCCTGCTGCGTGCATGAAGAGGCGATGCAGGGTGCTGGCGGGCGCGCACTGCAGGGTACTGGGGGGCACGCACTAGAAGCTGGAGGTGATGCGCGTGCATGGACTGGCGATCTTGTGCAGCTGGAGGGACGCGGGTGTGAAGGAGCGGCCGGTCCTGCTGCTATGTGCGTGGGTGGTGTGATGCGAGCGTGGAGTGAGCGAGTGGGTGGTGCTGGAATAGATGCTGTAGGAGATGGTTCAAGCGTGCAACCGGAGGGGCGCGAGCATGGAGTGAGTGGCCGGTTGCTTCTGAAGTGTGGGTCGAAGCTTCAGACTTCCGGGAAACTTCTCGGACGTCTTAACTAACTGAGGAGTGAAATTTCAGTGGCTGCGGCAGTGGTTGTTAGTGACGGCGGCAAGGGAGGTGCACGGCGAGGTGCTCACGGTAATGCGGATGATCTCCGGATGGTGGTGTGGCCTGTCACACCACACGCCCATGGTGGTGGAGGCTCGTTGCTGCGGTTGAGGCCAGTGGTGTTGAAATGGATGAGATGGACACTTTGCACAGTGTGGATTGGTGGGGTGGAGGCCTACTCCGCTTGGTAGCCTCTCTCCTCATTTTGTAGGTGCCTGCACGAATTTGAATGGAGAGGCGGGAGCAAATCCACCTTCTCCGCTAATCCATGAATGTGGGCTTTAGTGCAGCAGGAGGCGTTGCAGCGGCAGTCGAGCCATTGCTGAAAAGAAGAAGAATAAAAGATATTGTTAAAATATTATGGTTATTTATATACAAACCCTCAAATTTTATGTTAACTTAAAATTAATGCATGCAATGTACCTAATTGGTTAACTAATTAAATGAATGCCATTCTAAGTTAATTCTAAATGCATTTAAAATATGAATGCAATGCATGAATTATGTAATTAAATTAGAAATATGAATTAATCTATTTACATCCTAATTTATGCTAAATAAATGTTAGAATTAACCTAATGTCTAGGCACTTAAATACTTAAATAGCCCACAAATATGGGCTAATCAACCCTCTCCTTCGCTCTCTACTGATCATGACAACCACAACCATTCTCTCCACCGAACAGAACCTCTCCTCTTCCTCTCGCAGAACAGAGCACCTCCTCCACCCCTCCCTAAGTAGCTCCTCAACCTCTCCTACGTGCGGCCACGATAGTAGACCATGGCCTTTGCCTCAGCTTTGCCTACCAAGACCGCACCTCCTCTCGGCCAAAACACCTCTGTTGTACCTACCACGACCGTGCCCACCACGATCACACCTCCTCTTGGCTAGATCACCTTCCTAGCACCTGACAATAATAAAGGCCACCATGGAATATCAAATTCAAAACATCAAGATCAAAACCAAAATGGAGGATGGAGGCTAGGGTTAGGGGAGAAGGCGACGGCTAGAGGGTGTGGAGGTCCAGGAGGTGGTGCCAGAAAGAGAGGATGGAGGCTGCTAAGGCAAACACCCATTCGACTCATGGGATCGACGACTCTTGGAGGAGGAGGAGTGGAGGGAACGCCGAGATAGTGTGTTACCGGTGTAGGAGAAGGGGTCACATGGTGGCGATATGAAGATATCAAATGCTATGTTTGGCATGCGGGGCGTTGGGACATAAGAAGGATTCGTGCAGGAGGATAGGGAAGAGGGATTCGAATGAAGGTGGACAACTAAGGGGCCACAAAGTGAATGCGGAGGTGCTGCCACCACCACCGGTGGGTATGGGGCAAGCTTATGATGTGGAAATCCCTCAAATGGAGGATGTTAAGGCAATGGAGATGACAATAAGGGGTGCCCTGATTAGAGAGATTATGATTGGCTCTTTTTCCTTCAAGCGGATCCGAAACCTGGTAAGATCTCTATCCTTATCTTCTCAGGGGTGGAAGGTGGCACACTTGGGTGGATCTCATTTTGTGTTGTTCGACTTGGGCATGCTAGACATGGAAGGTCTTCGCTTCCACACAACAGTGTTCGAGGGGATGACCATTTTGTGAAGGTTGGTGTCCCCTTTCGATGGGACCTTGCAAGATCGGCCCCCACAAAGGTCGAAGAATAGGAAGGGCATCATGGAGATTTGGGGGCTTCCTCTACATCTCTAGACCAGAGGGGTGGTGGTAGGGGCAATGGCAGGCTTTGCTACCCTGGCAGGGTATGCAAGGGTGGGCCTTTGTGAAGGGGATGGGAGATCGATCAAGGTAGAGGTGATGGTGCAAAGGGGGGCCCAATTCCATACAAGATTATACTAAGGTGTGGGGGAAGCTCGTTGCTCATCCGGCTGAAGCTATCTCTCCTTCGTGATGAAGGACAACAACATGGGCAGCAAGGGGTACACAAGGAAGAGACTGGTACACACAATGTTGACAACAACTGCAGGACCCTCGAGTCAGACCAGCCAGAAGCCAAGAAGAGAAAGGAACTCCATTTCTCAGAGGTGCTGGAGGACGAGATGAAGGGGGTGGAGCAACCATCAACAGAGAGAGGCATGATGCAAGATGCAGAAACAAGTAGGGATCTTGTGGTGGTGAATTCAGATCACAGGGGAAGAGGTTGTGTGGCCAACCTCAGCACATAGTTCAGATCCCTTTTCCTTTATGACTCCAAGGGTCCAGGCTTTGAAGTGGGATCTTCCTCAAAGGGTAAGGCAGTGGTCTCCCCCTACAAGCTCCGAGGAAGAATTGCCAGCAGAGGTCAGAGATCTAAGGAAGAGAAGATAGCAGCCATACTGAGTGTAGAGAGGAGGGCTGGGGAGCAGCAGGGGGTTAAAGAACTTAGGGGATGAGGGTTATGACATGGAATGTGCTTGGGTTGCTTGGCGGGGTGCGACGAGCTTCATTGGCTCACTACCTCCGTGAGTGGGAGGTAGACTAGACGTTACTGCAGGAAAAACACATTGAAGGAGGAACTTCTATGTGGCAGTCACTTCTTCAAGGCAGCCATGCGGATGTCAGGGTAGTGGACTCACAAGGGAGGTCTGGTGGCTTGGCTGTGTGGTGGAAGACCTCTAAACTAGTTCTGAAAGAAGTATGGAAGGGCCATTTTCAGGTGTCATGTAGGTTCCAGTCAGTGGAGGATGACCAGGACTTGATCATCTCTTGTATTTATGGCCATTATGCAGATCACTTGAGGAATAACTTTTGGACTGAATTGCATTAAATGGCAGGCAATATTGATGGTGTGCCGTGGCTCATGGGTGGAGATTTCAATTGTGTTCTATCAGAGAATGATAGAGGGAGTGGAAGAGTGGATGTGCCTCCCTTGGTTTCCAATTTGTGGTATCCATGCTTGGACTGAATGAGTACCCATCTGTAGGGGTTGAATTTACATGGAGGAATGGGAATGGGCTGGTTTCAAAGTTGGACAGGGTCTTTGGGAATGCGGAACTACTGGAGAGATTTCAACTCTCTGCTGTGACAGGAATGCCTAGACCTTTCTCTGACCATACTCCCTAGTTGTGGGATAGCGAGGAGGAATTTATCACAGGTACTTATTTAAAATTCAAGAAATCTTGGCTTAGGGAGAAGGGATTTAAAGAAATGGTTAGTTGTTGGTGGGAGCAAAAGCATGTTGAAGGTTCAGCAACTTATCAGTTGGCGAGGAAATTGAAGGATCTGAGGTCAATGTTGAAGGAGTATAGGCAAACAATTGAGGTGGTGAGAAACCAGCGGAGGACCGAAGCTTTGTCAATGCTGCATGTCCTGGATGAGAGAGAAAATAGTGATCTATTGTATGATGAAGAATTGGCGTAGAGAAGGCTTTGGCAAGGGGTGGTTCACGCTGAAGACTTGGCATGAGAAGTGGACTGAAGAGAAAAGTCGAGGCAACTGTGGATGGAGGGTGATGCAAATATGAAGTACTTTCACATGGCAGTGAGTTCCAGGAGGAGAGTGAATCTCATATCCTCTTTGAAGAAAGATGGTCTGATTCTAACCTCTTCTGAGGAATTCATGGAAAGGTTGTCAGGTACTTTAAGGAAACCACCAGGGAGGCGGGGAGGGGAGGATGGAGGATGGCTGCATCAAGCCTGCCACGGGTATGTGACTATGTAGTAAGTTGATTGAAAACTTTACTGATCATGAAGTGGTAGAGGCCATGGATGGTTTGAATGCTAAAGGCTCTCCAAGCCCTAATGGGTTTCAAGTGTTTTTCTACAAGGAGTTTTGGCGGGTTATTAAAGGGGATGTAACGGAGGTCATCAAGGAGTTCCAGTGTGAAAACTTAGGTGTGGAGAGACTAAATAAGTGATGATAAAATTATCATCAGCCATATCTAGCTTTAATTAGTCATAATCAAGGAATAAATGCTCCTAAATAACTGTCAGAGGACCATAATTCATTGCATAATCATTTTGAGAGAAATACAGTAAAACAGGGGCAAAAATGCAATTTTAATAGCATGTCTCAATTGTAGAACAATCATGGGATTTCTCAGGGGTTAATAAAAGGTCAAATGGTCATAATTGTCTAACAAGTGAGTCCGTGCAAATAGAAAAAGATTTTTACTCGTTTCGAGAATTAAATGGCATCTGAAATCCTAAAAATAGACCCGCTTAATGTATTTAGGTTCTGGTCAGGATAAAATTCACCCAAACCCTCTAAAATTCATAGAAAAATATTATCTATGATTTGGTATCTTGAATTTGACCATCAAAACCCATCTTGACCCAAAATAGAGCCATAGATAGACTATTACCCTAATTTGATTTTTACATAAATTACCCAATCAAACTAAGTCAAAACCAAAATCCAACTTCACCATTAGATTCCTTAGGTCCAAATTAGGTTTGTATCAAAACTTGGGCTCAGTATGAGATTATTTTAACCTAGTTTACATTTTGGTCCAAGTCTGATTTTCTTTATCTTAAATGGCCCCTCAGCTTTCGAATGTCTTACACAAAACCCCCTAAATTTATCATCTTCTTCTTCAAAAAGGTCCCTACCATACAGAACTCCTAATCCTAAAGCTCTGACGATAATCAATCAAGTATTTGTTCTTGATTAATTGATGAAACTTCCTCAAATCTAAACCGGAGATCCCTCTTGAAATCCTCTTCTAATCAGATCGATTCTTAGGCTCTAACTCTTTCCTAATCTCCCATGCAAACACATGGGAGATGTGGGTTTCCTATTTTGTGAAGCTTTCAAGGTTTCAAGCTTAGTTTCCAAGCTTGAAACAATCACCTAAGCCCTATAAAAGGACCTAGGTTGCAAGGCCGAGTCCTTTAGCTAGGTTTTGGGCCAAAAACTTCCTCAAATCCCTATCTCTGGCCTCCTCTGACCTATGCTCCAATGGACCTTCTCGACCTCCTTCCTCCGTGCCTCCAACTGCTAAATTGGAAGCGTAGTGACCTTCCTCATCTTCCTCTGCGCCTCGCCAGTCAAAGCAATGGTTGTCCTCCTTGTTATTCGCCTCCGTCCCTCTCAGGAGTATTCACCTTCCATGGCATCGGCAAGCCACAACCGGTGCCAATTCTACCTCTTTCATCCCCCTAGAGTAGATCGTTAGGTTTAGTTAGATCCTTAGGTTAGTTTCCCTCACTCAAAGTCCAAAAGTAACCCCCTAACATCGTGAATCACCCTCGTCTTCTCCATCTTCGACCATCCTCTAGCAAGGCATCCCCGCCGCTACACCCCTCCATCCGGCTCGCCGAAACCCTCTACACCCTCTCCACATCCACCCTCATCAAAGCCGCACCTTTGTTTCCTACTCCACCCACTCCCATGATCCTCTGAACAAACCCACTGTCGCGCTCCTCCTTCGACCTCTGCAGACCACCACACACCTCCACAAGTCACGAAATCACTACCAACACACTCCATGCCCTACGGCGAAGCTCCTGAGCTAGTTTAATGTGGTTGAGAGGCCATTTTGTTTGTTTTAGGTCTTCAGGTCATCTCTGCCATTAATGAGTTAAAGCTCACTTAAAGCTTGCAATAGGTCTTGCCAGCCCTAGGTCTCAACTCCAGCTACTGCGGAATTGTCCTAGGACCTTTCTTGGACCACCAATTGGAGCGTTTGACCACATCTTGACCGCGAATTTGGCGAAGGAGTTCCTTGCTGCTGCAATTGAAGAATGGTGTGGGAGCTTAGTCCCACATCGTAAACGTGCGAAGCCCCATAGCGGTATAATACGCAAACGTGTTTGGGGCTTATCGCCTCCAAACATGGGGTGAGGTCCCACACCCTCACTCATTGACCTACCTACGCTCTCACACCTCAATTGCGACCCATGCCTACAGCCTTGGTCCCAGTTATGCGGATCCCCGAATACTCGATTACCTGAGCAATTGACCGGACATTGAGAAAGAGAAAAGGGGAAGGAAAGAAAGAGCGCGGGGTTAGGGGGGTTTTTCTCTTGTAGGCACTTGTGTGACACTTAGTCGCGAGAAGAGGAAAAAGAGGCAAGGCAAAAGAAGAAAAGGCAAAGACGAGAAGAAGAGGAAGTGGCCAAGGAGAAGTATAGTGCCTCTTGAGCACTTAAGCCATCTGATAAGGAGTTCTGATAGTGCACTGTGCACTTGGTTTGCTTAATTGATACTATTCAGATATTTGCTACATATGTGTTAGGCTAATAATTGGTTATCCAAATCACCATTATTTTATTTAGAGTTCTTTTTATCTCCTCATCTACTCATGTTATACATTGCATACTAGTTTTTGAGTAATTAATTATGCTCATTTATATTATCTATTGAGATTAGCGCGCGAATTCCATATTTGCTCCATGTGTTTGACCTCGGACTTCAATTCAAGTATTAAATTGTATTTGTTGACGAGCGACTTTGGTCTCTACTACAACATATCAATCTTAAACACCGATTTTATGCGTTGAGCAATAAGTCATACCTTTTTCTTTTGCCAAAGATATGTGGGGCAGAGAAAATGTCAGATTTTAGGCCCATAACACTTTGAAACTCAATCTACCTAATAATTAGTAAAGTGCTTGCAAACTGGCTAAAAGGAGTCTTATCTGATCTGGTGAGTCTTGTGCAATCGGTTTTCCTCCCCAACAGGTCGCTCCAGGAGTCTTTCATTATGGCGCATGAAATGGTGGTAGGGTGGCACAAAAGAAAGATCAAGGCTTACATGTGGAAGGTTGATTTTAGTAGAGTGTATGATTTGGTTGCATGGTTGTACTTATGGGAAATTTTCAAGAAGAGAGGCTTCCCACCGCTCTGGACCCAGTGGATGAAAAGATGCATAGTCATTTCCTCCTTTTCCCCATAGTTAATGGGAGACCGTGTGGGGCTTGGTTGCAGCCACAATGCGAAGTGCGGCAAGGGTGCCCTTTGGCCCCTTTAATCTTTAATTTAGCCTTGGACACACTGGCTCAATTTTCTTGTAAGTTGGCCAGTGCAGGTTTGGTGAGGGGCTACTCTATCTCCAACTCCAAGGCGCTACCTCCAATTTTGTAGTACGCTAATGACATGGTCCTCTTTGTTGAGGGTGGGAGGGATGAGGCGAAGATGCTCTTTACTATGGTCAGCATTTTTGGGGAGATCTCGGGCCTTAGGCTCAATGGCACGAAGTCGTCTTTGGTATGTTTTGGTATGCCAGGTCAGGAGAGGAAAATAATCTCAACCATCCTACAAACTCCAACGGCCACCTACCAATTAGGTACTTGGGGCTACCACTAAGAGAAGGTAAACTAAAGAAGAGTGATTGGGCCATCTTGTTTGAGAAAGTGTCTACTAAACTAGAGGGCAGGAACAGTAGATTTCTGTCCAAGGGGGGGAGACTGATTCTCCTCAACTCGGTTATCACCTCAATCCCTGTTTTCTTCTTCTCAATGTTTAGATCCCTGAAGGTAGTTTGGAAGAGGTTAGATGTCATGAGGGAACGCTTCTTTTGGAAAGGTGTGAAGGCAAAAGGTAAACTCATGCACCCAGTGAAATGGCAACATCTTTGTAGACCTCGATCTCAGGGAGGGATGGGGATTCATTCCCTCAAGGAGTTTAACAATGGCATGTTATTGAAATGGGTAGTTAAATTGGCAACAGATAAAGGGAAGTTGTGGCCACAATTGATAAAGAAGGCACATGGCTGTTCGCAAGTTCATTTGTGGCAACCCCTCCTCATTGCCTATCACCTTTTTGGCATTCTGTCTGGAAGGCAATGAAAGAGAATCTGGTAGAATTTGACCCAGTTGTGGGAGATGGGAGGCTTTTTAGATTCTGGACAGATAGGTGGTTGCAATTAGGAAAACTGAATGAGGCTTTCCCAAGGGCTTATGTAGCTGCAATGGACAACAGTGTTTCTATTGTTGACTGCTGGGACACTGCAGGAGATAGGTGGAACTTCTCAGGCACTGATTTGCAAGAGGGAGGGCGAACTCAAGCCGAACAGGAGAGGTTAATGGCAGATCTGGAGGCATTTCAATTGGTGGACGAGTAAGATGGTTTTAGGTGGAAGCATGGTGTGTTCACATTGGCCAAGGCGTAAAAAAGGTTGATGGTCTCCATGAACGCGGATCACTCAAGAGAGGAGATGGACTGTGCCACGATTTGGTCGTTGAAGATCCCCTTAAAGATTAAAGTGTTTCTATGGCTATGTCATCATGATGGTCTTATCACCAGAGAAATGAGATCCAAAAGGATGGAAACACCTACCCAAAATTGGCCCCTTTGTGCATTTCCATCGAATGACAGGATGCATTTGTTTTCTTCATGCCTAGTAGCGAACCATGTCTGGAGGGGCATTTGTAAGGAGGCTCTACCCACATGGGATGACTTATGGAGGTGCCTTTTGATGAAAGGAGGGGAGCAAGCGAAGATGGTGGGGGTAATGTGGTTTGTGTGGCGTGCTCGCAATGAGATTTTGTTTAATGGGGGCTCATTGAATGTTGGGAGTATTATAAGGGAGTATGGGAGAATTTTTAAGGAGTGGAGTGATTCCTTGTAACGCTTTTATTTGTTTCATGAATAAAATATCACCAATCTGCTCTTGTCTTCGATAGCATTCCTCATCTTTTCAAAAAAAAAATAATAATAAAGGCCACCACCACCATGCTCCATCACAGTGCTACCACCATCGTGCCCCATTCGTGCCGATAGTAGCACCCGCTACCACCCACAATGCCGACCTCCTTCGTTCTCTCCTCACCACCACATCCACAACACCACTACGAGCCACCACCTTCACAGTGCCCCTATCCTCATCCCAGGGCAGGGAAGTTGATCCCTTTCCCTCTACCAAGAGTAGCCACCGCAACCATGTGTTCCTACCTCCACAATAACTCTCCCTCGACATCAACACCGTTCACCACCAATTGCATTCGCTACTGAGCCACAATTTCTTCAACAACAACAACGATTTCCTTAAGTCACGTGGTGATAGCATGTGGCTCCTAACCATGCTTCCTCGACCATCATTGCACCACATCCACCATCACGAGCTCCTCTACTACGTCTACACCACGAGCAACCATGACTACAACTTCGTTCTCAATCACAAATGTGTTCTTAATCTCCCAATTCGAGACTTTTGCTTGTCCATTAGTTTGGGGGTGATAACATGCAGCAATCTTGTGTTGCACCCCATATTTACTTAATAATCCTCAAATTGGGCATTAGTGAAATGAGTCCCACCATCACTAATTATTGCCCAAGGCATCCCAAATATTGAGAAAATATTCTTCTTCACAAATTATTGCCCAAGGCAATCTTTTGCTTTTTTTTCTTTTTTCTATTAATTTTTTTTATAACTTCCTCCAAATACTCATTTTTTTGTGTTATCTTCTTTGTCACACATTTTTCTAGGTGAGTGGCTCTCCTTCATCCATTCTAAATGCATCCCCTACAAACAAGAATAGTCTTACAAGCTAAAAACATGACAAAAAGTCTTTTGGATCTTTTACCCTAAGACTAAATCTTATTGACCACTAAGGACTCGACAAAATTTTCCAGAAGACGAGTCAGTGCAATGTGCAAGTGAAGATGCTTGGAACTCAAAGACTATCCAAACCACAGGGTGGAAAGATAAGTCATTCACTCGTCACCCTTTTGACTTAATACTTTTAGCTTTCTCATATCCTTTCAATCTCAGGAAAATAAATCCAAGTTTAGGTAAATACTTAAGATAATTAAATCAACATACAACCTAAAGAGTCTAAGAAAAAAGACTTTGTTCGTACTTTTCCTAAGATCGGTAAATCCTCAAAATTGAATTTTCTATTTTTTCTTTTATAACTCAAACTCTAAAAAACCTGATTTTTTTTTTTAGAAAATAACTACTACTTTTCGATGACTCAACTAATTTGAGAAAAACCACTATTACCTATAATTTTAGAGATAAATAAGAATGACTTTGAAAAACATTATCTACCTCCACCCATGGTAATTTCATGCAATGTCCTTAATGCATGCAATAAACATAAGAAAAAAATAGATATTACCTAAAACTCGAGAGTTCTAAAGAAATCAAGACTCGATCATCTCAAGACCTAAATGAAAATTTCAAAGCAAATAGCAAGATTATCTACAAATGTTAGGTTACCTCCCAACAAGCACTTAATTTTACATCTACAGCTAGACTTAGTCAAATCTAGCTTAAAAAGATCCCAAAAGTGTTGTACTTTCAATCAGAGGCTCCTGAGCAATATTCTCATAGTAAATCTTCAATCTTTGTCCATTCACCATAAATTGTTGGCTAGTCTTAGGATCACAATTTCAACAGCTCCATTAGAATATGGCTGGACCACAATGTATGGTCCAATCCATTTGGATCTAAGCTTGCCAGGAAAGAGTCAAGTCTACTATCAAAGAGCCAACCTTTCTAATTAGGTTCAAAAGATTTTCTGCTGATATGCTTATCGTGAAAGGCCTTACTCTTTTCTTTATAGATCTTAGCACGCTCATAGTCCCCTCTTCTGATTTCATCTAGCTTGTTAAGTTAGAGTTTTCTTTGTTTCCCTACCTTATCCAAATCAAGATTACATTTCCTTACAGCCTAGTAGCCCTTATGTTCCAACTCAACAGGAAGATGACAAGATTTACCAAAGATTAATCTATAAGGGGACATCCCAATCAAGTTCTTGTAGGAAATCCTGTAAGCCCATAAAGCATCATCTAATCTCAAGGACCAATCCTTTCTGTTAGGTTTGATAGTCTTTTGGAGTATGTTCTTAATCTCCCAATTCGAGACTTTTGCTTGTCCATTAGTTTGGGGGTGATAACATGCAGCAATCTTGTGTTGCACCCCATATTTACTTAATAATCCTCAAATTGGGCATTAGTGAAATGAGTCCCACCATCAATAACAATCTTATGGTCATTTAATATAGTGGAAATTGCCTCAATCCATTTAGAAACATAATCCACAACAAGTAATATATACCAAAATCCATGTGATGCTGTAAAGGGACCCATAAAATCTATGCTGCAAACCTCAAAAATCTCAATAATCAGAATTGGTTGAAGGGGCATCATATCTCTTCTTGTCATGCTTCCTAAAGGTTAACATTGAGTGCAAGCTTTACAGAAATTATGTGCATCTCTAAATAAAGTTGGCCAATAAAATCCACACTGCAATACTTTTGCAACCTTCTTTCCAGAGAAATGTCCTCCACAGGCCATATTATGACAGAAGGTCAGTATACTAGAGAATTCAAATTTAGGCACACATCTCCTTATAATCTAATCTGCACAAAGCCTGAATAACAAAGGATCCTCTCAAAAATGATATTTAGCTTTATATATAAATCTAAGTTTCTGTTGTTTAGTCCATTCATTGGGTATTTTCCTTGTAGCCAAGTAATTTGCCAAATCAACATACAAAGGAGTCCTTTATGGCCTTTGGTTAAGATTTGTTCATTTGGAAATTGATCTCAGATTGGAGGTGTAGGAAAAAGATTATCCTTATTAATTCATGAAAGATGGGTAGCCACAACATTCTAGGCACCGACCTTGTCTCTGATCTCAAGGTCGAATTCCTGTAATAGTAAAATTCATCTAATTAACCTTGGTTTAGCATCTTTCTTCATCAATAAGTGCTGCAAAGTTGTATACTCAGTATAAACAACCACGTGGGATCAAATAATATAAGATCTAAACTTCTCAAGTCCAAAAACCACAACTAACAATTCATTTTCTGTAGTTGTGTAATTCTTTTAAGCATCATTCAAGGTTTTGCTAGCATAATAAATCACCATGGGCTTTTTCTCAATTTTCTGTCCAAGGATGGTACCAACAGTAAAATCTACTACATCACACATTATCTCAAAAGGATGGGAACAATCAAGTGGTTGCAAGATTGGGGCCTTGGTCATAGAGTCCTTTAGAGTCTGATAAGATCGGGTGCAATCAGAAGTAAAATCAAAGGTATTATCCTTGGTTAAAAGATTACTTAGAGGCCTAGAATCTTTGAGAAATCTTTTATAAATCTTCTATAAAAGCCAACGTACCCCAAGAAAGATCTAATTTGTCGAACCAAATTAGGAGGTTGTAGATTAGAGATCAAACCAACTTTAGCTCAGTCGACTTCCAAGCCTAATTTAGAAACTATATGTCCAAGCACAATCCCTCCTTAGACCATAAAATTACTCTTTTACCAACTCAAGACCAGGTTCACTTCTATACACCTCAAAATTTTCTCCAAGTTGCTCAAACAATTAGCAAATGAATCCCCAAAGATTGAGAAATCATCCATGAAGTCTTCCAAATAATCACCAATCATGTCCAAAAAGATCGCCATCATACACCTTCGAAAAGTTGCAGATGCATTGCATAATTCGAATGACATTCCATAGGGTCATGTAAAGGGCATCTTTTCTTGGTATTCTAGATCAATGGCAACTTGGTTGTATCCAAAATATCCATCCAAGAAATAGAAAGTTGCCTTCCCACTAATTTTTCCAAGATCTAATCAATAAAAGGTAGTAGGAAGTGATCATTCTTTGAAGTGGAATTGAGTCGTTCATAATCAATGCAAACCCACCACACAATCATGGAGCGAGTCAAGATCGATTCGCCCTTGTTATTGGTAACTATTAGATCGTAGGTAGGGTTATTTAATTAGGTGATATTAGTGTCGAAATAGATGTAGTGGAAGTGATTACCTACAAGTGAATCTACACTACTTTGTTAAAAATTTATTATCCTAGCTAAATCAGATTTTAAGATAGTTACTTTTAGGCCAAGGTCGAACTCAGGGAGGCAGATTTTAGATTTAATCAGTTTCTACGCTTTTCCTAAAATTGCATCAATTCCTTTCACTTATTATTTTTTTTAGGTTTTCTTGATTAGAGATTCTTTTTGGGATATTCTTGTCCTTGAGGCACACCCTCAACAAATAAGTCCTTGGCTACTCGCCAAAATAATTAGAAACAGTCTCGCCACATGCGAGACCGTGTACCTACAAATCAAGAATTCTCATTTCTATTTTATACTTTTTTTTTTATTTTCTTAATCAACAAAATAAAAGTGAATATAAAAGAAAATAAAGTGCAGAATTTAAATGCAAAAAAGGAAATGAATTAAAATACATAGCTTATTTATATGTAGAATATATATAGGATATAGATAGATATATCGATATATATAACTATATAATAGATAATAAGAAGGTGGAATATTGAATCAAGGATTCAATGGGAATGTAGCACAATGTTAGGTTAACCATTGTCTAAAAAGACACGATTAACCTAGCTACGTGTTGATGAGACCGCATTTGTGGGCTAATCGAACACATAAATACCTAAATATTAGAAGGATTTCTACTTGTACATAGCATACTTAGATTTATAAATAGATTAGTTTATAAATATGTTGTCATGCTTATTTTATACATCACATTCACATGTAATAGAAGGTAGTATAAATTATGGTGGCATGTATGCATTACATGCATCATTTTGGAATAACTTTGTAAATAACCCATTTTCTTTTTACTTTATTTTTTTTCCCCGCAGAGCAAACCATCGACCCCTACGCAGCTCCGCATGCAACAGCAGCACCACATCGCGTAGGCATTGTTGGAGGAGATCTCGCAAGGCCCAAACGAGATGAGGGAAAGTCAAGGGAGATTTGTTAAACCAAACGCATGCGCGTTGGGTTCAAAAACGAGGAGAACTACAGTGGTGGAGAAAAGCATCATCGCCCTGGCGAAGACTTCTTTTCTTTCTCCACCACCGTGCAACTGGCAGGCACCGTGGGACTTCCACGTGCACTATGGGACCTTTGGCGAGCTTCTTCTTCCTCTCCTTCCTTCCACCTCCGCCCACCCTTAACCTCCTACGCACGGTGACAGCAGCAACGCACCAGCTTCATCATGCCTGCCTGCCCTACACATGCCCGTGCGCACACCAGCTTCATCGTGCAACCACGCATCTGCGCACCACCACCGTCCATCACGCCTCCACTGTGCAAGCGCATCCCCTCCAAGCACGGCCAGCAGGAGCATGCAACAGCAGCAGCGCACCACCCATGCACCAACGCCGACAGAGGCGCTACCTTCTCCATGGCCGTGGCCTGCCTTCTCTTCCATAGCGCGTGCTCAAGCCTGTGCGCCATAGCCGTGCATACGCTGTGTGCCACCTGTAGTAGGCTGGTCACTCCCTTTCCTCTCCTTCTCCTTCTTCTCCGTCAACCAACAGAGAAGGGGAACCAAACCACCCATAACGCAGCCACCTCCACAGGCAACGGTTCTCTATGCCATCGACTCCCCTATGCTTGCCTCTACCCCATGAAGGTAGCTGATGGTCGGCCCGGATGGGTTGTTAATATGATGATTTTATCGTTGAAATATATATAGTGGTTAACCTAATTTGAACCTAACCATCTCTTTACAGAAATTTTTAACCTGGCCTACTTGATTTTATCTTGTCGCTTTTAGGCCCAGGGTCGAACTCAGGGAAGTGGGGTTCAAGTCGAGTTCCTACGTTGTCCTTAAAACGCGTCTCTTCCGTTCGTTTATTATGTTTTTGGTATTTTTCTTATTTAGGTTTCTTTTTGGTAATCCTTGTTCTTGAGGCACACCCTCAAAATTGTGTCCTTGGCTTTTAGCCAAAACAGAGTTCCAAAACACGCCTTGCTACTCGCAAGACGGGGTACCTGCAAATCAAAGATTATCTTTTCACTTTTATACCTTTTTTTATCTTTTTACTAAGAAGGAAGATAACAGATAGAAAGTAAATATAGTAGCTATAGATATATATTTATATGTAGTATATATATAAAGGGGTGGGGGTGGAGGTGACGATGGAGTGTAGCACTATGTCGAGTCAGTTGACGTCTAGAGAGACGCAACCAACACGACTATGTGCCGCGTGGAGTGTGGATGGAGGATGGATGATGTATGGGACCACGCTTTTTTTGTACGCGTGTATCAGGGAATATCAGCAACTGGTGCAGATATCCCCGCGATACAGCGTATAATAAATAACATGAAAGTATATGTACATATGTATGTATATAAATATATCTATATATATATAAATATATAGTTATATATGTATAGATATATATATATAGATATATATGTGTATATATATGTATATAAGTATATATATATATTACTATATATATGTATATATATATATGTATATAAGTATATATGTATCTAGATATATATATATATGTGTGTATATATATAAGTATATAGATATGTATATATATATATGTATATAAGTATATATGTATATATATATATAAGTATATGTATAAGTATATAGATATATATATACGTGTATATATATATATATATAGAGATATATTATATATATATGTATGTATACATAACTATATAGATATACTATGTATATAAGTATATATATATAATAGATATATGTATGTATATATATATATATGTATGTATATATATGTTACTATATATAACTATACGTATAGTGTAAGTGTGTGTGTGGGTGTGTGTGTGTGTCGGAGAAGATGTGTGTGTGTTGGTGTAGTGTGTGTCTGTGAGTGAGTGAAAAAGAGAGAGAATACGTGAGAGAGAGAGACCGGGAGAGAGAGAGAATACGTGAGAGAGAGAGAGCGGGAGAGAGAGATCAGCAGAGAGAGAGAGAGCGGGCTGGAGAGATCGAGAGCGCGGACAATGGCAGCGAGTTAAGTCGTCTGCTCGCGGCGGCGGACGTCTGACGCCGCGTCGTCTGAAGGCGGAGGCGGACGTCTGAAGACGGTGGGTGCGGGCGCGCCTTCGCGTAGGGTTCTGCAGGCCTGCGCGAAGGCCACGGGCGGGCGAAGGCGTGGAGGAGCGAGCGTGGAGGAGGTCTGCAGGTGGTCGCGGAGGGTCGCGGAGGAGGACAGGGGGCGGCGCGAGGCCGTAGCCGGCCGCTGCAGTGCGCGCGGCGGACGGCTACAGGTGCAACTGCGAGGCGGACAGAACGGAGACGGAGGCGGGGAACGGGCCTGCAGGCGCGCGCGGAGGGTTGCGCGCCTGCGGGGAAGGTCGCGGAGGAGGCGGGGGGTGCTGCTGCTGCTGCTGTCGCCGCGGTTTAGCTGCTGCTGCTGCTGCTTCAAGCTTCGGAGCTTGAAGCGGCAGCAATGGCGTGGAGACGAATACGAAGAGAAAAGAAAACACCACGCCCACCGGCTCGTTGAAGAGCTGGGCGGTGGTGCTCCCACTGTGGTGGTGTGCACCACAGTGGGTTCTCCTGCTCGCCGGGTGCCTCCTCGACGGAGGGCCGACGTATGGGAGGGGAAAGCGGTGGAGAAGATGGCTGCGGGTTTTTTCAGCAGCTGCAGCAGCTACCCTTGCGAGGATGAAGCTGCAGCTACTTATAGAGGAGGGGAGAGTGGCGTGCCGGCTGCAGCAGGGAGAGGGTGTGCGAGTTGCAGCTATAGGGAGCGGCGTTGGCAGGGAGACGTGACGGGAAGAAGTGCAGCGTGGCTGCTGCATGCAGCTGCGGGAAGAGTGCAGCCGCGGGAAGGATGCAGCCACGGGAAGGAGAGAAAAGAAGAAATCAAGAGGAAAAATAAAAAGAGGGTGATTTTGCAAGGAGGCACTTGAAGAAAAATGTAACTATGTAGGCGATTGTTTCACTCCTCTTCCTCTCTTGATTAAATGCATGCATGCAAGTGTTTTTACAAATGCGATTACAGGATCCTATTATGCAATGTTAATGCTAGAAAATAGCACAAGAAGGCGTTATTACAGGCGTGTTTTGAGGTGCAAACATATACCCCCATGCCTATCTTTTGCTAGTCCCTAGCAAAATAGTATTTAGAAATGATCTTAAGCTGAAGATTTTCTTCTGAGGTGATACAGGTGTGTTTACTATGGAATATTGTGAGAACCAATTGTAAAGAAGACTACCAGTACTTTAAGTCTCACATGACATAGATCATCTCTCAACTAACCAGGACTCTTGATATTTAAACCTTAAGTACGATTTCCAGGACCCAGGAGGTTTTTGCCGTACTCGAGAGCTCAAGAGGTTATGGTTTGTGCATAGTGAAGGATCAAGACTGACCAGATGAACATTAAGACTCAATCCCAGGGTTTCACGAATTTTTAAGTACAGGTTGGTCCCAGTTTCAGCTCATGTCTTCGAATTGACCTTTAAGATGATGACGGAAAACTCAACTCCCATTTTCTGATTTTTTTTTTTTTTTTTTTTTGTGACTCACCGAAAAACAAAGTATATAGACATTTATGAGATATACTGACTCTTTTAAAACATCTCTTTTCTGATTGATTTTTTTTTTTTTTTTTTGGTGGGAGAGTTTCTTTTTGGTGGAAAGAGTCGCTCCTAAACACAAGACTAAAGCCTGGGATAAAAAGTCTACCTGCGCACACAGGTAAGGACTCCACCTTCCCTAATGAACACTAGGGTTGGATCTTATGTTCACCTGGTCTTTCCTGATATGTGTAGTGTGAACCAAGTTTACTTAAGCTCTCAAGAAAAAGCAAACCAACGGATCCTGTACTGGTGTCTCAGGTACAAGAATACATCCTTAGTTAGGAGAGATCTTGATCTATTTTGTCAATGCTTTAAGTGAATTAAGCCGAGCCTGAGCGAATCAAGCTTTTGTGGCCTGGAAAGTCTTCAAAACAGAGGTTGAATATCCATAAACACTTATTGCCTTTTTGTTTCAGCTTCAAGATCATTATTAAACACCATTTATTATAATATATATATATATTTTTTTTTTCTTTTCTTTTCTTTTCTTCTTTTTTTTTTTTTTTTTGCATATTTATAAATAGGTGGGAACTGTATAATACCATAACATACCCGGATCCTATGGATGCCTATCCACCCCCCCATGCCAAACAATGCTATGTCCTCATATGCATGCAGGGAAAGGCAGAGGAAGGATGGAAGATCGAGTAACAAGAGCTGAGGTTCAGGGTATAGATCAGGGTGGAAGGGTGGGTGGATGGTGGGTGGTGAAGAGAAAAGTGAAGTGATTGCGATAGAGGTGTGAAAAGTGATGGTGGATGGTGAGTGCTGTTAGGGTGCCTCCCAACAAGCGTTGAATTTAATGTCCCCAGCTGGACTCAGAATGAGGCAAAGAATTAGTTACCCTCCAGCAGGGCAACGGTTTCTCCAACGGGGGCAGGTTCATGAGTCAGATAGGGTTTCAAACGCTGCCCGTTGACCGTAAATTTACGCCCAGATTTGGGATCTTCGATTTCGACGGCCCCATTGGGGAATGGTCTTGAGACCAGAAAAGGACCAGTCCATTTGGACTTTAATTTCCCAGGAAAGAATTTGAGTCGGGCATTATAGAGCCAAACTTGCTGAGATGGCTCAAATTCCTTCCGCCGAACATGGCTGTCATGAAAAGCCTTAGTGCGCTGTTTAAAGGTTAGAGCAAAATCATAGGCTTCACGACGGAGCTCTTCCAGCTCTTGGAGTTGGAGTTTCCTTTCTCGTTCACACAAGTCTGGGTCGAGCTTACATTGGCGAACCGCCCAATAAGCGCGGTGCTCCAACTCCACAGGCAAATGACAAGGCTTCCCGTAAACGATTCTATATGGAGACATACCAAGGGGAGCCTTGAAGGCGGTCCGATACGCCCAAAGTGCGTCAGTCAGCTTGTCGGACCAATCCTTACGGTCAGGCCGAACCGTTTTCTGGAGAATCTACTTGATTTGCCGGTTCGACACTTCCGCCTGGCCGTTCGTCTGAGGATGATACGGGGATGCGATACGATGGTGGAATCCATACCTCCTCAGAAGTGCCCGAAAAGAAGCATGGGTAAAGTGGCTTCCTCCATCCGAGATAATGGCCCGAGGGATCCCAAAACGTGCAAAGATATGGTCTTTGACGAATCGGGTGGAGATAACATGGTCAGCACGGCGCGCGGGAATAGCCTCGATCCATTTTGAAACATAGTCGACGGCCACGAGGATGAATTCGAAGCCGTTGGATGGAGGAAAGGGACCCATGAAGTCAATTCCCCAGATGTCGAAGATTTCCGCAGCTAGGATGTGTTGCAAGGGCATCATGTCACGACGTGCCATTGACCCTAATGACTGGCACCTAGTGCAATGTTTGGCATAAGTGTGCGCGTCCTGGTGAAGGGAGGGCCAAAAGAAACCGCACTGCAACACCTTGGCTGCAGTTTTCCTCCCAGAGAAATGGCCTCCACAGTCCTGATCGTGGCAGAAGGATAGCACACTGGGGAACTCACTGTCAGGAATACAGCGACGGATGATTTGATCAGCACCTATCCGAAAAAGAAGTGGATTATCCCAGAAATAATACTTTGCTTCTGCCATGAGACGCTCGCGCTGGTTTTTAGGCCAGCCACGTGGAAGAGATCCAGAAGCAAGGTAATTGGCAATGTCGGCATACCACGGTCCACTTGCCATATTTATTGCCAATAGGTGCTCATCAGGAAAAACTTCATTAATTGGCAGAGTAAGTCCAATATGGTCAGGGTCCAGTCTGGAAAGGTGATCAGCCACAACATTCTGGGCTCCGACCTTATCACGAATCTCAATGTCAAATTCCTGGAGCAGAAGGATCCAACGAATCAGTCTAGGCTTGGCATCCTTCTTGTGCATGAGATGGCGAATGGCCGCGTGATCAGTGAAAACAATAACGTGAGAGCCTAGAAGGTAAGAACGGAATTTCTCCAGCCCAAAGACGACTGCCAGTAGTTCCTTTTCAGTGGTAGTATAATTACGCTGGGCCTCGTCCAACGTCTTACTGGCGTAGTATACCACGAAGGGGTGTCTATCGCGTCTTTGTCCCAGGATGGCTCCGACTGCAAGGTCTGAAGCGTCACACATAAGTTCAAAGTCGAGGGACCAATCAGGCGGCTGGAGAATAGGGGCCTTGGTGACAGCATTACGCAGCTGCGTGAAGGCTTGTATACAGTCAGGGCCCATGTCGAAGGGCACGTCGGTTGATAGGAGATGAGTTAAGGGTCGAGAAATTTTGGAGAAGTCTTTGATGAATCTCCTATAGAAACCGACGTGTCCCAAGAAGGAGCGGATTTGTTTGACAGAACCAGGCACAGGTAAATCAGCAATGATATCGAGCTTAGCTCTGTCAACCTCGATACCCCTATCGGAGATGATATGTCCAAGAACAATTCCCTCGTGCACCATAAAATGACTTTTTTCCCAGGAAAGTACGAGGTTTACATCAATACATCTCCTAAGGATGCGAGTCAGGTTGGCAAGACATTCGTCGAAAGATGGTCCAAAGACTGAAAAGTCATCCATGAAGACCTCGAGAAAGTCACCCACCATGTCATGAAATATCTCCAGCATGCATCTCTGGAAAGTTGCTGGCGCGTTACAAAGCCCGAACGGCATCCTTCTAAAGGTGAAGGTGCCGAAAGGGCAGGTAAAAGTGGTTTTCTCTTGGTCTCGGGGGTCTATTGCCACCTGGTTATATCCTGAGAATCCATCCAGGAAGCAGAAAAATTTATTTCCCACTAACCGCTCTAGGATTTGGTCAATAAATGGTAGCGGGAAGTGATCTTTCTTGGTTGCAGCATTGAGCTTCCTATAATCTACACACACTCTCCAAGATGTAGGAGTGCGTGTAGGGATGGATTCGCCCCTGTCATTGACACGGATGGTGAGTCCTGCCTTTTTGGGCACAACGTGAATCGGACTCACCCAGGGGCTATCGCTGATCGGGTAGATTATACCCGCATCCAGCCACTTAATGATTTCATTCTTAACGACCTCCCGCATGTTAGGGTTGAGACGTCGTTGCATCTCGCGAGAAGGTCGAGCCTCCTCCTCCGTATATATACGATGAGTGCAGTAGGAGGGACTAATACCAGATAAGTCTGATAAAGACCATCCAATAGCTGCCTTGTGTTCTAGGAGGACCTTAGTTAGTTTGCACTCCTGCTCCATGGTTAATTTTGAACTGATGATTACAGGGAGCGTTTCATTTGGTCCCAGGAAAACATACTTGAGTGTATTAGGCAGCACTTTTAGCTCGGGAGTGGATGGGGAAGGATCTGGCATTTCTTGGGACGAGAGTGTCCCAGACGGGTAGGAGAACAAGTTAGG
The DNA here is from genome assembly GCA_037157565.1 of Thalassia testudinum. Lineage (NCBI taxonomy): Eukaryota > Viridiplantae > Streptophyta > Magnoliopsida > Alismatales > Hydrocharitaceae > Thalassia > Thalassia testudinum. The sequence goes on from JAZHRO010000014.1 coordinate 38,791,021, forward strand.
AGGAAGAAACTGGCCTTCAGATTGGCCAAGAAGAGGGGCTTCTTGGATAGATGAATCCAAAAATGAATAGCCCCAGTGAGAAGTATATGGGCTCAAGGTCCCAGTGTGGATTTGTAAATCCGCCTGATTTGGCGGGGAAGAAAGGGCAATTCGGTCTTCATGAGTATGGACCGACAGTGAGTAGCCCGGATATGACTCAGACCACGAGGTATGGGAAGCGGAGAAAACCTCGTCAGAAGTCTGGCCAGGAGAAGGTACTGGACAAGGGAGGGATTGGGGAACGTCACAGTATGCGTTGGTCAGGCAGTTATCAGTGTTTATAGGTAATCCGCAGCAGTCCGAATAGGTCCCAATTAGTCCGATACACGCGCTGACGGCCATGTCCTCGTCAGACGTGTCATCCTCAATGCAATCGCAATCAAAGTTCTTGGCTACCTTGAATATGTTAAGCTTGAGCTTCTCAGATCCAACGGCAATCTCAATACAGCCCAACTCGCAGTCGATGTGGGCGCGGGCTGTGGCCAAGAAAGGTCGACCGAGGATGATCGGACAATCAGAAAGTGAACTAGGAACTTCCATATCTAAAACAAGAAAGTCAACAGGAAAACAGAGACTGTTGACCCTAACCACCACGTCTTCCACCACACCCTTCGGGATTTTGACAGAACGATCTGCCAACTGTAACGTGACAGGGGTGGGTTTCAGATTTCCCAAGGAAAATTTTTTGAGCATGATGGTCGGTATGAGATTGATGGAAGATCCTAGATCAAGCAAGGCACGGTTAAAACTGCAGCCTTGGATGCTACAGGAAATCAGTGGTGTGCCCGGATCTTTCTGCTTCGGTGGTAAGTTTGACAGTATAGCACAACTCGCATGAGGCGAGAGAACCACCGGATTCTTAGTCTTCTTTGACTGTCGCCTGGGTGTTGTGTAGTCTTTGAAAAATCGAGCGACAGTAGGTATGTGGTCGATTGCCTCGAGCAGGGGTACCTTGATTTCTACATCCCTGAACAAATTACGTAGGTTGTCAAAGGCCTGCGTATTTTTCTTTTTGCCTTTTGGCTCCCTTAGTAGAGCCTCAGGGAATGGGACTGATTCTGGCACAAGTTTTGGTGCATCATCCTCTCGCGAATGCGGTATGCATCCCGAATGAGAGGGCGAAGAAGAAGATGGGCCAAGATCAGGTCGAGGCGGATCGACGGTCTGCTTACCGCTCCTCGTAGTGATAGCATTGGATGATGCGGGTCCAATGGGATCATACGGTGGAGGAGGGTTTGCAATGGGGATATAAGAGTGTGGTGCTGCAGCAGGATTAGCCTGAAATCCCGGTGGAATGCTCGGAGCTTGCAGAACTTGATTAACCTGTCCCTGAGAAGGTCGTACCTGTGGTTGAGAACCACGGGGCACGAAACTTCGCGGGTTTGGAACAGGTTGGGCGGGAAGAGTGCCCTGAGATCGAGTCGCCATGCGTAGTTGACTGATCTCGGCGTTCTGCTGCGCCAATTGGTGCTGAAGAGAGGTCATGTTCTCTTCATGGCGCTTTGACATTTCCGTCATCATTCGCATCAATTTGTCAAGAGGGCTTGATGCGTGTTCAGTTTGTGGTACGCAAGGGCCTGATGGCGGATTTGCCATATGATTAAACTGGACCCTTGGGATGACGGGTGCGGACAGTCGCATTGGTCCACCCGCGGGGTTTTGGCGCTGCGGGTTGTTGGACCATGCGAAGTTCGGATGATTACGCCACCCTGGGTTATAAGTGGCAGAGAACGGGTTGTTCCCCAGGGCGCAAGCATCTTCTATGCCAGAAGACGCGTCCGCATGTAGATATGCGTCTGAGCATACGGAGGCTTGGTCCTCCGTGTCGAAATACTGGCTCGCAGAAACCAGTTCCACATGACTTACCGAGTCGCTTGGCGCGACACTCGGTAAGGAAGGTCTAACGGGGTTTCTCGGGATAAGCCTGGTATTAGAAGAACTTGGATTGTGACGAAGTGGTGAAGAGGTGGTGTTTGCCATAGATCGGGCGGGGTTGGCCAGAAGCTCGTCCAGCTTCTTGTGCACGACGGAGACTTCATCCAGTTTTTGTGCAATAAGGCTTAGATCAGTGGATGAATGGGAGGGTCCCGTGTCAACTTCGTGGACATTTCGGGGCTGGCTAGTACGATTAAAGGCGACAATGGAAGCATTGTTCATCGAGTTTTCACTCATATTTTCAAACAGCTCGAATGCTCCATTCTCGTCTTTATTCATAAAGTTCCCTCCGCAGGAAGCGTCTGCAATCTGCTTCAAAGTCTCATTTAGCCCATAGTAGAAAATCTGGGCTATATGCCACTTAGGCAGACCGTGGTGTGGACACTTCCTGAGGAGGTCGTTATACCTCTCCCATGCCTCATGAAATTGTTCGCCGTTTTGTTGCGTAAATGAAGTGATAGCACGGCGAAGCGCATTGGTCCGCCCGATTGGGAAGAACTTCTTGAGAAACGCTGTTCGCATTTCTTCCCAAGAGTGGATGGTTCTCCCAAGGGTGCGTAACCATTGCGACGCTTTATCCCGTAATGAAAACGGGAACATCTTCATGAGGACTATAGATAACCCGACATTTCTTGGTTTAACGGTTTCAGCAAGTCGGGTTAGGTCTTCCAAGTGGAGAAATGGGTCTTCACTTGCAAGACCATGAAAGTGAAAATTGTTAGGCCAATTATGTTTGGTTTTAATTCAAAGTCGTCCCCGCCCATGGGGACCCGAATTTGTCCTATGGTCTCTGTAGCAGCGGGATTCTGATAAGAGCTAAGAGACCTAGGCTCCTCCCGTTCGGGAGGGTTCTGCATTTCCTCCAATGTTTCCCGAATGGCTTCGATTTGCTCATTATTCATTTCCATTTGGGCTTGGAGGCGGGTTATGGGATCTAAGGCTCCACCACCTGGTGGGTTCTGAGGGCGGTTTCCTCCCTCGGGATTTGGGGGTGGGCGTGCAGCCATGTTTGTGGAGGAGGAGGACGATTCGACTTGTTTTCTAGATTTATCAGTCAATTCAAATAGTTCAGGGTTTTGTGACCTCCTCCCAAACATGCACTACCGCAGGAAGAATTGGGGAGATGAGAAGGGAAAAGGGATGAGAGAAATGACGCCGCAAAGGTACATTTGATTACAAATCAATACAGTCAAGTTCCTAACCTCTACAGTGTGCCCTTAGACCTAAAGATCTAAGTTACCTACTATCACGAACTACGGAACCGAATGAGAGCACCGCGGAACCACCGGGCCAGATTGAAAGGCCGTTTGCCCCAGTCTTAGACACCCGATAGCACGCGAGAACTCTTACCAGCACGTAGTCGCTACACACAGGTAGTTAGACCTCCAATCCTTAGTAAGGGTCAAGTTACTACCAGTTTTAATTAGAGGCTTAGGGTCAATTGCTTTTGGAATGTGAAGGGCGTTGTTTACGGGTAATGCCCAAGTGATTGCTTTTAAGAGTGTGTAAGAACAAGCATGCAACGGGGAAATCTCCCCGAATTGAAGTTTTTATTGGCGAATGGTTTTTAGAGTTCAGCCTTAAGTAGTATGAATTTTAGGGTTTTGCTGAATTACCGATTCAACCAATCTCCGGGTTTTTGCAAAAATACAGGTTTTCCTTCTAAAACCCAAGAAACCCTTCTTCAATTATCAGTTAGTTAATGCATGCTTAAAATGCAATGGGCTACCCTAAATGGAGATTTCTAAGTGTGGATGCAGGAATCAGTTTTATATCAATGTGACAGGGAGCCAAAGCACTTCAATTCAAGTGCTCCCAATCACTAGAAATGATTTCCACACACAAGGCTTCAACCAAAAGATAAAGAAAATAAAATTGTTGGGGTTGAAGTATTCAGGATCGAATCACAGGCAAGTTTGAAAAGTCGTGGTGGGGTTGGAATCAACTCAATTCCAAGTCTCCCCACCAAAAATGTGATCCTGAATTAAAGATAAGTGAGGCAAAAGAGGGATACAAGCAATCTTTTTCTTTGCCTCAAAGAATACTTCCCACGGCGAAAAATCTAAGAATTAAGATTCTCGGATTTTCGCTATGCGAAGTAAGGCGGGAAATCCCAGGACAGTGGGAGTGAAGACAACCAATCAATCAAGTGAATTTTAATCCACTTGCCCTCAAGAAATCCCAAGAAGTTTTTCTAGTTTTTAGTTTTTTAAATTTTTCTTTTTTTTTTATTGTGGTGGCAAGTTAACCCTAATTTGATGAGAAAAGAAAACCTACTTGTTCGGCAACGTGTGCGAAGCTCCAATGCGATGTCGACGTCTTCACGCTCTCGTTCCCGCCTTGGATCTGCTCACGTCCTCGACTTCGTCAGCCTTCTTCTCCTTCCACCAGGTTCACCTGCACACCAAAAAACAACAATACCCGTGAAGAGAGAAGAGACAAATTTAAAGGAATTGGATAGAAACTTACTCGAAAGCGCACCTCCCCGGCAGCGGCGCCAGAAAAGTCATGATGGTCGGCCCGGATGGGTTGTTAATATGATGATTTTATCGTTGAAATATATATAGTGGTTAACCTAATTTGAACCTAACCATCTCTTTACAGAAATTTTTAACCTGGCCTACTTGATTTTATCTTGTCGCTTTTAGGCCCAGGGTCGAACTCAGGGAAGTGGGGTTCAAGTCGAGTTCCTACGTTGTCCTTAAAACGCGTCTCTTCCGTTCGTTTATTATGTTTTTGGTATTTTTCTTATTTAGGTTTTTTTCTGGTAATCCTTGTTCTTGAGGCACACCCTCAAAATTGTGTCCTTGGCTTTTAGCCAAAACAGAGTTCCAAAACACGCCTTGCTACTCGCAAGACGGGGTACCTGCAAATCAAAGATTATCTTTTCACTTTTATACCTTTTTTTATCTTTTTACTAAGAAAGAAGATAACAGATAGAAAGTAAATATAGTAGCTATAGATATATATTTATATGTAGTATATATATAAAGGGGTGGGGGTGGAGGTGACGATGGAGTGTAGCACTATGTCGAGTCAGTTGACGTCTAGAGAGACGCAACCAACACGACTATGTGCCGCGTGGAGTGTGGATGGAGGATGGATGATGTATGGGACCACGCTTTTTTTGTACGCGTGTATCAGGGAATATCAGCAACTGGTGCAGATATCCCCGCGATACAGCGTATAATAAATAACATGAAAGTATATGTACATATGTATGTATATAAATATATCTATATATATATATAAATATATAGTTATATATGTATAGATATATATATATAGATATATATGTGTATATATATGTATATAAGTATATATATATATATTACTATATATATGTATATATATATATGTATATAAGTATATATGTATCTAGATATATATATATATGTGTGTATATATATAAGTATATAGATATGTATATATATATATGTATATAAGTATATATGTATATATATATATAAGTATATGTATAAGTATATAGATATATATATACGTGTATATATATATATATATATAGAGATATATTATATATATATGTATGTATACATAACTATATAGATATACTATGTATATAAGTATATATATATAATAGATATATGTATGTATATATATATATATGTATGTATATATATGTTACTATATATAACTATACGTATAGTGTAAGTGTGTGTGTGGGTGTGTGTGTGTGTCGGTGAAGATGTGTGTGTGTTGGTGTAGTGTGTGTCTGTGAGTGAGTGAAAAAGAGAGAGAATACGTGAGAGAGAGAGAGCGGGAGAGAGAGAGAATACGTGAGAGAGAGAGAGCGGGAGAGAGAGATCAGCAGAGAGAGAGAGCAGGCTGGAGAGATCGAGAGCGCGGACAATGGCAGCGAGTTAAGTCGTCTGCTCGCGGCGGCGGACGTCTGACGCCGCGTCGTCTGAAGGCGGAGGCGGACGTCTGAAGACGGCGGGTGCGGGCGCGCCTTCGCGTAGGGTTCTGCAGGCCTGCGCGAAGGCCACGGGCGGGCGAAGGCGTGGAGGAGCGAGCGTGGAGGAGGTCTGCAGGTGGTCGCGGAGGGTCGCGGAGGAGGACAGGGGGCGGCGCGAGGCCGTAGCCGGCCGCTGCAGTGCGCGCGGCGGACGGCTACAGGTGCAATTGCGAGGCGGACAGAACGGAGACGGAGGCGGGGAACGGGCCTGCAGGCGCGCGCGGAGGGTTGCGCGCCTGCGGGGAAGGTCGCGGAGGAGGCGGGGGGTGCTGCTGCTGCTGCTGTCACCGCGGTTTAGCTGCTGCTGCTGCTGCTTCAAGCTTCGGAGCTTGAAGCGGCAGCAATGGCGTGGAGACGAATACGAAGAGAAAAGAAAACACCACGCCCACCGGCTCGTTGAAGAGCTGGGCGGTGGTGCTCCCACTGTGGTGGTGTGCACCACAGTGGGTTCTCCTGCTCGCCGGGTGCCTCCTCGACGGAGGGCCGACGTATGGGAGGGGAAAGCGGTGGAGAAGATGGCTGCGGGTTTTTTCAGCAGCTGCAGCAGCTACCCTTGCGAGGATGAAGCTGCAGCTACTTATAGAGGAGGGGAGAGTGGCGTGCCGGCTGCAGCAGGGAGAGGGTGTGCGAGTTGCAGCTATAGGGAGCGGCGTTGGCAGGGAGACGTGACGGGAAGAAGTGCAGCGTGGCTGCTGCATGCAGCTGCGGGAAGAGTGCAGCCGCGGGAAGGATGCAGCCGCGGGAAGGAGAGAAAAGAAGAAATCAAGAGGAAAAATAAAAAGAGGGTGATTTTGCAAGGAGGCACTTGAAGAAAAATGTAACTATGTAGGCGATTGTTTCACTCCTCTTCCTTTCTTGATTAAATGCATGCATGCAAGTGTTTTTACAAATGCGATTACAGGATCCTATTATGCAATGTTAATGCTAGAAAATAGCACAAGAAGGCGTTATTACAAGCGTGTTTTGAGGTGCAAACAGTAGCCACGTCCTCAGAACCACCACAACAGCCCGTGCCATCACCACCGGTCTTCCTCGTCGCAGGCGTCAACTCCAGCCGCCGTTCGAAGCGCCACCACCATCGGAAAGCTCTCATTGCGGACAACCTTCCTCAAGCTCCTCGGCCTCTGCCATCAACTCCTCTTCACTCTAGATCAAGAGGAAAAATTCCTCTATTTTTGGTTACATTAAAAATTACCAAACATGCCATTGCCAAAAACGCTATTTCAATATTTGATTGATTAATATATTTGAGTGAAATTGCATGCATGCCCTTAAGTGTTATATTATTTCTTTCATGTACCTAACTCTTATATGTTGAGTTTGATACATGCATAAAATCTCATCAAGACACTCACATGACCTAAAAGAGAAAGCCCAATGTCTTAAAATACAATTATGTTACATGCCATTGCAAGTTATTTCATGAAAGGAAAATTACATTCATACCCCTGCATTTCTAAATTATTACATATTCCTCCTTTTCGCCTTGTTTCTCATCAGATTTGAACACAGTTTGCGCACTTGATTGAACAAATACAAAGGAAAAATATTTTGTGAATTTATTGATCTGTTCCTCCCTGTGGATATGACCTAATCCACCATGGCTAGTTTTATTGATAAATATTTTTGTTCAGGATTTTTCCACCACATTATTTACTACGACGTAGTATTTTTCTGACATTATTTCTACAAGCAAAAAACTCGAGATCAAATGGCACCATTGCCGAGGAGGCAACAGACGCTTTATTATTTCTGAGTATTCTGAGCTGCGTAATTATCTGATCATTCTTTATCTTTTTGTGCAAGGAATCTGACGAGGCGACAGGTGCAACAAAGCGGCGACATCAACCTTGAGCTAAGCCTACACGAGGAGAAGACGCAGGAGACCTGGATCCTACTCTCACAGGGGATTCTCCTTTGTCACAAATTTTATTTCTGTCTTCTCACCCTTGTAGTAATCATGGCTGAATTTTTGGGGGTCTGTCCCTACATTCTTTAGCTAATAGGGTTTACATTTTTCTATGTGCGTGATTCCATTTTCTGCTTACTTGCCTTTAAAATAAACAAAAGAAAATATCGAGCTGCCTATTTAGGAGTTACATGCCTTTAGATGCGTGCATTCAGGGGTGATTGAGTAGCACATTAGATCTCATTGTTGCATTGCAAGCATATTGGCACGAAGATTGCTAGAGAGAGGTACACCTTTCTAACTTTTGAATCCAGCTCCTGTTCACGCATTTGCATTCAGATTAAAATTCAAGACCACCAAGTTGATTGAATTTACTAATTCAGTGGTCACCTAACTAAAAGTGCGACTGATAATCAGATTTGACCTTAAAATCAATTCACATTTGATCTGATTCAAAGGGACTTGTCTGCATTTTCAAAAATAAAAATAAAAAAAGCTTTGCAGTGTGATGCACACTTTTGACACTGGGCACGCACATTAGGCACCGCACTAAGGCTCTATCCCTTAAGGCTATAGGCACCAATCTCTTTATCGGTGTAGACACTCCTATCATGCATTGTGGTGGTGGTACTATCTTTTGACCAAGTGTTTTAATACTTCATGGATGGGGACACCCCTTAAAGGAACAAAAGGGTAGTTAAGAGGCACCGCATACGCATCGCCTCAAAGGAAGGGTTAGCCCTACTTGCATCCCTTTGTTCATCCTTGGAGAAACTTCTCACTTGATCACCTGGGAGTATCATTGTTTACACGGCTAGATCGTGTTTTAACAGTCAGTTACGTCGTAGTATAGGTGACCAAGCGTTGTCAACAAATAAGAATTGATTACTCAAAAATATAAGTATCCGAGGTCGAACACAGGGAGAAAATGGAATTTATTACTAATCTCAAGAATGTAATTGAACACTTAGAGTTACTGAAAACTTAATTCAGAATATATATGCATGAGTTTAAAAGTTAATTGTGGAAAAAATAGAGAAATTGGGCATCTGATCATGGGATCAGACATCTTAAAAAGATATTTTCTCTTTATTTCTTCTCCTATCTGCTTCTTGTGCTTCTTCTAAATTTCTTTCTCTGATTTTCCTCTTTTTCTTCTGTTCTTCTTTGGCCGTGTGCTTCTTCTTCCTTGTTTCTTCTCTGCAGCTCCTTTCTCTGCTCTTGCCTTTCTTCTTCAGTGTCTTTCTCCTTCTCTTTCCCTACGGGTCTTCTTCTTTTTCTTCTTTCCTTGGCTCTGCTTCCCTTGGCTTCAGCTTTTCTTCTTCTTCTACTTCTTGTAGAGGCTAAGTCCTACTTCCTTCTATTGCTGCGTTTCTTCCTCCCTTAGCATCCTTTTCCTGCACAAGCACCATGTAGCAAAACCTATTCCCCTACCCTCCCCACACGTCTCTCTCTCCCTGAATCTCTCTTCCGTACGCTCTCCCAGAGGTAGGTTATCGGGTCAGGTCGCGTGCCTGGGTCCTGGCGCACCGGCGTGGGTGTGGTGCGCGAGGAGTTCTCGGTAGGATAGTCGAGTCAGGTTGCCAAGTCCACGGGTTATATTTTGCGGACGAGGCATGTATAGGTGAGGGACCTCACCCCATGTGTGTCTCGAGGTGAAGAGACTAAAACACAATCCAATTTATTGCACGTGCCTCACTCAGACGTTTATGAGGTAGGACCAATGTCCCACCCGCTTTTGCTCGCTCGCCCGCAGGAGTTCTTTCTTCCAATTGTTGTAGCTGCAGGCCTCGCAGCGCTAATTTCTTGGACAGCTGACTGCGCGAGACTACACCAAGCCTTCTGGACCTGGGACCCTGAAGTGCTTCAGCCTGGAGCAAGCTTGTGACCTTCTCGAGCCATCGCTAATGGTGACTGGTGCCCAGATCCTGCACGAAACAAAAGGAGCCCTGCGTCTCTATCAGACCATAGGAGGACCTTCGCCGTGTCACGGCGAAGGTGAGGCGGTAGGTGGCAGGCCGCGGGGCGACCTAGGCATGCGTGCCTAGGTCGCTCTGTGGCCGGGTTTATGGGTTAGGTCGGGGGGCGTTTGTAGTGGTGTAGGCAGTCTGTGAGTGGGTGGATGATGTTCAATGGAGTGTGGCGGAGGTTGTGGGGTTGGTGGAAAGACGTGTGGAGTTGTGGAATGATGGGTGCGCCTCACCAGAGATTGGCCGGAGATGGGGAAGATGGCGGTGGACAGTGGCTGTCGAGGGGAATTGGAGGGGATAGAGACGAGTGGTTCTAACCTAATTAAGTGGACGAAGAGGGAGAGAGGGCGGTTGGAAGTACCTGCTGTCGCTAGAGAAGAAGGTATCTAGTGGAGGGAGACGGCGGCGATGACGGGGCTAGGGATGCTCGTGCGGTTGTTGCGCGATGCGGAGGAGGATGGTGAGGACAGCTCTGCCACTGGTATTATGGCAGAGCGACTAGAAAGAAGAGGGAGGCTCGCTGGACCACTTGGCTAGAGGAGAAGAAGAAGAAATTGAGGTGAATCTTTGGCCAAGTCGAGCTACCGAGGTGCGGTCGGAGTTGAGGGTCATTTTATAGGCACTGGCAGGGGCTCCTATGCTTGGATGACAAGCTTTCAAGTGCGGGAGTCCTCGTCGGAGAAGGAATCAGTTAAAGACCTAAATCTCTCGTGTGTTTGCACGAGAGATTGGGTGCGAATCATAGATCAGGACCACGCTCAGATGGAAGGGAATTCCTCAGAGAATCTCCCTTCCAAATCTGGGAGGAGATCTCTGAGGAATCAGGGAGTATTCCTCTATTCCTCGCTGGAGTAGGCTTTCTCCCCATTAATGGTGGAGGGATTTGTTGTAAGAGTGGCGAGGAAGTTAGGGGGTCTGTGCAATGGTTTTCAAAAGATAGGGACCAAAATGTAATTGGGTGCACTAATTTGCAAAGTAGGTCAAGATGACCTCCCCTTAGGTCCAAATTTTGGTACAAACCTAATTTGGACCTAAGGAATCCAATGGTGAAGTTGGATTTTAAGTTTGACCACGTTTGACTAGACATTTTGCATAAAAACCTAAATTAGGTCAATTAATGAGCTAGGACCCTAATCTAGGTCAAAATTGGTTCCAAGGGTCAAATTGAATGCTATAAACCCTAGGGGATATTTTTCCATGAATTTTAGAGGGTTTAGTTGATTTTTATCCTGACCAGAACCCTGTTGTATTAAGTGGGTCTGTTTTAGGGTTACCAAATGTCATTTAATTCCTGTATTGCATATAAACCCATTTCTGATTGAATCAACCCACTTTTTATCTTATTCAGACCATTTGACCTCTGGTTTTCCTATGAGAAACCCCGTTTATGTACTACAATGGTAAAATTATAGTTTTACCCTTTATTTCATGTTTTCTTCTTAGAACACTTATTCCTTGAATTAAGCCCTTCTCTTGGTTTTGTAGGAGCTCTTATTCTCTTTTATGGGTCAAAATGATCTAGTTAGGGCTCATGATGAGGCTCTCATCATACCCCCATGCCTAGCTTTTGCTATCCCCTTAGCAAAATTTCAAGGTTTTAACTTTTGTTCTAGACCCTGAGTGTCTGTCACTAGTTATGATAAGTGCTTTTCTTTTTCTTTTGTGATTAGGTCAGAATGCCGACAGTAGGCCTAGAGGTACTCAAGTATCAACCAAAATCCGGACCTGACCCGCTTTAGCCTAAGTCTTCCGCAAAGGTTTTTAAGGCCCACAGAAACTATCCTCGGGTTTGTTGGACTCCGTGATTAAAGCACCTGTGCTTGAGACATTTTTAGCCTAGGTTCAGTTTGCAGTGCGTTTTTGTAAGAGAGAGACAGAAGATTTATTTGTTTGGAGAGTTTTCGCTCTCTTTTCTTTTTATTTCTAGCTTCGGATTGGCTTCTCAACACGATCTGTATCGGATTCCCCATCCCCATCATCAATCCTTAAGGGTCCCTAGCAATCGATACTTCATGATAGCACCACCCATGGCAACCCCCAGAACCCTAGCTTTCGAGATAATCCCACCCATGGAGATTTGTGGCCGAATTCAGATCCTGGCAATCGACATTTCGTGATAATGCCGCCCATGGTATCTGAACCAGCAGAGTGCTTACATGCCCCCAATAGGATATTTAAATATCCTAAGAGACAAGCACCGAGGAGATGATATGTTGTTACTCATCTTTGAGGGGAATTTCCTACCTCTCCGCGTCGGGAACTCGTCCAAATCCACTTGTGTTGATCGGTCGCTCCTAATCTAGGTGACTTTTTCAGAAAATTGAAACGCTTTTTTGTGTGATTTTGATATTTATGCGCAATGAACCAGACTGTGTGTGAATTGGGGTGCTTAGGTTACCGAATCTCGCAAACCAAAGGTCAGTTAACGAGGCTGAATACTTCCTAAGCCTTAGAACTAATACTTAAGCTTCGCATTTTCCCCAACCTCTTAAGGATTATCCAGATCTTAGCAGATACGTGAACTTTTAAGCCTAAGAATTGAAACTAAGAGGCCTAGGATCAGCATTCCTACTAATCTCTTTTTATGTCTCCTTAGCACTTTTCTTTTATTTTTCTCTTTTCTTGATCTGGTCTAGAACTTCAGTTAATTCCTTAATCTTTTACTAATGACTATCTCTTTTTTTTTCCATTTTGTGCTCCTTTTTGTCATTTTTGATCTTTTTTCTCCTCCTTATAATTATGTGGCTCACAAAATTTCCTCCCTCCATTTTTTGTTCTTTTTCATGATTTTTCAATTTTTTGTGTTTTTGACATATGTGAAATTTTTTTGTGAGAATCCTTCTGACTTTTTCTTGATTCTGCATGTATGCACTTTATCACCCCCCCATGCCTAAGTTTTGCAATGTCCTCATTGTAAACGGAGGGTGTGAAATAGTGTCAGGGACTTAGAACAGGATACATCGGGTGGGTGAATGGGTCAAAACTAACTGATGCGGACGATTTCAAGCTCTGGTACGTGTACCAGAGGTGGGATCAACTGTCTAAGGCTGAACTCAAGGTGCAATGGATGTGGAGTACGGATGGATACTCATATTTTTTTGGAATGACGGGTTGCCTCCCGTTAAGTGCTAAATTCAACGCCTTCAGCCGAGCGGAACATAGGGTGGAGAGGGAGTGGTCAAATTAGCGAAGTTTTGTAAAACAGGCACCTTGATTAAGAGCCTGGTTGGCCCAACCAGGTGCTTGTTAAGATCAGTGGCCTGATGATGTAGCCCAAACCCAATCAGTCTAGTGGGTTGATAGATGTAGATCAACAGATGTGGAACCCACCATATGCAATGTGACTCGGATGGATATGGAAGTGAAAACTCAGGTTTAGGTTGAGTCGAATCAGCCTGGTCAGAGTAGGGTTTCGAAAAATAATCAGTGCATGGTGTGGAAACCCTACAGGGGTGATCAGAGAATGATGGCTCATGTTTTTCAGTCTGATCGATACCCGATACCCGGTATAGATGTGGAGTTGAATCATCTGCAAATGGCTCAGTGAGAGGTGAATCAGAATAGAAATTGAGTCTGGTTGTGGGTCGGGGTAGAGAATAGGTTTTGATTGGTTCTGTATGTATGGAAGAGGTGGTTTTTTCAAAATCAAAGTTAGAGAATGAGTCATGTGAGTTGAGGTCATGGATTGGCTTGTTATAGTCAGGAAGCATATTTTCTCTAATGTTATGGTCAGATTCAAAATCATCGAAGATTTTGGGAAAACCAAAATCTAAATGAGATTCAAGATCATGAGTTCCACCATAGAATAAATCATATGTTGCAGCTTCAGCAGCCTGACTGGGGTCTAGCCTAGATGTTAATTCTGTGCTTAAAAAGGTGTCCTTATCTGGTAGAAGCTCAGGTTCTAAGTTGGTAAGGCAAACCCAATTGAAACCCCACTCGTCCAACTCCTCGGTTTCTGTATCGTAAATTGGCATGACTTCCGAAAAATCGATTAGTTCCTCTGAGGATGTTGGCGAGGGATATTCATCAAATAGAGGCCCAAAATCATATTCTTCATTGAAAGATTGATCTTCCTCATATGGGGCCTCGAAATCTTCCCAATAGGTCTCAAATCTACATTCTGGGCTTAGGATGTGGGTTGAATCACTAGAATCTAGGTCTGAATAATCTTCGAGGGTCACCTTATCAAAATAAGGGACGGAATTTACACCCTTGAGAGGTTCAGTTCTACTCTCATTATTGCAGGAGTTTTAGGATTCTAAGCCTGGTGATTCATGGTCTATAGTGGGCTCAATATTATGCTTTCCTGCATTTGGAGCTTCCCAACCTTCTTCAATATCAAGCACATTGTACTCCATCTGGGTTGGGAATCCACAACCATTTTGTGCCTCAAACCCGAGATCAGATTGATCCTCGATGTTGTCCCAAGATGGTTCATCTTCTGTTTATGGTATATGCGGGTACTTCTGGTAGATAATTTGTTTTAATAATCTCATTATCTCTTCCCATTTTTCAAGATCATCTTGGTGTTGCTTCCAAATTCAAGGATTTGCCATGCATTGAAGGTATTCAAGATTGTGCAATTTTTCTATCTCAATGTATCCTGTGATGAGCAAGTCTCGGGTTGATCCTTTTGTGGCTTCTGCCAATAGTACTTGGGCACAAGTTATGATAAAGGTTGTGGTTGTTGGGACATCGACCTGAATGTTTTCTACTGGTGTTGAGGTTTCTTCTTTTTCATAGAATTTCAGGGCATCCTCAATCATCATGTCTTTCATGAATCTCCGATATTCAGGTTTCTTGAATGGTAGTCCTAGGTGGTTTGGCTGCATATTTGGATCAGGTGCTGGAATCAAGATGTAGAATCAGAGTTTGAATCAAGATGTAGACTCAAGTTATGAAGCAATTAGATCTGAATAAAGAGTCCCACTGAAAATGTATGTGTGTGCTCTAAAGAGAAAAGATGAGGGACTGGAGATGTTTTGGACCCAATCAAGGCACCCAAAGACGTTTGGATGACTATGGAAGTTTGGGGCGGATGATACCCCTGGATCAAAAGGTCGTCCACCTGAGAATTATCTGGGCAGCCAGAGAGGAAGTCTCTCAAAGACCCCTACACGGTAGAGCATCCCCACGGGCTACAGGGTTTCCCCCACCCGACCTCTCTTGTCACTGAGATTCCAGGTAGACCAGCATGGAGACCTTGACCTCTTAAGTCTACCACTTTTATTTCAAAGGTGCTTTAGGGTTCTCACTTGAACTTTAGATGTTTTGATGTTGTGACCTAATTTAGAGGTTGGTTGACCCAAGGGGTCAACTTCACCTAACCTGTCCTAAAGATGGCAGAATGATTCTAGGCTTGGGACCTAGAGATCACCCTGATTTGACTCCCAGTTTTTTAGGTCCAAGATTTTAAGATTCAAGTGATTTTAGAGCTTAATTTTTCTTAGGGTTTGTCTTGTTTAGATCTCTTCAATCAAGGCCTTGGGTAGCACACTGATGCGGGAGGTTTCATTTCCTTTTATACAGGCATGTGTGAACTAGCACTCCAAGGCCCTACTGTAAAAACCCTAATTTGGTTCTATTTCCAATCCTCTTTTTCTTCTTGAAAAAGGTTCTCTTTGGACTTAAAAACAAGAAGTGTGTTGTCCGCGGAGATTAAGCATGATTTCTATTAGGCACAAGAATTTTGTGGGATAGAATATAAAAAATATTGCTCCAACTTCAAGAAGATTTGAAAAATTTTCGCAAAATCAAGAAACGTTTGCCTCAAAGATGGTGATTACTATAGAAAGAAGGCAATTGATTCCTGAATTAATTGCTTCCTTTTGTCTTTCAAGGATTAGGGGATGGTTTAAGGAAGAAAGGAAATTACTTACCCTGGAGTAGTTGACTTGCGGAAGGGATCTTCTCGTGAAATACCTGCAAGATCACAACAAGAAAAGTAGGGCAACTTAGTGTTCAATATGATAAAAAAGAATGTAGAGACTAGTGATAAATTGCGCGTTGCTCCTCGGCAAAGGTGCCAAAATGTTTACGCAGCTAGATCGTGCTTTAATAGTCAGTTACGCCGTAGTATAGGTGACCAAGCATTGTCAACAAATAAGAATTTATTACTCGAAAATATAAGTATCCGAGGTCGAACATAGGGAGCAAATGGAATTTATCACTAATCTCAATAATGTAATTAAACACCTAGAGTTACTCAAAACTTAATTCAGAATATATATGCATGAGTTTAAAAGTTAATTGTGGCAAAAATAGAGAAAATTGGGTGTCTGATCATGGGATCAAACGTCTTAAAAAGATATTTTCTCTCTTATTTCTTCTCATGTCTGCTTCTTGTTCTTCTTCTGACTTTCTTTCTCTGATTTTCCTCTTTTTCTTCTATTCTTCTTTGGCCGTGTGCTTCTTCTTCCATGTTTCTTCTCTGTATCTCCTTTCTCTGCTCTTGCTTTTCTTCTTCAGTCTCTTTCTCCTTCTTTTTCCCTGTGGGTCTTCTTCTTCTTCTTTCCTTGGCTCTGCTTCCCTTGGCTTCAGCTTTTCTTCTTCTTCTACTTCTGCTTGTAGCGGCTAAGTCCTGCTTCCTTCTCTTGCTGCGCTTCTTCCTCCCTTAGAGTCCTCTTCCTGCATAAGCACCACGCAACAAAACCTATTCCCCTACCCTCCCCGCACGTCTCTCTCTCTCTCTAAATCTCTCTTTGGTACGCTCTCCCAGAGTTGGGTTATCTGGTCGGGTCGCGTGCCCGGGTCCAGGTGCACCGGCGTGGGTGTGGTGCGCGACGAGTGCTCGGTAGGATAGTCGGGTCGGGTTTCCTGGTCCGCGGGTTACATGTCATGGACGAGGCATGCATAGGTGAGGGACCTCACCCCATGTGTGTCTCGAGGCGAAGAGACTAAAACACAAATCCAATTTATTGCGCACGCCTCACTCAAACGTTTACGAGGTGGGACTAATGTCCCACCCGATTTTGCTCGCTCGCCCGTAGGAGTTCTTTCTTCTAATTGCTGTAGCTGTAGGCCTCGCAGTGCTAATTGCTTGGATAGCTGACTGCGCGAGGCTGCCCCAAGCCTTCTGGACCTGGGACCCTGAAGTGCTTCAGCCTGGAGCAAGCTTGCGACCTTCTCGAGCCGTCGCTAATGGCGGCCAGTGCTCAGATTCTGCACGACACAAAAGGAGCCATGCGGCTCTATCAGACTGCAAGAGGACCTTCACCGTGTCACGGCGAAGGTGAGGCGGTAGGTAGCAGGCCGCGGGGTGGCCTAGGCCAGCGTCCCTAGGTCACTCTGTGGCCGGGTTTATGGGTTAGGTTGAGGGGTGTTTGTAGTGGTGTAGGCGGTCAGTGAGTGGGTGGATGATGTTCAGTGGAGTGTGGCGAAGGTTGTGGGGTTGGTGGCGAGACGTGTGGAGTTGTGGAATGACGGGTGCACCTTGCTGGAGGTTGGCCGGAGATGGAAAAGATGGCGGTGGACAGTGGCTATCGAGGGGTGTTTTGTGAAATAGGTTGAGGGGAATTGAAGAGGGGATAGAGACGAGTGGTTCTAACCTAATTAAGTGGACGAAGGGGGAGAGAGGGTGGCTGGCAGTACCTGCTGTTGTCGGAGAAGAAAGTATCCAGTGGAGGGAGACGGCAGCGACAACGGGGCTAGGGATGCTCGCGCGGGTGTTGCACAATGCAGAGGAGGATGGTGAGGATAGCTCTGCCACTGGTATTGTGGTAGAGTGAATAGAAAGAAGAGGGAGGCTCGCCGAAGCTCGCCGGACCACTTGGTCGGAGGAGAAGAAATTGAGGTGAATCTCTAGCCAAGTCGAGCTACCGAGGTGTGGCCGGAGTTGAGGGTCATTTTATAGGCACTGGCAGGGGCTCCTGTGCTTAGAAGACAAGCTTCCAAGTGCGGGAGTTCTCGTCAGAGAAGGAATCAGTTAAAGACCCAAATCTCTCATTCATTCGCATGAAAGATTGGGTGCAAATCATAGATCAGGACCACACTCAGAAGGGAATTCCTCAGAGAATCTCCCTTCCAAATCTGGGAGGAGATCTCTAAGGAATCAGGGAGTATTCCCCCTCTATTCCTCGCCGGAGTAGGCTTTCTCCCCATTAATGGTGGATGGATTTGTTGTAAGAGTGGCGAGGAAGTTAGGGGGGTCTGTGCAATGGTTTTCAAAAGATAGGGACCAAAATATAATTAGGTGTACTAATTTGCAAAGTAGGTCAAGATGACCTCCCCTTAGGTCCAAATTTTGGTACAAACCTAATTTGGACCTAAGGAATCCAATGGTGAAGTTGGATTTTAGGTTTGACCACGTTTGACTGGACATTTTGCATAAAAACCTAAATTAGGTCAATTAATGAGCTAGGACCCTAATATAGGTCAAAATAGGTTTCAAAGGTCAAATTGAAGGTTCTAAACCCTAGGGGATATTTTCCCATGAATTTTAGAGGGTTTAGTTGATTTTTATACTGACCAGAACCCTGTTTAATTAAGCGGGTCTGTTTTAGGGTTACCAGATGTCATTTAATTCCTGGATTGCATATGAACCCATTTCTGATTGAACCAACCCACTTTTTATCTTATTTAGACCATTTGACCTATGTTTTTCCTCTGAGACATACCGTTTATGTACTGCAATGGTAAAATTATAGTTTTACCCTTTATTTCATGTTTTCTTCTCAGAACACTTATTCCTTGAATTAAGCCTTCTCTTGGTTATGTAGGAGCTCTTATTCTCTTTCTTTGGTCAAAATGAGCTAGTTAGGGCTCATGATGAGGCTTTCATCAATCATCTAAGCAAAGCATAGGTCCTAGGGCACTCAAAGGTTGAATTAGGTTGCGTAATTGTAGTGAATAACTTGTTTGGCCATCTATATCAACCAATTCTACCTCTGCAACAAAAAAGGTTAAGATTTCAAGTCATCACCCCTCTTATACCACTTACGTGGGAACGGAGGGATAAGCCTTGACCTTTTGACCTATCTTTGGAGTGCAGGTCTCACTTACTCAATCAATAAGAACTTGAATTGTGATTGATATTGTATGCTTGGTAGACACTTTCTTGAGGGTAGTCTAGTGTTTGATCCTGAGCCCAAGAGAATTCTTAGGAGAGCTCACCTAGGAGAGAAAAGAGAAGGCATGGTTGATCAAGGAGCGTATCAACAAAGGACCCTAAGGGACTATTTTATTCCAACCAACCAACTTGCACAAGCACTGAGATGACTGGTAGGGGATAATCCATATGAGATCAAGAGCAGTACCATATCTTTGTTGCCCTCCTTTTATGGTACTACTAGGGAGGACCCCTACCGGCATTTGGAGGAATTCACCGAGGTTTGTTTTACGGTGAAGCTTTAGGGCTTTACTGATGAAGCCCTAATGAGGACTCTATTTTTATTCTCCCTAAAGGATAAGGCCAAGCACTAGTATCATATCCTCGATGCAAGGGTAAATGATTAGGCCGCCCTTAAGGGAGAATTTTTGCAAAAGTATTTTCCTTTGAGTAAGATCAACCATTACAAAAGAGAGATTATGGGTTTTACTCAATAGGAAGGGGAGCAATTTCACGAGACTTGGGAGTGCTTTAATGACCTTCTTAGGTTATGCCCCCACCATCAGGTGCCAAGATGGCAGTTGGTCAAAAGGTTCTATAACGGATTATCTGAAAGGCATAGGCAAACCATCGATGCAGCCTGTGCAGGAACCTTCATGACTAGAACTGAGGATGAAGCCTGGGCATTATTTGAAACATTAAGCAACAACTCCATACATTTGTCCTCTTCCTATCAAGAAAAACCATCAATCTTGCAGAGGAAGATAGAGGCCTATGAAGTCGAGGCTTCTCAAGATTTGGCTTACCAGATTCAATTATTGAATAAAAACTTTGATAGGCTTTTAACAAACCCCGACATGAACCCGCAAGCAGCCTCTATCTTTCAGGCTTCAAGAGAATGCTCCTTTTGCCAAAGCACAATGCACGCCATTGTGGAGTGCCACCAGGCAAATCAAATCCTTGAGTTGATTCAGGTCGACTTGAACGTGGCCCAAGGTTTTTGCCCACCTCTTTGCAATAACCCTTATTCCAATACCTATAATCTAGGGTGGCTTAACCATCCAAACTTCTCTTGGAAGCAAGGTGATGCTTCTAACTCAGGGAATACAAGACCCTTACCTCCCTAACACATATACCAACCATCTTATGAAAACCCTCCTCAGAATAAGCCCTCTGAGATGGATGAACTTAAAACCATGATGAAAGCGATACAAGAGCATCAAAATATGGTCATACAATCTCAGAATAAGATGATTACTAATATGCAATCCCAAATTGGTCATCTCACTGAGGCAGTTAGGCAACGTGATCTGGGGAAGCTACCTAGCTCTTCTGAGGAGAACCTTAAGGGCAAGGGGGTTGTATTCAGGGAGCACGCCCAAGCTGTGACCGTACTGAGGAGTGGAAAGAAGATTGACAAGCTTGATAACACTCCTATGGTTACGTCTCAGAATTTCCCTTCTACACCTTACCCGACTTCCATCTCACAGAGGAAGAGCCACACTACTCGCCTTTGCTTGAAATCACCCACAATGAGGATGTCGTCCTTCCATCACCCCTCTCCTACCATGATGACCCCTCTACCCAGAAGCCGAGGGTGCCCTATCCAGAGCGCCTATCTACTCCTGGGGAATCTTCTATTGGCTTGCCTAGAGCCAAGGATAGGATGGAGGAGATTATGGACACTTTTAGGCAAGTCCAGATCAACTTGCCTCTATTGGAAGCTATCAAACAAATCCCGTCCTATGCCAATTTTCTAAAGGACCTGTACACCCAAAAGCACTGATCTAGGAAACAGGTCCAAACCAAGGTTATCCTGCCTGACCATGTTAGCTCGATTCTCCAACATGGAACACCCCCCAAAATGAAAGGCCCAGGGGCCTCGTATATTTCAGTTGTTATAGGCAACCAACACATTGACAAGGCTCTACTTGATCTGGGTGTAGGGGTGAACATTTACCAAGCTCTGTCTATGACCTTTTGGGAGGAGGCAAGTTAAAGCCTAGTCCAATCATCCCCCAGGTCACAGATAGATCACTTAAGACACCATAAGGATTGCTGGAAGATGTCCTTGTGAAAGTGGAGGACTTCTTCTTCCCTGTTGACTTTCTAGTGCTAGATACTGACCCATCTAATAATCCCACAAAGCCATCCATTATTCTAGGATGCCCCTTCTTGACCACAGCCAATGCCTATATCAATTTTAGATCAGGGGCACTTAAAATGGGCTTTGGGAACAAGAAGATCCAGTTGAATGTTTTCGATACTTATAAGCAATCAGGATTTGAAGATTATTCTCAGATTGAGGTCGTTGAAGAAATAATTGAAGAGACTACTCCAGCACTCCTATGTAGAGATCCCCTTCAAAAGGTCACATCTAAGGACCATCCTCTGATTATTAAAGAACTAAAAGGGAAATACTCGAATTAGAAGAGTTTCTGGGGATACACACAAAGTCTCTATCCCCACCCTGGATTGTGAAGGTAGATCCGTTACTTGAGGCGGGGACATCTCAACTTAAACCCTCTATCCAAAAGGCTCCTGAGTTGGAGTTTAAACCCCTCTCGAGCACATTGAAATATTCTTTCCTTGGCCCTAATGACACGCTCCCCATTATTATCTCATTTGCATTATCTGAATCGCAGGAGGGAGCTCTGCTTAAGTGTTTACAAAGGCACAAGGAAGTAATTACTTGGCCAATTACTGATATTAAGGGTGTTGATCCCTCCCTTTGCATGCATCATACATACACAGATAAGTCTGTGAAACCTTTCTGAGACATGTAGAGAAGGCTCAACCCCAATATGCGGGAGGTTGTTAAAAAGGAGATTCTGAAATGGCTCGATGCAGGGATTATCTATCCCATT
Organism: Thalassia testudinum; assembly: GCA_037157565.1. Taxonomy (NCBI): domain Eukaryota; kingdom Viridiplantae; phylum Streptophyta; class Magnoliopsida; order Alismatales; family Hydrocharitaceae; genus Thalassia; species Thalassia testudinum. The sequence goes on from JAZHRO010000014.1 coordinate 38,812,766, forward strand.
TCAAATAATAAATGGGTCAGTCCTATTCATGTATGATGAGAGCATCATCATGAGCCATAACTAGCTCATTTTGACCTAATAAAGTGAGTAAAAGCTCCTACATAACCTAGAAGAGGGCCTAATTGAAGGAATAAGTCTTCTGAGAAGAAAACATGAAATAAAGGTTAAAATTGTAATTTTACCATTGCAGTACATAAACGGGATTTCTCATAGGCAAAACATAGGTCAAATGATCTAAATAAGATAAAAAGTGGGTTGAGTCAATCAAAAATGGGTTTATGTGCAATCCAGGAATTAAATGACATTTGGTAACCCTAAAACAGACCCGCTTAATTCAACAAGGTTTCAGTCAGGATAAAAATCAAGTAAACCCTCTAAAATTCATGGAAAAATATCCTCTAGGGTTTAGAACATTCAAATTGGCCTTTGGAACCTAGTTTGACCTAGAATAGGGTCCTAGCTCATCAATTGACCTAATTTTGGTTTTTACGCAAAATGTCCAGTCAAACGTGGTCAAACCTAAAATACAACTTCACCATTGGATACCTTAGGTCAAAATTAGGTTTTTACCAAAATTTGGACCTAAGGGGAGGTCATCTTGACCTACTTTGCAATTTAGTACACCCAATCACATTTTGCTCCCTATCTTTTGAAAACCATCACAACAACCCCCCTATCTTTCTCGCCAATCTTACAATCAAGTCCTTTCACCATTATTGGGGCAGAATCCTTCTCCGACGAGGTTGACAGGGAGGATACGCTCTAATCCCTCAGAGATCTCCTCCCAGAAATGGAAGGGAGATTCTCTTAGGAATCCCCTTCCATTTGAGCCTGATCTTGATCCCAGATTTGCACCCAATCTCTCATGCGAACGCACGAGAGATTTGGGTATCCAACCACCTTCCATCTCCGGTGAGATGTCACCGACAGAAAGCGTGCCCTCCACGCCCCAGAAGCATAGCCAAACACCTATAAATTAAACCCTAACTCCAGCCGCACCTCCTCAGCTTGACTTGGCCAGATTTCCACCTCAAATTCCTCTCCTTCTCCGGCCAAGAGGTCCAGTGAGCTCCGGTGAGCCCCCCTCCCCTTCCTCTTCGCTCTGCCACAAAACCAGTGGCAGAGCCGTCTTCCTCATCCTCCTCATCGCCAATACCCGCACGCGCTGCCCTAGCCCCGTCATCGCCGCCGTCTTCCTCCACTGGGCGCTTTCTTCTCCGACGACAGCAGGTACAGTCATCCGCCTCTTCATCCCCTTTCGTCCCTTTAGTTAGGTTCAAACTCTTCTTCTCTACGCCCTCTTTCATTTCCTCACTTTATTTCACTCAATCGAACCCTCGACCGCCGATGTTCACCATCACCTTCCTCATCTCCGGCCACCCTCCGGCGAGGCGCTCCCATCGCTCCACAGCCCCACACGCCTCGCCGACCCTCACATAACCTCCGCCTCATCTCACTGAGTAACATCCGCCCATCCACCATCCCTCTACGCCTCCACAATAATCCCCCAAACTCACCCATCCATCCGGCCACAGGACGACCTAGGCACGCACGCCTAGGCCACCCCGCGGCCTGCCACCTTGCCATTCACCTTCGCCATGACAAGGCAAAGGTTCCCCGGTGATCTGATTAGGCCACGAGGCCATTTTCATGTCTGACAGATTCATAGCCCCTGCCGCCATTGGCGGCGACTCGAAGAAGCTCCAAGCTCGCTCCAGGCTTCAGGACCGCAAGGCTCCAGGTGCAGCTCACTCAGGGAGGCATTGCAAGATATCTGACCAAGCAAGAGACGCTGCAAAGTCCGCAGCTGTGGCAATTGCAGGAAGGATTTCTACGGGCGCGCACGAGAGAAGGCAGCAACCTTTAGTCCCACATCGGTAACATACAAGGTGCTGGCGTGGTTTAAATTGCTTTTGTCATATCTGCTCGGTGCCTCCGAACGCGCCTGGGGTGAGGTCCCTCACCTATCTCACACTGCCTCGTCCGTAATTTCACCACGTGGATCTGGCACGATCCGACCCGACCCTGTATTGAGCACACCTCGCGGATCACCCTCACGTCGGTGCGCCTGCTCACGGGCACGCCATCCGACCCATTTATATGCTGCTCTGGGAGAGCGTCCTGAGGGTGGTGTAGGGAGAGAGAGATGCGCGGGTGTGGGCAGAAGGTTAGGTTTTGTGCTTTGTTGTGATTGTGCAAGGAAGGAAGAAGGAAGGAATGAAGCAAACACTTAGCCACTACTAGCAAGGGAAATGAAGAAGTAGGGAAGACTTCACAGAAGAAAAGGAAGAGACAAAGGGAAAAGAGAGGAAGAACTGAAGAACAAGAAGAGGAACTGAAGGCAAACAGAACCAAGAAAGGAAGAAGAAGAAGACCCGTAGAGAGAGATACTGCAGGAGAAGAAAGAAAGAAAGACAGAAGAAAAGAAGCACTGCAGAAGAAAAAGAATTAAGAGAAGGGAAACCTACTTTTAAGACGTCCAATTTCTCCTTTTTGCCTCAATTACTTTTCAAACTCATGCATTTACATTTGAATTAAAGTTTTGAGTAATTAAAGTGTTCAATTACATTCTTGAGATTAGTAATGAATTCCAATTGCTCCCTGTGTTCGACCTCGGATACTCCGGTCTTCGAGTAATAAAACTTTTATTTGTTGACGACGCTTGATCACCTATACTACGACGCGATAACTGTTAAAACACGATCGAGTTCGCACGCATCAACAATGTAGTACCCAAAAATGCAGGAATCATTGTGGAAGAGAATGACCAAGGAGAGCTGGTGACCACTAGACCCTCAACTGGTTGGAGGGTCAGCATTGATTACCATCGTTTAAACATGGCTACCCAGAAAGACCATTTCCCCTTACCATTCATCGATCAAATTTTGGAACGACTAGTGGGGAACAAGTACTTCTATTTTCTTGACGGGTACTCTGGTATAATCAGATAGCTATTTTTCCTGACAATCAGGAGCGTACCACCTTCACCAGTCCGTATGGCACATTTGTGTTCCGTCGAATGCCATTCAGGTTATGTAATGCTCCAGCCACTTTTCAACGTTGTATGATGGCTATCTTTTCTGATATGATCGATGAGTTTGTTGAAATTTTCATGGATGGCTACTCCATTTATGGCTTATCATTTGACCTATGCCTTTAGCACCTTGATAAAGTCTTAACCCATTGCGAAGAGGCAAAGCTGGTGCTTAGCTGGGAGAAAAGACACTTTATGGTCTAGTAGGGCATTGTGTTAGGGCATATAGTTTCCGAGAGAGGATTAGAGGTGGACACCACAAAAATTGATTCCATCTCTAAGCTTCCATTGCCCGCCAATGTTCGTCAAGTTAGATCTTTCCTTGGCCATTTTGGATTTTATAGGCACTTCATTAGAGATTTCAGTAAAATCACTAAGCCACTCTATGACCTGTTGGCAAAGGATGTCTCCTTCGATTTTGATGATAGATGTGGCGAGGCTTTCCAAGTCTTAAGGAAAGCCCTTATTACCGCACCAATTCTCCAAGCACCAGATTGGACCCTCCTATTTGAGCTAATGTGCGATGCTTCTAATTTTGCAGTGGGAGCATTCTTAGGTCAAAGGGTTGATGGAAAACCTCATGTGCTACATTATGACAGCAAGACCCTTACGGATCCTCAGCAAAACTACACGATCACTGAAAAGGAACTTCTTGTTGTAGTATTTGCTTTGGAAAAGTTTCGGTCTTATCTTTTGGGATCCGAGGTTGTGGTGTTCACTGATCATTCTGCCTTAAAGCATCTTCTTGCTAAAAAGGACACCAAACCTCACCTAATTCATTGGATTCTGCTACTCCAGGAGTTTGACCTGGAAATTAAAGATAAGAAAGGAGTTGAGAATGTGGTAGTAGATTATCTGTCTAGGATCCCTATTGAGACATCAAACCCTGCTGGCGGTATTCAAGAGACCTTCCCTAATGAGTCTCTGATGGCCATGGAGGCCAAAACTCCTTGGTTTGCTGACATAGTGAACTATCTGGTGACAGGCATTACTCCCAGTACTTGGGACAAGCAGAAGCGAGGCAGGTTTCTTGCTAATGCTAAATTTTATCACTGGGAGGAACCCAAGGTTTTTAGAGTAGGCCTTAACCATCTTTTTCGCCGTTGCGTCCCTGATGAAGAACAAAGAAGTGTTCTGAGTTTCTGCCCTGACCTCCATTATAGGGGACATTTTAGTGGGAAAAAGACTGCCCATAAGGTTCTTCAGTCTGGCTTTTGGTGGCCCACATTACTCCGAGATGCACATACATATGTGGGTGCATGTCTACATTTCCAACAGATGGGAACCATTGGAAAAAGGGATGAGATGCCCCAGCAATCAATCCTCCCTGTTGAGATCTTTGATATTTGGGGCATCGACTTCATGGGTCCCTTTCCTGTGTCCTTCGGATATGAGTACATTCTTGTGGCTGTGGACTATGTATCGAAATGGATAGAAGCCATACCCACGCAAACTAATGACCATTCCGTGGTCTTGGGCTTTGTTAAGGCTAATATCATTTCTCGGTACTGGTGCCCAAGGACGATCATAAGTGATGGAGGACCTCACTTCAAGAACGTACACTTCACAAGACTACTCCAAAATTTGGGAGTCAACCACATGATAGCCACACCTTACCATCCCCAAATGAGTGGACAAGTTGAAGTGTCTAATAGGGAGATTAAGCAAATTTTAGAGAAAACTATCAGGCCTGATCATAAGGATTGGTCTAAAAAACTAAATGATGCTCTTTGGGCCTATAGAACCGCGTATAAGACTCCCTTGGGCTTGTCTCCTTTCTGTCTTGTCTATGAAAAGGCGTGCCATCTTCCCGTTGAAATCCAACATAAGCCTATTGGGCTATTAAAAACGTTAACTTGAATTTGGATAAAGCGGGAAAGGCACGTATGAAGAATTAAGTGAGCTTGATGAGCTTCATAATGAAGACTATGAAACTTCTCAAGCTTACAAGCAACGTACAAAGGTATTCCATGATAAGCACATCATTAGAAAGACTTTTGAGCCCAACCAGTGGGTCTAGCTTTTCAATTCCAGACTTAAATTATTTCCAGGAAAACTCAAATCCCATTGGGATGGGCCATACGTTGTTATCAATACTTTCCCTCATTGAGCTGTAGAAATTCGGAACCCTACTTCTGGTGCGAGCTTTAAGGTAAATGGCTAGCGACTTAAACCTTATATTACTCTTTCAGATGGCCAGATTTTGGACGCACTTCGGCTTGAGGAGCCTTAGCTCCTCCCACTCTCCTCCTCAGGTGATATTCTTTTATGTCTGCTTTTTTTTCCAATGAGGACATTGTCAGTCTTAGGCATGGGGGGGTATAACCTGAGAATGTTTATAGAATTTATAAATATTTGCATACATTTAGGATATATAAAAACAAAACTCTTATTTTCTTGAGTTGAATTGGTTAGTCCCTAGCAAAACATCTTTGTCATGGAGGTGTCATTAAAGATTTTTCTTCTTAAATGTTTCTTAAGTTTAGAATCCAGTACCTTTACTTCATTTGCACATGGACTGGGTAATGGATCTTTGAAGAAAAACCAATAAGCATTTTTAGTCTACTAAACCCTTGGACAATTAATAGGGAGTCAGGCATACTACCTTCTAGTAGATCCACCTCATATTTGTGAGAAGAAAGTAGAGAGATTACTGGTGCGCTAAATCTAGTGTAAGGACTCTTAAGTTTTGGACAATTAGATGATGATACCTCAAAGTTAAGCATAGTTTTTGCTTTCTGTTCCTGTGTGCGTACATTGTGTGAATTCCTAAGAGTCACCAAATAAGGCAGATACACAAAGATTGAGTCTTAATAAAGCTATGACTATGGTGGATGGTTACGATCGTCCTTCATAGAGTCCTCGGGTGAAGGAGGTTAATAGTGTCAAAGGTCAGAAATACGCTTGTCTTATCTATTCCTTCCTGGTGTCGAGAGTAGGCACTTCCACTAAATAGGCCACACAATATTCTCTTGACCATCATCATCCCTAATAATGCCTCATAAATAAAAGTCTGCGTTGTGTTATGTTGATTTATAAAAAAAAAAGAAGAAAGAAAGAAACAATTATACAAAAAAAAAAGAAAAGAGTCCAAGTTTATAGTTTTATCTTCGTGACGATGTTTCTGAGGCAACAAAAATAACCATTGGGATCCACCAAATATGACCCATACCTACCTTTCATTATTTCTGATCGCCCGAATATTGGCTAAGGACTCTAACTTAGTTGTAGAGTTATTAGGACTTTAGCTGAGGTGTGAATGCCATGTGAGGCCACCAAATAGTGAGTATATTTACTAAATCTGGTGAGATTTGTGATCTCAGAAAGAAAAGAAGGAAAAGAGTGAGCACAAAGGAATATCGTGAGAGCACAGTTATTTAGCCTCTCTCCGAGTTGACTTGTTTAATAGTCTAGATATCTAGAGTCTATAGTATTAGATTACATGTAGCACCAAATGAGCGTGTGCCACCAAATAAAAATCCATTCAACTCCATATCTCCTACCTAAGCCAAAAGGTCGGGGTCAAATTACAGATTATCTTCTGCTTTATCCCCGAGGGAAGTAGTTGCCTATCCTGATAGAAATATTTACCAAGAAATAAGTACGAACTACAAATGTAAGTTGGTTATTTCACTTAGATTTGTTACCTAGGCTATTATTATTATCACTTCACATTTGTCTGAATCTCTAAATTTATGGAATAAAGAAAGAAGAATTCCCTTGATTACTTCCATTATTTTCACTTTTGCTCGGGACTAGCACGTGCCACATGTGATGTAGAGCAGACGTGCCGAGCGTGTAGAGAAGGCTTGATGTGCATGAATATCAGGGATATTTGTGCAACTAGTGCGAATATACCCGTGATATACTTCATGGAAATGGGATGGGTGCACGGTATTGTGAATGGGAGGATGTGTGTGTGTATAGATGGAATGTATATAGGTGTATAAATATATATATATATATATCTATATATGTATAACTCTATATATATGTATCTATGTATATATACGTATATGTATATATGAATATGTATATGTGTGTGTGTGTGTGAATGTGTATTTGTGTGCATGAAATATATATGGTTTTATGTATGTATAGAAGTGTGTGTACAGGTGTACGCATTTGTATGTGAGTGAGTGTATGAGGTGCAGCGCGTAGGCATGTGAGAACTCGTGTGAGGGAGTAGTTGAGAGTGAGGCAGTGGGAGCAGCACTGGCTGGAGGCGGTCACGGGGAGGAGAGAGAGCGCACGTACCATCGGCTATGTGAGGAACACCCGATTGCCTCCCCATGCATGCAGAGAGCACATGAACAGTGCAGGGGCAAAAAGCTCTAGCCGGCGTAATTTCTGATCGGCTGGGTTTCTCACCAAGTCGAATAAAGAGGAGAGAGAAGGTATTGGTGAGTTGCGGGCATGACCGGCTCAGCGAGTGGAGGCGAGTGTCAAGTGAACCGGCTGAAGTGTGGAGGCGGGATGGTGTGGTTGCTATGACCAGTTGAGAAACCAGTTGGATGAGTGGGAGGGTGAGTGTGTCACAAACAAAGTGAGAGGCCCCAAGTGACATGCAAAGGCAAATCAACCGGGATGGATGCTATAGTGTTCGAAGAACAGAGCAAGCTTCAAAGCTTTCTCCTGCACTAATGGTGAAGGAAATCTGATAAAATGAAAGCTAAAATAACAAAGAAAAAGAAAAGAGTCACCAGGCCCACCTGCTCACGAGGGAGCTGGGATGTGGTGTACCCTCACCGTGGTGGTTGCGACCATGGGAGGGAACTCCTTTGCTCTCAGTGTGCCCTCTCAACTTGTAAGAGGGTACTAAGAGTGGAGGAGGGGAACAGAGGGAGAGAGGAGAGCTCAAGGGAATAGGATGATGGCCAGCTGTAGGCGGTCACTGTGTGTGCGTGAGGGAATGTGTGCGTCTATGGGTGGATGTGGAGGTGGAGGTCGGCCAACACACACAAGGGGGATGGTGAGGGTTTTAATGTAAGTGGAGGGAAAAGGGAACGGGTGAGGATGAACCATTAAGGATATTTTTTTAGAGGGGAATATTTGGGATTTTTATAAGTAGGCACTTAGGTGTTGTGGAAATTAATGTAGGTGGTGTAGGATGTTATTAGGTGGAATAAGTGGTGGAATATGAAGCGATAGAATGAATGAAATGGGGGCTCAATCTCTCTCTCTATCTTCCTCTCCATAAAATTGACAAATGCAAATATTTACACAATGCATGCATAACTACCTAATCTAAATGTGAAACGTTAGGAAATTGCATAAGATGGCCAATTTATAGGCGTGAATTGCTATGTAATCACACCCCCATGCCTATATTTTGCTAGTCCCTAGCAAAACACTTATTCAATAAGTTAGAAGTGTTTAGAAGTGATCTTAAGCTGAAGATTTTTCTAAAGCAATATCAATGTGCTTATCAATTGGACATTGTGAGAACCAATTGCAAAGAAGACTACCAGAACTCAAGTCATACATGCCATAGACCATCTCTCGACTAACAAGGACTCTGGATATTTAAACCTTAAGTGTGATTTCTAGGACTCAGAGGGTTTTGCAAAACTCGAAAGCTTAAAGGTTATGGTTTGTGCTTAGTGATTGATCATGACAAACCAGATGAACATTAAGACTCAAGCCTAGGGTTTCATGTCTTTTTGAGTCCAGGTTGGTCCCAACTTCAACTTATGTCTTCGAATTAACTGTAAAAAATGAGAAAAGACTCAACCCAACTCTTATCGTGTTGTGGTTCGAAGAATATTTAGTAGAAACATGGTATTTGTAATGCACCCTGAAAACCTTCTTGGTGAAGGAATTTACAAGAATCAAGAGAACATACTGACTTATTCAAAAGAACGTCTTTTTTTTTGTCTTCTACTAGAAGCAAATGTCAGTATGTCTCCTACAAATTTATTTGGTAGAGCATACTTATTTGGTGGGTGAGAACTTAGATGAAAAGAGTTTCTCCTAAACACAAGACTAAAAACTGGGATAAAGAGTCTAATTGCACTCACAGGTAAGGACTCCACCTTCCCTAATGAGCACTAGGGTTGGATGTTACGTTCATATTGTCTTTCCTGACTTTATGTAGTGTGAACCAAGGTTTCTTACTCCCAAGTAGAAGCAAACCAACGAATCCTGTACTGGTGATTCAGGTACAAGAATACATTCTAAGTTAGGAGAGATCTTAGTCTATCTTGTCAATGCTTGAGTGTATTAAGCTAAAGCCTGAGCTAATCAAGCTTCTATGGCTAGGAAAGTCTTTAAAGCAAAGGTTGAATGTCCATAAACACTTATTTTATTTTTACTTCATCTTTCATATCATAGCTAAACACTTTTGAAAACATTTTTAGTTCTTGAATTTTCTATATTTATGAACTTGTTGTATTTTGTATTTTTTTGAAAATTTTCAAGATTTTTCAATTTTTATGAATTATTCAATTAGGCTATATATATACTATAGATGGATATGGATAAGAATTTGCAAAATACCCATATCATGCCTAGATCCTATGGATGCCTATCCATCCCCCCATGCCAAATCATGCTATGACCTCATATGCATGCAAAAAGGGTTAGACAGGGTTAAAGGGTCATGGTGCAAAGGGGAGTACAAGGTATAAAGCAAGGTAGATGGGTGGGTGGATGGTGGGTGGTGAAAAGTGAAGTGAATGAAATGTGATGTGGAGTGAGAGTGAAAGGGTTGTTGGGGTGCCTCTCAACAAGCGCTGAATTTAATGTCCCCAGCTGGACTCGGTGTGAGGCTTAGGTCAGTTACCCTCAAGTAGGGCAACTTTTTCATCAATGGGGGCAAGCTCATGAGTGAGATACGGTTTCAATCGCTACCCATTAACCATAAATTTATGCCTAGATTTGAGATCTTCAATCTCAACAACTCCGTTGGGAAAAGGTCTCGAGACCAGGAAAGGACCAGTCCATTTGGACTTCAGTTTTCCAAGAAAGAATTTGAGCCAGGCATTATAAAGCCAAACCTACTGTGATGGCTCAAACTCTTTTCGCCTAATGCAACTATCGTGAAAGGCCTTGGTTGATTTTTTAAAGGTCAAGGTAGAGTCATAGGCTTCACGACATAGCTCTTCTAATTCCTAGAGTTGGAGTTTCCTTTCTTGACCATACAGGTCTAGATCGAGGTTACACTAGCGAACTGCCCAATAAGGGTGGTGCTCCAACTCCACGGAAAGGTGACAAGGCTTCCCAAAAATAATCCTATACAGAGACATACCAAGGGGAGCCTTGAAGGCGATCTAATATGCCCATAAAGCATCAATCAGCTTGTTGGACCAATCCTTATAGTTAAGTCGAATCATTTTCTGGAGGATTTGCTTTCCAATTCGAAACCTTAGCCTGGCCATTCATTTGAGGATGATACGAAGAAGCGATACAGTGGACTCTGTATTTCCTCAAGAGTGCTCAAAAAGACAAGTGGGTGAAATGACTTCATCTGAAATGATGGCTCGAGGGATCCCAAACCATGCAAAGATATAATCTTTAACGAATTTTGTGGTAATGACATGGCTAGCATGTCACGTGAGAATAGCCTCAATTCATTTCAAGACATAATCAATGGCAACAAGGATGTATTCGAAACCGTTGGATGGAGGAAAGGGACCCATAAAATCGATTCCTCAAATGTCAAAAATTTCTGCAGCTAAGATGGGTTGCAAGGGAATCATGTCACGACGTGACATTGACCCTAGCGACTTGCATTTAGTGCAATGCTTAGCATAATTGTGTGCATCCTGATGAAGGAAGGGCCAAAAGAATCCTCATTGCAACACCTTGGCTGCAGTTTTCTTCCCAGAAAAATGGCCTCCGCAGACCTGATCATGGCAAAAGGATAACACACTAGGGAACTCGATGTCAGGAACACAGCAACAAATTATCTGATCAGCACCTACTCTAAAAAGTAGTGGATTATCCCAGAAATAATACTTTGCATCTACAATGAGATGCTGACACTGGTTTTTAGGCCAGTCCTGTGGAAGAGAACTAGAAGTAGGGTAATTAGCGATATCGACATACAAAGGTCCACTTGCCACATTTATCGCTAGAAGGTGCTCATCAGGAAAAGATTCATTTAAAGGCAAGGTAAGTCCAATATGGTCCGAGTCGAGTCTCGAAAGGTGGTCTGTGACAACATTCTGGGCTCCAACCTTATCTCGTATCTCAAGATCAAACTCTTCAAGGAGAAGGATCCAACGAATCAATCGAGGCTTTGCATCCTTCTTATGTATAAGATGACGAATGACCGCATGGTCTGTGAAGATAGTAACATGAGAACCCAAAAGATACGAACAAAATTTCTCCAACCCAAAGACAATTGCCAATAGCTCCTTTTCAGTGGTCATGTAATTATGTTGGGCCTCATCTAGCATCTTACTGGAATAATACACCACGAAAGGGTGTTTATCACATCTTTGTCCTAAGATAGCTCCAACAACTAGGTCAGAAGCATCACACATCAATTCAAAGTCGAGGGACCAATCAGGCGGCTAGAGAATAGGGGCCTTAGTGACAACGCCACACAATTGCATAAATGCTCGAATACAATCAAGGCCCATGTTGAAAGGTACATCAGTTGATAGGAGATGCGTCAAAGGACTAGAAATCTTGTAGAAATCCTTGATAAATCTCCTATAGAAACCAATGTGACCTAGAAAGGAGTGGATTTACCGGACAAAGCTAGGTACAGGTAAATCAACAATCACATCAAGTTTAGCTCTGTCCGCCTCAATACCCCTTTGAGAGATAATATGTCCCAGAACAATGCCCTCGTGCACCATGAAATGACTTTTCTCCCAGGAAAGCACAAGGTTAACATCAATAGATCTCTGAAGGATGTAGGTCAGGTTGGCTAGGCAGCCATCAAAAGTTGGTCCGACGACCAAAAAGTCATCTATTAAGACCTCAAGAAAATCACCCACCATATTGTCGAATATCGCCAGCATGCATCTTTTAAAAGTAGCTAGCGCATTACAGAGTTTGAATGGCATCCTTCTGAAGGCGAAGGTGCCAAAGGGGCAGGTGAAGGTGGTTTTCTCTTTGTCTCGTGGGTTAATAGCCACCTGGTTATAGCCTGAGAATCCATCCAAGAAGCAAAAGAACTGATTTCCCGCTAACCGCTACAGAATTTAGTTGATAAAAGGTAGCGGAAAATGGTCTTTCTTGGTAGTAGTATTGAGTTTCCTATAGTCTACACACACTCTCCAAGACATAGGAGTGCGTGTAGGGATGGATTCGCCCCTGTAATTGACACGGATGGTGAGCCTTGCCTTTTTGGGAACAACATGAACCAGGCTCACCCAAGGGTTGTCACTAATCGGGTAAATGATGCCTGCATCAAGCCACTCGATAATTTCAGTCTTGACGACCTCCCACATATTGGGATTGAGATGTCTCTGCATCTCGCGAGAAGGTTGAGCCTCCTCCTCCGTATATACACGGTGAGTGCAGTAGAAGGGGCTAATGCCAGTCAAATCAGAAAGAGACCATCCAATGGCTGCCTTATGTTCAATTAGGACCTTCATTAGCTTGCACTCTTTCTCCCTAGACAATTTGAACTAATGATTATAGGAAGCGTTTCATTTAGTCCTAAGAAAGCATATGTTAGCATGTTAAGCCGCTCTTTAAGCTCAAGAGTGGATGGGGAAAGATCTAGCAATTCTTGGGACAAGACTGTCCCAAAAGGATCAGAAGAAAGAATAAGGGAAGAAGGAAGTTGGCCCTCAGGTTGGCCAAGGAGAGGGGTGTCTTGGATTGATGGATCCAAGAAAGGAGTGCCCCAATAATTAGTATGTAGGAACAAAGTCCCAGTGTGGAGTGTCGCTTCTACCTGATTTCGCAGGAAAGAAAGGGCACTCCGATCTTCAAGGGGGTAGACCAGAGGTGAGCAGCCCGAAAATGACTCAGACCACGAGGCATAAGAAGCGAAGTGGACCTCGTCAAGGGTCCGGTCAGGAAGAGATAAGGGTAAGAGGATAGGTGGGGAAGTGTCACAATCAAGTTCAGTCAAGTGATTGTGATTTTCCAGGGGTACACCACAGTAATTTGAATAGGTCCCAACAAATCCAATAGACACACTGACAGCCATGTCATCGTCAGATGTGTCATCCTCGATAAGATCACAATCAAAATTCTTGGCAACCTTAAAAATGTTAAGTTTGAGCTTTTCAGAGCCCACAACAATTTCAATGCAGCCCGATTCACAATCGATGTGGTCACGGACTGTGGCCAAGAAAGGTCTGCCGAGGATTATCGGATAATCAGAAAGTGAATCAGGAACTTCCATATCTAATATAAGAAAGTCAACAGGAAAATAGAAACTATTGACCCTAACCACCACATCTTCCACCGCACCCCATGGAATTTTGACGGAATGATCTTCCAATTGCAGTGTAATAGGGGTGGGTTTTAGATTTCCCAATGCAAATTTCTGGAATATGATGGTCGGTACGAGGTTAATGGAAGTTCCTAAATCCAACAAGGCACGATCAAAATTGCAACCTTTGATGGTGCATGAAATTAGAGGGGTGCCTCGATGTTTCTACTTCAGTGGTAGTTTTAACAGTATAGCACAACTCGCATGAGGTGAGAGAACCACCGGGTTATTGGTTTTCTTTTGCTGCCGCCTAGGGGTAGTGTAGTCTTTAAAGAAATGAGCGACTGTAGGGATGTGGTCGATCGCCTCTAACAAAGGAACCTTGATCTCAACATCCTTGAATAGATCACACAGATTATCAAAGGTTTGTGTGTTCATTTTCTTGCCTTTTGGCTCCCTTAGTAGAACCTCAGGGAATGGGACCGATTCTGGCACTAGTTTGGGTGTGTTGTCCTCACGAGAATGTAATGTGCAACTCAAATGAGAGGACGATGAAGAAGATGGGCCAGGATCAGGTCGAGGCGGATCGACGGTCAGCTTACCACTTCTAGTAGTAATCATATTGGACATCGCAGGTCTATTGGGATCATAAGATGGAGGAGGGTACACAATAGGGACATATGGTTGATGTGCTGATGCGGGATTAGCCTGAAATCCTAGTGGAGTACTCGGAGCTTGTAGAATCTGATGAACCTGTCCCTGAGAAGGTCATACCTGTGGTTGCTGACCATAAGGTACAAAATTTCATGGGTTTGGGATAGGTTGGACAGAAAGAATGCCCTGAGATCGAGTCGTCATGCGTAGTTTACTGATCTCAGCATTCTGTTGTGCTAATTGGTGTTGAAGAGGTCATGTTTTCTTCATGGCGCTTAGACATTTCCGTCATCATTCACATCAATTTATCAAGAAGGCATGATGCATGATCCATTTGAGGTGCGCAAGGACCCAGCAGTAGATTTGCCAAAGGATTATATTGGGCCCTTGGGATTGCAGGAGCGGATGGTCACATTGGTCCACTAGTGGAGTTTTGGCACTAAGGGTTGTTGGACCATGAGAAATTTGGATGGTTGCGCCACCCTGGGTTATAAGTAGCAAAATATGGGTTGTTCCCCAAGGCGTACATGTCTTCGAATTCAGAAGATGAGTCTGCATACAATAATGTGTCCGAGTATATGGAGGCTTGATCCTCCATGTCATAATACTGGCTAGCAGAAGCCAGATCCGCATTAGTTACCGAGTCGCTTAGCACAATACTCGGTATGGACGGTGCAGGTCATATGGGATTCCTAGAGATCATCCTTACTTGGGAAGGATTGGGTTTGTGATGTGGAGGAGTCAAAGTGTAAGCCACAGAACAGGCAGGGTTGGCCAAGAATTCATCCAGCTTCTTGTGAATGAGGGAGACTTCATCCAATTTTTGTGCAATTAAACTTAAGTCAGTGTATCAATGGGAAGGCCCTGTGTCAACCTCGTGTGCTCTGCTATGAGGTGCGCTGGTCCGATTAAAGGCAACGATGGAAGCATTGCTCATAGAATTCTCACTCATGTTTTCAAAAAGTTCAAATGCTCCATCTCCTCATCTTTATTCGTGAAATTCCCTCCATAGGAAGCGTCTGCAATCTGCCTCAAAGTTTCATTTGGCTCATAATAGAATATCTAGGCTACATGCCACTTAGGCAAACCATGGTGTGGATATTTTCTGAGGTCATTATACCTTTCCCATGCCTCATGAAACTGCTCTCCATTTTGCTGCGTGAAAGAAGTAATAGCACGGTGAATCGCATTGGTGTGCCCGATTGGGAAGAATTTCTTGAGAAACACTGTACGCATCTCTTCCCAAGAGCGGAGAGGTTTCCCAATGGTGTGCAACCATTGCACTGCTTTATCCGCAATGAAAATGGGAACATTTTCATGAGGACAATATGCAACCCAATGTTTCTTGGTTTAATCATTTCAGCTAAATAGGTTAAGTCCTTCAAGTGAAGAAAAGGGTCTTCATTGGAAAGTCCATGATAATGGAAGTTAATTTGGTCAATTACATTCAATTTTAACTCAAAATCGTCCCCGCCCATAGGGACACAAATCTGCCCAAGGGTCTCTGTTGCAGCGGGATTCTGATATGAGCCAAGACAGCTGGACTCCCCCCGTCTGGGAGGGTTTTGCATTTCCTCCAAGGTTTCCCTAATGGCCTTAATCTGCTCAGTATGCAATTCCATTTGGGCTTAGAGGCAGGTTAATGGGTCGACGGCTCCTCCACCACTTGGTGGATTTGGAGGGGGGCGATTTCCTCCCTAGGGATTTGAGGATGGGTGAGCATCCATGTTCACGGAGGAGGAGGAGGAGGATTCACCAAATTCTTCACTTCTAGAGTTATCAAACAATTCAACAAGTTCAGGGTTTTGTGACCTCCTCCTAAACATGCACTGCCGAAAGGAGAATTGAGGTGATGAGAAGAGAGAAGGGGACAAGAAAGATGATGTCGAATAGGTGCACTTGATAACAAATCAATTCAATCAAGGTCGTAACCTCTAAATGTGTCTCTAAGACCTAAAGATCTAAGTTACCTACTATCACGACCTATGTAATCAAATGCGAGCACTGCAGAACCACCGGGCCAGAGTGAAAGGCCGTTTGCCCCAGTCTTAGACACTTGATAGCAAGCGAGAATTCGCACCAGCACGTAGGCGCTACCGTACGTAGTTAGACCACCAAACCTTAACGGGGTCAAGTTACTACCAATTTTAGATTAAGAGGCTTAGGATACAAGTGCTTTAGAATGTGAAGGGTGTTGTACACGGGTAATGCCCAAGTGCATTGATTTCAATGTGTACAAAACAAGCATGCAACGGGGAACTATCCCTGAATTGAAGTTTTAGATGGTGAATGGTTTTTAGAATTCTTTTCTTAAGTATATGGATTTTATGATTCCACTGAATTACCAATTCAACCAATCTCAGGGTTTTCAAAAATACAAGTTCTTTTTGCCCAAACAACCCTCCTTCAAATTAATTTGGTGAATGCATGGTACAATGCAAATGGGCCCCTTAAATGGAAGTTTCTAAGTGTGGATGCACGAATCAATTTTAATTCAATGTGAAAGGGAGCCAAAACACTTCAATTCAAGTGCTCTCAATCACCAAAATGGAACCCCACACAAGGCTCAACCACCAAGTATGAAAAGTGAAAATGAATATGTTGGGGTTGAAATTCAGGATCAAATCAAGGGCAAATTTAGGGTCATGGTGGGGTTGGAGTCAAATCAATTCCAAGACTCCCCAACCAAAATGTGGATCCCGAATGCAAATTAATGAGGCGAAGAAGTGTAGCAAACAATCGATTTTAAATTCACCTCAAGGAAGATTTCGCGTCACGAAATATCCAAGAATCATGATTCTTAGATTTTTCGTACGCGAAAGCGTTGAAAATCAAGGGCAGTGGAGGTGATAGAAAGAATCAAATAGTGGATTTTAATCCACTTGCCCCAGAAAATTCAAGAAGATTTCTTTTAGGGTTTTTTATTTTTTATCTTTTTTTCCCTTAATATGACAAGATAACCTAGATTGCTAAGAGGGAGGACACCTACCTCCTAAGCAACGTGTGTGATAAATGCTAGTTTATCATCATTCTTATGCCCCAAAACTAACCAAGCTCTTAGGGTTTTAACTCCGCAAATGGGTTGTTAGGGTGCATTTAGGCATTTACCTAGGATAGGCAAGCACTGCCTTTTAATGTATTTTTGATGCATTTATCTGAGTGTCAGGATTAGGTAGAGTGTCAGATCCCACACATCTTAGCACTCAAGAAGGTAGAAGGTGAGGAAGAAGCCCCTATCAGCTAGATCCCAGCTTGATCCAGCTTATTTCAGTAGAATCCCAGCTAAATATAGCTCATCCCAGCTGGAACCCAACTCCTTCTAGCTGAATCAACTCACCCTTAGCTCCATTCAGCTCATCTCAGCTGAATGGTAGCTCTAGCTAGTTCACCTTAGCTCCATTCAGCTCACCTCAGTGGGATGGCAGCTTAAACTAGCTAAAGACAGTTCATCCCATCTCCATTCCAGCTCTTCCAGCTCAAAAGAGTTCATTAGAAGTTCAACTTGACTAGGACTAGCTACTGACATCAATTAGCTAGACCTGGTCAGCTGAAGATGACCTTAACCAGCTCAAGCCAGTTCAAGTTCAGCTCCCGAGGACTCCACTTAGCTCAACTTAGTTGAGCTAAGCTACCTTAGCTACTCCAGCTAGCTAGGTCATCCCCAGGAATATCAAACCCAGCTCACCTCAGCTCACATCAATAGAAGCCAGCTCATCTTAGCTTGGCTTAGTAGCTAGCAAAGAACTAGCAAGCTAAGCCAGCTAAGGTATCTCCTTGCAGCTCTCTTCAGCAGCCGCCAGCTCTAGTGCAGCTCAAGATGACTACCTCCAGCTCTTCTCCCTCAAAACCCTAGCTCCAAATGCCTCCAACCCTACTCCCTGCTAGCTAAGCTAGCTTAGCTTAACTAGTCACCTCCTTGGTACCAATACCCAACTCTAAAACCCTACCTAAATAACTCCACCAAATAACCCTAACCCTAAGTCCACCCAAGCTACCTAGTCCACCCTACTTTTGGCGCCGCTTATAGGCAACCTTCCACCCCACTCCACTACCAAAAGACCCCTCTCCTTTAGCACCAAAAACCACCCTAACTACCCCTCTCCTTTGGTGCCAAAAACCCCTACATCCTGACCCTACACCTACCCCTACAACCCATCCTAGCCATCCACCTGCCCACCTTCTAGAACCCCCCTTAGGTGGCGATAAACCATGGCATCCCTCCATGGTTGGCGCCAACTCCATGCACCTCTCCACCACAATAACTACCCCCTTCACACCCTTAAAGTTGGTGCCAACTAATCTTAACCCTAGGATCCCCATAACCACCACTAACTACCCACCAAACCTAATCTTAGCCCTACACCTAAGCCTACACCAACCACCCCTCATCTACCTCAACAAATACCCACCATAATCACCACCAAAAGCCCATCTTCTCCCTTAGTTAGGTATACCACTATTCCACCCTATCTCCACGCCAAGGAGGTAGAAGGAGAGAAGAAGATTAAGGGGCAACCTACCCACCCCCTTGGTGCCTTCTTCCTCTCCCTCTTATCCCTTAGCCATGCCAAGGTGGAGGAGATCTTCACACTACATGGACAGCCAAGTAAGAGGAGGAGACTTGAGGTGGTTGACACCCACCTTGAGGAGAGATTGCCTGGAGGAGGACAACTACAAGAAGTTAGGGAAGAATTCTTTCCAAGTGCAGGGCGACTACACTTGGAGCAAGGGCTCTCCTAAACTTCTACAAATGATTCACCTTCTTCTTTATCTTTACATTTTTTTCTTGTATTATCTAGTGTCTCTTGATCCTTCATGTAACAAGCATTCAGCTACATAGCATATATTTTGCTAGTAATATAAGTCATCTTTATCTTCCAAGCTTATGTTTCATTTTAATGTATTCATCTTGCATTTAATTAGTTAGTGCACCACATCCCTTCTCTTCTAATTACCTTGGGCACACTTGCCTAGGGTGAGCTTAAAGGAGAAGGTTTATTCTTGTCACCTAGGGTTAGTTGTAGCATAATTTCGTCTTCGCATTCTGTTGCCTCAAACTCGATCGTTTCTAAAAAATATAAAAACAACAAACTCAAAAACATAAAAATAAAGTGCGAATTTGAGAGGCAAGAGTGAGAACCACTCATGTGATTAACAAATTAGCCTCCTTGGATTACCCTAGATACTCCACTCTCTAGGTATTATAAATGTAAAAGTTTGATTACAGATTTACGCATTGCAACGACACTAATTACATCATTTAACAAAACATGTATTTTTTAGATCACTTTTTGGTGCCGTTGCCGGGGGGGCATAGCTTAATCACATCATTATCTCTCTCTTGCTTCCTTGATCTTCACAAAATTTTGATTGTTTTAATTTCATGTGCGAATCAGGCGTGAGAGTGGGATTTGGAGCACTTGGAGCGGAAGCTTCAAGTTTCTTTTCTACCGGAGTACTTCAGGTTGGTACCCGAAGCCTTTTCTCATCGAAAACAAAAATAAAATCTCTTTAAAAAAATCTTTAAATTATCCAAAAAATTAAAAACAAGAAAAATTGAAGGTGGTGGAACCCTAAAATTCATTTTGTTGATTGTTTACTTCACTTTTCCACCACCTTCATCTTATTGGTGTCTGATTTTTGAAAATCCAGACTTCTATCTTGAATCTCAAAAATCAGGTTAGGGTACTTAAGAGCTTCCTAAAATCATCAAATTTCATCCTAGGAAGCCTCTTTTAGTCATAAACCTTGATTCCAATTTTCAAGAAATTTCATTAAATAGAAAAAATTAAAAAATTCACGGACTGAATAGGGGCCAGACCTTGTTTTCTTACTACTTCTTACTGTCCATGAATTTTATAAATTTTTATACTCATAAAATTTGAGAAAATTTTATATTTTTGGAAACCTTAAAAAAATATCTACAACATCTATAATTCTCAAAAAAGTTTGAGGCCATTTGAGATTTTTGTAGAATCAATTCTCTGAATCTATCATTTTTGACTCTTAACACCAGTAAAAAGAAAAATTCCAAAAAAATATTAAATAATTTTATAAAATCTCAAAAAAATAGTTTTGGATTCCTTGTTTGATTTTCTATCAGGTGGTGGTATTGTTTGTCATTTTTGGACCATCACCTTTAAATATTTTGAAAAAGAGATTCATTTTAGGAGTTACATAACTAGGAATTACAGCTTTAGGGTTTTTAAATTCTCTCTTAGTCACATCAAACTCTAAAGGAAGTGAACTCCACCAACTACAACTTGATTGTGATTATTTGTGGAATTTCAAAACCTTGTTTGAATCCTTAACAAGAGAGAATGCTAAAAGATATTAAATCTTAATCAAAACCCTAAAACACTTCAACAAAAATTCCTTGTTTTGTGAACCCTATTGACTTGGCTTGGGCAACACTTCCCCCCCAATTCACATACACTCTAAAAAAATAGAGAAAAAAAGAGAAATAATCGGGCAATACCCCAACTAACGCCCATCACATTCCTTGTGCACTTTAGCCTCCTAGACCTAATTAAAATCTATAGAAATTTGACCCGTAAGGTCTCACTCAACTTAGGCTTCCTATCTAGCTCTTAAGTCATCTCTAGTTGATATAAATTCTTTCATCTATATCTGGTGTCAAGCTAAGGGGCCGTGTCAAACGACTAGGCGCGGGTTTACACAAGCCCTTAGTGATTTTCCTAGGACATGCTTAGGCCCAAACCTCCCCTTATTCAACCTGGCCAGATTTGTTGACAGAATGGATATCCACTATTGATATCCTATCTCCTTGATAGATCAAGTCTTAGGTTAATTTTTACGGAGTCACATTTAAGTTAGGTCTAGAATTTTGTATTGCTTGATTGCACACTTCTCTCATCTCTCCCTCCACTCCTCACCGTTTCTTCCATTTTACATGGGTGGTAGTCCAAAACTCCACACTTGGAGTGACCACTTGATTTTTGCCTCCCCCAAAAAAAAAGACTTTTCCTGCATTCTTACTCCTCTTTAAAAATGGAAAATCAAAATAGGTCCTCTAACCTGCATGCTAATTTTTCTTTCCCCAATCTATCCACGCAGGAGCTACTTAATCAGGGCCTCCCACCTAATTTCTACTCCATAATGGCTCACCTACAAGCTAATCAATAGCAATTGAATAGGGATGTAGCAAACCTAGCCAACCAAGGGAGACCGGACACACCTACCCAAGCTCCACGAATTCCACATCTCACCCCTTCTAACACCCCAAAGAGAGAAAATTTGCATAACCTGAATACTGCCTGTGCTGGGTATAATCATTATTCTGAGGCTTTCTATGGTTCAACGGGGAATTATACTCATCCAAATCATCACTCTACCTAAAATGTCTCCACATTCCAAGAGCAATTTAAAAATTCCTCTAATTGGAGGAATTATCCAACTCACTCCTGGACCAATCTAGTTCCTCACTAAAACCCGTTTGGAGGATATAGTTCAAATCAAACTTATTAATATGTGCCATCTCAAGATGACATCAATGCCCAGATGATGAAAACCCTATAGGAGATGCAAAGAAAAACTATGGAAAGCACCCGTGTTGTTAACAATCTCAATGAAGTTGGGGTTATTCCGACTCAAAGATTTGGAGGACATTCACCATCCAAGCCCACACCAAACTTTGTTAATCAAAGGAACCAACACCCGAGTGGACACCAACATCAGAACCACACTAATCAGCCTCCTATTAACCCAATACCTCAGCACCAATTTGGTTTCCATCAACAACAGGCCCCCCCACTTCCTCGCAGTGACAACCAAACTGCATATGTAGATACATTGAGGAGTGGGAAGACCACCACAGATTTAGGGCCTTCAAATCAAATTGATGAAACCCACTCTCAACCTATGCAAATTGACTCTCCTAACCCCACTTAGGAAGAAGAAAAAGAAACACCAAAACCACTAGATTGAAATCCTATCTCTCACACTCAAGCATTGCAATCCAATCCTTCTAATCAGAAATCAGAGCCCTCTCACCAAGATCTTTGGGACTTATTTGGGCAAGTCGAGACTAATATCCCCCTCCTAGATGCCACCCCTGCCTATGCTAAATTGTTGAAAGAAAGATATACTTCAAAACGGTAGGCCTAAAATCTAGGAAGGGTGGTCCTTTCTAAGATAGCAAGCTTAGTTTTTCAGAGCAAGCTGCCTTTCACAAAAAAGGACCTGGGCGCATCACTCATCTCGATTGTCATAAATGACACTACCTTTTTTCATGCCCCTCTCGACTTAGGTACCTCTATTAATATCATTCCCCCGATCTTATTCGAGGAATCTCAATTCGGTGATTTTAAACCTACTAAGGTTCAATTTCAATTAGAAGACCAATCTACCATTCAACCATGGGGAATTGTTGAGGATAGTATTGTCAAGGTCAAGAATTATCTATTTCTAGTTAATTTTCTGGTCCTTGACATAGAGGTACCTGAGGCTCTCATTAATGCCATCCTTGGAAGACCCTTTATGATTACTGCAGCAGCTAATATCAATTCTCATTCTAGGAGAATGAACATAAGTTGCAGTAACCAGGCTTTCTCATTAAATTTATTTCAGGATTCCAGGAGGTCCATTGATCATGAACTTTTTGAGGACACTAATAATACAATGGAAGAAGTATTTGAGAAGTCTATGTTGATCAAATCCTACTCAACTTTGACCACCATGGATCTAGATTTTATTGATTCCTATTCTAAGGATGATTATGTGGTCCAAGACTTTTCAGATCAACTAGGGTTTGACTTTTACTCTTTCAATCTTCCTGATTTTTCACCAAAAACATCCACACTAACTTCACCCATTGACTACTTTCTCCCTCCCTTTCCATTGAACCTACCACCCGACCTACCCGAGTTTGGCATTTTACATGAACACAAACCATGGACGAACTCGAGTCATTATTCCATCTTTCCATTTCATTTTGAGACCTATTTCTTTACTAATCATCTTTTTAGGGATCTTAAGGAAAACACATTTCTTGAGGATATTCAAGTGTCCTATTATTTACATTATTGTCCATTTTTCGTGCATCACTTCACGCCCGGCTGGAGAGGCGTAAAAGATAGCACTGGATGGGAGGTAACCCATCATTTTTCTTGCTTTCCTATTCTGTTTCCTTTTCCAGGCTTTGACCATCCTAAACCCGACTACTTTTCATCAAGGTGATCTCTTTTTCCTCTTAATGCATGAGGACATTGCATATCATAAGCATGGGGAGGGTGTTTTTAAATTTTGACAATCGATTTAGGATTTTCAAAACCTAAAAATATTCATTTTCTTTCTTTTGCATGCATCTCATTATAGAAAAATCGTAAAACTTTTTGAGGAAAATTTTAAAAGTGGAAATAAGGTTGAAAATTTCATTTTAAAGTACAAGGGATTTAATCTTTAACAAACTAGGGATTAAGGTTAAGATCAGATTGTTAGAATCGCTGGGTCTAATTTCTAGACTAGATAAAGTACCTTTCTCTTAATTCCACTTGAACTAGTGATGATTCAGGTGACTTGATCTCCTTTTGTGTCCTGGAAATTACCTGGCTTAGTTTCTAATCAAAAACTTGCAATTATGACAAAATTCTTGTGTCACAATTTACACACAAGCCAACACTTAAAGTTAGCAATTAGAAAAACTCCTTGTCTTGCCCAAGTGAAAATCCAAAACACATCATTGCTTTGAGTTCCCACCGTAGAGGAGGAAAATGCCTCCTTTGAGGATGCGATGACATCATGTTACCTCTTCAGTGCTGCTTTAGATCTATATTCCATATTTTTAGATGGAGCATTAAGGCACAATTTTACATCTCAAGTGTCTTGGACAGTGCTCTACCCATGTCATTAGAGCAAGAGCTTGAGTTTGCTAGGAGAGCTCCTTTACACCGCATTGTGTTTTGGAGTTGTGAGCTCCTGGGTGGTGTCTTGGACAGTACTATCTCAAAGTGCCGGCACCAGAGCCCCTTGAGGATTGGTGATGGGAATGATGATCCCAACACATTTGTTGTAGGATTAAGCTAAGAATAAGCATGGGGGAGTTTCAAAAAAAAAAAGTTTTAAACCAAAAACACGACTGATTGCGCAGCAATCATAGGTTTTAATTGACCTAAATTAAGCTAAGACTTAGCATAAGTTAGGGTTATTCATGCATGCATACGCATTATCTGCATCTTTACTGCTTTCTTTTAGCTATGCATAAAATATAGTTATAATGTGCTGATCAAGTGTATTATGTCGATTGCAGGCAATAAGCAGATCTGGAGCTAGACCTGGAGCAGGATCTAAAGCTGGATCTGAAATATCGGGAGTTGTGGCAGAGCTGGAGCAGAAGGCCTAGTTTAGATGTAGGAATAATAATGTAAGGGGGTTAAAGGTTTTCTATTCTATTAAGTAGAAATAAAGCAGTAAAATGTGAAGAGCTTAGGTCCATCCTAGCCCTAGGATAGCCTAGAGACTTCCCCAAGCCTTAGCCACCCTTAGATTAGGTCACAACACCCTAGGAAGCCCTAAACCCCTAGTTCCAACCCTTCTCTGGATGTCCAGATAAGTTTTAAGATGTCCAGGACCCTTAGCCAACTCCCGCACACTTCAAACCCACTTCTGCAGTGTTATTAGACGTCCAGACACTTTGTCAGACGTCCAATTTCTACAGAATACCCAAAACAGAATCTGAAATCCTTCCTGACTCTGATTGGACGTCCAGACAACAAGTCTAGACTTCTGATTTTTGAGTATAAGACATCTGCTTCTATAATTAGACGTCTGATACTGCTCTCCAATTCCTGTTTTGAGATTTAAGCCTTGATCTTGGATCTCTAGGTCCCTAAACCCAATTCCAACCCCATAGGAACCTAAATTAAGGTGCCCTAACCCTAGTACATCACCTCTAGACCTCCCTAAGGACCTAATTAGGTCCTCACTAAACCTAATTGACTTGGATCTTAGTCAATTCCATCAGCCTATTCAATTGGACTCATTGAGTCCAATTAAGCCCTGATCTCAGCACACACTGTCCAATTGGACTCAGTGAGAGTCCAATTAACCTAGACCTGACTTAATTGAGTTGTTTTACTCTCAATTAAGTTTCCACACACCCAATTAAACTTGTGTTAAGTTTAATTGCACTTTACCTTAGTGAATTAGGGTTTATAACCCTAATTTGAGACCTACCTTGACCTAAACCCACTAGAACCCAACCTAATCAACCTGGCCACCTAAGTTTCGACCCACACACACCCACACACACCATCCACATGAAAATATCTAGCCTAGAGTTCTCTAGAACTCTCTACCATGTGTGGTTGCCTTGGTTGCCAAAAATAGCAACCAAGAGCCATTCAATTTTTAGATCCACATTTGGTGGATCTAAAAACCACCATCCACCCTCTCTCTCTCACTCTCCCACAAGCTCCCACGATAGGCCTCTCTAGAGAATTCCATAATTCTCTAGAGAGCTTCCATTGGGTCTATAAAAAGACCCCATGGGTGGCCATTGGCACCCATTCACTCCCTTGGCAATTGCTCTCCATTGGTGCCATTCACGCCACCTCCACTTAGCCACTCACTCCACCTCCATGAGCTCACTACCACCACCATGGAGGACACCATGCCGGGATGCTGGATCAACCCTACTTCTCTCCAAGGGTCGGCCTAAGCTACATTGGCCGCCCCTCATTCTCCTCTCGACCACTCCAAGGCCATCGGGGATCACCCCTGAATGCCCTCTATTCTTCTAGCTCTAGATCATGCTCTTCATAATTTTTATTGCTTTCATTTACTGCTTAGTCGAGTAGTCTTACTTCTCCCCCAATGATGCATGCGAAATCCCCCTGTTGATTCTTGTATGCAATCGTTTTCTGGTAGTTAGGTTTAATTTTTAAGCATTCATGTATAAGCTTTCCTCTAGATTTCCTTGTGCAACAACTCTTCAATGATGAATGAAATTTCACTTTATATATATATATCTCTGATGTGTTCGAAATCACCACGAGCTGAATGATTATCATATTTGCGTGATTTAAGTCCCTGTTCTTTAATCGCCTATATATTACGCACCAGCATGCCGTTTAAATAAAGTAGAGCGGCTTTAAGATCGATTTCAAAAACAAAAACAACGCCTCCCAGAGACGAACGACCGGGACTCAAAGTCTCGTTATTTTCAAAACAATATCTTTGTTGGATCGTATTTCACAACTATACTATGACGATTTTATCAAAAATGCGATCTACGATTTCTCCCAACAACGACCTCATAAAAGTTGGCATTCACAAGCTCAGACATAAGGTTTTAAAGGTTAATGCAAGTTGCGAATCAGATTCAAGAGCCAGAGAGTTTCAAAAAAAAAAGTTTTAAGAGTTTCAAAAAAAAAAGTTTTAAACCAAAAACACGACCTCATAAAAGTTGGCATTCACAAGCTCAGACATAAGATTTTAAAAGTTGATGCAAGTTGTGAATCGGATTCAAGAGCCAGAGAAATCCCAACTACAAAAATTTTGGGTCATTAGAATTAACAATGAGTTAATTTGTGAATTTTTTAAAGATATACTGATCCCGATTCTTCTAACTCTTGGATCCAAAGATGAATCCTGAGGTTTTATCTTTAACAAATTTTGTGCGTTTCAAGTTTTTCAATCAACCAAGGTCCCGTAGTCTTTTTCTCCTCACAAGTAAAAAAAAAATAGTCCTTCCTAGAAAATCCATTTTGTAAAAATAGTTTTGCTAAGAGACTAGCAAAAGATAAGCATAGGGGTGTGACAAATGCCAGTTTATCATCAATCTTATGCCCCAAAACTAACCTAGTTCTTAGGGTTTTACCTCCACAAATGGGTTTTTGGGCTACATTTAGGCATTTACCTAGGATAGGCATGCATTACATTTTAATATATTTTTGATGCATTTATCTGAGTGTTAGGATTAGGCAGAATGTTAGATCCCACACATCTTGTCTCTCAGGAAGGTAGAAGATGAAGAAGGAAGCCCCTATCAGCTGGATCCAAGCTTGATCCAGCTCATTTTAGCTGAATCCCAGCTAGATCTAGCTCATCCTAGCTAGAACCCAGCTCCTTTTAGCTGGATCAACTCACCCTTAGCTCCATTCAACTCATCTCAGGTGAATGGTAGCTCTAGCTAGTTCACCACAGCTCCATTCAGCTCACCTCAGCTGGATGGCAACTCAAACTAGCTAAAGACAGTTGATCCCAGCTCCATTCCATCTCTTCCAGGTCAAAAGAGTTCACTGAAAATTCATCCTGACTAGGACTAGCTATTGACATCAACTGCTAAACCTGGTTAGCTGAAGATGACCTTAACCAGCTCAGGCCAACTCAAGTCCAACTCCCGGGGACTCCACTTAGCTCAACTTAGTTGAGCTAAGCTACCTTAGCTACTCCAGCTAGATAGGTCCTCCCCAGGAATATCAGACCCAGCTCACCTCAGCTCACATCAGCAGCAGCTAGCTCATCTTAGCTTGCCTTAGCAGCTAGCAAAGAACTAGCAAGCTAAGTCAGCTAAGGTAGCTCCTTGCAGCTCTCTTCAGCAGCCACCAGCTCTAATGCAGCTCAAGATGACTACCACCAGCTCTTCTCCCTCAAAACCCTAGCTCCATATGCCTCCAACCCTACTCCCTACTAGCTAAGGTAGCTTAGCTTAGCTAGTCACCTCCTTGGCACCAACACCTAATCCTAAAACCCTACATAAATGCTCCAGCAAATAACCCTAACCCTAAGTCCACCCAAGCTACCTAGTCCACCCTAATTTTGGTGCCAACTATAGGAAACCTTCCACCCCACTGCACCACCCAATGACCCCTCTCCTTTGGTGCCAAAAGCCACCCTAACTACCCCTCTCCTTTGGCACCAAAAACCCCCATATCCTAACCCTACACCTACCCCTACAACCCATCCTAGCCATCCACCTAGCCACCTTCTAGAACCCCCATTCGGTGACGCCAAACCATGGCATCCCTCCATGGTTGGCGCCAACTCCAAGCACATTTCACCGCCACAACTACCCCCTTCACACCCTTAAAGATGGCACCAACTAGTCTTAACCCTAGGATCCACATGACCACCACTAACTACCCACCAAACCTAATCCTAGCCCTACACCTAAGCCCATACCAACCACCCCTCATCTACCTCTATAAATACCCACCATAATCACCACCAAAAACCCGTCTTCTCCCTTAGTTAGGTCTACCATTATTCTACCCCATCTCCACACCAAGGAGGTAGAAGGAGAGAAGAAGATCAAGGGGGCAACCTACCTTCCCCTTGGTGCCTTCTTCCTCTCCCTCTTCTCCCTTAGCCATGCCAAGGAGGAGGAGATCTTCACACTAAAGGGACAGCAAGGCAAGAGGAGGAGACTTGAGGTGGTTGATGCCCCTTGAGGACAGACTGCTTGGAGGAGGACAACTACAAGAAGAAGCTAAGGAAGAATTCTTTTCAAATGTGGGGCAACTACACTTGGAGCAAGGGCTCTCCTAAACTTCTACAGAGGATTCACCTTCTTCTTTATCCTTACTTTGCTTCTCTTGTATTATCTAGTGTTTCTTGATCCTTCATGTAACAAGCATTCAGCTACATAACATATATTTTGCTAGTAATATAAGTCATCTTTATCTTCCAAGCTTATGTTTCATTTTAATGTATTCATCTTGCATTAATTAGTTAACGCACCACATCCCTTCTCTTCTAATTATCTTAGGCACACTTGCCTAGGGTGAGCTTAGAGGAGAAGGTTTATTCTTGTCACGTAGGGTTAGTTGTAACATAATTTCGTCTTCGCATTCTATTGCCTCAAACCCGATTGTTTCTGAAAAATATAAAAACAACAAACTCAAAAACATAAAAGGAAAGTACAAATTTGAGAGGCAACAGAGAGAACCACTCATGTGATTAACAAATTGGCCTCCTTAGACGACCCTAGATACTCCACTATCTACGTATTACAAATTTAAAAGCGACTCAATTTTTGCACGTTGCAACGACTTATAAGAGTCATATTTTACAAATCGCATAAAAACCCAATCAGTGTGCGAAGATCCAAGCTCCACCAACGGCTTTACACTCTCGCTCCCACGTTGGACTTGCCCACATCTCCAACCTCCTCTGCATGTCTACTCCTTGCAACTGGTTCACCTGCACAAAAATAAACAAAAGCACCTGTGAGGAGATGGGTGGGAGAAGAGATAATCTAAGGAAGAGAATAGAAACTGACCCCAAATGGAGCCTCCCCAGCAACAGTGCCAAAACACTTGTGTTAGATCGTAGGTGGGGCTATTTAATTAGGTGATATTAGTGTCGAAATGGATATAGTGGAAGTGATTATCTACAAGCAAATCTACACTAGTTTGTCAAAAACTTATTATCCTGGCTAAATTAGACTTTAAGATAGTCACTTTTAAGCTAGGGTCGAACTCAGGAAGGTAGGTTTTAGATTTAATTAGTTTCTACACCTTTCCTAAAATCAAATAAAATTCCTTTTGCTTCTTTTTTTTTTGAGTTTTTCTTGATCAGAGATTTTTTGGGGAAATTCTTATCCTTGAGGCACACCCTGAACAAATAGGTCCTTGGCTACCTGCCAAAATAATCAGAAATAGTCTCACTCCATGCGAGACCATGTACCTGCAAGTCAAGAATTCTCTTTTCTATTTTATACTTTTTTTTTTGTTTTTTCTTAATCAACAAAATAAATGCGAATATAAAAGAAAATAAAGTGTAAAATTTAAATATGAAAAAGGAAATGAATTGAAATACTTAGCTTATTTATAGATATGTATAGATATATGTAGAATATATATATATAGGATATAAATATATATAACAATATAATAGATAATAAGAAGGTGGGATATTGAATCAAGGATTCAATGGGAATGTAGCACAATGCTAGGTTAACTGCTGTCTAAAGAGACGTGATTAACCTAGCTACTTGCCGCATGTGGTGTAAAGCGGACGAGTGGGAGAGTGTGGACAAGGCTTAATGTGCGCGAATATCAGGGATATATGCAGAACTGGTGTGAATATACCCGTGATATAATGCACGGAAGTGGGACAAGTGCGCGGTATTGTGAATGGGAGGATGTGTGTGTGTATAGATGGAATGTATATAGGTGTATAAATATATATATCTATATATGTATAACTCTATATATATGTATCTATATATATATATATATATATATATATATATATATATATATAGGTAGATGTATATATGAATATGTATATATGTGTGTGTGTGTGAATGTGTATGTGTGTGTGTGAAATATATATGGTTATATGCATGTATACGTGTGTATGTGTATATGTGTATGAGTTTGTATGTGAGTGTATGAGGTGCAGTGCCCAGGTGCATGAGAGCTCGCATGAGGGAGCGGTTGAGAGTGAGGCAGTGGGAGCAGCACCGACTGGAGGCAGTCATAGGGAGGAGAGAGAGCGTGAGTGTGATGACTCTGCATTTAATGATGATAATTCCATCAACTAGAGTCAATATTAAGGGTATATGTGCATTAATGACATATCATAATGAGCTTGGGAGCATTATATGCCTAATGAGTTGAGATTGATTATAATCAATGTTTAATGGCCATGTGTACAAGTGCATGTTGAAATAGGCCTCAGATGAGCAATCGGACTGCACAGATGGATCCAGATCGATGAACGTAGTCCAACGGACTCAAAATCACCTCAATCTAACCTCCGTAGCTCCCACAACAAGCTTAGGAAGTTCTGGCCGTTGATCTGATGATCAATCAGCCAAAGCCAGCCACATGTTGTGTATCCATGCACCCGTAGCCACTGCTCTCTCTCCAACTCGCCTCCATCAAGCACTCTAGGCCATCTGATCAAAGATAAAATGGCTGATGATTCATGAAGAACGCCAGCATCTCGCATCGCTGGTGCAATGGTGAGCACCTCAGCGCGCATAAGCAAAATACGTGGCTGAAACCCTGCTTGCAGCCAAATCTCCTCCTCATGAAGGTGCGACAAAATACGACCGTAAATGCGGGAGCGGATGACATGGATGGTGGCCACGCGGTGCACTCTCACGCACCCAATGCAAACCAGCCAGATGACGCGTGCCCAAAGAGCGCAAGGCACCATCCAGTATGCAACATTGCACACAATCTTAGCCCTTCATGCACGATCGGATGGCTAGGATCATCTCTTGCATGATGGGCGTGATGAGCACGGAAGCTTAAGTAGTCTGGGAGCGATCTCAGCTGTCCAATGTTGATTCACGCCACACATCCAATGGCTAAGGTTGCGAGCATATGGCACGCAAAGGAAGAAGCACGTACATGTGTTGACCGGCGGATGAAGGGCTTCAACAACATTTTTAGAATGGTTTTAGTGATGTCTTGGATGTCGTTAAAACCCCTACCTAATTTAGAAACCCTTCCTTCTCTATAAAAACCCCCACACCCACTCCATTTATGAGCATTCACTCCTAGCTTCTTCCTAGCTCTACCAATCACACTTCACACTCTCCCGGAGTTGTCGAGCCATTGATGAAAGCCCCATCCACCACCATGGCTGCCTCGCCTCTCCCTTTTGCATTTCTCTACCCTAGTTTAATGTTTACATTGTTTTAAGCTTTCCTCTATCATTGTAATTGTAGAACAACTCTATTTGCATAATATATTTCATCAAGTCATGTTTCATGTTTAGCTAAGTAATCACCATGCTATAATCTCAAGTCTCTAACCCAACTCTCTCTCTCTCTTTCATGTTTTCGCAAGAAAATAAAATGAACATTTTTGTGACACCTTAAAGCGACAAACTAATCCGATTTCACACTTCCTCGTGTTCGACACTTGGACTCACCTAATCCATATCTTCATTTAAAATTGATGTTGCAAACACATGCTATAACGACAGATTTAACTTAACGCATTTCGACGATGTCAATTTTTGGCACTGTTGCTAGGGAGGCAACGGATCTTTTTGTTGCTTTTATCCTTGCATTGGTATTCACATTTTCTAACCCTCTTTTCTCTCTTTCTTTCGTCAGAGGAACTTAGTGCGTTGGCGACGAAGGGAGAGCGATCCACATTGATAGAGTTGAAGCAAGGTGCGATGAAGAACTTTTGTGAGTATCACTTGACCTAGTGTAGTCTCATCTCTCCATTATCTAAAAAAAATTTTGCATCTAGGCTTGTGCATAAACCCTAGGTTAGTTGGTTGTTTGGTTGCTTAAAAATCCAAAAAAATATAAATTTAAAAAATGGCGTGGTGAATGATTACTTGACCCACATCTCAAATCCATCACTCATACAAAAAAATACACTCTAATGTTCTTGAAGAAAATCTTTTTGGAGTGTTCTTTTTCTTTCAAGTGGTGTTTATGAAGCCACCCGTGCTTTGTATTTTGTCGCACCACTTCAACTAAAATCAATTCACCTGGTATAATTGCATGAACTTTAGGGTGAATGCATTAGGGTTGTTTTCTAGAGCCACATCATTCTCTCAAAAGGAAATCGACTATCATCCATTGTGTGCAAAACATTGTGTGCCTACTTAAACATTGTCTGAATCCATTGAGAAATTTCAACCCTAAAAATCACTAAAGCAAGGACGAATCATTAAAAAACACCACATCCTAAAAACCTTGCTTAAAAATCATGTTTTGATGAGTGCACACACACGCTCAATTGGATTAACTAAGAGGTACAACCCCTAACAACGCCTCATCATATATCTTGAGCACAAGCACTAACCAAGCCCCATATTAAAATGGAGTAGACGTGCCCTAGGTAGGACTAATCTAAGTCCTGGAAGAGTAGATTGGGTTTGTTGAGTGCTTGGCCTTAATTCCCATCATGAAATCTGGTGTCTAGGCTATGAGGAAGTGTCAAACGACCACGGTTGTGGGGTACAAAAGAACTGGTGGCGCAAGCCAAAGGAAGAACCTTCCCCTCAATCCCCTCGTAATCAACCTGACCAGATTAACTTTGAGAAGGAAAGTTTAAGTGCTTACAGACTTGATTACTCTCTCCAAGACTTTTA
Source organism: Thalassia testudinum (assembly GCA_037157565.1). NCBI lineage: Eukaryota > Viridiplantae > Streptophyta > Magnoliopsida > Alismatales > Hydrocharitaceae > Thalassia > Thalassia testudinum. The sequence goes on from JAZHRO010000014.1 coordinate 38,845,834, forward strand.
GGTCACCTAGGTCTACACTATAGGGACTAGACTTGTTTGCTTGAGTATGCACACACTTTTCTCGCACCTGTCTCTCTCCGCGCCCCCCTGTTCTTCTGTAGTGCATGCATGGAAGATGATCACTTCATCCTGAGTTGTTTATTTTAGAAAGGGAGATTAGGTGGAGACTTGATTTTTCAAAGGATAGGATTAAGGAAATGGCTAACCCAAGAATTGATGAGATTGAGGACCACCCTCTACTCGATGCTATGGCCATCATTCAGGCTCAAATCTCTGCCAACCACCAACTCCAACAATAGCAGATCCTAACCATCATGCAAGCCATACACCGATTGTAGAACCCTCAATGGCAACCCCCACTGAACCCACCTAACCCACCACAACCTCTCGAGGGCCAACTAAGGCCTCTCCATGATTTTTATGATCCATCTGCAATCTGGATCAAGCCACATCTTAAGGTCCTCGAAGGGGGAGATGATTTTGAGCTAAAACCTAATGTTCTTAGCTTAATTCAAAGCCACTTTCATGGAAGATCGAATGAGGACCCCTTCCAACACCTAGAGGACCTAGACTGAATCACTTGGACTGTGAAACTAAGGAACATCAGCTTAGATATTATTTTAATTAAGATGTTCCCTTTCTCCCAAAAAGACAAAGCTTCTCACTAGCTTAAAACCTTAAGGAGACCCATCTCCACCTGGAAGGATGATGGGAACACCATCATAAGCCCTAACTAGCTCATTTTGACTTAGAAAAGAGAACAAAAGCTCCTACATAACCTACAGAAGGGCCTAATTCAAGGAATAACTGTTCTGAGAAGAAAATATGAAATAAAGGGTAAAGCTGCAATTTTACCATTGCAGTACATCAACAGGATTTCTTAGGGGCCAAACATAGGTCAAATGGTCTGAAGAAAATAACAAGTGAGTTGGTTTAATCAGAAATGGGTTATTGTGAGTGCTAGGAATTAAATGACATTCTCTAACCTTAAAACAGACACATAATTTTACAAGGTTTTGGTTAGGATAAAAATCAAATAAACCCTATAAAATTCATGGAAAAATACTCTCTAGGGTTTAGAACCTTCAATTTGACCTTTGGAACCTATTTTGACCTAAATTGGGGTCCTAGTCAGATATTTGACCTAAATTGGGTTTTTGTGCAGAATGTCTAGCCAAACGTGGTCAAACCTAAATTCCAACTTCACCATTGGATTTATTAGGTCAAAATTAGGTTTTTACCAAAATTTGGACCTAAGGGAAGGTCACCTTGACCTACTTTGCAAAAAAGTCCATCCAATTACATTTTGACCCCTAACTTTTGAAAACCTTTGCGTAGGCCCCCTATCTTCCTCGCTACCCTTTGCATTTAGGTCCCTTTGCCATTACAGTGGAGGATTCCTACTCCGACGAGGGTTTGAGGTGTATTTCTCCTCGATTCCTCAAAGATCTCCTCCCAGATTTGGAAGGGGGATTCTCTGAGGAATTCCCTATCGTCTGAACATAATCCCTAGATCTGATTCGCACCCAATCTCTCGTGCAAACACTCGAGAGAAATGGGTATCATCCACACCTTCCTTCTCTGGTGAGATTCTTGTGCTTGGAAGCTTGCTTTCCAAGCACAAGAACCTCTGCCAGTAGCTATAAAAGGACCCCCTGTCCTTGCCGCATCTCTCAAGCTTGTTTTGGTCGCTGATAACCCCAAATTTCTTCCTCCCTCATCTCCAGCCAATAGCCCGCAAGCTCTGATGATCTCTCCTCCCTCTTCTCATCACTCTACCACCATACCAATGGCAGAGTCTTCTTCACCTTGTTCCTCCGCGTCGCGCCATACTTGCGTGCACTTCTCCAACCCCTTCATCGTCGCTGTCTTCCTCACCTCAGGGCTTTCTTCTCCGATGATGGCACACATGCGCTGCTCGTCCTCCACCTTTCCCCTTTCATCCAACTACCCTCAGTAAGTTCCTCTCTCCTTACCTTTCACTTTCCCCCTCTTAATTTCATAAAAACACCCTCGACAGCCACCGACCACCTCCGTCTTCCTCATCTCAGGCAGACCACCAGCGAGGTGCAACCGTCGCTCCACTCATTCACACGCCTCGCCACCTACCTCAGAACCTCTGTCATCACTCACTCATCATCATCCACACCACCATCGGCTGGCAACACCTCCCTAAGTGCCCACAGAACATACGCACCTTCACGGTCACAGTCCGACCTAGGCACGCACGCTTAGGCCTTTCTACGCCACGCCACCCACCGCTTCACCTTCTCCGTGACACGGCGAATCTACCCATGTGGTTTGACAGGGCCGTGAGGCTGTATTACTGAGTTTCAAATCCGACCCCCTGCCGCCATTGGAACAAGCATGAAGGAGCAAGCTTGCTCGCTCTAGGTTGCATTTCCCCAGGCAGACAAGCCCCAGGTGCGCAGAAGCCTTCCACGATTCTTTTGCACCTAGTAATCGAGGGCTTCATCGACTGCCCAACATCAATTGGGTGAGCGTTCCTCCTGCGGCGCACGAAGAAGCGGGTGGGACTTTAGTCCCACCTCGGAAGTTTTCAGTACAGGTAAGTCATTTAAGTTGTTTTTGTGTTCTCACCTTATCGCCTCAGTTCATGGGGTAAGGTCCCCTAGCCCGCTCACCTGCCTCATTCGCAACCCACTCTACGCGGACCTGGCCGACCCGTTTACCCTGCACTCCTCGCGCACCACCCACGCCAGTGCACGTGGACCCAGGTGCACGTAACCCAACCCGTATACCCGATTGGCTGGCTCTGGGAGAGTAAAGAGAGAAATAGAGAGAGTGTACGCGGTGGAGGATAGGGGTAGGTTTTGCACTCTCGTATGTGCAGGGAAAGGAAGAAGGAGAAGGAAGAGGCAACTGCTGAAGATGAAGGACTTGAAAGTAGAGGCTAAAGAAAGGACTTGAAGGCAAAAGCTGAAGAAGAAGGAAGAAGAGGGTGCGGTTGAAGAAGAAAGGCAGAGAAAGAAGACAAGGAAGGAAGAAGAAGCACTGTAGCAGAAGGGGGGCGGCTGAAGAAAAGGGCAAGGCAAAGCTGAAAGAAAGAAATCAAAGAAGAAAATAGAAGCCAAGGCAGACAAAGAAGAAAAGAGCAGAAGAGTAGCCGCAGAGAGAATAGAAGACTGAGGACAGAGAAAGAAGCCAAAGGAGAAAGAATCAAAGGTAGAGAAAGAAAGAAGAAATTAGAGAAGGAAGAAAAGAGAAGAAAGAAGAAGACATCAGAAAGGAGAGAAGAAAGAAGAGAGAACATACATTATTTTTACATCTCTCTTTAGCATCTATATACATTGAGCATAATTCTTTTGATTCATACTATTGTGAACATCAAAACTTATCAATTTGAGATTGTGATCTTAGTTTTTAAATACCAATTTGCTCCTTGTGTTCGACCTTGGATACTTAGATTTTCGAGTAATAAAATTCTTATTTGTTTTCAAGGTGATTTCATTTATACTGCAACGCAACATCTTTTAAACATCAATTTCGCCCTGTTAACATTTTGGCACCGTTGCCGGGGAGCAATGGGCATTTTAGAAACTTTGGTCACAACCTCTGATTCAGTACTTACTCTCTCTCTTTTGCTATGATTGTTTCAGGGGAAGAAACGAAAAGAAAAATAGCCGCACAACAACTACACCAGGAACAAGTAAATCCTCATTAGCCCTTTCTCTTAATCCCCTCAAAATAAGAAAAGGAGAAACAAAGAAAAATCAATCTAGGTCTACTTGCCTCCATATTTATTAATCCACCAAAGTTGCCAGATTTTTATTTCAACAAATTTTTGAATTGCACATCCATTTAAGGTAACTAGGGCTAACACCTTCTTGATTAAGCCCTAGATACCATCTTTGAGGCAACTAAATTGGACCAAATAGAGCCAATCTAAGGATTTTAATCTAGGGTTTTAGAGACACATCTTCCCTTAAGCAAAGAATCAAAAAAATTTCAAAAGGATGTGTGCCTAAGCCTTGTTTGATGAGATTTATCCAAGAGAAACCCTAAGAAAATCAAGCTCTTAATTCACTTGAACCCTAAAAGAAAGGACCTAAAACCTTTCAAAGGAACAAAGAAGTGAAGTTGATTCTTTGTGTCAACCAACCTTAAAATTAGGTCACTTTTTGCACTCAAAAGACCTAAAGTTCAAGAGGAACCCTAAGCACCTTGATCTTAATTAGAGAAAGGTAGACTTAAGAGGTCAAGGTCCCCATTTTGGTCTACCTAGAATCTTAGTGACAAGAGAGGTCAGGTGGGGGAAACCCTGTAACTCGTAGGGATGCTCTACCGTGTAGGGGTCTTTGCGGGACTCTCCCTCTCTGGCTGCCCAGGTATTTCTCAGGTGGACGACCTTTCTGACTAAGGGGCATCATCTGCCTCGAACCTCTATAGTCACCCAACATTTTTTGGGTGTCTTGATTGGGTCCAGCACATTCTAATCTCATCAAATCCTTCAGTGCATGTTTGGTAGGAGGTCCTTAAGATCATCCTTAAGACCTCCTTTAGAAATCCACTCCTGCCGAGGCCAAGCCTTGACGCCTGTGTTTGTGCAGCAACCCCACCACATAGATCTCTCCTCTGATTCAGAACCGAATTCTTCTTCTTCTTCCATCATGGCACAACCCATTGAAGAAGAGAACAACCTTGAGCACCAACTTCAGCGCTTAAATGATCTATTTCAAAACTTTTTAAACCTGCCCCAGCGTCCTATGATGCAAGATCACTATAATCCCGCTGCAATGGCAATTGAGCCTCGAGTCCAAATCCCGGCTGGAGGTCCTGATTCTAAACTCAAGCCCAATATGATTCATGCCATACCAGAATTCCACGGGCTTAACTCCGAGGATCCATTCCAGCACATTAAGCAGCTCAAACATCTGGCTCAGACCTTCGGTTCAGATGTACAAAATCAAGATATTCTACTCATGAAGATGGTACCAGACTCAAACTCGTCCGATCAACACATGGTCAAACTCCAGTCCAAATTTTTGAATTTCTTCCCTGTTGGTCGGACAAATGCCTTGCACCACTAGATCACTCATTTCACTCAACAATCGAGAGAACATCTTCATGAGGCATGGGATCGATTCTTGGATCTCATGTGAAAGTGCCCCCATCACGGAGTTCCTAAATAGGAACAAGTCCAATCTTTTTACCAGGGACTTCGTGAAGACATTCGATTATTTGTCAATGCAACGTGCAGAGGAAACATCATGGGTCAACATGAGGACACGGTGTGGGAGATTCTCAAAAATATGTGCGAGAGCTCCATCAATAATGACTCCATGGGCTTATTCGACCGGACGAATGCCCGCGCATCGATGAATCTTAGGGGAGCACATGAGGTGCAGGGCCTGTCCGCATCCGTAGACTTGGAACTGATGGCCAGTCGATTGGACAAGGTCTCTATCATAGAGAAGAAGGTGGATGAGCTGACTCGTCATCTGCAGCGAGCCACCTCTACGCAGAATCATTTGCACAGCCACCTCTTTTGAGGGAAACTGTGCAGAACATCTATCACCGATCTTCTCAGGGGATGGACCCGTAGCCACCCCCTTCTGACTCCAGGATCAGAGGGACCTCCGACCCACTCTATTCTAGTTGGGGGAACTCTGAACCCTCATACTTTGACTTTCCTGAGGCTCCTCATACCTGCGAGGACCTCAATGCCATCCAGAATGACCCATTCTCTAATAGCTACAACCTTGGATGGAGAAATCATCCCAACTTCCTATGGGTGGGAAATTCTCAGAATCAAAGACCACCTTATCAACCCCTTCCACAAGCTCCTCGTCCATATCAGCCGCCTCAACCTTGGCCCAACCCAACCTATCCATCTGGGCCAAACCAAGCAGATTAAATGACTCTTATCCTTCAAACACTGGCTGACATTCAGAAGACGAATGCGGCAATACAGAAACAACACAAGGACGAGATCACAGAGGTTCACAATCAACTCGCCCAGATGGCGAATTCCCTCCAACCTGGCACCCTTCCTTCGCAACCTCTGCCAAACCCAAATAACGTGCCGACCTAGAGGAACGTTTTGAACCCAAATCTAGGCCACGCACATATGATTTATTAGGCCCATTCTGTTCCATCACCCGACAGGATGGAAGTTTCAACATCTTATGCGGGATTTCAATAGCAGCCACCCATTTTACCAACCCCAAACCAAAACCAGGCAGGATTCAATTCCGTGACAACCCGTAGTGGTAAAGCAACTCAAGACCCACCTTATCCAAACCACTCCAAGCCTGGTAGTAACCCAAGCCCTAGGATAGCTATCCAAGATACCCCTATTCCAGATCAAGAACTTGGACCTATTCTAGAGGAACCAACCAAGGTTCCATTTCTCGAGGCTTTGACCAAGGGAAAGAGGATAACCAAACCCGCGGCTCCTGAGGAGGACCTGGTCAAGCTCTTTGAACAGGTCCAGATAATCATCCCCTTGATGGATGCAATCCTCCACGTATCGGCTTACGCAAGATTTCTGAAAGACATGTGTACACCCAAGCGTAAGCCGCGAACCAAAAGTGGGAGTTCGATTGTACTGTCAGAGCAAGCCAGCTCTGTAATCTTGAGTAAACTCCCACCCAAGGCTAAAGACCCAGGTACTCCCCTGATTTCATGTAAAATTGGTGATACCCAATTCGACAGAGCCATGTTAGACCTAGGTGCCTCCATAAACCTAATACCTGCATCCCTCCTTGACCACCTTGAAGAGTCCGAGATAAAACTGATAGAGGTGACATTGCAGTTAGCCGATCGATCCATCAAGTCACCTAAAGGAATACTCGAGGATGTCATTGTTAGGATACGGGATTTTTACTTCCTGGTGGATTTTATAGTTCTAGATATGGATGCACCTGAGAACCCAAAGGATACACCAATTATACAAGGGAGACCTTTTCTGGCCACTGCTAGGGCCAACATAAACTGTGAGGAGGGCCAAATAGAATTAAAATTTAGGAACCAAACTCTAAAGATTGACATCTTTAAGGCCCAACAAGGGATTAATTGCAGGTGTTATAGAACAAATATGTGATATCAAAGCCGTGGTTGATGAACCGCATATCGAGGACAACCTGATTATCCCTGATCAACCACCAGAAGATCAAAACCTGGTCACAGAGGAGTTTGAACCTAATCAAGATACACCCATAACTTCGACCCTTATTCTTGACACATACCCTGAACCGCCCGCTGCTGCTGATAATCCCATCCTGGAACTCAAGCCCCTTCCCGATCATCTGAAGTACATCTTTTTGGGTTCCAATCAGACGTTTCCTATGATTATCAACTCCTTTCTCACACTTGACCAGGAATCATGTCTGGTTACTATTCTCCAGCAACATCGTAGAGTCATTGGATGGACTCGCAATGACTTAACTGGCATAAGCCCCTTTTATTGCACACAATGAATCTACACCGAAGAGGGTGCCTGACCTTCGCGAGAAATGCAAAGACGTTTGAACCCTAATCTGCAGGAGGTTGTGAAAAAGGAGATCATTAAGTGGTTAGATGCAAGGATTAGCTACCTAATCTCCGACAGTCGATGGGTGAGTCCAATCTAGGTTGTGCCTAAGAAGGTAGCACTCGCCATCATTAAGACTGAAATCAGAGAGGTCATACCGACCCATATAGCTAACTCGTGGAGAGTCTGCATTGATTACAGAAGACTCAATTCCTCCACGAAGAAGGATCATTTCCCACTACCGTTTATTGATCAAATCCTCGAAAAACTCGTGGGAAATAGGTTCTTCTACTTTCTTGTTGTGTACTCCAGTTATAACCAAGTGGCAATCCAGCCTGAGGACTGAGAAAAGACCACTTTCACCTGACCCTTCGGGACGTACGTGTTTCGAAGGATGTTGTTCGGTCTCTGCAATGCACCTACAACTTTTCAGTAGTGCATGCTTGCCATATTCTCAGATATGGTAGGTGATTATCTGGAAGTCTTCATGGATCACTTTTCAGTATTTAGAGCATCATTTAACGATTGCCTCCAACACTTGGTCCAAATACTCAGGCAATGCATTAATGTGAATCTGTTTCTTTCCTGGGAAAAGAACCATTTCATGGTGCCTGAAGGAATCATCCTGGGACATCTGATTTCGAAGAAAGGCATCCAAATTGATCAAGCCAATGTTAACTTGATTTCCAAACTCCCTATGCCTAGCTCAATCAAGGACATCCGATCTTTTCTGGGGCACGTCGGTTTTCACCGTCGATTTATCCCTGATTTTTCAAAAATCACGTGTCCCCTGCCTGCTCTTCTCTCCAAGGATGTACCTTTCGAAATCTCCAAGGAATGCACTCAAGCATTTGAGATCCTTCATGACTGAGTTACCCAAGCCTTGATCCTACAGTCCCCTGATTGGTCTCAACCCTTTGAGATTATGTGTGATGCATCTGACTTCGCTGTAGGAGCGGCTTTGGGGTAGAAAATTGACGCGAAACCTGTGGTCATTTACTACGCTAGCAAAACACTTGACGAGGCTCAGCATAACTACACGGTTAGTGAGAAAAAGCTGCTAGCCGTAGTATTTGCCCTAGAAAAATTCAGATCTTACCTCCTAGGTTCCCATGTTATCATCTACTCGGATCACATGGCTGTGAGGCATCTCCTTGCAAAGAAGGATGCAAAACCTCGATTAATCCCCTGGATCTTGCTGTTGTAAGAATTTGACCTCGAGATTCGAGATAAAGAGGGAAAATAGAACGTGGTAGCTAATCACTTGTCTCGCCTTCCTTCTAAGATCATTGACCCTTTCGAACCCATCTTGGAACATTTTCCTGATGAGCACCTCCTAACTATCAATACAGGGCTTCCATGGTTTACTAACATAGTGAACTACTTGGCATCACATCAGATCCCGTCCGATTGGCCGAAGGCCAAGAAGGACAAATTCTGTTCTGATGCCAAGTATTACCTTTGGGAAGACCTGTATCTATTCCACATTGGTGCTGATCAAATAATTCGACGATGTGTCGCAGAAGCAGAAATCAAAGACATACTCTCTTTCTGCCATGACCAGGCATGAAGTGGACATTTTTTAGGACAAAACCGCATCAAAAGTCCTCCAGTGTGGCTTTTACTGGCCCACAATTTTCAAGGATGTATACAATCACTGTAAGGCATGTACCCATTGCCAGACCTTGGGCAACAAGAGCCATCGAGACATGATGCCTTTATAGCCGAATCTGGTACGCGAGATCTTCGACATTTGGGGGATTGATTTTAAGGGACCCCTCCCTATCTCGGACAGCTTCGAATACATTTTACTTGCTATTGACTATGTGTCCAAGTGGATCAAAACCATTCTGACCCGAACCAATGATCACAAAGTTGTTATCAAGTTCATTCACTAAAACATCTTCTCACGGTTCGGGATTCCACGTGCAATAATTTTCGATGGAAGGATCCATTTCACAAATGCTCAGTTCAAGTCACTAATGACCAAATACAAGGTGTCGCACCGAATCTCTACTCCTTACCACCCCCAAACTAATGGTCTAGCTGAGCTATCAAACCGGGAGATCAAGAAAATCCTCCAGGTTACTGTTCGACCTGACAGGAAGGATTTGTCATCCCGGCTTCCGGAAGCTTTGTGGGCTTATAGGACCGCCCACAAGACCTAATTAGGTATGTCTCCCTTCAGACTGGTGTACGGGAAGGCGTGTCACCTCCCCGTCGCATGAAGCATAAAGCCTATTGGGCAGTACGGAACTACAACTTAGATCTTTCTAAGGCTGGAACCCATAGAAAGCTTCAAATGTGCGAGATTGATGAATTACACCATGACGCGTATGAGAACTCGCGAATTTACAAAAGCAGGTTAAAGCCATTCACAACAAGCACATATCTAGAAAGATCTTTCATCCTGGTCAAAAGGTCCTACTCTTTGATGCCCGACTAAAATTATTCCCAGCAAAGCTATGATCTAAATGGATCAGACCCTACTTAATCTGACAAATCTTTGGAAATGGAGCCATTGAGATCAGTCCACTCAACCACGATTTCGAACCCTTCGTCGTGAACGGTAAAAGACTCAAACCGTTCATTGACATGACCGATACAGATTTGGCTGAGATATCCTTTATCCTCCATTCTCCCTGAACTCATTACGCCCAGCCGATGGCGTAAAACTTAGTGCTTAACAGGAGGCAACCCGTCATTCTTTAAAAAACCCGAAACCTTTCTTGACATTTCTTTGCTGAATTCATATTGCACTTTAGGGTTCATCCATTACAACAGCCAACTCCACCTCAGGTACCCGTACCTGAGTCTAGAAATTGTTCGCAACAGTCACCTCGACCCGTTCGCCCACCCAACACCTGTCCTAATGAATGAACTAAGCTGAATTTGAACCCACCTAATTTACAATGGGGACATTGCAAATCGTAGGCATAGGGGGGTATGAAAGTGTAAAACTTTATGAAAACTCATATCAAGAAAAGGTTTCAACAAAAAAATCACATATCACAAAAAACACAAAAAATTGAAAAAAAAAATCTTGAAAAAGAATAAAAAAAGTGAAGAGGGGGAAGAGAAAATTTTTTAGGCTATACAAAACATGATGAGGAAAAAGAGCAAAATGACTAAAAAAGGAGCACAAAATGAAAAAGAAAAAAAGAATAGTCATTAGTAAGAAATTATGAGATTAATTGAAGTTCTAGACCACATCGAGAAAAAAGAGAAAAATGAGAAAAGGTGCTAAGGAGGCACAGTAGGAACGTTGTCCTTAGGCCTTCTGGGCTAGACTCTTAGGCTTAAAAGTTCAAGTATCCACTAAGATCTGGATAATCCTCAAGAGGTTGGGGAAAATTCAAAGCTTAAGTATTAGGTCTAAGGCTTAAGAAGTATTCGGCCTCATTAACTAACCTTCGATTCGTGGAACTCGATAACCTAAGCACCCCAATCCACACACAGTCTGGTTCAGTGCGCATAACTATCAAAATCGTGGAAAAGCATTTAAGTATTCTGAAGAAAGCTGCCTAGATTAGGAGCGGCCAATCAACACAAGATGATTTGGATGAGTTCCTGGCACGGAGAGGTGGGAAATTCCCCTCTAAGATGCGTAACAACATATCGTCTCCTCGGTGCTTGTCTCCTAGGATATTTACATATCCTACTGGGGGCACATAAGCACTCTGCTGGTTCAAAAACCATGGGTGGCATTATCACGAAATGTCGATTTCCAGGGTCTGGATTCAGCCACGGAACGCCATGGGTGGGATTATCTCAAAATCTCGAAAGCCAGGGTTCTGGGGGTTGCCATGGGCAGTGCTATCATGAAACATCAATTGCCAGGGACATTTGAGGATTGATGATGGGGATGAGGAATCCGATACAAACCATGTTGAGAAGCCAATCCGAAGTTAGAAATAAAAAGAAAAGGGAGAGAAAACTCTCCAAACAAATAAATCCTCTGTCTCTCTCTTACAAAAACGCACTGCAAACTGAACCAAGGCTAAAATATGTCTTAAGCACGGGTGCTTTAACCATGGAGTCCAACAAACCCTAGGATAGTTCCTACGGGCCTTAAAAACCTTCGTGGAGGATCGAGGCTAGTGCTGGTCAGGTCCGGATCTTGGTTGGTACTTGAGTACCTCTAGGCCTTTTGTCGGCATTCTGACCTAATTAAAAGAAAAAGAAAAAGCACTTATCATAACTGATGAAAGAAACTCATGGTCTAGGACAGAAGTTAAAACAATGCAATTTTGCTAAGGGACTAGCAAAAGGTAGGCATGGGGGTATGATGGGAACACCATCATAAGCCCTAACTATCTCGTTTTGACTTAGAAAAGAGAACAAAAGCTCCTACATAACTTAGAGAAGGGCCTAATTCAAGGAATAACTGTTCTGAGAAGAAAATATGAAACAAAGGGTAAAACTATAATTTTACCATTGCAGTACATCAATGGGTTTTCTCCAAGGATAAACATAGGTCAAATGGTCTGAAGAAGATAACAAGTGAGTTGGTTTAATCAGAAATGGGTTATTGTGAGAGCTAGGAATTAAATGACATTCTCTAACCCTAAGACAGACTCACATAATTTTACAAGGTTCTGGTTAGGATAAAAATCAACTAAACCCTCTAAAATTCATGGAAAAATACTCTCTATGGTTTAGAACCTTCAATTTGGCCTTTAAAACCTACTTTGACCTAAATTGGGGTCCTAGTCAAATATTTGACCTAAATTATGTTTTTGTGCAGAATGTCTAGCTAAATGTGGTCAAACCTAAATTCCAACTTTACCATTGGATTTCTTAGGTCTAAATTAGGTTTGTACCAAAATTTGGACCTAAGGGAAGGTCACCTTGACCTACTTTGCAAAATAGTCCACCCAATTACATTTTCACCCCTAGCTTTTGAAAACCTTTGCGTAGACCCCCTATCTTCCTCGCCTCTTTGCATTTAGGTCCCTCTGCCATTACAGTGGAGGAGTCCTACTCTGGCGAGGATTTGAGGAGGATTTCTCCCTGATGCCTCAGAGATCTCCTAGATTTAGAAGGGAGATTCTCTTAGGAATTCCTTATCATTTGAACACAATCCCTAGATCTGATTCGCACCCAATCTCTCATGCGGACGCTCGAGAGAAATGGGTATCATCCGCACCTTCCTTCTCTGGTGAGATTCTTATGCTTGGAAGCTTGCCTTCCAAGCACAAGAACCTCTGCCAGCAGCTATAAAAGGACCCCCTGTCCTTGCCGCATCTCTCAAGCTTGTTTTAGCCGCTAATACCCCCAAATTTCTTCCTCCCTCATCACTGGCCAGCAGCCTGCGATCTCTCCTCCCTCTTCTCGTCGCTCTGCCACCATACCAGTGGCAGAGTCTTCTCCACCTTGCTCCTCCGCATCGTGCCATACCTGCACGCGCTTCTCCAACCCCTTCATCGTTGTCATCTTTCTCACCTTAGGGCTTTCTTCTCCAACGATGGCACACACGCGCCACTCGTCCTTCTCCTTTCCCCCTTCATCCAACTACCCTCAGTAAGTTCCTCTCTCCTTACCTTTCACTTTCCCCCTCTTAATTTCATAAAAACACCCTCGACAGCCTCTGACACCTCCGTCTTCCTCATCTCCGGTAGACCACCGGTGAGGCGCAATCGTCACTCCACTCATCCACATGCCTTTCCACCTACCTCAGAACCTCTGCCATCACTCACTGATCATCATCCACACCTCCATCGACCACCAACACCTCCCCAAGTGCCCACCGAACACACGCACCTTCACGGTCACAGTCCGACCTAGGCACGCATGCCTAGGCCGTTCTGAGCCACGCCACCCACTGCTTCACCTTCACTGTGACACGGCGAAGCTACCCACGTGATTTGACAGGGCTGCGAGGCCGTATTACTGAGCTTCAGGTCTGACCCCCTGCCACCATTGGAGCAGGTGTAAAGGAGCAAGCATGCTCACTCCAGGTCGCATCGCCTTAGGCAGACAAGCCCCAGGTGCAGGGAAGCCTTCCACGATTCTTTCGCACCTAGAATCAATGGCTTCATTGACTGCAGCTGCGTCAATTGGGCGAGTGTTCCTTGTACACGCGCACGAAGAAGCGAGTAGGACTTTAGTCCCACCTCGGAAGTTTTCAACGTAGGTAAGTCATTTAAGTTGTTTTTGTGTTCTCACCTTCTCACCTACGTTCTCACCTTAACGTAGGTCCCCTCGCCTACTCACCCACTTCATCCGCGACCCATGCTACACGGACCTGGTCGACCCGTTTACCCTACACTCCTCGCTCACCAACCACGCCGGTGCACTTGGACCCAGGTGCGCGTAACCCGACCTGTATACCCGATTGGCTGGCTCTGGGAGAGCGAAGAAAGAAATAGAGAGAGTGTACGTGGGGGAGGGTAGGGGTAGGTTTTGCACTCTCGTGTGTGCAAGGAAAGGAAGAAGGAGAAGGAAAACGCAGCTGCTGAAGAAAAAGGACTTGTGAAGACAGAGGCTGAAGAAATAAGGACTTGAAGTCAGTGGCTAAAGAAAGAAAGACTTGAAGGTAGAAGCTGAAGAAGGAAGAAGAGGGTGCAGTTGAAGAAGAAAGGCAGAGAAAGAAGAAGACAAGGAAGGAAGAAGAAGCACTGTAGCAGAAGGGGGCGACTGAAGAAAAGGGCAAGGCAAAGCTAAAGAAAAGAAATCAAAGAAGAAAATAGAAGCCAAGGCAGACAAAGAAGAAAAGAAGAAGTGAAGAGTAGCCGCAAAGAGAATAGAAGGCTGAGGACAGAGAAAGAAGCCAAAGAAGAGAAAGAATCAATGGCAGAGAAAGAAAGAAGAAATCAGAGAAGGAAGAAAAGAGAAGAAGAAAGAAGACATCAGAAAGGAGAGAAGAAAGAAGAGAGAACAGACATTTTTTTTACATCTCTCTTTAGCATTTATATACATTAAGCTTAATTCTTTTGATTCATACTATTGTGAACATCAAATTTTATCAATTTGAGATTGTGATCTTAGTTTTTAAATACCAATTTGCTCCCTGTGTTCGATCTCGGATACTTAGGTTTTTGAGTAATAAAATTCTTATTTATTTTCAAGGCGATTTCATTTATACTGCAACGCAACATCTTTTAAACACTGATTTTTCCCTGTTAACAGAGGAACTGAGGCATGCCTTCTTGGAGAAAATTTTCCTTATAAGAAAAACCAATGCCCTCAGAAGAGCCATTACTGCATTCACACTACAAGGTGGGGAACAATTTCATGAGGCATGGGAAAGATTTAGTGAATTACTGAGGAAATGCCCACACCATGAGGTTCCAAGGTGGCAATTGGCCCAGTTCTTCTACTATGGTCTGGATAGCAACCTTAGGAATTTTGTTGATGCCTCATGTGGAGGCAATTTTCTAAACAAAGACAAGGAAAGCACATTCAAACTCTGAGTCCATGAGTGAGAATTCGCTTAATAATGCCTTCATGACCCAATTCAACAGGTCCAGTCAACCCCGTGGTGGGATTTACGAAGTGCAAACTAATTCTGGGATGGTTGACATGGACATCATAGTAAAGAAGCTGGATCGAGTTGAGATGGTAGATAAGAAAATTGACGAGCTTCTGAGTCAATCCCGGACACCTTTGCAAGCCTTCTCCCTAGTAAAGGGAGCTCACAATGTTGACCTGGTTCAGTCTATGAACCAAACACACCTGGAACAACCCCTGCCGATGTTCCAAGGAGGGACCTTTGCTCCCCATACCTTGACTATTCTTTCCCCTCCCCTTTGGCACCTCCTACCTTGGAAGATGCCAATGTCATCCAAGGGTACTCCAAACCTGACCCTTTCTCTAACACTTACAATGCTAGATGGCACAATCACCCAAATTTTTCATGGACAAATCAAAAATCGAACCAATTCCAAAATCAACCCAGGCCAAACCCTCCCTCCTATCAGCAAGGTCGACCTACTAGACCACCCTATAACTAGAATAGGGTAGCTCCTACACAACAAAACCAATTGGACACCCTGATCAAGATAATGGCTGATATGAATCAGAAACATCAAAAGGAGATGGCTTTAGTGAAGGGACAATTGAGTCAACTGCTGTATAACAAACAATAGGGATCCCTTCCATCTCAGCCACAACCAAACCCAAGGAATGTCATGAACAGAGGCCACAATCCTCAAGGGTTCCAACAAAATCAGGGGCAAGCCCATGTGATTCTACAAGCCCCATAGACACCCCCTGGGTTTACTGCTTCTTGTTCCTCTCAAGGACCTAACCATGGTCCCAATGCCTCAGCCAATGAGGTTACCTTGAGAAGTGCCACCCAAACCCAGGATCCCAAATGGCCGGCTCCTCCCATGACTACACTACCCGAGATAGTTAACTCTGAAGACCAACGGGAAGAACCCGAGGATCAGGAACTCGACCTAGTTCAAATCTAAATCCCATACCCTAAAGCCTTGGATAAGGCTAAGAAGAAAAGAAACATGGCTGAGAATGAGGAGTTGTTAGAAATATTCAAACAAGTATAGATCAATATACCCCTCCTTGATCCAATCAAACATATCCTGGCTTACGTAAAGTTTCTGAAGGATGTTTGTACACCCAAGTATAAGCCAAGAACCCAAGCACCTAGGAAGGTAGTGCTATCTGAGTAGGCTAGTTCGGTGATATTGAGTATCCTACCTCCAAAAAGGACTGACCCTGGAGCACCTTTGATCTCATGTAATATCGGGGATTTGACTTTTGATCGAGCACTCCTTGATCTAGGTGCTTCGATAAACCTGATCCTGAATACCCTTTACCACCAGTTTGGATTTAGAGAACTAAGCCTACACCCGTGACTATCCAACTGGCTGACCAATTTGTGAAAACCCCGAAAGGAGTAGTTGAGGATGTAATTGTTCAGGTTAAGGACTTCTACTTCCCAGTTGACTTCTTGGTCCTTAGCATAGAGGTCCCTAAATAATTACAAAACACACCCATCATCCTAGGTAGAACTTTTTTGGCTACGGCCAAGGCTAACATAAATTGCGACACGGGATGTATGGAGGTTGCCTTTGGAGATAGGAAGATGCAATTGGATATCTTCAAGGCAACAAAGTCTTTTGATTGCGGTTGGGTCGAGGAATGTGATCCCGTGGAAACTCTAGTTGAGGAATGCCTGATAGCAAGCTCTTTAGAGGACATCTAGCTCAACTAGCTTTAGACTACCCTAACCCACCCCAATCTCTAGAGGTTGCAAAGCACTACAGAACTGATTTCCACCAGCAACCTCCATTTGAGGAGATTGATGTCACTCAACTCCCTCCGTTCCCTTACCCATCAAATATTATACCATCTACACCTAAATTGAAACCACTGCCCAACAACCTTAATTATGTCTTCCTAGGACCTGATCACACCTTCCCTGTGATTATCGATGCATACCTGACTAGGGACCAAGAGCTTAGGTTGACTACAACTCTTTCTAAATATCGGGCAGCAATTGGGTGGACAATTTCTGACCTAAGAGGCACTAACCCTAGCTATTGCACACATAAAATCTATGTGGAAGATGAGGCTCAACCTTCTCACTAGATGCAAAGACGGCTGAATCCAACCTTGTGAGAGGTCATTAAAAATGAGATCATCAAATGGCTCGACGTGGGAATCATCTACCCTATTTTTGATAGCCCCTAGGTGAGCCCTACTCAAGTGGTACCAAAGAAGGCTGGGCTCACCGTTATCACAAATGACCATAGCGAATCCATCCCTACCCGCACCACCACTACATGGCAGGTATGCATTGACTATAGGAAGCTCAATGAAGCTACCAAGAAGGATCATTTCCCTCTGCCATTCATTGACCAGATTCTTGAATGGTTCGAAGGGAAGAAATACTTCCTAGATGGATATTCAGGATATAACCAGGTTGCTATTGCACCCGAGGACCAAGAGAAGACCACGTTCACTTGCCCGTATGGTACGCTTGCATTCCACTGTATGCCATTCGGGTTATGTAACGCACCCGCTACCTTTCAACGTTGCATGTTAGCCATCTTTTCGGAGATGGTGGGTAAATATTTAGAGGTCTTTATGGATGATTTCTCTCTCTTTGGAGACTCATTCAACCATTGTCTTAGCAACCTGGAGAAAATCCTGAAGTGATGTATCGAGGTCAACCTTGTTTTAATCGGGGAAGAGAACCATTTTATGGTTCAAGAAGGGATTGTCCTCGGTCACATCCTCTCGCATCGGGGCATAGAAGTCGACCGAGCTAAAGTTGACTTAATCTCCAAGCTTCCACCTTCGAGCTCAGTTAAGCAAATTAGATCTTTCCTAGGACATGTTGGCTTCTACAAAAGGTTCATAAAAGACTTCACTAAGGTCACCAAGCCCTTAATTGACCTTCTAGCCAACAATGTGCACTTTGACATGACACCTAAGTGCATCAAAGCCTACACCACTTTAAGGGACACAATCTCGACTGCACCTATCTTAAAACCCCTAGACTGGTCCTAGGATTTTGAGATAATGTGTGATGAATCAAACTTTGCCGTTGGAGCCATCCTAGGATAGCGGCAGGAAAAGAAACCTGTGGTGATCTACTACACGAGCAAAACCTTGGATGACGCTCAATAAAACTACACTGTAACAGAGGAGTTGCTCGCCGTAGTTTTCAGACTAGAAAAGTTTAGATCATACCTATTGGGATCCCACATCATCATTTATACTGACCACTCGGCTATTCGACACTTGTTAGCCAAAAAGGATGCTAAACCTAGGCTAATCAGATGGATCCTGCTCCTATAGGAATTTAACTTGGAAATACGCGACAAGGCCGAATCCAAGAATGTTGTAGCCTACCACTTATCCCAACTTCACCCGGAGCACATTAGACCTTCACTACCTTTGACTGATACATTTCCTGATGAGAAAATACTAGCTATGCAAGCCAAAAGTCTCCCCTGGTATGCTGACTTGGTTAATTACCTAGTGATGGGGCAGATTCCGCACAGTTGGTCTAGATAGCAACAAGATAAGTTCTTGGCTGAGGCCAAACACTATCTTTGGGATGACCCCTTGCTATTTAGACTCTATTCTAATCAGATCATTAGGAGATGTATACCTGAGGAGGAGGTCCAAAGTGTGTTATCCTTCTGTCATGACCAAGCTTGTGGTGGCCACTTCTTTAGGAAACAGATGACTGCAAAGGTTTTGCACTCTGGTTTTTACTGGCCATCACTATTCAAGGATGCACATAGCTTTGCTAAAACCTGCAATAAATGCCAGACTTTAGGGACCATGACCAGAAAGGATATGATGCCTCTACAACCCATTATTGTCATCGAAATATTCGATGTTTGGGGCATTGATTTCATCGGTCCCTTCCCACCATCAAATAGCTTCGAATATATACTGGTCTCAATCGATTATGTCTTGAAATGGATCGAAGCTGTACCTACCCGAAAATGTGATCATAAGGCTATCATGGACTTTGTGAAGAACATCTTTTCCTGATTTGGGATACCCAAGGCCATGATCAGCGGTGGTGGGAGCCACTTCATCAATGCCTAGTTTCATGCTTTGCGCAAGAAATATGGGGTTACTCTCCGCATTGCCACCCCGTATCACCCACAAATGAATGGGCAAACTGAGGTCTCAAACAAACAAATCAAGAATATTCTACAAAAGATCGTGAGACCTGACAGGAAGGATTAGTCCACACAATTGAATGATGCCCTATGGGCATATTGGATAGCTTTTAAGACCCCGATTGGCATGTCACCATACCGATTGGTCTTTAGCAAAGCTTGCCACCTTTCGGTTGAGTTAGAGCACCGAGCATACTGGGTTGTCAAACAATGCAATATGGATTCCTATTTGGCCGAAACCCAAAGGAAGCTCCAACTCTCTGAGCTTGAAGAAATTCATCAGGATGCTTATGAGAATAGTAGACTTTACAAGGAGAAGTTGAAAGTTGTCCATGACCAGCATATCACCAGCAAAACCTTCGATCCAAATCAACAAGTCTAGCTCTTTGATGCGTGACTCAAACTCTTCCCTGGGAAGTTAAGATCTAAGTGGACGAGACCTTACCAGGTGGTCAGACCATTCTCAAATGGGGCAGTAGAAATTGCAAATTCTAAAACTAGGCAAACCTTCACAGCCAATGGCCAAAGATTAAAACATTTTCTTGCCTAAGTACCCCCAAAGTAAGTTGTAACCCTCATTGAGGGTTAAACCACAGCTGTGCCCAGCTGGAGGCAATAAACTCAAGTGATTTCTTTCTTTACTCCCTTGCATACATTTATCTTCCAATGAGGACATTGTCCAACTTAAGCATAGGGGGGGTGGTAAATTCATATTTTCTGAGTTCATACCATCAACTTGAAATTTTGAATTATATTGTGATAAAAAAAAAGAATTAGGAAAAGAAAACTTAGGCATTAGAAGCTTGTCAACTGTAGGAAATAATATGTTAAGGACCTAAACACTTAGACTTTTCAGGTTGTTAGGCTTAATCAGCCCAGGTGTCCACTAAAATGTGGATTTGATCATGAGTCATCACCACCTTAATTTATATTAATATGATTAATAAAGTAGGGTGATAAGTATACGACTTATCAACCCGCCCTCTAATTTGAGGGGACTCCCAGTCTAAGCATTTGCACACATTTTTCACTGACTCACTCCTCGGCGATTCTAACAGAAATTGGGTAGCTGATGAACCTTCTAGGGTAGTATGGTTGGCAAGTTGTCGTGGGTAACAGCCTATTGGCCAGTTGTCCAGAACCCAGCCATAGGACCATTCTCTTTTACTATTGCCTTTAAGTAAATCTTAGACCATGAAAGCCACCTACTAAACAACAAAAGAAAAGAAAGAAAGAAAGAAAAAAGAGAAAAAGGAAAAAAGAAAAAGAATAAAACGAGAAAAAGAAATAAGCCACACTTCACCGCACGAGTATGGCTGGCAAGTTGTGGGTAACAGCCCATTAGCCATTTGTCCAAATCCCAGCTCCCAAAGCATACAAAAAAATTCCAAAACACTTAAGGAAGAAGCAGGGAAGTAGAATAATCTAAGGTGATATACACTGGAAACACCCTTGTGTTGACCCCATACAAAATAAAAGTAGGGAGAAAGCTACCGGTCGAACAGATACACCTTTAGGCAACATCTTCTTTTCAGGTCACCTAGGGGCATAGAAACCCGAAGTCTATTTTAATTACCGTTGAGTGAGTCTATCACAATTTTCACACCAAGATGCTTAGCACTTAAAGTCTTTTTCGAGTTATGAGTGGGTTCGGTAGCCGTAAAAAGTTACCCAGACACTCTCAACTCCAAAAATCCAAAAAAATTAAAAAGGATGAAAAAGAAAAAAAAATATGCATATATATATATATGTGTGTGTGTGTGTGTGTGTGTGTGCTTAAATTTAAAGCGAGGACTTGGGCGGTCTGCATTTTGGAAGACACCCGGACGCTGTTTAGTCTCTGTGGATTAGGTTCTTAATATAAATTTCCTCTTGTTGACAAGTAACATATATCTAAGCAATCGATTCTTAATTCTAGCTTAAAAACATTTAGGATAACATTACTAAGGACTAGCAAGGGATAAGCATGAGGGTATGATGACTCAACATTTAACGATGATAATTCCATCAACTAGAGTCAATCTTAAGCGTACATGTGCATTAATGACATATCATAATGGGTTTGGGAGCATTGCATGCCTAATGAGTTGAGATAGTTTATAATCAATGTTTAATGACCATGTGTACAGGTGCATGTTGAAATAGGCCTCAGATGAGTAATCGGATCGCACGAATGTATCTAGATCAATGAACGGAGTCCACAGACTCAAAATCACCTCAATCTGACCTCCGTAGCTCCCACAACAAGCTTGGGAAGTTCTAACCGTTGATCTGATGATCAATGACCCAAAGCTAGCCACGTGTCACGTATCCATGCACCCACAGCCACTGCTCTCTCTCCAACGCACCTCCATCAAGCACACTAGGCTATTCGATCAAAGATCGGACGACTAAGGATTCGTGAAGAACGCGACCATCTCACATCGCTAGCACAATGGTGAGCACCACAACCCGTGCACAGAAGATGTGCAATCGAAACCCTACCCACATCCAAATCTCCTCCTCTCGAAGGCGCAGCAAAATATGACCAAAGATGTGGAAGCAAACGATGCGGATGGTGGCCACGCAGTGCACTCTCGCATGCTCGATGCAAACACACCAGATGACACACGCCCAAAGTGCGCAAGGCGCAATCCAGCATGTGACATCGTGCACAATCTCAGCCCTTTGCACACGATCGAATGGCTAGGATTGTCTCTCACGCAATGGGTGCGATGAGCGTGAAAGCTTAAGTCGTCTAGGAGTGATCTCATCCGTCCGATGGCGATCCATGCCACACATCCAACGACTGAGGTTGCGAGCACATGGCGCGCAAAGGAAGAAGCACGCATACATGCGTTGCCCGA
This sequence comes from Thalassia testudinum, assembly GCA_037157565.1. Classification (NCBI taxonomy): domain Eukaryota; kingdom Viridiplantae; phylum Streptophyta; class Magnoliopsida; order Alismatales; family Hydrocharitaceae; genus Thalassia; species Thalassia testudinum. The sequence continues at coordinate 38,867,787 of JAZHRO010000014.1, forward strand.
TGGACGAAGGCTTCAGCGATGTTTTTGGAATGGTTTTAGCGATGTCCTGGACGTCGCTAAATCCCTTGCCTAAATTAGAAACCCTTCCTTCTCTTTGAAAGCCCCCACAGGCACTCCATTTATGAGTATTCACTCCTAGCTTCTTCCTAGATCTACCGAGCGCACTTCACACTCTCCTAGAGTTGTCAAGCCATTGACGGAAGCCCCATCCACCGTCATGGTTGCCTCGCCTCTCCCTTTGCATTTCTCTACCCTAGTTTAATGTTTACATTATTTCAAGCTTTCCTCTATCATTGCAATTGTGAAACAACTCTATTTGTGCAAAATATTTCATCATGTCATGTTTCATGCTTAGCTAAGTAATCACCATGCTATAATCTCAAGACTCTAACCCTACTCTCTTTCACACACAGTTTTTCGCAAGCAAACAAAACAAACATTTTTGTGACACCTTAAAGCGATAAACTAATCTGATTTCACACCTCCTCATGTTCAACACTTGGACTCACCTAATCCATATCTTAAGTTAAAATTGATGTCGCAAATGCATGCTATAACAACGAATTTAACTTAATGGGTTTCGACAATGTCAGTGTGCCACCGAATAAGTAAGGAACACCCATTTACCTCCCCACGCACGTAGAGTGTGCATGAACAGTGCAGGGCAAAAAGCACCAGTTGGCACGATTTCTGATTTGTTATGTTTCTCACCTAGCCGATCAGAGAGGAGAGAGAAGGCATTGGCGAGTTGCGGGCTTGACCAACTTAACGTGTGGAGGTGAGCATTGAGTGAACCGGCTGAACCATGGAAGCGGGATGGTGTGGTTGAATGATCGGTCGAGAAACCAGTTGGATGAGTGGGAGGGTGTGTTTGTCACCAACAAAGTGAGAAGCCCCTGGTGACATGGGAAGGAAAATCAACCGCAATGTACGCTATAGTGTCCGAAGAACAGAGCAAGCTTCAGAGATTGCTCCCACACTAATGGCGAAGGAAATCCAATAAAACGGAAGCTAAAATAACAAAGAAAAAGAAAAGAGTCACCACACCAAGCTGCTCATAAGGGAGCTGGGCGGTGGTGTACCCTCACCGTGGTGGTTGCGACCACAGGAGGGAACTCCTCTATTCCGAGTGTGCCCTTTCAACTTGTGAGAGGGTACTTAGAGTGGAGGAGAGGAAGAGAGGGAGAGAGGAGAGCTCATGGGAATAGGATGATGGCTAGCTGGAGGCAGTCACTGTGTGTGCGCGAGGGAATGTGTGCATCTGTGGTGGATGTGGAGGTGGAGGCCGACCAATGCATGCAGGGGGGGATGGTGAGGGTTTTTATATAGGTGGAAGGAAGAGGGTGCGGGTGACGATGAACTGTTAGGGATATTTTTTTAGAGTAGAATATTTTGGATTTTTATAAGTAGGAACTTAAGTGTTATGGAAATTAATGTAGGTGGTGTAGGATGTTATTAGGTGGAATAAGTGGTGGAATATGAAGGGATAGAATGAATGAAATGGGGGCTCAATCTCTCTCTATCTTCCTCTCCATAAAATGTACAAATGCAAATATTTACATAATGCATGCATAACTACTTAATCTAAATAAGAAATGTTAGGAAATAGCATAAGATGGCCAATTTACAAGCATGAATTATTGCGCAATTAGTAACCACAGTCAGTCTCACTTTCTTAGGTACAACTTGAATTGGGCATACCCAAGGACTGTCAGAAATGGGGTAAATAATGCTAGCATCAAGCCACTTAACTATTTCCTTTTTTAGGACCTCCCACATATTCGAGTTAAGTCTCCTCTGTAATTGACGAAAGGGTCATGCATCTTCTTCCAAGTATATCTTGTGAGTGCAGTAAGTAAGACTAATATCCTTCAAATCAGATATGGTCCATCCAATAGCTTTCTTATTTTCACTTAGGACTTTAATCAATTTGAGTTCTTGATCCCTGGTTAGATGGAAGTTGATAATCATATGGAGGGTCTGATTAGGTCCAAAAAAGACATATTTCAAGCTACTTGGGAGGGGCTTTAATTCCAATTCAGGTGGGACCATGATGATAACATCATCATCAGCCATAACTAACTTTAATTTGTAATAATCAAGAGACATGCTCCAACATAATCGCTGAAGAGTCGTAATTCAGTGAATATCCTTACTGAGAGGAATGCTTTAAAACATGGTTAAATTTGCAGTTTAATAGAAGATCATAAATGCAAAATAATCATGGGATTTTCCAGGGGTTAAACTAAGGTCAAATGAGCATTAAAGACTAACAATAGGGTTCATGCGGACAGAAATGGGTTTTCACTCATTTCAAGAATTAACGGATGCCCGAAACCCTAATTTTAGACCCACTTAATTAACAGAGGTTTTGGTCAATATAAAATTCACCTAAACCTTTTAAAAATCATATAAAAATATTTCATAAGATTTAGTATCCTTGATTTGACCATTGCAACCCATTTTGACCTAAAATAGAGTCTCAGATAAGAAGTTACCCTAATTTGGGTTTCTATGTAAATTACCTAGTCAAACTTAGTCAAAACCAAAATCCAACTTCACTATCAAATTCCTTGGGTCAAAATTAGGTTTGTACCAAAATTTTGACCCAATCAGAGATCATCTTGACCTAGTTTGCATTTTGGTTCAGTCTGACTCTTTTTCTCTCAAGTAGCCCCTCAGTTTTCGAAATCTATTGCAAGGACCCCCCTAACTTCATCATCTTCGCTTTTAGGTCCCTTCTTCCATTTCCATGTGAATGCACCTACAGGAAACCTTCAATCAAGGAGTTCTCCCTGATTTCTCACCTAATCTCTTCCAAAATTGGAAGAACTCCTGAGAGAATCCTCTTCAACTTGAGCTGCATCTTGGGCTCTGATTTGTACCCAAATCCTCATAAGAACCATTCAAAGATCTGAGTTTCCTACTTTGCGAAGGTTCTCCTAATGCCCTCTAAAAGACCCCTGGTGCATGGTCATTCTCTTTACCTTGGTTTTGGACCGGAATCTACCCTTCTTCCCTCCTCTCCAACCGAATGCTCCACGAGCTCCAACGAGCTCCTCCATCCACATTCTTCACCAACCACTACAGACTATAGTCAGCCAGTTTCTCTTCCTCGAACTCCTCCACGTCTCGCAATACCAACAGGCGTCGTCTTCCTCCCTCTTCCTTGCCGTTCTCCCTCAACGGAGAGTTCACCTTCCATGGCGTCATACATACCATACCCAATGCCCTCTCTCCCCTTTCATCCATTAGATTAGGTTAGTTAGGTTTCTCTCTCCCTCTACTTTCTTTTCCTCCTTACAAACCCTCAAATCAACCTACGCCACCACCATTCACCCGTCATCTTCCTCATCTTTGGCTACCCTTCGGCGAGGCTTCCCTGACACTCCACTGCACCACACACCTCGCCAACACCTTCATAAGCTCTGTCATACCTCCATGCACAAAACCCCCATCCTTATTTGCCATTCCTCCTACCCAAATGCTCCACCGAACAACCCACCTTCTCACCTTCATCTCTGTCACCGTCCACCTTCCACACACACCTTCATGCCATGAAACTGCCATCAACACCTTCACCGTGCTTTAGCGAAGCTTTTGAAGTGATTTAACATGGTCGAGAGGCCGTTCTTTGGTATTTCAAGTATACAACATTGTCCTCCACCACGCCACCTCGTTTGACCACGAACGTAGTCCTCCGGCCACATTCGCCTTCGAGTTCACCTCCAGGTCATGAGGATGCCTCACAGAAAGACCTCCAGGTCCTCAATTGAGGATCCCAACTATAGCAACTACACCAATTGAATGAAGCATCCACTGCAGACACGCAAGCGAAGAAGCTAGTGGGATTAGCCCCACATCGGTGAAGGAAGACTGCACGATCGCCCGTAAATATCTATCTCCTTCACCTAGTAACATGACGGGTCGAGACCCTCATACCCTTTCACCCGCTCACCTGCCTATCTCACTCCTCAGTCACCATACACGCAAGTGACCCTGGACACTGTACATGACCTGATAACCTGAGTATCTGGATCCAACGATGGGTCTGGATTTGAGAGAAGAAAGAAGAGGGGGGAATTTATGAGAGAGCGGAGGAGGGTTTTTCTCCTCTATGTATGTGACTAACATTTAGTCACTAAAGGCCCCTTGTGCTTGTGAAGGAGAAAAAGAAGAAAGGGAAGGCCCTGAGAAGAAGAAGAGAACAAGGAGAAGGCTTGTACAGAAAGAAAAAGAGAAAGGCTTGGAGAAGCCTTATGCCTTGTGCACTTTAAGTCGTCTGATGCTTGATTCTATCATCTGAATTCTGAGGCCTTGAGAGATTAAGGCCACTGTGGATTATTTTGGCCACTTATCTTGCATGGTATTTCTGATTGATGATACTATTCAAATATTTGAGTAGTTAATATATGCTTAATTAAAGCTAATAATTGGTGATCTAAATCACCATTATTTTGTCTTAGATTTCTTTTTATCATTGAGATCTATTGAAATACTCATGCTTATAATTGAATATCAATTTGAGTAGATATTATTCATTAAATATCTCTTTTGTGCTTCAATTATGGTGCTCGTTTATATACAGTTGAAGATTAGCGCATGACTTCCATATGTTCTCCCTGTGTTCGACCTCGGACTCCAATTTAGATTTCAAGTAATAAATTTTATCTATTGATTGAGCTATTTAGGAGTGTGCTACAACAACAAAACATTAAAGTCCTATCTGGTTCCGATCTAACAGATATGAGTGAGGGTAGCTGAGTAGGTAAAGATGGCACAGGTAGCCTCTTCATAGGAGCATTAACACTGTGTCTAGAGTCAAGTGTTGGATTCAGATACTTGCAGACCTCCTTGCACTTATGTTCCAATCAATTTCCTTCCTTGGTTGAGTAAAACATGCTAGCTAAGGATCCTCAATAAGATTAATAACCATGCTTTCCTCAACATCACCACCCTCTAAGTCTTCAATAGCTTCACAATATCAAACTTTTTCATTGCCTTAAAAACATTTAATTGCATCTTTCTATCTCCAAAGGCAATTTTCATTTTTCCGAATTCACAATCAATGTGTGCTTTAACAGTAGCAAGGAAGGGTCTGCCCAGGATGATCAAGGTATTGCAGAGTCGTTTAGGTACCTCCATGTCAAGGACTAGAAAATCAACAAGGAAGTAAAAGTCCTTGACACGAATAACCACAACCTCCAGAATCCCGCACAGCTTGGTGATAGTCTGATCGACTAGCTAAAGTGTCACATTTGTGGGCTTCAGGGCACCTATACCGAACTTCTTGTATAATACAATCGAGATCAAATTAATGCAAGCACTCAGATCCAATAGATCCCTATCCAAAGGAATATCCCCAATCAAACAAGAAATCAATGGGGCTCTAATGCGTAATCGCGGTTCATATAAAAAAATCATCATTATTGTAGTATATGTCATAAATACAAATCATTATCGTGTCAATTTTATTTAATTACATAATTTTTACTGATTTATTCCAGGTCATTCATTGGGAGACAGTTATTGATATACATCACTCTCTAAGTTCAATATTATTCTTCAATTCAAAAAAGATTAATTTTATATATAATTATGAATGAGTGAAACAATTTATGTACACAAGAATGAATTGAAATGCTTGCAAACAGGCGTATACAAACAAGCATCAAACACTAAAATTAGGTACTATATATTATCTATTTATAACTTATAATATTAATACTTACATATCTACACAATAATATGGCATAATATATATTATACTATTAATATATTAACATCTATAGTAACATAAATAGTATGTACAACGACTTCTATAAACGTCGCTAAACCTTAGGAAAAAGTATTTACATAACTAAGGTAAAAATAGGATCTATATTGATATTTATTCTATATACAGTGACATGTACAAATGTCGGTGTAGCCTTAGTAACATATTTACAATACATAAGGCATACACTACTTATACTAACAGATATATCTATATACAATGACATATGTATTCGTCACTAAAGCTATTATGTTATTTATATACATATTAGAGCTCAAACACTATACGTATACCTATTATTTATTTACAGTATACATATATATGTTTATTTTTATATACAATATATATATATATTTATACTACATATACATATTTACGATCGGTCTTCTTTCTCTTCTATTCTTCTTAGCTTAAGGCTCTCTCATTCTCTCTTCTTCTTAATTGACCCCTTAATAATTCAAACCCATGGTTACTATTCATCTAATTACAAAATTTAGGTTCTGAATTGGCAGGTGACCTTTTCGAGGGATACACAACACCATGTCGAGTGAGACCAGACCTTTACTAGGAGTCACCCTAATTCGTTAATTAACCCATTTAATCCAATTTAATGCTCAATACTGGGCCCACACAGGCCCTCACATAGTGCCAGGCTCCCAGCCCACACTGCACACCAATCTCATGCCAATATCAATTCCAAATCATGCTCGAAGTGTATATGGGGTATGAGTTTTGAGCACCCGACACCCATGACGACTAAGAAGTGAGGGAAGGAATTCAATATAAGTGGCACCGAGTGCACATCAGTAACCGATGTAGCACTATCCAGCACCTCTTCAGGCATTGCTGCTACAAAGTTGCAGCTCAATTAGCAAGATTTGGCCCTCGATTTAAGGGCCTAATTTCAATTCAATTTTAAATTAAAATATATAGTTGGAAAGCCCTTATATAGGGCTATATAATTATATGATTTATTTACAAAAATAATTATATTTAATATATAAATAAATTAGCTAAAGTTCATAAATAATACATCCTGATTTCAGAGTTTATTTCTTAATTAACGTATAAATTAGTTAATTAATGGTCCAATTGACCTTGTACAGAGTTAGTACATATAATAAAGTATTTAATACATATTTTTATTGTATTTTACAAGTTTTATTTTAATTTATTTTCATTTAAATAGGTGAATTCAGAGTGTATAAGTATAATTTAAGTTATAAATAACATAATATATTATACATATAGTTAAATTAGCTTAATTTACTTAAAATACAATTATATAAATGTCTAGTATACGTTAGTTCAGTTATAACCTAAATTATTAATTTATTTTGATATAATTTAATAACTTAGTTAGTAACTTAATAAATTCATTATTTATTATATATACATAATTAAATTATACTACATGGTTCATAATTTACATAATACATATATAGATATGTATATACAGTATAATTAGTAATTACATTTATATACATGGTTTTATATATTTACTTAAGTTATAATACTTATAAGTTGGTATAAATAATAAATAGTTATATAATTAAGTTATATACAGTTTATATGATCTTACATATTTAATTTATATTATATAATAAATATATAAGTTATATATATCTATTATGTACATATCTTACATTATATACAAATATATAGCTTAGTATAAGTTATATATGCAAGTATGTGCATACTATATATAGTATTTTTGAGTATTTTTGGGATTTTTCTTATTTTTATGGGTTTTATATATTTTATAGAGGTAGGAGGTGAGAAAGAAAGAGAGAGACAAGAAGAATAGATTGTCTTTGGTGTTTTTATATGTTAAGGTCTTTTATTAAGTTTTAAGGTAGACTAGTCCGTTGGCTGGTATATTCTACCAAGTTGAGGGTTCAAAATGCCTTACAACTTGGCATATGTCTAAAAATATACCTAATATTCATAAACATAGGTTTATTATTTTTTTGGATTTTTTATATCATTTTTATTTAATTACAAAGTTCATACAACCTAAGCCTTAAAAGGGATTTTCAAGGTGAACTTAAGGCACTAAAGTTGCGTTTGAGGGTTGAATAGGTAGTGGAAGCACTCAAATATGTTCTAAACATGTTATAAGAGGTGTTCAATCATATAAGTATGAATTTTCAACCCAAAATTCCATTAATTTAGAATTTGAATAGTTAGGCATGAAAGTACGCTGACAAAAGAGTTGAAATTCAATTTTTTTATTTTTTATTTTGAAACTGGAAGGAAAGCTATCATGCAACGATAGCAATCCAAGAGGGCATTTTATTAATAAAAAAATAGGAAACAATGAAGATTTACATATCAGATCCCCATCTATGTATGAGGGACTAGCACTCATTTACAATTTGCTCACAGCATACTGGTCTCTCCTGAAATAACCTCCTCACCCTCCACACACACCAAAGTGTTGCAGCCATGCATAGGTGCGATCTCCTAGAAATTAAAAAGCTGTGCCATAGAGATTCCCATGGGGGGAGCAGCTCCTGGCATGTTCTTCTCCAAATCACATTAGTAATCAAACTAGATGAAAAAATATGATTGATACTGTTTGTGTGCAGTCCACATAAATGGCACTCGTGAAGAGCTGCACCCATCCTCTTGTGCCTTAGGTCACCTGTGATCAAGCCCTCCCTTCTGCAAAGCCAAAGGAAAATTTGTAACTTGAGAGGGATCTTCAAGAGCCAAATTTTCTGTTAGTGTGATCATTTTCCGCATCTCTGCCATCCCCCATAATTCTATCATAAGCTCGCTGAGTCGTATAAAATCCATCCCAAGCATATCTATCTTCCACACCAGTTCTGGGTTTGAAATGTTCCAGCTCTAAAATCATCTTGAGCCTATCCTCCCACAGTTCGGTACCCTCCTTGATGGAATCAGCCTCATTCAGTTGCCAGCATGCAGCAGCTTTCGACTAGTAGCAGCTCACCGTGCCATCTTTGTCCATCACCATTGAAAATACCCTCGGATAGGCTTCTTTTAATTGACCCAGCGAGGACCACTCTTCTCTCCAGAAATTGAATGATCTGCCATCTCCTAACACTAGCTGTAATAGATGCCAATTGCTCTTAAGAGCCTGGATCACCGACTACCAGAACGGTGAGGGATGTGAAGGACACAATCTACTCAGCGCACTATTGGATTGACCATAGTTGCCTTTGATTAGTTCAATCCAAGGCCTCTCTTCCCCAATCAGAATTTTTATTGCCCATTTGAGCAGTAAGGCTTCATTGAATTCCTTCAACGCTTTGATTCCCAGTCCAGCTCTTTCCTTTGGCCGGCAGAGTTGCTCCCATTTTAGTGGTTACATGAATCTACCTTTGTGTTTGGCACCCTTCCAAAAGAACATCTTTCGCATTAGATCAATGCCCTTCCAGATGGACTTTAGAGCTTTGAATAGGGAGAAGTAAAAGGTGGGAATCGAGGTAATGATAGAATTCAGTAGGATGAGTCTACCACCCTTAGACAAAAACCTACTGTTCTACCCCTCCAATTTGACTGCAATCTTATCAAAAAGCACGTTCCAGTCGCATTTCTTCATTTTTGAACATCTTAGGGGCAACCCCAGATATCTAATGGGTAGGCTGGTACGTGGGGTCCCCAGGATAGTAGAGATAGCTTCTTGTTCTTGTTCATTCAGACCAAAACACACTAGATTGGACTTCTCCCTAATTAATTTCAGACCTGACATGTCGCCAAAAATGTTGACCATATGGACAAGTGTGCAGGCTTCATCCTCTGTTCCCTCTACAAAAAAGACCGTACCATCCACATCTAGAGAATAGGGGCCATAGCTCTCCTATTGGATAAAGAATATCCTCCTATAATACCCGCCTCAGATAGTTTACATGCATATCTCGCCAGCCCATCAACTGTAAGGTTAAAAACCAAAGGAGCTAAGGGGCAACCTTGCCTAACACCACACTGCGGTAGGATCCAAGCCCCACAAGGTTTCCCATTGATCAAGGGAGTGAAGGAAGAAGTTGTAATGCACTGCTTCATCCATTTGATCCAAAGGGGGGGAATCCTTTTCTCTTAAAAACCTCCCACAAATAGGGCCACAAAATAGAATCATAGGCCTTTCGAAAATCAACTTTCCACATAAAGGCTTTACATTTCCTCTTGTGCCAACCACATACCATCTCCTGTGCCATGATAAAAGATTCTTGTAGAGATCTATTGGGGAGGAAGGCTGACTGGACTGGATGAATCAAGTCTTGTAAGATGAATCTTAGCTTATTTGCCAATATCTTTCTCACCACCAAGTATATGGAGTTCGATAGAGCTATGGGCCTAAAATCAGAGAACTTCTCTGCTCCTTGCATCTTTGGCAACAAGAAAAGAAAGGATTTGTTTATCTTATCAAAGTCAGAATTGCCCCCCTCAAATTCCTTGATAACATCCATCACCTCTTTACCCACCAAACCCCACATCTCCTTATAAAAGAAAACTTGGACACCATCACGGCTAGGGGAACCCTCATTATTCAGGTCATTAATGGCATCCATTGTTTCTTTTTCAGTTATGGTTGCCATCAATCTAGACATATGCTCCTCAGAGACTCTAGGTGAGTCACTTGCTGCCATTCTCCATAGACCTCTATCAGCTGCCCGTGAAGTCTCTCTAAAATATTTAATGGCCTTAGCTCTAATGGCTAGCATGGAGGAGATTCTCTGACCATCAATTGTTATGGAGGAAATTAAATTGATTCTTCTTCGAGAGCTGGCAGCCAAGTGGAAGAACTTCGTGTTGGTGTCCCCCTCTTTAAGCCAAAGTTGCCTGGAGTGTTCCCTCCAATCCATCTCCTATTTTAAATCCTCCTTAGCCACCACACCCTACCACACTCTTCAATCATCAAGTTCCTAGTCAATTAAAGGATCATTTGCCTCTTTTGTATCAAGGCTTTTTATTTCCAAAAGTGCTTCACGGCATCTTTGATGTCTCATATTGGACACTACAGCCTCGTATTCTTCTAGCATTATGCACATAGCCACCAGCTTGGATGCAAGTTTAATAGTGGCTGACCCATGTACAAGTTTAGCCCTCCACCATACTTCAAGCATCTCCCGAAATAACGATTCCCTTAACCAAGATCTTCTAAACTTGAAATAAGAACTAGTGTGTACTTGCTCCCCACTATCCCAGACAAGGGGAGTGTGATTAGAGAAGGGGCACTCTAGCCCCAACATAGAGGACAAATGAAATTTGTCCAACAACCCAGCATTATGAAAGAATCTATCAATTTTTGACATGAGGCCATAGCCATTTCTCCAAGTGAATTCAGTTCCAGTGGAAGGGTATTTACTCAAGCCAAGTGTCTGAACCGTCAATTGGAATCCAATGGATGCACTGTCCACCATGCCACTTGGTCTATCCCTCCCCGTCAACAAGCAATTAAAGTCTCCACCCACAAGCCATGCAGCCCCATTGACACAATCTGCAGCTACAGTCCAATCCTCCCACATCTCCTGTCTTGTAGAGGCATCACAAGGACCGTAGACCTCGGTGATGTATATTTCACTTCCCTCATTTATATTTGCAAGTCAGCATATGTCAACCTTTAAAGACCTCCAGCATTTGCAGAACATTTTTCCTCCACCACAAAGCAATACCCCCTGATCTTCAATGTCAATCAAGTAGCACACATTCATCCACATCCCCATTCTTCAAATCAACCCAGGCTCTATCTTCCTCACTCTCAATGTGTGTCTCTTGAATGATAGCACAGTCGATTTCCTATTCTCTCAGATATCTCGAGAGAGAAGCCCTCCAGCTTTGTCGTGCAGCTCACACACATTCCAAGTGACGATCCTCATTATGCATTTTGGGGGCACTGCTTCTTGGAGTTCTAGCCTTTGCCAACCCTCATAATAGCTGCAATGGCATCTTCATCCAATATCAACGTGTGTTTTGTCTCCTCTACCTGGTCTTATATGGAGATCTACCCACACCCTTCTTAGATGATGACCCTGCACCAAATTTTAATCCCTCCGTTGTTGACAAGTTGAGCTGTAGATTCATTGAATTGGTGGAGATCTCCTACAGTACTTGCAGGTTAGATGTCTCAGTCGCTTGTTTAACAATAGCCAAATCTCCTATCATAGCAACCTCTACAGGCACCATTTCCAGTCCTTCCTCCTTCTCTTCTAGGTGGTGGTGGTCCTTGTGTTTTTTAGACTCAGGTGTTTCATCAGGTGTCTCTCGGCCTGGCTATTACGAGGCTAACTCATCATTCACAACCTCCGCATAAGATGGTTTGTTCTAAATGAAACCCTCATCAATAACACCCATTGTGAAACGCAAAGTCAACATCCAAGAACTCCCCCCACAATAGAGAATAAGCTTCTCCGGCACAGACCCTATCTTGAAAACATCAACAAAAACATTTAACAATCGTCCATCTCCTTCCAGTAGCCCAATCTAAGCATCTTTGGCCACTGTAGCAAATCCAGCTATCATGGCTATTACCACCTCTTTTGATCTTAGATGTAGAGGTAGGCCCCTAATTCCCAGTTTCCCTGATCTGGAACCAGCTCTCTAGGGTGGTCGCCCAGGCAAGGAGCTGTCAAAGGGGGAGACCAGCCTCCATATCACCATCAATCCATCAAATGCACTCAAATGAAATCGCAACGTTCGATGTCAATCATCCCTAGACCAAAAAGCACAAAACACATAGGGGAAAGCAACGAATCTTCCAACTACCCATCGACAAGGATAGAGAGCTTACCATCTATTGGATCTTCTCTAGGGAAGGATTTCCTGTCATCACCTCTCCGACTAAAGCCCCTCTTAGCACAACCTCAGCCTCCTTGATGTCTTCACTCATAGGGATTTCCACATCCACCATATGTCCCCCATATGTATGTGGAGGTAGAGGTGGAGGCACTCCAGCCTTCGTTGCCCTATTGTGCAGATTAGTCCTTCCCCTCTACCAACCAGGGTTAGCCGTGCAAGAGTCTCATTTATGACCATGCCCCCCACATGCCAGATAGACCAGAGGATAGCGGCACACTGCTGCCATATGCCCTCGTCGACGACACAAGAAACACACAATTTCCTTGGTGCTCCACCGCTTGCCTCCGTAGGATCAACTTGAGCTTGCCATCCTTCTTTCAGTTGCCATAGGAACTCACCTTTCCTTCTATCTCCAAGCCCAAGATCTCCAAGTTGTCCATCCATCATAACCGATGCCCTTCTCTCCTATTGCCTTAGGTTATGGTTCCATCCTTCCCTCCTCAAATGCACTTAAAACTCCATTTCAGATACATGAAAGCTTGCACAATTACTACACAACATTGAGAACATGTCAGCTAATTTACAGAACCTAATCCTAGCCTTTACTATCCTTCAGATTAGACTAGAATAGCAACTGATCTAAAGTAGCAGCAGCCATTGCAACAAGAACAGGTCCTACAGCTGCTGAAACAACAGCTGTAGGATGTGCTCTTGCTATTGTAGCCCAATTCAAATCATCTGAATTGAATTCAGACATCATAAAAATAAGCAAAGGGCTGCTGCAGTGAAATCTGATCATCAAAATTTAGCAGCTGCAGTAGGTCTGATGTCAATTTCAGCATGAATTATCCCAAACCAAACTTAAGAAAGTCAGATTAGGGATCATACATAATGAATTTAGGTCATGATTTTGAGTTAATATCAATTGGTATCAAATGGGAGTTGGAAAAACCATGGAAATGTAGCTACTGAAGCAGCACTTTGATGTGTTGAATTGGGATTCAAAAACCAAACAGTAAGCATCCTTAAAACAAAATCTGACAATACTTGGAAATCATTTTGTAATCAAATTGGATGAAAGGATCCACATCAAAAATTCTCAAACAATATTTTTCATTCCAAACCAGAGAAAACTATTGATCTAATACATTCCTTATGCTATAGAGAGCATCAAGGAAGAGATTAAATCAGTCAATTTAATCCAAAAACTTGAATTCCAAACCTCTGAAACCTTAAGGAATATTGAAAATTCCTTAGGTTAAAAATCAGAATCGCACTCAAAAACAACTCAAAAATACTAGGTAGAGCCTCAAATCAACAAAGTTGATTCTCCTTGGCTCTCCCACACATTGTAAACCATCAAAATCTCCAATTAAAATCAAATACAACCATGGCTCATCTGAGGAAAAATCTATCATTAAAATCATCTGAGATTCACTGCCATGGACTAAATAACACAAAAATATATCAGTTCACTCGATCAAAAATCCCTTAGAACTCAAATGGATCAAAATCTCATGATCTTGCATTGAAAACCAAATCAAAATCAGATCAAGCGAACCGATTCCATTTTAAATCAAGATTAGGGGTCTTTGTGGATTTCTGAAATGAATGGGAGACCCTGGATGGATTTGAGAGTAAATCCTCATCTCAAAGCTTAAGATCAATGACATGAGGGTTTGACTCCAAATGGATGGGTCGATTGCGGAATAAAATTCAACGAAAATTAGAAAGTGAAATGGAAATACGAAGAGGGAGAAAATAGTGATCAGTGTGGTGAGTGGAATCATATCCTTTGATCTAAAATGATTGGAGGAGGAAAGTGAATTCTACTCTAATCTACTCCTAAGCTAATTATCACACCAGCGAATTCCTAATTGATCTACTCATAACTGATCTATACTACACTATCAGTCACTACAAATATGCTACAGCTAGAAAGCATTAAAATCTAGTCTAAGTGGAAGAATGGGACCTTTGGATCTCCACCTAGTGGAAGGAGAGGAAGAATGGAAGGAGGAAGTACTCCAGTGGAGGGAAAACTCACTAGTGGAGTTCTGCGTCGCCTTTTGGTGCTACGATGTCCTTAGCTATAAGGAGAGTCAAAGAAGAAGTGGAGCTTCATTGTCGGTGGCCGTGAATAAGGGATACTGTGGGGAGAAGAGCTGGAGTGGATGAATGATCAGCTTAAGAGGTGTACAAGGGAGCGATCCCTTACGTGCGAGGCAATGGAGGTGCTTAAGTAGCGAGATGGAGTGATTCTCCTCACCGCAATGGTGAGATTAAGCGCTAGTGGATTGGGCAGTGAGGATGAGAGGGGAGGCGCACGCACGAATTTAAATCAAAAAGCCACCGTTGGATGGGATCTGAGGGTAGTGGTGACCACACACGTCGATTCATGTGAAACTTCAAATCAAATCAAGCCATAGACCAAGAGGCAAGGGGAGATCGATGGCTGGATGGCCCGTGTTCTTCGTGTGCTACAGTGCACGTGCAGGCTACAGGTGTGTTGGGTTTCTGTTGGTGTTTTTGCAAGGAAGACCCCTCAGTGAAGGGGTAGAGAAATAGTTGGGATGCCCATAAGTGGTTAGAAATGATGATAAAGCAGTCCCTAGGATATTGCAGATAGGTCCCTGTGGGTACTAAATAGGGCCTTGGTTAGTTTTCTAAGGATGAAATGTGATGTACTAGAGACATAAATGTAAATCCTTAATTGCAAGGTCCTAATGATGTTTAAATGCAGCCAAGTTTTTATTGAAGCTCAATTGATCATATTAGAAGTTAATTTTACTTTTGATTTGAAATTTTGAGATCATTTATGTGTTCAAGTTGCAATTGGATCACCATTTTACATTATTTAAAATAATATCTCAATAAATGACCTAATTATGCATTTTTAGTACAAAATTGATGTTTTTAGCCTTTCTCTCTATTTTCCACACTTAACCCTTTGTATGTGTTAATTTGATAGTATTTAACCTTATTTCTAGCCTACCTTAGGAGATTTAGTTATGATGAGTCACAACTCATCATACCCCCATGCTTAGGTTTTGGTAGTCCCTTAGCAAACAACTCATTAAAGTGCATAGAAATTTAAGCATCAACAGGGCAAGCATTTTGAGAAATCTTTTCTTCTTTCTTTTCCTCAAAAAGTTAAGTGTTTACAGATGATCTTTAAGCTAAAAGATTTTTCTGATAAGCCAACTGTGTTTATGTCTTGACATTGTGACAACCTGTTGCTTAAGAAGACTAACCAGAACTCAAGTCTGATATGACATAGACCATCTCTCGACTAACTAGGACTCTTGATATTTAAACCTTTTAGTTGAATTCCAGGACTCAGGGGGTTTTACAATGACTCATAATGATAAGAGGTTATGGTTGGCTTAGTGATGGGTCAGGACTAACCAGATGAATTTTAAAACTCAATCCTAGGGTTTCAGTTCTTTTTAAGTCCAGGTTGGTCCTAGCTTCAGCCCATGCTTTAGGATCGACTCTCAAGAAACGAGGAATACTCAAACCCAACTCTTATTGCATTTGTGGCTTAAAGAATTTTTGGTGGAGCAGGGTATTTGTATTGCACCCTAGAAACATTTTTAGTGGAATTTTTGTATTCACAAGATTTGGAGAACATACTTGACTTATTCTAAATAACTTCTTTTTGAAACTCTTTTTTTTTCTTTTTTGTCAGTATGTCTCCAACAACTTTATTTTGTAGAGTGCACCTTATTTGGTGGGTGAGTTCTTTGGTGGAAAGAGCTTCTCCTAGACACAAGACTAAAGACTAGGATAAAGAGTCTACCTGCACGCACAAGTAAGGACTCCATCTTCCCTAATGAACACTAGGGTTGAATTTCAAATTCACAAGGTCTTTTCCGACATTGTGTAGTGTAAACCAAAGTTACTTAGACTCCTAAGTCAAAGCAAACTAGCAAATCCTGTACTGGTGACTCAGGTACAAGAATACATCTTAAAGTTAGGAGAGATTCTGGTCTATCTTGTCAAAGCTTGAAGTGTATTAAGCAAAGTGGCCTAGAAAGTCTAACCAGCAAGGTTGAATGTCCATAAACACTTATTCTATTTTTGTTTTCAGTTAGAAGATCATAGTTAAACACTTATATTTCTTTTAAAACTTTTCCCTCAGAATTTCCTTTGGAGTTTTCCCTCAACAATAGGTACATGTCCCCTATTGTATCATTGAAATTTTTGTGCTTTTTCATTTTTTTGTATTTTTGGCTTTGTAATTTTTTTCAAGATTTTCCCTTTTTTTGGGTATTTTTGATAATACTATACTATATACACTAGTTGTGCATCTACAATTGCATTCTAGTTAAATGGTTCACCATTTACACCCCCCATGCTTAAATGATGCAGTGTCCTCATTGAATGAATAGGGTGGATGCAAATGCATGCTCTACTTTTCACTATCCTAGGCTAGGTGATGGAAGGAAGTCGGAATGAGATAAAAATCTCAGTGCAGACAATTTCAAGTCTGACACAAGATCAGAGTGGAAAGTCAGGCTAAGAAGTGAAATGCATGACATATGTGACAATGAAATGTATGATTGAAATGCAAAGGTAGACACCTAATGCAAAAAAGGTAGAAATAAGAAAGAGGAAAATAGCTATATACATGGATAGGTTTGCTAAGTTTAATGCCTTCAGCTAGGCGTAAACCCAGGGGGTAATTCAAAATGTAGGAGCGAAATGGTAGAATTGACAAGTCTGAGATCATGTGGCTCAATAAAAGGTTTTAATCATTGTCCATTGGCAGTGAAAGTTTCAAATTTTTCAATCTCAGTGATCTCAACAGCTCCATTGTCAAAGATTCATATAGATACTTAGTACAAGGCCCAAGTAGAAAATGGGTATCAAATCAAAGATACTTGGCTCAAGGTCCAAGTAGACAAACAGAATCATCTCAGAATTACTTGGCTCAAGGTCCAAGTAAAGAAATAGTGTATTCAAAAGAATCAATAGCTTCCACCTCTTCAATCAGTTAATGCAAAGTCAAGATGAAAAGGATGAATTTGGGTTGGGAAGAAGAGGTGGTTGCTGATCTGAGTAGGGTGTGGATGGATCAGAATTGTGTAAGGCTTGTGATATGACATGTGCTTGGCCTTGGGAAGGTCTAGGTTGGACATACCTCTGGGCAGGTATGTTCGTCGGGTTGGGTTCTACTTGAGATGAGAGTGAATGTGGTTGACAGGATGTCGTCAACTGAGTTAGCTAGGCTCTCATCTCAGCTAGTGTAGCGTCCTGTCTCTACTGCATAGCAATGTTTTGCTGCTGTATGTTAGCTAGAGCTTTCATGATTGACCCCAACTGATCATCTCGTGTAGGCCCAGATTGAGAGTATTGGGCGGACCTGGGTTGGGGTTGCTGGTAGGCACGCGGTGGATACTCGTGTGATTGTGGAGGTGGTGCTCGGATCACGTTGTGAAGTGGTGGTGGAGAAGGTTGTTGATAGGTAGGTCTTTGTGAATTTCCCGACCATGAGAAATTTGGATGATTATGCCATCTAGGGTAATAAGTTTGTGTGTAAGGGTCATTGTGAATGGTGTGGAGCTCCTCTGAAGCTCCAGAAAGTGTAGGGAAGTCAGTGTAAGGAGGGACAAAGGTTCCTCCAACCGGTAAAGATTATGGAAATGAATAGTTCAGTAATGCAGGTTGTGTCACAGCAAGGTTGTTCACAATTTCCCTCCCTGTGGGAAACTGAGAAGAAGTTTGCGGTACAGGTGACTAAGAAGAAAGAGATGATGAAGGTTTAAAGATAAATTTCCATACTTCATCTACTTTCTTCTCGATTAAGCCCAGTTTATCCAGCTGACTAGCCACTATCTCTAAGTCTCTATTGTTGGATTGGACTTCGTGTAACCCCGAATGTGAATGGGAATGTGAGGACTTTCTATTAAACATGCTCATCGAAGCATTGTTAATAGAGTCTTTGGCCATGACTTCGAAAAGCTCAAAGGCTGAGTCCTCGTCCAGACATAGGAAATTGCCTCCACAAGCGGCATCTACAAAATTCCTTGTGTCATCATGGAGCCCATGATAGAAGATCTGGACCTGTTGCCAGCGTGGGACACCATGGTGGGGACATTTTCTCATAAGCTCATGGAATCTCTCCCAAGCCTCATGCATTTATTCTCCTGAATTCTGTGTAAAGGTGGTGATGACTCGCCTTAGAGCATCGGTGCGGCCTACAGGAAAGTACTTCTTTAGGAACTCATGTTCCAAAGAAGCCCATGTGTCTATCGGTGTAGTTCGTGCAAGAGTTCTAAACCAAAAGGCAGCTTTGTCCTTTAATGAAAAGAACATTTTCATTAAAAGCGTGTGCTGATCATGGCCTTGCGGACCCCAAAATTTGAGCAATATTTTTCAGCTCCTCTAAATGCTGAAAAGGGTCCTCAGAAGCAAGTCCATGGAAGTGAGGAATAAGTGTTATGATGTTCGGCTTCAATTCAGCAGCACAACTCCTATCAGGATAACGTACCACTGGCATAGGTTGGGCAACGGCGGGATTATAGTAATCCCGTAGTTGATGTCTACAAGGTTAAGGTGGTGCCTGAAGGTTTCTAAGTTGAGGTTGAGGTTGGGGGTTTGCTAAAAGATTAACAGCTTGTGTAAGCTGTTGCACCTGTTGGGTAAGGGTGTTCATTTGCAGTTGTGTTTCAAATAGGTGTTGAAGATGAGGCATGGGTCCTCTCTTCGGTGGTGGATTAGGGAAATTAGGATATGGTGGAGGTTGGAACCTATGGTTTGGTGGTGGTGGTGGTGGAGGATGTGCAACAAGATATGGAGGAAGTTCTTCGAATCCTCAAATTGTGCAGAATTATATCATCCTCATGATGTGTGGAATAGTGGATGGGAGTTTGAGGCTCAGGAGGTATAAGATTGGATGTGGAAGGCATAGAAGTAGAAGTGGTGGCTTGGGCATCAACACCTAAGGGGAGTACTAGCTTAGGGTTTTGGGATCTCCTACCTTCCATTGAGTCGATTTTTGAAAACGAGTTTTACACAGTCACAACTCAATAGAAAGGATAAATCTCAATATCAATCTCAATCCAAAATCAGAAATCCCAAACAATCTCAATCACAAAAATGACCAATCTAACAAGCAAGCGAGATGAATCGAATTTTTCCTAGAGGTTGCTATGCAAAATAGTAGTATACAAACAAATGTTTCAAACAATTGTACGCATCCTAGAGATAAACCTAGTGAAGTGCAGACCTCTAAAATCCACCGGGAGTCTGGATAAGACTAGCATGAAAATCAAAATCCTATAGGTGCTAAAGGAGATGAGATAGAAACCCGTGTATGTGAATCTTAAGTGATCGTGCTGTGTGCACGATAGTAATCAACACAAAAGTAGTGAAAAACTCAGTTAGGGTTTTAAGAAATTCTTATAGCTCTTTTTGAATTTGATTCAAGTGATTAGAAGGTGTTTTCTATGTTGCTTGTCTCGCTTTTTAATCTTTTCAACACAAGAGATGGTCCTTTTAGTTTAAGTCAAATGCAAAGATGGCAAGAGTTGAGGAAGGATAGGGAATGCATACATGACTCTAGCGATTCTACGGTATGCAATTGACTTGGAATTAAAATCTAGTAGGAGATGTGCAACCTATAGATGGATGCCTAGAGATATGCTGCTGCTAGATAAGGATGAGATCTTTTCGAATTTTTGATTTTATAAAATTTTTTTTTAGATTTTTGTATGAAACAAACAAAAACAAAAGAAAAGAAATCGATACAGAAAACCCGCAAATGGAAAAATTGCATCAATGAGAGATGAGTAGAGGAGAATAAGAATCCAGAGAGTCCATAGTTATCACAAAATAATGTGTGAGAACAGGCTCTCACAACTTATGCCTAACAAATTTATCCTAATATATGTACCTAAATCTAAACTATACTACTCTACTAAAGCAAAAAAGAACTACAGCTCCAAGGGAAAACTCCTCCAAGACGTCGGGTCAGAAGCGTAGTGAATCTGCCAGGAAGACGAACTCCACCTGGAAGACAACGCTACTCCTCCTACACCTCAAGTGTTGCAAAAACAAGTGATTAGCAAAAGAATCAAAGAATGTATATACAAAAAGAACTAATTAATGAAACAAATGTATATACAACAAAGAAATTGAATAAAAGAATGCCTATATACACACAAGGAATATGAATGAATGAATTTACATACAAAAGCAAAAATTATTTACAAATTAAGAACTAAAGAATAATTTTGGCGTATAGAGAGTTGCCTCCCTGGCAACGGCACCAAAAATATGATGCGCAACCGTGGTTCGTATAAAAAAATCGTCATTGTTGTAGTATATGTCACAAATACAAACTGTTATCACATTAATTTTATTTAATTACATAATTTTTACTAGTTTATTCCAGGTCGTTCACTGAGAGAAAGTTAATGATATACATCACTCTCTAAGTCCAATATTATTTTTTAATTCCAAAAAGATTAATTTTATATACAATTATGAATGAATGAATTAATAATTGAAGGAATGAAACAATTTATGTACACAGGAATGAATTAAAATGCTTGCAAACAGGTGTACACAAATAAGCATCAAACACTATAATTAGGTACTATATACTATCTATTTATAACTTATAATACTAATACTTACATATCTATACAATAATATGGTATAATATATACTAGACTAACTTAACTTAATATATGAACATCTACAGTAACATAAATAGTATGTACAATGACTTCTATAAATGTCACTAAACCTTAAGAGAAAGTATTTACATAAGCTAAGGTAAAAATAGGATCTATACTGATATTTATTCTATATACAATGACATATACAAATGTCGGTGTAGCCTTAGTAACATATTTATAATACACTACTTATACTAACAGATATATCTATATACAGTAACATATGTATTCCTCACTAAAGCTATTATGTTATTTATATATATATAAGAGCTCAAACACTATACATATACCTATTATTTATTTACAGTGTACACATATACATTTATTCTTATATACAGTATATATATTAATACTACATATACATATTTACGGTCCGTCTTCTTCTTCTTTCTCTTCTGTTCTTCTTAGCTTAAGGCTCTCTCATTCTCTCTTCTTCTTAATTAACCCCTTAATAATTCAGGCCCATGGTTACTGTTCATCTAATTACAAAAATTAGGTTCTGAATTGGCAAGCGACCTTTTAGAGGGATACACAACACCCGTGGGGTAGGACCAGACCTCTACTAAAAGTCACCCTAATTCGTTAATTAGCCCATTTAACCTGATTTAATCCTCAATACTGGGCCCACACAGGCCCTCACACAATGCCAAGCTCCCAACCCACACCACACACCAATCTCATGCCAATATCAATGCCAAATCATGCTCGAAGGGTATAAGGGGTATGAGTTTCGGGCACTCGATGCCCGTGACGACTGAGAAGTGAGGGAAGGAATTCAATACAAGTAGCGTCGGGCGGTCGCCAGTAACCGATGTGGTGCTATCCAGCGCCTCTTCAGGTGCTACTGCTACAAAGTTGTAGCTTAATTAGCAAGATCTGGCCCTCAATTTAAGGGCCCAATTTCAATTCAATTTTAAATTAAAATATAGAGTTGGAAAGCCCTTATATAGGGCTATATAATTATATGATTTATTTAAAAAAATAATTATATTTACTATATAAATAAATTAGCTAAATTCGTAAATAATAAATCCTGATTTCAGGGTTTATTTTTTAATTAACATATAAATTAGTTAATTAATGGTCTAATTAGCCTTGTACAGAGTTAGTACATATAATAAAGTATTTAATACATATTTTTATTGTATTTTACAAGTTTTATTTTAATTTATTTTCATTTAAATAGGTGAATTCAGAGTGTATAAGTATAATTTAAGTTGTAAATAACATAATCTATTATAAATATAGTTAAATTAGCTTAATTTACTTAAAATACAATTATATAAATGTACAGTATATGTTATTTCAGTTATAACTTAAATTACTAATTTATTTTGATTTAATTTAATAACTTAGTAACTTAATAAATTCATTGTTTATTATATATACATAATTAAATTATAGTACAGGTTTCATAATTTACATAATACATATATAGATATATACAGTATAATTAGTAATTACACTTATATATAGGGTTTTATATATTTGCATAAGTTATAGCACTTATAAGTTGGTATAAATAATAAATAGTTATATAATTAAGTTATATACAGTTTATATGATCTCAAATATTTAATTTACATTATATAATAAATATATAAGTTATATATATCTATTATGTACATATCTTACATTATATGCAAATATATAACTTAGTATAAGTTACATATACAAGTATATGCATACTACACATAATATTTTTGAGTATTTTTTCGGATTTTTCTTATTTTTATGGGTTTTATATATTTTATAGAGGTAGGAAGTGAGAAAGAAAGAGAGAGATGAGAAGAATAGATTATTTTTTGTTTTTTATATGTTAAGGTCTTTCATTAAGTTTTAAGGTAGACTAGTCCGTCAGCTGATATCTTCTACCAAGCCAAGGGTTCAGAATGCCTTACAACTTGGCATATGTCTAAAAATATACCAAATCTTCATCAAGATAGGTTTATTTTATTTTTTTTGTATTTTTTATATCATTTTTATTTAATTACAAAGTTCATACAACCTAGGCCTTAAAAGGGATTTTCGAGGTGAACTTAAGGCACTAAAGTTGAGTTTAAGGGTTGAATAGGCAGTGGAAGCACTCAAATGTGTTCTAAACATGTTATAGGAGGTGTTCAATCATATAAGTATGAATTTTCAACCCAAAATTCCGTTAATTTAGAATTTCGAAGTTAAGCATGCAAGTAAGCTGACAAAAGAGTTGAAATTCAAATTACAAGTCATTCAAATGCACTTAAAATTCCATTTCAGATACATGAAAGCTTGCACAATTACTACACAACATTGAGAACATGTCAGCTAATTTACAGAACCTAATCCTACCCTTTACTGTCCTTCAGATTAGACTAGAATAGCTATTGATCTAAAGCACAGCAGCCATTGCAACAAGAACAGGTCCTATAGCTGCTGAAACAACAGCTGTAGGATGTGCTCCGGCTATTGCAGCCTAATTCAAATCATCTGAATTGAATTCAGACATCTTAAAAATAAGCAAAGGGATACTATAGTGAAATCTGATCATCAAAATTTAGTAGCTGCAGTAGGTCTGATGTCAATTTAGTATGAATTATCCCAGACCAGACTTAAGAAAGTCAGATCAGGGATCATAAATAATGAATTTAGGTCATGATTTTGAGTTAGTATCAATTGGTATCAAATGGGAGTTGGAAAAACCATGGAAATGTAGCTGTTGAAGCAGCACTTTAATGTGTTGAATTGGGATTCAAAAACCAAACAGTAAGCATCCTTAAAACAAAATCTGACAATACTTGGAAATCATTTTGCAATCAAATCGGGTGGAAGGATCCACATCAAAAATTCTCAAACAATATTTTTCATTCCAAACCAGAGAAAACTATTGATCTAATACATTCCTTATGCTATAGAAAGCATCAAGGAAGAGATTAAATCAGTCAATTTAATCCAAAAACTTGAATTCCAAACCTCTGAAACCTTAAGGAATATTGAAAATTCCTTAGGTTAAAAATCAGAATCGCACTCAAAAATAACTCACAAATACTTGGTAGAGCCTCAAATCAACAAAGTTGATTCTCCTTGGCTCTCCCACACATTGTAAACCATCAAAATCTCCAATTAAAATCAAATACAACCATGGCTCATCTGAGGAAAAATCTATCATTAAAATCATCTTAGATTCACTGCCATGGACTAAATAACACAAAAATATATCAGTTCACTCGATCAAAAATCCCTTAGAACTCAAATGGATCAAAATCTCACGATCTTGCATTGAAAACCAAATCAAAATCAGATCAAGCGAACCAATTCCATTTTAAATCAAGATTAGGGGTCTTTGTGGATTTCTGAAATGAATGGGAGACCCTGGATGGATTTGAGAGTAAATCCTCATCTCAAAGCTTAAGATCAATGACATGAGGGTTTGACTCCAAATGGATGGGTCGATTGCGGAATAAAATTCAATGGAAATTAGAAAGTGAAATGGAAATACGAAGAGGGAGAAAACAGTGATCAGTAAGGTGACTGAAATCATCTCCTCTGATCTGAAATGATCGGAGGAGGCAGAAAGTGAATTCTACTCTAATCTATCCTAAGCTAACTATCACACTAGTGAATTTCTAATTAATCTACTCATATCTGATCTATACTACACTATCATTCACTACAACTATGCTACAGCTAGAAAGCATTAAGACCTAGTCTAAATGGAAGAATGGGACCTTTGGATCTCCACCCGGTGGATGGAGAGCAAGAATGGAGGAAGTACTCCAGTGGAGGGAAAACTCGCTAGTGGAGTTCTGTGTTGCCCTCAGGTGCTACAATGTCCTTAGCAATGAGGAGAGTTGGAGAAGAAGTGGAGCTTCACTGTCGGTGGCTGTGAATAAGGGGTACTGTGGGGAGAAGAGCTGAAGTGAATGAATGATCAACTCGAGAGGTGTAGAAGGGAGTGATCCCTTGCGCACGAGGCAACAGAGGTGCTTAAGTAGTGAGAAGGAGTGATTCTCCTCACAGTAATGGTGAGATTAAGCACTAGTGGTTTGGGCGGTGAGGATGAGAGGGGAGGCGCATGTGGGGATTTAAATCAAAAAGTTGTCATTGGATGGGATCTAAGGGTAGTGGTGACCACAGGCGCTGATTCGCGTGAAACTTTGAATCAAATCGAGCCACAAATCAACAGGCAAGGGGAGATCGATAGCTAGGATGGCTCATGTTCTTTGCATGCTACAGTGCACGCGTGGGCTGCAAGTGTGCTTGGTTTCTATTGGTGTTTTTGCAAGGAACACCCCTCAGCGAAGGGGTAGAGAAATAGTTGGGATGCCCATAAGTGGTTAGAAATGATGACAGAGCAGTCCCTAGGATATTGCAAATAGGTTCCTGTGGGTACTAAATAGGTCCTTGGCTAGTTTTCTATGGATGAAATGTGATGTACTAGGGACCTAAATGTAAATCCTTAATTGAAAGGTCCTAATGATGTCCAAATGCAACCAAGTTTTTATTGAGAACATATTAGAAGTTAATTTTACTTTTGATTTGAAATTTTGAGCTCATTTGTGCATTCAATTTGCAATTGGATCACCATTTTACATTATTTAAAAGAATATCTCAATAAATGACCTAATTATGCATTTTTAGCACAAAATTGATGTTTTATGTCTTTTTCTCTATTTCCCACACTTAACCCTTTTTATGTGTTAATTTGATAGTGTTTAACCTTGTTTCTAGCTTAACTTAGGTGATTTAGCTATGATGAGTCGCAACTCATCAAGCTCCTAGATCCTTCTTTTTAGAGGGAAGGCTATTTAAGATGATTAAGCTACCTTGTTCAATTAGGATAACCTTCCTAGGATTGTTAGATTTCATCCTATGCTTTCTAGTAGTCAATTCATTCAAAAATTTAGCATAGGCTGGGTTGTGTTCAATGACTTCCAAGAGTAGGATGTTAATTTATACTTTTTTTAACATATCCAACCAAGTTTGAATAGTAGATTCAGGTTTCTTCTTCCTAGGCCTATGAAGGGCCTCAGGAAAAGGGATTTGGATTTCTGAGTCCTTAGAATCATGAACCTAATCCTCCTCCACAGTAGGCTCCTTTCCCAAGTTAGGTGCCCCAGGATCTCTAGAGTATAGAGTAGGAATCATAAGAGGATCCTGGGTATTCTTTCCACTTCTTAGAGTGATCAAGCTAGATAAAGTCGGTGGAAATTGATTTGGATCTTAGTTAGAGCTAGCTATAGAGTACAGACTCAATTGAGGAACATGATTGTAAGAAGATCCCAAATTAACAAGATGAGGAAGATTGTGATCAGGAGAATTTCACTTCAAGAAAATAATATGCGTCGTGGTAATATCAGTTGTGGCAGAAATAATCAGTCGATAAAAAATAATTAATATTCGAGATTGAACCACAATAACGAAGTCGAATCCACAGGGAGGCATAACTCATAAATATCTTTACGAAGAATGTTCACAAAATTATTGATCATAAGAGTATTCTCTAAGTCCCATTGAGAAGCTAAAGAGAAAAAAGAGAGAATGCAAGGGCCACCAGATCAAAAATCAACTTAATATAATAATCCATCAAATAAAGGAATAGGAACATGTAATGGCACTATTCATAATTATTATTAGGACCTTTACAGTAGAAAAATAAGGGAATTTTTCTCCCCTACCACACACACATGTGGAGCCGCGATTGAAGGTGGGAAACTCGATGGAGGTCGGCCGGAGCAAGGGATGCTAACAGAGGTGACGGCATCGATGGAGGTGACCAGAACCGACCAGTTGGAGAGGAGGAGGTCGCTAACGATGGGTGTTCCCACGCTCTCACATGGGTCGCGAGAGGTGCATCTGAGGGCATGTAAGGGCATGCGGTGTCGAGGTGAGATGATGATGTCAATGGAGCAGAGAATGGTGGTCGGACGTGGCTACTACACAGTGGAAGAAGTCGTATGGTGATGGCTTCTTCTTCGGGTGTAGCTAGTGGAGATGAAGAAGACGATGATAGTGGCTCGCGGTGGTGAGGATGGCACGATCGTAAGCAAGAGCAGAGAACGGTGGTGGCGTTGGCGCTGTCACCGCCAACCACGGTAGTGGCTTACGGTGTGGAAGTTGCAGTCGAGGACATTGCATGGAGATTCATGGGAAGGAGGCTAAGGAGGAACAGGCACGGTCGAGGATGTGGAAGTGGGAGGCTAGCAGTCGAGGATGCAGGAGGCTGCGCAGTCGTGAGGGTCCTGTTGTGAGTCGAGAGGGTGCTCGAGGAAGAAGATGAAATGGGGAGGGTTCTTCCCAAACATTTGATGGAAGGGTTGGATGGCTAAAGTCCTCCCCCTCCGATCATGCAAGTTTGAGGGAGAGAGCGAGGGTTGAAGGCCTAATGGGGAGAGGAAGATGATCTCCTGGGGGTGTCTACGTGCATTGGTTATAAAGAGAGAAAGAGAGATGAAGGCGATGGCTCTCTTTTTACGGGTGTGCATGTGTTGTGAGAGAGAGAGAGAGATGTGTGGAAGGGATAGATGGAAGGAAAAAATTAGTAAAGGATGGTGGCGGTGGAATTGGGTGATTGAGGAGAGAATTAGGAAGGCCAGTGGTTGTTCTTTCTCGAAGAAATATGGGAGAGATTTACAAAGATCTTGATGATCACAAAAGGGATTTTGATGTCTACTCAAGATGGTCTTCCAAAATTGAGAGGTGATGTGATGCCATAAGAAAAGTGTCTCCCAAAATGATCCTACATCAAAGGAATAATAATTCTAAAGCTTAATTAATTTTATCAATGCAATGCATGCTTTAAAATTTAATACTTAATGATAATGTACTTAGGCTTAAATTTAGTTCACTAAGGTGGACCTATCAGATACCCCCATGCCTAAGTTTTGCTAGTCCCGAGAAAATTAATATGGAACAAACCAGGTCTCTAGGCCAAATTTTATCATCAGGATGCTTTATCGTGTCGTACCTCTAAAGACTAGATCGAGATACCAACTCTAGGCCTAAAGGTACTCAAGTACCAGCCAAGATATGGACTTGACTAGCCTCAGCCTTGGGTCTGCCACGAAGGTTTCTAAGGCCCTAGAATCTGCCCGGAGGTTCGTTGACCCCAGCGGTTAAAGCACCTGCGCATTCATGCAGTAAGTTCCAAGTTCAACTTGCTAGTGTATTTTTGAGAAGATAGAGAGATATTCTTGAGATTCTTCTTTTTCTAATTTTTTTGTGATTTCTCTAAACATTAGATTGGCTCTGAACATGGTCTGCATCAGATTCCTTGTCCCCATCATCTATCCTTGAAGGATCCCTCGCAATCAATGCTTCAGAATAGCACCGCCCATGGCAACCCCCAGACCTTGGAAATCGACACTTCGTGACAGTGACACCCATGGCATTCTGTAGCTAAATCCAGACCCTGGCAATTAACATTTCGAGATAATGCTGCTCATGGCACCTGAACTAGCACAAGATGCTTACATGCCCCTAGTAGGATATTTAAATATCCTAGGAGATAAGCACCGAGGAGACAATATGTTATAACGCATCTTCAAGGGGAGTATTTATTCCTCTTCTCCGTGGTAGGTACACCTCTAATCAACTTGTGTTTGCAAGCTGCTCCTAAGCTAGATTTTCGAGAAATTCTTTTCTTCTCTTGGAACAAAACATTTTTGGCATTATTCTTCATTAAGCTTACTGAACTAGACTAGTGTGTGATTTTTAGGTGCCTAGGTTACCAAGTCTCGCAAACCAAAGGGCAAACAACAAGGTCGAATAGTCCCTAAGCCTTAGACTTAATACATCAGCTTCGCAACTCCCTCAACCTCTTGATGAATTGTCCAGATCTTAATTAATACTTGAATATTTAAGCCTAGTGTAACGTAAAAAATGCGGAATTGAAATATAAATAATCTCACAAAATAAACAAACACACAAGTACACAAGTATTTTTTAGGTGGAAACCCAAACCGGGTGAAAACCACCACCTAACCCTCTCGAGTTAGGATTTTCCGATCAACCAAGTTGATCAAAATCCACTAAACTGAATCACTTTAAACGAGGGTGATTCAACCTTAATACAACCACGCTACTTAAACGAGGGTAGCGTACCTCAACCCCTTCTCTCCACAAGAAGGATTTTATCTCGCGAAGGAGACGGGAATTCGCAAAGCGAATACCCAACCAAATAACAAAGATAAAATAAACAACAAGTCCTATAGAGCCAACAAAGTAATCATAAACCTAGCTTCTATAGGAGTTACGAAACTCCCCTTTGCAAGGAGTGCATCGAGTTGATGACGCGGTGCGTGTGCCACGCGACGGCTCAACATCGCTCTCGTAAACAACGGCGGGAGAGCGGGTGCGCGAAGCTTGATGCTCTCAAGAGAATGGAGCTTGAGCTTGGAGAGCAAGAGCTAGCTAGGACACAAGAGAGTGGAACTTTGTTGCTTAAGTGTGTCTTGTGTTTCTCTTAGTGTGTCTAGGTGTGTAAAGGCTCCCCTCTATTTA
This sequence comes from Thalassia testudinum, assembly GCA_037157565.1. Lineage (NCBI taxonomy): Eukaryota > Viridiplantae > Streptophyta > Magnoliopsida > Alismatales > Hydrocharitaceae > Thalassia > Thalassia testudinum. The sequence continues at coordinate 38,897,496 of JAZHRO010000014.1, forward strand.
TAGAGGCCTTAGGAAGGCTTTGGAAGGCTTAGAAAAGCTCCCATAGCCGTTGGGAACAAAGCCCAAGAGAATCAGCCCGAAATCAGGAACAATCATTGTTCTGACAGGCTTATCAGACGTCTAATTCTGGCATCAGACGTCTGGAAGTTCACTTTAAGATGTCTGATTTCAAGGTCAGACGTCTGATTTTGGGTGGGTCTCTTCCTGACTTCAATCAGATCTAAACAGGGTTTTTGTGCAAGTCCATCAGACGACATATAGGACGTCTGACACTATGTCTGGACGTCTGCAAACCTACTTTTACTGTGGGAATGGATTTTCCAAATGTTGCAACGGCTAGAAAATCTCTGAGAAGAGATTTTGGGTCAGCCGAGGCAAAACGGTCAATTATCAGACGTCTGGAAAGGCCTAAGGACGTCTGATAAGGCTCTAACGGTCATAATCTTGAGTGTTTGCTAAGCCAGCCAACGATCCATTAATTGGACGTCTGGCAAATCCATCAGACATCTCCTAAGACGTCTGGTCTAAGGTCTGGACGTCTGATTTCATCAGACAGAACTAGCTATGTCCAGCCTAACAGATATCAGACGTCCGAAACAACAGTCAGACGTCTTAAAATACTTTATCAGATGTCTGATTTGGGAATTAGACGTCTGGAAGTGTTGTTTGAACCCTATATTGGTTTTCTAAGTGTTCTACAGAAAACCTAAGTATCCTAGGGTTGTGCAGGTGATCCTAGGACTACTGTTAGGGTACTTTGAGGCTCTTTAACATGAATTATCTAAGGAAATAAAGAGCAACAAAAGAAACGAAAAATACAAGTATAAAAGAAGCAAATCTATCCTATTCTTCATTTCCTTCCATCATTAATATATCGCTCCTCGCGAATCTCTTCTGCTTTCCATCAAGCTCGTCCAATCCATCCTGGATGCGAGCTCGAACTCCGTCTAATCACGTATCCATTTGCGATTGACCTGAAATCTAGGACTCAAAGCGCAAATATTAAATGACACGTGTTTTATTATCATCAAAACAAATGATCGTGGTGCTCTAGCACCAACAATCTCCCCCTTTTTGATGATGACAAAACCATAAATAATAATGCAGAAAATCCTCCCCCTTTTTGACATTATCAAAAAGGTTTAATTGATTTTACATTTCCTATAACTCCCCCTTAAGACATGCTCTTCTATAAATTTCTTTTGACAAAGGTAATGTCCTCCCCCTTTTTGTAACAGTGAGATAGCTATTATTTTTCTCCCCCTTACTAAAGGAAATTTAGCTACCTTATATCTCCCCCTTAAAAATTGACAATTAGCTCATAAATTTTAACTCCCCCTATCTAAATGCTTATGATAAAAAGATAGGGTAAAGGGTTTTACCTCACCTACCATGGCCAATAAAATGGGCCGAATGGTGGTGGTGGATGCCACATCGGATGGGGCTCCCATCCATAGCTTGGAGGCCCGGGCATTGGCGCCGGTCTCCAATCTGGTGGTCGACGTGCAGTGGGTCCGTCGTTTGTTCGCCGTCTCATCAGTCTTCTTGTTATCCTCCTTGGTCTACTCCTTGGTTCTCCCAACTTGAGTTGACCAGCTTTGAGTTTGCAGGTCCCGTCCTTTATGTTGTAATTATCCCTGAACCCTACAAAACAAGATTCTAATTCTTTTTTCGGTATCCAAGTGGGCTTGGATCCGGATCTGTTAGCGGGTCTCCTTGACGGAGATCCTTTTTCAACCTTAGGGCTATAAAAATTATCAACTTTGTTGATTAATTTGTTAGAATTTTCCCTAAGACATGCAATTTCTTTTTCTATAGTATTCATCTTAGTCTTTAAATCAGAAATTTCTATTTTTAGACTAACATTTTCCTCAATCAATTTATTATTTTCATTGATGAGGTTATGATTTTCTAATAATAGGTTATCAATTCTAGGACTAGCTTCTATGTCCTTAAGTTGTTTTTCTAACCTATCATTTTCATTTTTAAGAAAACTAAGGTTCTTTTTAATACTTTTGTTTTCTATTTTTAGTGATTTACTAACTTCAAATAGTTCATTAAAAGCTTCTTGTAAATCAAAATTTACCTCGTTGTCGGAGTCGCTTCCACTTTCACTGTCGCTATTGCTTCCTCTGGCCATGAAACCAAAGCAAGCGATTTCTTCTTCTTTTTCTTCTTCTTCTTCCTCCGAGCTCATCTCTTCATGAGTGTCTTCTAACTTCCTCCATATCTCATGGGCGGTAGTGCACTCTTGGATTTTCTCGAACTCTTTCGGACTCAATGCGCAATACAGGGCATTCATTGCCTTTGCGTTGAGTGAAAGCTCTCGAATCTGCAGCTGCGAGTAGCCTCCTTGGGGTCGCTTCGGGATCTCGTATGGGGTTTCGCAACATCCCCATATCTCGAATTCAGTGGCTTGGAGCCACGTCTTCATCCTCAACCTACAATATCCGAAGTCCCTCCCGTCGAAATAGGGTGGTTGGACGGTGGACTACCCTTCGGAGATTCTGATTGCGGAACAGCTTCCCTCCATGATCTTCTTGCCGGGTGTTACTCCGATCTCGCAAGAACCTGCTCTGATACCAAATTGAAATTTCCTACTAGGAGGGGGTGAGATTAGCGTAAAGTAAAAATTACGGAATTGAAATATAAATAATCTCACAAAATAAACAAACACACAAGTACACAAGTATTTTTTAGGTGGAAACCCAAATCGGGTGAAAACCACCACCTAACCCTCTCGAGTTAGGATTTTCCGATCAACCAAGTTGATCAAAATCCACTAAACTGAATCACTTTAAACGAGGGTGATTCAACCTCAATACAACCATGCTACTTAAACGAGGGTAGCGTACCTCAACCCCTTCTCTCCACGAGAAGGATTTTGTCTCGCGAAGGAGATGGGAATTCGCAAAGCGAATACCCAACCAAATAACAAAGATAAAATAAACAAGTCCTATAGAGCCAACAAAGTAATTATAAACCTAGCTTCTATAGGAATTAGGAAACTCCCCTTTGCAAGGAGTGCGTCGAGTTGATGATGCGGTGCGTGTGCCACGCGACGGCTCAACGTCGCTCTCGTAAACAACGGCGGGAGAGCGGGTGCGCGAAGCTTGATGCTCTCAAGAGAATGGAGCTTGAGCTTGGAGAGCAAGAGCTAGCTAGGACACAAGAGAGTGGAACTATGTTGCTTAAGTGTGTCTTGTGTTTCTCTTAGTGTGCCTAGGTGTGTAAAGGCTCTCCTCTATTTATAGAGGCCTTAGGAAGGCTTTGGAAGGCTTAGAAAAGCTTCCATAACCGTTGGGAACAAAGCCCAAGAGAATCAGCCCGAAATCAGGAACAATCATTGTTCTGACAGGCTTATCAGACGTTTAATTCTGGCATCAGACGTCTGGAAGTTCACTTTAAGACGTCTGATTTCAAGGTCAGACGTCTGATTTTGGGTGGGTCTCTTCCTGACTTCAATCAGATCTAAACAGGGCTTTTGTGCAAGTCCATCAGACGACATATAGGACGTCTGACACTATGTCTGGACGTCTGCAAACCTACTTTTACTATGGGAATGGATTTTCCAAATGTTGCAACGGCTAGAAAATCTCTGAGAAGAGATTTTGGGTCAGCCGAGGCAAAACGGTCAATTATCGACGTCTGATAAGGCTCTAACGGTCATAATCTTGAGTGTTTGCTAGGCCAGCCAATGGTCCACTAATTGGACGTCTGGCAAATCCATCAGACGTCTCCTAAGACGTCTGGTCTAAGGTCTGGACGTCTGATTTCATCAGACAGAACTAGCTATGTCCAGCCTAATAGATATCAGACGTCTGAAACAACAGTCAGACGTCTTAAAATACTTTATCAGACATCTGATTTGGGAATTAGATGTCTGGAAGTGCTATTTGAACCCTATATTGGTTTTCTAAGTGTTCTATAGAAAACCTAAGTATCCTAGGGTTGTGCAGGTGTTCCTCGGACTACTGTTAGGGTACTTTGAGGCTCTTTAACATGAATTATCTAAGGAAATAAAGAGCAACAAAAGAAACGAAAAATACAACAAGTATAAAAGAAGGAAATCTATCCTATTCTTCATTTCCTTCCATCTTTAATATATCGCTCCTCGCAAATCTCTTCTGCTTTCCATCAAGCTCATCCAATCCATCCTGGATGCGAGCTCGAACTCTGTCTAATCACGTATCCATTTGCGATTGACCTGAAATCTAGGACTCAAAGTGCAAATATTAAATGACACGTGTTTTGTTATCATCAAAACAAATGATCGTGGTGCTCTAGCACCAACACCTAAGCCTTAGACTTAATACATCAGCTTCGCAACTCCCTCAACCTCTTGATGAATTGTCCAGATCTTAACTAATACTTGAATATTTAAGCCCAAACCGACCCAAGAAGCCTAAAGTAAGCATCCCTCACTTATCTCCTTCTCTTTAGCACTTTAGGACTTAATTCATCATCCAAATCAACCCAGAACTTAGTTATGTTCCCTACTCAACTACTAGGACTAAGATAATTTTTGCTCCTTTACTTTCTATCGATTTTTCCTCCTTAACATACTTACAATGCAACTCAAAAAGGTTTCCACTCTTCCCCCCCCTCCCCCTTTTTTTTCAAAATATAACTACAAATGCCCTACTAAATGCATGAAAAATATATATAAATGCTATGTACAACCTCAGGTTATACCCCCCCATGCTATGTACAACTCAAAATATATCTAACAATGTCCTCAATGTAAAGCAAAAAGCAAGGAAAGATATTACCTGAGGTAGAGAGTGATTGGAGCTAAGGCTCCTCCAACCCATAGCTATCCAAAACCTAGCATCAACAGGAGTAACATATGGTTTCAATCATTGGCCATTTACCTTGAAAGTCTCACCAGATGAGGGACTTTTGATCTCAACTACACCATGCAAGAACACCTATGTGATAGTGTACAGCCCATCCCAACAGGACTTAAGTTTCCCAATAAATAGTTTGAGTCTGGAATTGAACAACCAAACTCATTGGTTGGGCTCAAACATCCTTCAGAGGATGTGTTTATCATGGAATATCTTAGTGCGCTCTTTGTAAGCTTGAGCACTCTCATAAGCCTCATTCCTCAACTCTTCAAGCTCAGTCAGCTCTAATAAGCGTGCTTTGCCTACTTTCTCAAGATCCATGTTGACATTCTTGATAGTCTAGTAAGCCCTATGCTCAATCTCAACAGGTTGATGGTAGGTTTTACCATACACTATACGAGAGTGACACATACCTAAGGGGTTCATATAAGCAATTGTGTAAGCCCATAGTGCATCAGCTAATTTCTTCAGCCAATCTTTCATGTCGAGTCTTACAGTTTTCTCAAGAATTTTTTTGATCTCCCTATTGGACACCTCGACCTGTCCACTTGCCTACAGATGATATGGCGTGGCCACCTCATGGGTGACACCAATACTTTTTGGTAGATGGGTGAAGTAAGCATTCCTAAAATGAGGTCCCCAATCAGTAATGATCATCCTTGAGCAGCCAAATCAGGAAATCATATTTGACTTAACAAAATTCAGGATCACCGAGTGATCGTTGGTCCTAGTCGAAATAGCTTCTATGTATTTTGATGCGTAATCAACTGCCACGAGGATATATTCATAGCCGTTGGACGATGGGAAGGGGCCTGTGAAATCTATGCCCCAAACGTCGAATATCTCGACCAAAAGAATAGGCTGCTAGAGCATCTCATCCTACTTCCCGATCGTTCCAATTTGTTGACAACAAAGACATACCCCCACATAAGTATGAGTATATTTGAATAGTGAGGGCCACCAGAAACCAGACTAGAGAACATTACAAGCAATCTTCTTAGCACTAAAGTGTCCTCCACAGTGCAATGTGTGACAAAAATTCAAAACACTTAGTTGTTCCTCCTTTGGAACACACCTATAGATGACTTGGTCATGGCCTATTCTAAAGAGTTTAGGATCCTCCCAGTGATAGTGTTTTGTGTCAGCGAGAAATTTATCTCGCTACTCCTTATTCCACATGCTGAGGGTCTTGCTAGTGACCAAGTAGTTGGCGACATCAGCATACCAAGGGGTTGTCAGGAGTACCGCCATCACAGTTTCATTTGGAAATGTGTCATGAACGTCTCCTGACGAGGTTGAAGCCTCAACTGGAATCTTGGATAGATGATCTGCTACTACATTTTCGACCCCTTTCTTGTCACGGATATCAAGGTCAAACTCCTATGGTAATAGAATCCATCTAGTAAGCCTAGGTTTGGTGTCTTTTTTAGCAAGAAAATGCTTCAAGGTAGAATGATCAGTATACATCACAACCTTAGACCCCAGAAGATAAGACCTAAACTTCTCCAGAGCAAAAACTATCGTAAGAAATTCTTTTCTGTCACAATGTAGTTTTGTTGTGGACCAGTAAGGGTCTTTCTAGCGTAATAAAGCACATGAGGCTTTTTATCATCCCTCTGACCAAGGACCACTCCCACGGCAAAATCCAAGGCATCGCACATCAACTCAAATGCGAGGGTCTAATCGAGTGCTTGCAAGATAAGTGCAGTTATGAGGACCTCCTTCAAGACTTGGAAGGCCTTAGCACACTTCAAAAATGAAGGTAGTGTCCTTCTCAAGTAAGTCACAAAGTGACCTAGAGATCTTGCTAAAGTCTTTTATGAAGCACCTATAAAAGCTAGCATGGCTCAGGAATGATTGGATTTGTTTGACATCGGTGGGCGGTGGAAGCTTTGAAATGGACTCAACCTTGGCTTTAACCACTTCTAAACCTCTCTCAGACACTACATGCCCAAGAACAATGCCTTGCTGAACCATGAAATGGCTTTTCTCCTAGCTGAGCACCAATCCTATCTCTTCGTAGTGCGTGAGAACTTTTTCTAGATGCGAGAGACAGTGGTCAAATGACATGCCGTAGATGGAAAAGTCATCTATGAAATCCTCTACAAACTCGTCAATCATGTCCGAAAAGATGGACATCATACATCGCTGAAATGTTCCCAGAGCATTACATAGTCCAAATGGCATCTGACAGAAGGCAAATGTGCCATAAGGACTCATGAAAGTAGTATGCTCCTAGTCGTCTAGAAAGATGACAAACTGATTGTACCCAGAATATTCATCTAGAAAATAAAAGTATTTATTCACTGCCAATTTCTCTATTATCTGATCAATAAATGGCAAAGGGAAGTGGTCTTTCTAGGTTGTGGTGTTAAGGCGGCGGTAGTCTATGCACACCCTCCAGCTTGTGGGTTTGGTGGTGACTTTCTCCCCTTTCTCATTTGTCCCAATAGTGAATCCTACCTTTTTAGGCACTATGTGAATAGACTGACCCATTTACTATTAGAGATGGGATAAATTATCCCAGCATCCAACCACTTTAAAATCTACTTCACACTTCCCACATGTTGGGGTTTAACCATCTCTACATAGAAAGGTTTCACATAGTCATCCATGTAAATGTGATGCATGTAGAGTGTTGAGTCAACCCCTTTGAAATCAGCTATAGTCCAAGCAATGGCTTCCTTATGTCATTTTAGGTATTCAATCCATGCTCCCTCTTGCATCTCAGATAATGCAATCGAGATGATGACAGGGAGCATAGCATTCGGTCCAAGGAAAACATACTTGAGGGACTTTGGGAGTGGTTTAAGCTCCAAGTTGGCAGCTTTTTGAATCGAGGGAATTAGGTTCGATGTCCCCACCACTGGTATTGGATCTACCTTGAATGTCCATGGCTAGGAGAGGGACTCGACCTTGACCCCAAATAGCTCTTCTAATTTTGGCATACCTCCCTCTCCTTCAAGAATTGGGGTATGGCCTTTAGAAATGACCATTTGCAAGGGATCATCACACAAAAGAGCTCGTGTTGTCTCCTCTACAATCTCATCAATGCCTCGATTTGGGAACAGTCTTCCAATTTGGGTTGTTTATAGGTATCAAAAGCATTTAGTTGGATTTTCTGATTCCCGAAGCCCATCTTTAGCGATCTTGATTTGCACTTGATGGAAGCACTGACAGTAGCCAAAAAGGGATGCCCTAAGATAATTGAAGGTCTGGTGGGCATGTTGGATGGGTTAGTGTGTAATATCAAAAAATGAACGAGAAAGAAGTCCTCCACTCTCATCAGGACATCTTCTAATAGCTCGCATGGTATCTTGAGTGATCTATCCGCTACTTGGTGGATAACGGGACTAGGCTTCAATTCACATCCTCCTAATAGCTCATAGATCGTGCTCAGCAATATATTGACCCTCACACCCAGATCGAGGAGAGCTCATCAATGCGTTGGTCTCCATTGACCACAGAAATATACGGGGCTCTTAGGTCCTACATTTTGGGGGGTGTAACTTTTTGTAGGACCGAGCTAACTAGGTCAGGCAAGATGACCTTAGCCTGGACCTATTTTCACAATTTTCTTTTCTATGTGCACAGGTCCTTCAGAAATCTGGCATAGGATGGAATTTGTTTGATAGCATCCAACAAAGGCAAGTTGATATGAACTTGCCTGAATGTCTCCATAATCTCATATATGCTATCTTTGGCTTCAGATGAACTAGCAGAAGATGCCTCAAGGGTGAATAAGCGCTCAGGGAAGGACACTCTCAGCCTATGTGTGGAGGTGTTGTCGTGGTGGGACAGAGGTGGAATAGTGACAACATCCTCTGGATGGGTGATTTCAAGCGAGGAGGGGCTAAGTGGCTTTTCCTTAGTGGATGTGTAAGTCGGTGTCAGGTTGGTAGGAGGGGTGACCGTAGGAGTGCTTTTAAGTTTGGCCTCAGAATGGTCACAGCCTTAGCATGGTCCCTTATGAAAGGCCCTTTACCCCTAGGATTATCCTCAGATGAGCTGGGCAATTTCCCAAGATCATGTTGCCTAATAACCTCAACAAGGTGGCCAATTTGAGATTGCATTTCTTGGATTACCTTATTTTGAGATTGAATGATCATACTCTGGCTTTCTTGCATGGCCTTCACATAGCTTTAAGGTCATCCATCTTAGAATTGTTAGGCTGAGGAGGCTGGAATTGTTGTGCCTGAAAGGGTTGGGTGGGTTAAGCTCTTGACTTTCCTGAGTTGGAAGCATCACCTTGCTTCCATAAAAAATTAGGATGGTTTCTCCAACCAAGATTCTAATTGTTTCCAAAAGGGTTGTTCCTGGAAGGTGGATGAAACCCTTGGGCAGCATTCAGGTCTACCTAAACTAACTTGGGAAATTGATTAGCCAAGCGACACTTAATAGTGGAGTGAAGAGTGCTTTGGCAAATGGAGCATTCAGAAATAGCCTGGCGTGGGAAGCTAATTGCGGGAATGTGCCAAGGTTTGAAATGTGCCTTTCAAAATTTTGGTTCAACAATTGGATTTGGAAGGCTAAATTTTGGGTAGCCCCAACTTCACTAGCTTCTGCTTTCGCTTTCTTTTGGAGGATGGATGATTTTCTATCCTGATAAGCTAAGTTCAAGTGGATAGAATTATCACTCAGTGACTCAAACAAGGTCCAGGTCTCATCCTCTTTTTTGGTAACAAAGGTTCCAGCACAAGCAGCATCCATTGTTTGCTTATGCCTATCAAATAGTCCAGTATAGAACCTCTCTACCAATTGCCATTTGGCACTTGATGATGGGGGCATAATCGAATCAGGTCACTGAAGCACTCCCAAGTCTCATGAAATTACTCCCCATCTAACTGAGTAAAACCCATGATTTCCCTCCTAAAGTGGTTGGTTTTGCTCATCAGGAAGTATTTCTTCAAGAATTCTCCCTTAAGGGCATTCCAATCATTCACCCTTGCATCTAAGGTGTGATACCAGTGTTTTGCCTTGCCCTTAAGGGAGAAAGGAAAGAGGGTTCTCATGAGAGCTTCATCAGTAAAGTTCTAAAGTTTCACCGTGGAACAGACCTCGATGAATTCCTCTAAATATCGATAGGGGTCCTCCCTAGTAGTACCATAAAAGGAGGGCAACAAGGATATGGTATTACTCTTGATCTCATATGGATTATCCCCTATTGGACTTCTTAGTGCTTGAGCAGGTTGGTTGGTCAGAATGAAGTAGTCTCTCAGAGTCCTTTGTTGATTTACCCCTTGATCAACCATCTCTTCTCTCCTCTCTCTTTGGTGGGCCCTCCTAAGGATTTTCTCCAACTCAAGACCAAATATTAAACTACCCTCAAGAGAGCATCTACCAAGCATGCAATATCTACTGATCAAAATTCAAGTTCTTACCAATTGAGTAATTGTGACCCCCCACCCAACAGATAGTCAAATAGGGTCAAGGCAATGTCCCTCCATTCCTACGTAAGTGGTATAAGAGGAAAGGGGCTACTTGAGATCTTGACCAATTTTGTTTTAAGGAGGCTATAGTTAAATTGGTTGATACAGATGGCCAAACAAGTTATTCAAAATACTTACGCGACCTATGCCCACCTTCGAGTGCCCTAAGACCTACACCTTGCTTCAATGATACTCTCAAGTGATCTAGTGAGAAGTTACTCCAAGGACGGAACTGAGGGATTCAAGAAGAGCGAACCCTTTCTTTGAGTCAATGCGAATGCAATGTCTCTTAACTACCCTTTTATTCCTTTAAGGGGTGTCTAATGTAAACACATTATTGAGGGTAAAATGCCTATTCATGCATGTTCCTAGGCTTAGATTTGCATTTTATGTTATAAATATTGCATACCATGCATCATTCTGCATTTAGAGTAGTTATATATAATTTAGGTTAATTGCATCTTTTTGTGGTCAGGAGAGAAGGATATTTATTTCGAAGCCTCTGATTGACAATCCGACCGTATGGATCTAATCAAGATGACGATCAGAATCCAACGCCTCTGAAATCTCCTCGATCAGAGTCACATAGGATCATATGCAGTCCGAGGAAGATCAAAGGCCAAGGGACTAGGTGACATAATTCGAAGCTTCAAATGAGAAATCCGACCTTGTGGATGGATTCGGGTCGACGATCGTAGCCTAACAGCATGAAAATTGACTTAATCTGACCTTTGTAGCAACCCCTATAACAAAAAGATGGACAGCCCAGATTGTGCCATGTGGAGTGGCCCAGGCCACCCAGCGCACGCACGCGCGGCAAAGAGAGGTGGGGACAGTGCGTGCCAGCGACGCATGAGCTAGCCTACAGCAACACATGAGCTGGCCTACAGCGACGCATGAACTAGATCTACAGCGATGCTTACAGCCATCGCTAATTCTTCGCGTGCCAACAAAGCCAGCTGTAGGCGTAAGCGGGCATGAGCTACCTACAGCGATGCTTCCAACGAAGGCCTGGATGTCACTAATGATCCCATACCTATTTTTGCCTTTTCTCCATTATAAATGGACTTATACCCCCTCCTTTCCAAGCCATCTCTACCTACTCTACTCCCACCTACTCCCAAGCTTTAGCAAGCCTATCAACGCTCCATTAGAGCTTGTTCTCAAGCTCCCAAGGTGCTTATTAGTGTAGCAAACCTCTGCCCCACCAAATACTCCTCCAACATCCCATCCCCATTCATAGGTCACCTTGGAGCCATCCTCCCACCTCCATTCCGGTAGCGAATCATCTCCATCTTCTCACCTCCATTCTGGAGCCATGCCGAAGCTTTCCTCGACCCAATGTCCTCCTGCATCTCACCTTCATCGTCCTGCTCCTCACTTCCTTCGTCCGAGCTTCTGCCAGGCACCGTCGTCTCACCGAACAACTGATTCAGTAGATTTCCTCTCACCCCCTCTCTTTTTATGCTTTTGTAGATTATTGTAATAAACATTAATGTAATACATTTCATTTGATTCCATCTTTATCTTGTGATTGCTTGTCTTTTATTTCAAAGACACAAAAAAATAACAAAACCCTAAAACCCCAAAAAGAAACAAATCAAAGCGCAGTTTTCAATTAAAGCAAACGTCACCTCCCAGTGTTCAACCCAGGACTCCCTTGGAGTTTCGGTATAAATTTTATCTGATCGACGTGTTTTGCAACTACGACGACGAGTTACTTGTAACCCCAATTTCTAACACGTGAAACACACCTGACCAGTGTCCCCCTTCTTAAAGCATCAAAACACTTGGTCACAGGAGAATACCACCACCACAAAGTGAAATAGGAAGGTCTGCACGGATAAAGAGATTGGTGCTTATAACCTTAAAGGATTGAGACCTAGTACGATGCCTACAGTGTGTGCTCCATGCTAGAAGTGTGAATCACACAGCAAATCAATTTGTTTTTTTGTAAAGAGTTGTACACAAGTCCCTTTAATAAGATCAAATATGACTTTGATTTTAAGGCCAAATCTGATTAGTAGTCCCAATTTCAATTAGGTGACCATTGAATTAGATAAATTCAATCAATTTTGTGGTCTTGAAGTTTATTCCAAATGCAATGCATGAACATGAGCTGGATGCAAAAACTAGAAGAATCGTACCTAACTCCAGCGATCTTCATGCAAGATGCTAGGTAATGCAATAAAATAGGTCTAAATGCTTCTCATTCACCCCTAATATGCACGCTACTATGGAAATGCCACTTTTAAACAAATAACTTGGGTTTTTTTTTAGAATCAAGCAAGCAAAAACTTAACCATTCACACCTCAGATAAATAGCCCTAATCGCTAAAGTAAGTAGGGACAGACCCCCGAAAACTAGCCTCGATGCTACAAGGGCGAGAAGACTGAAATGTAATCAAATCAGCGATGAAGGAGAATCCCCTATGAAAGTGGGATCCAGGTCTCCTCTTCGTGTCCTCTCTATGTGTGTAGGCATCGGTCAAGGTTGACACTATGGCTCAGTTGCATCTATCATCTCAGCATGTCAGATTCCTTGTACAAAAAAATAGAGAATAGTTAGATCTATGTGCACCTCAAAATGAATCAGAAATATAATCGCATAGATCTATTGCATCTATTGCCACCCCGACAATGGCGTCATTTGATCGGGAGAATTTCTCTTCATGGTAACAATAGTCGTGGTGGAAATAATCAGCTAATAAAAAATAATTAATATTCGAGATTAAACCACAATAACGAACTCGAATCCACAAGAAGGCTTAACTCACAAATATCTTTACGAAGAATGTTCACACAATTATTGATCATAAGAGTATTCTCTAAGTCCCATTGAGAAGCTAAAGAGAAAAAAGAGACAATGCAAGGGCCACCAGAGCAAAATCAACTTAATATAATAATCCATCAAATAAAGGAATAGGAACCCGTAATGGCATTATTTATAATTATTATTAAGATCTTTACTATAGCAAAATAGTGGTGTTTTTCTCCTTGTCGCGCACACACATGTAGCCGCGATTGAATGTAGGAAGCTCGGTGGAGGTTGGCTAGAGCGAGGGGATGCCGACAGAGTTGACGGCATTGATAGAGGTGGTCGGAGCCAGTCGGTCGGAGAGGAGGAGGTTGCTGATGGTGGGTATTCCCACGCTTGCATGTAGGTTGCGGGAGGTGCGTCTAAGGGCGTGCATGGGCATGTGGTGACATCGATGAAGAGGAGAACGGTGATTGGACATGGCAGCTACGTGGTGAAGGAAGTCACACGGTGATGGGTTCTTCTTCGGGTGCAGCTGGTGGAGATGAAGAAGATGGTGATAGTGGCTTGCGGTGGTCAGGATGGCACGGTCATAAGAAAGAGCAGAGAATGGTGGTGGCATCGGTGCTGTCACCGTCGACCACGGTGGTGGTTCATGGTGTGGAAGACCAAGTTGAGGACGTCACATGGAGACTCGTAGGAAGGAGGCCGAGGAGGAACGGGTATGGTCAAGGATGCAAAAGTGGGTGGCTGATAATCGAGGACGCGGGAGGCCACACAGTCTAATAAATGCCAGTTTTTCATCATTCTTATGCCCTAAAACAAACCTAGCTCTTAGGATTTTAACTTCCTAAATGAGTTTTTGGGTTGCATTTAGGCATAATCCAGGTTAGGCATGCATTGCATTCTTTTTGTATTTTTAACACCTTTACTTGAGTGTTAAGGTTAAGCAGATGTTCAAACCCTTAAAACCCTAGCACTCAAGAAGGAAGAAAGTGAAGAAGTTCATTTCAGCTAAACTCTAGCTAAATCTAGCTCATCTCAGCTGGATATCAGCTCACATGGGATAGGTTTAGCTATCTCCAGCTCCATCCAGCTCATCTTAGCTAGATGATAGCTCAAGGTAGCTCAACTTAGCTAAATCTACCTCAACTCAACTCAGATCCAGCTCAACTTGGCTGAGTCTAGCTCATCCCAGCTCCAATCAGTTCATTGGGAGCTTTAGCTAGCTCAACTTAGTTTACAGGAGTTTAGTCCAGCTCCAGCTCAGTTCATTCCAGCTCATCCCAACTCTACTTAGCCCATAGAAGCTCCAGTCAACTTGCCTTAGCTACTAGTCTTTAGCTAGCTAAGATGGGTCAGTAGGAAGTTCATAGCCAGCTTCCCCTAGATCTAGAATAGTTGAGACTAGCTCAACTTAGCTCAACCTATTCAACTTAGTAGCTAGCAAAGAACTAACTAGCTAAAGTTGAGTAATTGAGCTCCCAAGAAGACTTCTTCAGCAACTGTCAGCTCCCACATGCTTCAAAGTAGCTCAAGGCTACTCCCTCAACTCCTCCTCCCTAAACCCTAATTCCTCCTACCTCTTCTACAAACCAACTCCACCAACATGGCCACCCAATGTACTGATTGTGCAGCAATCATAGGACTTAATTATCCAGAATTAGGCTAGGACTTAGCATAAGTTAGGGTAGTTCATGCATGCATAAGCATTATTTGCATCTTTACTGTTCCTCCTATAGCTATGCATAGAATAATGCTATAATATACTAATTAGGTGCATTATATAAATTGCCAGAAATGAGAAGCTCAGGAGCTAGATCTGAGACTAGATCTGAAGTCGGACCTGAAGCCAGAGTTGCAACAGAGCTAGAGCAGAAGACCAAGAATAAGATCTAGTAGATAATAATGTAAGCGGTTGAGGTATGCTATTCTGTTAAGTAGGAATAAAGTAGTAAAATACAAAGAATTTAGGTCAATCCTAGCCTTAGGACAGCCTAGAAGCTTCCCCAAGCCTTAGCCACCCTTAGATTAGGTCACTGTACCCTAGGGAGCCCTAAAAGCTTATTTCCAGCCTTTATCTGGACATCCAGATGAGTTACAGGGCATCTAGAACCCTTAGCCACAACTCGTGCACCTAAAACCCACTTCTACAGCATTTTAAGATGTCCAGACACTTGGTCTAGATGTCTAATTTCTGCAGACAGAACCTTAATTCTTCCCTACCTCTGTTTGGATGTCCAAACTTGTCTGGACATCTAAATTTTCATTTTAAGACATCTGACACCATTGTTAGACGTCTGAAACTGCTCTCTAGTTCTTGTTGTTGAATTCAAGCTTGGATCCTAAATTCCTAGGTCCCTAAATCGAATTCCAACCCTGTAGGAACCTAAATTAAGCTACCTTAACCCTAGTACATCACCTCTAGACCTCCATAAGGACCTAATTAAGTCCTCACTATACCTAATTGACTTGGATCTTAGTCAATTCCATCAGCCTATTCAATTGGACTCATTGAGTCCAATTGAGCCTTGATCTTAGAGCACACTTTCCAATTGGACTCAGTAAGAGTCCAATTGACCTAGACCTACCTTAATTGAGTTGTTTTACTCTCAATTAGGGTTTCACACATCCAATTAAACTTGTATCAAGTTTAATTGCATTTTACCTTAATGAATTAGGGTTCACAACCCTAATTTGAGACCTACATTGACCTAAACCCACTAGAACCTAATCTAATCAACCTAGCCACCTAGGTTTTGACCCACACACACCACCTAAACGAAATTAGCCTAGATAGAGTTCTCTAGAACTCTATACCATGTGTTGTTGCCTTGGTTGCTAAAAATAGCAACCAAGATGCATTCAGTTTTTAGATCCACCAAATGTGGATCTAAAAACCACCCATCCATCCTCTCTCACACTCTCCCACGAGCTCCCACCATAGGCCTCTCTAGAGAGTTCCACACTTCTCTAGAGAGGCTCCCTTGGGTCTACTTAAAGGACCTTTGGGTGGCCATTTGCACCCATCTAGCCTTCCATCTAGTTTTTGCTTCATTCCACCTCCATTACTCCACCTCCATCTCCACAAGCACACCATGACATCCCCATCACCTCCACGCCAGGCCTAGATTGCCTCCAACCTCCCTCCAAGGGTCGGCCTAAGCACCATTGGCTGCCCCTCCTTCTCTCAACCAAGTCAAAGGCCATCGGAGCTACCTCCGAATGCCCTTCATTCTGTTAGCTAGATAAGTAGCGTAGTTCTTCGTAGATTAATGCTTTATTACTACATAGTAGTGTAGCTCCATATTCTCCCCCAATGATGCATGCATAATCTCCCCCATAGATTCATGTATGCAGTCATTTTCTATTAGCTAGTTTATTGCTTTCAAGCTTTTCTATACAAGCTTTCCGTGAGCTTCACTTTGTAGCCACCATGATGCAATCAATGAAATCATCTTTTATATATCTCTGTCTATGTGTGAAAATCACCATGAGCTAATTGCCATATTTCCTTGTGATTAAAGTTGCATGCGCAAAATTTGTATTCTCTTGCAACTAAGCATGTCGTGCAACAATATGAATTATTGTAAACGGGAATGCATTTCTGAATAAGTAGAGTGAGCTAGATCGAATTCAAATCTACATTTTCTAAACGCCTCCCAGAGACGAATGATCGGGACTCAAGTCTCGTTATTTTATAAATTATTTTTGACGAGCATTTTTGCACACTATACTATGACAAGATCTCTACTTTCAAAACATGCATGAGAACCGTCGCCTATCAAATGGCACCGTTGTCGGGGAGGCAACAAGATTGATTTCGATCTTTTGAGCTTTTAGTGACAAATATTCCTCTGCTTGTTTGTTGAATGTGCAGGAAAGTAGGAAAAATGGGATCTGCGCACACATCAGGCGCAGAAAAACCATCAGGTGCACATCTCCTCTTAGATTAGGATTTCCCTTTTTCGAACCCTAGGTTAGTTTCCTTCAAGTAATTTCATTTGAAAAAAAAAATCCTATTTATTTTCGTGAAAAAAAAATCTAGGTAGTTAGATTAGGTTTCCATTTGAATCTTAGGTTAGTTTGCTTGAAAAAAAAAAGAAAAAATTTGAAAAAAAAAACTTTTCCCTTCAAAAAAAATTCAAAAGTTTTTGAGAAAAAAAAATCATTTTGGTGGAAAGTTTGAATTTTGAATTCAAACACCTTCTAAAAGCTTTCCCACCATTCTCTGATTTTCAACCAAATTTCAAATTCTTACTTAAAAATTCAATTACCAAAAAATTAATGAGCGAAAAATTTTGAAATTCTGGCTATGCTTTCATTTTCAAACCATCTTTCAAATGGCACCATTCACTTGAAAAAATTCAAAGTAGAAAATTTTCAAAAATTTGTGAAGTGCATGGAGGTCAGAGTGATGCAGATTTGAAATTTTTCAAAATTAAAAAATCAATTCCAAGCAATTCATGAATCTGTTTTGACTAACAATGCTGGTGTTTGAAAGTTGATCTCATTAGCTTTAATTCTCATATTTTTTTCAAATTTTTGAAGATCATTTGATACTGTTTCAAATCATAAAACCGACTAGGGGTCAAAATTTTAGATCTGACCCTCTGACTTTAAAAAATCTCTATAAATTCGGTTGAAATAGTAAAAATTATAAAAAAATATTCTATGAAAATATAATTGGAAAAGGAATCTACTTGCTAAATTTCAACTTGTTATGATTCCAATTTTAATCAGAGAATTATTGTTATTTTCGTGGCCTGCTGAAGAAGAAAAAAAAACCCTAGAATTGCATGAACCCTAGGTTACACCTTTAGGGTTACACTCTAAAGACCATACATTTGGGCTAGACTTAATCAAGTCTAAGGTTTAGCTGGTGATCTTGGTCACCTTGTGGGCCACTCACCATAAACCCCAGCTGAAGAAAAAAGGGGTTAAAAAAAATTGTAAAACACACAATAAACCCGAATTCGTTGTCGTACTACTGGGTTGTTTCAACCGCTCTTGCCAAACCTAGTGACTAAGTCTACGGGGTAGTGTCAAACGACCATGGCTAAGGGTTAATGGAACTGGAGGCATGAGCCAAAGGAAGAACCTTCCCCTTAGTCCACTCGTAACCAGACTGGCTAGGCTAGCTTGAGAGGCATGAATTACTTTCAGTTGGTTGAATGACGAATTTTTTCTTCAAGAATTATAATTTTAAATGAAAAATCTGGTCATCTGATCATAAGGACCATCTAATTGATAGGGCCTTAGCCTTGTCTGGCTGGTTGCACCAACCTAGGGATTGGTTGGTGCATGCGAGGAAGGTCACTCAAACCTCGATTGGTTGGACCTTGGGAGCCGCTCCTAAGGAGGCGAGTCACTTCGCCCGGGCCATCTCCCCCACCCTCTTCTTCTATTTGCTTAGCCGCAATGGCTAACCTTGGATCTAGACCTAATCAGGATCCAAAAGAGCTAGACTCACGAGCTTATCTGAGAGCCCGGGTCACTGAATCAGCTCAACCTTAGGATTAGAACCCAAGGTGGCGAAGATGACTTTTCGCTTCGCCTGAGCCTTCTCCTCGGGTTACCGAAATGGTTAACCCATATCCTAACCCTGGATATATGACCCATACCAGCCGGTATCTCAAAGGACCGCATCTTATAACCCAGGATATGGATTTCATACTCCTTCTTCTCACCCATAGAATATGGGTAGACCTAATTCACCCCGTGGAATCCCTGAAGAGCTACCAGTGCATATGCGACCGCATTACAGAATATAGAGAGCCATAGCTAGCTCTAAGGAGAAGGCTGCATTCTATCTAAACGAAATCCAAGCTACTACTAATGCAAACTAAAGATGAAGCTGGATTTCATATCAAGTAGCTTTGATGGAGCTCCTTCAGGGAACAACAAGGATAACAAGGCTAATTGGACAAAATCGGGAAACTCAAGAACTACTGCTTTCGAGATATCAAGTGGAAAATAGCCTTGAAGACCTCGAAGAATCTGAACAACTTCGCTAGACGGACACACAAGAGATTCTTGGGAGCAGATACTGGAAGATAATTCAGGGGAAGAAGAATCCAGCTTGGATATGAGATAGGAGCAGGAAATATTCAGAATGGGTTCGTCTGAGAACTCCATTCAGGAAACTGAGGAGGAAAGGACTGATATCTCCAAGACTGAGCCACAATTGGATTATCTTAAATCCTGGGAGATACCTCTTGGGTTAGATAACCTAACCATGATAAGGGAAGTAGATCCATTTGAGGATATGGATCTTGAGGCAAACATTACATGTGACACTACTGATCAGTCTAGGCCACTTCCCATTGTAGGTGAACCTGTGCTAGGGCCAACATCTTTTGATCTGCACTCTTCTTCTTTCACCTACATCCCTAATGCGAATGCTCGAGATTCTGAGATGGCACATTCTATCCCTAATCCTGACATCTGAAGACCAGAAGTAGCTATGGATGGCTTGACTGAAGAAATAAATATGCTACCTGAGGTAGGAATTACTGAGGAGACCAACGCATACAAGGGTGAAGCTTTGAGTAGAATGAGCTAAGGACACACCTACCATCCTAGTCAATCTAATGGATGGCTCGACTCTGAGATTGAAGAGTCAGCCTCTGATGAATCAGAGATGAGTACTGATGAGGATGAAGTAATTTCTGATGAGGATTTCAGTGACCTCCACACAAATCTTCTACTCTCACGGATACCCCCATATGATCTAGAGCCTTGAGAGGGCATGATCTTTGATGTCAATTATCATTATGAGGATCCCTATGACTCAGATTTTGGTTTTGAGATACATGTTGATCTACTCCCTCAGCAACTTTTTGCTGAATTGTGGGACATGATAAATTAGCTAAATCAACATCATGACCCCCCCTCTGATTATCCTCTATTTTCCACCACCACTCCACACTTTCTTATAGCTAGACTTTTTGGAGTAAGGGTGCACAATCAATTGGTTTGCATCTCCAGACCACTAATTCTAAGAGCATACAAGCACATCTTTCTCTTAATCTTGATTGACTCCTATGCTAGAACTGATACATCTGATTGAGTTTTTTCCTAGCTAGAGGCGTTAAACTCAGCATCTACCCCACATTCTACCATCACCTATACAAACCATTTTTATACATAGCATATTTTTCTTTTAGCATATTTCCTTTTCGCATATTGCATACTGTCAGGTTGGCTGGTGCTGACGTTAAACTTCAGGAGCAATTCCAGGTGATTTCTACCCATTTACTCCCTACTGTATTTAGCTTCTTTTATATTCATGAATGAGGACATGCAAGAACTTAGGCATGGGGGGGTAGATATGACAAAACTGAAAATTTTTATGCCAACATTTAGAAAAACCTCGGAGCTACATGTCAAACATACTTTAGGACCCTAAAGAAAAGAACAATGGACTCCACCTCCAATGCTCGCATTGGAGCTAAAAATCATCCGCAACAACCACTTCCGACTCACCCGCTCACCTTTTGTTCTAAATTTAGGGTTCAGCTGAATGTAACCCGAAAGGGAAATTTCATGAAGTACGGATATAAGAGGTTACTTGTTTATAGCATTTATACATAGTGCATCCATGAATAAGATTATTTTATTAAGAGAATGCCTTAGGAATTTTATCCTCTAGTTGATTCCTGCAATCTGAAATTCAGTACAACTTTTCACACACACATAGAATTTGCAATGGATTTATAGTGAAGGCTGATAAATGTCTTTAGTCTGTCAAGAAGAAGCAGTGCTTCATTTCCTGAACCCTTGGATAGTGTTTTGGGAGCTAGGCAAATTTTCTTCCAAAAATCCAACAAATAGTGTGAGATGAGAATAAGGAGTATTGGTGCTCTAAGATCAGTGTGAGGAATCTGGAATCCTAGATAATTAGGTGATGATACTCAGAGATTAGGCATAGTTTTCACTCTCGATTCCTACATATACATTTTTGTGAGAAATTTTGAGAGCCACCAAATAAGGCAATTACGTGGAGAGCGAGTTTTTATAAAACTAGGGCTAAGGTGGATGGTTATGACCATTCTTTACGGAATCCTCAGCTGAAGGAGGGTATTATGTCAAGGTCAGAAATACACCATCCTATCCGTCTCTCCCAGTGTTGTGAGTAGGCACTTCCACCAAAAAAGCCACCCAATGTCTCTTGAGTACCACCAATCCCTAATAATGCCTCCTCAATAAAGTTCATGAATGTATGCTAGCTTGTGTTGTGTTGAAAAAAAAAATTATACATAGAAAAAAAAGGGAAGACAAAAAAATAAAAAAAAAAGAAAACTTGAAAAAGAAAAAAATTAGAAAAAGAAGAAAAAACAAAGAAAAAGAGTGTGAATATTTAGTGTTTATTTCACTTGCATTGAGGCATTACCACCAAGGCCTTAACTTATCTTTCTGTGTCTCTGACCTCCCGAATACTGGCTGAGGAATTCTGACTTAGTGTTATGGTTATGGAACTCAATTAAAGTGTTAATGCCAAGTGAGACCACCAAATACGGATCATACGTAAGAATCTGGTGAGATTGTGAGCTCTAAGAAAAAAAAATAGAGAGTAAGAGAGAATGAATACAAAGAAACTAGAAAAGAGCATAGTTTTTCTCGTCTTTCGCAGAGTTGAGTTACTTGATAATCTGAGAATCTAGATTCTGAAGTACTAATCTCTATGTAGCACCAACTGAGAGTGAGCCACCAAATAAACACCCATATCCCTCAGACATTCTCTACCCAAGCTTAAAGCCAGGGTGAAATTCAAAGAATATCTTGAATACCCCGAGGGAAGAAGTCCACCTATCCCGATAGAATTTTTTTTACTAGGGGTCAAGTATAGGCTTTAGAGGTGAACCAGGTCTTTCACTCAAATCCATTGCAAAAGCTATGTGGCTGCACTTTCACATTTGTCTGGATTTCTAGAACATAGGATGAAAGCAAAAAGGAGAAAAATCTCTAGGCATACACTTGATAAAATAATCAATCCCTTAGGGACCCTTCTGTGAATAATTTAGTTTTGCATTTGCTAGGGACTAGAAAGATTTAGGCATGGGGTATGATTGGGGTAGCAATCATAGGTCTTAATTGTCCAGAATTAGGCTAGGACTTAGCATAAGTTAGGGTAGTTCATGCATGCATAAGAATTATTTACATCTTTACTGTTCCTCCTCTAGCTATGCACAGAATAATGCTATAATATACTAATTAGGTGCATTATATAAATTGCAGGAAATAAGAAGCTTAGGAGTTAGATCTAAGATTGGAGCTGAAGCTGGACCTGAAGCCAGAGTTGCAGCAGAGCTGGAGCAGAAGACCAAGAATAAGATGTAGTAGACAATAATGTAAGGGGTTGAGGTATGTTATTCTGTTAAGTAGGAATAAAGTAGTAAACTACGAAGAACTTAGGTCCATCCTAGCCCTAAGATAGCCTAGAAGCTTCCCCAGGCCTTAGCCACCTTTAGATTAGGTCACTGTACCCTAGGAAGCCCTAAAACCCTATTTCCAGCCTCTATCTGGACATCCAGATGAGTTACAGAATGTCCAAAACCCTTAGCCATAACCCATGCACCTAAAACCCACTTCTGCAGCATTTTAAGACATCTAGACACTTGGTCTGGACATCCAATTTCTATAGACAGAACTTTAATTCTTCCCTACCTGTATTCGGGCATCCAAACAACAAGTCTGAACGTCTAACTTTTCATTTTAAGACATCTGACACTATTTTCAGACGTCTGGAACTTCTCTCTAGTTCCTGATTTTCAATTCAAGCTTGGATCTTGAATTCCTAGGTCCCTAAACCCAATTCCAACCCCATAGGAACCAAAATTAAGCTACCCTAACCCTAGTACATCACCTCTAGACCTCCCTAAGGACCTAATTAAGTCCTCACTAAGCCTAATCGACTTGGATCTTCGTCAATTCCATCAACCTATTCAATTGGACTCATTGAGTTCAATTGAGCCCTGATCTCACCATACACTGTCCAATTGGACTCAGTGAGAGTCCAATTGACCTAGACCTACCTTAATTGATTTGTTTTACTCTCAATTAGGGTTTCACACATCCAATTAAACTTGTATCAAGTTTAATTGCATTTTACCTTAGTGAATTAGGGTTTACAACCCTAATTTGAGACCTACCTTGACCTAAACCTACTAGAACCTAACCTAATCAACCTAGCCACCTAGGTTTCAACCCACACACCCATACACACCATCTACATGAAAATACCTAGCCTAGAGTTCTCTAGAACTCTCTACCATGTGTTGTTGCCTTGGTTTCTAAAAATAGCAACCAAGATGCATTCAATTTTTAGATCCACCAAATGTGGATATAAAAACCACCCATCCATCCTCTCTCTCACTCTCCTACGAGCTCTCACCATAGGTCTCTCTAGAGGGTTCCACACTTCTCTAGAGAGGCTCCCTTGGGTCTACTTAAAGGACCTTTGGGTGGCCATTTGCACCCATCTAGCCTTCCATCTAGTTTTAGCTTCATTCCACCTCCATTACTCCACCTCCACGAGCACACCATGGCATCCCCATCACCTCCACGCCAGGCCTAGATCACCTCCAACCTCTCTCCAAGGGTCGACCTAAGCACCATTGGCCACCCCTCCTCCTCTCAACCAAGTCAAAGGCCATCGGAGCTATCTCCGAATGCCCTTCATTCTGTTAACTAGATAAGTAGCATAGTTCTTTGTAGATTAATGCTTTATTACTGCTTAGTAGTGTAGCTCCATATTCTCCCCCAATGATGCATGCATAATTCCCCCCATAGATTCATGTATGCAGTCGTTTTTCGTTAGCTAGTTTATTGCTTTCAAGCTTTCCTGTACAAGCTTTCTGAGAGCTTCACTCTGTGGCCACCATGATGCAATCAATGAAATCATCTTTTATATATCTCTATGTCTATGTGTGAAGATCACCATGAGCTGATTGCCATATTTCCTTGTGATTAAAGTTGTATGTGGGAAATTTGTATTCTCTTGCAACTAAGCATGTTGTGCATCAATGCGAATTATTGTAAACTGGAATGCATTTCTGAATAAGTAGAGCGAGCTAGATGGAATTCAATTCTGCATTTTCTAAACGCCTCCCAAAGTCGAACGACCGGGACTCAAGTCTCATTATTTTATAAATTATTTTTGACGAGCATTTTCATGCACTATACTACAATAAGATCTCTGTTTTCAAAACACGCGTGGAACTGCCACCTGTCACCTTCCTAGCTAACTTCACAAAAAAGAGACCTAAACTTAGTCCACCTAGCTCCTACTCTTAAAACCCTTTTTTTGGAGCCAGCCCACCACCCCCACCAAAGGGAAACACAAAAGTGGCACCACTTTTCCCTCCAAAACCCTCTCCATCACCACCATACAGCTACCCCTATAAGCCATCGTAGCCATCCACCTACCCCCCTTCTAGAACCCCCTTTAGATGGTGCCAAACCGTGGCACCACTCCATGGTTGGTGTCAACTTTAAGCACCCCTTGGACAACCATAACCACCCCCATTGCACCCCTTTTGGTGGCACCAATTTACCCCCACCATTGGATCCCTAAAAAAACCCATAACTACCCTTTCAACCCATCCTAGCCCTACATGTGTCCATGCCAACCTCTCCCTTCATAAGCCCTATATATACCCCCCATCTTACCATTATAAAGATCATCCTTGGTTACATTATTTCTACCCATATTCCACCCATAGCCAACGTCCAAGGAGGGAAGGAGAGGAGGAAGAAGATCAAGGAGACACCCTATCTCCTTTGTGGCTTCAACTTCTTCCTCTTCCTTGTGTCACCACCAAGCCAAGGAGGAAGGCCAGGCAAGGAGCACATCCAAAGGAGGAGATACTGAGGGTGGTTCACATCACCCTAGGGAGAAGTTCTTGGAGTGGAGATCTTCCACTTAAGGAGGAGGAGGCATGCCCACCTAGGGTTTACCACAAGGAGGATGTTCAGGAGAGAAGATTTCCTTTTGGTCCAAGGGCAACCAGGACTAAAGTAGGAATTCCAAGCAGTAGCATCATAATCAACATTATCTTCCTAAGCTTTCTTCTACATTCTTGTTATTTCTTTTGCATGGTAGTGTAGTGTTTTTGTTGGAGATTACAAGTGAGAACCCCTTTCACTTGTGAGCTCTCGAACCCATTGTAAAACAATTTTTCAAATCAACAAAAGCATTCCTCTTTTTTTTTCAGAGTGCTTGTGATTGTGGTGCGACTTGCTTCTTCATTACACTAGGCCTTCCGTGCTTAGGGTGAGTTGGAGAAGTAAGGCACTTGTTGCTTTGCATTTCCCGTAGTTTCAATTTCCATATCTCTCTCTCTCCATATTTATTTTGCCATATTCAAAACCCTAAAAAAATTACATATTTCAAAACCTAAAAAAGAAGTTGATTTCCAAGATTCAAGTGAGAGATTTTGTTAAAAGCATTCTTACCTCTTTTGGGACGACCCAAATACTTTCCCAAGTACTCGAAGTTTAGAAATTTAAAAGCGATCCAAATTGCATGTTGGAATGATTTAAAACCTAATTTTTATAAATCATTCATTTTAGCGATCACAGTCATGAGGATAAGGCCAAGGATGGAGGCTCACGGTGTGGTGCATTGGCGGACAGTCGTGAGGGTCCTGTTGTACATGGAGAGGATGCCTGAGCAAGAAGATGAAGGGGGGAGGGTTCTTCCTAGACGTCTGATGGAGGGGTTGGATAGCTTAAGTCCACCCCTCCTATCGTGTGAGTTTGAGGGAGAGGGCGAGGGTTGAAGGCCTGAAGGGGAGAGGAAGATGATCTCCTGGGGGGTCTGCGTGTGTTGGTTATAAAGAGAGATAATGGCGGTGGCTCTCTTTTTACGGGTGTGTGTGTGTGTCTTGTGTGAGAGAGATGTGTGGAAGGGAGAGATGGAAGGAAAAAATTAGGAAAGGATGGTGGTGGTGGAATTTGGTGATTGAGGTGAGAATTGGGAAGGCCGGTGGTTCTTTCCAAAATAAATATGGGAGAGATTTAGAAAGATCTTGATGATCATATAAGGGAAAGATTTTGATGTCTACTCAAGATAATCTTCCAAAATTGAGAGGTGATGTTATGCCATAAGAAATGTGTCTCCCAAAATGATGCTGCATCAAAAATAAGCAATCGATTATTTAAGGTGGGTAAAAGCTAATGAAGTGTAGGGAACTATGGAGTCGCCTTCTCCATTAATTTGAGGCCTGAAGGGTTGAGGAACTAATTCGATTATTTAAGGTGTCAGCTACTATCGTTATGCAATCTACATAGCTGACAGAATTGGGTAGGATTTCCCATCCTCCTATGGCACAAGTCACCTATTATTAATCCATCTCTTCTACATAACCACAAAACAACTTGGACCTTTAGAGGGACTTTCAAATTCCATAGTTTCATCCCTATCACATCAATTTCCACCGAATGAGATAAAATTGTGGGCTTTTCATATGCTACTACCAGTGTAAAAATCCCCTTCCACTTATATGTATCTCGTTCCTCTGGTGTGGGCCTGAAGGCATTCAGCTCCTGCAGTAATCGTTCATTATCACCCCATGTTTTTGTTCCATAGCAGTAAGCTTCAGCACTATTGATTTTCCATTGGTCGGATTCCACCTCCCAATAATCCTTCACCACCGCCTGTTTATCAATAGCAGCCAAATATGCAAATGGGTGTTTGTCTTTTATCGCCCCAAATGGGGCCCATTTCTCATGCCAAAAATGAAAGCTCTCTCCATCTCCCAACACTGATTTGAACATGTTCCAATTGTCAACCAACGCACGTACCACTAAAGACCAAAACGAGGATGGTCTGATGGGGTTCAACCGATTCATCTCATCATTTGAAGACCCATAGCTCTCATTAATTATCTCTACCTAAGGCTTCTGCTTCCTTTGTAACAACCTGATCACCCATTTTAATAGTAAAGCTTCATTGAACTCTTTGATTGATCGAATCCCCATGCCACCATATTCCTTCGGCGAGCACAATATATCCCATTTGATAGGTTGAAAGAATTGACCTTGATGAGAGGCTCCCTTCCAGAAAAACCTCTTACGCATTACATCGCATTTCTTCCAAATCGACTTTGGCGCCCTAAAGATAGAAAAAAAGAAGACCGGGATTGATGTAATCATCGAGTTTAATAATATAAGTCTTCCCCCTTTTGATAAATATCGGCTCCTCCAACCTTCTAATTTAATAGACACCTTCTCAAAAAGTATGTTCCAATCACTTTTCTTCAATTTAGTGCATTTCAAAGGTAGCCCTAAGTATTTGATTGGAAGAGAGCTCAAGGGGGTACCTAAAATAGATGAAATAGCATTCTGTTCGTTCCCATTCATACCAAAGCACACCAAGGATGACTTTCTTCCATTTAGCTTTAAGCTAGAGATTTCTCTGAAAATGTTGACCATATGACGAAGAGCTTGGGATTCCCTTACACTTCCACAAAAAATATAGTATCATCGGCATATTGGAGAACAGGTGCCAAAGCCCTTTTACTCAAAACCGAGTAGCCCCTTATCATACCATCCTCTACAAGTTTACCTGCATATCTGGCTAGTGTATCCACTGCAAGATTAAAAATCAAAGGAGCTAGGGGCCATCCTTGCCACACCCCACATTGTGGTTGTACCTAGGCTCTACACGGTTTCCCATTAATCAATGGGGAGTAGGAGGCTATTGTGATGCATCTCTTCATCCACTGAACCCAAAATAGGGGAAACCTTATCCTTTTAAAAATTTCCCATAAATAAGACCACGAGACAGAATCATATGCTCTACTAAAATATACCTTCTAGAGAAAAGCCTTACATTTTCTCCTATGCCATCCCATCACCATCTCTTAAGCCACAATAAACAACTCTTGCAAAGATCTCCCAGGCAGGAAAGCAGATTGAACTGGCATAACCATATTTTGTAAAACACCACGCAATCTATTGGCAAGGATTTTACTTATAATTAGGTATATGGAATTTGACAAGGCGATTGGCCTAAAGTCAAAGAAACATTCAGCCTTAGGCTTCTTCGGCAATAAAAAAAGGTATGATTTATTTATCCGTTCAAAATCGAAATTTCCCTTTTCAAACTCATGTATAACTCCCATAACCTCCTCCTTAAGAACTCTCCACATTTCTTATAAAATAAAACCTAAACACCATCCGGACCCGAAGATCCTTCATTTTTCAGTTCTTTAATTGCCTCCACAACCTCCTGTTCAATAATAGGAGCCACCAACATTTTTGATTGCTCATCATTCACACATGGAAAATTTGTAGCTACCATCCCCCATGCTCCCCTTGGAGCAACCTTTGAAACCTCCTTGAAATATCGCAAGGCTTCTACTCTAATCTCCTAAATAGATGAAATTCTCCTTTCACCAATTTTGATTGAAGATATTAAGTTGCTCTGCCTTCTAGCACTAGCAACGAGGTGAAAGAATTTCGTGTTGGCATCCCCTTCCTTAAGCCAAAGCTGGCTAGATCTCTCTCGCCAGTCCATTTCTTTTTTCAAATCCTCCTTAGTGATAACTTGTTGCCAAAATTTTCTCATATCCTATTCTTGAGCATTAAGGTCCACCATAGCTTCTTTCTGATCAAGATGCTGCATCTTTGCCAGAGCCTCCACTCTCTTTTGTTCACGAATAGCCTACACTGTCTACCCGTATTCTTTCAACATAACATGCATGTCCGAGAGCTTTGAAGCCATCCTTTGGGTCGCTAAACCTATAGCTACCTTTGCCTTCCACCAGTTTGTCAGCATATCCTTGAATCCATCCTCCCTGAACCAAGATCTTCTGAATTTAAAATAGGATCCCACATCAGCGTTCTCTCCACTATCCCATACAATTGGTGTGTGGTCTAGAAAAGGCCTATCCAAACACATGACAGATGATAGATGAAATCTCTCCAGTAGCATAGTATTTCCAAAGAATCTATCAAGCTTGGACATCAGTCCACTCCCATTTCTCCAAGTAGATTCCACTCCATTGGCAGGAAATTTTGTTAGGCTCAGATTCTGCATATTCAACTGAAACACATTAGTATCCCCATCAACAATGCCACTAAGTCTATCCCCACTTGTCAAAGTGCAGTTAAAATCACCTCCTATAAGCCAAGGCCTCTCTTGGACCAAATGCTGAGCTGCAGTTAGATCTTCCCAAAGCTCCCCTAAGTAGTTGCTGCACAAGGTCCATACACACACGAAATATACCAATCCAAATCCCTTGACTAGCCTGGCACCTACATGTGAGCACATGTCTTGGCATATGAACTTCAGTCACTTTAAGACAAGATTTTCTCCACTATAATGACATCCCACCAGATCTCCAACTTGCAGCCAGAGTAATACACTCAGATCTTCCAGATTACCTTAACACATTCCAGACATCATCAGTACCCTCCTCTAAGTGTGTCTCTTGAATAAGAGCACAATCAATCTCCCATTCCAACAAATATCTTGACAGAGTCTCTCTTCTCACACTATTGTGCATCCCACGCACATTCCAAGATAGGATTCTCATCCCTTGCGGTGCATCTCCCCTTGTGCCACATTCTCAACACTTTCAACCATGAGAGAATTTGCAATGGTATCTTCATCAATAGGGATCTAATTCTCCTTTCTCCTCCTTCTGAGCATATAAGGGGATCTCCCAATTCCCTTCTTTAGACATACTCCTTTCCCAAAATTTAACTCTTCAGGGGCGCAGAAAGCTGGTTGTGAACTCCCAGAATATATCTTTCCTTACTATTGTCTACCAATACAATCTCATTTTTAGAAACTTTGTCATAAACCTCACACATTTATTGGTCACTGACTCCAAAGTTTCCCCCTCCATGTTCATCATCAGACCCCCGTCAGTATCCACATGATGATGATCTTTTCTTTTCTTTGGTTCTGGTGCCTCATCAGATGAAATGCGGCCATCCTGCCATAAGCTCTATTCATCACCAACCACTTTCATAGGCGTCTTATTTTGCACCTGTTCTTGATATATTATCTCATAGTCACCTAAAGACATCCAAATAAGCCATGAACAAGCTCCGCAACTGAGTATTATTTTCTCTGGAACAGCCCCACTTCTTAAAACTTTAGCGCCAACCTTCAAAACATGAGCATCACCTTCCTCTATACATACATCTGCATCATCAAATAATTTGGTAAACCTGACGATCATCGTGGCTACCACACCTCTCGATCTCAGATGCAACGGTAAACCTCTAATTTCAAGATTGACGTGCCTGGTTTCTACTCTCTGAGGGGGTCGGTTCAGCAAAGCACCATCAAATGGAGATACCAACCTCCACAGCACCGTGATATTCTCAAAACTACTCGACCAAAATCTAAGCCTTTCCACATCTAACATCCCCAAACTAAATACAAGAAAACATGATGGGGATATAGCAGCAACCTTCCAACCTGGTGAGACAAGGGAGACAAAACTCACCAGTTGTTGGAAGCATTCAATAGAAGGGCTTCCCGTCATAACCTCTCCTATCAAAGCACCTCATAGCACCATCTTCGCTGAATGAATATCTTCTAAAATTGGAACCTCCACATCAACCATATGGTCGAAATTCGTAGGAGGCGGTGGAGGTAGGGGCTCATCAAAATCCTTCAATTTATGGCGCAGTTGATTCACCTTCATTGATTGCATCCCCACCATAGCACATGAGTCATGTTTATGGCCATGCCCTCCACATGCCAGACATACAAGGAGGTTCTGGCAAACCGCAACCATGCGCCCTCTTCTTCTACACCTAAAGCAAAGGATATCTACGTTCATCCTCCCCCAACCCTCTCTCGTCCCAACCTTAGCACCCTTTCCCTGTTGAGATAGCCATCTACTCTCCCTTCTCCAATATTTGGGCCTCCAAGTCTTCCATCCATCCTCCTCCCCCTGAAGCCTAGCCCTAGCTGCACGATCGCCATCACCCCTTCTCTCCATCCCTCCTTCACCTCTAGGAATAATAATTCTAAAGCTTAATTAATTTTATCCGATAATGTACTTAGGCTTAAATTTATTCCACTAAGGTGGACTTATTATATTGAAACCAGGTGGAGTTATAAGAGCTTGTTGAATCATATGAGCTAGATTTGATGGCTATCGATTTTGTTAAACACTTGACGGAAATTTCCTCTAATTGGAGAATTTCTAGGGTTTGGGAGGGGTTGTGAAGGTAGGGCACCAATAGGTCTATCATTAGGTTTAGGCCCTAACTAGTTTTTTAGATCCCTAATGCACTAGGTCAATTGTTGCATAGCTTGCATCATCAAAGTATTAATGTAAGGACCTAAAAGATATCTATAGTTATTCTAAAAATCAACTCAATTCTTATATCCATGGTTGAAGGCACTGAAATCTTCTTTTTTTGGTGTTTGGGTAGATGATAAAAGCCAGTTTATCATCATTCTTATGCCCTAGAGCATACCTAGTTCTTAGGGTTTTAACTCCACAATCAATTTTTGAGTTGCATTATGGCATTTCAATAGGTTAGGCATGCATTACATTCTTTTGTATTTTTAATATGTTTATTTAAGTGTCAGGGATAAGCAGAGAGTCAAATCCCACAAACCCTGACACTTTGGAAGGCAGAAGATGAAGATGAAGCCCAAATTCAGTTAGATCCCAGCTGAATCCAACTCATCACAACTGGATTCCAACTCCAGTTAGTTTAGACTAGATCATTTTAGCTCATTTCAGTTGGATGGTAGCTCAAGCTAGCTAAACTCAGTAGACTTCAACTCAATTCCAGCTCAACGTAGTTGTTGCTAGCTCATCTCAGCTCCATTTAGTTCACCTTAGATGAATGGGAGCTCAGGCTAGCTCAACTTAGTTGATCCCAACTCCTCTCAGCTCCATCTACTTCTTGGAAATACTATCTGACTAGGATCAACTACTACCAACAACTAGCTAAGCCTAGTCGACTGAAGAAGTTCTCAACCAAATCTAGTCAGCTCAACTCCAACTCTCGAAGACTCAGCCTAACTCAACTTAGTTTAGCTAAGCTACTTGACCTAAGTTGGCTATCTCAGCTAGCTGGGTAGTCTTCAAGAGGACCAGCTCCATCTCACCTAAGCTCCAGACTAGAAAAAGCTAGGTTAGATTAGCTTAGCTTAGCTACTAGCAAAGAACTAACTAACTAAGCTAGCTTCTAAATTCTTAGGTAGCTCTGCTTCAGCTACTATCAGCTCCAGGAAGATCATGCAGCTCCAACTTCAGCTCCTCATCCAAACCCAAGCTACTCCTCCACTACTCTACTAGCTAAGTTAGCTTAGCTTAGCTCAACCTAGCTCCACTTCATGGCCTACTACCCTACTACCTAAGCTCCACCAAAAAGACCACCTACTCCTACTTCATTTTGGTGCCAACTATCCCTTCCATCACCACCCTACATCCACCATCAAAACCCATCTCCACCCTCCATTTTTTCCCTCCAAAATTGACACCTTCTAGAAGGTATTTTTAGAGGGAAAACCAAGGCACCTCTTCATTTCCCTCCCATTTTTCCCTCCAAAAATATCCAAGCACCCCTTCATTTCCCTCCAAAAAACATCATAACCACCCCCCTTCCCATCCTATAAATACCCTACCCTATCACCACATAATTCCCATCCTTAGTTTTTATTCCACCCATATCCACCATAGTCCACAGCCAAGGAAGGAGAAGAGAAGAAGATCAAGGGGGCAACCTACTCACCCCATTGGTGCCTTCTTCCTCTCCCTTCTTCTTCTTTGTGCCATGCTAAGGGTAAGCATTCATCTAGGAGGAGGGTGGCCAGGCATTGAGGAGGTGCAAGGTGGTGGGTGTCCACCTTGGAGGAAAGCTTAGAGAAGTATCACCTTGGAAGCAAGGAGGAGATCTTTTCAAGCATAGGAGTTGCTATGCTTAGAGCACGACCTACCTCCCCCTTCATCATCTTTGGAGGACACTTTTCTTCTCCCTTATTTTCTTTGTACTAGCTAGTGTTGTTTTCCATTTTCTTGTAAGAAGCATTTAGCTACTCCTCTTCAACTTTGCTAGTAATACAATCATTCAATTGCCTACCATTTATTATTTTCTAGTTAGTGTGCTTTGTTGTTATCTTTGTAGTACACCACACTCTCTTCTAATTACCCAAGGGTGATCTTAGAAGAGAGGATTTCTTCTTGTCACTTAGGTTTAGTGATAGGTGTAATCTTTAGCATAATTATCATCTTTTCAATCGTACCTGATTATTTTGAAAACCATAAAAGCAACAAAATCAAAAATCACAAAAACACATGTGTTAATTTGAGAGGCGAGAGAGAGAATCATCTTGTTGACTAACAATTTGGTCTCCTTGGATGACCTTAGATAGTTGTCCTATCTAGGTTATAAATTTAAAAGGGATTGCAACTTTCTGTGCTACAACGATTAAAAAAATTACATTTTGAAATCACGCGATTTTAGCCATCAGTAGAAGGTTACTTATGATATATATATTTTCCCATTGTGTGAATGAGAATCATGAGCACCTTCCCCCTCCATTCCTTTTGGCATGCAAAGAACCCCCCTATTCCATTACATCACGTCCAAGCCTCCTCCCATTTTCCTCGTGTGTAGGCTTCCCTCTATTTCCATTCCCTCTCGTGAGAGGCACGACCATCTCCTCACCGCTGGCCTCTCCTCTCCTACCCTTTCTTCTCTGTGCCGACCTCAAGATCGACTCCTCCTCCTCCTATTTTTATTCTCTTCGTTGGCTACTACCCTAGGGCATCACCTACCATCCATGATTGCAGCTGCTCACTGTTGTAACGGATCGTCGCCACTACAACTGTTGTTGTGTTGGCCATAGCAACTACTCCTACTACTTGCTACAATGGTTGCAGCTGTTATCGACATGCTGTCTACCAACCGAGGGTGAACCAACCTTGTCAAGGCCTCACTCATGGTGGTGCACTAGCTACAAAAAGGGTAGCATATGGTTGCAGTGGACATCTACCCATCAGGACCATGACGACCCTAGGTGTGCCCCTTTCTATTTTTATTTCCCAAAATCCCTAACCCTAAGTTGTGTTAACCTTAGGGATTTCGGGTGCTTTTGGCATGTTGGGGGGGGATCTATTTTGGTCGATAATTTCTTATGTGTGTGTGTCGTGTGATTTTGTGCAAGGAATTCGATGGGGCAGCAACCACCTAACGACAAGGAGATTAGGAAGCTCATGGCAAGGTATGGACCCCTTTCATTTTTTATATTATTCTCTTAAATTTCTGAGTAATGAGAGAGATGAGAGAAAGGTTTTGAGCATGTAGAACCATGGGGTAAAGGTTTTGAGCATGTAGAACCATGGGGTTTTGCCACAAGGACTGGGTCCACGTGTGAATATCGTGAATGTTGGTTAATTGCAATTGTGACGGGTTGCCCTTGCACCCTAGAGTTAGATTGAGAGGTGAGTTTGTCGTCAGCAATTTTGGGTCATGAATGCCCTTTTTATGTCGATTAATGTGTTAAAATGGATCCAAGTTTCTAGGGTCGAAAGTGAGTTTCGATTTGGATGAAGTCCATCATAGTATAGCTGGTATATGCAATGATCTTTGCGAGGAAATGGATTTTAGTTCCTTGCAGGCATGTTGATGTTGAGAACTTAGGCATGGAAAAGCATGGCACAAAGTCACAATTTGATTTATGTTTGGGAGGGATAAAATAGAACTCCAACAATGGCTTGATAGCGAGTTAAATGACCAGAGCATGCTTTATTTTGGGCTCGAGCAAGATCAAAGATGGGAGTAAGATATGTTAAATAGGACCAGCCCACTACCAAATACACAGTGGTATCTTGTCATCCCACTATGTGTTGTGTTGTAGCTATTGTATGCTTGGTTTTAACAGGATCTTCATGGTCCTTGTTGCACTAAGCAAAAGGTCTTTCTTCTTATAAAGGTTACCTAGGTAGGAGCTTCCTAATTTTGCAAGCTGGAAATTGGATCATGAAATTTTGTTTAAAAACCACCTTTGTTTCCCTTTAATGGCACAAGGGAGGTAACTAAAGGGCTTAATAGATGGGGTTCAGGTCACGGGGGTTTAGAGAGCCTTGAGTGATCTAAGAAAGTCCTTAGGTATAAGGACCTTATGAAAGTTAAATCCCTAAGGAAGAAAGTAAAGGATTAAGTCATCCTTAAGTGGTGTTGTGTGCTGTGTGAGTTGGGATCTAGGGATGCTTAGTATCGATACTAGCCATCAACCTAGGAGAGGTTGGAAGTTAGGATGGGGTTTGAGGTGCCCCGGTATGGTACTAAGAGTCAGTACCATTTGTTGTGAAATGCGTGAAAATATCTCTATATCTCTATAGGTGCGAATCACTTCGAAACAAATAAATTTATAAATATTTCAGTAAGTATCGAGTTGTTCGCAAGGAGGCAAAATGTGATTTTCAAAGCTTTCTATAATTACTAATATATACTAAGGCAAACATAGAAATAGAGACCCAATATTCAGAAAATCATATTTTTATTGCTAATGGCAAACAATTCTCAAACTAGGAGTTAAAACAACTATGATAAAGAGTAGAGTGAGCGAAAAGAGTGATTTGTTAAAACTAGGGTTTAAGTCATTGCAACAAGCAAATTCGCAATCGCTTTTAGGATTTGATTTAAATTAATGTCTTTTAGGGTTTTTTCTTGATGAATTCAAACAAGTTTGAGTTCCACAATCAAAACGAAATCAAGTTGTATTGGTGAATATAGACTTCCTTTAGAATGTGGGACTAGAAAAAAATGAAGAGAAACCCTAATTGATTTGAACCTTAAGCAGAAATTTAACTATTAATGAATCTTTTTAGGCTTTTCTTGTTAACTAGTGGTCCAAACAGAGCAAACAACACCACCAATAGAAGGCAAATTAAACAAGAATTCCAAAAAGAAAAATTATGACTTTAAGAATTCGTTTGATATTTTTTTGAGATTTTTATTTGTGCTAGTGTCAAAGTTCAAAAATGATACCCATGGGTATTTTGGACTTTTTAGTACCACCACCAGCCACCAAATATTTTTGTGATTTTATATGTTGTGTAGAATTTCACAAGGATTCTAGAAAGATAAATTTCATATAAATTGGATCAATATAAAAATTCTTAAAATTCACAGACAGTAACAAAATAATGAAATCGAGGGGATGACCCCTATGCTCCACTAATTTTTAAAAATTATATGCAACTCCAAATTCTCTAAAATTTGGAAAAACATGTTTCTGATTTAATTTGGAATCTTTGGTCGAAATTTCAAGATTTTAGGAGGTCTGTGGTGTTAGAAATTGATTTTTGAAATCTAGATAGAAGTCTGGACCCGAAAATCAAAACACCAACACTTAGGGTAGAGTGGTGTTAATTAAACAAACAAGCAAACAATGGCTTTTAAAGGTCACCACTCTACCTAATTTTTATGTTCTTGATCCTGAATGCCTGATTCACTATTTTTTTATATAGTTTTTAAGAATAATTATGCGACAAGAAGAATGACACTAACCTTGAATTCGTGAGAAGAAAAGGAACTTTAAGCTTTCGCTTCCAAAATCTCACCTTCTTCCTGTAGCGCCTACACACACGTGATGAAAGAAAGAGAAGGGATGAGATCTGCGTATCAAGCAAGAGAATTAAATGAATGCAAATCCATGCCTCCCCAGCAACGGCACCAAAAAGTGAGCAAAAAAGAGTGATCTGTTAAAACTAGGGTTTAAGTCGTTGCAACATGCAAATTCACAATTGCATTTACAATTTATAAAACCTAGATAGTAGGGTATCTATGATCGTCCAAGAAAGAAAGTTTTCAAAATTTAATACTCTCACTTGAAAATGGGAAATCAACTTTCTTTTTGTGATTTTTGAATATAAATTTTTTTTTGAGTTTTTAAATAACAACAATAAAATAAAAAGCAGAGAAAGACTACTCTTAATTGCTACAAGCTAAGTGATAAGAGTAACCTCTCTCTAAGCTCTCACCCTAGGTACGTGGAGACTTAGGGTACTTAGAGAAAGGGAGTGAAATATGCTAAAGTAAAAGCAATCAAAAGAGCAACAAAATTATAGGACAACTTTTATAAAGGAAGAAAAGTCCTTTTACAAGAAATGCAGAGGAATGCTTCTATTAAAAAAATAAAAGAATGCAAGTAAAACTAAATTTCTCCCGAAGATGATGGCGAAGAGGGAAGGATTCTTGCTCTACGCTCAGTTACTCTTGGGCTTAGAAAGAACTTTCCAATTCTTTCCTTAGAGTGCTCCTCTAGTAGATGATGATTCTCCTTCCTGGCAAACCCTAGATAGGGCGTGCCCTAGCTCCTCCAAAACAAGCCCTAGATGGGTGTGCCTAGCTCCTCCAAGGATGGAAGAATTCCACCCAAAAATCTCCTCCAAGGGTGGGCGTGTACCACCCTAAAGACCTCCTCCTAGACGTCCTCCTTGCCTGGCTGGACCTCTGGCTAGTAGGGCTACAAGAGAGAAGGGAAGACGGGAAGGCACCAAGGGGACAGAGTGTCCCCTTAACCTTCTTCTTCTCCTTCTTCTCTTCACCATGGAGATGATGGAATGAAAGGTGGAAGTATATGCGGATTAATGAAGCCAAAGGTGTCTCCCATGGTGGTGGTTATGAGCCTTTTTATAGAGGGGTTAAGGGGGTAGGTAGGCGTGCATGGCATGGATGGCTAAGATAGGTTTTTGGTGGTGGTTAGATGATCTAAGGGCCATGGATGGGTGGTGCCAAACCAAGGGATATGAAGGGGGTTTGGTTGCCTTTGGTTGGATGGCTAGGATGGCATGATGGAAGTGGTTAGGTGATCATAAGGTGGAGGGTGTTTGGCACCACATAAACGGGTGTCATGGGGGTAGTTATGGGTAGCTAAGGGACACCTAAGTTGGCCCCAACCATTGAAGGGTACCATGGTTTTGGTGCCAACTAAGGATGGTTCTAGAAGGAATGTAGGTAGAGGGTTGAGATGGGTTGTAGGGGTAGGTGTAAGGCTAGGACGTGGGGGTTGTTTTGGTGCCAAAGCAAGGTGGCTTTTGGTGGTGCTTGAGGGGCTAAGGGTTGCCTATGTTGGTGCCAAAAAGGGAGTGGACTAGGTAGCTTAGGTGGACTTAGGGTTAGGTGTATTTGGTGGAGCTATTTAAGTAGGTTTTAGGTAGGTGGTGGATGGCCATGTAGTGGATATTTTAGCTAAGCTACATTATCTAATAGGTGAGAAGAGGAGGTGGTAGGACAAAGCTAGGGTTTTGGGAAGAGGAGCTAAGGAAGAACTGTCAGGATCTGCACTAGAGCTGGTGGTTGCTGAAGAGAACAGCAAGTAGCTACCTTAGATGGCTTAGCTTGCTAGTTCTTTGCTAGCTACTAAGCCAAGTTAAAGTAAGCTAGCTTCTGCTGAATTGAGCTGAGGTGAGTTGGGTCTAATCTTCCCGGAGATAACCTAACTAGCTGAAGTAGCTAACTTAGGTTAAATAGTTTAGCTCAACTAGGTTGAGCTGAGTGGAGTCTCCGAGAGCTAGACTTGAGCTGGCCTGAGCTAGTTGAGGTCATCTTCAGCTGACTTGAGTTGAGTGGAGCTGGAAGTAGCTGGACCTGAGCTAAGGTGGACTCCTGTCAACTTAATTGAGCTAGCTAGAGCTCATAGTGAACTGATTGGAGTTAAGATGAGCTATGCTCAACTAGGTTGAGCTAGATTTGAGCTGACTTGAGTTAGGTTGAGCTAAGTTGAGCTACCCTGAGCTACCATCCAGCTAAGATGAGCTGAATGGAGCTTAAGAGAGCTAACCCAAAACCAAAGTGAGGTGGTATCCAACTATGATGAGTTGGACT
The DNA here is from genome assembly GCA_037157565.1 of Thalassia testudinum. Classification (NCBI taxonomy): domain Eukaryota; kingdom Viridiplantae; phylum Streptophyta; class Magnoliopsida; order Alismatales; family Hydrocharitaceae; genus Thalassia; species Thalassia testudinum. The sequence goes on from JAZHRO010000014.1 coordinate 38,936,360, forward strand.
TAGCTGGGGTTCAGCTAAATTAAGCTTCCTCTTCACATGTTGCCATCTTGAATGCTAGGGTTTTAGGGATCTAACTATCTGTTAATCCATAACATTTAAATAAATGTGTCAAAAATAACAAAATTTATGCAATGCGTGCCTAACCTAAGTGATTTCTAAATGCAGCCCAAAGGCCCATTTGCGGAGTTAAAATCCTAAGAGCTAGGTTTGTTTTATGGCATAAGAATGATGATAAACTGGTGTTCATCATACCCCCATGTTTATCTTTTGCTAGTCTCTTAGCAAAACTAACTTTTACAAAATAAATTCTTGGGGAAAACTAATTTTTTTTACTCTTGAGGAGAAAAAGATTATGGGACCTTGGTTGGTTAAAACACGAGAGGCACAGGATTTGTTAAAGGTAAACATCAGGATTCATTTTTTTGGATCTAAAAATTAGATGAATCAGGATCAATGTATCCTCCAAAAATTCACAAGTTAACTCTGTTAATTTAGATGACCCAAAATAATTTGGTAGTTAGGATTTCTCCTGCTCTTGAATCTGATTCGCAACTTCCATAATCCTTTAAAACCTTGAGTCTATGCTTCTAGATGCCAACATTTATAAGGTCGTGTGCTTTGTTTAATATATATATTTTTTAATCTCCCCCATTCTTATTCTTAGCTTAATCCTATAACAAATGTGTTAGGATCATCATTCCCGTTACCAATCCTCGAGGGGGCTCTGGCAGCAGCACTTCGAGATAGTACTATCCCAGACACCACCCAGGAGCACACAACTAACAAGCCGACTTTCCGCTTTGCGTTGTAGTATTAAGTGGTGGAAAATTTGACTAATCAAAAAAATGAAAATAACCACTCGCAGAAGAGCGGGTCGTGTCCACAGGGAGGCAATTATGCAATAAATTCTTAATTATTTTATATTATTTTAGATAAGTGCAAAATCCCTATTCAAATCTGACATAAAATGTGAAGGAAAGTAGATTCACAATAACTTAAAAAGATAAGGGTATATGTGCAGTTTTCCCTCACTGAAATCTTCAATAAATTTATGATGAATTTATGCAATTTTCAAATGACATGTACTAGAGAAAATTATTGCTCAGGTTAAGCCCAAAATCAATCTTGAAATAGATGAATATCATGAATGTTCAATTATCAGAGAATATAAGTGTGCATGCGCAATTTGACCATAATATAATAATAATAAATAAAAATCAACAATGGCAGTGAATGTAATTTTTAATTGTGGAGGAAACAGAGCATTTGCTCGCTCTCCTCCTTGCGAGAGAGAGAGAGCATCGGCGGGGCTTTGGAGAGGCTAGGAAGGTCGGCGAGGATGAGGGCTATCCAGTGGCGACTGCGGCATCGACGGAGGTGGCCGGCCGATGGAGGAGAAGACGCTGGTGAAGGCTGCCTATTGTAGTCACTTGCTGCAGATGACGCATGGTGCTGCGGCAGGCGCGCAGTGAGGAGAAGGTGCACCTGCAGGGAGGCGTTGGAGAAGGTTAGAGCACGCGTGGAAGGTGGGCGTGCTGAGGCGGATGCCTACAGGCGCGCTTGCAGGGATGCTAGAGAAGGGAGTGCCTGCCGGCAGAGGCGTGGGGCGGTGGGCTTGAGGCGCTGCTGAAGGTGCAGGCTTGGTGCACTGACAAAGGTGCGCACTTGCTGGGAGAGAGGGTGCTCTGCAGGGAGGAGGGGGCACTAGAAGGTGGAAGCGATCTGCAGACGCGGTGGGTGAGTAGTGCTGCGCTAGGGCGTGGTGCAGGCTGAAGGGAGGTAGCGCCTGTGGGTGTTGGAAGGTGCAGGCGCGCGGTGAGATTTGAAGGTTGAGGCACGCGCGGGCGAGAGGGTGCGCAAGGCGGATGCCTGCAGGCGCGCTTGCAGGGGTGCTGGAGAAGGGAGTGCCTGCGGGCACTTGCAGGCAGTGCGGGTGGTACAGGCGGTGGTGAAGGCACACAGCTCCTTTAGGCATTGCTAGAGGGAGATGCTCTGAGGGAGAGGCGTGACTACGGGCTGGTTGGAGAGGCTGAAGTGTACGCTTGCAGGCGCGGCTGGAGGATGCTTGGCATGCGCCTGCTATGGTGAGGGCGTGTAGGTGAGAGGGTACACTTGGGGCTAAAGATGAGGTTTTTCCCTGCAAGGGGGAAGATGATCCACAGTGCACGCTGGAGAAGATGGTGCCCGTTCTTCTCTTCCTAAATGATTCCCTCTCTCCCTGGATCCACCTCTTCTTTTTAACTTCTCCATTGCACCTGCGAGAGTTATGGGATTTTCAAATCCCTTAACTATTTCTGGCCAGCGACTGTTGAAGGGGAGAGTTACGACTGGCCGGAGGAAAGGGAAAAGATCCCGTCGGTTGTTGGGGAAATTTGCTCCCCAACCCTTGCTCTTTCTAAATATGCTACCTGCACATAAAAATAATAAAATCATTACATATTAAGTTATAGAATGTTATAAACTTAAATCATGATGCGTACAAATATTCTACAACTTAATTGCAATTATTAACACACCTAAACGGTACGATTAAAGATACTTAGGCTTAATATTAGTCCATTAAAATGGACTCATCAAATACCCCCATGCCTAAGATTTGCTAGTCTCTAGCAAAAATGAAAAATAATAGAAGTAATCAGAAGATTTCTTCTTTTCTTATTTCAAAACTTTAGAAATCCAGACAAATGTGAAGTGTTGATAGCCTAGGTAACAGATCCAAGTGAAAGAGCCGATTCGCATTGGGAGTTCATACATCACCCTTGGCAAAAATTTCTGTCGAAATAGGCAACTGCTTCCCTCGGGGATAAAGCAGACGATAATCTGTAATTTGACCCCGACGTTTGGCTTAGGTAGGAGATATCGAGTTAAATGGATTTGTATTTGGTGGCACACACTCATCTGGTGCTACATATAGTCTAGTACTGTAGACTCTAGATCTCTAGACTATTAGACAAGTCAACTCTGAGAGAGGCTACACAATTATGCTCTCCTGATGTTCCTGGATACTCTCTCTTTTCTTTCTTTCTGAGATCATGAATCTCGCCAGATTTAGAAATTGTACTCACTATTTGGTGCCCTCACATGGCATCCATACTTCAATTAAAGTCCTAATAACTCTACAACTAAGTTAGAGTCCTCAACCAGTATTCGGGCGATCAGAAGTACTAAAAGGGAGGTATGGGTCATATTTGGTGGAACGCGAACGATGTTTTGTTGCCTCAGAAACAATATTACATTAGAAAATTGGACTCTTTTTTTTCTTATATTTCTTCTTGTTTTTGTTTCTTTTTCAATCAACACAACACAATGCGAACTTTTATTTACGAGGCATTACTAGGGATGATGATGGTCCAGAGGAAGTTGTGTAGCTTATTTGGTGGAAGTGCCTATTCTCGGCACCGGGAAGGAATGGATAGGACAGGCGTATTTCTGACCTTTGACATTATTATCCTCCTTCAGCCGAGGACTCTATGAAGGACAATCGTAACCATCCACCATAGTTATAGCTTTATTAAGACTCAATCTCTGTGTATCTACCTTATTTGGTGACTCTCAGGAATTCACACAAAATACGCACACAGGAACAGAGAGTGAAAACTACGCCTAACTCTGAAGTATCATCACCTAATTATCCAAAACTTAAGAGTCCTTGCACTAGACTTAGCGCACCAGTAATTTCTTTACTTCTTCTCACAAATATGAGGTGGATCTACTAGAAGATAGTATGCTTGACTCCCTATGAACTGTCCAAGGGTTCAGTGGACTACAAATGCTTATTGGTTTTCCTCAAGGATCCATTACCAAGTCTATGCGCACGTGAAATAAATGTACTGGATTCTAAACTTAAGAAATAATTCAAGACAAATATATTTTACTAGGGACTAACCCAATCAGCTCAAGAAAAGAAATTTTTTTTTTAATATATATAAATATGTATGCAAATATTTATAAATGCTATAAACACTATAAACATTCTCAGGTTATACCCCCCCATGCTTAAGACTGACAATGTCCTCATTGGAAAAATATAGACATAGAAGAATATCACCTGAGGAGGAGAGTCGGAGGAGCTAAGGTTGCTCAAGCCGAAGTGCGTCTAAAACCTAGCCATCTGAAAGAGTAATATACGATTTAAGTCGCTGGCCATTTGCTTTAAAGCTCGCACCTGAAATAGGGTTCCTCATCTCTACAGCTCCATTAGGGAAAGTATTGATAACAACATATGGCCCATCCCAGCGGGACTTGAGCTTTCCAGGAAATAATTTAAGTCTAGAATTGAAAAGCCAGACCCACTGGTTGGGCTCAAAAGTCTTTCTAATGATGTGTTTGTCATGGAAGACTTTTGTCCGTTGCTTGTAAGCTTGAGAAGTTTCATAAGCTTCATTACAAAGCTCCTCAAGTTCACTTAATTCTAACATACGTGCTTTTCCCGCTTTATCCAGATTCAAGTTAACTTTTTTAAGAGCCCAATAAGCTTTATGTTGTATTTCAACGGGAAGGTGGCACGCTTTTCTGTAGACAAGACGGAAAGAAGACATGCCCAAGGGAGTCTTATTTGCAGTTCTGTAGGTCCAAAGAGCATCATTTAGTTTTTTAGACCAATCCTTCCGATCAGGCCTGACAGTTTTTTCTAAAATTCGCTTAATCTCCCTATTAGACACTTCAACTTGTCCACTCGTTTGGGGATGATAAGGTGTGGCTATCATGTGGTTGACTCCCAAATTTTGGAGTAGCCTTGTGAAGAGTACATTCTTAAAGTGAGGTCCTCCATCACTTACGATCGTCCTTGGGCACCCATACCGAGAAATGATATTAGCCTTAACAGAGCCCAAGACTATGGAATGGTCATTGGTTCACGTGGGTATGGCTTCTATCCACTTTGATACATAGTCAACAGCCACAAGGATGTATTCATATCCGAAGGACACAAGAAAGGGACCCATGAAGTCAATGCCCAAAATATCAAAGATTTCAACAGGGAGTATAGGTTGTTGGGGCATCTCATCCCTTTTTCCAATGGTTCCCGTCTGCTGGCAACGTAGACATGCGCCCACATACATATGTGCATCTCAGAATAATGTGGGCCACCAAAAACCAGACTGAAGAACCTTATGGACAATCTTCTTCCCACTAAAATGTCCCCCACAGTGGAGGTCATGGCAGAAACTCAGAACACTTCTTTATTCCTCATCAGGGACGCAACGGCAAAATAGCTGGTCAGGGCCTATTCTAAAAAGCTCAGGTTCCTCCTAGTGATAAAATTTAGCGTTGGCGAGAAACCTGTCTTGCTTTTGCTTGTCCCAAGTACTGAGGGTGATGCCCGTAACCAGATAGTTCACTATGTCAGCGAACCAAGGAGTTTTAGCTTCCACGGCCATTAGAGACTCATCAGGGAAAGTCTCTTGAATACCGCCAGTAGGGTTTGATGCCTCAATAGGGACCCTAGACAAATGGTCTGCTACCACATTCTCAACTCCTTTCTTGTCTTTAATATCCAGGTCAAATTCTTGGAGTAGTAGAATCCAATGAATTAGGCAAGGTTTGGTGTCCTTTTTAGCCAGAAGATGCTTAAGGGCTGAATGATCAGTGAACACCACAACCTTGGATCCCAAAAGATAAGATCGAAACTTTTCCAAAGCAAATACTATAGCAACTAATTCCTTTTCAGTGACCGTATAGTTTTGCTGAGGATCCGTAAGGGTCTTGCTGGCATAATGTAGCACATGATGTTTGCCATCAACCCTTTGACCTAAGACCGCTCCCACTGCAAAATCAGAAGCATCGCACATAAGCTCAAATGGGAGGGTCCAATCTGGTGCTTAGAGAATCAGTGCGGTAATGAGGGCTTTCTTCAATGTTTGGAAAGCCTCACCACATCTATCATCAAAATCGAAGGAGACATCCTTCGCTAACAGGTTGTAGAGTGGCTTAGAGATTTTACTGAAATCTCTAATGAAGCGCCTACAAAATCCAGCATGGCCAAGGAAAGATCTAACCTGACGAACATTAGCGGGCAATGGAAGCTTAGAGATGGAATCGATTTTTGCGGTGTCCACCTCTAATCCTCTCTAAGAAACTATATGCCTTAACACAATGGCCTGCGGGATCATAAAGTGGCTTTTCTCCCAGCTAAGCACCAGCTTTGCCTCTTCGCAATGGGTTAAGACTTTATCAAGGTGCGAAAGGCATAGGTCAAATGACAAGCCATAAATGGAGAAGTCATCCATGAATATTTCAACGAACTTGTTGATCATATCAGAAAAGATAGCCATCATACAACGTTGGAAAGTGGTAGGAGCGTTACATAACCCGAATGGCATTCGGCGGAACGCAAAAGTGCCATACGGACTCGTGAAGGTGGTACGCTCCTGATCATCAGGAAAAATGGCTATCTGATTGTACCCAGAGTACCCGTCAAGAAAACAAAAGTACTTGTTCCCCGCCAATCATTCCAAAATTTGATAGATAAATAGTAAGGGGAAATGGTCTTTCTGGGTAGCCGTGTTTAAACGGAGGTAATCAATGCAGACCCTCCAACCAGTTGAGGGTCTAGTGGTCACCAGTTCTCCTTGGTCATTCTCCTCCACAGTGATTCCTACCTTTTTTGAAACTACGTGAATAGGACTGACCCATTTACTATCTGAAATGGGATAGATAATCCCTGCATCCAGCCATTTCAGAATCTCCTTTTTAACAACCTCCCGCATATTTGGATTGAGCCTTCTCTGCATATCTCGGAAAGGCTTCACAGACTCGTCCGTGTATATATGATGCATGCAAAGAGAGAGATCAACACCCTTAATATCAGCTATTGTCTAGGAAATTGCTTCCTTGTGCCTTTGTAAACACTCAAACAGAGCTCCCTCCTGCAATTCAGATAATGCAGATGAGATAATAATGGGGAGCGTGTTATTAGGGCCAAGGAAAGCATATTTCAATGTGCTCGGGAGGGGTTTCAACTCCAATTCAGGAGCCTTTTGGATTGAGGGTTTTAGTTGAGATGTCCCTGCCTCAAGCAGTGGATCTACCTTCACAGTCCAGGGTAGGGACAGAGACTCAGTGTGTACCCCCAGCAACTCTTCTAGTTCAGGCATTTTCCTTTCAGCTTCTTTAATAATCGACGGATGGTCTTGAGATATGACCTTCTGAAGGGGATCTCTACATAAGAGTGCTGGAGTATTCTCTTCAATTATTTCATCAACGACCTCAATCTGAGAACAATCTTAAAATCTAGGTTGCTTGTAAGTATCAAAAACATTCAACCGGATCTTCTTGTTCCCAAAGCCCATTTTAAGTGCCCCAGATCTTCAATTTATAGAGGCATTGGCTATGGCCATGAAGGGGCATCCCAGAATAATGGACGGCTTCGTGGGCTTATTAGATGGGTCAGTATCAAGTACCAGAAAGTCAACGGGGAAGAAGAAATCCTCCACTCTCACAAGGACATCTTCCAACGATCCCCACGGTGTCTTAAGTAATATGTCTGCAACCTGGATGATTACTGGACAAGGCTTTAGCTTTCCTCCTCCCAAAAGGTCATAGACAGAGCTCGGTAGAATGTTTACCCCTGCACCCAGATCGAGCAGAGCCTCGTCAATGTGTTGGTTACCTATAACCACTGAAATATATGGGGCCCCTGGGTCTTTCATTTTGGGGGGTGTTCCATGCTGAAGAATCGAGCAAACATGGTCAGGCAAGATGACCTTAGTTTGGACCTGTTTCCTAGATCGACGCTTCTGGGTGCACAGGTCCTTCAGAAACTTGGCATAGGATGAAATCTGTTTCATTGCTTCCAACAGAGGCAAGCTAATCTAGACTTGCCTAAAAGTATCCATAATCTCTTCCATCCTATCCTTGGCTCCAAACGAGCCAACAGAAGATTCCCCAGGAGCAGATAGGTGCTCTGGATAGGGCACCCACGGCTTCTGGGTAGAGGGGTTGTCATGGCGAGAAAGGGGTGGTGGAAGGACGACATCCTCATTGTGGGTATTTTTTTGTGAGGGAGAGTGGTGTGGCTCTTCCTCGAGTGAGATGGAAGTCAGGTCAGGTGTGGAAGGGGAATTCTGAGATGTAACCATAGGAGTGTTATCAGGCTTGTCAATCTTTTTTCCACTCCTCAACACGGTCACTGCTTGGGCGTGCTCCCTGAATACAACCCCCTTGCCCTTAGGGTTCTCCTCAGAAGAGCTAGGCAGCTTCCTCGGATCACGTTGCCTAACTGCCTCAGCAAGATGACCAATTTCGGATTGCAAATCAGTAATCATCTTATTATGAGATTGGATAACCATATTCTGATGCTTTTGCATTACTTTCATCATGGCCTTTAGTTCATCCATCTCAGAGGGCTTATTCGGAGGAGGGTTTTCATAAGAAGGTTGGTATGTGGGTTGGGGAGGTAAGGATCTTGTATTCCCTGAGTTAGAAGCATTAGCTTGATTCCAAGAGAAGTTTGGATGGTTCCACCACCCTGGATTATAAGTGTTGGAGTAAGGGTTATTACGAGGGGGCGGAAACCTTAGGCCACGTTCAAGTCAGCCTAAATCAACTCAGGGAATTGGTTTGCCTGATGGCACTCTGCAGTGGCGTGCGTTGTGCTTTGGCAAATGGAGCATTCTCTTGAAGCCTGAAAAATAGAGGCTGCTTGCGGGTTCATGTCGGGGTTTGCTAATAGCCTATCAAAGTTTTTATTCAATAGTTGAATCTGATAAGCCAAATCATGTGAAGCCCCAGCTTCATGGGCCTCTATCTTCCTTTGCAAGATTGATGGTTTTCTTTCTTGATAGGCAGAGGACAGATGTATGGAGTTGTCGCTTAATGTTTCAAATAGTGCCCAGGCTTCATCCTCAGTTCTGGTCATGATGGTTCCCGCACAGGCTGCATCAATGGTTTTCCTATGCCTTTCAGATAATCTATTATAGAACCTTTCGACCAACTGCCATCTTGGCACTTGATGGTGGGGGCATAACCTAAGAAGGTCATTAAAGCACTCCCAAGTCTCATGAAATTGCTCCCCTTCCTATTGAGTAAAACCCATAATCTCTCTTCTGTAATGGTTGGTTTTACTCATAGGAAAATACTTTTTTAAAAATTCTCCCTTAAGGGTGGCCCAATCATTTACCCTTGCATCGAGGGTATGATACCAGTGCTTGGCCTTATCCTTTAGGGAGAAAGGAAATAGAGTCCTCATCAGGGCTTCATCAGTAAAGCCCTGGAGCTTCACTGTGGAACAGACCTCGGTGAATTCCTCCAAATGTCGGTAGGGGTCCTCCCTAGTAGTACCATAAAAAGAGGGCAATAAAGATATGGTACTGCTCTTAATCTCATACGGATTATCCCCTGCCGGTCATCTTAGTGCTTGTGCAGGTTGGTTAGTAGGAATAAAATAGTCCCTTAGAGTCCTTTGTTGATTTGCACCTTGTTCAGCCATTCCTTCTTTTTCTTCTCCTAGGTGAGCTCTCCTAAGAATTCTCTCAGGCTCAGGATCAAACACTAGACTACCCTCAAGAAAGCGTCTACCAAGCATACAAAACACAATTAAGATTTTTTTTATTAAGTCAAACCTCCACTCCAAAGATAAGTCAAAAGATCAAGATTTATCCCTCCGTTCCCACGTAAGTGGTATAAGAGGGGTGTGGACTTGAAATCTTAACCTTCTTTATTGTGGATGTTGAATTAGTTAATATAAATGGCCAAACAAGTTTTTCACTGCAATTACGTGCCTTAATTCAACCTTCAAGTGCCCTAAGACCTATACTTTGCTTGGATGATACTCCCTGGTGATCAAGTGAGAAGTTACTCCAAGGACGAACAAAGGGATGCAAGTAGGGCGAACCCTTCCGTTGAGGTGATGCGTATGCGATGCCCCTTAACTACCCTTTTGTTCCTTTAAGGGGTGTCCCCCTCCATGGAGTATCAAAACACTTGGTCAAAAGATAGTATCACCACCACCACAAAGCACAATAGGAAGGTCTGCACCAATAAAGAGATCGGTGCCTATAGCCTTAAGGGATCGAGCCTTAGTGTGGTGCCTAATGTGCGTTCTCAGTGTCAGAAGTGTGCAACACACCGCAAATCTTTGTAATTTCTTTTGAAATCGCAGACAAGTCCCTTAGAATCAGATCAAATGTGAATTGCTTTTAGGGTTGAATCTGATTATTAGTTCCACTTTTAGTTATGTGACCACTGAATTAGTAAATTCAAACAACTTGGTGGTCTTGAATTTAAATTTGAATGCAAATGCGTGAACAGGAGCTAGATGCAAAAGTTAGAAAGATATACCTGTCTCCAGCAATCTTTGTGCTAATATGCATGCAATGCAATAATATGATCTAATGTGCTGCTCAATCACCCCTAAATGCACTCACCTAAGGACATGCAACTTCTAAATAGGCAGCTCGATATTTTCTTTATTGGTTTTTAAAAGCAAGCAAGTAGAAAATATAATCACGCATGCACCAAAAAATATTGTATGCCCTAGTAGCTAAAGAATGCGAGGATAAACCCCCAAAAATTCAGCCCCAATTACTACAAGGGTGAAAAGACAAAATTAAATTTGTGACGACGAAGAATCCTCTGCGAAAACAAGATCTTAGTCTCCTTCGTCTTTTCCTCGTGTAGCTTAACTCGTGATTGCTATCGCCGCTCTATTGCGCCTCGTCGCCTCTTCAAATTCCTCGCACAGTAAAAAAATTGATCAGATAATTTCGCAACTCAGAATATTCAAAAAAAATAATAACGTAAATCTATTGCATCTGTTGCCTCCCCAGCAATGGCGCCAATTTGACAAGCCGACTTTCCACTTTGCGTTGTAGTATTTAAGTGGTGGAAAAATCGACTAATCAAAAAAATGAAAATAACCACTCGCAGAAGAGCGGGTCATGTCCACAGGGAGGAAATTATGCAATAAATTCTTAATTATTTTATATTATTTCAGATAAATGTGAAATCCCTATTCAAATCTGACATAAAATGCGAAGGAAAGTAGATTCGCAATAACTTAGAAAGATAAGGGTATATGTGTAGTTTTCCCTCACTGAAATCTTCAATAAATTTATGATGAATTTATGCAATTTTCACAAGATGTGTGCTAGGGAAAATTATTGCTCAGGTTAAGCCCAAAATCAATCTTGAAATAGATGAATATCATGAATGTTCAATTATCAGAGAATATAAGTGTGCATGCACAATTTCACCATAATATAATAATAATAAATAAAAATCAACAATGGCAGTGAATGTAATTTTTAATTATGGAGGAAATAAAGCATTTGCTCTCTCTCCTCCTTGCGAGAGAGAGAGAGCACCAGCAGGGCTTTGGAGAGGCTAGGAAGGTCGGCGAGGATGGGGGCTATCCGGTGGTGGCTGTGGCATCGACGGAGGTGGCCAGAGGTGGCCAGCCGGTGGAGGAGAAGACGCCGGCAGAGGCTGCCTGTTGTAGCCGCTTGCTGCAGATGGTGCGTGGTGCTACGGCAGGCACGCAATGCGGAGAAGGTGCGCCTGCGGGGAGGCACTGGAGAAGGTTGGAGCGTGCATGGAAGGTGGGCATGTTGAGGTGGATGCCTGCAGGCACGCTTGCAGGGGTGCTGGAGAAGGGAGTGCCTGTGGGCAGAGGCGTGGGGCGGCGGGCTTGAGGTGCTGCTGAAGGTGCAGGCTTGGTGCGCTGGAGGAAGGAGCGCACCTACTGGGAGAGAGGGCGCTTTGCAGAGAGGAGGGGGTGCTGGAAGGTGGAAGAGATCTGCAGACGTGGCGGGTGAGCAGTGCTGCGATAGGGCGCGGTGCAGGTTGAAGGGAGGTAGTGTCTGTGGGTGCTGGAAGGTGCGGGCACGCAGTGAGATTTGAAGGTTGAGGCGCGCGCGAGCGAGAGGGTGCGCAAGGCGGATGCCTGCAGGCACGCTTATAGGGGCGCTAGAGAAGGGAGTGCCTGCAGGCACTTGCAGGCAGTGCGGGCGGTACAGGCAGTGGTGAAGGTGCACAGTGCCTTTAGGCGCTGCTGGAGGGAGATGCTGTGAGGGAGAGGCGCGCCTGCGGGCTGGCTAGAGAGGCTGGAGCGTACGCCTGCAGGTGCGGCTGGAGGATGCTTGGAATGCGCCTGCCATGGTGAGGGCGTGCGGGCGAGAGGGTACACTTGGTGCTGAAGATGAGGTTTTTCACCGCAAGGGGGAAGATGATCCACAGTGCACGCTGGAGAAGATGGTGCCCGTTCTTCTCTTCCTGGATGATTCCCTCTCTCCCTGGATCCACCCCTTCTTTTTAACTTCTCCTCGGTTGCGCCTGCGAGAGTTAAGGGATTTTCAAATCCCTTAACTATTTCTAGCCAGCGGCTGTTGAAGGGGAGAGTTACGACTGGCCGGAGGAAAGGGAAAAGATCCCGCCGGTTGTTGGGGAAATTTGCTCCCCAACCCTTGCTCTTTCTAAATATACTACCTGCACATAAAAACAAAAAAATCATTACATATTAAGTTATATAATGTTATAAACTTAAATCATGATGCGTACAAATATTCTACAACTTAATTGCAATTATTAACACACCTAAATGGTATGATTAAAGATAATTAGGCTAAATATTAGTCCATTAAAATGGACTCATCAACAACCACAAGATAGCACTCCTCAGAGCATGATTCGATCTCTCGCCTTGCGCTCTCGTTGAGTGCACTAATCAATGCACTGCACGCTCTTTTGAGTTGCGATGTGCTTTTAGCGAGCGACTGCTCTCAGCCGATGGATGAAGATCGAATGGATGAGATGCGTTCTTCTTTTGATGGGGCATGGAGAAGAGCGACGTGGCCATTGGATAACATTCCAACGGCCCACGTTTTTCCTTTAGTGGTTGGGGCATGGCAGTGAGCTATTTGGATGGTGCCACATGACACCATCCTGACTGTTCATCTTCCTGCCTTTGTAGTTAGTGCTACAGGCTCCAATCAAATTGATCTTTGCATCGTTGGAATACGATCTAAAAAAATATATAAAAAAAAAATCAAAATGTTGAGCGCACGAATTGCTCCCCGGCAACGGCGCCAAAATGTTAAGACGTTACAAATGGCTACGCTAACATGTTCGATTTTGGAGAACCTGTCGTGGTTATTTATTTTTTAGAATAAACAAAGAATTTATCATTAAAGAGATTGTTCATTACAACTAGAAAGTATAAAACAATTGCACTAGAAAGCGATAAATTTACTCTAGAAAGCATTAAAAGAATGGAGGGAGAAATATCCTCCTCGACGATCACTTGGAGGACGAGCAAAACTACTCTAGAAAGTAGTAAATCTATACTAGAAAGCAGTAAAAAGAATAAGGAGAGAGAAATCCTCCTCGACGGTTGCTTGGAGGACGAGCTTGATGGGACGACGCCTGGACGAAGGGGAACAAAGCAGGACGAAGGAGGACGAAGCAGAAGAACGGGAACGAAGCAGCACGCCGTCGTCGTCGCGGGATCCACTTCCGAAGGGGGACGAAAATTTGGACTTTATCTCGCGAGAAGCATCCCGGGTGTGGGACAAGCTTCTCTTGAGCTTTGGAGGGGTAGAGAAGAGAAGGGATGAGAATTTCGTATGGAGGGGGTCTCCTTTTATAGTTGCAAGGAGTGGGGGCAAAATGGACATTACAACTTTAAAATAATAAATGAGGGGTCTTTAGTGACGAATAAATCCGTCCCTAAAGCCCCCAACATGGGCGTAGCTCCCGCACCCACGCACGCCTGCTTAGCTGCTCGCACGCGCAACGCATGCGCACGTTCAGCGATCCTCAGCCGTCCGATCGCGAGATTAGACGGCTTAAGACGCATCTCCGCCCGCTGCTGCGCCTGCCTGGCACCTGCGATCGCGCGTGACGCCGCACGTTCAATAGCACGTAATCTCAATTGAGTGCTGACGGTCGTCCAATCGTGATCCAACGCCCGCCATCGCCCGCACGCTCGCGCCTTCCTCCCCTTCTCTACGGTTCGAACCCACGCCCGCGGCTCGCATAAGCGCGCTCGACCGCTGCGCTACGAGGTGCGGATGGTCGAGCGGATGCTTTTAGGCGCGGCTGACCACAGCCGTTGGATCGAGATCCAACGGCGGACAGCGAGCGAGTGCGGGGCCTTCAGGGATTCATGCAGCCGTTTGGGCAACCGAGATGGCGCCACGTGGCGCCATCTTGGCCGGCCATCTTCTGGAAGTTGTAGATGGTGCCACGGATGTCGGATTGACTTAATTTTTGCATCGTTGGGCAGCAATCGTTGATCCGAATTCATCCGTGCGGTCGGATTTGTCATTTGAAGAGTGGATTTACACCATCCTAGCCCTTGATCTTCTAGGGTTCCCCGGTCACTATCTGATGCTATGGATGTCTGATTAGGGCGATCTTGGAGTCGTTGAACTCCAATCGTCGCCCTGATCACATACATACGGTTGGATCTTTGATCCGAGGCCCCGATAAAATATTTTCCCTGTCCAAGCACATAAAAGGAGACAATTAACCTCCATTTTATTCAAACTACTCTAAATGCAAGATGATGCATGTTATGCAATATTTATATCATGAAATGCAATCCTATGCTTAAGAACATGTATAAATAGACATTTTAAGTAGTGTAAATGTGTTTACATCAGTAACCATCCACCTTAGTCCTAGTGTTATTACAACCTGCTCTTTACGTATTTGCCTTATTTGGTGGCTCTACTATGAATTTTTACGCAAGAACCGAGAGCGAAAAGTATGCCTAACTCTGAGTATTTGTTTAATGCACAAAATCAATTTTTAAGATTGATACGTTGTAGTACAGACCAAAATTGCTTGTCAACAAATACAATTTATAGCTCGAAAGAAATCTGAGGTCAAATGTAGGGAGCAAGTGTTGCAATAAATCTCAAAATTGCAATTCTATCACAAGATATCAATATATGATGAAATTTCTAAACTCAAATGATATGTATATAAGAACAAATGTTGATAGTGCAAAATGATTAGGGTAAAATGGTGATTTAAATCACCAATTACCCTAATTACAATAATATTAAATATCTCAACAATATTAACCAAGTTTAATCCACGTAGGATAAGTGCACAGTGCATTCCCTGTCAAAGATCAGACGATGGAGCTTTCAACCAGATGACATAAACTCTTCCTTGATACAGTGCCAAGAGGGCACTCTTCCTCCTTTCCTTTCTCTCCTCATGCTCAAGGGAAGGCACAGCATAGAGCTTAGCACCAACACCAGCAGAGGCAAAGGCCTCCCTCATAATTCGTTTAGCGTCGTGAGGTGGGCAGTAGAGCAAAACCCCCCTCCCCCTCTCTCTCTCTTTCCCTTTCTTTCGTTCTTCACTTTCTCTCAAACCCGAGGCTAACTAAATCTATGCCCAGGCAATCAGGCAGGCATTTGGGTCAAGAACAGGGTCTAGGGTCACTGACGTAAAATAGTGACCGAGGAGTGCGAGGCTCGTGATGAGGGACCCGACCCTTCGTGTATTGGGTGACGGGCTGTGGAAAGAAAATCAATTTATCCCATGTTATGAGCTTGTCAGGCACCAAAGTTGGACTACAGTCCCTGCAGTTCTTCGTGTGAAGCTGTCGCTGATGAATCTTCTAATTGAGGTCGAAGGAGAGGTAGACTCCTTCAATTGGAGACTTGGGCATGCGCGTGGAATGGAGCCGCAGCACCTGGAGGTGTTGGCGATGAAGAACACGACTAGAACACGGTGGCCGAGGTTGAGGAAGATGACCTGCAGTGGCAGAGAATCGGCAAGCACCTGAAAAGGATAAAACGACCTCTCAGCTGTGTCAGAATAGCTCAGGAGCTTCGCGCGAGTGCAACAAATGTGGTGGTGGTGGTGGCGTGTGGTGAGAGTGCGTGTAAGGGTGTGGCAAAGATGGAATGTGACTGTCATGGTGGTGGTGTTCGGTAGCCGATTAGGACAAACCCCTCAATTTCTTGAGGGGTTTTGCTCGTGTGGATGAGACGAAGCTTTTAGGATAGGTGGCAAGGATTATGGTGTGGTGTAGCAGATGGAGAGCCTCACCGGAGTGGTTACCGGAGGCGGAGAAGATGGAGATGGATATGAGTGATTGGTAGTCTCGTATGTGCTGTGAGTGTAGGAGAGAGAAGTAGAGGGAAAGAGGAAGATGTAGAGGGTCTTAGGAGTGGAGGAGATAGGCAGAGGGCTCCAGTTGTGGCTGACTAGAGTCGGAGAAGACGGAGGCGAGGGTGAAGCAGCAACGGTGACTGAGGTAGAAGAACGCCCTCCCTTTGACCGAAAAGGTGCGCGAAGACAAGGGGAAGAAAATATGTCATCCAATTTGATGGTTGGACAGCCGGAGGAGGGGGATCAAAGGTGGTAGCCGGAGCAAAATCCGAAGGAGGCCGGAGAAGGAGGAGGGAGTTTCTTAGGCCAAAACTTGCTAAGGAGCTAGGGTTCTTACCCCTGCTCCTTGTATAGGCCATGGGAAGGGGTTTAAGGCTTGGAGACCAAGCTTTCAAGCTTGGTCAGCTTGCCAAAGAAGGATACCCACATCTCTCATGCATTCGCATGAGAGATTGGGAAAGAATCGGAGCCCATGAATAGGTTTCATTTGCAGAGAAATCTCTTAGGAATCTCCCTTCAAAATTTGGAAGAGATTAAGTGTGAAATCAGGGAGAAAACTCTCATTGAAGGTCTCCAGAGTTGTAGGAGTAGGACATGGAGGTGGCGGAAACCTTTTTAAAAAGACGACGACAAAGATATGGGGCTTTTTGTAATAAATTCAAAAGTTGAGGGGTTATTTGGGAGAATAAGAATCAGACTTGGACTAAAATGCAAACTAGGTCAAAATGATCTCAGATTGGCCTCAAATTTTGATACAAAGCTAATTTGAACCTAGGGAATCTAATGGTAAAGTTGGATTTTAGTTTTGACCTCATTTGACTAGGTAATTTATGTAAAAATGCAAATTAGGGCAATAGTCTATCTGTGACTCTATTTTGGGTTAGAATGGGTTCTGATAGTCAATTCAAAGATGCTAAACCCTAGAGAATATTTTTATATGAATTTTAGAGGGTTTTTGTGAATTTTATCTTGACCAAAACCTCATTTAAATAAGCAGGTTTGTTTTTAGGGTTTCTAATGTCCATTAATTCTTGAAATGCATGAAAACCCATTTCTATTTGCATGAACCCACTTATTAGACATTAATGACTAAATGACCTTTAATAAACCCCTAGAATATCCCATGGTTATTCTGTATTTTTGATGAGATGGTAAAATTATAGAAAAAACCCTGCTTTCATCTTTTCTTCTTAAAACAACTCTCCCTGCTCTGGAGACCTTCTAACTGAAATGTAGGAGCTTTTATTGACTTTATAAGACCAAATTAATCTATTTATGGCTCATGATGGTGTTCTCATCATACCCACATGCCTAGCTTTTGCTTGTCCCTTAATAAAATTCTATGAATCAAACTAGTTATCTAGGTCGAATGTAATCGTCAAGATGCCCTACTAAGTTGCATCTCTAGGAATCAGATCTTAATACCAACAATAGGCCTAGAGGTACTCAAGTATCAGCTAAGATCAGGACCTGACTAGCTTTCGTCTTAGTCTACCACGAAGGTTTCTAAGGCATAGGAACTAACCTAAGGTTCATTGTACCTAGCGGTTAAAGCACCTGTGCTTGAAACATGGTTAGTCCAGGTTTAGTTTGGCAGTGCATTTTGTAAGAGAGAGATATAGAAGGAGAATTTGTTTTGTGGAGAGCTTTCTCTCTCTTTTTCTTTGCGTTATATTTTTCCTTAGATCCATTTTCGAATTAGCCCTAAACACGATCGGTATCAGATTCCTTGTCCCCACCATCAATTCTTGCAGGATCCCTGGAATCGATGCTTTGAGATAGCACCACCCATGGCAACTCCCAGAACCCTGGCTTTCGAGATTTTGGGATAGTCTTGCCCATGGCATACTATAGCTAAATCCATACCCTGGCAATCGACATTTCGTAATAATGCCACCCATGGCATCTGAACCAGCACAAGGTGCTTACATGCCCTCTGTAGGATATTTAGATATCCTAGGAGACAAGAACCGAGGAGATGATATGTTATTACACATCTTTAAGGGGAATTTCCTGCCTCTCCGCATCGGGAACTTGCCCAAATCAACTTGTGTTTTCAAGTCGCTCCTAATCTAGATCTTAGGACCTTTTTTAGAACGGATTAAATGCCCTTTAGCATGATTTCATTATTTAGAGCATACTAAACCAGACTGTGTGTGATTAAGGGTGCTTAAGTTACCGAGTCCCGCAAACCAGAGGTTAGTTAATGAGGCTGAATACTTCCTAAGCCTTAGACCTACTACATAAGCTTTGCATTTTCCCCAACCTCTTAAGGATTAATCTGGATCATGACAAGTACATGAGTGTTTAAATCCAGTTAGATCCAGGAGGCCTAAGGTCGGTATTTGCCACTAATCCCTTAAATTTTAGCCTTTCAGGTCTTAATTCCTCATTTGATCCAACCTAGAAGTTAGGTAAGTTCCATGTTACTTTGAAGGGACTCCATTTCTTTTATCTTTTTCCTCCTTTCTTTTCTTTTCAATTTTTCTTCCCTCCTTTCAACATGGCTCTCCTTTTTCCTCAATCGTCCTTTTTTTTAATGAAATATATATTTTTTTTATGAAACCCTTTTTGTGAATTGATTTTCACGATGTCTTACACTTTCATACACCCCCATGCCTACATTTTGCAATGTCATTGTAAATTAGGTGTGTTCGAGTTCAGCTTAGATCGTACGTTAAAATAGGTTCAAAGGGTGGGTGGACAAGTTGGGATGATTGTTGCGGATGATTTCAAGCTAAGGTACGAGTACCAAAGGTGGAGTCGACTATTCTAATAGATGAACCCTAAAGTGCAATATGAGTTCAGCAAAGAGATGTGTCAAAAGGGTTTCGGGTTTTTCAAGAAAATGACAAGTTGCCTCCCATTAAGCACTAAGTTTAACACCATCAGTCGGGTGCAATAAGCTTAGGGAGAATGGAGATCAAAAGATACCTCAACCAAGTTTGTATCAGTGAATTCAATGAACAGCTTGAGTCACTGGCCATTCACGATGAAAGGTTCAGAATCAAGGCTGGGTTGACTGATTTCGACGGCTCCATTTCCAAAGATTCATCTTACCAAGAATGGTCCAATCAACTTAGATCTGAGTTTGCCTGGGAAGAGTTTGAGCTTGGTGTCAAAGAGTAAGACTTTCTGACCAAGGTGGAAAGATTTTTGCACAATGTGCCTGTCATGGAAGGCTTTGACCCACTCTTTGTAGATACGCGAGTTCTCATACGCATCATTGCATAGTTCCTCATTCTCTCTCAATTCCAACCGATGGTGTATTCCAGCCTTCATCAAATCCAGATTGCACTTCCGTACTGCCAATAGGCCTTATGCTCCATCTCTATGGGAAGGTGACACGCCTTTTTGTACACTAATCTGATGGGAGACATGCCTAATTGGGTCTTGTGGGCGATCCTATAGGCCCACAAAGCTTCCAGAAGGCGAGTAGACCAATCCTTCCTATCAAGCCAAACAGTGACCTGAAGGATCTTCTTGATCTCTCGATTCGACAATTCTACCAGTCCATTAGTCTAGGGGTGGTAAGGAGTCGAGATATGATGCGACACCCCATACTTTTTCATCAGGGACTAGAAGTGCACATTGCTGAAATGAGACCCATCATTGCTGATGATGGCCTTAGGAACACCAAATCTGGTAAAGATGTTCTCCTGGATAAATTAGAGGACAACTTTATGATCACTAGTTCTCATGGGGACAGCTTCGATCCATTTGGAGACATAATCAACAGCGAGTAAGATGTATTCGAAGTCATTAGATCTAGGAAAGGGTCCCATGAAATCGATTCCCCATATGTCAAAGATTTCGCACACAATAATCGGGTTTAAGGGCATCATATCCCACGGGCCCATGTTGTCAAGGGTTTGACAACGAGTGCATGCCTTACAATACGTTTGTGCATCTTTGGATAACATGAACTAGAAGAACCCACACTGGAGAATTTTCGCTGCGAGTTTACACCCAGAGAAATGGCCACCACAGGCCTGGTCATGACAGAATGAGATCACATCATTAACCTCATTGTCAGGAATGCATCTCCCGATCACTTGATCATTACCAATGTGGAAGAGATATGGTTCCTCCAAAATATAGTACTTGGCCTCGGAAATCAACTTGTCCCGCCTGGAAGTCACCCAATCTGGTGGGACTTTCCCCGTAACCAAGTAGTTCACTATATCAGCAAACTATGGGAGACAACGAATGGCTAGTAAATGTTTGTCCAGAAAATGCTCGGTGATCAAACCAGACAGGTAGATGGCTGAAGAAGGAAGATGGGACAAATGGTCAGCTACGACATTCTGTTTTCCCACCTTGTCGCAAATCCCGAGATCAAATTCTTGCAATAGCAAGATCCAATGGATTAGTCGAGGCTTCACATCCTTCTTTGCGAGCAAGTGCCTCACAGCAGTTTGATCCGAGTAAATGAAGACATGGGAACCCAAAAGATAAGATCTAAATTTCTCCAGGCCAAATACTACAGCCAGTAGCTCTTTCTCAGTAACTATATAGTTATGCTGAGCCTCATCTAATGTCTTGTTGGCATAGTAGATGACCATGGGTTTCCCATCGACTTTCTATCCAAGCACTACACCCACTGCGTAGTTAGACACATCACACATGATCTTAAAGGGTAGAGACCAGTTAGGGGATTGTAGGATTGGTGCTTGAGTAACCCGATCAAGCAGGCTCTCAAATGCGTGAGTGCACTCATTGGTGATCTCGAAAGGGACATCCTTTGAGAGAAGATTAGTCAGGGGGCACACGATTTTCAAGAAATCTAGAATGAAACGGTGGTAAAAACCAATGTGCCCCAGAAAAGAATGGATGTCCTTGATTGAGCTAGGCATAGACGTGCCCCAGAAAAGAACGGATGTCCTTGATTGAGCTAGGCATGGGTAGCGTGGAAATCAAATTAACCTTAGCTCAATCAACCTGGATGCCTTTTTCAGAGATGAGGTGACCCAGGACAATTCCCTCAGGTACCATGAAGTTGCTCTTTTCCTAGGAAAGAACCAGATTCACGTCGATACAATGCCTAAGGATTTGGACCAAGTGCAAGAGGCAATCATCAAAAGATTCCCTAATATCGAGAAGTCATCCATGGAGACTTTAAGGTATTCACCTACCATATCAAAGAATATGGCAAGCATGCACCGCTGAAAGGTAGCGGGTGCATTGTGAAAGAGCGATCTTCACTTTCGTTGAAAACTTTAACATAAAATGGCGTGTCGTTGTATTTAATCGCATGGTAGAAATTCGCTTTTCAAAATATTTTAATTCTCAGAATCTAACCACGAAGCGTTAGGTCGTCTCCATAGGGATGAATTAGACTATTTAAACTAGTGCGTTGTGCTTCATTTATTCAGGAATCTCAATGTATATGCATACTAACTGGTGCACATGTTTTCAACATAAATTCCTGATTTAAATAATTAATCAATAATGTGAGGGTGCACACGCAAAATCACCACAATGGAAACACATGAATCATGATCTTAGTACTAACAAGCATCACCTATCTTAATCAAGACGGAACTCGTTTCCCATAACCAATATTCAATACTCTATCATGTATGAGAAGAGTTCAGTTATCTGTAATTCTGATAGAAAGGAGGGCTATTCACGCAAATCTTTCAGAATATGATAATTCAATAAAAAATGAATAGTGTATTTGACAATGGCATACCCCGTAAATTTTAATAAGAGAGAAAATAGGGGATTTTCCTTCTCTCTTTCTCATGCACTTGGAGAGGCAATCATCGGCTGGCTAGAGTTCAGTGGAGGTGCGTCGGAGGCCGGGCGTCGTAACGGAGGTGACACGGCAGCCGGACGGAGGAGGAAGACTGACAGCTATGAAGCCCACGCACACCACTGTGGCTGCGTGCGCAGGCCTCGCGTATATTTGTTCCAGGGTTGGGTGTTTGCACAGAAGTAGGGATTCCAGGGTTGGAAAATCCCGCTCCTAGGCTCTACTCAAAAGTAGGAGTTATCGGACCAATACTCCCTATTGGAACCTTGTTCCACATCTTGTTTTGGTGTTAACAAAATTATTATGGATTAATGTTTGCAATTGAGTTCATTCATATTTAGGTGAAGATCAAGGCAAACAGGAAATGGAGGCTTGATGAAAAGGAGAAGATCATGATAAGGAGGCAAGATGACAAGGAAGAATCAAGGAGGAGAAAATCATCTTCGACCTTTAGTGTTTCTAGTTTAAATTTTTATTTATAGATTGTGTATGCCTCCTAACAAAGGAATATAACTTAGATCGTAAAAGTAATTAGAGATAAATTAGGATTTATATTGCGATCATTTTCAAATAACGTAATTGATTAAATCACTCAAAAAAGGTACTTGTTAACCCACAAGTACCGGTACTAAATTTTAGTACTAGTAAATGTGAGTTACAGGTTTGGATTTTGTCAAGAAATAAGCCTGTACCCTGCAAGTACCAGTACTCATGATCAGTATCGGTATTGGAGGTAATGAGTACCAGTACTAATGATCAGTACCGGTACAAGTGGGTTACAGATTTGTGTTAAGAGGTTGAAATCCAAATCTAGAAGCAACGGGTATCGGTACCAGGTAGCCGTTGGCTCAAAACTAAATGGCTAGAAAATTAATTTTTGCTATGTGAACATTGGGATTTAAACCCCAACGTCTAGTAGATGACCCACTAAGGTCCTAACTCTATAAATAAACCCTTGGACCCTTAGTTTGCATATGAGAAATACAAGGAAAATTCCTAGAGCTATATTTCATATTTTTCCACCACATATTCAAGAGAAGGAATAATTTGCTCTCAATCTCTCTACAGTTTTGCAAGCACATCAACATGATTTATTTACACATTGTCAAGGCATTCACTTTCATTCTAGGCTCTCAAATTGGTAACTTTATATTTACATTTGTTGAGAGGCTTAGGAACTTAGTTGTAAGATCTTTTTTTCTTACACCTGTATTTCATTTGTTCTTGAGCATTTGCTCATTGGGTTGTAACAAACCCATTTTTGTACTTGGGTTGAGGTAACCCGTTAGTTACCTTGGTTTAGTAAATTGATTCTCTCGGGGTTGAGAGAATCGGGTTAAAAACTCTAAGTTGGGAGGCTTAGGTAGTGGAGTACCCAAGGGAGGGGAACCACTATACATTTTGTGTCCTTTTGTGATTTGAATTGATTGTGCAAATCTTTCTTGTTATTACTAATATTGTTCTTGAGTGTTTGTGCACGTAGCCATATATATTCCATATATCTTCAGATCCTTCAAGTGGTATCAGAGCAAGCTGCAAGAAGACGTAACTCGACTTGTGATGGCATCATTCTCAAGGCGCACCGAAGGACAATCTTCTACCTGTCCTCCCTATTTTGATGGGACAGACTACGGGTATTGGAAGAGGAGGATGCGAGTCTTCCTCAAAGCCATGGATGAAGATTCGTGGACTCTCATTCTAGAGAGGTACATGGATCCGGAACTGCTAGAAGGAGTTGAATGGACAGCTGAGCAAAAGAAAAAGATTGCAGGAAACGTGAAGGCAATGAACGCACTCTATTGTGCGTTATCAAGGGAAGAGTTCAATCGGATCTCTGCATGCGAGTCTACCTACGAGATTTGGAATACTTTGCAAATCACCTATGAAGGTACGAGCAAGGTAAAAGAAACACGTATTTCTATTTTAACAGAAAATTATGAATGTTTCAAGATGGAAAAAGGAGAAACAATCAAGGACATGTACACAAGGTTTGGAGAGATCGTGAATCCAATGAAAAATCTAGGAGTCAAGCTAAAGGAGGAGCAGCTTGTAAGAAAGGTCTTGAGATCACTTACAGGCGATTGGTCTCCAAAGACCACAGCGATCCAAGAGGCAAAGGATCTATCCACTCTCCCCTTGGATGATCTGATTGGAAGCCTCATGACGTATGAAGTTCAATTGGAGAACATAAAGAAGAGCGAGGAGAAGGCAACAAGCAGGAAGAAAAGTATTGCTTTTAGAGCAATCACAAAGGACTCGGACTCAACAACATCGGAATCCTAAGACGAGGAGATGGAAATGCTTACTAGGAAATTCTACAAATTCCTCAAGAAATAAGGTAAGCAAGTCAATAAAATTTCAACTAATGTTATTTGCTATGAGTGCAAGAAGAAGGGCTACTTGCGAAAGGATTGCCTTATGAATAAGGAGAAGGAAGACAAAAGGAAAGACACAAAAGAAGTCAAGAAGAAGAAGAGGAGAGCTTTAAAAGCAACATGGGATGATAGTGACTTCGACATGGACACTGACTCTAGCAAATCGGTTGACGACGAGGTCGCTCATCTATGTTTGGCAGCAACTACGGAAGATACAGACAATGTGGTAAACCCTGATTTCTCTTTTGAAGAATCATTAGAAGCTTATGAAGAACTATATCATAAAGCTAAGTCATTTAAAAAGGAAAATAAGGTTTTAAAGAATAATTATCAAACATTAGAATTACAAAAATCATGTTTAGAAATAGAATTAGAAATGTCAAAAGAAACTAATAATCAGCTGCATGCAAAGATATTAGAACCAGAAGATATTTATAAGCACTTTGAAGGTACTTTAAATAATCTCAAAGCAACAACTAGGTTAAATACTTAATTTTGTGAAGCTGTAAAATCAAAATTTCAAAGTAAAAAGAATATACAAAATAATCACATGCACCTAGGCATGCATGGATGTATCAAAAGACTAAAAATCCCAAGAATTATAGATCTAACACTAAAAAGTTCTATAAATCTCAGGATTTGAAAGGTGCTAACTCTAAAGGACCCACAAGAAAATGGGTACCTAGAAAAGATATTTGTTTTGTAGGAGTAGATCAAAGTAATCAATGGGTGTTCAAGGCACATAACAGAACACTTCAACCTTTCTATAGGTTGAATGAAGACCAAGAATGTTGGACGAGAGATGCTTGGTATCCACAAGCTCCATTTTACTATTGGTAAATTTTATGGTATGACATTTCTTCATTTTTTTGTGATTGACAAAAAGGGAGAGAAAGAGGGCAAATAGCAATATTTTTCGGGGGAGCATATATTGAGGGGGAGGATTTAATTAAAAGTTTTTTTTTCTTCATATAACATTGTTAAAAATTATTTTTATTCTTATAATTATATATTTGCAAGATAGTTTTGTCAACACCAAAAAGGTGGAGATTGTTGGAACCTTGTTCCACAACTTATTTTGGTGTTAACAAAATTATTATGGATTAATGTTTGCAATTGAGTTCTTTCAGATTTAGGTGAAGATCAAGGCAAACAGGAAATGATGGAGCCTTGATGAAAAGAAGAAGATCATGATAAGAAGGAGGCAAGATGATAAGGAAGAATCAAGGAGGAGAAGATCATCTTCGACCTTTAGTGTTTCTAGTTTAGATTTTTTATTTATAGATTGTACATGCCTCTTAACAAAGGAATATAACTTAGATCGTAAAAATAATTAGAGATAAATTAGGATTTATATTGCGATCATTTTCAAAGAACATAATTGATTAAATCACTTAAAAAAGGTACTTGTTAACCCACAAGTACCGATACTAAAGTTTAGTACTGGTACATGTGAGTTATGGGTTTGGGTTTTGTCAAGAAATAAACCCATACGCTGCAAGTACCGGTACTCATGATCAGTACCGGTACTGGAGGTAACGAGTACCGATACTAATGATCAATACTGGTACAAGTGGGTTACAGATTTGTGTTAAGAGTTTGAAACCCAAATCTGGAAGCAACGAGTATCGGTACCAGGTAGCCGTTGGCTCAAAACTAAATGGCTCGAAAATTAATTTTTGCTATATGAACGTTGGGACTTAAACCCCAACGTCTAGTGGATGACCCACTAAGGTCCTAACTCTATAAATAAACCCTTGGACCCTTAGTTTGCATATGAGAAATACAAGGAAAATTCCTAGAGTTATATTTCATATTTTTCCACCACATATTCAAGAGAAGGAATAGTTTGTTGTCAATCTCTCTACGATTTTGCAAGCACATCAACGTGATTTCTTTATACATTGTCAAGGCATTCACTTTTATTCTAGGCTCTCAAATTGGTAACTTTATATTTACATTTGTTGAGAGGCTTAGGAACTTAGTTGTAAGATCTTTCTTTCTTACACCTGTATTTCATTTGTTCTTGAGCATTTGCTCGTTGGGTTGTAACAAACCCATTTTTGTACTTGGGTTGAGGTAACCTGTTAATTACCTCGATTTAGTAAATTAATTCTCTCAGGGTTGAGAGAATCAGGTTAAAAACCCTAAGCTAGGATGCTTATGTAGTGGAGTACCCAAGGGAGGGGAACCACTATACATTTTGTGTCCTTTTGTGGTTTGAATTGATTGTACAAATCTTTCTTGTTATTACTAATATTGTTCTTGAGTGTTTGTGCACGTAGCCATTTATATTTCAAATATCTTCAGATCCTTCACTCCCAGGATAAGAATAAGAATGATCCCATGAATTGTCAATGTACCCATCAAAGGATGAATACGCTTGAGGCATGGGATCCTGGTTAAAATGATTGGAGTAAAGATAGTCCATTTCCTTCAATTAAATAGGTTAAACTCTCTTAGGATTTAAAAGAATTCAAAACACAAGCAGAAATTTCCTAGAGAGTTTATCGCTGTCAAAACAAACGCAAATTCAGTGGGATCTATTTTCAGTAGATTGTAGGTTTTAGAATTAAATGTTTAGTTGGTGGCCAAACAAGTTTTGCAAGAATTACGCTTCCTAGGCCAACCTTCGTTGGTGCCTATAACCTACTCGCAAAGGATGGAAGTCTCAAATCGAGCCCACACACGAGGAACCAAAGTAACTTGGTGGATAGGCTTGTTGATTTCCGACTAACTTCCCTTGTGGTGCAAAGAGGAGAGGTAGAAATTTATCTAGTGACCTTATGTGTGAGGTGCACAGTGTCTCAGGTGTGCAATCATACGTTCGTGTTTTTGAGTTTTGAAATCTCATAAACAAGATCCTTTTGAATATAATTTTAAGTCACAGATTTTAAGGTCCAACCTCTTAGCAGTCCCAACTTTTTAAGTTACCACTGAATTAATTTGATTCAAGCACTTTAGTGGTCTTAGATTTAGGTTCGATGCAGATGCATGATAGGTAATTGATGCTCAAGAAAAAAAAACGTACCTTACTCCAGCTTTCTTCGTGTAAGAATGTATGCAATGCAGTAAAGATAAACTAGATGCTGCTCATTCAGTCCTAGATGGTCGTCTTATAGATATACAGCTTCTAGCCAGCAATTTGAATATATATATATTTAATAATAATAAGCAAACAAACCTAATCTACCTAACTAACCAACATGTAGTTCAAATAATTCAAATAGTCCTATAATCTAAATAATTGGGAACACGCTCCCAAAAATACACTCCCGCATACAAGAGAGATAAGAAATAAAGAAACACTGGGAACACGTTCCCAAAAATACCCGACAAGGGTCCAAAAGACAAAAATTAAGTTCTAATGTCTATCTAAACTAATCTAAACTAAGATCTAATTACTAAATCAGAAACAGGCTCCTCCGTAAGCCTACGTGCGTGGGATCAAGGCCCACGTGCTCTTGTTGCTGGCCTCCAGGTGGCGTCAAGGTCCACCAAAAAGATCATCTCTACCGTGTGCACCCGTCGCGTTTGTTGCGTGTTTTTGCACAGAAGAATATTCACAGTTAGTAATTCAGAAAAGCTTTCAAAATAGCATAAAAATAACATAAAATTTCCAAAAAAATTAATAGTCGTGTTTCCTCCCTGGCAACAGCGCCATTTGAAAGAGCGATCTTCGTTTTCATTGAAAACTTTAACATAAAATGACGTGTCATTGTATTTAATCGCATGGTAGAAAATCGCTTTCCAAAACATTTTAATTCTCAGAATCTAACCACGAATCGTTAGGTCATCTCCATAGGGAGGAATTAGCCTATTTAAACTAGTATGTTGTGCTTCATTTATTCGAGAATCTCAATGTGTATGCATACTAACTAGTGCACATGTTTTCAACACACATGTTTTCAACATAAATTCCTGATTTAAATAATTAATCAATAATGTGAGGGTACACACGCAAAATCACCACAATGGAAACACGTGAATCATGATCTTAGTACAGACAAGTATCATCTATCTTAATCAAAACGAAACTCGTTTCTCATAACCAATGTTCAATACTCTATCATGTATGAGGAGTTCAGTTATCTGTAATTCTGATAGAAAGGAGGGCTATTCACGCAAATCTTTCAGAATATGATAATTCAATAAATAAATGAATAGTGTATTTGACAATGGCATACCCCGTAAACTTTAATAGGAGAGAAAACAAGGGATTTTCCTTCTCTCTTGCTCATGCCCGTGGAGAGGCGATCGTCAGCTGGCTGGAGTTTGGTGGAGGTGCGTCGGAGGTTGGGCGTCGTAACGGAGTTGATGTGGCGGCCGGACGGAGGACGAAGACCAGTAGCTATGAAGCCCATGTGTGCCACTGTGGCTGCGTGCACGGGCCGCGCGTGGCTACGTGCGGGTGCGGTGTGCTATGCTACGTAGTGAGGGTGGTGAGAGGCGCTACATGGTGTGCTGCATGGAGGGGGCGCTGCGCGTTTTGGGTTCTTCCTACCTGCTGACGAAGAAGACGGACAGTGCATGGAGAGGAGGAAGAGCTGCTGCCATTGCTGTGGTCACGCGTGGCTGCGCGATGGTGCACGCACAAGGGCGCAAGAGGGCACACACAAGAGCACGCGAGGGTATGGCTGCCTGCGGGCGTGTTGCCTGTGGGTGCATGGCCACACACAGGTACGTGGCAGCGCACGAGTGCATGGCAGGTGTGGCTTGCTGCAATAGAGAAGGATCGGCGGTGGTGATTGTACACTGAGAGGGCACGCACGTGAGGGTGCTGCAGTGTTGGAGAGGTTGGCGGTGCATGGTGCTCGCTGGTTCCACAGTGCATGCCCTCTCCACGGTGGGGAAGGTGGAGATGATCCCCGCAGGGGGGAAGGAAGACGGACCCCTCCTCTCGCCAAGAGCACATTCTTTTATCTCCTCCCCCCCTATTCGCAAGTCAAGGGATTTTCAAATCCCTTACTAAACTTGGTCGGCGGCTGTTGACGAAGTTGTTAAGGCCGACCGGAGGTTGAGAGATCCTCGTGGGGGGGACTTTCTTTTCACCACCCTTTTCTTTGCAAAATTATTCCTACAATAATGAAACATAAATAATTACATAATAAGTTATAGAATGCAATAGAATAGATGTAAACTTAAGTAATGATGCATGCAATCATTTTATGACCTAATGTAGGTATTAACAAACATAAAATGTAAGAATAAAGTTAACTTAGGTGTAACATTAGTCCATTAAAATGGACTCATCACATTGCAGAGACCGAAAGGAATCCTACAGAATGCGTATGTTCTGTAGGGGCAGGTGAAGGTCGTCATCTCTTGGTCCTTAGGATGGATTGCTACCTGGTTGTAACCGGAGTACCCATCCAAAAAGTAGAAGTATCGATTTCCTGCTAGTTTCTCGCCTATTTGATCAATGAATGATAGTGGGAAATGATCCTTCTTCGTGGAGGCATTTGGCCTTCGGTAATCAATATAGACTCTCTATGAGTTAGCTATACGGGTCAGTATAGTCTCTCCAGTTTCAGTCGTAATGACGGTGAGTCCTGCCTTTTTGGGCACAACCTGGATTGGACTCATCCAATGGCTGTCGAAGATCGGGTAGATGAAACCTACATCTAACCAGTTGATGATCTCCTTTTTTACGACCTCCTACAGATTAGGATTCAGATGTCTCTGCATTTCACGGGATGGTCGTGAGCTTTCTTCGGTGTAGATGTAATGTGTGCAATACGAGGGGTTGATGCCAGTCAAGTCATCGAGAGTCCACCCAATGGCTCTCCGATGCTGCTGAAGGACAGAAATCAAGTGAGATTCCTAATCAGAGGAAAGGTGGGAATTGATAATCACAGGAATGGTTTGATCGGAACCCAAGAAGACATATTTGAGATGGTCAGGGAGGGGTTTCAACTCCATGACTAGATTTTCAGCAGCAGCAGGTGATTAGGGTGAGGTTTAGGAGAAAGGGCAGGAGCTAAAGGTATTTCTAAGTCTGGTTTAGGCTCCTCTAAGTGTGGGGTCTGATCCTCTTATGGTTGAATATCAGGGGTAAGTGGGTTTTCCTCAACAAAGGGCTCTTCAACCACGGATTCGATATCGCAGATCTGCTCGATAACCCCACAATTAATTCCTCTTTGGGCCTTAAAGATGTCGATCTTTAGTGTCATGTTTCCAAATTTTAACTCAACTTGACCCTCTTCAAAATTGATATTGGCCCTAGCTGTGGCCAGAAAAGGTCTCTCCAAAATGATCGGTGTGTTCTTCAAGTTCTCAGGAGCATCCATGTCTAAAACTATAAAGTCCATGGGGAAGTAGAAATCATGTACCCTAACTATGACATCCTCAAGAATTCCTTTAGATCGATCAGTCAACTGTAATGTTACCTCTATCGGTTTAAGTTCAGATTCTTCAAGGTGGTCAAGTAGGGATGTAGGTATTAGGTTTATGGAGGCTCTTAGATCCAATAATGCATGATCAAATTGAATATCACCGATGGTACAAGAGATCAGAGGGGTACCGAGATCTTTTGCCTTAGGTGGGAGTTTACTCAAAATGACGAAGCTGGCTTGCTTCGACAGTATGATTGGGTTCCCGCCTTTAGTTTGCGGCTTACGTTTTGGTGTACATATATCTTTTAGGAATCTTGTGTAAGTCGGTACATAGAGAATTGCATCCATTAGTGGGATGTTTATTTGGACCTTCTCAAAGAGCTTGACCAGGTCCTCCTCGAGAGCCATGGGTTTGGGTTTCTTCTTTCCCTTGGTCAAGGCCTCAAGAAATGGAACCTTAGTTGGTTCCTCTAGAATTGGCTCAGGTTCTTTATCAGGGATCAGGGTGTCCTGCATGACCAATCTAGGGTTAGGGTCTACAATCTCATGTGAGTTGTGGCTAGGAAAAGGTGGATCCTGTGTTGCTTTGCCACTATGGGTGGTGACAGAATTTATTCCTGCCTGATTCTGGTTTGGACTAGGGAGGATAGGTTTCTGCTGTTGAAATCTAGAATAATAGGTTGAAGCACCCACCCTGTTAGGGGATGGAGTAGAAGGGGCCTGATAGACAAAGTGGGCTTGGCCTTGATTTGGATTCATAATGCACCTATGGTTCGACATGTTATTTGGATTCGGCAAAGGATGAGAAGGGAGTGTACCTAGCTAGCAAGCACTTGCTAGCTGGGCCAATTGATTTTGTAGCTTAAAGATCTCTTCTTTTTGTTATTTTTGCAAATCAACCAAGGTCTGGAGAATCAAAGATGTTTGATCTTCTTTAGGTGGTCCAAATTGGAAGTTTTGATTGGGCCTTGGTTGAATGGGTTGATAGCTATGCAGGTTTTGTGGTTGGGGTTGGAATTGAGGTCTTCAATGTGGGTTATTTCCTGACCACGCATAGTTTGGATGATTATGCCACCTAGGGTTGTAGGTATTTGAGAAGGGATTGTTCTAGATGGCGTGGAGATCCTCGCAGGTCTGAGGATCCTTAGAATAATCAGGGTACGAGGGTTCAGAGTTCCCCTAACTGTGGTAGGCTGGCCCGGAGTTTCCTTCGAAGCCATAATCAAATGGGGGTGGATACGCATCCATCCCCAGAGAGTGGTAGATATTGTGTACGGCTTCCCTACCTGAGGGCGGTGGTGTATATGTGCTTTGTGATGTAGAGGTGGTCTTATGTAGATGTCGAGTGATGTCATTCACCTTCTTCTCAATGATGGAGACCTTATCCAACTGACTGGCTACCAACTCCAAGTCAATAGATGCAGAAAGGCCTCAAGATTCCTGTACCCCCCGATTGTTTGTCAATGCGTGGGTGGATGTCCTGTTGTACGCACCATTGACTCATTGTTTAGGGAGTTCTCGCACATGTTCTTGAGAATTCCTCGAATCTCGTCTTCATGCTGACCCATGATGCTGCTACCACAGGTTGCATTGACAAATAGCTTGATATCATCACGGAGCCCATGGTAAAAGGATTGGACTTGTTCCCACTTCAAGACTCCGTGATGGGGGAATTTGCGGATGAGGTCTAGAAAATGATCCCATGCCTTGTGTAGAGATTCTCCCACTCCTTGGGAGAAGTGCGTGATTTGGTGCCACATAGCATTTGTGCGACCAATGGGATAGAATTTTTGCAGGAAGGCAGTTTGAAGTTCTTCCCATTTGTTGATCGCATGTGGATAAGTTTGAAACCAATAGGCGACTTTGTTGACCAGAGAGAAGGAGAAGATCTTTAAGAGCAAGCCGTCTCGATGCTGCATGTCTGCCCCAAAGGTGTGGGCCAGATGCTTCAGATTCTTGATGTGTTGGAAAGGATCCTTAGAGTTCAAGCCATGGAATTTTGGAGCCATGTGAAGCATACTAAGCTTGAGCTCCACCTCAGGTCCTCCTGCGGAGATATTGATTCGTGGTTCGATCTCCACTGCTGTGTGATTGTAGTGATCTTGCATTTGAGGATGTGGCGGTGGGTTGATGAAGGCATTGATATGATCTCTGAAATCAAAGAATTGTTTTGGTTCAAAGTTTGGTCATTCTAGTTGATCCATGGTTGTGATTGGAGGTTCTGTCTTAGAATCAAAGGAAATGTCAATATGATCAGGTTGTTGCAGAAACACGGAGGTCGAGGCCTGGCCTCGACAAGAGTGAATAACTAATGGAGGCTTCAAGGTTGGTCTTAAGGACCTCCTCCCAAACATACACTGATGGAGAAGATGAGAGATAGAATGTCAAACGGACCCAATCGAGGCACCTAAAGATTTTTGGATGACAATAGAGGTTCAGGGAGGATGATACCCCTGGATCAAAAAGTCATCCACTTGCGAATTACCTGGGCAGCCAGGAAGGGAGAGTCCCGCAAAGACCCCTACACAGTAGAGCATCCCCACAGGTTACAGGGTTTCCCCCACCTAACCTTCCTTGCTACTAAGGGTCCAGGTAGACCAGAATGGTGACTTGACCTCTTAAGTCTACCAATTTTAAGTTAAGAGCAAGGTGCTTATGATTCCCCTTGAACTTTAAGATATTTTTGTGCAAGGTGACCTAATTTGAAGATTGGTTGACCCCACAAGGTGGGTCAACTTCACTTGTTTTCCTTTGAGATTATTAGGTTTCAACATTTTAAGATTCAAGTGGATTTAGGGCCTGATTTTAGGATTTGCTTGATTAGGTAGATTCAATCAAGGCTTAGGTGCACACTGTTTGGAATGGTTGATTCTATTTTTTTAAGCAAGTGTGTCTCTAAAACCCTGAGATGGAAACCCTAGTTGGCTCTAATTGGTCCAATTAATTGATTCCAAATGTGCTACCTAAGGCTCAAGCAAGAAAGTGATAGCCCAAGATACCTTAAACCCTAAGTAGGTGCAAGGTTAGGGTTAAGGTTTGTCTACTCAAAGAGTCAAATCAAATCAAATCAGGCAACTTGTGATGATTGATTCTAAGAATAGAATGCAAGTTTATCCTAATTGATTTTTCCTTTTTTAGCTTTTCAGAATCACGGGCTTAATGAGGATGGAAAAAGAGATTACCTGCTCCTTGGAGTGGCTATTGTGCGGTTGATCTTACTCCTTGGCTAAATTCCGTGCACGAATCACAACAAAATAGATAGAGCAAGTTAGTATCAAATTAGATATTGCAATTAAAAGATCAAATTGTGTGTTGCTCCATGGTAGCGGTGCCAAAATGTTTAACATGCGAAATCAATGTTTAAGATTGATATGTTGTAGTATAGACCAAAATCACTTGTCAACAAATACAATTTATAGCTTGAAAGAAATCTGAGGTCAAACACAGGGAGCAAGTGTTGCAATATATCTCAAAATTGTAATTCTATCACAAGATATCAATATATGATGAAATTTCTAAACTTAAATGATATGTATATAAGAACAAATGTTGATAGTGCAAAAAGATTAGGGTGAAATGGTGATTTGAATCACCAATTACCCTAATTACAATAATATCAAATATCTCAACAGTATCAACCAAGTTTAATCCACGTAGGATAAGTGCACAGTGCACTTCTTGTCAAAGATCAAACGATGGAGCTTTCAACCAGATGACTTAAACTCTTCCTTGCTACAATGCCAAGAGGGCACTCTTCTTCTTCCATTCCTTTCTCTCCTCAGGCTCAAGGGAAGGCACAGCAAAGAGCTTAGCACCAACACCAGCTGTAGCAAAGGCCTCCTTCAGAATTCGCTAAGTGTTGAGAGGTGGGCAGCAGGGCAAAACCCCCCTCCCCCTCTCTCTCTTTCCCTTTCTTTCCTTCTCTTTCTCTCAAACCCGAGGCTAACCAGATCTATGCTTGGGCAATTAGGAGGGTATTTGGGTCAAGAACAGGGTCCAAGGTCACCGGCGTGAAATAGTGACCGAGGAGTGCGAGGCTCATGATGAGGGACCCGACCCCTCATGTACTGGGTGAGGAGTCGTGGGAAGAAAATCAATTTATCCCACATTATGAGCTTGTCAGGCACCGAGGTGGGACTAAAGTCTTTGCAATTATCTGCGTGAAGCTACTACTGATGAATCTTCTAATTGCAATTGAAGGAGAGGTAGAGTCCTTCAATTGGAGACCTAGGCACATGCCTGGAATAGAGCTGCAGCACTTGAAGGTGTTGGTGATGAAGAACATGGCTAGAACACAATGGCCGTGGTAGAGGAAGATGACCTATAGTAGCGGAGAGCCAGCAAGCACCTAAAATGGATACAATGGCCTCTCGACCCTATCAGAATAGCTCAGGAGCTTCGCACGAGTGCGGCGAATGTGGTGGTGGTGGTGGCGTGCGATGAGATTGCATGTGAGGGCGTGGCGAAGATGGAATGTGACCGTGATGGTGATGGTGTTTGATAGGCAATTAGGGCAAGCAAACCCCTCAATTTCTTGAGGGATTTTTATCACGTGGATGAGATGAAGCTTTTCAGATAGGTGGCGAGGCTTATGGTGTGGTGTAGCGAATGGATAGCCTCGCCGAAGTGGTTGCCGAAGGTGGAGAAGACGAAGATGGATATGAGTGATTGGCGGTCGAGTATGTGTTGTGAGTGTAGGAGAGAGAAGTAGAGGGAAAGAGGAAGACGTAGAGGGTCTTAGGAGTGGAAGAGATAAGCAGAAGGCTTCGGTTGTAGCTGATCGGAGCTAAAGAAGATGGAGGCGAGGGCGAAGCGACGATGGCAACTAAGGTAGAAGAACGCCCTCCCTTTGACCAGAGAGGTGTGCGAAGACGAGGGGAAGAAGATAGGCCATCCAATTTGATGGTTGGACGGCCGGAAGAGGGGGATCGAAGGTGGTCGCTGGAGCAAAATTCGAAGGAGGCCGAAGAAGGAGGGAGTTTCTCAGGCCAAGACTTGCTAAGGAGCTATGGTTCTTGCCCTTGCTCCTTTTATAAGTCATGGGAAGGGGTTTAAGGCTTGGACACCAAGCTTCCAAGCTTGGTAGGCTTGTTGAAGAAGGATACCCACATCTCTCATGCATTCGCATGAAAGATTGGGAAAGAATTGGAGCCCACAAATATGTTTAATTTATAGAGAAATCTCTTAGGAATCTCCCTTCCAAATTTAGAAGAGATTGAGTGTGAAATTAGGGAGAGAACTCTGATTGAAGGTCGCCAGAGTTGTAGGACTAGGACATGGAGGTAGCAGAGACCTTTTTGCAAAGACGACGACAAAGATAGGGGGCTTTTTATAATAAATTCAAAAGTTGAGGGGTTATTTGGGAGAAAAAGAATCAGACTTGGACTAAAATGCAAACTAGGTCGAAATGATCTCAGATTGGCCTCAAATTTTGCTACAAACCTAATTTGAACCCAAGGAATCCAATGGTGAAGTTAAATTTTAGTTTTGACCTCGTTTGACTAGGTAATTTATGTAAAAACCTAAATTAAGGCAATAGTCTATATGTGACTATTTTGGGTCAGAACGGATTCTGATGGTCAATTCAAAGATGCTAAACCATAGAGAATTTTTTTCTATAAATTTTAGAGGGTTTATGTGAATTTTACCTTGACCAGAACCTCATTTAATTAAGTTGGTTTGTTTTTAGGGTTTCAGATGTCCATTAATTCTTGAAATGCGCGAAAACCCATTTCTATCTACATGAACCCACTTATTAGACATTAATGACTAAATGACCTTTAATAAACCCATAGAATACCCCATGGTTATTCCGTATTTGTGATGAGATGGTAAAATTATAGAAATAACCCTATTTTCATCTTTTCTTCTTAAAACAACTCTTCCTGCTCTAGAGATCTTCTGACTGAAATGTAGGAGCTTTTATTGACTTTATCAGACCAAATTGAGCTAGTTATGGCTCATGATAGTGCTTCCATCAGTATCATTGTCCAATTACCCAGAAACTAAGATTCCTTATACTAGCCTTAGAGCACTAGTAGCCTCTCTACTCTCTCCTTGCACTTGTTTGATGGATCTACTAGAAGATGGTTTGCCTAACTCCCTAATTACTATCCAGGGGTTCAGGAGAAGAAGCATTGCTTCTTCTTGACAAACTAAAGATGTTTATTGATCTTCACAGAGGATCCATTGCAAATTCTACGTGTAGTGTGAAATTGTACTGGATTCTAAATTCAGGAATCAACATAAGAATAAATCCCTAAAAAAAACTTCTTGATAAAAATTCTTTATGCATGAATGCAGAAAAAATTTCTGACATAAAAAAATAAGACATGAAATGTCCACCCCCCCATACCTATTCATTACAATGCCCTCATTGAAATGTATGCAGAAAAAGGTCAAAATGTAATAAGTAAGACGAGGGGATATCACCTGACCAAGCTTGTTAATCCAGGTCAGCTTGGATAGAAAAGTACCTGTCAGAATACTGGGTTGCCTCCCAGCTAGCACTAAGTTTAATGTCATTTTCTAGACCTAAACCCAAAAGAAATATGTATTTCAATATTGTGGGTCAGGAGGAGTAATAATTGTTCTTGAGAGATTTAGGATTAATATAAAGATATGATCGTGTGGTCCAAGAATCAGTGATCCACAAATGTTGACCAATTGATGATGTAGACCCACTCTGAAGAGTTTTTCTTATTTGAAATATAAACTAGGGTTAGATAGATGAGATTCATGATGTAGAGCCTGTTTATTAATCCAAGTCCTTAATTCTAGAAGAGGTGGTGGAGGATCTAGATTAAAATCATGATTGAAATTTAAATCTGATTCTGAATTAGAATCAGAAGGATCCTCATAATGGTAATTGATGTCAAAAATCATGAATTCTCCAGGCTCCAGGTCATATGAGGATAAAGGTAGAGTTGTGTTGAATTCCTCAAAATCCTCATAAAAAATTACCTCTTTCGTATCCAAAATCACTTCTTCCTCAAAATCAAGTCATCCATTTGAACCAATTGGATTATAATTTCTTCCCCAGTCCATCATGCTTTGAGCTTCTTTTTCTGAGGTTGTTTCTTCATTTTCCTAGTTCATGTCCTTCGGTTGTCCAATTTCTCAACCCCCTCAAAATCCAATAGTTCTTGAATTTTGGGGTGGATATACTGAGGATTCTTTATGTCATCATCTAATTCATCATAAGATACTCCCAATAGTTTTCGATCTCACTAATGTCTTTTTCAATTTGATTATCTATGGGAGGTGATAAATCAGAAGCAACCTCATGTATTTCATTTCCTTGCCTCTCTTGTTGATCTTGAGATTTGGTAGAATTCAGATTATCCTTAGTGTGAATTGCCAAAACCTCTTCAATTGTTCCTGCAACTTCAATAGAACCACAATTTAGTTTACTCTTTTGGGAAGCTTTAGAGATATTGAGTTGACAAGTTTTCCTTCCAGAAGTGATCTACATATTCCCTGCCTTGCAATTGATCAAAGCCTTGCCTATGACCAAGAAAGGTCTTCTTAAGATTATTGGGGTGTGGTTCAAGTTTTCTGATGCCTCCATATCTAAAACTAAAAAGTCCACAGGATACTCAAAATCCCTCACTTTTATAATCACATTTTGTTAGAGTCCCTTTAAAATCTTAGTTGACCTATGAGCTAGCTAAATGGTAACATCGATGTATTGTAAGGGACCTAAATTCAACTATTCATATAACTCCATGGGGATTAAATTGATGGAGGCACCAAGGTCCAGTAAGGCTCTCTCCAAGATAAAACCATCTATTTCACAAGAAATTAAGGGGGACCCGGGATCTTTCTTTTTAGGAGGGAGCTTATTTAAAATGATGTCACTAGCTTGTTCAAAAATTAAGACCATTTTTTATGATTTAGCCTAGCATTTTGGTGTGCACAACTCCTTAAGAAATTTTGCACAGGCTAGGATGTTCTCAACAGCTTCAAGGAGTGGCATATTTACTTGGACTTACTTTAAAATATCAAGCCACTCCTTAGATTGAATGATTTTCTTTTCCCTGGATTTATTCAAGGCTTCAGGAAAAAGTGCTTGAGAGAAATCATGAGTGTTCAAATCCT
The DNA here is from genome assembly GCA_037157565.1 of Thalassia testudinum. NCBI lineage: Eukaryota > Viridiplantae > Streptophyta > Magnoliopsida > Alismatales > Hydrocharitaceae > Thalassia > Thalassia testudinum. Next base: position 38,974,999 of record JAZHRO010000014.1, read on the forward strand.
GAGCCTTGTCTTTTAGATTAGCTTGGTCTCTTGTTTAATGCAAAATCATTGTTGTTTAGAAAATACATCATAGTATAGTTGACAAAATCAAACAAAACACTTAAATTTATAAAGCTCAGAATCAAATTGGAGTCCAAGGTCGTTCGTAGGGAGTAATTATGACAATTCAATTCACTAATCACAATATAAGAAATGATATGCAATTGAGATCAATAAAATGCTCAAGATAATATTTCGATAAAGAAATATAGAGTCAGTGCAAAAAGATTGGGTTAAAAATGGTGATTTGAGTCACCGAATTAACCCTTAAGTTTTAAGCTCATAAATTTCTCAAATAAATGAACAGTATCTTCAACCACTTATCACAGTTCCACAGTAAATCAAAACCAAGCATCAGCAAGGATCAGATGTCAGTATAAGGCCTCAAACGCCTTAGCTTAAACCCTCAAAGAACCAATAGAGGAACAACAGTAGATCACCAACAGAGGCGTAAGAGCCTCAGAAGCCAAATGTTGAGAGAGGGATGGCACGAATCCCAAGGTAGAGAAAAACCTGTCCCCTCTCTCTCTCATTCTCTCTCTTTTCTCAACTCAGACAAACCACACCCGGGTATCCAGGTAAATGGATCCACCACCCAGATCCACGAGGCATAAGCATGGGTGAGGGTGTGGACAAGCATGTGAGCGCATGCGTTTCAGCGTGCGTAGGGGACCTCACCCCCTGTGCATTCGAGGAGATAAGGCACTGCGCCTTTTTCCTTTTATGTGCTGCTGAAGGCTTCTCCTTGAACGATGTGGGACTAAAGCCCCACTTCTCTTCGTGCAGCAGCAGCAGATGCTGCCTTTGATTGAGTTTGATGAAGGCTTTGGCAGCTACATTTTTGGAACTAGGAGGGCGCCTGGATGTATTCCGCAACGCTTTGGAATGGCAGGGCTGGAGAACACGGCTGGGAGATGGCAAATGAAGCTGGAGAAGGAGGTGGCAGCGACAGAGCTCCAATGTTCACCTGAAATACAAAAGATGACCTCTCAGCCTTGTCAAAACAACTCATGAGGATTGCCTAGAAGAGGCGAATGTGCTGGTGGTGGTGGTGTGTGGTGCGAGCATGTGTACATGCATAGCGAAGGTAGAGAGAGTGCATGAAGGTGGATGTGTTTGGCAAGATCGTGGAGCGATCAATAGCCCCAATAAGGTTAGGGCTTTTGATCGGAGGGTTGTGGCTATGCTTCTGGAAGTGGTGGCAAGGTAGTTGATGTAGTGGGGCAGGCGTGCGAGGTCACCGGAGGTATGCCAGCATTGAGGAAGACGGAGGTGGAACGTACATATAGGTGAGCAAACCTAAAGTCTAAAGGTGCAAAGAGAGTCAGGGGAAAGAGAGGAGTCAAAGGGGGGTAGTGGTGGACGAAGAGAGAACATAGGTGACACTGGCTATGATTGGCCAACGCTAGAGACGAAGGTGCTCTGGAGATGAGGACGGCGAAGAGGAAGGGGTCGGAGAGCTCCTTATAGGTATGATGAGGCACGGAATGAAGAGAGGAAGTGTTTCCCGTTACCTATTGTACATGGCAATGGGCAAGGAAGCTGGCGGAAGAGGGTTGCCAAAGATGAGCTCGTAGTTGGCCAGAGGTAGAGGAAGAAGGGCCTTTCTAGGTCAAAAACTAGCTAAGGAGCAAGGCCTTAGGAGGGGGCTCCTTTTAAAGGCCTCTCGGCGGCTTCCAAGCTTGGGAAGAAGCTCGAGAAGCTTGAAATTTTGAGGAAGAAGATCCCTAAAATCCTTGCATTCACATGACCTTTAGGGCCTAAATCAAGGTCAAGATGTTGTTCAACTGATTGGGAAAGTTCTCAAGATCAATCCCTCCAATTTTGGAATGATTTGGTTGAGAAATCAAGGAGAAATCACAAATTGAAGGTCGAATACTTTGGGTTCACACTGTTAATTGTGGAAGGGATTGTTTTGAAGAGAATGACGAGAAGTTATGGGGCTAGATGCAAAGATTTCAAAACCTAAGGGGTTAAATGTAAGAAATAGAGTTTTGAAGGGCTAAATTGAAAACTAGGTCAAGATAGATTCTAATTGGGTCCAAATTTTTCTACAAACCTAATTTGGTCCCAAGGAATCTAATGGTGAAGTTGGATTTGAGTTTCAACCAAGTTTTAGTAGATAATTTACGTAGAAACCCAAATTAGGGTAGAATTCCATCTGAGACTATTTAATATCAAAATAGGTTTAGATGGCCAAACCAAAGCTACTAAACCTCTAAGAATATTTTTCTATGAATTTTAGGAAGCTTAGATAAATTTTATCCTAATCAAAACCTCTTTAATTCAAGTGGGTCTGAAATTAGGGTTTTGTGTTATAATTCGATTCTTGAAATGTGTGAAATCTCATTTCCATCTGTATGGACCAACTTATTATACTTTAATGTTCATTTAACCTTCAATTTACCCTTGACAAACCTCGTGATTATTCTGTGCTGATGGTATGCTGTTAAAATTACAGAATTAACCCTGATTTCCTATTTTCTTCTCAAATCCAAATATCATGGAATTATGACCCTCAGATGATTTTGTAAGAGCATTAATCCATCAAACATGACTAAAAGTGGCCAGTTAGGGCCTATAATGATGTTCACATCATCTCCCAGGTCAGATTTAGGCTCCTCAAGATCATGGTAAGATTTGGATGTAGAAGAATATGGATCTTGGATTTGGTTCCCACTTCTCAAGGTGACAGCATAGGCATAAGCATTAGGGTTAGAAGGGTGAGGTGGGTTTTGAAAAATGGGTTGAGCCTGGGTTGGGTTGGGGTTAACAAAGCTAGGTGGGTGCTGGGGAGTAGGTTGAATTACATGTGCATGTTGCTCCCGTGTGTTGTTTTGGTTAACCCTATTAAGGTACCTTGGGTTGGGGATAGGTTGGGATGGCAACATCCCATGTTGTCTAGCATCTATTAATTGGTCTAATCGTCTCATCAATTCTGTCTTCAATTGATTCATTTATTTTATATCTCTCAGATTCGTTTCTCGCATTTCTTTGAGGATAAAACGTAGATCAGAAGGCTAGGTTTCCTGAGTAGGTTGTGGCTGGTATGTGTGCGATTGTGTGTACCTACTGGGTTGCCCATAAGTGCTTGGCTTAATCAAGTTAAGACCCTGAGCGGGTCTTTGACTTGACCAAGCAAAGTTAGGATGGTTACGCCATCCAAGGTTGTTGGTGTTTGAATATGGGTCATTTCTAGTGTATCCTTGGAGTGCATTCACATTCTCAGGATAATTAGGCATCAGGATGCCTAATTTAGAATTTGATGGCATCAAGGTCCCTCCTTGGTACCCAGAAAGAGATGTGTCCAAGTAGAGTTGGCTCATGGGTGGAGCCATGGTTAGGTCATTAATATTGCGCACTACTGCCTGATCTAGAGGGTTGGGGAGTTGGGTGTAGGTTAACATAGAAACTCCTTGGGTAGGCATAGGGCTTACTCTGGAATGTGTACTTAAGGAACTCCCATCCTTCAGAAGGTTGTCCAATTTCTTATCCAAACTCTCTACATTTTTCCCAACGAGTTCCACCTTATCCAATTATTGTGCAATCAGTTCTAAATCAACCGAATTTGAATTATCCTTAACTTCATAGACTTTGCTCCTTGGTTGATTTGATCTATTGAAGGCGGACATTGAGGCATTATTGAGGGAATTTTCACTCATATTCTCCAATAATTGAAAGGCTCCCTCAGCATCTTTGCTTAAGAAATTGCCCCCACATGCTGCATCAATAAAATTCTTCAAATTGTCACTTAACCCATAATATAAAATATAGGCCAAGTGCCACTTGGGAATCCCATGATAAGGGCATCTCCTAGCTAAGTCATTAAATCCATCCCAAGCCTCATGCAGCTGCTCCCTAGGGTTCTGCTTGAAGGTTGTAATGGCACATCTAAGAGCATTTGTTTTTCCTATGGGAAAGAATCTCTTCAGAAAAGTGATTCTTAAATCTTCCCAAGTTAGGATTGGTCTACCAATAGTCCTCAACCTTTGAGCAGCTTTATCTTTTTAAGGAAAAAGGGAACATTTTCATCATTAAGGTATCCTCATTCATGTTCCTAGGGCCAAAGGTCCTTCCTATGTGTAGAAGTTCCTCAAGGTAGTAGAAGGGGTCATCAAAATTGTGGCCATGTGATGAGCAGGTTTTCACGAGGAAAAGTTAGGGTTTCGAAAGAACCCATCGTCATTGTTGCAAAACTCGCTACCAAATAAAATTTACCGAAACCCTAAAGGGAGTCCCAGGTCGAACACAGGGAGGCACGTTTGTTTCTTGAAATTCACATTTCAATTTGTTTCTTTTTGGTGTTTTTAGGTTTTGTTATTTTTTTGGTATTTTAGGAGAATAGTAAAATCACTTACAATAAAAAGAATAGAGAAATAAACAACAATTTGATTTCTTGAAGTGAAATAATGTTTATTACAATGACAATAAACTAAACAAACTAAAAGAAATGAGGGTGAGTGGAAATCTATCAAAGTGGATGTTTAGCAAGACGACGGCACTTGGCGGTAGCTTGGACGGAGGAGGAAAGATGCTGGACATCAGGGATTAGGCGCAGGACGAACCCAGGTAGAGGAAAGCTTCACCAAGCTAGGAATGGAGATGAGGAGGTGGAGGTGATCTTCTACCAGAATGGAGGTGAGGAGACGACTCTAGGGTTCCCTATGAAGGTGGTGAGAGGATGGTTGAATATTTGGTGGAGGGATAGGACTCTACACTAATAGGGAACCTTTGGATCTTGGGAATAGAGCTGTTGGGAGCTTGGTAGGCTTCTTGGAGCTTGGGAGTAGGTGGGAGTAGCATAGGTAGAGATGAAGGCAAATGGGGAGGTGTAGGTGGGCTTATATAATGGTGGAGGAAAAGCTTGCCGCATATGGGCAATTAGTGACATCCATAAACATCGCTAAAAGCCCACCGCGGATGTCACTGGAGATCGCACGCGACGCTGCTAGCACATGCTATGCGCTACCGTGTCTCACTCATGTGCTAGCATTACATGCGTTGATGTGCTAGTGTCGCGCCCTTTATGCTACGCACGTTGCTGAGCTGTGCGCTGCGCTGGTGCATGCTTCGCGCATTCTTGTCACGTGAATGTGCTAGCGTGGTGCGCTACCACTACCTTGCGGCCAATTGAAGGATTAAGGGGGTCTGTGGGTTTCGAACTCGTGCCCCTCCTTTGGGAGTGGATGGCTTGACCAATGCACCATGCCTACGAGAGTGTTGAGAAGAGGGCTTGCTAAAGCGTGGTGGAGGCAGCTTCTCAGCCATTGGATTTTCATCCAATGGCTGAGATCACACGTTGAAGGCCTTTTGAAGAATGGTTGGGCAACGTTGGGCGATCTAGATGGTGCCACATGGCACCATCTGGACCGTCCATCTTTCTTTGCTTGCAGAGGATGCCACAGTGCTTGGATCGAGATGATTTCCGTGTTACCGGATTGTGATCGTCGCTACAGATTCATCCATACGGTCAGATTTTGCATTTGAAGCTTCAAAATGTCACGTTCATGGCCACAATAATGCATGAATTATTGTACAATTTATACATATCACACTAAATGCAATATGATGAATGTTATGCAGTATTTAAATTATGGAATGCAATGCTATGCTTAAGAACTGTCATAAGTAGGTATTTTATCATAAATGCATGCGTGTTTATCATACCCTCATGCCTATCTTTTGCTAGTCCCTAGCAAAATTAACCTAAATGCTATGTATAAAAATAGGATCATGATTTGATCACTTAGGCAAAATTTATTGATTACATTAGAAAGTTTCAACTAAGGACCTAATTACAAAAACTCAACAGTGCCCAAGTGCCTACCAAAATGCAGACCACCCAAGTCCTCGCCTTATTTGAAAAGGGAAGATACATTTTTTTTGCATTTTCTTCTTTTCTAATTTGTTTTTGGAATTTTGGAGTTGAGAGTTTTGGGATAACTTTTTACAGCTACCTGACCTGCCCAAGACTCAAAAAGAACTCTAAGTGCTAAGCATCTTATCGTGAAAGTGATAGACTCACTCAATGGCAATTAGATCGGACTTCGGGTTTCTACACCCCTAGGTCAACTTAAAAGAAATTATGCCTAAAGGTGTATCTATTCGATTGGTAGCTTTCTCCCTACTTTCTATTTCTATGGGGTCAACACAAGGGCAAACCCATTGTGTATCTCCTCGGCTTATTCTACTTCTCTGCTTCTTCCTAAGTGTTTAGGAATTATACATGCATTTCATGACCTGGGTTCTGGACAACCAACTAATGTGTTACCATTGATCACTTGCCAGCCATACTCGTGCGGTGAAGTGTGGCATATTTTATTTTATTTTATTTTCTCCTTTTTCTTTTATTTGTGGGTACTTTTTTCCTTTTTTTCTAAGTAGGTGGCTTCCCTCATCTAAGATTTACCTAAAGGCAACAGGAAGAGAATGGTCATGTAGCTGGGCTCTAGACAACTGGCCAATGAACTGTTACCATCGACAACTTGTCAACCATACCACCCTAGAAGGTTCATTAGCTACCCAATTTTCGAAAAACCACCAAAAAGCGAGTCAGTGCAAAATGTGTGTAGATGCTTAGACTAAATGTCCCATCAAATCAGAGAGCGGGTTGATAAGTCATGTACTTATCACCCCAATTTATTGACCAAGTTAAACTAAAATTACTTGGCAAGGACTCGAGACCAAGTCCACATTCGAGCGGACACCCAGGCTAATTAAGCCCAAAGACCTGAAGAGTCTTCATGTTCAGGTTCTAAAGTATCATTTCCTAAAGTTCACAACTTCTAATGCCTAAGTTTTCTTCTCCTAATTCTAGTTTTTTTTAAAAAAAAAGGAAATTACTGTTTTAGGCTGACAAAATGATCAAATCACAATGTATCCACCCCCCATGCCTAGCTAATGAAATGTCCTCATTGTAAAATAAAACCATCAAGGAGGGTAGAATAGGAAGAATATCACCTGAATTCTGTGAAACTCCAGTCAACTCCAAAATAGTCTATACACGTGCTGAGTTTAGTGCCTTCAACTAGGCATAGCCCTCAAATAAAAATTATAAACATTGAGTCTGCAAGAACAAAGTTTACGGGCCCCTAGATATGGGTCCCAGAGAGTGAAAGTGGGCTTTCCAATGAGATGATCAATGAAAGTGGCAAGCTGGTGATGCAGGGAGAGCGCAAATGGTCTCCAATAGGACTTTTGTTGATTCAGTATATAGGAGGTTTGGGTGGGTGTAGAATTTGTGCAATGGTTGTGCAAGAAAGGGCGATGAGGTTTTTGTGATGTGTTGGGGGTTTATAATGTGTGTGTGTACTCTAGAATACCAAGCCTTTCAAAAGTTTCTCCCCAAAGTTCAATTTCATCCTCAAAATCCAAGTAATTGATCCAACCACTCTGATCTTCGTGATTTCCACCCATTATTTGAACCTTAAACTCTAAAAATTCAGGATAAGGATGCTGTTGGGTTTTAACTTGATCAGGTGAATCCTCCAACAAATTCCTAATTTCATGAATATTTTCCTCATCCCAATTTGCCACTGTTGGTTGCATGTCTTCATTGTCCTCAATTATCCCTGCAACCTTGTGATTTTCTTCCTGAGTTTGGGTTGAGTTAGCCATTAAGGAGTTGTCTAATGTGTGTATGGCCATTACCTCCTTTATTCTGCCAAGCTCCTCCATCAAAACACACTTAATTTTATCCTTCTTTGATACCTCAAAAATATTAAATTGAGTTGTTTTATTCCCTAAGGTAATTTCTATATTTCTTGATTCACAATCAATCCTTGCCTTGGCAGTGGCCAAGAAAGGTCATCCTAAAATAATCGGGGTGTGGTTGAGCTATTTTGGTGCTTCCATGTCAAGGACCATGAAATCAACAAGGTAATGTAAATCATTAACCTTGACTAAAACATCTTCTAAGAGACCTCTTGGTTTTGTAATTGATCTATCGGCCAACTACAAGGTTATGTCAATGTGTTTCAAGTGGCGTAGACCCAGTTTCCTATGTAGTGAGGTTAGGATCACATTAATGGAAGCACCCAATTCTAGGAGGGCCCAGTCAAAAGTAATGTTTCCTATTGTGCAGGAAATCAGCGAAGCTCCTGAGTCCTACTTCTTAGGGGGTAGCTTGTTTAAGATTAACGTGCTTGTGTTGTTAGACAAGACTACTCTCCTAGTGTTTTCAGATTCTACTCTATGCTTCTCTTTATATGAATTCAGTAAACCTTTGCGTAGGCGAGGATTGATCCAATAGTCGTGAGGAGTAAAATGATTGTCAATTTGAAAGCCTGAAGTAAGGACATCCTTTCCTCCAATTTCTCCTCTGGCCTTTTCTGTTTGCCCATACAACAACATCCCCCAAATCAAACTCTGATGCATTATTGATTACATTCATAGTTGGGAGTCTAGAATTCTTATTATGGGTCTTAATGGTATTGACGTGGGGTTGGGTGGGACCCTTGTATCTACTACCACTCCTCAAGGTGATGGCATTTGCAATGGCAAAGTGCTATTGGTTAATGCCTTAGGGAGGGTTGGGCAAAACAAGAGGCTCCTAGTTAATTATGGTGAGAACTAGGTTAGCTTCAGGAGGGCCTAGAGTAGCTTGATAGATAGCATGAGCTTGAGCATGCGGCTCCCCACCATTACCAAACCCTTGAGGCCCAGCGCCTCAGTTCTGTACATTCCTTGGGTTTGGTATAGGTAGTGATGGTAGAGATTCAGGTTGTTGGTTGTTTGCACTAAGTCTGGATTGCAAGGTGTCCAGCAAAGTTTTCATTTGTTGCATGAGTTGGAGCATTGACCCTTGCATTTCTACCATCTTCAAGTTTAAATCAGCCTATCTAGCAGGTTGTTAGGCATTCCACATGGGCTGATTAACCTAATTCGGGGGTAGCTGAGTATATACATGACCCTGATCCATTGGATTTTGCGGTACATAGTTGTTGGATCGATATTGGGTTTGCTGCCCCTGATCTTTCCAAGAGAATTTAGGGTGATTTTTCCAACTAGGATTATAGGAATTCGAGTAAGGGTTGGACCTAATGTTCTCTTATACAACATGAGCATCCTTGTAAGATAAGGATGAAGAGTAAGAAGGATTAGAAAGACTAGGATCAAAGGCCCCAATTTGGACCCATAAGGTTCTGAGAAGAGCTGGCTCGAAGGTCGAGCTAACTCAAATTGGTTCACAAACTCCCGTCCTATAGGAGCTTGCGAAGAATGGAATCCTAAGCTTTGGGATTGAGTGGATCTAAAAATATTAGAGTTTCCGGACATCCACTCTTCCATTCATTTAGCAACCAAATCCACCTTATCTAATTTTTTTTTTTTGAAAAGACAAGTGCTATCAATGATGATAGTAGACCAGGCCTTATCTAATTTATTGTAGATCAATTCCATATTAAATGTATGAGAATCTTGGACCTCATTGGCATTTGATCTAGTTTGTTGGGATTGGTTGAAGGTTTCCTTGGAAGTGTGGTTTATAGAGTCTTTGCCCATTTCCTCAAACAAATTATACACACTATCTGCATCTTTGTTGAGGAATTGCCTCCGCAAGAAGCATCCACATGATTACGGAATTGATCATTCAACCCGTGATAAAAAATCTACATAAGTTGCCATTTAGGCACCTCGTGGTGTGGACACATCTGCAACAGATCTTGGAATCGCTCCGAGGACCCATGAAATGGTTCCCCCTGGATACTGGGTGAAAGTGGTAAAAGGCCGTCGCAAAGCATTGGTTTGCCCAATTAGGAAGAATTTCTTTAGGAAGGCCGATTTCAATGTTGTCCAGGTAGTAATCGACCTTCCAATGGTACGGTACCAATGTGCAGCATTATCCCTGAGTGAATGGGGGAAAAGCCTCATGAGCATCTATTCTTCATCCACATTCCGTGATTTGGTAGTCTAAACTAGAGTGATCAGATCCTCCAAATGTTGGAATGGGTCTATTAAGCCAAGCCCGTGAAAGTATTTAATCAAACTCAAAACCTGGGGCTTGATCTCAACATCACCAACAGGGATCACAATGCCAGGACGATCCTCGTAATTTGTAGATCATAAAAATCCTTCAAGGGCCGAGCACCTTGACCATTCATCCGATGAAACCATTCCTGCATCTGTTGCAGTTGGTCCAACTGCCTCTGAATAAGCTTCTGTTGGTTTGGGGGTGAGGAGGCGGTTGTTGATCAGCCATGGGATCTGTTTGGCTATAACTCAACCTCTGCCTCCAAGAATGGTCTAAAGGTCCTTCCAAGCGAGGATTCAATGACCTCCTTCCAAGCATGCACTGGAAGGTAGTCAGAAGGATAGGAAAAATGGAGCCCTGCAGCACAAAAATACAAGCCTATCCTTAAATTGGGTAGCTTAAGGACTTGTGTTTCAGAAATAAACTTTAACCACACAACAAATTCGATGTTATTCTTACTCCTGAAGGTGGTAAAGTTGGGTCGGCGAAGTAGGGGGAGCATGTCCCGAGGGCCACTAATTATGCCAAACCCCTACTTAAGTCTTTTGACAATCGAGCCCCCCAACTTAGCACCTTTTGAAGCAAGCAAACGTCACTAATTCGAAATGTGTTCAAGAGAATACCCTAAAATGGACTCAATGAATCCTAGGGCCAACATTTACTCAATTTTATTTAAGGCCTGGGATAATAGTGCTTCTAGAATGTGATAGACCCTTAATTGGGTTATGCCCTTAATGATAGATTCATGAGTGTGTATGTGTACAACCAATGATTTTTCAAGCAAGATTAAATTTTAGTGAGGTGAATTTTAAGGTTCAAATCTTGCTTAGTAGCTTTTAGGTTCAGATATTAGGTGTATTCAACCAAGTTTTATGAGGCAAACCAAATTTGAAATCACGAGTTCAAGTATTTTCCTTTGTAAATTAAGAAAATATGGAGTGCCTGGCTTGACCTAATTATTTGAATCCTATGAGGTAGCTACAAGATGAATCAGTTTTAAGTTAGATGTTGCAATCCAAACAACTCAAACAAGTGACCCAGATGCACCACCAATTAAGGCACACAGAAATGATTAACCTAATCTGATTTCTACTCTTTTATGTGTGTTGATGTGTGTACCAGCTCCATAGGTCAGAATCTTGGTTGAGCAGATAAAATCAAACGAGATTATGTGCCTCAAATGTGGGTGTGTAGTGTATGTGTTAATTTTGTCCCACAATCAGAAAATACCCTTCTTTTATATGCGAAGGTGAGATGAGTGGAAGTGGCAAATAAGACAAACAATTTCTATCCTAGGGTTTATGCAAACACCTAAGTAGATTAAGTCTTGGTTATTTCTACGGTGGAAAGTGAAACTAGTGGAGGAAGTGTGGGGGCACTTACAAGTCGCTTCACCCACACTTTACTCCGATCTACTACACTTGGATCTCCTTGCTAGGATACTTGCATGACAGCAAATCAGAGGCAAGAGGGGCTAGTCAATGACTAAATGCAAAGAAACAGGGAAAAAGAAAGCTAATTCCATTGCCTTCCGGCAACGATGCCAAAATGATGAATGGGTTTTCACAAGGAAAAGTTAGGGTTTCAAGAGAACCCATTGTTGTAGTTGTAAAACTCGCTACCAAATAAAATTTACCGAAACTTGAAAGGGAGTCCCAGGTCGAACAAGGAGAGGCGACATTTGTTTCTTGAAATCCACGTTTCAATTTGTTTCTTTTTGGTGTTTTAGGTTTTGTTATTTTATTGGTATTTTAGGAGAATGGTAAAATCACTTACAATAAAAAGAATAGAGAGATGAACTACAATTTGATTGCTTGAAGCAAAATAATATTTATTACAATAACAATAAACTAAACAAACTAAAAGGATGAGGGTGAGAGGAAATCTCCCAATATGGATGTTTGGCGAGACGACGGCCCTTGGCGGTAGCTTGCACAGAGGAGGAGAGATGCTGGACGTCGAGGATGAGGCACAGGATGAACTTGGGTAGAGGGAAGCCTCACCAAGTTGGGAATGGGGATGAGGAGGTGGAGGTGATCGTCTACCTGAATTGAGGTGAGGGGATGACTCCAGGGTTCCCTATCAAGGTGGTGAGAGGATGGTTGAATATTTGGTGTAGGGATAGGACTCTAAACTAATAGGGAGCCTTTGGGGCTTGGGAATAGAGCTCTTGGGAGCTTGGTCAGCTTCTTGGAGCTTTGGAGTAGGTGGGAGTAGCATAGGTAGAGATGAAGGCAAATGGGGAGGTGTAGGTGGTAGTGATGGAGGAAAAGCCTCCCACGCATGGGCAATTAGTGACGCCCATAAACGTGCTAAAAGCTCGCCGCAGATGTCACTGGAGATCACGTGCAATGCTAGTGGCGCACGCTATGCACTGCCATGTCCCGCGCATGCGCTGGCTCTACATGCGTCGCAGTGCTAGTGTTGTGCCCTTCACACTACATGTGCTGCTACGCTGGCGCGTACTTCACGCATCCTTGTCGCATGCGTGTGCTAGCATGGTATGCTATCGCTGCCTCACGGCCAATTGAAGGATTGAGGGGGGGGTCTACAAGTCTCAAACCCGTGCCCCTCCTTTGGGAGTGGATGCCTTGACCAATGTGCGGTGGAGGCAGCTTCTCAAAATCCAACGGCTGAGATCACATGTTGGAGGCCTTTTGAAGGACGTCTGGGCAACGTTGGATGATCTAGATGGCGCCACGTGGCACCATCTAGATCGCCCACCTTTTTTTGTTTACATAGGATGCCACTATGCTTGGATCGAGATGATTTCCATGTTGCTGGACTGCGATCATCACTCTGGATTCATCCATATGGTCAGATTTTGCATTTGAAGCTTCAAAATTTCACACTCTGCTTCCTGGCCACAATAATGCATGAATTACTGTTCAATTTATATAGTTCACACTAAATGCAATATGATGAATGTTATGCAGTATTTATATTATGGAATGCAATGCTTAGCTTAGGAACTGTCATAAGTAGGCATTTTATCTTGAATACATGTGTGCTTATCACCATGGAAGTGGGGAATTAGATTGACGATTTGTGGTTTAAGCTCAAAATTATCCTCATCCTGAGGTACCCTAATAAAAGTTTTAGGTTGGGCTTGAGGAGGATTGTAAAAGTCTCTGAGAGGTTGGTCAGCTCTCCCATTTTGGAGTTGGGTAATGGCCTGCACTATGACCTACATCTATCTGTCATGATGCCAACTGTGCCTAGTAATCTGCCTTTGTAAGAGAGCCATTGGATCTAGATTTTGTTTCTCCTCTTCAACCTCATCTTCCTCATGGTGACTAGCCATTGAAGAAGGTTTAGATTCAGATCTTGGACAATCAGGTCTTCTCCTCAAATTTCTCTCTAAAGGTGGTAGCAAATCAGGATGTATAGATCTTCTACCTTGCATGCACCAGAAGAATGTATATGGATGAGAGAGAGAAGACAGATGCGAGAATACCCACCCTCATAGTACAAGCAATCAAGCTAGTCCTTAAGTGTAAATCCTAAATAGACCTAATCCTGGATCTCCAAAATACGACTAGGTTAGATCAACCCTTGAATTACTTAGCTGGCTAGAAGGGTAGGACCCCCTAGGACACCTCGCACGGTGGGACACCACTAATGGTTAACGCGGTTACCGCACCGACCTTTCTTGTCACCAGTGGATCCAAGTAGACAAGGCCTTGACCTTAGCCCAATCTAATTTCAAGTTACCAAGCAGATTAGTCATACCTAGGGCACTTCTACTCAATTTTAGGCTTAGGCTGGGCGTTAGGGGGGGTGTTTCCCTTAAATTTGATTTTCAAAGTGTGAAGTGCACAGGCAAGGGTTCACAAGCAAATTTTTTTATGAAGTGAATTTTAAGGTTCAATTGCATGTATAATTGTGTTTTAGGGTTTCGTAGTCAGATTAGGTCAAGTAAGGTTTTGATGAGCACGTAAGAGTTTCTTTGCAAGTCCCAATCTATGAGATAGATTTCCTTTAGAAGTATACAATGTAAAGGGTGCTCTACCTTAAGGTTTGAAACCATAGAAACAAGTGGCTACTAAGATGATCCTTTTAAGTCCAAAATCATGAATGTGGTGTCACCCAAACAATGTAATCAATTGGTCTTATTGCACCACCAACTAGGCACTCAAAAAATATTTTTTCAAAAATTTTAATGCATGTTTTCTATTTTTTTCAAATTTAAAGTGTACTGAGGGTTTTGTAGTCTATTTTGGCCCCCAGTTAGTGATTGAATAGTACATGCAATCAAATGTGTAGAAAATACTTATTTCAGATTTTTCCTAAATTATCTATTTTCATAGGAATATAGTGCCACAAATTTCAAGTCAATCAGAATTATATAAAAATTCCTATGATATTTTGAACTCCGAACAATCAAGAACAATAATAGTTTACTTTGTGAATTTTTTAAATTTTTTTATAACTCAAAATGATGTAAAATTTGAATATGTTGTTGCTGACTTCAAAACCTACTTCTAGTAAAACTTTTAGAATTTTTTGACATATAAATTTTTAGGAATTGAATTTTTAAGATGAGAATTTGTTGCAGCCCAAAAATTTGAGAGGTGGTTTTGTTGATTCTTTTTTAAAATAACATCCACCAAAAGTTTTTTTTTCAAAAAGCAAGAAAATGATAAACTAAGGATCAAGACCTAATCTTTTTTTGGATTTTTTTTTTGCGAAAGAAAATCTAACCTAATCTAAGATACGAGTACTTACCTGAGAATAGAACCCTGCAATCTTTCCATTGTTGAGTTTCTTCTTGGATTTTCATGCTTCCTGCACACACACAATCAACGAAAATAAAGAAGGTTAGAAATCTCAAATAAGCACTAGGAAGAAAAGCTTTAAAAATTTCCGTTACTTCCTGACAACGACGCCAACTTGTTCATCGCGAAACGCGTGAAAATATCTCTATATCACTTAGTTGCGAATCACGTCGAAACAAATAAATTTATAAATATTTTAGTAAGTATTGATTCATTCGTAGGGAGGCAAAACGTGATTTTCAAAGCTTTCCGTACTAACTAATCTATCGTAATGCAAGCATAGAAACAGAGACCAGATATTCAAAAAATCATATTGTTATTGCTAATGGCAAACAGTTCTCAAACTAGGAATTAAAACAACTATGATAAAGATTAGAGAGAGAAAAATAAATGAAGGACGACACTACTTGAGGGATGCTTGTATGAAGTGTGACAACACTTCATATCCAGAGCGTCGGGAAGAAGACTGGAGAGGTGTTGCATAGAGAGATAGGCTGAAGATGTGTCTGGTGGAAGTTGAGAT
Organism: Thalassia testudinum; assembly: GCA_037157565.1. Taxonomy (NCBI): domain Eukaryota; kingdom Viridiplantae; phylum Streptophyta; class Magnoliopsida; order Alismatales; family Hydrocharitaceae; genus Thalassia; species Thalassia testudinum. Next base: position 38,990,309 of record JAZHRO010000014.1, read on the forward strand.
GCCTTCAGATGGTGGCTCTAGGGTCCTTTTTATAGCCAAAATGAGGGGCAAAGCTGGTATTTGAGTCCCAAGCTCATGCAACACCCTTGGAACCATTAGATCCATCAATCGGGACATTAACGGAGCCAATCGTGCCTCAAAATAACCTTCCATGCACCTATAATTTGCGGATTTCACCAGATGGTGACATGTGGCATGCACTCGCTGGATCCACCTCCTCGCGTCTTCATGTGTGTGCGCATGCACTCATTTGATTTCAGCCATCCTATCTTGCGATCGAACGACTTAAAAGGATTGCAACATCGCCTTTCTTCTAGTGCCCACTCCATGTCTGATGAGGCATCTATTTGGGCGTCCGATTGCGCGTGCATCGCATCGCTACATCAATCGATTCTCCTTGCACCACGTGTCCATTGTGCACTAGCTTGATTTCACGCGAGCGCACTGCCTCCTTGATTTAACGCTGAGTGCAGTTCAATCGCGTACCTTGTGCTCTCGCGAGAGTGTGCTAACCAATGCGTTGCGGGCTCTTTTGAGTCGCAATTTGGTTTTATCCTATGACTTCTCTCAACCGTTGGATGAAGATCCAACGGCTGAGATGCATTCTTCTACTGATGGTGCGTGTATAAGGGCGATGTGGCCTCATCGTGCCCATTGGATGAAGATCCAATGTCCCACGTTTCTCCTTTAGTGGTTGGGGTGTGGTGGTGAGCTGTTGGGATGGTGCCACGTGGCACCATCCTAACCATTCATCTTCCTGCCTTTGTAGTTGGTGCTACAGGGCTTTGATCGGGTTGATCTTTGCATCGTTGGACTGCGATCATTGATTCAGATCCATCCATACGATTGGATTTGACATTTGAGGTTTGGCTTTGTGCTATCTGGCTCCTTGGCCTCTGATCTTCTACGTGCTGTATGTGATGCTATGGAAGTTTGATCAAGACAATTCCAGAAGCACTGGACTCCTGTCGTCGTCATGATCAGATCCATATGGTTTGATCTAACATCTGCGACCCCAAATCATCTGCAATTAATAACACATCTCTTAGAGCATAAAATAGTATTATTATCTATAAAGCTAACTAATCAACTATGATGTAAATTATGATGCTCATGCATGCATTGTTCCTAAGTTAAGCTAAAATCTAACTTAATTTAGGTAGATTAGGTCCTATGATTGCTGTGCAATCAAGTATCGATATTGGAGTCTTGAAATCTCATGGCGAAAACCCTAAACCTAGCCTTAACCCATGGGGGAAAAACTTAATCTAATTAGTGTATCAAGAACATGAAGACTTAAATGGCACTTGTATCAATGAGGGCTCAATATGTTATGTGAATTGAAACCCCTAAGGGTGCGAATTAAAAGCTGGAGTGTAACCTTCTAAACTTAAAGTGAAACCCAAAGCACAGAATCCCAATGACTCTACTATGAGTTTAAAATGAAAGCTTAGATCCTAAGGTTTGAAGTCAGACCCCAGGTAATCTAGTAGGTCCCTAGGATTTGGTTCCTGGTACAAGACTAGAATGAACTAAAATATGAGTAAGTCTACTAGGTGAGCTCGTAGGGCTGTGATTGCATTTTTTGCGCGGTTTGTTAATTTAGGGTTTTAAGTCGTTGCAACGCACAAAAATGGATTCGCTTTTAAATTTATATTCCTAGATAGGGGAGTGTCTAAGGTCGTCCAAGGAGGCCAAATGTTTGCAAAATTAAAATCCCTTGCTTAAAGATGGAACTCAACTTTTGGTGTTTTATATATATGATTTTTTTTTGGTTTTGAAATAACGAGAACAAGGCGGGTTTGTTGATAGCAAGAAAATTCTCTATACTAATCCACTACACTACTATTCAAGTGACAAGTAGAACCTCTCCCTAAGCTCACTCTAGGCACGTGGAGGCCTAGAGTAATTAGGGAGAGGGAGTGAAAAAGGTTAAACAAGAATTCTACAAGACTATGCAACAACAAGATTAAAGAAGGCAACTTTGATTAAAAGAGAAAGTGTTTTCAAAAAATCCTAGTAGATGAATGCTTCTACTACTAGATAATCGCAACAAAGAAAATAAAACACAAATCTTCTTGAATTGTTGGTGAAGAGGAGAAACTCCTTGCTCTAAGCTTAGTGGCTCCTAGGCTTGAAAAGGGCTCCTCCTCCTTCCTTGAAAATGGTGTCCTCCAAGGTGGTAGTTACCACCTTTAATTCTCCTCCTCCAAGGTTGGACGTCCACCCTAGGTTCTTCTCCTTTGCCTAGCCATCCTCCTTGAAGTGGAAAGCTCCTCCTCCTTGGCGTGGCCCAAGTTGAAGAGAGTGGGGAGAAGAAGTCACAAAAGGGGCTGGTGATGTGCCCCTTTAATCTTCTTCTCTACTCCTTCTTCTTGGCCGTAGGTATAGGTGGATGTAGGTGGAAGTAAACACTAATGGAGGATGCTCTAAAATGGTGGTAGGTGGTGGGTTTATATAGAGTAGGAAGGGGGCTAAGGTGACTCTTGAAATGGAGGGCTAAGATGGGAAGATGGAGGTGGTTTGGGATCCTATGGCTAAGGGTAATTGGCGCCAACCCAAGGGGTGTTAAGGGGGTGGTTATGGTGGTGGAGAGACACCACCATTTTGGTGCCAACCTAGGGTCTTCTAGAAGGGGGTTAGGTGGATGGTGCAGATGGATTTAAGGAGAGGTGTATGGTGGAGATGAAGGGAATTTTGGAGGGAAAGTTGGCACCAAAAGGGAAGGGTTCTAGAAGGTTATTTTGGAGGGAAAATAGGTGGCTTTTGGTAGTGGTGATGGGGTGAAGGGGTGTGATGGTGGTGGCTCCAACTTGGAGTAGGATAGCTAGCTTAGGTGAGCTTAGTTGATGGAGATAGCTAGGGTTGAGTTGAAGGTGGTGGATGGCCAAGGAGTTGGATGCTAGCTAAGCTAAGCTAAGCTAACTTAGCTAGCTATGGAGTAGAGGAGTAGGTAATGTGAGCTAAAGTTTGAAGAGAGGAGCTGAGGAGGAGAAGTTTGGAGCTTGAACTGGAGCTGGCAGCTGCTGAAGAGGCTGGAATGGAGCTACTCTAGCTGGATTAGCTTGCTAGTTCTTTGCTAGATGCTAAGCCAAGCTAAAGTGAGCTGGCTTCTACCATAATGAGCTGAGGTGAGCTGGGTCAGGTGCTCCCGAGGTGGATCAAGCTGGTTGAGGCAGCTAAGGTAGCTTAGCTCAACTAAGTTGAGCTAAGCTAAGTCCTTGGGAGCTGGACTTGAGCTTCCTGAGCTGGGATGAATTCATCTTCAGCTGGTTGGAGTTGAGTGGAGCTGGATGTAGCTGGATCTGAGTTGGGGTGAACTCCAGTCAACTCAGCTAAGCTAGCTAGAGCTCTCTATGGACTAGTGGGAGCTAAGATGAGCTAGACTCAACTAAGTTGAGCTGGATCTGAGCTGACCTGAGCTAGGGTGAGCTAAGATGAGCTCTCTTGAGCTGCCATTCAATTGAGATTAGCTGAATGGAGCTGGGATGAGCTAACCCTAGTCCAAGTGAGCTAGGTTCCAGTTGTGGTGAGCTGGATCAAGCTGAGTTCCTCCTTCACCATTTGCCTTCTTGAGTGCTAGAGTTTAGGGATCTGTATATCTGTTCATCCCTAACACTCACAGAAACACATCAAAAAGACAATAAAAAATGCAATGCATTCCTAACCTAATTAATGCCTAAATGCAACCCAAAAACCCGTTTGTGGAGTAAAATCCTAAGAGCTAGATTTGTTTTAATGCATAAGAATGATGATAAACTGGCATTTATTAGGCTGCACTATTGACCTTGTGAACCGATGATTCACCATTTCGGGTTGAAGACCCGAGGAGCTAAAGTAGCTACTGGCTACTTGAGAGTAACCTTGGGATCTAGAAGATTCCCAGTCACGATGACATGCTAGTGGGCTATCGTCGAATCTAGGTACTAGTGGATACCCAAATCTGATTGATATCTCATGACATGTGTGGGATGTAGGATCTAGCCATAGCCTCAATACTGATGGCAGACCGAGAGGGTGCACCCAGAAGATCTTGTTCCATAAGGGAACAATGGTGTAGCCTATTAAACATCTGGCCAACCTTGCCTGAGATGGGTAAGAGTTGTAGCCTCAATCAGATGGCTGACTGAGAGGGCACACCTTGAGTATGTGCTCCTAGCAGGAGGCGCTAGTGTGGCCCGCTAAACATCCAACTACCCCACCACAGCTAAATGTGAACAATCACGACTATACCTCGATGGAAACGAGCTGTGTTGCTCCTTATAATCCTGAGGATTTTGGCTTGGGTAGCTCCTAATAGGCCTGACTCTTTTGACCAAGCTTAGCAACGTTCTCGACATATTGAGAATGGGTATGTCTTTCACGAGGGTTATCATCTCTACTAGCTTCTCCCCTTGCTAGGGAGAGACTATTATGCTGGGATCCAAGGAAAGGCTGCATCTCAATCACCTCTAGTAGAGAGGAATGATTCCAAGAATCTAACTTTTGAGACGAATGAGGGAATAAATCATGTGATAATAAATTTGAGTAAGTCCTAGCAAAAGAGTGATGAGGAGTGACTCATCATAGCTAAAATGCCTAAGTTAAGCTAGAAACTACGTTAAACACTATCTAATTAACACAATAAATGGGTTAAGAGTGAGAATTAACAGAAATGACCTAAACATCAAATTCAGGTTAAAATGCACAATTAAGTCAAATTAATGAGATAGTCTATTCACAAATACAAATTAATGATCCAATTGTCAATTGAACACAATTCAAAAGTTCAAATCAACGGTTGAATTAACTTCTAATTTGTTCAATTAAGCTCCAATAAAAAATTCATTGCGTTTGGACATCATTAAGACCTTGCATTCAAAGTTTTACACTAAGGTCCTTCATGCATTAACATTTTCTTAAGCTAAAAACCTTCCAAGGATTTTTTTTGAAAGTCGTAGGGACCTATTTGCAAGCATCCAAGGACCACTCTATCATTGTTTTAGCCACTTATGGGTTTCTTGAGTAAAAGTCCTAGCATTTCACTTTAAGCCCTTGCACGTAAATTCTCCAATACACCTAAGTTGCTCTGCAAGCACTGTTCACTACGAAGAACAAAGAGTACAACTACCGTTGATCCTTTGATCCATCCATCCAACGGTAGATCTCCATCCTTTGATTTTGCGCCTTCGTGCTTAGCATCGCCACCCCACCCAAATCTGATCCAACGATGGACTTTTGATTTGAAACTTCCCATGTACCTATCTTCTCCATCTCTATTATTGAAGCTCTAAGTGCCTAATCTTACCTTAGTGGTGAGTTGATTCACTCGAGCCTCTACTTAAGCACTCCTTAGTCCTTGCATGTACACTCCTCGGCCTTCGCACGCGCAACACTAGCTCCCTCCCCATTTAAGTTGGTCCTTCATCCACATCTCTAGCTTCTCTTCCTGCTTCATCAATCGCCGGTGATAGGGGCAGTGTCTCCCCCTTTGATTCGTCATTATAGCAACCAGCTGCAGCCCAGGGACCTCATTCCTCACTTGGAGACCCTCATCTCCCTTCATCGCCACAGTAACCCACTGTGGACCCAAGCAACCCATTCCTCCAATTGCTAGGATTTTATTGCTTTCTAGGATAATTGTAGTGCTTGCTAGTGTAGTGTAGATCAATTAAGAGTAGAATTGTCTAGTTAATCCACGGATTTGGTAGTTTAGTTAAGAGTAGATTATTGTAAAGCCAATCCACCGCCCTTGATCAATTTAGATCAGAGGAGATGAATTCACCCCTTCATCGAGTTCATTTGATCTCCCCCCTCACTTCACACTCACTTTTGCACATTTTCCTTGAATTTTAAATCATCAATCACCCACACATCAAGTCATCAAATTAGATCTGATGTCTTGAGCATTCAGATCCAAATGTCATACAAGGGTCACCCCACTCATTCCACTTGTTCACAATGACCCTTTTCTAATGTTGAATGAGTTGATTTATTGATTTTCTCATATTTGGTTTCAATTTAATATTGATTAGAGTTTTGGTTCTTTATTGATAGCTAGAGCAAAGGATAACTAGTTCTTATTTGAGGCTCTAGTAATGATTCACATGCTCATTTAGGTGAGATTTAGATTCTAACCTAAAGGATTTCAGTGCATTCTTCTAAGTTTTAATTCAGATTGAGAGATTTGAAGATTTGGGATTCATTTTGAATGGATTTCATTGATTGGTCTAAATTCTTTCTTCATGTTGTCTATGTCACAAGAGAGGGATTAGATCAGAAGTTTTGGTGCTCTAAGAGTTTTAATCTTGTTTGAATGAGTTCTAGATCTAGCAAATAAGGTTTTAATCACTTCTAAATTGAGCTTAAGTGTTTTTGAAAGCTTAATGTAAATCTTTACCTTACACTATCTATAGTGTAAGATAGGAGTCATATTAGGGTTTTAATGATTTCTAAGAGTTGTATTTGGATTTCCTTGAATTTCAGAGATGTTAGAAAAGAGTTTGAGAAGATTTTTCATGAGATTTAATTATCCATCTCAGTTCTGGGATGTAATTTTACAACCTAGATCTAAGATGAGAACTGGATTCCAAGGGCAATTGATGAAGATTTTGACGCATGGATTTGGTTCTTAAATTGAGTTTAAAGCACAATCACTTCTTTAATGGCTGCATTAATGTTTGTCACGGGTTTTTGATCTCCCAGTTCAGTATATAAAAGGCTACATAGCAGCTACATTCAGTGAATCTAACCTCTATTTTCAAGTGATTTTGTGATTTGAGGCATTTCTGGAATTTATGACACTTAGATCTAAGTTATCTAGATCTTTAAGTGGTTTAAAGGAGCACTGATCTGACCTTTATGGTTTGATGTTGCAGCAATAATGGCTACTGATTTTAGCAAAGCAGCAGTAGTTGGAGTAGCTGTTGGAAATGGATGTGATAGCAGTAAATTAGCTGCTGAAATCTGATAGTAGTAGGGTCTAGAAGTGGAAGTCCAAGGTGGATTTTGAAGTTATTTTGAGGATTTCAAGGAGCTGATGTTTTTGCATTGTTAGAATTTTAGAACAAGTATTCATGTACAAGGTTTTTATTTTAATCTTATCTGAATTGCATGTAAACCTTATTTAAATCCTTTGTCAACTACATATGCATTGTTCAAACTATCCAACATGTGATTTTAATGAAATTTAATGTGAAAATCATGTTTAATTGATCCAACATGTTTCATGTCAGATGCTGAATGTTTAGAATGCATAAACTATTATTTCAGCTCATGAAGTTTAGAAAAGAGGCTTAGGTTATTTAGTTCACATATCGTTTAGGACTAATTTTGATAAAATTGAAATAACAAAAAAAATACAAAAAATTGTAAAAAAATAAAATAAACCTGTCTTAAGCAAGATTATGTATTTTTTTAAGCATATGAGAAGTTTCAAGGTATTCTGAACTCTCGGACTAGTAGAATATACTAGCGGACGGTTCAGTCTATTTTGAAACTTAATAAAAGAACACGACATGAAAAATATGAAAAGAAATTATTCCTCCATCATCTCACCTTCTCTCTCTCTTCTCCTATCTATATTAAATATATAAATACCATAAAAACTAAGAAACACCTAAAAATACATAAAAACATCTTATATATAGTATTTATACTTATAAATATGAACTATTTATTAAGCTATATGTAAATAATGTAATATATGTAAATACTGCACATAAATAACTTATATATGTATTATATATATTTAAATAAGTACTTAGGTTGAGTTTTTGCATATATAACTTAATTATATAATTGTATATTAATTTATAATAGATTATATGTACTTAAATTAAGATAATTATAAATAAGTATTTAAACTTGTATAATAGTATCTATTACTGTACATATGTATTGAAGTATTTATTATATACCTAATTGTACCTATACATTGATTTATTTAAGTATTTATTGTAAATAATTAGGTTATTAAGTTAATTAGGTAACTTATTAAGTTAAAATAAAATAAATTAGTAATTTAACTTATTACCGAAGTAATCTATGTTGTACATTTGTATATATTAATTTTAATTATTTTAAACCTATTTATAATATATTTTACTATATAACATTATTTATAACTAAATTATATGTATATCTATTAATAACATGTAATTAAATGAACATAAATTTAAATAAATGACATAAAATAAATTAAAAATGTTTAATAAATACCTTATTATGTAAACTAATTAATTATCAAGTCAATTGAATCATTAAATTATTAATTTGAACATTAATTAAGTAATTAAGTTGTAATTAAACATATACACAGCACTAAGTTTAAGCAATTTTTATAGATAACTAAATAAATTATTAACCTAAATTAATTGTACAATTATGTAGCCTTATTTAATGGCTTTCGAACCATGTAATTTAATTTGAATTTGGACTTAAAATGGGCACTCAAATCGAGGCCTCAAATTGGCCTTAGCAAATGCAATTCACGCTAATTTCAACCGTTGAGATAATCCCACCTCGGTGGTGGATGAGCATCTGCAGCTGTATATAAGGAAACACGTCTAAGGCCTCTTTAGTTGACATGTGCCCAACACACATTAAAAGCATAACCCATACCTCTGACCATTCTGAGCGTATGAGCATATATCTGAGCATCGTGTAAGGTTGGGAGCCCAAGTCTATGTTCGATTCAAGTGAGTCGGACATGGGTCGAAGCTATACTCTAAACTACCTAACTAAGAATTAGGGATTGGTTCTTAGTAGTGGTTTGGTCCCACCCAAGAGGGCGCTATGTATCCTGCGAACCGGATTGGTCTCGCCCATTAAAAAATTAATTTTTGATAAGTGAAGAGTGTGTTGAGAGTGGAAAGGAGTGAAATGTGACTAAGTATGGAGAGCCTTCTATGTGTGAGTTGAGTGTGAGACTAACTGTGAAAAATACCAAGTGTTTCGCTGAGAGTAGTGTGTATACTATGTGTGTATGTATATATATAAGTGTATAGTATATTTATATATAAGTATATGTATAATAAATATAATATATGTAAATATGTGGTATATAAGTAAAGTATAAGTGTTTTAGCCTTTTGTGTATATAAAGTCTTTAGTGATGTTTTTTAAGGCTTTAGCAACACTTAAGTTTGTCAGTGTAGCTTTGTATGATAGTTTAGTTAAGCTAGAGTTATGCATCGGGTATATAGGATACATAAGTATGTATATATAAGTGTTGTATATGATAAATATTATATATAGAGTGTAATACTTAAGTATTAGTAGTATATTTGTAACTAGCTATATTATATGTTGTATATATAATGTAGTATACATATATGTACATATGTGTGTGTGTGTGTGTGTATAGTTAGTGTATATATAGTTAAAGTACTTGTTTGCCTTAGGTTGTATATAGTTTATCTAAGGTTTAATATTAGTTAATATGTTTGTGTATATATATGCTAGTAAAGCATATTTTAGTATATTTGTTTATTATTTTTGTACCTATACTTAGGTATTATTTAGGATAGTTGTATATAACTAACCTAGAGTAGTTTAAGCAGTTTTTCATGCCTTTATTTTTGTATAAATGTTTCAGGCATTGTATGTAGTCTTAATTGATTCATTTGTAAATATAATTGACATTTTTGGAATAAAAGAGTATTGTTGAAACATAGAAAATGATGTTTATCAATAACTACCTCCCAGTGAACGATTTGGAATAAACCAGTAAAAATTATGTAAATAAATAAAATAGCATGACATTTGTTGCATTGTGACACTATACTACAATAACAACAACACAATCATTGAATCACACCAAATTTATGCAACACAGATGGCTCATGATCAAGGAGGTAAAAGGCTCGTTACAATTCCAGATTATTAATAGAACATGGGTTAGGTATGATAATTAAGTAAAAGCTTGAGGTTGGCCTGTTGTGTGTTTGAGACATGAGTGATTAGGAAAAATGGTTATGTAGTTGGCCCCAGGTACATATACCCATACACTATCCTTTTCTACTTCAATGTTACACACAATTTTGTCCCTATTGAGCCGTTTGGCTCGTCTCCTACTTTGTGACCCATTTTAGGTTTCGGTGTCGCAGTGCAGGCAACACGTCACGTCAAGTTGCAGCCCTAGAAGACTAGGGCGGATAGTTAAGTGTTCGTTGTTATGTCCTTGTGGATGGGCCTTGGCTTTGGAATATGATGTAAATGCCTAGGTTGGATTCCTGTTGTTTAGCTCTATAGCTAGATAGTTTGTTTTTGGAAGTATTAAGGCTTGTACTTAAATAATAGACTCTTGTGAATAAACTTGTAGATGATGATGGATATTGTGTTGCATGATAGTGATGTAGGAATGTATTTGTGTAAATGTTTGTGGTGATGTGTGATGATATTTGGCTTTGTTTTCTCACCATTTTCTTTTCATGTTTTTATCGCTTTGGGATGTGGGGTATGCCCACTTGTGTTTTACCATTCTTTTTCTTTACTGGTTCTGTGGCATAGTTGTGGGGTGTACCCACTTATATGAATTGTGGTATGCATGCACAGGTGTAGGGTGCAGGTTGCAAGTACATATTTTGGGAAAATATCGAATAAACAAGGAAACTCTACCAGATTTTTGACAGATTTCTATCCTACGATCAATTAAAAATTGACTTTCCTAAGACGTACCTAATTAATAAGACTACGAATTATAACTCGAGCCACCTTCCAGTAGCTGGGACCTTAACATGCACACCCGGTGATCTGCTCTCGATTCGTCAGGAGGATTACTGGGGCATGACAACCTTTGATGGTATCAGAGCCACGCACTTCTTTGGAAGTGTGTTATTGGGTTGGTTTTAGGGTTATAGTTTGAAAATTGATTATAGCTCGCATGCATAGCATACCAATTTTCCAGACCTTTACGTTGTCAACTAGTGGAGGCTTATATCTACTCTTGGATGCCTCAAAAGATCCAAAAACAATGAAGAGGTAGCAAGTGTTAGCTCAATCCCAAGGTGGCCATTGCTTAGCTTCAGGGCATGATACTGACGATTCTGTAGACCCTAGTCAACATTATGGGCAGAAGTTGGATTGCATATTACATATTGGGAAGATCCTTGTTGCTTTCAAGGATGGAGAGGAACGTGAATTGCAATTTGCCACCTTCTAGGTTGAAGGTGATGTAGAACGATGGTAGGCCATGGTTAAGGCCTTTAGACTTGTCTCTGGCATTGACAAGTTCATGAAACTTCCTAACTATCGTTTTGTCCTTGTTATGGGAAGTGTAGAAGAGAGATGAGTTTGTCCACCTGCAGCAAGGTCGAATGACAGTTGATTAGTTCAGGGTGAAGCTCTTGAAGCTCCTTCGCTTCATTGGAGAAGCTTAGCTGGGGAAGATGTTTTGACCTGGTAGTTGTCGATCGAAAATTTTCTTGTGTCCAAGCGATGGATACCAATCGTCATGTCCAAATAGCTAATTATGAGTTATCAATGAACTTGTTAGTTCTTGACCTGAAGGGTGCTAGCATGATCCTAGGAACGGATTAATTGGATGGGTGTTATGCCATTTTGGACTGCTTTGGGGAGGAAATGACTTTCTCACCGTTGGGGTAGTTCTAAGTTGAGGTCCAGGTTCAATGGAATGGTTTGAAGGGATCTCAGTGATTGAACTTGTGGGCTTCTGGTTAAAAGAATAAGATCGGAATCTATGTGCCGGTAGTTGGGGCATTTCAAATGTCTTTCTCAAGGAATTTCTAGAGATTCCTCCACATTAGAAGGTTGAATTTGAAACCTAAACGGTGTTTGGAATAGATTTGATTTCCAAGGCCTATATGGGATGGCCCATTTAGGGTTCATAATGTGAAGGGTCCAACTACAAGTGGTTGTTGGACAAGACCAACAATTAGAATACCCTCTACCCTAGATCGATGATTTGTTTGGTCAGCTATAAGGACTGACAATGTTCTCAAGAGGTGACTTGCGATCCGAGTATTGCCAACTATGTATGAAGGTGAATGTGCTTCGAGGCCTGTACTTCAAACCCGTTATGGGCATTACAAGTTTTAGTCATGCTATTTGGGTTAACTAATGCCTCCAATGCATTTTGGACCTATGAATCGAACATTTGGGTCCTTTTCTAATTGGTTGTCGTGGTGTTTATCGACGACTCTTGGGGTGTTCCCAAAGTATGGAACACCATGTGGTAACTTGAGGGTCATGTTGGACATATGCAATGCAACCTACTTTTCACCAGATTTAGTTGATGTGAGTCTTGGCTTAGCAAGTCACTTTCTTGGGTCATGCGCTCTTGACAAAGGTATGTCAGTGGACCCAGCCAAGGTCGAAGAGGAGTTGGGGTGGTCTCAATTGAAGCCTGTAATTGATATCTAGGATAACCTTAGGGTTGTCTAGACATTCCAAAGTCTGATTTGAAATTTTTCCAGGACTGTGGCCCTCGTTAGTGAGTTGACCATGAGAAATGAGTCAACCTTGTTTGGACCCCAGATTGTGAGTAGAACTCTTAAGAGTTGAAGCACGGTTAGATGTCAACATAGGTTTTGGCTTGTCCGTCAGAAAGTGATAGATTCGTGGGGTACTGTGACGTTTCACACCTTGGACTTGGTTGCATAGTGATACTAAGTGGCTGGGTAATTTCCTACACTTCTCGACTATTGTGAGATCATGAAAGAAATTCCCCAACACATGACCTAGAAATTTCAAAAATCATGGTTGCCGTTAAGGTTGGGAGAACCTATCCCTATGGCGAAACCTTGGATAGCTTCACTTGGAAGGAACTTGAATGAGATAATGTTGTTGGATGAATTTGTGGGAAGACTACAACAGTAGAATCCAATGTCATCCAAACAAAAGCATCATGATAGCTGATGCCTTGAGCCATTACCCAGTGGTGATAGTGGCCCAACTCTAAGGGTAGGAATGGGATTTGCTCACTAAGACTAGTGAATGGAAGCCAATCATTCGTTGAAAGTCTGGAGCATCCTTGTGTTGTTATGTAGACCATAGCTAGAGCTGATCATGGAAATCAAGGAATGCAATTTATTGATTCAGGGTTGACTTGTGTTATGCGCGAATCAAAATTTTATAAAACATGCATTGTAATATACTCGAATGAGCAAAAACGACTTTTAAATTTATACATGAAATTGTATTCTAAAGTTAACACAAGGAGTAAAGTGTTGTGCTAATACCTTTATTTAATTATTTACAGATGATTTTGATGAACTTGTATTAGGGGTTAATTTTCAAAAATTAAACAAGTTCAAAATCGCACTTGGTTCTACGATTAAAGAGATTAACTACAAACTCAACCGTAGGGAATAAATAATTATTTAATTCTCACTAAAATAGAATAATCAAGTCTTAATGAGATTAAGCACTAAGTAATCATTAACAATAATGTTTGAACAACTTATTGCACTAAAATCCCATTTGGAATAAATCTTAAATCAATTCAAGCAAGATTACAAATTAGTCCCTTAATTATTGCAATTCGATCCTTGAATCATTGGAAATAGGTCCCTATGAACTTTTTCTTTTCGATTAGGTCCCTGCCAACAATGAGAGCCTAAGGCTCTTCTCCTTCTTTGACGAGGATCACCGACAACAGGTCGGAGTTGAGCTGCAGCTGGCTTTGAGCTCCGATGAGAGGCGAAGGAGGATCTCCTAATGGTCGTTGACTTAATGATAGTGGAGGGTTGGTGATCGATACAGCGATGGATGCGTGGGAGGTGGCTAGAGTCGAGAATGCCTGCGGGGCTCTGATGGTGGCCTACGCATCAAAATACAGCCTTATAGCCCAAATTAATAGTGTAGGAAGCTCCGACGTGGCATGTCGGAGCAAACCCCTCAATCAATTGCGAACGAGGGGCGTCAATGGAAGCTTCACGAAGAAACTCCCAAGGCTGTTAATGGCGCAGGTCGGTTATGGCGGAAGGGGTTGATGGATGGAGTTGCGGAGCTCCAGAAACTTGATTGAAGTTTAAAGGAAGAAAAGCCCTAACATAATTTCATGAAATAAAAGGGGGAAGATACCTGATGAACATGTTGAATTGGAGGAAGAAGAAGAAATTGGAGCGAACGAAGGCGAGGAAGCGGCCAAAGCTTTGCGTGAAGCTTCGTGCGAGGAGTATAAGCCCTCTACTAAATTTCTGCGGTAGAGCGATGGACGAATGAGGTTGAGGGAGCTCCAAGGTGCTCTAATGGTGCATGAAGAAGAGGAGAAAGAAGAGGGTTTTTCACGCCAATTGCTTGAAAACCTTGTGCACGGCCAAGATTAAGGACTTATATAGATGCAAACCGCACATCAAAATAAGCCAATTTTGCTAGGATTGGTTGTCAAATTGATGGGTTTTCCTACCCAAAATCATGGCCAAATTAGATGTTATTCTTGCCAAAACAAGGGTTGAAAGCTTGCTTACTAAATTGGCCATGATCTGACGATTAATCCCACCAAAATTGGTGGGATTTGATCAAGATTTATGCCTTCCAAGGCCAATGCAAACTCACGCAAAGGGGATGGGTTTTTGCTACTCAAGCTGCCTGGAGAAGAAGGCTGACGTCATGCTGACGTTAGCCAAGGGCCGAGAAGAAACGAATTTGGACTAAAATGTGATAAATTCAAAAGTTGAGGGTCAAACTGCAAAGTAGGTCAAGATAAAGTCCAATTGGTCCTAAATTTTTTTGGTAAACAAATTTAAACCCAAGGAATTCATTGGCAACTTCATGTTTGGGTTTTAAGGAGGTTTACTTGGTCAATTTACATTTTAACCTAAAATGTATTGAATATTCGCCTAAATCTCTATTTTAGGTCAAAATAAGTTTATTTTGTAAAATGGAATGTTCGAAATCTTATAGAATATTTTTAAATGATTTTTAGAATATTTATATTACAGTTATTTTCATTAGAATCCTTTGAATTAAAGTGAGGCTATAAGTAGTGTTTTTTGTTGTTATAATTGTAGTTTTTTGATAATGACAAATGAACTATTTCTTGGAAAAGATTAACATGTTGTAGGTAGGACTTAAAGTGCAGGAAGGACTTAAAAATTATGATCAAGGAAAAGGAAGGGCAAAAGTTTTTCATTTCTAGTGTATTTTCAATTTTTTTTAGAATGTAAAAGCCTTGATGATAAAGTCTACTCGCAATTTTCTTAAAGTCTTAATTCTGTTGGTTCTTTAGACATCTCTCTTTTTTTTAGACATCTGAATATGATTTTTAAGAAGTCTAATGAATTTTCCAGACGTCTAGGATCTTATCCAGAATCTATACTCATTACCGGATCTTGAACCGTTTGTCATCTGAATTTTTCAGACGTCTACTATTTATATCAGACGTCTGGTTTAGTGTTTTCAGACGCCTCCTTGATTTTCAGAAGCCATCTTGAGATTTTGATAGTCTCTCAATATTTTAGAGCAACGGTCATTTTCTTAGGAGACATTTAAACGTCTGACTCGATCTTCAAACGTCTATATCCTTCCAATGTTCATTTTCTCTCTAGCGTTCACTTTGATCGCATTTAAAGTATTTTTGTTTCACTTTGATTTTTTGAATGTTGAAGGCCATCAGACGTCCTTAAGTTTTTTCAGATGTCTACTGGGCATTTTTAAGACATCTGACCATATTTTTCTAGATCCCTATTTGGGTCTAATTTCATCCAGTAACATGCACTCTTTCCCTGTTGCTTTTTAGACATCCAATTTCTTATTCAGACGTCTGAACTTTTATCTTCAAATGTTTAATTTTTTGATCAGACATCCCTATATTTGATCCAGTAATCACTTTGATTTCCTAAAGTTTTGATTAGATGTCCTGATTTATTTTCAGACGCCTGGAATAGTATTTTCAAATGTCTGTCATTGATTTTCAGATGTCTGATATAGTCAAATTTTGAGTTAATGCTTTATAGCCATTCTTGCTCAATTTATTCCAATTCAATTCAAATTCCAATGACTACCTAAGCTCATATATGACCTACACCTATATATACCCCTCATAGGTAGCCTTATGAATCTACAACAAAGAAATTCACATTCTATTCATTTGAAAGCTCTTGATCTCATTTGTGCTCTCTTGTGTGCCTTATTGAGTGATACTCTTGTGCTACTGTTCTTGAGAGCAACTCTTCTTCCTACTACTCATAGGTTTGAAGAAGGGAGTATTCTTATTTATTTCATTCAAGGCTTATAGATTATATTGCTTTTGTTAGTTTATTTGGGTACTCAATTTGTGGGTTTCCCATTTCCTCTTAGTAGAGGGGCGAAACTCTTCTTGGGGTTTGTCCAGGAAGAGGGGTTTTGTAATATTACTTGTTGTTAGTAATTCCTAATTGGGTAGGGGCAAAATCCTAGATTGAGAGATTTAGGTAGAGGTTTTCCCGCAAGGCTTTCCTCTCTAAATTCTGGTGTTGTTGCTGAGATTGTTTGTATTAAATTTTGTTGCACAATTCAACCCCCCTTCTTGTGCCACTAACATTTGGTATCAAAGCCTTGTTTATTCTTGTGTGTAGGTGTTATAGCCTATGCAAGGCGATCAAATGGCATCCAGGGTGGTAGCAACTAGCAGTAACTGTGGTTTCTCAACAACGAAGCCACCTTACTTCGATGGCATGAATTACTAGTACTGGAAGTAGAGGATGATAGTCTTCCTTCAGTCGGGAGATTACTCTATCTGGGAAATGGTGGAGACATCATTTGAATGGTTAGTGAAACCAGAAAATGGAGCTTTGACGGATGATGATAAGAAGCTCTCACTAAACTCCAAGGCTATGAATGCCTTATACTGTGCACTTAGCCCAGATGAGTTTAGCCAGATTTCTCAATGCACAAGTGCATATGAAATCTGGAAAACTCTTGAGATTACACATGAGGGTACCAAGAAGGCAAAGAATTCTAAAGTTGTTTTACAAACCCAAGAATTTGAGAAATATAGAAGCCAATGAAGTTGAAAACTTAAACATGGATCAACTTCTTGGAAATCTCATGGCATATGAGACCAAGGTTAATGAAAAGAAGAAAGGAATGGAGGAAGTAAAGAAAAAGAAATTAGCTTTTAAAGTGTATTCAGAATCTGAAGAAAGTGATGAAGAAAGTGATGACCTTGCCATGGTTACATGTAAGTTTAGAAAATTTTTGAGATATAACAAGAATTTCAAGAAAAAGGGATCAAAGGAGGATTCAAAGGTAGAGCCAATCATTTTCTATCAATGCAAAAAGAATGGACATATTCGAAAGGATTTTCCACTTCTTAAGAAGGATGGAGAAAGGAGCAAAAAGAAACAAGCTTCAAAGAAATCTTTTAACAAATACAAGAAAAAGAAAGTTATGCAAGCTACATGGGATGATTCAGATTCTAGCGAGAGCGAATCAGAGACTGATTCAACCATGGAAGAAGTTGCATGTCTCGGGCTTATGGCTTTAGAAGATGAGGACAAAAACAAAGGAACTTGGATCATTGACAGCGGATGTTCCAAGCATATGACAGGCAACAAGGAACTTTTTACGGAGGTAACATACAAAGAGGGTGGTTCCGTTACATTCAGGAACAACCACAAATGACAGATTATAGGTACAGGTATTATTGGTAAAGGTAATGCATCTTTTAGTCATGTTGTATTAGTGAAAGGTTTAAAACACAATCTCTTAAGTGTAAATCAAATTTGTGGTAAAGGATATGACATTTTGTTTAGTGCTAGGTTTTTCAAGATATTTGATAGTATAACAAATGAAATTCTGTTAATTGGAAAAAGGTATAAGGATATATACATTGTTGAAATAGATAAAAATGGAACTTATGATTGCTTAGTAGCCTCAAATGATGAAATGTTTACTTGGCATAAACGATTAGGTCATTTGCACTCCAAATACTTAAAAAATTGGTCAAATATGAATTAGTTAAAGGATTGACTAAGAAAAAGTTTAATTTAAATAGTTTTTGTGATGCATGTACACTTGGTAAGTTGAATAAAAGTTTTTTCAAAAGCAAAAATATTGTATCTGCATCTAGACCTTTAGAACTCTTACATTTGGATTTATTTACACCAACTAGAACAAGTAGTTTAAATGATAGTAGATATTGTCTTGTAATTGTAGATGATTATTCAAGATTTACATGGGTATATTTTCTTAAACTTAAAGACCAAACCCTAGAAACTTTTAGCAAGTTTTTAAAACTTGTTCAAAATGAGAAAGGATATATGATTTCTCGAATTTGATCCGATCATGGAGGAGAATTTGAAATTAAGATTTTTCTCATTTTTGTGAAGAACTAGGAATAAAACATGAGTTTTCATTTCCTAGAGCTCCATAACAAAATGGTGTAGTGGAATGGAAAAATTGAACTCTTCAAGAATGTGCTCGCACACTTCTTTTAGAATCTGGACTTCCAAAGTATTTTTGGGCCAAAGCCACTAACACGGCTTGCTATGTACTAAATAGATTCTTGATTAGGCCTATGCTTAAAAAAACAAGTTATGAACTTTATTATAATAGAATACCTGAAATTAGTCATTTCAAAATATTTGGAAGTAAGTGTTATATGCTTATCACTAAAGAAAATCTTGATAAGTTTGATGCTAAAAGAGATGAATGTATATTCATAGGATATTCATCCCGAAGTAAAGCTTATCGAGTATTCAATAAGAGAACTCTAATAGTAGAAGAAACACTTCATATCAAGTTTGATGAAAATTCTTCTATAGATAATAAACAAGTTGAAGTAGTAGATAGTGATGACAAAGACACACCTTTTATAGATGTATCTCACATTAAAGATCAAAATACAAATAATCTTCCAAAAGAATGGAGCTTTCATTAAGATCATCCAAAAGAACAAATAATAGGAGAGATTAATGATAAAGTCAAAACTAGATCTCAAGTTAATTTTGTTCTAAATGCTTGTGTATCTCAACTTGAACCCAAAAATGTTGATCAAGCTTATTTAGATTCTTCTTGGATACTTGCTATGCAAGAAGAACTAAATCAATTTGAAAGAAATCTAGTATGGGAATTAGTTCCTAAACCAAGTGATAATTCTATTATAGGAACCAAATCGATTTTTAGAAATAAAACTAATGAAGAAGGTCAAGTAATAAGAAATAAGGCCAGACTTGTTGCACAAGGTTATAATCAACAGAGGGTATAGATTATGAAGAAACTTATGCTCCTATAGCTAGACTTGAATCAATTCGAATGCTTCCTACATTTGCATTGCTTCTAGGTATTAAATTATATCAAATGGATGTAAAATTAGCCTTTTTAAATGGATTCATAAAAGAAGAAGTTTATGTAGCCCTACCTCCTGGGTTTATAAATTTTGAATTTCCTGATCATGTGTATAAGCTTAAAAAGGCTCTTTATGGTCTCAAGCAAGCACCTAGGGCATGGTATGAGAGATTAAGAAATTATCTCATTAAATCAGGTTTTATAATGGGAAAAGTAGATCCAACTCCTTTTATCAAGGATCAACTGAATGATTTAATAGTAATTCAAATTTATGTAGATGATATTATCTTTGGCTCTACTAATGAAAATTTCTACAAGGATTTTTCAAAGATTATGCAAGATGAATTTGAGATGAGTCTCATGGGAGAATTAAAATTTGTCCTTGGACTCCAAATCACCAATTGGATGAAAGAATCTTCATATGTTAAACAAAGTATACTAATGACACATTGAAGAAATATGGAATGCAAAATGTAAAGGGCAAAACCGCATCGACGGCTACAAACATAAATCTCAACTTGGACTAAAATGGTAGGCAAGTTGATGAAAAGATATACAGAGGTATGATAGGATCTCTACTTTATCTTACTGCAAGTAGACCTGATATAATGTTTGCTACTTGTCTTTATGCTCGCTTTCAAAATTCACCTAAAGAATCTCATATGTCTGCAATGAAAAGAATCTTTAAATATTTAAAAGAAACTAGTGATTTTTGTTTTTATTATCCTAGAACTCATACTCTGGACTTACTAGCATTCAGTGATGCAATTATGCTAGTAGTGGGACTGATAGAAAAAGTACTAGTGGTACTTGCCATTTTTTGGGTAATTCACTTGTTTCTTGGTTTTCTAAGAAACAAAATTGTGTTGCATTATCCACCACTGAAGCTGAATATATTTTGACTGCCTTGGCATGTTCTCAAGTACTTTGGATGAAACAAACATTATCTGACTTAGGATTAGATTTTAAACAAACTAAAATATGTTGTGATAATAAAAGTGCTATAAATTTATCCAAGAATCCTATAAATAGAACTAAACATATAGATGTAAGACATCATTTTCTTAGGGATAATGTATTCAAAGGAGAAATTAAGTTAGAATTTGTAAACACTGAGGACCAACTTGCAGATATCTCAACAAAACCACTTAGTTTAGAAAGATATAGTCACATTAGAAGGCATCTAGGAATTTGCAAGTTGAAAGATTTAGAAAAGTAAGCTTTTCGAACGTCTGAATGTCCATATTAAACATCTTATTGTCATGTGGGTGCATTATTCTTCCTTGAAAAGAATTTCAAGGAATTTCAGACATTTTGATTGCTTCTCAGACATCTGTATTTCTTTCTGATCATTGGTTAATGCACTTTTTGATCGTTCAATAGTCACCTTTTTGAATTTCAAATAATGTGCTTTGAATTCAAATTCAAATGGCCTTTCAGACGTCTGTCTCTTCTGTTAGACGTCTGATATTTTGAATACTCTTGGATTCAAAATTTGAAACTACCTTTTGTTTTACCCAATGGTTTTGTGACTTCTTTTTGAAATTTGAAATCTACTTTATTTAAAGTGCAACACCACCTCATGGTCATTCTCTTATCTTTTCACCTTCTACCACACTTATAAGAGCTCTCCCACTTTCATTTTTCATTCTCCATATTCCTCCATTAAAGAGCAACTGAAAGAACCAGATGTCTCCTAATCTTCTCCAGGCATCTCTTGATCATCAGACGTCTCCTGTGCTGGCCAGACATTTGTAGCTACATCTTCATCTACAAAAGTCACTTGCAATGAAGATCATATCTTCTTCTTTTGGTAATTACTACATCTTGATATTGTATTCTAATACAAACTTGTATAAGGGTACATTTATGTGTGGTTAACTCTCTTTCTTGTTTTGGTTTTTGGGGATTTCATTATCTTTGATATAATTCTTTTTTATCAGACGTCCTGTTACTTATTTGGACGTCTATTGTTTTGACTTTGGTTTCTCAAACCTTTGGACATCTGATTTCTTTCTCGATCATCTGATTTGTGATTCTAGACGTCTGACCTTCTTTACGGACGTCTGATTGAAATTGTTTAAAAAAAAACTTGTTCTTCTCTCATTTTCTCCTTATGCCTCATAGGAAGCAAAAGAGTTGATGGGAACACCATCATGAGCCATAACTAGCTCAATTTGGTCTGATAAAGTCAATAAAAGCTCCTACATATCAGTCAGGAGGTCTTTTGGGCAAGTTAAGTTGTTCTGAGAAGAAAAGATGAAAATTGGGTTATTTATGTAATTTTACCATCTTATCACAAATACAGAATAGCCATGGGGCATGCCAAGGGTTTATTAAAGGTCATTTAGTCATTAATGTCTAATAAGTGGGTCCATGCAGATAGAAATGGGTTTGCATGCATTTCAAGAATTAATGGACATCTGAAACCCTAAAAATAGACCTGCTTAATTAACTGAGGTTCTGGTTAGGATAAAATTTATCTAAACCCTCTAAAAATCATAGAAAAATATTTTCTAGGGTTTGGCATCCTTGATTTGACCATCTGAACCCATTTTGATGTGAAATAGAGTCTTAGACAAACTATTACCCTAATTTGGGTTTTTGCATAAATTACCTAGGCAAATTAGGTCAAAAAAAAAATCCAAATTCACCATTGGATTCCTTTGGTCCAAATGAGGTTTTTATCAAAATTTAGGTCCAATCAGAGATCATCTTGACCTAGTTTGCATTTCAGTCATGTCTGATTCTTTCTATTTAAGTGCGCCTAGCTTTTGAAATTCATTACAATTAGGCCCCTATCTTTGTTATGTTCTTGGCAAAAAGGTCCCCACTGCCTCCATGAATGCAGAAGTCCTATTCCTACAACTCCGGCAACCTTCAATCAGAGTTTTTTTCCTAATTTCACGCTTAATCTCTTCCAAATTTGGAAGGAAGATTCCGAAGAGACTTTTCTATGATTTGAACCTATTCATGGGCTCCAATTCTTTCCCAATCTCTCATGCGAACACATGGAAGATGTGGGTGTCCTACTCCGGCGAACTTACCAAGCTTGAAAGCTTGGTTTCCAAGCTTCAAACCTCCCTCTAAGGCCTATTTAAAGACCCTTGAGGACAAATCGTCCTCTCTACGCTCATTTTTGACCTGAATCCCTATACTTCTTCCCTCCTATTCGGCCAAAAATCTCCATGATGTCCAGCAACCCTCTCTGACCACACTCGTCGTCCACTCACAACACCGACAGTGGATTTTCCTTCCTCTCCTTTCGTTTCGCGCCATACCAGTGGGCGCTCCCTCCCCCTTCATCATCACCGATTCTCTCCCACTGGAGCTCTGGCACCGGCCACACCATACCCGATGTCGCTCCTCCCCCTCATCGACCACCACTTAGTCTCCTCGACTCCTTATCTTCCTCACATCATCATCGTGCCACTACTCTGTTGTTCCTACTGCTCCTACACCATCTGCGACTTCGTCTTCCACCTCATCGGCATACCTCCGGTGAGATCTTCCAGCCACTACAGACCATCTCTTCACCTGCCGCCGGTCCTTACACCTCCACCATGTCCACACGAG
Organism: Thalassia testudinum; assembly: GCA_037157565.1. Taxonomy (NCBI): domain Eukaryota; kingdom Viridiplantae; phylum Streptophyta; class Magnoliopsida; order Alismatales; family Hydrocharitaceae; genus Thalassia; species Thalassia testudinum. Next base: position 39,013,097 of record JAZHRO010000014.1, read on the forward strand.
CAAAACCCCTCAAGAAATTGAGGGGATTACTCTCCCAAGCCCTCCACCGAACAAACCCAATTCTGCCTTCGATTTTCATCTCCGCTAGCCACCTCCGACCACATTCACGGCATGCCACTGCCACCACCACCTTCGCCACATCAACGTGCTTCTGTTGAGCTTTCTATGACTTTGCCCTTAGGCCATTTTCGTGTTTCTGATTCACGGCCGCTATCGCCATTGACAGAACTCCTTTAAAGAGCTCAAAGTAGGTGTTCGTGCTCCAGCCACCTCTAGGCGATGTGGAATTCATCCAAGAGTGTGCCCAGGTCTCCAATTGAAGGAGTTGCCCTCTCTGTAGACTACAATCAAGGCTTCACCTCCTATTGCTTCACAAATCAATTTTTGCTTTACAAAATGATAGTTAAAATGATTTGCCGTTTGTAGTTTTAAGTGGTGGAAAATCAGCTAATAAAAGTATTGAATTAAAATTAAACCACACGAGAAGAGTGGGTCGTGTCCACAGGGAGGAATAGACCTATTAAAACTCACACAAGTTAAATAAAAAAAATTTAATGTTCACAAATTGTTTCCCCCAAAAATTATGTCGAATACCAAGTTAGATATTAGTTTGAATGAAAGCATAATCTGAAATTGCATTTATGCCAAATAAGAGGGAGTTCAATGCAATGTTCACAATAATAAAATAAGAATAAAAGTTTGTAATGGCATTGAATGTAAAAACAAATGGGAACTTTACTGTGCAAAAATAGGGGACTTGCTTCTCTTGATCTTGTGCACGAGAGGGAGTGACGACCAAAGGAGAGGAACTCGCTGGAGGTCAAGTGGAGCAAGGGCTTCGCGGTGGTGGTGGCGACGAGTCGTGGTGTAGTGTGGGGCGGCCCGAGGTGGTCGGACAGAATAATGGCAGAGATGGGTTCCAACGGTGGCCTTTGCTACTGTAGGAGCTACTCGCATGGCAAGGAGAGGTGGTGTTGTTGCTAGTGGTGCATGCAGCAGGCATGTGGGTGTGTGTGTGCAGCTGCACGAGGAGCTGATGAAGGAGGTGATGCATACAGCATCCCTGCTGGGCGTGAAGCACTGTTGGGCGCGAGCAGGAGCTATGTGTTGAGGGTTAGGCAATGAAAGGCTTGTGCACGGAGGTCACGCATGGTGCTGTGCTGGTGGAGAGGAGGGCAGTGCGCTCGGCTACACGGGTAGGCTGAAGGCGAGGAGCAGTGCAAGCCACGCATGGTGCACTAGAGGTTTGCATAGGCAGCGTGCTGGTCACACGGGCTCTGCGTGTTGCTGCAACTACAACTGCTGTGTGAGCACGTGAGCACGTGGAGGCGTGGAGTGGATGGGTGCAAGGCGTGGGCTACTTGTCATGTGTGGATGGTAGTGGCTACGTGCTGCTTGTGAAGGTGGTGCGGCAAGGAGGTGATGGGTTCTTTTTGGTGGAGGAAAAATAGAGGATGGGAAGAAGATGAATAATGGTGGCTACGGTGGTGTTGACGGTGGATAGGGGAGGGTGCACAGTGGTGAAGCACGGTGATGGTTACGTGGCCTTCGGAGACACACGCGCATGGTGTTGGCACGAGTCCACCGATTTGGAGTGGCGAGCTGTCACCTCGCCGACCCAAGATGTGGTGGAGCTCGGCTGTGGAGGCCTGCAATGGTGACGATGCATGGTGGTGGAGTGGGTGGTGGCCTCTTAGAGCATTGCAGCTGCTCCTCCTTTGTAGCTATGGTTGCATGGATTTGAAATGGAATATGAGCATTGAAGTCTCCAGATCCACTTTTCATGGACAATGAATTCTTGTAGCTATGGCTGGAGTGAATGACCGTAGGAGGATGAAATAGAGTCGTTCTTGTGGAAGAAGAAGAATAAAATAATAAAATATTAGGAATATTTATGCACAAATCCTTAACTTCTATGTTAATTAAAATAATGCATGTAATGCACTTAATTGGTTACTAACCAAATGCATGCAATTCTAAGTTAATTCTAAATGCATTTAGATATGAATGCCACACATGAATTATGCCATTAAGCTAAAAATATGAATTAATTTATTTACATCCTAATGTATGCTATCTAAATGTTAAAATTAACTTAATGTCTAGGAACTTAAATACCTAAATAGCCCACAAGTATGGGCTAATCAAATGTCCCCATGCCTAGTTTTTGCTAGTCCCTGGCAAATTCAAGCAATAACTCAGCTCTCCAAGTGAACTAGCCAACCCAATGGGTCTTCCTTTAGAAACATGTTAAGATAGAGATGTTAGACCTAAGGTTCCTAAGTAGTTGCTAAGTTATAGACTCGGTTGGTTAGAGACGAGTTGCAGGCACAGGTTTCCCTAATTTCTAGCTCTACCCTAAGGTTTATTGGTCCCAGAGATTAAAGCATTCGTGCATGTGCATTGTTCTGATTTATTTGATGTTGGTATGATTGCCAACCTAGAAAGAGAGTAAGAAGGATTTTTTTTTGTAATATATATATTTTTGTTTGATTCCTCTAAGTTTAACCTTGGATCAGCTATCAACACGGTCTGTGTCGGATTCATTGTCCCCATCATCGAGCCTCAAAGGGTGCCTGGCTTTTGATGCTTCAAGATAGTACTGCCCATAGCAACCCTAAGAACTCCTGGCAGTCAACACTTCGAGATAGTATTGCCCAGGGATTTCTTAAGCAAATTCAGGCCTATGGCAATCATCACTTCAAGATAGGGCCGCCTATTGTACCTGAACCGCACAATGTGCTTACATGCCTCCAGTAGGATAGATATCCTAAGAGACAAGCGCCGATGAGGTGAGATGTTATCATCGTATCATCAAGGTGAGTATATACCCACCTCTCCTGCGGCGGGAACTCATCCAATCAAATTTTGTTTTCAAGCTTCTCCTAAGTTAAAACTAAGAGAAGCAAATTTTCTTTAAGAAATTAAGGTGATCATTACTTATACAAGACCAAGTGTATGTGAAATGCAGATGCTTAGGTTACGAAGACCCGCAAACCAAAAGGTAGAAAAAGACACCAAGTACTACCCAACCTTTAACTCAATCCCTAGCTTTCCTTCCTCAACCTCTTGAGGAATGGTCTGTAACTTAACTCCTACTTAAGTTTTTTAGTCCACAAAGGACCCTAAGGATCTAAAGCTAGTAGCTCAACTTAGCTTCTAAAGTCAGACACCTAGAGTCAACTTAGTCTAACCTAAAGTTCTGGTCTTATACCTAAGAATGCAGGGCCCGGCCAGTTAAGTTCAATTTAAGTATATGCCTAAATGTAATTTTTTTTCTTTTCTTTTTTAAATCAATGTAAATGTATGCAATGAAAAATGTTTTAACTAAATGCATGAATGCACAATGTATAAATGCTATGTATATCCCTAAGTACACCCCCCAAGCCTAAAATCTGCAATGTCCCCATTACATAGAAGGATATTACCTGGGTCAGAGATGGGCTACCATTATTTTGTTAGCAGCCAAGTAGCCAAAGAACTTGCAAGTCAAGTTCCAAAACCAAAGAAATAGGCCCTAAAAATGAGCAAAGTAATGCTGGCCTAGAAAATAGGTAACATAGGATGTTGGCAAGCTGATGATGAATCCCGATAGCAAATGCTTGCCTATCCATGATGGGAATGAAATCATCCCAGGTCACTAGAGGCAATTCTAAAGGATAAACTGGCATAACAACCTCCAAACGAGTAGGGGAAGGGTGACAAGGATTCTCCAAAAGGAATAGGGAAGGAATGGTGCAAAAATAAACCCCCAGGGTGATGGACTAACCATAAAAAGCATCAATCCATACCTAGTACCCCATTACAAGAGATATTGGTCTGTTAAGCCCCCCGGTCAAAATAGTGGTGAGCATGTCTTTAAGCCAAGGATCGTCTAGGGTGTCTAAGTTTCAAGGTTGCAGGATGGTCATAAGATCTAGGTTGGGTTTAGTTGGCTCGGTGTCCATCCCTAACAATCTTTCCAATTCCTCAATTGCATCCCTAGCATCCCTTGTACTATCACAAGTATCTACTTGCACTTCATCAATGATCATTTCAACGTATGGAGTCAACATTTCACCATCAGACATAGGTGAATCAGAGGGTGACTCCGAATCAAATGAAAGTAGGTTGGAAGCAACAGATCTAGGGATTATCCTATCAACATCATCCCCGAGTTCTTATTCTTTACTAAAATCCTCCCTGGAGTCTAAATGTGAATCCACATAAATCTCAAAAGTTGCTTCCACATTTTCCATTATTTGATCTTCATGAGGAACAATATTATCAATAGGTGTACTAATGAAACCTGATTTGATCAGCTTCGTGACATCTTCAGGAGCTAATTCATCAAATAAGACATAATCACCCTTAATGTCACTCCAAATCCTAAGTTCAGATTCCTTATGTAATTCATCCTCCTCAACCGTCAATTCATCATTCACCCAAGGTTTAAATTCATCTAATATTTTCGTAGATCCCTTGGGGCACTCTATCTGGGGTAAAATGTTCCTAATTGTATCATCAGACTCCTCAGATAGGTGAATTTCTTCAGGGTTAGGTTCCCTAAGGGTGGGCTTGAGTTCCATCTCGTGATCAGAAGGGAGGGCAGGATTAACAACTTGACTTCGGCCCACTTCATCAAATGTGACAAAAATACTATCATCTAGATCGAGGACTTCCAATGGTACCATCATTCCCTTCTTTTGACTCCAATATAATTCAGGTGGATACTCAACCTGATCATCATAATCTTCCTCGGGTTACCACCTTTCCTCATCCAATGTATAGCTACTTTCATACATATCCTCCTCCCACTTAAGGTGTGGACCACTCAAGAAAGTGTCATCTAACAGGGAGGTTTCAAAATCAATCCTCGAAAAGTAGCTATTCTCCCTTACATAATCCCCAAAATTTCCCTCCAACTTAGGGTGTGGCTCTCCCATGGGAGATGCATCTAGTGTAGAGGGGTGCACGTCATCCTCAATGGGGTAGATTGGGTGGCTAATTTCTTCTTTTTCTTGTTGGCCTACTCTCAAAGATTCTCCTAATAATTCAATCATTTCGCCTTGCATTTTCTGTATTTCCATCTTCAAGGAGGAGAGGTCATCATTACTATCAGGAGAGAAGTCAGGCTCAGGCTTATAGTTCCTAGGAGTTTCTGTCCAACCATTATAATCATTCAGGGAGGGTGGGTTGGTTATTTGTATGGTGTGTGGGATATTGGGCAAGGCAAATCCCACTCCTAGGTTCTGCTCATTGATTTGGAGCCTAACCAGGCCAATACTCCTATAATAGGAGTAAAAAGGATCCCACTGGTTGTCATTTTGTCCATCAAAAGATGGACCAGCCGGGTGTATGGGATCAAAGATCGCAGAGTGGGGGTAAGGGTGTGGGCAAGATGTGAAAGGATGAAAGTCAACGTGGTCCATTCTAACTCACACCACAATAAAATTCCTCCCAATACAAACACAAATCAGAGGACTTTTTAGGTCTCTAATCAGTTAGGGTTTTGAGATTTAAGTTCACTTGTAGGTGACAAATCAAGTTATCTAAATAGTTACATGCCTACTTGTCGACCTACGATACACCTAAGAAGACCTAACTGGGATTTAGGTGATCCACCCTAAAGCCCAAAAAAGTTTAGTCACCACCAAACATGGTAAAGAAGGATGCAAGTAGGGTCAAGCCCTTCCTTTGAAGCATTGCTTTCGCGGTGCTTCTTAACTACCCTCAATCCACAAGGTTTGGAGGCAACTTCACCTCTGAACTAAAGTTTGGGTCACTTTAGACCCCAGTAATAGGAAGCTCTAGTCCTAGTGGTTCTAAACTCAAGGTGTGTCTAAAAGCGTGCCTCGATGCACAAAATACAAGTGTGCATACACCGCAAAAGATTTTGAATTTTGAATCGCACGCCAAGTTTGAAAATTAAGTCCTTGGTTTTTAAATGTCCCCCCTTTATTTAATTAGTCCTTTTTTCAAAAAAAATTAAATGTGACCACTTGTTAGATTTATTCAATACAGATTATGTGGTCTTGAAATTAATCCAACTGCATTTGCATGGCAGGTAGAAATGCAAAGTTAGAAGTGCATACCTGATTCCAGCATTCTTCATGCAATATGCCGAATGAGAAATTAGATCTAGATGCTACTCATTCAATCCTAAATGATTCGACCTAAGGGCAGACAGCTCGTGTATTTTTTTTTTTACCTACTTATGCACAAATAATGAAAAATCAATCTACAAAAGAAAATAAAAATCAAGTCTAAATAAATGGGAAAAGACTCCTGAAAAGTTACCCATGCAGGGGCCTAAAAGAAAGTCGGGGAACAAACCCCTAAAATGTATCCCAGAACAAGGGTCTCAAACCAATTGTATGTGCAAGAAAATAAAGTTCTAAAACCTAAATTCTATCTACAACTGAATGGATGAGATGAGGATGTGGTCCTCCAGATATCTCCTCTAGTGATGGAAACAAGGTTCACCAAGGCATTGCAGAGGCGGGTGTGATGCTCCTTCTCCCAGTGTTGCGACTCTACTGGGGACATCAAGGATCACCTAATCTCCGACCTCGTACCAAACAGATAATTGAATTGAAATGTGCCGCAAATAAAATGTGTGAACCAATAAATAAATGAATGCAAGTTTAACAGGCTCGTTGCCTCTCCGACAATGATGCCATTTGACAAGTCGATTCTCTTAACAAGATGATAGTTAAAATGATTTGTCATTTGTAGTTCTAAGTGGTGGAAAATCGACTAATCAAAGTATTGAATTAAAATTAAACCACTTGAGAAGAGTGGGTCGTGTCCACAGAGAGGAATAGGCCTATTAAAACTCGTATGAGTGAAATAAAAAAAAATAATGTTCACAAATTGTTTCCCCCAAAAATTATGTTGAAAGCCATGTTAGATATAAGTTTCAATGAAAGCATAATCTGAAATCTCATTTATGCCAAACAAGAGGGAGCTCAATGCAATGTTCACAATAATAAAATAAGAATAAAAGTTTGCAATGGCATTGAATGTAAAAACAAATGGGAACTTTACTGTGCAAAAATAGGGGACTTGCTTCTCTTGATCTTGCATATGAGATAGAGTGATGGCCGGAGGAGAGGAACTCGTCGAAGGTCAAGTGGAGCGAGGGCTTCGCGGTGGTGGCGGTGGTGAGTCGCGGCATAGTGCGAGGTGGCCCAAGGTGGTCGGATGAAACAATGGTGGAGATGGGTCCCGGGAGTGGCCTTTGCTGCTGTGGGAGCTACTCGCACTGCCAGGAGAGGTGATGCTATTGCTGGTGGTGTGTGTGGCAGGCATGTTGGTGTGTGCGTGCAGCTGCACGGGGAGCCGACGAAGGAGGTGATGCATGTGGCATCCCTGCTGGGCATGAAGCATAGTTGGGCGCGGGCAGGAGCTGTGTGCTGAGGGTCAAGCAGCGAAGGGCATGCGCATGGAGGTCGCGCATGGTGCTGTGCTGGTGGCGAGGAGGGCGGCGCGCTCGGTTGCACGCGTAGGCTGAAGGCGAGGAGCAGCGTAGGCCACGCATGGTGCACTGGAGGTGTGCGTAGGTGGTGCGCGGGTCGCGTGGGCTATGCGTGTTGCTGCAGCTATTGTGTGAGCGCGTGGAGTGGATGGGTGTGAGGCGCGGATGGCAGTGGCTGTGTGCTGCTAGTGAAGGTGGTTGACATGCATACATCTAAATAGCCAAAAATGTCTATTAATGCATGTTCTTAGTGTCACATTAGCATTATACATTGTAAATAGTGCATAACATGCATAATCATGCATTTATGTCAAGTTGTATAAATTGTATAGCAATTGTTTCCTTTTATGGTCAGGGACAGGGCGATTTTTAATCAAGGCCACGGATCAAAGATCCAACTGTATAGATCTGATTAGGCTGACAATTGGAGTTCAACGACTCCAAGATCGCCCTGATCGGACATCCATAGCATCAGATATAGACTGAGGAATCCTAAAGATCAAGGGCCAAGATGGTATCAAACCACACTTCAGACGAAAAATCTGACTGCACGGATGGGTTCAGATCGAGGATCACAGCCTAATAGCACGAAAATTGGTCCAATTTGACACCCGTGGCACCGTCTACAATGAAGGTTCCTACTTGGAGGGGGTGAGATTAGTGTAACGTAAAAAAAATGCGGAATTGAAATAAAACAATCTCACAAAAATCAATCGCACAAGTACACAAGTAATTTTAGGTGGAAACCCAAACCGGGTGAAAACCACCACCTAACCCTCTCGAGTTAGGATTTTCCGATCAACCTAGTTGATCAAATCCACTAACCGAATCACTTTAAAACGAGGGTGATTCAACCTCAGTACAACCACGCTACAAGTACGAGGGTAGCGTTCCTCAACCCCTTCTCTCCACGAGAAGGATTTTGTCCCACGAAGGAGATGGGAATTCGCAAAGCGAATACCCAACCAAAAGACAAAGGTAAAATAAACAACAAACCTATAGAACCAACAAAGTAATAAACCTAGCTTCTATAGGAAATAGGAAACTCCCCTTTGCAAGGAGTGCGTCGACGATGACGCGGGTGCGTGAGCCACGCAATGGCGCAATGTCGCTCTCGTAGACAACAGCGGGAGAGCGGGTGCGCGAAGGTTTGATGCTCTCAAGATATAGAACTTGAGCTTAGAGAGCAAGAGCTTCTTAGACACAAGAGTGTGAAAGTGTGTGGCTAAGTGTATCCAAGTGTGTATTTGTGTTGCAAGGGTTCCCCTCTATTTATAGAGGCCTTAGGAAGGCTTTGGAAGGCTTAGGAAGGGTTCTATAGCCGTTGGGTGCAAAGCCCAAGAGAATCAGGCCGAAATCAGGATAATGATTACATTTGACAGGGTTATCAGACGTCTAACTCTGGCATCAGACGTCTGGAAGGCCACTTTAAGACGTCTGATTTCAAGGTCAGACGTCTGATTCTATGCGGGTTTCTCCCTGACTTGAATCAGATCTAAACAGGGTTTTTGTGCAAGTCCATCAGACGACATACAGGACGTCTGGCACTATGTATGGACGTCTGGAAACCTACTTTTACTGTGGGAATTGATTTCCAGACGTTGCAACGGCTAGAAAATCTCTGAGAAGAGATTTTGGGTCAGCCGAGGCAAAACGGTCATTTATCAGACGTCTGGAAAGGCCTAAGGACGTCTGATAAGGCTCTAACAGTCATATTCTTGACTGTTTGCTAAGCCAGCCGACGGTCCACTAATTGGACGTCTGGCAAAGTCATCAGACGTCTTCTAAGACGTCTGGACTAAGGTCTGGACGTCTGATTTCATCAGACAGAATACTAACTCCAGCCTAACAGTTATCAGACGTCTGAAACAACAGTCAGACGTCTTAAAATGCTTTATCAGACGTCTGATTTGGGAATTAGACGTCTGGAAGTGCTGTTTGAGCCCTATATTGGTTTTCTAAGTATTCTACAGAAAACCTAAGTATCCTAGGGTTGTGCTGGTGTTCCTAGGACTACTGTTAGGGTTCTTTGAGGCTCTTTAACATAATTTTCTAAGGAAAATAAAGAGCAAGAAAAATAAAGATAAAAGTACATGAAAGGATTAAAAAGAATCTATCCTATTCTTCTTGTCTTCTATCTTCAATCTGTCGCTCCACGCGAACCTCCTCTGTTTTCCGTCAAGCTCCTCCAATCCGTCTTGGATGCGAGCTCGAGTTCCGTCTAAACACGTCCACATTTGCAATTGACCTGAAATCTAGGACTCAAATTGCAAATGTTAAATAACACGTGTTTTGTTATCATCAAAACAAATGATCGTGGTGCTCTAGCACCAACAATCTCCCCCTTTTTGATGATGACAAAACCGTAAATAATGCATAAAAATCCTCCCCCTTTTTGACATTATCAAAAAGGTTTAATTGGTTTTACATTTCCTATAACTCCCCCTTAAAACATGCTCTTCTATGAGTTTATTTTAACAAAGGTGATATTCTCCCCCTTTTTGTAACAACAAGATAGCTATTATTTTTCTCCCCCTTACTAAAGGAAATTTAGCTAACTTGCATCTCCCCCTTAAAAATTGACAATTAGCTCATCATTTTTTTAACTCCCCCTATCTAAATGCTTATGATAAAAAGATAGGGTAAAGGGTTTTACCTCACCTACCATGGCCAATAAAATGGCCCAAATGGTGGTGGTGGATGCCACATCGGATGGGGCTCCCATCCGTAGCTTGGAGGCCCGGGCATCGGCGCCGGTCTCCAATCTGGCGGTCGACGTGCGGCGGGTCCGTCGTTTGTTCGCCGTCTCGTCGGTCTTCTTGTTCTCCTCCTTGGTCTACTCCTTGGTTCTCCCAACTTGAGTTTACCAGCTTTGAGCTTGTAGGTCCAGTCCTTTATGTTGTAATTATCCCTGAACCCTACAAAACAAGATTCTAATTCCTTTTTCGGTATCCAAGTGGGCTTGGATCCGGATTTGTTAGCGGGTCTCCTTGATGGAGATCCTTTCTCAACCTTAGGGCTATAAAACTTATCTACTTTGTTGATTAATTTGTTAGAATTTTCCCTAAGACATGCGATTTCTTTTTCTATAGTTTGCATCTTAGTCTTTAAATCAGAAAATTCTAACTTTAGACTATCATTTTCTTCAATAAATTTAGTATTTTCATTGATTAAATTTTTATTTTCTAAAAGCAGGTTATTAGGACTAGAGCTACTTTCTAGGTCCCTAAGCTTTATTTCTAACCTATCATTTTCACTTCTAAGAAAACTAAGATTCTTTTTAATGCTATTATTTTCTCTTTTTAGTGATTTACTAACTTCAAAAAGTTCATTAAAAGCTTCTTGAAGATCGAGATTTACCTCGTTGTCTGAGTCGCTTTCGCTTTCGTTGTCGCTTCCTCTGGCCATGAAACCGAAGCAAGAGGTTTCTTCTTCTATGGTCTTTTCTTCTTCTTCTTCCTCCGAGCTAGAATCGTCCCAAGTGGCTTGGAATGCCTTCTTCTTAGATTTCTTCTCCTTTTCCTTCTTCTTCTCCTTTTTGAGAAGAGGGCATTCTGGTCGCAGATGCCCTTTCCCGTTGCAGTGGTAGCAATGTCTCGGGCTTTCCTTCTTCTCCTTTTTCTCTTTCTTTAATTCCCTATAAAACTTGGAAAAATTTTTAAGTAAAATTCTAAAGTCTTCGTCGTCGGAACTTACCTCGCTATCCGACGCGGCTCTGAAGGCGAGAGTCTTCTTCAGTTTGGGCTCCGGTGTATCCTACTTCTTCTGCTTCAACTTTGTCTCGTAGGCCATTAGATTGCCTAGGAGATCTTCCATATTGAGCTCCTCTACTTCGTTCGCCTCCTTGATGGCGGTGACTTTCTGTTCCCACTCCGGTCCAAGGGAACGAAGAAGCTTCCCTTGAAGCTCCCCCTTGATGAAAGTCTTTCCTAAAGCTTTCAAGTTATTTACAATGAGAGTGAACCTAGTGTTCATCTCACTTAAAGACTCGTTAGATTTCATTGAAAAAGATTCAAATTCTTGAGAAAGTAAATTAATTTTAGAGGTTTTTACCTTAGAGGTACCTTCATGAGTTACCTCGAGTGTGTGCCAAATCTCGTATGCGGTGGCGCACTGCGAGATTCTGTTGAATTCCTCTGAGCTGAGCGCGCAGTAAAGGGCGTTCATGGTCTTTGCGTTTAAAGAGAGCTCACGAATTTGTTGTTGCGAGTAGCCTCCCGCGGGTTTCTCTGGGATCTCAAATGGCGTCTCGCACCTGGCCCAAATCGTGAAGTCATTGGCTTGAAGCCAAGTCTTCATCCGCAACTTCCAGTAGGGGTAGTTGCTCCCGTCGAAGAACGGCGGACGGGTTGTGGACTGCCCCTCGGAAATCTTGCTTGTGGAACAGCTTCCCTCCATGTGATCTTTCCGCGGATGTTACTCCTGTCGGCGGAAAACCTGCTCTGATACTAATTGAAGGTTCCTACTTGGAGGGGGTGAGATTAGTGTAACGTAAAAAAAATGCGGAATTGAAATAAAACAATCTCACAAAAATCAATCGCACAAGTACACAAGTAATTTTAGGTGGAAACCCAAACCGGGTGAAAACCACCACCTAACCCTCTCGAGTTAGGATTTTCCGATCAACCTAGTTGATCAAATCCACTAACCGAATCACTTTAAAACGAGGGTGATTCAACCTCAGTACAACCACGCTACAAGTACGAGGGTAGAGTTCCTCAACCCCTTCTCTCCACGAGAAGGATTTTGTCCCACGAAGGAGACGGGAATTCGCAAAGCGAATACCCAACCAAAAGACAAAGGTAAAATAAACAACAAACCTATAGAGCCAACAAAGTAATAAACCTAGCTTCTATAGGAAATAGGAAACTCCCCTTTGCAAGGAGTGCGTCGACGATGACGCGGGTGCGTGAGCCACGCAACGGCGCAATGTCGCTCTCGTAGACAACGGCGGGAGAGCGGGTGCGCGAAGGTTTGATGCTCTCAAGATGTAGAACTTGAGCTTAGAGAGCAAGAGCTTCTTAGACACAAGAGTGTGAAAGTGTGTGGCTAAGTGTATCCAAGTGTGTATTTGTGTTGCAAGGGTTCCCCTCTATTTATAGAGGCCTTAGGAAGGCTTTGGAAGGCTTAGGAAGGGTTCTATAGCCGTTGGGTGCAAAGCCCAAGAGAATCAGGCCTAAATCAGGACAATGATTACATTTGACAGGGTTATCAGACGTCTAACTCTGGCATCAGACGTCTGGAAGGCCACTTTAAGACGTCTGATTTCAAGGTCAGACATCTGATTCTATGCGGGTTTCTCCCTGACTTGAATCAGATCTAAACAGGGTTTTTGTGCAAGTCCATCAGATGACATACAGGACGTCTGGCACTATGTATGGACGTCTGGAAACCTACTTTTACTGTGGGAATTGATTTCCAAACGTTGCAACGGCTAGAAAATCTCTGAGAAGAGATTTTGGGTCAGCCGAGGCAAAACGGTCATTTATCAGGCGTCTGGAAAGGCCTAAGGACGTCTGATAAGGCTCTAACAGTCATATTCTTGACTGTTTGCTAAGCCAGCCGACGGTCCACTAATTGGACGTCTGGCAAAGTCATCAGACGTCTTCTAAGACATCTGGACTAAGGTCTGGACGTCTGATTTCATCAGACAGAATACTAACTCCAGCCTAACAGTTATCAGACGTCTGAAACAACAGTCAGACGTCTTAAAATGCTTTATCAGACGTCTGATTTGGGAATTAGACGTCTGGAAGTGCTGTTTGAGCCCTATATTGGTTTTCTAAGTATTCTACAGAAAACCTAAGTATCCTAGGGTTGTGCCGGTGTTCCTAGGACTACTGTTAGGGTTCTTTGAGGCTCTTTAACATAATTTTCTAAGGAAAATAAAGAGCAAGAAAAATAAAGATAAAAGTACATGAAAGGATTAAAAAGAATCTATCCTATTCTTCTTGTCTTCTATCTTCAATCTGTTGCTCCATGCGAACCTCCTATGTTTTCCGTCAAGCTCCTCCAATCCGTCCTGGATGCGAGCTCGAGTTCCGTCTAAACACGTCCACATTTGCAATTGACCTGAAATCTAGGACTCAAATTGCAAATGTTAAATAACACGTGTTTTGTTATCATCAAAACAAATGATCGTGGTGCTCTAGCACCAACATACAACACACAGAAGATGGACTGCCAAGATGGCACCACGTGGTGCCATCTCAGTCGCCTAACCGACCCCAGGGACTCGCCTTTGCTTTTCTTCTTCAACCGCTTGACGAATCTCCATCGTTGGAAGCCCATCCAACAACTGAGAATCAGCCATGTCGCCGTTCAGCACCACTCCCCATCTTCTGAAGGCACAACAAGGCGTGATATGGGTCGTTGGATCTTGATCCAACGGTTGTAGCATGCGCACATGTCTTTCGCTTAAAACCTATGCGCGACACAAATTAAGGCGTAGCGCAGTGGTCACGAGGTGTTGCGTGAGCGCGGAGCGCGGGTTTGACTCGTGATCCACTATGCGTGCGCGTTAAATCCGAACTTCACGATCGCCTGTGGATGGTCCAAATCGCCCAATCGGGCGTACGCGAGATCAAACGCTCTGCCTCATGCTCGATCTGATACGCGATCAAGCAGTACAGGCAAGGATGACTTTAAGCCGTCCGATCTTGAGATGGGACGGCTAATATCGCCCAAATGTGCACGGGCGTTTTAGGCACAGAAAAGGAGCGGGTGCACGTAGCGTGCGCACACGTCATCCACGACCGACCTTTAGTGACGTTTATGTCTGTTGTTAAGGCCCTTCTTTAATGTTTTTGAAGTTAAAACTTCCAAAATGCCCCCAATCCTTGCAACTATAAAAGGAGATCCCTACCCTATGAATTTCTCATCCCTTCTCCTCTCTTCCTCTACAAAGCTTAAGAGAAGCTTGTCCCACACTCGAGATGCTCCTCAAGAGCTAAATCCAAGTTTTCACCCCCGTTCCGAAAGTGGATCCCACGACAACGACGACATGCTACCTCGTTCCCATTCTTCCGACTTCATCCTCCTTCTTCCTGCCTCGTCCTCCGTCTTCCAGGAGTCGCCTCCATCCGGCTCGTCCTCCAAGCATTCGTCGAGGAGGATAACATCTCTCTCCTTTCTTTTATTGCTTTCTAGAGTAGAATTTCCTACTTTCTAGTTGTAACAATTTCCCACTTTCTAGTGTAATCATTTCCTACTTTCTTAGTTGTAAAAACATTATTCAAATACCAAGTGATTGTTCTCTCTTTCTCTCTCTCTTATTGTCTATAGCGATTCCATTGTGATTATTTCACCTTTTAAACAAAAAAAAAGAATACAAAAAAAATAATTGCAGATTTTGAGATCGACGTAGCCTCCCTGTGTTTGACTTGGAACTTCTTTACAGATTTTCGGTATAAATTTTATCTGTTGAATGGATTTCTTTGCAACTCGAACTACAACGATGGGTTTTTGAATCCAACTGCAAATGCGTAGTTTTCCACTCTCAGCATTTTGGCGCCATTGCCGGGGAGGCAACGATTTTTTGATCTTCTTTCCACATTTCGCGCACTTTACTATTTTCTAACTTGCTTTATCTCTTGTCTATTGTTTTATAGATACCTCGAACAAGGAATTGTCAAGCGGTAGATCGGAGTAAAGTGCAGTTGAAGATGACTGTAAGTCCTCCCCATTCTTCCCCCTCCATAGATTCCATTTCACTACATTAATTCAAACTCCAATTAACCTAGGTGTTTGCATAAATCCTATGATTAGTTTGGTTGCTTGGATTTCCACCCACATTCATTTCACCCTCACATATTAAAAAATCAGAAAGATATTTCTTGTGGGGTAATTCAACATATACACTACATATACCCACATTCAAGGCACTTAACCTAATTGATTTTCTTCTACTCAACTAGATTCTGATCTGTGGAACCGATACACACAAATCAACATATAAAAGAGTAGAAATCAGTCTATGTTAATCATTTTGTGTGCCTAACTCAATGGTGTAATCTTGGCTAATTGTTTGAGTTATTTGGGCTGCACCACACAACCTAAAATAAACTCATCAAGTAGCTTCCCCTTAGGGTTTTCAATTTAGGTCAATACTAAGCACTCCACTTTATTTTTTATTTCAAAAGGAAAGTGATCTTCACCCGTGCTTGAACACTTGGTTTTCCTCAAACTCGATTGAATTAAACCTAATTTTAAACCCTAAAAGCTACTTAAGCAAGATTTGAACTTTAAAATCTACTCATCACAAATAATCTTGCTCAAAAACCCTGGTTGTGCTCGCACTCACACATACTCAATTGATCATTAAGGGCACAACCCATTTTAAGGGCCACCACATTCCATAAGCACTACAATCCCAGGCCAAAATAAAATTAAGTAGACGTTAGCCTTAAGGACAGATTCGCTCTTCGGGGTCTAGTCTGAGATTGTTTATGATTAACCTACTTATACTGATCAATCTGATGTCTAGCTAGGGGAGTAGCATCAAACGGCAGTAGCTGGGGGGTACACTAGGAACCAGAGGCACAAGCTGAAGGAAGAACCTTCTCCCCAATCCCTCCTTCTAACTGGTTGGCCTGAGCAGACAAGTAGAGTAAATCATTTATAATCTTATGGTGGATTCTGAGAGTTTGTAGATCCTTAGGCCACCCCACTTAAGGATAGGTTTGTTTTGTTGTGCTGTAGGGTTCTTATCCTCAGTCCTTCCAACCTTTTCCTAGTTTATGCTTGGAAGGAGGTCATTGAATCCCCAGTTGGAAGGACCACTAGAGTAATTCTAGGAGTCATAGATTGGATTTTGGCCAAATTAATCCCATGGCCGATCAATAACCTCCTCTGCCTCAGGATCCACAGGAGGTATTTCAAAGGCAGCTGGAACAAATGCAGAGAATGCAAGAATGGTTGTAGAGAATGCAGGGCGCTCAGCTCTTGAAGGATTTTTACGATCCTTCAAATTACGGGGAACGTCCCGTCATCCAGATTCCTCCCGATGACATAGAAATCAAGCCCCAGGCGTTAAGCCTGATCAAACATATCCATGGGCTTCGCTCTAAAGACCCATTTCAATACTTGGAGGACTTGACCACTTTGGTCCAGACCACCAAGGCACGAAACGTGAATGAGGAGCAGATGATCATGAGGCTCTTCCCCCACTCTCTTAGGGATAAAGCTGCTCATTGGTATAGGACTATAGGAAGGCCAATTGCAACTTCGAATGATTTGAAATCGGCCTTCCTGAAGAAATTCTTCCCTATCAGATGTTCCAATGCTTTGAGATGGGCAATTACTACCTTCACCCAGCGGCCGAGGGAGCAGTTTCATGTTGCCTGGGAGTGATTCCAAGACTTATTGCAGAGGCGTCCACACCACGAGGTGCTGAAATGGCAACTCGTGCAAATCTTCTACTACGAGTTGACTGAGCAACTTAGAAATCACGTGGATGCTTCTTGCGGAAGCAATTTCCTTAACAAAGATGCAGATAGCGCGCACGATTTATTTGAGGGGATGAGTGAGAATTCGATCAATCATGCCTCCACGGATACTTTTAACCGATCCCAGCAACCCAAATCAAATGTTAATGAAGTCCACGACTCTCATTCATTCGATATGGAATTGATTTGTAATAAACTTGATAAGCTGGACTTGGTTACTAAGAGAATGGAGGAGTGGATGGTTGGAAACTCAGTGAACAACTCTCGATCCACTCAATCCCAGAATTCAGGATTCCATTCATCGCGAGCTCCTTCTGGACGGGAGTTTGTGAATCAACTTGATGCGGCTCAACCTGTGAGTTAGCATTATTCGGAACCCCACGGGTTCCAAACTGGGGCCTTTGATCCCAATTTCTCTGATCCCTCCCTTTCTTTCTCTCCATCCTCACCCTATGAGGATGTTTATGCTGTATAGGAGAATGTTAGGTCCAACCCTTACTCCAATGCTTATAATCCGGGTTGGAGGAACCACCCTTACTTCTCCTGGAAAAACCTGGGGCAACAGACCCAATTCCGACCCAGCAATTATGCTCCGCAAATACCAATGGGTCAGGGTCACAATTACACTCAGCTGCCCCCGAATCAAGTCAATTAGCTAGCTTGGAATGCTCGTCAACCCGTAAGGCAGGCTGATTTGAACCGACAAATGATAGAGATGCAAGGATCTATACTCCAGCTCATGCAGCAAATGAAAACCTCACTGGACAACTTGCAAAATGGGTTCATTGCTAATTCTCGTCAACTAGGATCTCTGCCATCTCAACCTGTACCCAACTCGCATAATATCCAAAATCTAGGCAATCAAGCTCATGGGTACAGGAATCAGAGGGACCCACACGCACATGCTCAGGTAGTTGAGCAGGGTCCTTCCTCATCTTCTCCTTCCTCAAATCAAAGGTTTTTTGGCTAATGAAGCCCCTCCAATCTTTCCTAACCCTCCCCAAGACCCAAACCCATATGCATCTACTAATTCTATTACCTTGAGGAGTGGTAAACAAACTCAGGATCCACAACCACACTGTTCTGATTTACCGAATCCTGAAGAGCCTGAGAGAAAGGAGAACTCTGGAGAAGAAATCACGGCTTAGGAACCTGATTTCGAAGATCCGACTCATGTTCCTTTTCATGAGGCCTTGATTAGATCAAGGAAGAAGTCTGTTGATAATAATGAGGAGCTTCTAAATATTTTCAAGAATGTCGAGATCAATTCCCGCTCCTCGACGCTATCAAACATATATAGACTTATGCAAAATTTTTAAAGGATTTATGTACACAGAAGCGTAAGTCGAGAGAATCTGTTCCAAGGAAGGTGGTACTCTCTGAGTAGGCTAGTTCTGTTATCCTGCTCCACCTCCCTCAGAAAAGAGAGATCCAGGTGATCCTTTGATTTCTTGTGTCATCGGAGATTACACTTTTGATAGAGCACTACTAGATCTGGGTGCATCCATTAACCTAATTCCGACTTCTCTTTACGAGAAGTTTGGATTAGGTGAACTTCGGCCAACTTCAATAACGCTGCAGTTAGCGTACCGTTCGATCACAAATCCGCGAGGTGTTATTGAAGATGTTATTATCAAGGTTAAGGATTTCTATTTTCCTGTAGATTTCCTTGTCCTTGATATGGATGTACCTGAGAATTTAAGGAACATGCCCATCATTCTGGGATGTCTGTTCCAGGCTATCACCAAGGCCAACATTAATTGTGCGAGCGGTAGCATGGAAATTTCCTTTGTGGATCAAAGAATGAAATTGGATATTTTTAAGGCAATTAACAAATTCGAGGATTGTGGATTTATTGAGGAACTTGAGGATGATAATGTGAATATTGAAACTTGTATGGCGATTTCTGCATTTGAAAGTTCCTCCTCTGATGATGATTTGGACCTGCAACCCTCTATGGCAGGCCCTCCACCTTTTAAAGAGGTTGTTGATTTTGTTCACTCTCAACCTCTTCCTCTTGATGAGTCTTCATTAGCATCTTCCTTACCTTCAATCATCAACCAGCCTCAGCTTGAATTGAAACCATTGCCTGAGAATCTAAAATATCAGTTTTAAGACCACATAAGACGCTCCCAGTGATTATCAGTGCTAAATTAACAAAGAAGTAGGAGATTAAACTGGTTAAGGTCCTAAAGGAACACAAGGAGGCAATTGGTTGGACCATTCATGACCTTAAGGGGATCGAGCCATCTTATTGCAATCATAGAATATTTTTTGAAGATGGATCCCACTCTTCTCGCTAGATGCAGAGGAGATTAAACCTGAATATGCGAGAAGTGGTCAAGAAGGAGATTATCAAGTGGCTCGATGCAGGAATCATTTATCCGATTTCTGATAGTCCTTGGGTAAGTCCTGTGCAAATTGTTCCCAAGAAAGCCAAGATTACCGTTGTGACTAACGAGAAAGGAGAATCTGTCATAACTCGTTCAGCTTCCTCTTGGAGGGTTTATATCGATTACAGGAAGCTGAACATAGCCACGAAAAAGGATCATTTCCCTTTTCCCTTCATCAATCAAATCCTTGAAAGACTAGCCAGGCAGAAGTACTTCTGTTTCCTAGACGGTTACTTGGGATACAATCAAGTCCCTATCCATCTCGAGGATTAAGAAAAAATGACTTTCACATGTCCCTACGGAATCTTTGCTTTCCATAGGATGCCATTCGGCTTATGCAATGCACCTGCGTCTTTTCAAAGGTGTATGCTCGCCATATTCTCTGACATGGTGGGAGAGTTTATGGAAGTCTTCATGGATGATTTCTCTATTTTTGGAGAATCGTTTGATTCTTGCTGGGCTAATCTTGAAATGGTTCTTAAAAGATGCATCAAAACAAGATTGGTCCTTAGCTGGGAAAAGAGTCATTTCATGACACAAGAAGGCATCGTCTTGGGTCATGTAATCTCTGAACGGGGAATTGAAGTTGATAAAGCTAAGGTTGATGCTATTTCTAAACTTCCTCCTCCCACATCTGTCAAACAAATTCGATCATTTTTTGGTCATGTGGGATTCTATAGGAGGTTCATCAAGGACTTCTCTAAGGTTACTCGACCTCTGAGCAAGCTTCTCACCATTTGATTTCAACAAATCATGCCATAGGGTATTTGATTTTCTTAAAACGGCAGTCACTTGTGCTCCGGTGTTGCAACCATCGATTTGGATAGCCCCATTTGAAATCATGACCAACGCTTCTGATTACACGGTCGGGGTTGTTTTGGGTCAGAAGATCGACAGGAAGCCCTCTATCATCTACTACACTAGTAAAACTCTAAACGAGGCCCAAAGGAATTACTAGCTGTAGTATTTGCTTTGGAGAAATTCAAGGCTTATATCTTAGGGTCTCGTGTCATAGTATATGCTGACCACTCGACCTTGAGACATCTCTTGGCCAAAAAGGATGCCAAACCCTTGCTTATTCGATGGATTCTTCTGCTTCAAGAATTTGATCGTGAAATCAAGGATAAATTCGGGGTACAGAATGTGGTGGCAGTTCATCTGTCGAGACTTCTGAGTGATTCTTCTCATCCAAACATTCTGAATGCTGATACTTTTCCGAACGAGACTATCCTTATAGTTTCAGGTGTCCAAATCTCGTGGTTTGCTAACATCGTTAATTATCTGGCCATTAGTCAAATCCCCCAGGATTGGACCAAGCAACAACAGGATAGACTTAAATCCTAGACCGAATATTACTTCTGGGAGGACCCTAAACTGTACCGCATTGGCTCTGATCAGATTATTCGTCGATGCATTCTGGAGAACAAATTCAAGAGTATACTCAAGTTCTGCCATGCATCTGCATGTGGTGGACACTTCTCCGGGAAAAAGACGGTTACAAAAATTTTGCAATTTGGTTTATTTTGGTCGTCTTTATTCAAGGTTGCTCAGGATTTCTCGAGGTTGTGTTCCCGATGCCAGGCACTTGGGAGCATAACTAAGAGAGATATGATGCCTCTAAACCCGATTCTTCCCGTCGAAATCTTCAACATTTGGGGCATCGATTTCATGGGACCATTCCTCCCTTCATTTGGACACCAGTACATTCTCGTCATTGTTGATTACGTGTCCAAGTGGATCAAGGCTATTCCCACCCAAACCAATGACCACAAGGTGGTCATCGATTTTGTCAAGAAGAACATCTTCAGCAGGTTTGGGATTCCGAGGGCTATCATCAGTGATGGTGGCACTCATTTCACTAATGCCAGTTCCGTAATTTGCTGGAAAAATACAGGGTTAATCACAGAATCTCCACACCTTACCATCTTCAGACAAATGGATATGCCGAGATCTCCAATCGAGAGATCAAGAATATTCTGCAGAAAACAGTTAGGCCTGATCGCAAAGACTGGACTCAAAAGCTTGAGGACGCTCTTTGGGCCTGCCATACGGCGTATAAAATGCCCATCGGCATGTCTCCATTTTGTCTGGTGTATGGAAAGGCGTGCCATTTACCCGTAGAAATTGAAGATAGGGCATTCTGGACAACCAGGCAAAGTAATCTAGATCTGAGTTTAGCTGGGAAGACCAGGAAACTCCAACTATCTGAGTTGGAGGAGCTTAGAAATGACGCATACGAGAATGCCAAGATCTATAAGGCTCAAACCAAAGCTCTTCATGACCAATTGATTTCCTGCAAGAGCTTTGAGCCGAACCAGAAAGTCTGGCTCTTTGATTCTTGACTTAAGTTCTTTCCTGGCAAACTTAGGTTGAAATGGAATGGCCCGTTCATTATCAATCAGATATTTCCAAATGAGGCTGTTCAGATCTCTGACCCGAAGATGGGTAATTCATTCAAAGTCAACAGTCAACGTTTGAAGCCTGTTATTGACCATACTGTTCTAGAACCCATCTCAGACATAGTTTCTTTAGCTATGTTATGACTTCTTTGGCTGGACTACGCCTAGTTGATGGTATTAAACTCAGCAGTTGTACAGCCTGACTCAGAGCTGACCCGAGCTTCATATTCAGGTGATATCTTCTGCATTCTACCCTTCCTTTCAAGTCTTTTATTCTCAATGCGGACATTGCATCAGCTAAGCATGGGGGGGTGGATTCATTTCTAAATCATTTTGTCAGCTCTGCGGAATTCTTGTAAATCCTACTTATTTTCTTATATATACATAAAAAGAAATTGAATTAGGAAGGAATACTTGGACATTAGGACCTTTCAATCTTAGGAAATATTATAGTAGGATCTAAACACTAAGACCCTTCAGGTCTTTGGGCTTAATCTGCCCGGGTATCCACTAAAATGTGGAATTTTTTATCGAGTCCTCACCATCCTGAATTCTATTTTAATTTTATTAAATAAGTTTGGGTGATAAGTACACGACTTATCAACCTGCCTTCTGATTTGAGGGAACTTTAAGTCTAAGCATCTACACACCATTCGTCACTAACTCGTTGTTCGGTGTTTTAACGAAAATTGGGTAGCTAATGAAACTTCTAGTGTGGTATGGCTAACAAGTTATCGTAGGTAACAACCTATAGGTAGGTTGTCCAGAGCCCAGCCACTGGACCATTCTTTTCCTACTGCCTTTAGGTAAATCTTAGACCAGGAAAGCCACCTACTTAAAAAGAAAAATAAAGTTCAAAAAGAAAAGAAAAAGAAAAAGAAAAAGGAGAAAATAAAGAAAAATAAACAAAAGAAATAAACCACACTTCGTCGCATGAGTATGGCTGGCAAGTTGTCGGTGGTAACAGCTCATCGACCGGTTATCTAGATCCCAGCTCAAGAAATGCACATAAAAATTCCTAAAACACTTAGGAAGAAGAAGAGAAGTAGAATAAGCCAGGGAGATATACACTGGATTCACCCTTGTGTTGATCCCATAAAAAATAAAAGTAGGGAGAAAGCTACCGGTCGCATAGATACACCTTTAGGCAGAACTCTTTTTAAGGTCACCTAGGGGCGTAGAAACCCGAAGTCCGTTCTACTTGCCGATCAATGAGTCTATCACTTTCACAAAGAGATGCTTAGAACTTAGGGGTCTCATCAAGTATTGGGTGGGTTGAGTGGTCGTAGAAAGCCACTCTGTGACCCTAAACTCAAAAATCCAAAAAAATTAGAAGAGAAGAAAAAGAGATCTTTCTTTGAATAAGGCGAGGGCTTGAGGTGGTCTGCATTTTGGTAGATACCCGGGCGATGTGTCTTTGAAAGTTCAGGTCCTAAGTAAAAATTTCTTAATGTTGAAAATGATTTGTACCCGAGTAATCCAACCTAATTCTTTTATAAATAACATGTAGTTTTTACTAGGGACTAGCAAAAGATAGTCATGTGCATACATTTAAATAGACAAAAATGTCTATTAATGCATGTTCTTAGTGTCACATTGGCATTATACATTGTAAATAGTGCATAACATGCATAATCACGCATTTAGGTCAAGTTGTATAAATTCTATTGTAATTGTCTCCTTTTATGGTCAGGGACAGAGTGATTTTTAATCAGGGCCTCGAATCGAAGATCCAACTGTACAGATCTAATCAAGGCGACGATTGGAGTTCAACGACTCCAAGATCGCCCTGATCGGACATCTGTAGCATCAGATAGAGACCGAGAAAGCCTAAAGATCAAGGGCCAAGATGGTGTCAAACTACACTTTAGACAACACATCTGATTGCATGGTTGGGTTCGGATCGAGGATCGCAGCCTAACAGCATGAAAATTGGTCCAATCCGACACCCGTGGCACCGTTTACAACACATACAAGATGGACGACCAAGATGACGCCACGTGGTGCCATCTCAGCTGCCTGACCGGCCCTAGGGACCCACCTCTGCTTTTCTTCTTCACCCGCTCGACGAATCTCCACCGTTGGATGCCCATCCAACGACTGAGAATCAGCCACATCGCTGCTCAGCACCGCTCCCCATCTTCTGAAGGTGTGGTAAGGCATGATCTGGTTCGTTGGATCTTGATCCAACGACCATGAGCACGCGCCACTTAAAACCCCCGCACGACACAAATGAAGGTGCAGCACAGTGGTCGCGAGGCATTGCGTGAGCGTGGGGTAGGGGCTCGACTCGCGATCCTCTTAGTGCGCGCATTAAATCCGAACTGCACAATCACCAACAAATGGTCCAGATCGCCCAATCAGGCGTACACGAGATCAGTTGCTCCGCCTCATGCCCAATCTGACGCGTGATCAAGCGATGCGGTCGAGGATGACTTTAAGTCGTCCGATCTTGACATCGAACGGCTGATACCGCCCAAATATGCATGGGCATTTTAGGTGCAGAAGAGGAGTAGACACGTGCGGTGCATGCACACGTCGTCCACGATCGGCCTTTAGCGACGTTTATGTCTGTCGTTAAAGGCCCCTCTTTAATGTTTTTGAAGTTAAAATGTCCAAAATGCCCCCAATCCTTGCAACTATAAAAGGAGACCCCTACCCTACGAATTTCTCATCCCTTCCTTCTCCTCTCTTCCTCTCCAAAGCATAAGAGAAGCTTGTCCCACACCCAGGATGCTCCTCAAGAGCTAAATCCAAGTTTCTGCCATCGTTCTGGAAGTGGATCACGCGATGACGACGATGACATGCTGCCTCATTCCCATTCTTCCAACTTCGTCCTTTTTCTTCCTGCCTTGTCCTCCGTCTTCCAAGCCTCGCCTCCGTCCGACTCATCCTCCAAGCATTCGTCGAGGAGGATAACATCTCTCTCATTTCTTTTATCGCTTGTTAGAGTAGAATTTCCCGCTTTCTAGTTGTAACAATTTCCCGCTTTCTAGTGTAATCATTTCCTACTTTCCTAGATGTAAAAACATTATTCAAATACCAAGTGATTGTTCTCTCTCTCTCTTATTGTCATTAGTGATTCCATTGTGATTATTTCACCTTTTAAACAAAAAAACAAAAGAATACAAAAAAATTATACCTGCTGATTTGAGATCGACGTAGCCTCCTTGTGTTAGACCCGGAACTTCTTTACAGATTTTCGGTGTAAATTTTATTTGTTAAATGGATTTCTTCGCAACTCAAACTACAACGACGGGTTTTCGAATCCAACTGCAAACATGTAGTTTTCTGCTCTCAATAGTGGTGTGACGAGGAGGTGATGGGTTCATTTTGGTGGAGGAAAAACAGAGGATGGGAAGAAGATGAATAGTGGTGGCTGCGGTGGTTTTGACGGTCGACGAGGGAGGGTGCATAGTGGTGAGGCATAATGATGGTTGCATGGCCGTCTGAGGCACACGAGCATGGTGTTGGCATGAGTCCACTGGATTGGCGCGGGGAGTTGTCACCTCGCTGGCCCACGGTGTGGTGGAGCTTGGCCATGGAGGCCTACTGATTGCGCAGCAATCATAGGTCTTAGTTGACCTAAATTAGGCTAAGACTTAGCATAAGTTAGGGTAATTCATGCATGCATAAGCATCATTTGCATCTTTACTGCTTTCTTGTAGCTATGCATAAATTAATGCTATAATGTACTAATTAGGCGCATTATGACAATTACAGGTAATAAGCTGACCAGAAGGTAGATCGGAAGCTAGATCTGAAGCTGGAATAACTGGTGTTGCAGCAGAGCTGCAGCGGAAGACCTAGATTAGATGTAATAGATAATAATGTAAGGGAGTTAAGGTATGCTATTCTATTAAGTAGGAACAAAGCAGTAAAATGTGAAGAACTTAGGTCCATCCTAGCCCTAGGACAGCCTAGAAGCCTCCCCAAGCCTTAGCAACCCTTAGATTAGGTCACCGCACCCCAGGAAACCCTAAAACCCTAATTCTAGCCTCTATCTAGACATCCAAATGAGTTATAGGACGTCCAGAACCCTTAACAAACTCTCACACACCTTAAACCCACTTCTGCAGTGTTATTGGACATCCAGACACTTGGTCAGATGTCCAATTTTTGTAGAATACCCAAGACAGAACCTAGAAACCCTCCTAACTGTGATTGGACGTCCAGACAACAAGTCTGGACTTCTGATTTTTCACTATAAGATGTCTGACAAGTTTATTAGACGTCTGATACTGTCCTCCAGTTCCTGTTTTGGAATTCAAGCCTTGATCTTGGATCTCTAGCCTCCTAAGCCCAATTTTAACCCCATAGAAACCTAAATTAAGGTTCCCTAACCATAGTACATCACCTCTAGACCACCCTAAGGCCATAATTAGGTCCTCACTAAACCTAATTGACTTGGATCTTAGTCAATTCCATCAACCTGTTCAATTGGACTCATTGAGTCCAATTGAGCCCTGATCTCAGCACACACCGTCCAATTGAACTCAGTGAGAGTCCAATTGACCAAGACCTAACTTAATTGAGTTATTTTACTCTCAATTAGGTTTCCACACGCCCAATTAAACTTGTATTAAGTTTAATTGCACTTTACCTTAGTGAATTAGGGTTTACAACCCTAATTTGAGACCTACCTTGACCTAAACCCACTAGAACCTAACCTAATCAACCTAGCCACCTAAGTTTCAACCCACACACAAAATCCATGTGAAAATACCTAGCCTAGAGTTCTCTAGAACTCTCTACCATGTGTTGTTGCCTTGGTTGCTAAAATTAGCAACCAAGAGTCATTCAATTTTTAGATCCACATTTGGTGGATCTAAAAACCACCATCCATCCTCCCTCTCTCACCCTCCCACAAGCTCCCACCATAGGACTCTCTAGAGAATTCCATAATTCTCTAGAGAGCTTCCCCTAGGTCTATAAAAAGATTTAAGGGGTGGCCATTTGGACCCATTCACTCTTGGCTTCCATTTAGTTTAGCTACATCCACCTCCACTCCATCTCCACAAGTAGCATCACCATGGCCACCGCTATCTCCACGCCAAGATGTTGGATCACCTCCTCAACCTCTCTCCAAGGGCCAGCCTAAGCACCATTGGCTACCCCTCCTCCTCTCAACCAACTCAACGGCCATCGGAGCCCACCTCCGAATGCCGTTATTTTTGCTAGATTAGTAGCTTAGTTCTTCATAGTTTACATGCTTTTATTACTGCTTAGTAGTGTAGCTATAAATTCTCCCCTAATGATGCATGCATAATCCCCCTTTAGATTCATGTATGTGATCATTTTCTGTTAGCTAGATTTACGTTTTCAAGCTTTCCTCTATAAGCTTTCCATGATTTCCATGTTGCAAACACCATGATGAATTAATGAAAGATCTTTTTCTATATATATATATATATCTTTGTGTTGAGAATCACCATGAGCTTATTGAAATATATTTTGTGTGATTAAAGTTACCTACTTTTAATTTCTAATATTCTAGCAACTAAGCATGTCGTGCATAAATACGTAATAACCATAAATCGACAAGAGATTTTAAGCAAGTAGAGCGAAAGAGATCGACTTCAAATTTGCATAAACGCCTCCCAATGACGAACGACCGGGACTCAAGTCTCGTTATCTTTACAAATCATTTTTGACGAGCGTTTTCACGCACTATACTATGACAAGATTTCCGACGATTTCAAAATGCGTGAAAATGGGATTGTCAAATGGCGCTGTTGCTAGGGAGGCAACGTCATTTTGTATTTCAATCTCTTGAATTATCACTGATAAATCCTCCTTTGTTTGTCTTTTGATGTGCAGGAAAAAAATGGGATCTGCTCACACAACTAGCACGGAAAAAAAATTCCAAGTGCAATCATACCTTCCTTAGTCTTGGTTTTTTTTTAATCCTAGGTTAGATTTCCTTCTAAAAATTTCATTTGAAAGAAAAAAAATAAAAAAAGGGCCTATTTATTTTCATGAAAAAAAGAAAAAAAATTAATAAAAAAAATCTAGGTAGTTAGATTAGGTTTCTTTTTGAATCCTAGGGTAGTTTTGAAAATGCAAAAAAAAATGCAAATCCTTTGAAAAAAAAATCCTTTTTTAAAAAAATAATTTTTTTTCAATTTTTTTTTGAAAAAAAAATTTTGGTGGAAAGTTTGAATTTTAAACTCAAACACCTTTTAAAAGCTTTTCCACCATTCCCTGATTTTCGGCCAGATTTCAAAGTCTATTTTAAAAATTCAATTGCCAAAAAATTAATAAGAGAAAATTTCTGAAATTCAGGCTATACCTTCATTTTCAAACCATCTTTCAAACTACACCATTCTTTTGAAAAGATTCCAAGTACAAAATTTTAAAAATTTGCAAAGTGCAAGAGGGTCAGACTGACCCAAGTTTGAGACTTTTCAAAATTCAAAAAGCAATTCCTAGCAATCCACGAATTTGTTTTGACTAAAAATGTTGGGGGTTGAAAGCTGATCTCATTGGCTTTAACTTCCATATTTTCTTTTAATTTTTGAAGATCATTTGATACTATTTCAATTTGAAAAACCAACCAGGTGTCAAAATTCCAAATCTGACCCCTTGACATTTTAAAATATCTATAAATTCGGTTGAAATAGTAAAAATTACAGAAAAATATTCTCTGAAAGGATAATTGAAAAAGGAATCTACTCGCCAAAGTTCAATTTAATTGGATTCCAATTTTGTTCAAAGAACTATTTTTATTTTTGTGGTCTGTTGAAGAATAACAAAACAAAAAAAAAACTTAAAATTGCTTGACCTTAGGCTACATCTTTAGGGCTACAATCTAGAGACCACATTGGGCTAACCTAGACTTAGTCAAGTCTAGTGTTTAGCCGGTGAGTTTGGTCACCTTGTGGGCCACTCACCACAAACCCCAACTGAAGAAAAATGGGCTAAAATCAATTTTAAAACACGAAATCAACCCGAATTCGTTGTCATACTACTGGGTGCTTTCAGCCTCTCTTGCTAAACCTAGTGGCTAGGTTAGCTTGAGAGGCAGGAATCACTTTCAGTCGGTTGTATGATGAATTTTTCTTCAGAAATTTGAACTTAGAATGAAAAATCTAGTCACCCAATCATAAGGATCATCTGATTGACAAGGCCTTAGCCTTGTCTGGCTTGGCTACACCAACCTAGGGGTTGGGTGGTGTATGCAAGGAAGGAGGTCACTTAGACCTCAACTGGTTGGACCTTGGGAGCCGCTCCCAAGGAGGCGAGTCACCTCGCCAAGACCATCTTCTCCCCCCACTTCTTCTACCCCCTTAGCTACAATGGCTAATCCTGGACTTGGACCTAGACCGGATTAGGACGCTGGTAATCTGGACCCGATGCCTCGTCTAGAAGCTCGGGTGGTTGAATCAAAGGAGCGGCATCAGCAGAGCATGGACTGCATTTTGACAATGCTTGACAGAATGCAGCATCCACCACGAGGAGAACTTTGGGACTTCTACGATCCAGCTGCACCGATCGGTGCACCCTTAGTTAGGATTCCCGTAGGCGGAGACGCGTTTGAGCTCAAGCCCAATGTGATTGGTTTGATCAGTAGTCATTTTTATGGAAACTCAAGCGAAGATCCGTTCCAACACTTAGAGGCCTGAGTCGACTCACAGAAATGATTTGACCCAGGAATATTGATCTTGGGATTGTTCTGATGAAGGTTTTCCCATTTTCTCTGAGGGACAAAGCTTCATACTGGTTCAAGACCATTGGGAAGCCAATTGGAACCTAGCCGGAATTACGACGTGAATTCCTGCAAAAGTTCTTCCCAATCGGTCGAATGAACGTGATGAGGTGTGCGATCATGACTTTCTCCCAAGGAGCTGGGGAGAAGTTTCATGAAGCCTGGGACCATGGTATACCAAGATGGCACCTAGCTCAGACCTTCTACCATGGGCTGGATGACACACATCGGTATCTGGCCGATGCATCTAGTAGCGGGAATTTTCTCTCAAAAAATGAGAACAATGCATTTGAGAACTCGATGAATGCCGCATCCATGAACCAGTTCCAGCGGCCTGGTCAGCAGCGGGTTGGTGTCCATGAGGCTCACACCGAGTCTATTCAAGCCGACATGGATATCATCGTCAAGCAGCTGGATAGAATAAACCTGATCGAGAAAAAGATTGACCAAATTAGTCAGGGTCAATCTGACTTGAACTCTGCTGCTCCAGGACCCTCCCATGCACACCGAGCCCCCATGCTTGAGTTAATCTACTCACTCGGGATGCATCTTCTCCTTATTTACAAGATCCTACATATCAGGATCCCGTAAACAATCCCAATCTGGCCCCATATGACCAGGGTTACGCACCACCCACAGGCTATAATACGTATCCCCTTGATGGATATACGTCTCAGACATCTTCGGCCTACGAGGACGTCAGTGCTATTCAAGGATACAAGCCTAATAACCCGTATTCAGGGACATATAACCCTGGTTGGTGCCAGCATCCGAAATTCTCCTGGTCTGGTAACTCACAGAGACCACATCAAAATCCACACTACCAGACCAGGCAATACGGTAATGCGCAAAACACATGCCCTAGGCAGCAGCCATTCCCGTCTCAGCAGCAGCAAACCCGTTCTTTATACCTGCCGCTGCACCAAGCTACCACTCACCCTCCAAAGCAGGCTGACCCTCTAGAGGAACTAAAAGAGGAGCTACAAGAATCGATGAGGAAATCTACATAGGATAGCTTGCAGATAATGAAGGCGATGGCTTACAAAATATAGACTATACAGAACACGCAAAACCAGCTGTTGTAGGAGCATAGGACTCAAGGAGCCTTGCCCTCCCAAACTGTCCCGAACCCTCAGTATGTGCAGAACCAAGGCACCCCACCTAGGTTTCAGGCACCACAGGGACAAGCACATGCCATATTACAGGCACCTCCTGCACCACCTGGTTATGCTCAAGGCCAACCACCTTTGATGCAGAACCCCGCATACTCTGCCCCTTCCACTCCCCCACCACCTCATGGACAGGAAGTCGATGCACATGCTGTCTCATTTAGTGGAAGGAAGACATTTGACCCACCACATAGGAAAGAGGGTCCTGATTTTTCTCACCCTTCGTCGTAGGTGGGTTCGACTCCTTCTTCATCTTAGGAGCCACCTACTGTAGAGAAGGGAAAGAGGCCACTTGACCCTGAGATTCCCGTCCCTTTTTTTGAGGCTTTGACGCGAAATATAGTGCAGAAGAAGGACATGTGGAATTTTGAGGACCTGAAGTCAATGTTCAAGGAAGTACATATTCAAGTCCCCATGCTCGAGGCAATTGATCACATCCCCGCTGTCACCAGGTTCTTCAAGGACTATTGTACCCCGAAGCGACAGCCTAGAATTAGATGACAGGAGGTACTGTCAAAAGAAGCTAGAGCTGTGATTCGAGCCGACTTGCTGCCGAAAAAGAATGACCCTGGTACCCCACTCATATCCTACTTCTTGCAGGATTCTCCATTTGATCGGGCCCTTCTAGATCTGGGTTCATCCATCAACCTAACTCCCACTGTCGTATTTGATCGATTTCGATTTGGGGAGTTAAAGCCTACCTCGGTCACGATTCAACTAGCTGATAGATCAGTAAAAACACCGGGGGGGTGGTTGAGAACGTGATCGTAAAAGTCCGCAGATTCTGCTTTCCCGCAGACTTTTTCGTTCTCACTATGGAGGTTCCTCCTAATCTCTAAGATGCACCAATCATTTTGGGTCTCCCATGTCTAGTGATAGCCTGAGCAAACATTGATTATGCATCCGGGTGTATGGAGATAGCCCTAGGTAATGAGAGACTTCGACTTGACATATTCAGGGCATCAAGGAATTTTGACTGTGATCGCATAGAGGAGGATGGTGAAGACGAAGATTCGGCATACTGTGGTAACATTGGGCTCCTTTGTGACGACCCAATGTCTCATTCGTCTGCACTATCAGGGTTCTTGGACCTCGATCCACACGGGACTGAGACCACTGCACTGCACATATCTCCCCAAGGATTCGACTATTTAGGGTGTGTTTCTGACCACAGCACCCCTGAATCTAGATATCCTGATCCGTACACTACTGGATCGCCCTTATTGTTACAAGAAGACGTGACCACAGCTAACAGGTTTCCCGTTAATGTAGTCACAACCGACTATCTCACAAGTCACGAATCAGCGGGAATTCACACGCATCCGGATCATCAGATTTCCACCTTCAAATCTGCTCCTCCTATTCCCATCTCTGACTCTGACCCACCCGTGATTGAATTGAAGCCCTTACCTGACTCACTTAAGTATGTGTTCTTAGGTGAAAGTGAGACATACCCAGTCATTATTAGTCCCCACTTAACCCAAGAACAGGAGCATCAATTGATTTGTACGCTACAAGACCATAGGGCAGCTATAGGGTGGAGCATTGCTGATCTCCATGGTATTCACCCCTCGTATTGCACTCATCACATTTACACGGATGAGGGGGTGAAACCTTCGAGACAACCTCAAAGAAGGCTAAACCCAAATATGCTAGAGGTTGTTAAGAAGGAGATCATCAAATGGCTGGATGCAGGTATTGTATACCCAATCTCTGACAGCCAATGGGTGAGTCCAATCTAGATGGTGCCAAAGAAAGCAGGGCTCACCGTAGTGAAAAATGATAAAGGCAAATCCATCCCGACCCGCACTGCGACATCTTGGCGGGTCTGCATCGACTATAGGAAACTTAACATGGCTACCTAGAAGGATCACTTTCCTTTACCTTTCATTGATCAGATCTTGAAATGGCTAGCCAGATGTAGTTTCTTTTGCTTTCTAGATGGATACTCTGGGTATAATCAAGTAGCAATTAGCCTGGAAGATCAAGGCAAGACCACATTCACATGCCCCTTTGGAACATTCGCTTTCAAGTGGATGCCCTTTGGCCTCTGCAATGCACCAACAACATTTCTGCGTTGTATGATGGCCATCTTCTCTAACATGATTGGGGACTATGTGGAGGTGTTCATGGATGACTTCTCCATTTTCGAAGATGATTTTGCATCTTGTCTTGATAACCCCACCAAAATCCTGAAACAGTGTATTGAGGTAAACCTAGTACTATCCTGGGAGAAAAGCCATTTCATGGTGAGGGATGGCATAGTACTAGGGCACAGGATCTCTAAAAATGGACTCGAGGTTGATCGAGCTAAATCTGAGATTATTTCCCACTTACCGCCACCTAGCTCGGTCAAGCAGATCAGATCATTCTTGGGTCACGTCGGCTTCTATCGGAGATTTATACGTGATTTCTCAAAAATTGCACGAACTTTGATGAATCTCCTTGTTGCCGATGCCCCATTCGAATTCGACACCTCTTGTCTCAGCACCTTCAAGAGTTTACTAAGTGTTGTCTCTGATTCCCCGATTCTCCAACCACCCGACTGGTCGCTTGATTTCGAGATGATGTGCGATGCTTTTAATTTTGCCGTCGATGTTGTTTTAGGCCAGCATTGGGAAAAACAACCTTTTGTCATATACTATGCTAGCAAGATGCTGAATGAGGCTCAACGCAATTATACTGTCACCGAAAAGGAACTGCTAGCAATAGTATTCGGGTTGGAGAAATTCAGATCTTATTTATTAGGATCCAAAGTTATCATCTTCACTGACCACTCCACCCTCCGACATTTATTGACAAAGAAGGATGCCAAACCCCAGCTCATCAGATGGATCCTTCTATTGCAAGAATTTGATATTGAAATCCGTGACAAAGTCGAAAAGTGGAATGCTATGGTGGATCACCTATCCAGACTAGATCCAACCCACATTCCTTATTCCCTACCTATCCATGACCAATTTCCGAATGAATCCCTTTTAGCAGTTCACTCTGTTGAGTTCCCCTGGTACGTGGATATTGCAAACTATCTTACTGCAGGCAAGATTCTCGCGAACCTATCCAAGGACAAGAAACTCAAATTTACTATGGAGGCTAAATTCTACCTCTGGGATGACCCACTGCTCTTCCGCATTGGAGCAGATCAGATTATTCGAAGATGCATCCCAGATTCTGAAATCCCTAGTGTGTTATCTTTTTGCCACAATGATGCTTATGGTGGTCATTTCTTGGGACGGAAAACCGCTACAAAAATTTTGCAGTCAGGATTTTTCTAGCCAACTATTTTCAGAGATACACACGAATATGCCCAACACTGTAAATGATGCCAGTCGGTCGGTTCTATCACCAGGAGAGACATGATGCCACTCCAGCCCATCATGGTTGTAGAAGTGTTCGGTGTCTGGGGCATTGATTTTATGGGCCCTTGTCCTAACTCACATGGCTTCAAGTACATATTACTAGCCGTTGACTATGTCTCGAAGTGGGTCAAGGCCATCCCGACGAGACGAGCTGATCATAAGACTGTAATTTCTTTCGTATGGCAATACATCTTCGCGAGATTCAGAATACCCTGCGCTCTGATTAGCAATGGGGGAAGCCACTTCATCCACGCCCACTTCAGGTCATTATTAAAGAAATACAGGGTACATCACTGTATAGCCACCCCGTATCACTTGCAGACCAATGGGCAGGCTGAAGTGTCTAACTGTCAGATCAAGCTGATTCTCCAGAAGACGGATAGACCAAATAGGAAGGACTAGTCTGATAAATTAGTTGATGCACTCTGGGCATATCGAACCACATACAAGACCCCACTCGGAATGTCACCATATCGTATGGTATATGGCAAGGCCTGTCACCTTCTTGTAGAGCTGGAACACCGCATCTTTTGGGCGGTGCGAAAATGTAACCTTGACCTCGATGCAGGAGGTCAAGAACGAAAGCTCCAGCTCAGCGAATTAGAAGAGATCCAGCGGGAGGCCTATGAGAACGCATTGATATATAAGGACAAGACCAAGGCCTTTCATGACTGCCACATTCGAAGGAAAACATTCACGCCCAACCAGCAAGTCTGGTTGTTTGATTTGCGACTGAAATTTTTTTTAGGGAAGCTCAAGTCCAAGTGGACTGGCCCATATGTTGTGATTCACCCATATCCTAATGGGGCAGTCTAGATTAAGGACCCAAAATCTGGGCATATATCTACGGTAAATGGCCAGCGCCTCAAGCCATTTTTGGCCCAAGAACCTCCTCCAGCTGACGAGACCATTCATCTTATTGAGGATGTGTGATTGAGTTTTCGCCCAGCTGGAGGCGTTAAACTCAGCATCTACCTCACATTCTACCATCACCCTATACATACTCACTTTATACATAGCATATTTTTCTTTTAAGCCTATTTCCTGTTCGCATATTGCATACTGTTGGTTGGCCGGTGCTGAACGTTAAACTTCAGGAGAAATTCCAGGTGATTTCTACCCATTTATTCCCTGCTGCATTTATTTTCTTTTATATTCATGCATGAGGACATGCAAGAACTTAGGCATAGGGGTGTAGATACAGTAAAATTGAAAAATTTTTATGCCAACATTTAGGAAAAACCTCGGAGCTGCATGTCAAACGTACTTTAGGACCCTAAATAAAAGAACAACTGACTCCACCTCCAATGCTTGCATTGGAGATAGAAATCGTTCACAACAGCCATTTCCAACTCACCCGCTCACCTCTTGTTCTAAATTTAGGGTCAAGCTTAATCTAACCCAATACGGGAATTTCACGAAGTACAAATTATACGAGGTTACTTGTTTATAGCATATATACATATTGCATTCATGAATAAGATTATTTTATTAAGAGAATGCATTAGGGATTTATCCTCTAGTTGGTTCCTGTAATCTAGAATCCAATACAACCTTTCACACACACATAGAACTTGCAATGGATTCACGGTGAAGGCTGATAAATGTCTTTAGTCTGTCGAGAAAAAGCAATGCTTCTTTTCCCGAACCCCTGGATAGTGTTTTGGGAGTCAGGTAGATTTTCCTCCAAAAATCCACCAAATAGTGTGAGATGAGAGTAGAGTGTACTGGTGCTCTAAGATTAGTACAAGGAATCCGGAGTCCTAGATAATTAGGTGATGATACTCTGAGATTAGACATAGTTTTCGCTCTCGGTTCCTGCGTATACATTTTGTGTGAAATTTTGAGAGCCACCAAATAAGGCAAATATGCAGAGAGCGAGCTTTCATAAAACTAGGGCTAAGGTGGATGGTTATGACCATTCTTTACGGAATCCTCGGCTGAAGGAGGGTATTGATGTCAAGGTCAGAAATACACCGTCCTATCCACCTCTCTTGGTGCCGTGAGTAGGCACTTCCACCAAATAAGCCACCCAATGTCTCTTAAGTACCACCAATCCCTAATAATGCCTCCTCAATAAAGTTCATGGATGTGTGCTAGTTGTGTATATGTTGAACAGAAAAAAAAATGATGAAAAAAAAAGAACTGAAAAAGAGAAAAATTAGAAAAAGAAGAAAAAGCAAAGAAAAAAAGAGTGAATATTTAGTGTTTATTTCAGTTGCATTGAGGCAATACCACCAAATAAATTTGAGATCCACCAAATATGACCTTAACCTATTTTTTTGTGTTTCTGACCACCCGAATACTGGCTGAGGAATTCTGTCTTAGTGTTAGAGTTATGGGAACTCAATTAAGGTGTCAATGCCAAGTGAGACTACCAAATACAGGTCATATGTGTGAATCTGGTGAGATTGTGAGCTCTAAGAAAAAGAAAGAAAAGAAAAGAAAAAGAAAAAAGAGAAAGAGAGAATGAATACAAAGGAACCAGAAGTGAGCGTAGTTTTTCTCGTCTTTCTCTGAGTTGAGTTACTTGATAGTCCAGGAATCTAAATTCTGAAATACTAATCTCTATGTAGCACCAAGTGAGAGTGAGCCACCAAATAAACACCCATATCCCTTAAACATCCTCTACCTAAGCTTAAAGCTAGGGTGAAATTCATAGAATATGTTGAATACCCCGGGGGAAGAAGTCCACCTATCCTACTAGAATTTTACTAAGGATCAAGTACAGGCTTTAGAGGTGAATTAGTTTTTCACTTGAATCCGTTGCAAAAGCTACATAGCCACACTTTCACGACTGTCTGGATTTCTAGAGTAAAGGATGAAAACAAAAAGGAGAAAAATCTCTACGCATACACTCGACAAAATAATCAATCCCTTAGGGACCCTTCTGTGAATAATTTAGTCTTGCATTTGCTAGGGACTAGCAAGATTTAGGCATGGGGGTATGATTGCACAGCAATCATAGGTCTTAATTGACCTAAATTAGGCTAAGACTTAGCATAAGTTAGGGTAATTCATGCATGCATAAGCATCATTTGTATCTTTACTGCATTCTTGTAACTATGCATAAAATAATGCTATAATGTATTGATTAGGTGCATTATGACAATTATAGGTAATAAGCTGACCAGAAGGTAGATCGGAAGCTGGATCTAAAGCTGGAATAACTGGTGTTGCAACAGAGCTGGAGCGGAAGACTTAGATTAGATGTAATAGACAATAATGTAAGGGGAGTTAAGGTATGCTATTCTATTAAGTAGGAATAAAGTAGTAAAATGTGAAGAACTTAGGTCCATCCTAGCCCTAGGACAACCTAGAAGCCTCCCCAAGCCTTAGCCACCCTTAGATTAGGTCACCACACCCTAGGAAACCCTAAAACCCTAATTCTAGCCTCTATCTAGACGTCCAGATGAGTTATAGGATGTCCAGAACCCTTAGCCAACTCCCGCACACCTTAAACCCACTTCTATAGTGTTATTAGACGTTCAGACACTTGGTCAGACGTCCAATTTCTGCAGAATACCCAAGATAGAACCTAGAAACCATCCTGACTCTGATTGGACATATAGAAAACAAGTCTAGACTTATGATTTTTCACTATAAGATGTCTGAAGACTTTATTAGATGTCTGATACTATCCTCCAGTTCCTATTTTGGAATTCTAGCCTTGATCTTGGATCTCTAGTCCACTAAACCCAATTCTAACCCCATAGGAACCTAAATTAAGGTGCCCTAACCCTAGTACATCACCTCTAGACCTCCCTAAGGACCTAATTAGGTCCTCACTAAACCTATTTGACTTGGATCTTAGTCAATTCCATCAACCTATTCAATTGGACTCATTGAGTCCAATTGAGCCTTGATCTCAGCACACACTGTCCAATTGGACTTAGTGATAGTCCAATTGACCTAGACCTAACTTAATTGAGTTATTTTACTCTCAATTAGGTTTCCACACACCCAATTAAACTTGTATTAAGTTTAATTGCACTTTACCTTAGTGAATTAGGGTTTACAACCCTAATTTGAGACCTACCTTGACCTAAACCCACTAGAACCTAACCTAATCAACCTAGCCACCTAAGTTTCAGCCCACACACACCATCCATGTGAAAATACCTAGCCTAGAGTTCTCTAGAACTCTCTACCATGTGTTGTTGCCTTGGTTGCTAAAATTAGCAACCAAGAGCCATTCAATTTTTAGATCCACATTTGGTGGATCTAAAAACCACCATCCATCCTCTTTCTCTCACTCTCCCATGAACTCCAACCATAGGCCTCTCTAGAGAATTCCATAATTCTCTAGAGACCATCCCTTAGGTCTATAAAAAGACCTAAGGAGTGGCCATTTGCACCCATTCACTCTTGGCTTCCATTTAGTTTAGCTACATCCACCTCCACTCCATCTCCATAAGTAGCATCACCATGGCCACCACCATCTCCACACCAAGATGTTGGACCACCTCCTCAACCTCTCTCCAAGGGCCAGCCTAAGCACCATTGGTCGCTCCTCCTCCTCTCAACCAACTCAAAGGCCATTGGAGCCCACCTCCGAATGCCCTTATTTCTGCTAGATTAGTAGCTTAGTTCTTCATAGTTTACATGCTTTTATTACTGCTTAGTAGTGTAGCTCTAAATTCTCCCCTAATGATGCTTGCATAATCCCCCTTTAGATTCATGTATGTGATCATTTTATGTTTGCTAGATTTACATTTTCAAGCTTTCCTCTATAAGCTTTCCACGAGTTCCATGTTGTAAACACCGTGATGAATTAATGAAAGATCTTTTTCTATATATATATGTATCTATGTGTTGAGAATCACCATGAGCTTATTGCAATATATTTTGTGTGATTAATGTTGCCTACTTTTAATTTCTGATATTCTGGCAACTAAGCATGTCGTGCATTAATACGTAATAACCATAAAGCAACATGCAATTTTAAGCAAGTAGAGCGAAAGCGATAGATTTCAAATTTGCATAAACACCTCCCAGAGACGAATGACTGGGACTCAAGTCTCATTATCTTTACAAATCATTTTTGACAAGCATTTTCACATGCTATACTACAATGAGATTTTTGATGATTTCAAAACGTGCGAAAATAGGATTGTCACTTGCAGTGGTGACGATGCACGGTGGTGGAGTGGGTGGTGGCCTCCCAGAGCATGGCAGCCGCTCCTCCTTTGAAGCTGTGGCTACATGGATTTGAAATGGAGCGTGAGCATTGAAGGCTCCAGATCCACTTTTCATGGAGGATGAATGCTTGCAGCTTTGGCTGGAGTGAAGGACCGCAGGAGGAAACGGAGTCGTTCCTGCAGAAGAAGAATAATAAAATATTAGGATTATTTATGCACAAATCCTTAACTTCTATGTTAATTAAAATAATGCATGTAATGCACTTAATTGGTTACTAATCAAATGCATGCAATTCTAAGTTAATTCTAAATGCATTTAGATATGAATGCCTCACATGAATTATGCCATTAAGCTAAAATATGAATTAATTTATTTACATCCTAATGTATGCTATTTAAATGTTAAAATTAACTTAATGTCTAGGCACTTAAATACCTAAATAGCCCACAAATATGGGCTAATCGCTGCTACCTCACATGAAGAATGGGGACGAATAGTCCCACATTGTGGGAATTGGAGCAGAAAGAGCCGCATAAGTTGTTTTTGTGCCGAGGCTTTATTGCCTCAACACAATGGGAGTGAGGTCCCCGCACCCCGCTCACCTAACCTGACCCGTTTCACTGCTCGACTATGACCCTACGCATGCAGCCCTGCACCCAGATCTGGTTACTGTTCCTACCCGATTACCCGGTTAACCGAAGTCTTTGAGAGAAAGAAAAGAAGGAAAGAAAGAGAGAGAGGGGGGGTTTTTGCCCTCTGCTGCTCTCTACACTTAGCGAAATCTGAAGAGGCCTTCGCCTCTATTGGTGCTGTGCTATGCCTATGCCTCTCCCTAAGGCCTGAAGGAAAAAGAGCTGGTTTTGAGACACTATAGCACTTATGTTGACATGGCATTTGGTTGATTGATACTATTACATTATTTAAGTGTAATTTTAATAGGGTAATTTGGTGATTCAAATCACCATTTTTACCCTAATCTTTTTGCCACATTGACTCTTGAATTTATATCTATATCATTTGTGCTTGAAATTACTATTACATTGATATATTCTTACTTAAAATTGTGATCTTGAGATAAATTGCTATATTGCTCCCTACGTTCGACCTCGGCGTTTCTTTCGAGCTATAAATTTTAAGTGGTCTACACGATTTATCGGCTATACTATAGCGCATTACTTTTAAAACATCGATTTAGAGCGTTCAACATTTTGGCACCATTGCCAAGGAGCAATGCGCAATTTAGTCTCTTGATTGCAATACCTAATTTGATACTAACTTGCTCTATCTATTTTGTTGTGATATGTGCAGGGGAATCCAATCAAGGAGAGTCAGACACACACTAAACACTCCAGGGGTAGGTAAACTCTATCCACTTTCTCCTAAGCCCCTTATTCTAGAAAAAGCTAAAAGAAGAAAAATCAATTAGGGCTAACTAGCATTCTATTCTTAGATTAATCATCACAAGTTGTCTAATTTGATACATTCTTTTTAGAAAGCATCCTAAACCTAATTCTTGCACCAACTTAGGGATTTAAGACACCTAGGGCTTCCACCTTCTTAATTGAGCCCTAGGTGCCAGATTTGGAATTAATTGATTGACCAATTAAGAGACAATTAGGGTTTCCATTCTAGGGTTTTGAGACACACTTGCTTAAAACACGAATCAATCTTCCCAAACTGTGTGTTTCCTAAGCCTTGATTGAACTTACCTAAATAAGCAAACCCTAAGAATCAAGCACTAAATCTCACTTGAATCCTAAAAGCGGGACCTAATAATCAAGGACAAATTAGGTGAAGTTGGCCCACCTTGCAGGGTCAACCAATCTACAAATCAGGTCACCACTCACAAAAACATCCTAAAGTTCAATTGAAATCCTAAGCACCCACACTCTAAACATAAAATTGGTAGACTTAAGAGGTCAAGTTATCCATTCTGGTCTACCTGGACTCTTAGTGAAAAGGAAGGTCGGGTGGGGGAAACCCCGTAACCCTTGGGGATGCTTTATTGTGTAGGGGTCTTTGCGGGACTCTCCCTTCCTAGCTGCCCAGGTAATTCTCAGGTGGATGACATTCTGATCTATGGGTATCATCCGCCCCGAACCTCTATAGTCATCCAAAGATATTTGAGTGTCTTGATTGGGTCCATCACACTTTCTATCCCTCGTCTTCACCATCGATGCATGTTTGGGAGGAGGTCCCTACGACCACCCTTAGGACCTCCATTAGCTATTCACTCCTGTCGAGGCCTACCCTTGACTTCCCTATTTGTGCAACCACCCGACCAGATCGACATATATTCTGATTCATCTGAGCCTAGATCTCCTTCATCCATACTCAGGGAACAACCAGCAGAAGAAGAAAACAATCTCCAAAATCAGCTTCAGTGCCTCAACGATTTATTCCAGGCCTTTATGAATCCACTGCAGCGTCCTATGATGCGAGATCATTACAATCCCGCTGTGGTGGCGATCGAACCTCGAGTCCAAATCTCGGCTGGAGGTCCTAATAATGAACTCAAGCCCAACATGATTCATGCTATTCCTAAATTTCATGGGCTTAATTCCGAAGATCCTTTCTAGCATATCAAGCAACTCAAGCATCTAGCCTAGACCTTCGGGTCAGAAGCTCAAAATCGGGATATCTTGCTCATGAAAATATTTTCCTTCTCTCTTATGGACAATGCAGGTCATTGGTACCAAACCCTAACTTGTCCAATCAACACGTGGGTTGAACTACAATCCGAGTTTCTGAAGAAGTTCTTCCCTGTTGGGTGGACAAATGCTCTGTGGCACCAGATCACACATTTCATGTAGCAAGTAGGGGAACCACTTCATGAGGCATGGAATCACTTTCTGGATCTCATTTTAAAGTGCCCCCACCATGGAGTTCCTAAATGGGAACAAGT
The DNA here is from genome assembly GCA_037157565.1 of Thalassia testudinum. Lineage (NCBI taxonomy): Eukaryota > Viridiplantae > Streptophyta > Magnoliopsida > Alismatales > Hydrocharitaceae > Thalassia > Thalassia testudinum. The sequence continues at coordinate 39,055,077 of JAZHRO010000014.1, forward strand.
CCAGTCTTTTTACCAAGGACTCCGTGACGATATTTGATTGTTCGTCAATGCGACTTGTGGAGGAAACATCATGGGTCAACATGAAGACACCGTGTGGGAGATTCTCGAGAACATGTGTGAGAACTCCATCAATAATGAATCCATGGGCATGTTCGACCGGACGACTATCCATGCATTGACAAATCTACGGGGAGCACATGAGACACATGGCCTATCCTCTTCTATCGACTTGGAGTTAATGGACAGTCGTCTGGACAAGGTCTCTATCATTGAGAATAAGGAGGATGAGCTGACTTGACATCTACAGCAAGCCACCTCTATGCAAAACCCGTTTACACATCCACTCTTTGGGAGGGAGGCTGTGCACAACATCTACCACTAATCTTCTCAGGGGATGGATTCCTACCCACCCCCATCTGATCCAGCGTTCGAAGGAAAATCCGGATCCGCCTACTCTAGTTGGGGGAACTCTGAACCCCCGTCTTCTAATTTCTTCGAGGTTCATCGGACTTGCGAGGACATCAACACCATCTAGAAACAAGATTCAAAGAAATATTTCAACAAATACAAGAAAAGGAAAGCTATGCAAGCTACATGGGATGATTCAGATTCTAGCGAGAGTGAATTAAAGACTAATTCAACCATGGAAGAAGCTGCATGTCTTGGACTTATGGCCTTAGAAGATGAGGACAAAAACAAAGGAACTTGGATCATGGACAGCGGATGTTCCAAGCATATGATGGGAAACAACTTTTTATGGAGGTAACATACAAAGAGGGTGGTTCCGTTACATTCGGGAACAACCACAAAGGACATATTATAGGTACAGGTATTTTTGGTAAAGGTAGTGCATCTTTTAGTCATGTTGCATTAGTGAAAGGTTTAAAACACAATCTCTTAAGTGTAAATCAAAGTTTTGATAAAGGATATGACATTTTGTTTAGTGCTAGGTTTTTCAAGATATTTGATAGTATAACAAATGAAATTCTGTTAATTGGAAAAAGGTATAAGGATATATACACTGTTGAAATAGATAAAAATGGAACTTATGATTGCTTAGTAGCCTCAAATGATGAAATGTTTACTTGGCATAAATGATTAGGTAATTTGCACTTCAAATGCTTAAAAAAATTGGTCAAATATGAATTAGTTAAAAGAGTTCCTAAGAAAAAGCTTAATTTAAATACTTTTTGTGATGCATGTACACTTGGTAAGTTGAATAAAAGTTCTTTCAAAAGCAAAAATATTGTATCTACATCTAGCCCTTTAGAACTCTTACATTTGGATTTATTTGCACCAACTAGAACATGTAGTTTAAATGATAGTAGATATTGTCTTGTAATTGTAGATGATTATTCAAGATTTACATGGGTATATTTTCTTAAACTTAAAGACCGAACCCTAGAAACTTTTAACAAGTTTTAAAACTTGTTCAAAATGAGAAAGGATATATGACTTCTTGAATCTGATCCGATCATGGAGGAGAATTTGAAAATCAAGATTTTTCTCATTTTTGTGAAGAACTAGGAATAAAACATGAGTTTTCATTTCCTAGAGCTCTACAACAAAATGGTGTAGTGGAATGGAAAAATCGGACTCTTCAAGAATGTGCTCTCACACTTCTTATAGAATCTGGACTTCCAAAGTATTTTTTAGGCCGAAGCCACTAAGACGACTTGCTATGTACTAAATAGAGTCCTGATTAGGCCTATGCTTAATAAAAAAAGTTATGAACTTTATTGTAATAGAATACCTAAAATTAGTCATTTCAAAATATTTGGAAGTAAGTGCTATATGCTTATACTAAAGAAAATCTTGATAAGTTTGATGCTAAAGGAGATGAACGTATATTCATAGGATATTCATCCCGAAGTAAAGCTTATCGAGTATTCAATAAGAGAACTCTAACAGTAGAAGAAACACTTCATATCAAGTTTGATGAAAATTCTTCTATAGATAATAAACAAGTTGAAGTAGTAGATAGTGATGACGAAGACAAACCTTTTATAGATGTATCTCACATTAAAGATCAAAATACACATAATCTTCCAAAAGAATGGAGCTTTCATAAAGATCATCCAAAAGAACAAATAATAAGAGAGATTAATGACAAAGTCAAAACTAGATCTCAAGTTAATTTTGTTCTAAATGCTTCTGTATCTCAACTTGAACCCAAAACTGTTGCTGAAGCTTGTTTAGATTCTTCTTGGATACTTGCTATGCAAGAAGAACTAAATCAGTTTGAAAGAAATCTAGCATGGGAATTAGTTCCTAAACCAAGTGATAATTCTATTATAGGAACCAAATGGATTTTTAGAAATAAAACTAATGAAGAAGGTCAAGTAATAAGAAATAAGGCTAGACTTGTTATACAAGGTTATAATCAACAAGAGGGTATAGATTATGAAGAAACTTATGCTCCTGTAGTTAGACTTGAATCGATTCGAATGATTCTTGCATTTGCACGCATCTAGGTATTACATTATATCAAATGGATGTAAAATCAGCCTTTTTAAATGGATTCATAAAAGAAGTTTATGTAGCCCAGCCTCCTGGTTTATAAATTTTGAATTTCCTAATCATGTGTATAAGGTTAAAAGGCTCTTTATGGTCTCAAGCAAGCACCTAGGGAATGGTATGAGAGATTAAGAAATTATCTCATTAAATTAGGTTTTATAATGGGAAAAGTAGATCCAACTCTTTTTATCAAGAATCAACTGAATGATTTAATAGTTATTTAAATTTATGTAGATGATATTATCTTTGACTCTACTAATGAAAATTTGTGTAGAGATTTTTCAAAGATTATGCAGGATGAATTTGAAATGAGTCTCATGGGAGAATTAAAATTCTTCCTTGGACTCCAAATCACACAATTGGATGAAGCAATCTTCATATGTAAAACAAAGTATACTAATGACACATTGAAGAAATATGGAATGGAAAATGCAAAGGGAAAAACCACATCGATGGCTACAAACATAAATCTCAACTTGGACAAAAATTGTAAGCAAGTTGATGAAAAGATATGCAGAGGTATGATAGGATCTCTACTTTATCTTACTATAAGTAGACCTGATATAATGTTTGCTACTTGTCTTTGTGCTCGCTTTCAAAATTCAACTAAATAATCTTTAAATATTTAAAAGAAACTAGTGATTTTGGTTTGTATTATCCTAGAACTCATACTCTGGACTTACTAGCATATAGTGATGCCGATTATGCTGGTAGGAGGACTGATAGAAAAAGTAATAGTGGTACTTGCCATTTTTTGTGTAATGCACTTGTTTCCTGGTTTTCTAAGAAACAAAATTGTGTTGCATTATCCACCACTGAAGTTGAATATATTTCAGCTGCCTTGGCATGTTCTCAAGTACTTTGGATGAAACAAAAATTATCTGACTTATGATTAGATTTTAAACAAACTAGAATATGTTGTGATAATACAAGTGCTATAAATTTATCCAAGAATCCTGTAAATCATTCTAGAGCTAAACATATAGATGTAAGACATCATTTTCTTAGGGATAATGTATTAAAAGGAGAAATTAAGTTAGAATTTGTAAACACTGAGGACCAACTTGTAGATATCTCAACAAAATCACTTAGTTTAGAAAGATATAGTCACATTAGAAGGCATCTAGGGATTTGCAAGTTGAAAGATTTAGAAACCTAAGCTTTTCAGACGTCTAAATGTCCATATTAGACGTCTTATTGTCATGTGTATGCATTGTTCTTCCTTGAAAAGAATTTCAGGGAATTTCAGACATCTTGAATGCTTCTTAGACATCTGTATTTCTTTCTAATAATTGGTTAATGCACTTTTTGATCGTTCAGTGGTCACCTTTGTGAATTTCAAATAATGTGCTTTGAATTCAAATTCAAATGGTCTTTCAGACGTCTGTCTATTCTGTTAGACGTCCGATTATCTAATTTCAAACGTCTGTCTCTTCTGTTAGATGTCTGATTATCTAATTTCAGATGTCTGTCACTTCTGTTAAACGTCTGATTATCTAATTTTAGACCTCTGTCTTTATTAAAAGATTTCTGATATTTTGAATACTCTTGGATTCAAAATTTAAAACTACCTTTTGTTTTACCCAATGGTTATGTGACTTCTTTTTAAAATTTGAAATCTAGTCTATTTAAAGTGAAACACCACCTCATGGTCATTATCTTATCTTTTCACCTTCTACAACACATATAAGAGCTCTCCCACTTTCATTTTTCATTCTCCATATTCCTCCATTAAAGAACAATTGAAAGAACCAGATGTCTCCTGATCTTCCCCGGGCATCTTCTGATCATCAAATGTCTCCTATGCTGGCTAGACATCTATAGCTACATCTTCATCTGCAGAGGTCTCTCTCAATGAAGATCATATCTTCTTTTTGTAATCACTACATCTTGATCTTGTATTCTAATACAAACTTGTAAAGGATACATTTATGTGTAATTAACTCTCTTGTTTTAGTTTTTGGGGATTTCATTATCCTTGATATAATTCTTTTTTATCAGATGTCTTATTACTTATTTGGACATCTATTGTTATGACTTTGGTTTCTTAAACCTTTGGACATCTAATTTCTTTCTCAGTCATTCGATTTGTGATTCCAAATGTCTGACCTTGTTTACAGATGTCTAATTGAGACTGTTTAAAAAAAAAAAAACTTGTTCTTCTCTCATTTTCTCATTATGCCTCGTAGGAAGCAAAAAAGTACTGGACCTAGTAACCCACCTCCTGTAGAAGAACTACCTAATGTGATGGAACAATTCTGTTTAACTGAAAAGGCATCCCAAAAACTTCATAATTTTGAGAAATTTAAGGTTAGATGTGGTAGACCAATTATATGGGATGATTTTAACGATTATGGTCTCCTACCCCTTTTTCAAGCTCAAGGAATTCAACATTTCTTTGATGAGGAATTTTTTTCTGGTGGAAAAATTTCTGGTATATTTCCTGAGCTTGTGAAATTATTTTTTGCCAATCTACTGAATGACTCTACACCTACTACCTTTATCCTAAAATCTAGTGTTTTGAATGTATCCTTTACCATTACTAATGAAGTAATATCTTCTATTGTATGCACTGCCGACTTAAGAGTTCATTGGCGGGACATTGCAAAAGAAGTTACTTTCCCCATTGTTACAAAGACATTAGTTAGAGATGACGTTTATTTTGAAGGAATGAAACTTGAATCTCGTCATCTTAAGGTTGTACCTCACATTTTACCTAGACTTGTCTCTTTGGAACTTACATGGAAAATCTAGATCATTTGATCATATTTCTAAGGAGATTGCCTACATCCTATAAGCTTTGTTAAATCATACAAAATTAAATTGGTGTGATTTAATCATGGACACTTTATGTAGCACACACCATAGGAACCTTCCTTTAGGTGCCTTTATTTCCAACATGCTTCTCCATTTTAACCTTGATTTGAAATGCCAATTTGTAGATGAATCTGTTAAGAAATTTGACCGCACTACTTTGCTTCTTATGGGTCTTAAGAAAGGAATTGAAGAAGAACAAATAGAGGAAGAAGTTCCTCACTCTTCACCCTCTTCTACTACCTCACAAGTTCCTCTCATGCTTCCTGGTCCTTCTACTCATTCTTCTTATTCCACCTCTTGGGATTACTCTTGGGAGAATGTTTAGGGAAATCAAGAAGTTTTTCAAAAGGCTATGTTTGATGGAATGAACCTACAAATGAAGAGGCAACATGAAGATCACAACTATCTAAGGAGCTTCACCAATCAATATGCTATGCAACTATCTCATCTTAAGGACCGCATGAAGAACTTGGAGTCTGCATACTCCAAAGGAAAGAAGAAAATTTAGTTCTTGTCTTCAGATGGCTGCTTTGCACCAATTAGGAATTTCCATTCCTTCTTTCTCAAAAGCTTTGTTATGATCATTACTTGATATACTTATGTTTCTACTTTAAACATTTGTCTTTAACTTTCAAATATTCTTGTCTTAAGTTTTTTTGCTAATGTCAAAAAGGGGGAGACATTGCTAAAAAGAGCTCATAAGCTTTTATTTAGGGGGAGTATGTCATATATCAATATGTTTGTCATTATAAAAAAAAGAGGGAGATTGTTGTTATAATTGTATTTTTTTGACAATGACAAATGAACTATTTCTTGGAAAATATTAACATGTTGCAGGTAGAACTTAAAGTGCACGAAGGACTTAAAGATTATGATCAAGGAAAAGGAAGGGCAAAAGTTCTTTATTTTTTGTGTATTTTTAATTTTTTTTAGAATGTAAAAGCCTTCATTATAACTCACATTTTTCTTAAAGTCTTAATTCTGTTGATTTTTCATACATCTCTCTTTTCTTTCAGACGTTTGAATATGACTTTTAAGACATCTAATGAATTTTCCAGACGTCCAGGGTCTTATCTAGAACCTATACTCATTACTGGATCTTGAACCTCTATCATCTGAATTTTTCAGATGTCTACTATTTATATCAAACTTCAAGTTTAGTGTTTTCAGGCACCTCCTTGATTTTTAGAAGCCATCTTGAGATTTTGATAGTCTCTTAATTTTTTAGAGCAACAGTCATTTTCTTAGGAGACATTCAGATGTCTGACTCTGTCTTTAGATGTCTATATCCTTCCAACATTCATTTTCTCTCCAACGTTCACTTTGATCGCATTTAAAGTACTTCTGTTTCACTTTGGTTTTTTGAACATTGAAGGCCATCAGACGTCTTTAAGTTTTTTCAGACGTCTGCTAGTTATTTTGAAGACAAATGACCATATCTGTCTAGATCCCTATTTGGATCTAATTTCATTCCAATAACGTTCACTCTTTCCCTGTTACTTTTTCAGACTACCAATTTCTTATTCGGATGTCTGAACTTTTATCTTTAGATGCCTAATTTTTTAATCAAACGTCCCTATATTTGATCCAGTAATCACTTTGATTTCCTAAAGTTTTGATTAGACGTCCTGATTTATTTTTAGATGCCTGGAATAGTATTTTCAGACTTTTGTCATTGATTTTCAAACATCTGATATAGTTAAATTTTGAGTTAATGCTTTATAGCCATTCTTGCTCAATTTATTCCAATTTAATTCAAATTCCAACGACTACCTAAGCTCATATTTGACCTCCACCTATATATACGCCCCATAGGTAGCCTTATGAATCTACAACAAAGAAATTCACATCCTATTCATTTGAAAGCTCTTGATCTTGTTTGTGCACTCTTGTGTGCCTTATTGAGTGATATTCTTGTGCTACTATTCTTGAGAGCAACTCTTCTTCCTGCTACTCATTGGTTTGAAGAAGGGAGTATTCTTATTTATTTCATTCAAGGCTTATAGATTATATTGCTTTTGTTAGTTTATTTGGGTACCTGGTTTGTGGGTTTCCCGTTTCCTCTTAGTAGAGGGGCAAAACTCTTCTTGGGGTTTGTTCAGGAAGAGGGGTTTTGTAATATTACTTGTTGTTAGTTATTCCTACTTGGGTAGGGGCAAAATCTTAGATTGAGAGATCTAGGTAGAGGTTTTTCTCGCAAGGGTTTCCTCTCTAAATTCTGGTGTTGTTGCTGAGATTGTTTGTATTAAATTTTGTTGCACAATTCAACCCCCCTTCTTGTGCCACTAACATTTTTAAATATGAATTATCTTTCAATTTTCAAAAAAATCCTAAATCAATCCATGAAAACCCACTTGTTTGAACTTTGAGCTCATTTGACCTTCAACTAGGAATAAGTTTACCCTTAGGTTATTCTAAAATTGTATTTGTCATTTAGAATGGTGGAATTAGCACATTTTACATTAGTTCCTCTTTTTTCAGCCAAGATTGAATTGAACCTTTTATATATCAATTATGTGAAATTAGCTTGGAAATTAGTTAATTTGAGTTAGATAAAGAGGATGATAGTGTTACCATCATACCCCCATGTCTAACATTTGCTAGTTAGCAAATTCTTGAAGTTCAGCATAGTATTACAATTGAAAGGGTATTTTTATCATTTAGCTCGAGTAGAAATAATCTGTTTTGTTAATATTGGTCACAATTTCAATACAAACACAAGTGATCTTATGTCTAGGACTTTGGATGACTCGATTCCTCAAGACACTAAGATTTAACAACTCCTTGATTTAATTTTACCTAACTCTTGATTTTTAAACATAGGGGCACACAGTTCAGGGTTTTCTCAGTTTCGCTCCCAGTTTCATTGTTATCAAGTTTAGAACACGTGTAGTGAAAGTGAATTGTGTTAAAGGTCCTAGTGTCAAATTAATAACCTATTGGACTTAGTCAGCTGCTCCCATATGAATTTGGCAACTTTCTAGCCTCCCTCCAGGGTCAACCTGAAGGTATATCTCCACAGAAGAGAAAAATAAAAGTTTAGCATCATTTCTTTTTCTTTTTTTCTTTTCTTTTTTTTTGTGGTGCAAGTGTGTGAGGCATTTTGTGAGCCTTTTGCAGTGGTGAGGATAGGTACACTACTTACTAAGACTTACGTATACAAGCCACACCAAAACAAAAATTAAAGTGCATGCATCTTATTAGGGAAGTGGCTCTCCATCCTTCAAGGGCTGGCTTTTATAAAAGAGTTATTTTATAACTCTACCTAAGTCCAATGTTTTATTAATCTTCTACTTGGGTCCTTGATGGTAATACCATCATGGGTCCTAACTTGCCACAATTAGTTAGATTCAAATGATAAATGCTCCCACTTGATCATCTGAGGGTCACAATTCTGCAATAATCTGATTTGAGAAGAAGATAAGAAAATAGGGTTAATTCTATTATTTTAATAGCACATCACAAATACAGATTAACCACAGGGTTACTCGAGGGGTTAATTGAAGGTCAAATGAACATAAAAGATTAAAAAGTGGGTTTACACTGAATGAATCAGGGTTTCACACATTTCGAAGGCAAAAATAGTATTAAAAGCCTAATTATCAACCCCACTTAAATTGAAAATATTCTACCTTCACTTTGACCATATGAACCCATTTTAACCCAGAACAAAGTTTCATACAGGAATTTGCCCCAATTTAGGCTTTTGTGCATCTTGCCCAGTCAAACATGATCAAAACTCAAACCCAAGTTCACCATTAGATTCCTTAGGTTCAAATTAGGTTAACACCAAAATTTGGTCCCAATCAAAGTCCATCTTGACCTAGTTTGCATTTTAGCTCCTAAAAACTCTATTTCTCACATTTACACCCCTACATTTCAAGTTTCTTGCAATTACCCCCTAAATTTGTCTTTGACTTCTCAAAAATGCCCCTGCCATGATGAACAGTGTGAACAACCTTCAAACCCAACCCGTCGACATTCAATCAAGGAGTTCTCCTTGATTTGTCAATCAAATCCCTCCAAAATTGGAGAGATTATTCTTTAAGAGATTCCCTAGAGATTGAGCTCGGTCTCGAATCCTATGATTGATCCTAGAGCTCTGATGAAGCGTGAGAAAATTCATCAATTTAGATTTCCACACTCGCAAGAAAACGTGTGAATTTCGCACGTTTGAGGGCCTGATCCTCTTTTATTTAAACTCCCTGAAGTTCCTAGACACAAACAAGCTTAGTTCCAGCCAAAATCTACTTATTCTTCTCCTCTTCGGCCACCTTCACATGGCTCTGGTGATCCTCTCCAATCCCCTTCCTCCACCCACTTGACAATCAAATCAAGTGACCCAATACCTTCCTCAACTTCCTTCGCTCGCCGACCAACGCAGAAGTCTTCTCGCCCTTTCTTCCTAGTCGTTCCCCCTCACTGTAAGGCTCATCTCCTTCGCGTCTGGCAAGGCACACTGGTGTGAAGCCCTACCCCTTTCATCCAATAGCTAGGTTCCCTACTCCCCCTTAGTCCCTAGGTTAGGATTCATACCTTAAATCCTAGATTCATCCTCTCATTCATCCGATCTCTCCCTCATGTTCTCCGCCTATGGCATGGCTCCGGCGAGCTCGCCACACCGCTACACTCCACCAAACATCACGCGACCACCACCATAAGCTACACCACACCGCATAGGTCAAAAGCCCTAATTTATTGGGAGCATTGACCTACTTCCCACTTGACGGGACACACCCACTCAAAACCATCTCCACCATCACTGTCTGGCTACCATACACTTCCAATCACCAAACCAAGACCATCACTACACTCCACACACTACGACGAAGCCTATGAACCATTTAATTGGGGCATTTAGCCCATGCTCTTGATTTCAGGAATCTACTAGAGCTCCGCAGCTGCCATTGTCTTCTCCTGCATAGCCCGCCTCTCTCCAACTGCCTTAAACCCTACTATCACCCACAATTAGTGCGGATACTCTTCACCAACTCAACTTCAAGGACAATTGAGGATTGAACCCCAGCAGTGGCTTCAATTGGACGAGAAGATATTCTACTATGCATGTGAAGATGAAGGCACCACATCGTGCTTTTTCATTTTGGAAATGCGCATATAACACATTTGTCTCATTGGCTGCTTGCCTCATACACTGGGGGTGAGGTCCCCTCACTCTCTCAACCCTACTCCTCACCCACCTCCACGACGATGGGTTTGGTCCCTTGATCTCAACTCGATTACCCATTTATTGACCAGATTCTGATTGAGAGAGAGAAGAGCAAATTCTAAGGAGGGAGGGGCGAGGTTTTGCTCCTCGGGAAATGTGCATGCGTGCCCACACTTAGGCAAAATTTGAGAGGATCTTAGGCTTGAACTTAAGGCATCTAGGGATTATGTCTGATGTCTGATTTGGGCTACTGTGGAAATATTGAGATCTGATCTGATGTGGCTAAGTGCTTTAAGTGCTATTAAGATATTGACCTTAGGATCCATGCCTGATTGTGGGAATTAATTAGTGGTTCAAACCACCATTTTTAGGTTCTAAATGCTTTTTTGTCCCATTGATTCTGAGATTCATTTTGATTTATATTGAATACAATTTTAGTGGATTACTTATTTATTGCAAATCACTATTGTGGATTATTGTGCTCATTATTTCTCATATCTAACTAGCGATTAAATTCCATATTTTCTCCCTCCGAATTGAAAAGATGATTGTCATTTTCGATATTGTTTTGTACATAAAATGTCGTGTCGTTGTATTTGTTTACATAGTAGAAAACCACCTTTCAAAATAATTAAAATGAACCACTGAAGAAGATGGAAAGGGTCAAATCCACAAGGAGGTACAAGCCTATCAAAACTTTCACTTAGGTGGAATGGAATGTTCATCAAAGAAATCCCCAAGAAATGAGGCCAAAACCCCTTCTAAATTAGGCTAAAATGATAAGATATATTAAATTTGGCATTTGTGCAAAAGGAAGGGTTCCTTGTAATGTTTGCAATATTTAAGTAATTAAATGAGAAAATAAATTCTCACAATGGCATGCCATTGTAATTTTTAATTAGGCATGAAACAAGGGATTTTTTCCCCTTGTGCTCACGCATGGAGGAGGCCACGACTGGAGATGAGGCTCGCGGTGGAGGACAAGTCGGCCGAGCCACTTCGAATGGTGGTGGTGGCATGGTTGATGGAGGCTGAAGAGGGGTACGATGAGGAGAAGTGGATGTTGGGTGCAATGGGGCTACTACTGTTGTTGGAGTAGCTCCACGTGAGGGTGGCTGCTTTTGCGACGGTGAGAGACTATGCATGATGAGGAGAGGGCAACGTTGGTAGAGAGGACGTGCGCTAGAGGGGGGACGCGTAGAGGAGGGGGCGAGCTAGTCAGCGAGGGAAGGTGGCTGCAACAACAATCGCGCTTGGTGGTGATCTGTGTGGTGGCAGGTTCGCTGGAGGTGGCGAGTAGGGCACGCGAGGGGCGTGCAGCAAGGGGTGCTAGGACATATGGGACTGGCTGCATGGGAAAAGAGGAGGATGAGGCGACTGGTGGTGATGGTACTGGATTGGTGAAAGTGAAGGTGGTCGGTGTTGGTGATGGTGGTGGTGAGGAAGAAGATGAAGTAAAAGAAAAATATCAAATAGAAGGAGATAGTTGCGTAGCCATCAGAGACACGCGCACGGTGACAAAGCTACTGCAAGAGCTGCACACGGTGATAGTCGAGTCCACTGTCTTGGCACGGCGGTCTATCACCCTATTGGCCCACGATGGTGGAGTAGAGGTGAGCTCGAAGTTCTTCACGGTGGTCGAGTCAAGTGGTGGCCTCCTTGAGCTTGGTTACTGGTCCTCTTCTCTTATAGCAACAGGAGACTTGTTTGAAATGAAGACCAGAGGGAAGAAGCATCGGAAGATGCAGCCGACCAGGTCCACTTCTCCCACTCCTTCATTACTGCCTTGAATTGCCACCGGAAATCAAGCTCCCTTTTAATGTCAAAACCTGCAGCATGGATATGATTAAAATATGGAAAAGAATTGATTGCAAATTTATGCATGAGCCCCTACAAAATATTAAATGGAACTTACATCTAACAATGCATGTAATGTACTGTAATGCATATAAGAAGCAAATAAATGAATAAATTTATTTACATCCTAATGCAAGCTATGTTCATACTAATATTAATCTAATGTCTAGGCATTAAAATAACCAATTAGCCCACAAATATGAGCTCTTCATGAATGACCTCGGAACTCACAATTTTTCGAGCTTTTTAAATTTAACAAATTTCGACTACAAAATTTTGGCACCGTTGTTGGGGAGCAACTGATTGCACAATAATCATAGGTCCTAATATACCTGAATTAAGTTAGATCCTAACTTAACTTAGGCATTACGCATGCATTCGCATCATACTTTGCATCATAGTTGATTTATTAGCTTGGTAAATAATAATGTCATATTATGTTCTAATTGAGAGGTATTAACAATCGCAGGTAATTCAAGGTTGTGGATGACCGATCCAATCATATGGATCTACTCAAAATGACGACGGGAGTCCAACGCCTCCGAGATCACATCGATCAGACACCCATAACATCCTATGGATTCGGTAGAAGAGTAAGGGCCAAGAGGCAAATAGGTGGAAATCCGAACCTCAGATGTCAAATCAAACTGCACGGATGGATCTAGATCAAGGATCGCAGTCTAATGGTGTAAAAATCATTTCGATCGAAGACCTACAGCACCATCTACAAAGAAGAGAAGATGGATGGCCACGATGGAGCCACATGGTGCCATCACAGCTGCCCAACGACACCACCCCAACCTCTGAAGGCAACTCCCCTATGCATTGTGGGTTGTTGGATCATCATCCAATGGCGACAACGAGCCCACGTCACCGCTCCCTCACGCCTCATCTAAGGAAGATCATCCTCAACCATTGGATCTCCATCCAATGGCTGAGGGCAGTCATGTGCAAAATAGAAAGCGTGATCAACCGTAACCTTAGCACGTTGGTTATCACGCTGAAGCAAAAGGCCACGATGTGCATTTGAAGCGCAATCCGTGGAAAATCAAAGTAGCAGCACGCGCAGTCGCAATCAGAGCCTCGGTTCTACATCGAGCGGTGGGGATGCCAACACGCGGCACACTGCTATGTGTTGGATGAAGATGTGCACGATGATGCACAGTCGAACGTGAGCGCACGAGAAGAAGAATTTCAAAGGTAGTGGCTGCAACTAGTTTAACCCGTCTGATTGTGAGATCGGACGGCTGAGGATCAAAGCAAGCGTGCTGCGTGATTTAAGCACGTATGCTTGAAGAAGAGTTGGCTGTGCAGGCGAGCGCGAATCAGAGCCATCAGATGGCAATCCAAGGGTGGGGACAGCGCCACATGTCAGCTCCAGAGATGATCCACACATAAAGAACGATTTAGAAGGCCTTTTGAAGTGCGATCTGATCTGTTAATCTCCCAATCGACGAATCTGATCAATCTGAGGTTGTTGCATGAGTTAGAGGACTCAAATGCCCACTTTGCCCCTTAATGAAGCTATAAAAAGAGCCCCAGGGCCCCCAGTTGAAGAATAACTCTCTTCAGACCCTCTCCAACTCTCTAGATCTTCTTCTCTGGCTCACTCCCTCTAAAGCACACACCAAGCCACCTTGGTGCACTGCTGTTGCTCTCCCCAACCTCTCCAGAAGGCCACCATGGACCATCTGTGGTGCCCCTATTTTGATAGATTAGATAGCTATTTTTCCTACTCTAACTTTGCATGTATTAGTCAGAAACTCTAGTTCTATTTGTCACTTCATGATCAACTCTCTTACTTGATTTGCTTTATATATATATATATTAATTTGTCTGCAAGTAGAAGCATGAAATTCTAATTCAATTTATGAAATTAGAAGCTTTTTCTGCCTCCCTAAGTTTGACCAGGACTCACCTCTCATTAAAATTGTATTTGTTTCGACATATGTCATGCCATACTATGACATATTCATTCTTTTAACGTGATCTACGAGACGAAAAAATTGTCTCCATTGCCGAGGAGGCATGGCAATTTTCATTTTATAATTGATTTAGTATATTCTTCTTTGGTGTGTAGGAATGAAGCGAGGATCTATGCACACATGGAGCACAGGTGAAGACTATCAGGTGCACACGTTCAATTCAGTAGGATTTTAGATTAGGAAATTGATTAGGATAGGAGTTATTTGAAAAAAATATATAGAATTAGGGTTTGTTAGCTAGTTAGGATTTGCTTTACTTTAGAAAAAAAAACATTCTCTTTGCTACTACTATTATGAGAAACACGGCCAAAAATCGAACATGATTTTAAAAAATTCAATTGCCATGTTTCTAGTAACCCAAAAATCTTGAAAATTTGGTAGGAACTATATTTTCAAACCATCTTTCCAACACCACCATTCCCAGAGAGAAATTCAATTTTTGGAATTTTTAAAGATTCATGGGATACACAGGGGTTAGATAGACTGAAAATCAAATTTTTATGAACTTCAAAAATCGATTCTAACCAACACAGAAATCTGATTGACTTAAGAATAGTGGGGTTTGAAAGATAATCAAATTAGCTTTCATTCTCATATTTTTTCTGAATTTTATGATCATATTTGATACTGTTTCCAATAGAAAAACCAACATGGGGTCAAAATCTCAAATCTGACCCCCTATTAGTTAAAAGTTCATAAATATTTATTTGAAATAGTAAAAATTCTAAAAAACTAGTCTCTGAAAATCTTATTAAAAAGGAAATCTCCTTGCTAATTTTCAAATCATTTGGATTCCAACTTTACCTAAGAGTATTTTTTTTATCAATGTCCTACTATTTGAAAAAACATAAAAGTGCATGAGCCCTAGGACCACATTGGACTAGCCTGGGCTCAATTGAGGCCAGTGGTTAGTCAGTGAATCAAGTCACCTTGTGGACCATTCACCACATACTAAATTGAAGAAAAAGGTTAAAAATCACAGGAACATATCAAATAACCTGCATTTGTCTTGAAACTACTAGGTAATTTCAACCTCTTCTGCCAAACCTAATGACTAAGCCTATGAGGTACCATCAAACGACCGCGGCTAAAGGATACGAAGGAACCAAAGGCGAAAGTCGAATGAAGAACCTTCCTCTTAGTTCCCTCGTAACCAAACTAGCTGGGTTAACTTGAGAGGCAGGGAATACCTTCAGTCGATTTCTCAATGAATTTCTTGAATAATTTGAGCCTGAATGAAAAATCTGTTCATCTATTCTTAAGGACCAATCTTATTAACAAGGCCTTAAACTTGTTTGGCTTGGCTACACCAACCCTTTGTGTTGGTGTATGCAAGGAAGATCATTAAGACCTAAACTTGTGGGATCTTGGGAACCAAACCCAAGGTAGCAAAGGTGACTCTTTCTCGACCCTTCTTCCAAACCCTCTTCCTCTCGATTAGTTGAGATGGCTAATCCCGATCCTAGAGCTGGTCAGGGCCTTGAGAATCAAGACCTAATGGCTCGTCTGGAAGCCAAGGTCGAGGGGTCAAGCAGAGATATGAACAGAGCATTGACAGGATCTGATGATATCATAATGAGCCATAACTAGCTTTAATTAATCAGGATTAATTGACAAATGCTCCTACATAATCACTAGAGAGTCGTAATTCACTACATATCCTTTCTAAGAAGAGTGCATTGAATCAGGGCTAATTCTACAGTTTTAACAACATATCATGAATGTAGACTAATCATAGGGTTTCCCAGGGGTTAACTAAAGGTCAAATGTTCATTAATGACTAACAAGAGGATCCGTGCAGACAAAAATGAGTTTTTACACATTTCAAGAATTAACAGTAACCCAAAATCCTAATTTCAGACCTACTGAATTAACAGAGGTTCTTGTCAAAATAAATTCCATCTAAACCTTCTAAAATTCATATAAAAGTATCCCATAAGGTTTGGTAACCATGGTTTCACCATCTAAACCTATTTTGACCAAGAATAAAGTCTCAGACGGAAAGTTGCCCTAATCTAGGTTTTTGCATAAATTACCTAGTCAAACTTGGCTAAAACTGAAATTAAACTTCACCATCAAATTCCTTAGGTCCAAATTAGGTTTCTACCAAAATTTGGGCTCAATCAAAGGTCATCTTGACCTAGTTTGCATTTTGGTCCAGTCTAACCGTTCTCTCTCACACACGCCCCTAGCTTTTGAAATCCTTGCAATCAGGTCCCTAGGTTTTTCATCATTATTTGCAAATGGGCCCCTACCGCCATTGGTGTGAACACACCAAGCTCTGTCGAGATTCGAGCGAGGATTTCTCGCTTGATTCTCAATCAAACAATCCCAAACTTGAAAGGGAGATTCCTTGAGGAAGACCTGGCCATGATTCCTAATTCCTTCCCAATCTCCCACGCGAACGCATGGAATATTCAAGTATCCCATGTGCGCGAAGCCCCCAAAGCTTGAAAGCTTCTTTCCTTGCTTGGGAACATCCCCTAAGGCCTACAAAAGCACCCACAATGCATTTTCGCTTCTCATTAGCTTGGTTTGGCTGCTCCTCTTCGCCAAAAGCCTCTCCCTCCGACCTCCTCTGACCAGCTCCGGTGAGCTCTCTTCCCCGAATTCCTCACCCTCTGCCACATACCATAGGTAGAGGAAAACAACTCCCCTTCTTCCTCTGCTTCCCACGATCCCGTCAGAAGTCCCCTACACCCTCTTCTTCCTCTTCGCCCTCTCACCAGAGAAGTGGTCAGTGCCCTCCTACCCCTTTAGACCGTTAATCTTAGGTTCTCTTCCTTCCTCTTCCCCTCTACTCTCTTTCCCCCTCATTAAACTCTTGTTTCGACCACCATTCACATCGTTTGTTGAAGGCAGAAAACTACGCATTCGAAGTTGGATTTGAAAACCCATCGTTGTAGTTCGAGTCGCAAAGAAATCCGTTCAACACATAAAATTTATACGAAAAAATCTGTAAAGAAGTTCTGGGTCAAACACAGGGAGGCAGACGTTTGATTAAAAATACCCATTTGTTTTGTTTGTCACAAAACAGAATAGCTGGTAGAAAACTAGCTATCTATTTAACAAATAATAAATAGAAGAGAGAGAGAATATTACAAATAAAACCAAAAGAGAGGTAGAATAAACGTGGATTTCATCATAAGAAGTTGTTCATTACACTACTCATTATGACTAGAAAGCAGGAAATCTACACTAGAAAGCAGTAAAGAGAATGGAGAGAGAAATATCCTCCTAGATGATCGCTTGGAGGACGAGCCAGATAGGACAATACCTGGAAGATGGGGAATGAAGCAAGGAGGATGAAGCAGGAGGAATGGGAATGAAGCAACACGTCGTCGTCGCGGGATCTGCTTCTCGAATGCAGAGAGAGGTCAACCGTGGGATGCTCCATAAAGGGGGACGAGGGTGGAAAAATTATAATTTCTACTCTAGAGGAGTATCCTGAGAGTGGGACAAGCTCTTAGAGCTTTGCAAGGGGGAGAGAAGAGAAGGGATGAGAATTTCATAGGGTAGGGGTCTCCTTTTATAGTTGCAAGAATTGAGGGTAATTTGGCCATTTCATGCTTAAAAAATTAATTCAGGTTCTTTAGTGATGTATTTAAATGTCACTAAAGCCCCTGGATGTGGGCATACGCCACGCGTGCCTCTTCCTCTTTGGCTACCTTAATGCTCTCGCACGTTCAAAGGCTCCCAGTCATCCGATCAAGAGATCGGATGGCTTAAAAAGTGTGAGCCCACTCTTCAGCACCTCTAACGCCTGCGTGTTTGATCGTGCATCTAGAGTGCTGTACGATCGTGCGTGGGCTTTGGACACATTGAGATAACACCACGTTGCTCCTTTTAGAGCCGCTCGATGAAGATCGTGTGGTTGAATTTAGCAGCGCCACCTCGCTCTCTTGATTTGGAGGTCGGGCGCGATTCGAACCAGTGCCTTTTAGAGCTTGTAGAGTGCTAGACCAATGCGTCAAGGGGCCTTCTTTGTCTTGCTTAGGAATTAGACATGCACGGTTGTGGCTGTTGGATCAATATCCAACTGCCCAGATCGTCCGCGCCTTTGCCTTCAGAAGTTGAACGAAGGGGGGGTAGCCGGGTGCGGATGGTTGGGATGGGTGCACCGGATGGTTAGGATGGGATGCCTTCCTAATGTGTGTGTGCATGCACAACCAGTGGTTTTCAAGAAAGATTATTTTTTATGCAGTGAATTTTAGGGTTCAAATCTTGCTTAGTAGCTCTTAGGATTCAACTTTAGGTATTTTCAAACAAGTTTTGTTGGCACACCCAATTTTGAAAGCACAGGTGAAGATGTTCTCTTTTGAAGCTTAAAAGAGCGTGGAGTGCCTGGTAAATCCCTAAGAGTTGAACCTATGTGGCAGCTACTTAATGAGTTGATTTTAGTTGAAGTGGTGCGGCCCAATCAACTCAAACAATCGGCCTGTTGCACCACTTAATTAGGCACACAAGTGATTACCTAATCTGATTTCTACTCTATTATGTGTTTGGGTGTGTGTACCAGTTCCAAAGATCGATTTATCGGTTGAGTTTGAAAATCAGATGAGGTTGTGTACCTCTGTGAGATTTTTTTAATTTTTCTTTATAAATGTGGAGGGTAAGATGGGTGTAGGTGTCAAACAAACAATCAAAACTAACCTTAAGGTTTATAAGAACACCTAGGTTGATTTATGTTTGTGTTATTACGTGGTGGAATGAAAACTAATGGGTAGGAGGTGGGGGTGAACTTACAGAACCTTCAACAGCACTTTGCTCCAATCTACCACTTTTGCTCATCTCAAAAGAGTACCTGCAAACACAATAAGAAAGGAGAGAAGTGAGGTAAATGATTCGTAAGTTGGAAAATGCAAAGAATCAAAGAGCGTCGCCTCCCCGACAATGGTGCCAAAATGTTGAAGGTGGAAAACTACGCGTTCGGAGTTGGATTTGAAAACCCGTCGTTGTAGTTCCAGTTGCAAAGAAATCCGTTCAACAGATAAAATTTATACCAAAAAATCCGTAAAGAAGCTCCGGGTCGAACACAGGGAGGTGGACGTTTGATTAAAAATACACGTTTGTTTTGTTTGTCACGAAACAGAATAGCTGATCGAAAACTAGCTATCTATTTAACAAATAATAAATAAAAGAGAGAGAATATTACAAATAAAACCAAAAGAGAGGTAGAATAAACATGGATTTCATCATAAGAAGTTCATTACACTACTCATTACAACTAGAAAGTGGGAAATCTACACTAGAAAGTAGTAAAGAGAATGGAGAGAGAAATATCCTCCTCGACGATTGCTTGGAGGATAAGTCGGACGGGACGACGACAAGAAGACGGGGAGTGGAGTGGGAAGGAGGACGAAGCGGGAGGAATGGGAATGAAGCAGCACGTCGTCGTCGTCGTGGGATCTGCTTCTTGAATGCAGAGAGAGGACAACCGCGGGATGCTCCACGAAGGGGGACGAGGGTGGAAAATTTATAATTTCTACTCTAGAGGAGCATCTCGGGTGTGGGACAAGCTCTTAAAGCTTTGGAAGGGGTGAGAGAAGAGAAGAAGGGATGAGAATTTCGTAGGGTAGGGGTCTCCTTTTATAGTTGCAAGAATTGAGGGCAATTTGGTCATTTCATGCTTAAAAGCATTAATTCAGGGTCTTTAGTGACGTATTTAAATGTCACTAAAGCCCCTAGCATGGGCATAGGTTGCACGCCGCGCGCGCCTCTTCCTCTTTGGCTACCTCAACACTCTCGCACGTTCAAAGGCTCCCAGTCATCCTATCAAGAGATTGGATTGCTTAAAAAGTGTGCGCCCGCTCCTCTTCAGTGCCTCTAATGCTTGCGCGTTTGATCGTGCGTCTGGAGTGGCGTGCGATCGCGCATGGGCGTTGGACGCATTGAGATAGCGCCATGTTATGCCTTTCAGAGCCACTCGATGAAGATCGTGTGGCTAAATTTAGCAGCACCACCTCGCTCTCTTGATTTGGAGGCCGGGCGCAATTCGAACCAGCGCCTTTCAGAGCTTGTAGAGCACTAGACCAATGCGCCAAGGGGCCTTCTTTGCCTCGCTTAGGAATTAGGCATGCACAATCATGGCCATTGGATCAAGATCCAATGGCCCAGATCGTCCACGCCTTTGCCTTCAGAAGTTGAACGGAGGGGGGGCAGCTGGGTGCGGATGGTTGGCATGGTGCCATGTGGCACCATCCTGATCATCCATCTTCTTTGTGTTGTAGATGGTGCCACGGATGTCGGATTGGACTGATTTTTACACCGTTAGACTACAATCATTGATCCGAACCCATCCGTGCGATCGAATTTGTCGTCTGAGGTGCGGATTAACACCATCTTGGCCCTTGATCTTTAGGATTCCTCGGTCTCTATCTGGTGCTACAGATGTCCGATCAGGGCGATCTTGGAGTGGTTGAACTCCAATCGTTGCCCTGATCAGATCCGTATGGTTGGATCTTCGATCTGAGGCCCTGATTAACAAGTTGCCCTGTCCCTGGCCATAAAAGGAGACAATTAACCTAAATTTTATACAGACTACCCTAAATGCAAGATGATGCATGTTATGCAATACTTATAATATGTGATGCAATTCTATGCCTAAGAACACGTGTAAATAGATAGTTTATGTGATATAAACATGTTTACATCACGGTTCCCCCTCCATCTTCCTCTGCTCTGACCGAGCTCCAGCGAGGCCTCCACATCTCCACAAGCCACCGCTCACCTCGCCACGACTTAAACAAGCACCGCCATGCTCCACTGGCCAAAACCCTTAAGAAATTGAGGGGATTGGTCCCTCACTCACCTCAATGGACACGACCTCATCCACACCACCTTCTTGCCTCCATCCGGCCACCATAAGCACTAACTCACCACGAAAATGCCACCACCACATTCGTCACCACTTGGCGATTCTCCTGAGGTATTTAAATGTGGCCGTGAGCCCTTATCTTATGTTTTAGGTACTCGCCGATTGTCCATCGCCACCGCCATTATCTCCGACAACGTCCATAGTCCTTCGGTCGCATTCGCCCTCGAATACACTTCTAAGCCATGCGCAACTCCTCCAAGCATCCCTCCAGACCATCAATTGAACACCACGACTATGACATCACCTTCAATTGGAAGCATCTCCTTCAGCAGCTACTGCATAGCGAAGGAGGGGGACAATAGTCCCACCTCATGGATTGAAAAGCAACCACGCATACATAAGACGAATTTGTGCCAAGGCTTCTTCACCCAAGCACTGGGGGGTAGGGTCCCCATACACATCTCACCCGCTAACCATACTATGCTCACTCCTCAGTCACCACACACACCTGGTGACCCTGGACACTGTACTTGACCCATTTACCCGAGCATGGATCCGAATATGCTCTAGGTCTTGAGAGAGGAGGAGGAACTGTGAGAGAGCGGGGGAGGGTTTTGCTCTTTGAGACTTATGCCTTGTGCAACACTTAGTCACTGAAGGAGTTGGGTCCCCTGTGCTGAGAAGAAGGGAAGCTTTGAGAAGCTTTGAGAAGGAAAGAGAAGCTGAAGAAGAGGCTTTGAAGAAGAAGAAGGGCCATGTCTGAGAAAGAAGGGAAGCTGAGGAAGAAAGGCTCTCTGAGAGCCTCTACATGTGACACTTAAGATGTCTAATCTAATTGATGATGGCATTGTTGCATTATTTGAGTACTACGGTTAAGATTGAATTCTGATTTGAATGAATTAAAATATTGATTGCATGCTTAATCAAGAGAACAAGTGGTGATTCAAATCACCATTATTTTGATTCTCTTTTCTTTTTGAGTTATGATCTTGTGACCTTCATTGAATAACAATTTCATCATACTTATTCATTGAATATTTGTTATTGTTGTGCTCATTGATTCTGAATGAGATTTATGTTGTGAATTTTATATTTGCTCCCTATGTTCGACCTCGGACTCTTCTTTTGATTTTGAGTCTATAAATTTATTTATTTTCGAGCGATTGAGGCTTTGCTACAATGAAATGACTCAAAACTCCTCGATAGCCCTCTTAAACATTTTGGCACCATTGTCAGGGAGCAACGCGCAATTCACACATTAGTCTTATCTTTCTTTATTGTTATGTGAGCACTAACTTGCCCTGTTTGATTTGATTGTGATTTTGTGAGGTACATCATGAAGAGATCTTCGACGTAAATCAACCACTCCTAGGGTAGGTAAACTCTCTTCTTCCCTAATCAACCTCCTAATCTTTTGGAAGAGAGAAAAGGAAATAAATAAATTAGGATTCATCTACCTTATTTTCCTTAGTAGTCATCATTTCCAAAGGCAAGTTTCCTTATTTGCAATTTCAATTAAATATCTGATTGAAGATCAAGATGATTTTGTTTAAAGATCCCAACCCAAATTGCCTGTACCTACTAGGGATTTACACTTAATTTTAAAACAACTTGGATGACTCACCTTCTTGTTTGAGTCCAAGGTGTACATTTTGAGATTAAATTGGACTTGAAATAAAAGCAATTAGGATTTCTACTCTAGGGTTTTGGAGTATTAGTTCACACTTTCATACATTAAAGGAAATTAACCCTCCCATATCTGTGTGCCATCCAAACCCTTGATTGAAAAGATCTAATCAGAAGAACCCTAAAATTAGGCTCTAAATTCACTTGAACCCTAAAATTGTGGACCTAATAACCTAAGAGTCAATTCAGGGTGATCTTTGGGTCTTGACTCAGATTTCATTCTTCATCTTTTAGGGCGGGTCAACTGAAGTTGGTTTACTTTGTAGGCTAATCAACCTCCAAATTAGGTCACAAATTAAACTAACTTCTAATCAAGTGAAATCCAAGGCACAAACTAGGCTAAAATTGATAGACTTAAGGTCTCAATTCATACATTCTGGTCTACTTGGAACCACAGTGACAAGGAAGGTCGGGCAAGGGAAACCCTGTAACCCGTGGGGATGCTCTACCGTGTAAGGGTCTTTGTGGGGCTCTCCCTTCCTGGCTACCTAGGTACTTCTCAGGTGTGTGTGTGTGTATTTTTTATTCAGAGGTATCATCCACCTCGAAACAAGCCTTAGTCATCCAAAAATCTTTGGGTGCCTTGATTGGGTCCAATTCACATCCAGTGCCTCATCTATTCTCTAAAGTACATACACAGGAAAGGTCTATAGGTTTTTGACCTAGAGGCCTCATTAGAATTGATATTCTTGAGGATTTCTGATCTGATCTATTGACTTCAATCTGAACCTAAATTTGATTCTATATCTTGATTCATCCACCTAATTTTGAAAATGTAACCTGACAATTTAGGAAGAATTTGTAGGAAACTTGAATCCCAAATGACCTTAAAGGAGAAAATGATCGAGGCTACTTCTAGACATCATGATGAATATTACAAAACCTCTGATCCATCTAGGAACATTTAGGATAATGTGGCAGAACCAACAACCATCATTATGAACCTTGCTAGATTGATATTTTCACAAATAATACATGGTTCAACTCGGAATGAGCTCTTGTCAAAATACAATGAATTGTGGAGGCTACACAATATTGGATATATACAATGTCTGTCAAATCCACAACTTTGGGAAAAACACCAAGGTCTCATAGATAAACATAGGTATATGCTAAATATGTTACACTAAGCCATTGATCAAAATTACCCATATCAACATTTAGAGATTGATGAGACACCTTGGAATAACATTAAGATTCAAAATGATCTCCCAGAGCTTGAGTTTGAGAATAAAGGTTGTTGTGGACCCCCAACCCAAATGAATTCAGATTCAAACTTCATAAAAATTGACATGGCTGATCTTAATGAGGGTTAGGAGGATCCATTTGCAGGTGTTCCTGATTCTGAACCAGCCTTAGAGAGCCTTGAAGCTGGTCCATCAAGCCTAGATTCCCCAGACACCTGCGATGATAAAGTTGAGTTAGAACCTCTCGAGAATATAAGTCTTGAGCCTTATCCTGTTAAGGTAATTCTTGAGAATGATTATGACATCCCAATAGAAGCTAAACCAAATTCTAGTGACCGAATTCCTACCTTTGACCTGGAATCTAGATCAGAACCTACTTGGGATGATTATGAGGCCCAAATTAAAGAGAATCAGATTTTTAATATGGATTATGATTATGGGCCTGTGTTTTATGATTACACCTTTCCAACCTCCTTAGAGATACAGATTGATTTCATGGAAGTCAAATCGATTTATGATACAGAAACCAAGGAGGTGGAAGAGCTGGGATTCGATTGGGTTGATCCTAGGAACCAAAAACCTGAGCCCATGCCTAATAAGGACACCTCTTTGAGCTCAGAATTTGAAATTAGGTTAGATCCAAGTCAGATTGTTGATTCTACACATCTTGATTCATTCTATGGTTGAAATCTTGATCTGGAATCAGGTTCAAACACTGATCTTCGCAAATTCTCCGATGATTTCGAATCCTACTCTGATTTCAGAGAATCATTGTTTCCTGATGATTATGAACCAGTTTATGACCTCAGCATCCATGATCCATTCTTTGATTCTGATGCTGAGGCCAATGATTTGAACCTCAAAGAAGCCATACCTTCTAATCCACATACTGAGCCTTCCAAAATCTGATCTCAACCCCAACCCGCCACCAAAATCAACTTCTACTCCGATTGACCTCTCTGATCTGGTTGCATATGATTCTCCTCCATCTTTTGATAGGGTTTCAGATATTGATCAGAACATTAATCACTCTTTATCCTTTTCTGATCCTACCAGTAGGATTCCTACATCCTCTATAGCTCCATTTTCTTTTGAGGATCCCTACTCTGACCAGGCTGAACCAGCTCAGCCAAACCTCAAATTTTCATTGCCATATCTGTTTGAGCCTCAAAGTCTCTAGTGGGCTCCTTATCTATTGATTCATATCCATCAACCTACTAGACTGATTAGGTTTGGGCTGCATTATCAGCCTGTCAATCTGAACAAGCACCTGGTTGGACCAATTAGGATATTGATCAAGATTCTTGTTCTACAAAATTCCTCTAATTTGACCATCCCTTCTCCTTTACCACCTTCTACTCGGTTGAAGGCATTGAATTTAGTGCTTAATGGGAGGCAACCCAGCATTCCAAAAATCAAGACCCTTCTTATTATCCTTTGAGCTACACTCTTACTGTACTCTTGAGTTCAATTTTAGAACAGCTGACTCCACCTTTGGTACTTGTATCAAAGCTTGAAATCGTCCGCAATAGTCATCCCGACCTATTTACCCACCCTTGATCCTGTTCTAATCCTTGAACCAAAATGAATTTATACCCTCCTAGTTTACAATGAGGATATTGCAAAACATAGGTATTGGGGGGTGTAAAGTGCAACTATATGGAAAATCAATTCTTTGATGGGTTCTTACAAAAAAAATATATACATTCAAAAATTGATAAAAAATAAAAAAATTGAAAAAGAAAAAAATAGGAGAAAGGGGAGGAAATTTTGTGAACTAAATTGAAATCTTTTCTGAGGAGGAAAAGAGGAGAAATTCAAATGTCAAAAAGGAGCAAAATCAAAAGAAAAACAAAAATGATAATCATTAGCACTTGATTATGGAGTTACTAAGTCTAGACCTAATCAAAAGAAAAATTAAATCCTGAAAACAAAGAGACAAAGAGATTAGTATGAGTGTTGATCTTAGGCCTCTTAGGCTTATTTTAGGGCTTAAACATTCACGTATCCATTAAGATCTAGATTAGTCCTCAAGAGGTTGAGGAAACTACGAAGCTAATGTATTAGGTCTAAGGCTTAGGGATTATTCAGCCCCATTGACTGCCCTTTGGTTTGTCGGATTTGGTAACCTAAGCACCCAAAAATCACACACTTAATCTGGTTCAGTATGCTTAACAAAGAAAAATCTGCCAAAAGTATTCTGTTATGAAAAAGCCATCTCGAAGATCTAGCTTAGCAATAGCTTGACAACACAAGTTGATTGGATGAGTTACCAGCGCGAAGAGCTGGGAAATTCCCCTCGAAGATGTATCGTCTCCTCAATGCTTGTCTCCTAGGATATCTAAATATCCTACTCGGGGCATGAAGTACCTTATGCTAGTTCAAGTGCCATGGGAAAGATTATCCCGAAATGTTAATTGCCAGGTCCTGAATTTAGCTACAGAACACCATGTGCGGCACTACCTCGAAGTGTCGAAAGGCAGGAGTTCTGAGGGTTGCCATGGGCGGTGCTATCCCAAAGCATCGAAAGCCAGGGACCCTTCGAGGATTGATGGTGGGAACAAAGAATCCAATACAGACCGTGTTTAGGGCCAATTTGAGGTTGGATTTAGGGAAAACTAAAAAGAAAAGAGAGAAAACTCTCCAAATAAAAATCTTTCTATCTCTTACAAAAATGCATTGGCAAACTAAACCTGGACATGCTACATTCTACGCATGGGTGCTTTAATCACTGAGTTCAACGAACCTCTGGGTAGTTTTTGCAGGCCTTAAAAACCTTCGCGTCAAACTCAGACTGAAGCTGGTCAAGTTTGGATCTTGATTGATACTTGAGTACCTCTAGGCCTACATTAGCATTCTGACCTAATTTCTAAAAGAGTAATAAGAATCAGGAATTTGAACTTCAATGCACAGTCTAGAACTCTAGTTCTTTCTGTGAGATTTTGCTAAGAGACTAGCAAAAGTTAGGCATGGGGGTATGATGATAACATCATCATGAGCCATAACTAGCTTTAATTAGTCAAGAATAATTGAAAAATGCTCCTACATAATCCGATGGGTTCAAATCGACGATCACAGCCTAACAGTGTGAAAATCGATCCAATCCAACACCCATGGCACCATCTACATCACTTAGAAGATGGATGGCCTATATGGTGCCACATGGCACCATCATAGCCGCCCAACGCTGACCGGAGCTCTCCTTCACCCGCTAAACAAATCTTAGCCGCTGGATGCCCATCCAATGGTCAAGATCGCACCATGCCACCGCTCATCCAACGCTCTCCTCTTTTGAAGGTGCATGCAACGTTTGATCTCGACCGTTGGATGAAGATCCAACAGCCCAGATCAGCCATGCGCAAAACACTCCACATGACACAATCTCACGCCCAGCGCAGCGGTCGAGCACGCGACGTGCGTTCGAGTCCGCATTCGCTGCGAGCGGGCGGGCGATTAGAGCCACGCGATGCAGATCCAGCGACGGAGATTGAGTAATAGTGCCCATGAGCGATCAAACGTGCAGTGCTTAAGCATGATCGCACGCGCACGCGCGTGGCGGGTGTAGGCAACTTAAGCCATCCGTCTCTTGATCAGATGGTTGAGAGCGCACGAACGTACGCTAGCATTGAAGGACGTGGAGGTGGGGGGCGTGCGAGCGATGCACACGTCGGCCATGTTCAGGCCTTTAGTGACGGATAAATTTGTCACTAAAGGTCCTGAATTAATTTTTTCAAGTTGTAATGTCCAAAATGCCCCCACTCCTTGCAACTATAAAAGGAGACCCCTTCCATATGGATTCCTCATCCCTTCCTTCTCTTCTCTCCCTCTCCAAAGCTCAAGAGAAACTTGCCCCACACCTGGGATGCTCCTCAAGAGCTAAAATCAAGTTTTCGCCCCCGTTCCGGAAGCGGATCCTGCGACGACGACGACGTGCTGCCTCGTTCCCGTTCCTCTTGCTTTGACCTTCTTCTTCCCACTCTGTTCCTCGTCTTCTAGGCATTGTCTCGTCCGGCTCGTCCTTTAATCGATTGTCGAGGAGGATAACTTCTCTCTCCCATTCTTTTTCCTGCTTTCTAGAGTAGAATTTTCCTGCTTTCTAGTGTAATCTTTTCGTGCTTTCTTAGTTATAAAAATATTTTGCAATATCAAGTGAATGTTTTCTCTCTCTCTCTCTTATTATCTATATTGGTTCCATTTCATTGTGATTATTCCACCCTTTAAACAAAAACACAAAAATATAATTGCAAATTTTGATCGACGTAGCCTCCTTGAGTTCAACCTGGGATTTCTTTACAGATTTTTCGATATAAATTTTATTTGTTGAACAGATTTCTTCGCTACTCAAGCTACAACAGCAGGTTTTCAAAACAAACTCCGATAGCGTAGTCATCCAATTTTCAACATTTTGGCACCGTTGCCGGGGAGGCAACGATTTTCCGATCTTCTTTTCGCATTTCACGCACTTTACTGTCTTCTAACTTGCTTTATCTCATGTCTATTGCTTTGCAGATACCTCTATTAGGGAATCATCAAGTAGTAGATTGGAGTAAAGCGCAGTTGAAGATGACTGTAAGTACTCCCCATTCTCCCCCTCCATAGATTTCATTTCATCACATTAAATTCAAATTCCAATTAACCTAGGTGTTTGCATAAATCCTAGGATTAGTTTGGTTGTTTGGATTTCCACTCACATTCATTTCACCCTCGTATATAAAAAAAACAAAAAGATATTTTTGTGGGGTAATTCAACATACACACAACATACACCCACATTCAAGGCAATTAACCTAATTGAATTTCTTCTACTCAACCGGATTCTGATCTGTGGAACCGGTACACACAAATCAACACATAAAAGAGTAGAAATCATTCTAGGTTAATCATTTTTGTGTGCCTAACTCAGTGGTGCAATTGTGGCCAATTGTTTGAGTTGTTTGGGCCGCACCACTCAACCTAAAATCAACTCACCAAGTAGCTTCCTCTTAGGGTTTTCAATCTAGGTTCATACCAGGCACTCCACTTTATTTCTGATTTTTAAAGTAAAGCAATCTTCACCCGTGCTTGAAAACCTGGTTTGCCTCAAACTTGATTGAATTCAACCTAATTCTAAACCCTAAAAGCTACTTAAGCAAGATTTGAACATTAAAATCTACTCATCACAAATAATCTTGCTTGAAAGCGCTGGTTGTGCACGCAGTTACACATACTCAATTGATCATTAGGGGCACAACCCATTTTAAGGGCCCACCACATTCCATAAGCACTACAATCCCAGGCCTCAATAAAATCAAGTAGACATTGGCCTTAAGAACTGATTCGCTCTTTGGGGCCTAGTCTGAGATTTTTTGCGATTAGCTTGCTTGTACTGATCAATCTAATGTCTAGCTAGGGGAGTAGCATCAAACGACCGCAGTTGGGGGGTACACTACGAACCGGAGGTGCAAGCCAAAGGAAGAACCTTCTCCCCAGTCCCTCCTTCTAACTGGTTGGATTGAGCAGACATAAGTAGAGTAAATCGTTTATAATCTTAAGGCGGGTTCTGAGAGTCTGTAGATCCTTAGGCTACCCCACTTAAGGACAGGCTTGTTTTGTTGTGCTGCAGGGTTCTTATCCCCAGTCCTTCTGACCTTTTCCTAGTTTATGCTGGGAAGAAGGTCATTGAATCCCCGATTGGAAGGACCACTAGAGTCTTTTAGGAGCGTAGATTGGATTTTGGCCAAATTGATCCCATGGCCAATCAACAGCCTCCTCTGTTGCAAGATCCACAGGAGGTATTTCGAAGGTAGCTGGAACAAATGTAGAGAATGAAAGAATGGTTCCAGAGAATGCAGGGCGCTCATCCCTTGAAGGATTTTTATGATCCTTCAAATTACGGGGAACGTCCCGACGTCCAGATTCTCGTCGGAGATGTAGAAATCAAGCCCCAGGTGTTAAGCTTGATCAAACATTTCCATGGGCTTAGCTTTGAAGACCCATTTTAGCACTTGGAGGACTTGACCACTTTGGTCCAGACCACCAAGGCGCGAAGCATGAATGAGGATTATACGATCATGAGGCTTTTCCCCTACTCTCTTAGGGATAAAGCCACTCATTGATATAGGACTATAGGAAGACCAATTGCAACTTGGAATGAGTTGAAATCGGCCTTTCTGAAGAAATTCTTCCCTGTCGGACATACCAATGCTTTGAGATGGGCAATTATTACTTTTATCTAGCGGCCAGGGGAGCAGCTTCATGTTGCCTGGGAGCGATTCCAGGACTTATTGCGGAGGTGTCCACACCATGAGGTGCCAAAATGGCAACTCGTGCAGATCTTCTACCACAGGTTGACTGAGCAACTCAGAAATCACGTGGATGCTTCTTGCAAAGGCAATTTCCTCAACAAAGATGCAGATAGCAAGCACTATTTGTTTGAGGAGATGAGCGAGAATTCGATCAATCATGCCTCTATGGATACTTTTAACTAGTCCCAGCAGCCCAGATCGAATGTTAATGAAGTCCACGACTCTCATTCATTCGATATGAAATTGATTTGTAATAAACTTGATAAGGTGGACTTGGTTGCTAAGAGAATGGAGGAGTGGATGGCTGGAAACTCAATGAACTCTCGATCCACTCAATCCCAGAATTCGGGATTCCATTCATCGCGAGCTCCTTCTGGATGGGAGTTCGTGAATCAACTTGATGCGGCTCAACCTGCAAGTCAGCATTATTCGGAACCCCACGGGTTCCAAATTGGGGCCTTTGATCCCATTTTCATTTATCCTTCCCTTTCTTTCTCTCCATCCTCACTCTATGAGGATGTTTGTGCTGTACAAGAAAATGTTAGATTCAACCCCTACTCCAATGCTTATAATCCGGGTTGGAGAAACCACCCTAACTTCTCCTGGAAAAACCCAGGACAGCAGACCTAATTCTGACCCAGCAACTATGCTCCACAACAACCAATGGGTCGAGGTCATGTTTATACTCAGTTTCCCCCAAATCAGGTCAATCAGCCAACTTGGAATGCCCGTTAACCTGTAGGGCGAGCTGATTTGAACCGACAAATGGTAGAGATGCAACGATCTATGCTCTAGCTCATGCAGCAAATGAAAAGCTCGCTAGACAACTTGCAAACCAGGCTCATAGCTAATTCTTGTCAACCTGGATCTCTACCATCTCAACTCGTACCCAACCCATGAAATATCCTGAATCCAGGTAATCAAGCCCATGAGTACGGGAATCAGAGGGACCTACACGCACATGCTCAACTAGTTGAGCAGGGTCCTTCCTCTTCTTCTTCTTCCGTAAATCAACGATTCTTGGCTAATGAAGCCCCTCCAATCTTTCCTAACCCTCCCCAAGACCCAAACTCGTATGCATCTGCAAATTCTGTTACCTTGAGGAGTGGTAAAGAAACTCAGGATCCACAACCACACTATTCTGATTTACCGAATCCTGAAGAACCTGAGGAGAGAAAGGAGAATTCTGGAGAAGAAATCAAGGCTCAGGAACCTGATTCCGAAAATTCGACTAATGTTCCTTTTCCTGAGGCCTTGATCAGATCAAGAAAGAAGAAGTCTGTTGATGGTAATGAGAAGATTCTGAATATTTTCAAGAATGTCAAGATCAATATCCCACTCCTCGATGCTATCAAACATATACCGGCTTACGAGAGATTTTTAAAGGATTTATGTACACAGAAGCGTAAGTCGAGAGAATCTGTTCCAAGGAAGGTGGTACTCTCCGAGCAGGCTAGTTCTGTTATCCTGCACCACCTCCCTTAGAAAAAAAGAGATCCAGGTGCTCCGTTGATTTCTTGTGTCATCAGAGATTACACTTTTAATAGAGCACTGTTAGATCTGGGTGCATCCATCAACCTAATTCTAACTTCTCTTTACGAGAAGTTTGGATTAGGTGAATTTCGGCCGACTTCAATAATGCTGCAGTTAGCGGATCGTTCGGTCACAAATCCGCGAGGCGTTATTGAAGATGTTATTGTTAAGGTTAAGGATTTCTATTTTCCAATAGATTTCCTCATCCTTGACATGGATGTACCTGAAAATCTGAGGAACACACCCATCATTCTGGGGCGTCCGTTCTTAGCTATTGCTAAGGCCAACATTAACTGTGAAAGCGGTAACATGGAAATTGCCTTTGGGGATCAAAGAATGAAATTGGATATTTTTAAGGCGATTAATAAATTCGAGGATTGTGGATTTATTGAGGAACTTGAGGACGATAATGTGAATATTGAGACTTGTATGATGGTTTCTGCATTTGAAAGTTTCTCCTTTGATGATGAATTGGACCTGCAACCCTCTATGGTAGACCTACCATCTTCTGATGAGGTTATTGATTTTGTTCACTCTCAACCTCTTCCTCTTGTTGAGTCTTCATCAACATCTTCCTTACCTTTAATCATCAACCCACCATAGCTTGAACTGAAACCATTGCTTGAAAATCTGAAATATCAGTTTTTAGGACCACATAAGACGCTCCCTGTGATTATCAGTGCTAAATTAACAAAGGAGAAGGAGATTAAACTGATTAAGGTCCTGAAGGAACACAAGGAGGCAATTGGTTGGACCATTCATGACCTTAGGGGGATCGAGCCATCTTATTGCAATCACAGAATATTTTTGGAAGATGGATCCCACCCTTCTCGCCAGATGTAGAGGAGATTAAATCCAAATATGCAAGAAGTGGTCAAGAAGGAGATTATCAAGTGGCTTGATGCAGGAATCATTTATCCGATCTCTGATAGTCCTTGGGTAAGTCCCATGCAAATTGTTCCCAAGAAAGAGGGATTACCGTTGTGACTAATGGGAAAGGAGAATCTATCACAACTCGTTCAGCTTCCTCTTGGAGGGTTTGTATCGATTACAGGAAGCTGAACATGACCACGAAAAAGGATCATTTCCCTCTACCTTTCATTGATCAAATCTTGGAAAGATTAGCCGCGCAGAAGTAGTTTTATTTTCTTGATGGCTACTCGTGATACAACCAAGTTCCGATCCATCCTGAGGATCAAGAAAAAACTACTTTCACCTGTCCCTAGGGAACCTTTGCTTTCCGTAGGATGCCATTCAAGGATCAAGGTCTATGCTGGCCATATTCTCTGACATGATGGGAGAGTTTATGGAAGTCTTCATGGATGATTTTTCTATTTTTGGAGAATCGTTTGACTCTTGTCTACCTAATCTTGAAATGATTCTTAAATGATGCATCAAAAAAAGACTGCTCCTTAGCTGGGAAAAGAGTCATTTCATGACACAAGAAGGCATCATCTTGGGTCATGTAATCTCTGAATGGGGAATCGAAGTGGATAAAGCTAAGGTTGATGTTATTGCTAAACTTTCTCCTCCCACATCTGTCAAACAAATTCGATCATTTCTTGGTCATGTGGGATTCTACAAGAGATTCATCAAGGACTTTTCGAAGGTTGCTCGTCCTTTGAGCAATCTTCTCTCCAAAGAAACGCCGTTTGATTTCGATGAATCATGCCATAAGGCATTTAATTTTCTTAAAACGGTAGTCACTTGTGCTCTGGTGTTACAACCACCGGTTTGGACAGCCCCTTTTGAGATCATGACCGACGCTTCTAATTATGCGATCGGGGCTGTTTTGGGTCAGAAAGTTGATAGGAAGTCCTCTATTATCTACTACGCTAGTAAAACTCTAGACGAGGCCTAGAGAAGTTACACTGTTATGGAGAAGGAATTACTAGCTGTAGTATTTGCTTTGGAGAAATTTAGGGCTTATCTCTTAGGGTCTCACGTCGTTATATATACCAACCACTTGGCTTTGAGACATCTCTTGGCTAAAAAGAATGCCAAACCCTGGCTTATTCGTTGGATTCTTCTACTTTAAGAATTTGATCTTGAAATCAAGGATAAATCTGGGGTACAGAATGTGGTGGCTGATCATCTATCGAGACTTCTGAGTGATTCTTCTCGTCCAGACATTCCGATTGTTGATACTTTTCCGGACAAAACCATCCTTACAGTTTTAGGTGTCCAAACCCCGTGGTTTGCTGACATCATTAATTATTTGGCCGTTGGTCAAATCCCCCAAGATTAGACCAAGCAACAACGGGATAAACACAAATCTGAGGCCAAATATTACTTCTGGGAGGAGCCTAAACTGTACCACATCGGCTCTGATCAAATTATTCGCCAATGCATTCCGAAGAACGAATTCAATTGTATACTCGAGTTCTGCCATGTATCTGCGTGTAGTGAACACTTCTCCGGGAAAAAGACGGTTGCAAAAATTTTGCAATCTGGATTCTATTGGTCGTCTTTATTCAAGGATACCCAGGAATTCTCAAGGTCGTGTTCCTGATGCCAGGCACTCGGGAGCATAACTAAGATAGATATGATGCCCCTAAACTCGATTCTTCCGATCAAAATCTTCAACGTTTTGGGCATCAATTTCATGGGACCCTTCCTCCCTTCATTTGGACATCAGTACATTCTCGTCACTGTTGATTACATGTCCAAATGGATCGAGGCGATTCCCACCCGAACCAATGACCACAAGGTGGTCATCAATTTTGTCAAGAAGAACATCATCAACAGGTTCGGGATTCCGAGGGCCATCATCAATGATGGTGGCACTCATTTCACTAATGCCCAGTTCCGTAATTTGCTGGCAAAATACAGGGTTAATCATCGAATCTCCACACCTTACCATCCCCAGATGAATGGACAGGCCGAGATCTCCAATCAGGAGATCAAGAATATTCTACAGAAAATGGTTAGGCCTGATCACAAAGACTGGACTCAAAAGCTTGAGGATGCTCTTTGAGCCTATCATACGTTGTAGAAAATGCCCATCAGCATGTCTCCGTTTCGTCTTGTGTATGGAGAGGTGTGCCATTTACCCGTAGAAATTGAACATAGGGCATTCTGGGCAATCAAGCAATGCAATCTAAATCTGAGTTTAGCCGGGAAGACCAGGAAACTCCAACTATCTGAGTTGAAGGAGCTTAGAAATGATGTGTATGAGAATGCCAAGATCTACAAGGCTTGGACCAAAGCTCTACATGACCAATTGATTTCCTGCAAGAACTTTGAACCTAACTAGAAGGTCTGGCTATTCAATTCTCGACTTAAGCCCTTTCCTGGCAAACTTAGGTAAAAATGTAACGGCCCGTTCATTATCGACTAGATATTTCCAAACAAAGTTGTTCAGGGTAATTCATTCAAAGTCAATGATCAACGTCTGAAGCCTCTTATTAACCGTACTATTCCAGAACCTGTCTCAGACATGGTTGCTCTAGCCATGTTGTGACTTCTTTGGCTGGACTTCGCCTAACTGATGGCATTAAACTCAGCAATTGTACAATCTGACTCTAACCTGACCCGAGCTTCATATTCAGGTGATATCGCCGTACTCTACCCTTCCTTTCATGTCTTTCATTCTCAATGTGGACATTGCATCAGCTAGGCATGGGGGGGTGGATTCATTTCTGAATCACTTTGTCAGCTCTGTGAAATTCTTGTAAATTCTATTCTTATATATACATAAAAAAAAATTGAATTAGAAAGGAATACTTGGACATTAGGACCTTTCAATCTTAGGAAATATTACAATAGGATCTGAACACTAAGACCCTTCAGGTCTTTGGGTTTAATCAGCCCGGGTATCCACTAAAATGTGGATTTGTTTTTTGATTCCTCGTTATCCTTAATTCTATTTTAATTTGATTAAATAAGTTTGGGTAATAAGTACACGACTTATCAACCAACCCTATGATTTGAGGAAATTTTAAGTCTAAGCATCTACACACTATCTTGTCCCTGACTCGTTGTTCGGTAGTTTTAACAAAAATTTGGTATCTAATGAACCTTCTAGGGTGATATGGCTGGAAAGTTATTGTGGGTAATAGCCCACAGGTAGGTTGTCCAGAGCCTAGTCACTAGACCATTCTCTTCTTGCTGCCTTTAGGTAAATCTTAGACCAAGGAAGCCACCTACTTAAAAAGAAAAAGAAAGTCAAAAAGAAAAGAAAAAGAAAAAGAAAAAGGAGAAAAGAAAAAAAAAAGAAAACAAAAGAAATAAGCTACACTTCACCGCATGAGTATGGCTGGGAAGTTTTCGATGGTAATAGCTCATCGACTGATTGTCCAGAACCCAACTCAAGAAATGCACTAAAAGTTCCCAAAACACTTAGGAAGAAGCAGAGAAGTAGAATAAGCTGGGGAGATATACACTAGACTCACTCTTGTGTTGACCCCATAAAAATAAAAGTAGGGAGAAAGCTACTGGTCGTAAAGATACACCTTTAGGTAGAACTCTTTTTAAGGTCACCTAGAGGCGTAGAAACCCAAAGTCCATTCTAATTGCTTATCAACGAGTCTATCGCATTCACAATAAGATGGTTAGAACTTAGGGTTCTCATCAAATCTTGGGTGGGTTGACCCTAAACTCTTTAACCCTAAACTCAAAAATCCAAAATAAAATTAGAAAAGAAGAAAAAGAGAAAAAAGATTTTTCTTTGAATAAGGCGAGGACTTGAGGTGGTCTGCATTTTGGCAGATACCCGGGCACGGTTGTGTCTTTGAAAGTTCAGGTCCTACGTAAAAATTTCTTAATGTTGAAAATGACTTATGCCCAAGTAATCCAACCTAATTCTTTTATAAATAGCATGTAGTGTTTGCTAGGGACTAGCAAAAGATAGGCATGGGGGTGTGATGTGCATACATCTAATTAACCTAAAATGTCTATTAATGCATGTCTTTAGTGTCACATTAGCATCATACATTGTAAATAGTGCATAACATGCATAATCATGCATTTAGATCAAGTTGTATAAATTGTATAGTAATTGTCTCCTTTTTATGGTCAGGGACAGGGCGACTTTTTATCAGGGCCTCAGATCGAAGATACAACCATACGGATCTAATCAGAGCAACGATTGCAGTTCAACGACTCCAAGATCGCCTTAATCGAACATCCGTAGCACTAGATAGAGATCGAGGAATCTCAAAGAGCAAGGGCCAAGATGGTGTTAATCCACACTTGAGACAACAAATCTGACTGCATGGATGGGTTCGGATCAACGATTGCAGCCTAACGGCGTAAAAATCGGTCCAATCCGACACCCGTGGCACCGTCTACATCACTCAGAAGATGGACAACCTAGATGGTGCCATGTGGCGCCATCATAGCCTCCCAACACCGGCCGCAGCTCTCCTTCTTCACCCGCTCGACAAATCCCAGCCGTTGGATGCCCATCCAATGGCTGAGATCGTGCCATGCCACCGCTCATCCAACGCTCTCCTCTTCTGAAGGCTCATGCAACATTTGATCTCAACCGTTGGATGAAGATCCAACAGCCGAGATTAGCCGTGCGTAAAACACTCCGCACGACACAATCGCACGCCCAACACAGCGGTCGAGCACATGACATGCATTCGAGCCTGCATTCACTACGAGCGGACACACAATTAGAGCCGCGCGGTGCAGATCAAGCGACGAAGATTGAGCGATAGCACCCATGCGCGATCAGACATGTGATCGCACGTAGGCACGTGATGCAGGAGTAGGAAACTTAAACTGTGTGATCTCTTGATCGGATGGCTAAGAGCACACAAACGTGTGAGAGCGTTGAAGGGTGCGGAGGCAAGGGGGCGTGCGAGTGGCACGCACGTTGGCCACATTCAGGCCTTTAGTGACGAATAAATCCATCACTAAAGGTCCTAAATTAATGTTTTCAATTTGTAATGTCCAAAATGCCTCCACTCCTTGCAACTATAAAAGGAGACCCCTTCCAAACAGATTCCTTATCCCTTCCTTCTCTTCTCTCCCTCTCCAAAGCTTAAGAGAAGCATGTTCCACACCCAGGATGCTCCTCAAGAACTAAAATCAAGTTTTCGCCCCCATTCCGGAAGTGGATCCAACGACGACGATGAAGTGCTACCTCGTTCCCGTTCCTACTACTTCAACTTCCTTCTTCCTTCTTCCTACTCCATTCCTTGTCTTCCAGGGGTTGTCTCATCCAGCTCGTCCTCCAAGCGATCGTCGAGGAGGATAACTTCTCTCTCCCATTCTTTTTCCTGCTTTATAGAGTAGAATTTTTATGCTTTCTAGTTGTAATAACTTCTCACTTTCTAGTATAATCTTTTCTCGCTTTCTTAGTTGTAAAAACATTTTGCAATATCAAATGAATGTTTTCTCTCTCTCTCTCTCTTATTATCTATATTGATTCCTTTTCATTGTGATTATTCTGCCTTTTAAACAAAAACACAAAAATATAATTGTGAATTTTGATCGACGTAGCCTCCCTGAGTTCAACCCAAGATTTCTTTACAGATTTTTCGGTATAAATTTTATTTGTTGAACAGATTTCTTTGCTACTCGAACTACAACAACAGGTTTTCAAAACCAACTCCGATAGCATAGTCATCCAATGTTCAACATCGGGGAGGAAGGAGACTCTCCCAATTTAGCCGTTGGGAGGCCGTGGAACGATGGGGGGAGGAGCTCATCGGAGCTAGGTCGGAGGAGGCTGGAGGTAGGGTTAGGAAGAGGGTTTTGTGGCCAATTCCAAGTTGAAAAGCATGGTCGTGCCCTAGGGATCCTTTTATAGGGTTCATGAGGGGGTCCTGAGCTTAGAAGCCAAGCTTCCAAGCTATGAATTGTTGTTGGAGTAGGAAACCCAAATGTTCCATGAGTTCTCATTAGGATTTCGGCGAGAATTGGAGCCTAAGATGCGGCTCAAATTGTAGGGAAATCTGTCAAGAATCTCCCTTCCAATTTTGGAAGGGATTCGCCAATCAATCAGAGAGAAATCCCTAGTCGAAGGTCGCCGGAGTAGGATTCCTCCGCAATAATGGTGGAGGGACCTATCTATAAAGAGTGATGACAAAGATAGGGGCCTTTTTGTAAGGAATTCGAAAGTTAAGGTTCTAAATGAGATAGAAAGAGTCTGACTAGACCAAAATGCAAACTTGGGTAAGATGATCTTAGATTGGGCCCAAATTTTGGTACAAACCTAATTTGGACCCAAGGAATCCAATGGTAAAGTTAGATTTATGTTTTGACCAAGTTTGATTGGGTAATTTATGCAAAAACCTAAATTAGCGCAAATGTCAGTCAAAGACTTTATTTTGGGTTAAGACGGGTTATAATGGTCAAATTGAAGGTTCTAAACCCTAGAAAATATTTTTATATGAATTTTAGAGGGTTTAGGTGAATTTTACCCTAACCAGAACGTCATTTAATTAAGCGAGTCTATTTTTAGGATTTCAAAAGTTATTTAATTCTCAAAACACGTGCAAACCCTTTTCTACTTGTTATAACCCACTTGTTAAACTTTTAGGACCATTTGACCCTCAATTACCCCCGAAGAAAACCCATGATTGTACTACATTCATGATATACTGATAAAATTACAATTTTAACCCTATTTACTTGTCCTTCCCTCAGAATGGTTATGCAGTAACTTATGGCTCTCTAGCAGTTATGTAGGAGCATTTACTGACTTAATTGGATCAAAATAAGCTAGTTATGGCTCATGATGGTGTTCCCATCATACTCCCATTCCTAGCTTTTGCTAGTCCCTTAGCAAAATTTCATGGAATTAACTTTAATTCTAGATCATATGCCTTTCTATGCTCAAAATTCTGATGTGTGCTTTCTTTTGTAGATTAGATTAGAATGCCGATAGTAGGCCTAGAGGTACTCAAGTACCAACCAAGATCTAGACTTGACTAGCTCTAGCCTCAGTTCGTCGCGAAGGTTTCTAAGGCCCACAGGAACTAACCTAAGGTTCGTTGAACTCTGCAGTTAAAGCACCCGTGCTTGTAACATATTTTAGCTCAGGTTCAGTTTGTAGTGCATTTTTGTAAGAGAGAGACAGAAGAATTTTTCTTTATTTTTGGAGAGTTTTCTCTCTCTTTTCTATTTATTTCTAGCCTCGGATTAGCTTTACAGCATGGTGTATATCGGATTCCTAGTTCCTATCATCAATCCTCGTAGGGTCCCTGGCAATCGATGCTACGAGATAGCACCGCCCATGGCAACCCTCAGAACCTTGGCTTTCGAGATTTCGAGATAATCCCGCCCATGCATCCTGTAGCTAAATCCAGACCTTGGCAATCGACATTTCAAGATAATGTCGCCCATGGCATCTGAACTAGCACAAGATACTTACATGCTCCTGGTAGGATATTTGAATATCCTAGGAGGCAAGCATCGAGGAGATAATATGTTATTGCGCATCTTCAAGAGGAATTTCCCACCTCTCTGTGCTGGGAACTCATCCAAATCAACTTGTCTTGATCAGCCACTCCTAATCTAGGTAACTTTTTCAGAACAGATTTAACGCATTTACGTGATTTTGATACTTAAGCGCACTGAACCAGATTGTGTGTGGATTAGGGTGCTTAGGTTACCGAGTCCTGCAAACTAGGGGTCAGTTAACGAGGTTGAATAATCCCTAATCCTTAGACCTAATACTTAAGCTTCACATTTTCCCCAACCTCTTGAGGACTATCTAGATCTTAGCGAATACTTGAATTTTTAAGCTTAGGATCTCAACCCAAGAGGCATAAGATCAGCGTTCCTACTAATCTTTTTTGTCTCTTAGCGCCTTTTGTCTTTCATTTTCTTTCTTTTTGATTTGGTCTAGAATTGAGTCAATTCCTTAATCTTTTACTAATGACTATTTCTTTTTCTTCTTTTCTTTTCAAATTGTGCTCCTTTTTGTCATTTTTATCTCCTCCCCTTTTCTCTTCAAAAATGATATGCAATCAATTCAAAATTTCCTCCCTTTTCCTATTTTTGTTCTTTTTTCAATTTTTTATTTTTTTGGTTTTTCGAATATGTGCTTTTTTGTGAGAACCCTTCCAAACTATGATTTTTTTGTATGTTTGCACTTTATCACCCCCAGCCTAAGTTTTGCAATGTCATTATAAACGGAGGGTGTGAAACAGTTTTGGGTTCAAGAATTAGAACAGGATATTGAGTGGGTAAATGGGTCAGAAATGACTGTTGCAGACGATTTCAAGCCCTGGTACGAGTACCAGAGGTGGTATCAACTATTCTAAAACTAAACTCAGGGTGCAATAGACATGAAGTATAGAAGGATAATCAAAAGGATCTCGAGTTTTTGAAATAGCAGGTTACCTCCCGTTAAGCGCTAAATTCAACGCCTTCAGCCGAGCAAACAATGGTATGGAGAAGGAGTGGTGAAATTAGATGAGTTTTGCAGAGCAAGCACATTAATCAATAGCCTGGTTGGTCCAACCAGGTGCTTGTTCAAATCAGCAGGCTGATGATGTAGCCCAAACCCAATTAATCTGGCGGGCTGATAGATGTAGATCAAGAGATGAGGAACCCACCATATGCTGTGGAGCTCGGAATGATGCAAAAGTGTGAATCCAAGGTTTGGCTGAGTCGAATCAGCCTAGTCAGAGTAGGGATCCTCAAAGGAATCACTGGAAGATGTGAGATCCCTACGACAGTGATCAAAGAAGGATGGGGCGTGATTTGTAGTCTGATCGAAGTCCAAAACCCGATTTGAATGTGGAGCATAATCATCTACAACCGGATCGAGAGGAGAACGGAGTAGAAATTGAGTCTAGTTCCAGGTCAGGGTTGAAAACGGGTTTGGAAAGGTTCTACATGTGTAGAAGAGGTGGCATCAATAAGAATTGTGTATGAGGGTTCTTCTAATAAGGATTCAAAGATAGGTTCATTTAGAGAGTGCTCATAGTAACCATCAAACTCAAAGGTAAATGCCTAAAGAGTGTTTATAGGATAAAGAAAGTCTGAGTCAAGAAAAAATTTGAACTCTGGGTTGTAGTCACTCTTGGCACTTTTCGTTTCTGATTCCTGAGGATCAAAAAGAAATGATTCCATCTCAATGGAACCTGATTTTGAATCAATGATCTCAGGGTCAAGGACCTCAGAGTCAGAGTCAAAGAATGGATCATGTATGCTGAGGTCATAGATTGGCTCATAGTCGTCAGGAAACAATGGTTCTCTGAAATCATAGTAAGATTCGAAATCATCAGAGAATTTGTGAGAATCAAGTTCTAAATTTGATTTGAGGTCATAGGTTCCACCATAGAATAAATCACAAGATGTAGACTCAACAACCTGACTTAGGTCTAGCCTATTCTCAAATTTCGAGCTTAAAAAGGTGTCCCTATTGGGTCTGGGCTCGGGTTTTTGGCTTGTAGGGAAGACCCAATTAAAACCCAACTCCTCCAACTCCTCGATTTCTGTGTCGTAGATCGGCGTAACTTTTGAAAAGTCAATCTGCACTACTGAGGATGTTGGAGAGGTACATTCATCAAATAAAGGCCCATAATCATAATCCAAATTCAAACTCTGATTTTCATCACATGGGGCCTTGTAATCTTCATAAGAAGGTTCAGATCTAGATTCTAAGCTAAGGGTGTGGGTTGAATCACTAGAATCTAGGTTGAGTTCTACAGTGTTAACAGGGCGAAATCAGTGTTTAAATGTTGTTGCGTCATAGTACAGGTGAAATCGCCTTGAAAACAAATAAGAAATGTGTTACTCGAAAACCTAAGTATCCGAGGTCGAACACAGGGAGCAAATGGAATTTATTCACTAATCTCAATCAATGTAATTTGAACACTTAAATCTACTCAAATTTAATTCAGAATATAATGCAGGAGTTTATGAATTAAAATGTAGCAAAATAGAAGAGAAATTGAGAGGAATAGAATAAAAAGGTTGATTCTTTTCTTAGCTCTCTCTTCAGCTTTCTCTTTCTTTTCTTCCTTGGTTCTTTCCTTCTTCTCCTTCTTGGCTTCTCTTCTTTCTCTTTCTTTCTTTGACTTTAGCTTCCTTTCTTCTACGTGGCTTCTCTTTCTTTTCCTTTCTGTCTTTGGCCTTCTTCTTTCCTGACTTCTCTTCTTCCTTCTTCTTTCCTTTAGCTTTGCCTTTCTTCTTTCTTTTCTTCTTCTTTTATCTTCTCTGCCTTAGCTTCCTTCTTCTTCCTTCTCTTCTTTGGTCCTCCTTCAAGTCCTCCTTAGCTTTTCCTACCCTTAAGCTTTGGCTTCTCTGCCTTTATTGCGGCTGCTTCCTCCTCCTTCTCCCTTTAGCTACCTCAGCTTCAACCTTTGCTCTTCTGCCTTAGCTCCTTCAGCTTCTTCCTCTTCCTGTGCAGACGAGAGTGAAAAACCTATCCCTTACCCTCCCCACGTACACTCTCTCTCTATTTCTCTCTTTGATTTGCTCTCCCAAATCTAGCCGGGTAATCGGGTTAGGTTACGTGTGCCCAGGTCCAGGCGCACCGACGTGGGTGGTGCGCGAGGAGTGAGGGGTTTAAACGAGTCAGTCAACCAGGTCCGCAGAGGCATGGGTCGCGGACGAGGCGGGTGAGCATGGGCGAGGGGACCTCACCCCGTGTTCTTGAGGCAAAGAGAAGAAAACACAAAATCAATTTAAGCTACTTACCGCACGCCTGAGTTTCCGAGGTGGGACTTTGGGACTAAAAGTCCCACCCGCTTCGCTCACACACCCACAGGAGGTTCTTCTCTCAATTGTTGCAGCTGGGTGCCTCGCAAAGCCACTTACTTGGCTGGATGTGTGCACGAGTCCAACCCACACCTCATGGACCTGGAGACCTGGAGTGAAGCGGCTTGGAGCGAGCTTGTGAGCTCCTTCAAACCGTCGCTAATGGCAGCGGAGGGGGTGAACCTGCACTTCACAAATATGGCCTTGTGGCCTCATTAAACCACATGGGGAGCTTTTCCATGGCAAGGCGAAGGTGCCTAGGTGGGTGGGTGGCCACGGGGTGGCCTAGGGGTGCGTGCCTAGGTCGCCCTGTGGCCATGAATGTGGGTTTGGTCAGGGGGTGCTTGTG
Source organism: Thalassia testudinum (assembly GCA_037157565.1). Taxonomy (NCBI): domain Eukaryota; kingdom Viridiplantae; phylum Streptophyta; class Magnoliopsida; order Alismatales; family Hydrocharitaceae; genus Thalassia; species Thalassia testudinum. The sequence continues at coordinate 39,098,946 of JAZHRO010000014.1, forward strand.
AAGGGTATGGCAGTTAGTGAAGGTGGGGAGAATGCTCAATGGATGATGGCAGAGGTTTTGAGGGGTCTGGCGAGGTGGATGGAGGTGTGGAGGTGACGGAGACACCTCGTCGGTGGTCTGTTGGATATGAGAATGATGGTGGTGGTCTGCGGTGTCGAGGGGTTTAAAGTGAAAATAAGGAAGGGGGAAATGAAGAGAAGAGGGAGAGGAAGCATTCTAACCTAACTAAATAAACAAAAGGGGATAGGAGAGCAGCTGGTAGTACCTGCCACCGCCAGAGAAGATACGTCCAGTGGAGGGAGAGCGGCGACGACGACAGGGCTGGAGGTGCACGCGCAGGTATGGCGCAACGCAGAGGAAGGAGATGAAGACATCTCTGCCACTGGTATTGTGGAAAAGCGACGAGGAGGAGAGGTCGTCGGAGCTTGCTAGACACTTGACCGGAGGAGAAGAGACGAAGTTGGAGGTGGTTCTCCAGCAAAGTCAAGCTAAAAATGTGTGACCGGAGATGAGGGTCCTTTTATAGGTTTTGGCAGGGGCACTTGTGCTTGGAAGGCAAGCTTCCAAGTGCAAGAGTCCTCGTCAGAGAAGGAATGTGGAAGATACTCACATCTCTTGTGCGTTTGCACGAGAGATTGGGTGCAAATCAAACCTTGTAATTGCATTCAGACGAAAGGAAATTCCTCAGAGAATCTCCCTTCCAAATCTGGGAGATCTCTGAGGAATCAGGGAGAAATCCTCCTCAATTCCTCGCCAGAGTAGGATTCCTCTGCTTTAATGGAGGAGGGACCTAATTGCAAGAGTGGCGAGGAAGATAGGGGTGTCTGTGCAATAGTTTTCAAAAGCTTGGGGTCAAATGTAATTGGGTGGACTATTTTGGAAAGTAGGTCAAGGTGATCTCCCCTTAAGTCCAAATTTTGGTACAAACCTAATTTTGACCTAAGGAACCCAATGGTGATGTTGGATTTTAGGTTTGACCACGTTTGACTGGACATTTTACACAAAAATCCAAATTAGGATAAATAATTAGCTAGGACCCCTATTTAGATCAAAAGGTTTCCAAAGGCCAATTTGAAGGTTCTAAATCCTATGGGATATTTTTCCATGAATTTTAGAGGGCTTAGTTTATTTTTATCCTGACTAGAACCTTGTTGAATTAAGTGAGTCTATTTCAGGGTTACAAGATGTCATTTAATTCTTAGATTGCACATGAACCCATTTCTGACTTAACCAACCCACTTTTCATCTTGTTAAGACTATTTGACCTATGTTTAGCCCCTGAGAAATCTTGTTGATGTACTGCAATGGTAAAATTGCAGTTTTACCCTTTATTTCATGTCTTCTTCTCAGAATAGTTCTTCCAGGTTATGTAGGAGCTTTTATTCTCTTTCATAGGTCAAAATGAGCTAGTTAGGGCTCATGATGATGTTCTCATCATACCCCCATGCCTAGCTTTTGCTAGTCCCTTAGCAAAATTTCAAGGTTTTAACTTCTGTTCTAGACCTTGAGTTTCTTTCACCAGTTATGATACATGCTTTTTCTTTTTCTTTTGATTAGGTTAGAATGCTGATAGTAGGCCTAGGGGTACTCAAGTACCAACCAAGATACGGACCTGACTAGCTTTAGCCTTGGTCCTCCACGAAGGTTTTTAAGGCCCGTAGGAACTATCCTAGGGTTCGTTGGACTCCGCGGTTAAAGCACTCATGCTTGAGACATATTTTAGCCTTGGTTAAGTTTGGAGTGCATTTTTTGTAAGAGAGAGCTAGAGGATTTATTTGTTTGGAGAGTTTTCTCTCTCTTTTATTTCTATTTCTAGCTTTGGATTGGCTTCTCAACACTGTCTGTATCGGATTCCTTGTCCCCATCATCAATCCTCAAAGGTCCCTAGCAATCGATGCTTCATGATAGCACCACCCATGGCGACCCCTACAACCCTGGCTTTCGAGATTTCGAGATAATCCTACCCATGGTGTTCCGTGGCCGAATCCAGACCACGGCAATCGACATTTCATGATAATGCTGCCCATGGTATCTGAACCAGCAGAGTGCATACATGCCCCCAGTAGGATATGTAAATATCCTAAGAGATAAGCACCAAGGAGACGATATGTTGTTACGCATCTTTGAGGGAAATTTCCAGCCTCTCCGCGTCGGGAACTCATCCAAATGAACTTGTGTTGATCGGCCGCTCCTAATCTAGTCAACTTTTTTCAAAGCATTAAACGCTTTTGCGTGATTTTGATAGTTATGCGCACTGAACCAGACTGTGTGTGGGTTGGGGTGCTTAGGTTACCGAGTCCTGCAAATCGAAAGTCAGTTAACGAGGCCGAATACTCCCTAAGCCTTAGACCTAATATTTAAGCTTTGCATTTTCCCCAACCTCTTGAGGATTAACCAGATCTTAGAGGATACTTGAATTTTTAAGCCTAAGAGTCTAGCTCAAAAGGCCTAAGATCAGTGTTCCTACTAATATCTTTTTGTGTCTCATTAGCACTTTTTCTCATTTTTATTTTTTTTCTTGATGAGGTCTAGAACTTCGGTATTCCCTTAATCTCTTACTAATGACTATCACCTTTTTTCTTTTTCATTTTGTGCTCTTTTTTGTCATTTTGCTCATTTCCTCCTCATGTTTATATGGCTTCAAAATTTTTCTCCCTCCATTTTTTTGTTCCTTTTCATATTTTCTATTTTTTTGGTATTTTTGACATATGTGAATTTTTTTGTGAGAATCCTTTTGACTTTTCTTGGTTTCTGTATGTATGCACTTTACCACCCCCCCATGCCCAAGTTTTGCAATGTCCTCATTGTAAACGGAGGGTGTGAAACAGTATTGGGTTCAAAGACTTAGAACAAGATACATCGGGTGGGCAAATGGGTCGGGAAATGACTGATGCGGATGATTTCAAGCTTTGGTACGTATACCAGAGGTGGGATCGATTGGTCTAAGGCTGAACTCAAGGTACAATAGACGTGGAGTACAAACGGATAATCAGACGAGTCTCGAGTTTTTAGAATGACGAGTTGCCTCCCGTTAAGCGCTAAATTCAATGCCTTCAGCCGAGCGAAAAATGGTATGGAGAAGGAGTGGTCAAATCAGTGGAATTTTGTAGAACAAGCACCTTGATTAAGAGCCTAGTTGGTCCAACTAGGTGCTTGTTAAGATCAATAGGTGATGATGCAGCCCAAACCCAATCAGTCTGGTGGGTTGATAGATGTAGATCAATAGATGTGGAACCCACCAAATGCAATAGAGCTCGGTTGGATGTGGAAGTGTAAACTTGGGTTTTGGCTGAGTCGAATCAGCCCGGTCAGAGTAGGGATCCATAAAGTAATCAGTGAATGATGCGGAAACCCTACAGGGGTGATCAGAGAATGATGGATCATGTTTTTCAATCTGATCAATGTTTGTTACTCGATATAGATGTGGAGTTGAATCATCTACAAATGGCTCAGTGAGAGGGGAATCAGACTAGAAATTGAGTCTGGTTGTGGGTCGGGGTTGAAAATGGGTTTTGATCGATTTTGTATATTCGAAAGAGGTGGCTTCAATGAGAATTGTGCATGAGGGCTCTTCTAAAAAGAAGTGATAGGTGGTTTCATGTAGAGAGTTCTCATAGTAACTTTCAAAATAAAAAATGAATGCCTGGAGAGTGTCTATAGGATGATGGACATTTGAGTTGAGAAAAGATTCGAATTCTAGGTTGTAATCACTCTCGGCATTTTCTAGCTTTGATTCCTGAGGATCGAAAAGAAATGATTCCATGTCACTGGAACCTGAACTTAAATAAGTGATTTTAGGAACCGAGACCTTAGAGTCGAAGTCAGAGAATGAATCATGTGAGCTGAGGTCGTAGATTGGCTTGTAGTATTCAGGAAGCAGAGTTTCTCCGAAGTCATGGTCGGATTCGAAATTATCGGAGATATTATGAAAATCAAGTTCTAAATAAGATTCGAGATCATGAGTTCCACCATAGAATAAGTCATATGATGTAGATTTAGCAGCTTGACTTGGGTCTAGCCTATATGTGAATTCTAAGCTCAAAATGGTGTTCTTATTTGGTCTAGGCTCAAGTTCTAGGCTTGTAGGAAAGACCCAATCAAAACCCCACTCGTCCAACTCCTCGATTTCTGTATCGTAAATTAGCATGACTTTTGAAAGATCTATCTGACTTTCTGATGATGTTGGAGAGGGATATTCATCAAATAGAGGCCCAGAATCATATTCTTCATTGAAAATTTGATCTTCTTCATACAGGGCCTCGTAATCTTCTCAATAAGTTTCAGATCCAAATTCTAGGCTTAGGATGTGGGTTGCATCACTAGAATCTAGGTCTGAGTAACCTTCGAGGGTCAACTTATCAGAATAAGGGGCGGGATTTACACCCTTGAGAGGTTCAGTTCTAATCTCATTATTGCAGGAGTTTCAGAATTCTATGCTTGGTGATCTAGTTTCTAGGGTTGGCTCTATATTGCGTTCTCCTGTAATTGGATCCTCCCAACCTTCTTCATTATCAAGCACATTGTACTCTATCTAGGATGGGAATCGACAACCACTCTGTGCCTCAAACCCGAGATCTGGGAAATCGGATTGATCCTCGATATTGCTCCAAGATGGTTCATCATCTGTCTGGGGCGTGTACGGGTATTTCTGATTGATAATTTATTTCAATAATATCATCATCTCTTCCGATTTTTCAAGATCATCTTGATATTGTTCCCAAAGTATAGGATTTGTTATGCATTGAAGGTATTCAAAATTGTGTAACTTTTCTATCTCAACATATCCTGTGATGAGAATGTCTCAGGTTGATCCGTTTGTGGCTTCAGTCAATAATACTTGGGCATAGTTTATGATGAAGGTTGTGGTTGTTGGTACATCAACCTGAATGTCTTATATTGGTGTTGAGGGTTTATATTTAATTTCATAGAATTCAAAGGCATCCCTAATCATCCTATCTCTCATGGATCTCTGTGATTCAGGTTTCTTGAAAGGTAATCCTAAGTAATTTGGTTGCATATTTGGATCAGATGGAATTCAGATGTAGAATCAGAATTTGGATCAAGATGTAGAATCAAGTTGTGAAGCAATTAAATATGAATAAAGAGTCCCATGGAAAATGTATATGTGTGCTCTAAGGAGAAGAGATGAGGGACTGGATGTTTTTGACCCAATCGAGGCACCCAAAGATGTTTGGATGACTATGGAGGTTCGAGGCGGATGATACCCCTGGATCAGAAGGTTGTCCACCTGAGAATTACCTAGGCAGCCAGAGAGGGAGAATCCCGCAAAGACCCCTACACGGTAGAGCATCCCCACGGGTTACAGGGTTTCCCCCACCCGACCTCTCTTGTCACTGAGATTCCAATTAGACTAGAATGAGGACCTTGACCTCTTAAGTCTACCACTTTTAAGATCAAAGGTGCTTAGGGTTTTCACTTGAACTTTAGATGTTTTAGTGTTGTGACCTAATTGATAGGTTGGTTGATCCAAGGGGTCAACTTCACCTGACCTGGCCTAAAGATGGTAGAATGATTCTAGGTCAAGCCCTAAAAATCACCCTAATTTGACTCCCAAGTTATTAGGTCCAAGGTTTTTAAGATTCAAGTGATTTTAGAGCTTAATTTTAGGGTTTGTCTTGCTTAGATCTCTTCAATCAAGGGCTTGGGTAGCACACAAATGCGGGAGGGTTTATTTTTCTTTTTAACAGGCACGTATGAACTAGCACTCCAAAACCCTACTGTAGAAACCCTAATTTGGTTCTACTTCCAATCCTCTTTTCTTTTCAAAAAGGTTCTCTTAGGACTTAAAATAAGAAGTGTGTTGTCCGTGGAGATTAAGCGTGATTGCTACTAGGCACAAGAATTTGTGGGGTTGGCTCTAAAAATCGCTTCTACTTCAATAAGTTTTTGGAAAATTTTCGCAAAATCAGGAAACCTTTTCCTTAAAGATGGTAATTACTATAAACAGAAGGCAAGTGATTCCTAATTGATTACTTCCTTTTGTCTTCCCAGGATTAGGAGGTGGATTAGGGAAGAAGAGAGATTACCTGGCCTAGAGTGGTTGACTTATGGGAGATCTTCTTGTGAAATACCTTGGAAGATCACAACAAAACAAAATAGGGCAAGTTAATGTTCAATATAATAAAAAAGAATGTAGAGATTAGTGATAAATTGCACGTTGCTCCCCGGCAACAGTGCCAAAATGTTGACAGGGAGAAATCAGAGTTTAAATGATGTTGCATCGTAGTACAAGTGATATCGCCTTGAAAACAAATAAGAAATTTATTACTCGAAAACCTAAGTATCTGAGGTCGAACATAGGGAGCAAATGGAATTTATTCACTAATCTCAATCAATGTAATTTGAACACTTAAATCTACTCAAAATCTAATTCAGAATATAATGCAGGAGTTTATGAATTAAAGTGTAGCAAAATAGAAGAGAAATTGAGAGGAATAGAATAAAAAGGTTGATTCTTTTCTTAGCTCTCTCTTTAGTTTTCTCTTTCTTTTCTTCTTTGGTTCTTCTTTCCTTCTTCTCCTTCTTGGCTTCTCTTCTTTCTCTTTCTTTCATTGACTTTAGCTTCCATTCTTCTGCGTGGCTTCTCTTTCTTTTCCTTTTTGTCTTTGGCCTTCTTCTTTCCTGACTTCTCTTCTTCTTTCTTCTTTCCTTTAGCTTTGCCTTTCTTCTTTCTTTTCTTCTTCTTTAATCTTCTCTGCCTTAGCTTCCTTCTTCCTCCTTCTCTTCTTTGGTTCTCCTTCAAGTCCTCCTTAGCTTTTCCTACCCTTAAGCTTTGGCTTCTCTGCCTTTACTGCACCTACTTCCTCCTCCTTCTCCCTTCAGCTACCTCAGCTTCAACCTTTGCTCTTCTGCCTTAGCTCCTTCAGCTTCTTCCTCTTCCTGCGCACACGAGAAGGCAAAACCTATCCCCTACCCTCCCCGCATACACTCTCTCTCTATTTCTCTCTTCGATTTGCTCTCCCAGAGCCAGCCGGGTAATCGGGTTAGGTTACGTGTGCCCAGGTCCAGGCGCATCGACGTGGGTGGTGCGCGAGGAGTGCGGGGTTTGAACGGGTCGGTCAGCCAGGTCCATAGAGGCATGGGTCGTGGACGAGGTGGGTGAGCGTGGGCGAGGGGACCTCACCCCGTGTTCTTGAGGCAAAGAGAAGAAAACACAAAATCAATTTAAGCTACTTACCATGTGCCTGAGTTTCCAAGGTGGGACTAAAAGTCCCACCCGCTTCGCTCGCACACTCGCAGGAGATTCTTCTCTCAATTGCTGCAGCTGGGTGCCTCGCAAATCCACTCACTTGGCTAGATGCATGCGCAAGTCCAACCCACACCTCCTGGACCTCGAGACCTGGAGTGAAGAGGCTTGGAGTGAGCTTGCGAGCTCCTTCAAGCCGTTGCTAATGGCAGTCGAGGGGGTGGACCTACACTTCACAAATACGACCTTGCGGCCTCATTAAACCACACGGGGAGCTTTGCTGTGGCACGACGAAGGTGCCTAGGTCTGTGGCTGGTTGCAGGGTGGCCTAGGCGTGCATGCCTAGGTCACCCTATGGTCGTGAATGTGGGTTTGGTCAGGGGGTGCTTGTGAAGGGTATAGCAGTCAGTGAAGGTAGGGAGAATGCTCAATGGATGATGGCAGAGGTTTTGAGGGGTCTAGCGAGGTGGATGGAGGTGTGGAGGTGACGAAGACACCTCACCGGTGGTTTGCCGGAGATGAGAACGATGGTGGTGGTCTGCGGCATCGAGGGGTTTAAAGTGAAAATAAGGAAGGGGGAAATGAAGAGAAGAGGGGGAGGAAGCATTCTAACCTAACTAAATAGACGAAAGGGGATAGGAGAGTGGTTGGTAGTACCTGCCACCGCCAGAGAAGATGAGTTCAGTGGAGGGAGAACGGCGACGATGACGGGATTGGAGGCGTGCGCGTGGGTATGGCACGATGCAGAGGAAGGAGATGAAGATGTCTCTGCCACTGGTATTGTGGCAGAGCGACGAGAAGGAGGAGGAGAGGTCACCGAAGCTTGCTAGACACTTGGCCAGAGGAGAAGAGACGAAGTTGGAGGTGGTTCTCCGGCCAAGTCAAGCTGAAAATGTGCAGTCGGAGATGAGGGTCCTTTAATAGGTACTAGCAAGGGCACTTGTGCTTGGAAAGCAAGCTTCCAAGCACGAGAGTCCTCATCGGAGAAGGAATGTGGAAGATACCCACATCTTTCGTGCATTCTCATGAGAAATTGGTGCAAATCAGACCTTGTAATTGCGTTCAGACGAAAGGAAATTCCTTAGAGAATCTCCCTTCCAAATCTAGGAGGAGATCTCTGAGGAATTAGGGAGCAATCCTCCTCAATTCCTCTCCGAAGTAGGATTCCTCCGCTTTAATGGTATAGGGACCTAATTGCAAGAGTGGTGAGGAAGATAGGGGGCTCTGTGCAATAGTTTTCAAAAGCTAGGGGTCAAAATGTAATTGGGTGGACTGTTTTGGAAAGTAGGTCAAGGTGATCTCCCCTTAGGTCCAAATTTTGGCACAAACCTAATTTGAACCTAAGGAATCCAATGGTGAAGTTGTATTTTAGGTTTGACCACGTTTGACTGGACATTTTACACAAAAATCCAAATTAGATCAAATATTTAGCTAGGACCCCTATTTAGGTCAAAATAGTTTCCAAAGGCCAATTTAAAGGTTTTACACCCTAGGGGATATTTTTCCATGAATTTTAGAGGGTTTAGTTGATTTTTATCCTAACCAGAACCTTGCTGAATTAAGTGAGTCTGTTTTAAGGTTACAATATGTCATTTAATTCTAAGATTGCACATGAACTCATTTCTGACTGAACCAACCCACTTTTCATCTTGTTAAGACTATTTAACCTATGTTTAGCCCCTGAGAAATCCCATTGATGTACTGCAATGGTAAAATTACAATTTTACCCTTTATTTCTTATTTTCTTCTCAGAACAGTTCTTCCAGGTTATGTAGGAGCTTTTATTCTCTTTCTTAGGTCAAAATGACCTAATTAGGGCTCATGATGATGTTCTCATCATACAGGGATGTTAGAATTTCCTTAGAGGGTCACCTTATCAGAGTAAGGAGAAGAATTTACACTCTCGAGAGGTTCTAATTCAATCTCACTATCACAGTAGTCTAGGAATTCTATTCTTGGAAAAATAAGATTTTGTGTCTCTAGGGCTGGCTCAAAATCGTGTTCTCCTGCAATTGGATCCTCCCAACCCGTCTCAAGGTCAGGTGTATCAATTTGTATATTAGGTTGATCATATTCCATTTAGGCTGGAGGTCCACAACAACCTTGATTCTCGAACCCGAGATTTGGAAAATTAGATAGATCCTCAGTATTGTTCCAAGATGTTTCGCTAAATGTTTGGGGAATGTACAGGTATTTTTTATCTCCTCCCATTTTTCAAGATCATCTTGGTGTCTTTCCCAAAGTATAGGATTTGTCATGCAATGGAGATATTCAAAGTCATGTAATTTCTCTAACGCAATGTATCCTGTCATGAGAACATCCCAGGTAGATTCATTTGTTACTTGTGTTATAATTACTTGGGCACAGTTTATGATGAAAGTTTGTTGTTATCGATACCTTAACCTAAATGTCTTCAATTGGTTTTGAGGTTTTGTCATCAATCTCATAAAATCTAAGGGCATCCTCAACCATTCTATCTTCTATGGATATTTGAGATTCAAGTTTCTTCAATGGTTTTCCTAAATAGCTAGGCTGCATTTTTGAATCAGATGGTGGAATCAAGATGTAGGATCAAAATTCAAGATTAGATTGAAATTGATTAGATCTAAGAAGAGATTCCCAAGAAAATCGGTGTGTGTGCTCTAAATAGAAGGGATAAGGGACTAGACGTGAGATTTACCCAATCAAGGCACCCAAAGATTTTTGGGTGACTAAGGCAACTTTGAGGTAGATGATACCTTTGAATCAGAAATTCACACACCCAAGAAGTACCTAGGTAGCCAAGAAGGGAGAGCCCCGCAAAGACCCCTACATGGTAGAGCGTCCACATGGGTTACAAGGTTTCCCCCACCCGACCTTCCTTATCACTGAGTGTCCAGGTAGATTGGAATGTATGAACTTAAGTCCTTAAGTCTATCACTTTTATGTCCTTAATTTATGCCTTGAGTTTCACTTGATTAGAAATTAATTCAACTTGTGACCTAATTTGGAGGTTGGTTGGCCTACAATGTTGACCAACTTCACCTAACCTGTCCTAAAGATGGCAGAATGAGATCTAGGTCAAGACCTAAAAATCACCCTGATTTGACTCCCAGGTTATTAGGTCCAAGGATTTTAGGGTTCAAGTGAATTTAGAGCATGTTTTTAGGGTTTTTCTTGATTAGATCTTTTCAATCAAGGGCTTAGGTAGCACACAACTGCGGGAGGGTAATTTTCCTTTAATTCAAGAAAACATGTGTACTAGCACTTCAAAACCCTAATGCATAAACCATAATTGGCTCTAATTCCAAGTCCAATTGATCTTGATATGTTCACCCTGGGCTTCAAGTAAGAAGTGTGTTAGCCCAAAAAGTGATTAGAAATTAAACATAATCCCTAATAGGCACAGGAAATTTAGGGTAGGATCCAGGGTGCGTGGAATTGCTCCAGGTGTATTCCCAGGCACCCTATTAAAGGCTTCAACGATTGCAGCTGCCTCAATTGGAGGTGCCTTCATCTGCAGGCACGCACGAGTAGAAGGGGGGGATAGTCCCACCTCGAAGCACACAGGCACTTGCAGTGGCATAAGTTGAATTTCTGCTTGAAATTGTTCACCTCGAGTCACAGGGGGTGAGGTCCCCACTCACCCGACACCTGTCTCACCCGTGACACTGTCCATGCGGGCCTAGCTCAAACCCGACCCGCCTAACCTGCACACACCTCGGCTGCTACCCCACTCCTATTAGGAAATTTCCTACCTGGGAACACCATCATGAGCCATATCTAGCTCATTTTCATCCAATTAAGTTAGTAAATGCTCCTACATAACTGCCAGAGAGTCATAAGTCACTACAAATCCATTCTGACAG